>CM060691.1:148962759-150245259 GCA_030686995.1 Artemisia argyi | reverse complement strand
GTTTGGTGTTGGGATTTTTTATGTCTTGGGCTAGGGGTGATTGGACTAAGGATCTGATATTTTAGTGGATTTGGATTTAGTTAGTTTTAGTAATAATATTTGACAAGGTCCATTTATGTAGATTCTGAAATTATAGGGACCAGTTCTGTCAACTTTGAAATATTTATCCAGGGACCAATCTTGAACATCTTTTGAATTTATGAGGGACCTTTGATGACTTTTCATAATTATTCTTCAGGGACCATTCTTGTCGAAAGTACAGGGACCAAAGTTGCCAATTTCACCAAACTTTGACCAGGGACTTTTCTTGTAACTTTATGAATTTCTAAGGACTTATTTTGACATTTTGAGCTTCTTTTGATCATTAAGCTTCCCCGGCTCCGGCTTTTGACCTTTTTCCATTCTCGTGCTCGTTTTTGTCGGTTTTGGCTTTGTTTTTGTCCATTTTTCACATATCCGTACTGCACACACACAAATACAAAAACACACATTCTCTTGGCATATTTGGTTAGTATTTGGTGTATTTGGTCTGATTTAAGGCCTAAAAAGGATGTGTGAATAAGCACATATCAAAAACCCTAGACTAAGGTATTGTTGTGTCCCCACGCAATGTCATCACCTCTCGCTTAAGAGATAAATAATTTCAAAACCTCTGTTTACTTACGTTGTAAAGTAGCAATGACGTTCAAAAGTGATATTAAAATCATTTATTCTCAAAAATGCTCCGTTTTCCGATTTTCATGAATAACAGCTACTACTACTCTTTTTGTACTTTTTCATTTTTATATATGTGACGGTTTGTTCGACTTTCATTATCAGTTCATATATGTTGATAATTTTCAGGGTCTACGAGTAGAAACACTTCTCACAGAGAAGAGACCATACAGATAAAAATCGTCATCCTTGATTTTTCACAAGCCCCCAAACTAAGCGTAAAATCAAAATCATTGTTTATCCACAAGTTAGATGCTAACACTACCCACAAAAGTTACTTGTGTATTTACCTCTTGTTCCCAGTTCCTAAGTTTTATATCTCAAGATTTTAATTTTGTGAGAAATGAATTTCTTCATATTTTCTCGTTTTGATAGTTTTAAGTCCGATAAGACCACAAAATTTGAACGCTAAGTAGTTTCCAAACTTTCCCTCGAAAACCCTTGCATACAGAAATCGGGTCCACATGAAGGTCTCTGATTTAACACGATTTGTGGGGGCCCCCTTTTTATTTACAGCCGAAACATCCCATGTTTGAGACTTGAGACGGAAGCTTTTTATTAGGGAAACCCCCGGAGTCGAAGCTTGGCATTTTTGGATAATTATAAGCACTTTAATAATATTTTGTCCTTAGTCCTTTATTTCAATTACAACAACGGTTTAAGAGCCGCCAAGATGTAAGAGCTTTATTATGACCTTGGATTTATATCCGCTACTTTTTATAGCTTTGGATTCTTCTGCCTTATTTTTGGCTTTGGATTATTATTATTGATATTCATAATCATATGCCAAACCCCGAGTCCAACGGCCTTTACTAAGATCACAACATCGGCTGCGAACCGGTAAGATGCAATAGTCTATTTCATCGTAACACTCGCAGTACCTTTATGTGTACCAAACCCCCATATGCAGAGATTTTGTTGGGAACGAGAAAAAACTAAGTATTGCCCAAACCCCATACACTTAATTAATCCTAGAGATCTATTTTTAATGGTGTGCAATCTTGTGGGAACAAGGAGGCCACAAGTACCTTTCGTGGGCTCTAAAGAGATCCAACTACTCCACGTTTAGCATGAAACTTGTAAATAAACTCTATCATTCCTCGATCTCCTCAAATTTAAAATCCCAAGTAATGAGATCCGCGGATGCTTAGCCGATAATCTTTTGATTATATTGGTTAAGGGAGACGAGCTAGGGCTTAACACGCCCGGTCAAGTCAAAACATTTATTTCTACTCTCACCGGTAGGAAAGTCAAAACAAGGTGTCAAATCTTTATTATTATACCATTTATCATTCATCATTTTTTTAACAATAAAAAGGTGACAAAAAAAATAAATTTTGGTGGAAAAACAAAGTTGCATAAGTTAATAGCTCAGACAAAGGTGCAAGGTCAAATCAAATCGAAGATTCACCCCCCAGACTAAAGTGAAACATTGTCCTCAATGTTTTACGGGTACGGGTAGTCTTACGTAATATCTAAGGCCGTTTATTAAGTATTTCAAGAGATAAACATTAGTCCATAAGATTTTGGATATGTTGAATTTCCAAAAGCATCGATGAATGAGACTCGAGTGGAGAGAATGACAAAGTACGAGCACGAGAGTCCTCAAACTTCGGGGAATTTCCTGAACATTCACAAACAACCACAAAAACACGAGTTTGGAAAGGGTCGCCCCCCTCACGTCACGTTACTTAAAATAGAAAATAAAGAAAATGAAAAGGATAAGCATGGGGTGCCTCCCACGAAGCGCTTGTTTTTGTTCACCGAGTCACATGAGCTTGACTCGATCCCCGAATTAATTCGTCCTTGGGGAGAGCAAATGGAACGGACACCCGGCATAAAAAACAGAGATGTCGGGGTCAAAGACGGTATCCTCACTCCCGGTGGAATGGAAAAGTGAAGAAATGGTGGGATAAGTAAAGAATGGTTGAAACACCCGGATGATAAAAGCCTAAACATCATCAGAATCATGGGTGGGTTGGGTGGGTAAAATATCAAGCACATGAACATCATGCTCATAAATCTCGTCCACCACTCCAAAAATTTCTTCATTCGTTTCTGATCCAAAATCTACATCCGGTGGTTTTGCGGGTGGACGAGAAGATGATAAATTGAAAAGAGATGAATCAGCATCGGAAGGTAAATCATCATTATGTATTTCTTCAATAAGCTCGTTTCTTTGAAGGCCATTCTCGCCATTTTCAATATCTGATGGAGAAATGGTATGAGTAAGTTCATCGGAGAACTTCTCGTGAAGAGAATCAATCGTATTATGTGAATCCTGGACCTCGGGTTCCATTTTGGACTCATCACAAGGAATATCGTAGATTGGATTATCAAGAGTCAATTCTAGATCGAAATCAAATAACGGATTTGCGAAAGTCATATTGAATGTTTCGGAAACCCTTGGAACAAGGTCATCAATATCTTTAGGATGATTGAATTCTACTTCGTTTTCTTCATTCTTTTCTTCTTCTAAGCTGACGAGCTCAAAAGGTACTTCATCCACGTAATCGATGTCTCCATAAGATAAAGAATCATCATCATCAGAATCGGAGAACATCTTAACACGATCATTCGAATTGTCAATCGGAGATACGTCACATTCTTCGGCCATAACAAAATCATGTTTCACAAAATCGGGTAAAGAATCCTTGAGCTTGGGCTCCAAAGGATCTGATGGCGTAACAATCTCAGTCGAAATAGAATCATTGTTATCAAGAAAAGTATCGACTTCTTCCAAAACGGGATCACTTCCCTCATCCAGTGTGAGGAAAGGATGGGAAGAATCGGGGATGATAGATTCAAGTCTCGAAAAACATCTTGAAGAATCCAGAGGTAGGACAAATGGTGTGCTTTGAGAGCTAGGAATTTCCACCACTTCCGTTATGGTCTCCGGTTCTTGTTCTTGATAAACGCGAAGATTAGGCAAATCATTCTTTTTAAACACCGTGTTAAGCTCAGAAAGTTTGCTTGACGAACTCTTAACCGTAAATTGTGAAAGGTTTGGATCAAATCTTGACGGTTTAGGAGGAGCAATTGATTCTTGGACAACCGTAGGTTGGACGTATTTAGCACTTCCATTGTTATTGGAAAGTACCGAGTCTTTGTCACCTCGGTTTCTCGTTCCATTTCCCTGACCGTAGAGAGAATAGGAACCGATGGTCCATCATAATCAACACGACATTTCAAAATTTTTGACAAGGCGCAAAGTTGTTCAATTTTGATTTTAAAAGCCCTATGTTTAAAGAAATCGTCGTCAAGAGATGCCATAGAACAATTTTCAACATTTAAAGGTTCACAAGACAGAGTGGGATTAATCGTAGAATTTTCTTCTTTATAAAGCTCATCTTCAACACTCTTAATGGTGTTAAATTGTTCTCTTTTACGAATTTCCTCCTTAAAAAGACTTTTTGCATTTAGACAAAGCTCGGTAAAGTCATTTTGAGCAGTCATCATTTTAGTGATCTCACTCTGAACCGTAAGAATCGTATCGTATTATGGAGGTTGGTCGTGATAATTATTGTCACAAAGAAACGATTTCCTTGTTTGACAATCGGTGCTAAACTGTGGACCTCCACAATACTTACAACCGTTTTGTAGTTGTGAAATCGGTGCATTTTGAAATGATTCATCATTGAAGTACGGATCTTGCTCATATGAATTGAAATCGTTTTGTGAATAACTGGAAAAGTTCGGATTAAAACCATAAGTATAAGAACTTTCATTTTCTGAAGCACAAAACAAAAAAATTCCATCAATTATATTTCTTCCACATCTCTTGTAATATCGTTGATTGAATGAATCGGGCTGAGGCGGGTAGTCGAAAAAATTTGGAAAGTTGTTGTACGTGTTTGAAATGCAAAACAAACAACTTCCGTCTCGAATATCATTACCACACCGTTTGCATGTACACCAAACACATGAACCTTCAAAGAACGGTTCTCCGCACTTCACACAAGTCGGATCCATAAGAATTATCGGTTTAGAGGGTTAAAGAAGAAGAATCAAATGATAAGAGGAGAAGAAGATTATTTTTGGTTTTCTTAATTATCGAAAAAGAAAATCAAAGTAGAAAAGGAAAATCTTTTTGTGGGTTTTTTTTTTTTAAAACAAAATTCAAAAACTTAAACTTTTATTCTCTTTTTTTCAAACGTTACGTTAATCGTAACCGTTTCCTTTAAAACTACTCGCGACGGAACGGGAGAGAAGAGTGTTTCTCTCTTCAGCTTTCAATTTAATGTCAAAGCTTTCCGTATTTTCCGCTTATTCGGTTGTAGAATATAAAGTAATCCGATTAGCAACTAATTTCACGCGTTCTAATGTTGTTATGCTTATTTGGTTTACAACGCCCCCCCTCCCCCCCTTCCACGGGAGAGTCGAGGCTGTAACTTTCTTTTTGGTATTTTTGAAAACACTTTAGGAAAAATGTTTTTGATTTTTCAATTTTTTTTTTTTTTTGGTTTTTATAGAAAATATATACAAAGAAAGGGTTTTTAAAACACTATTTCGAAAAACAAAAATCAAAAATTCACTTCAACCTTCCCCGGCAGCGGCGCCAAAATTTTGATGTTGAAAAAATCAAATCAAGTATATATAGTATATTATTAGTCAAATAAATCAACAAGAAATACGGATAACCTGAGGTCGTAGTCAGTGTGAAGGGTGAATGGAATTTCGAATTCTCAGTTTGCGAAACGTGTCGTGAAAGTGGGGAAAAAGTGATTTTGATGAGATTACACTAATGAATATGAAAATTAAGCACAATTAATCACTTAAGCACGTAATTCAAGTAATCAAACCTAAAACGCAACGTAGAATCGAAAACGTAAGCTTAAACGTAAATAAAACGTAAACGCGCAAAATAAAATGTGAAATTGAAGCTATACTAATCCTACGGACTTGAAAATAATTTTCCTAAGTTAAAAATGATAAAAGAAAATTTTGAGAAAAAGAAAAATATTTTTTTTGTATTCTTATTTAATTTTAATGAATTAAAAACAAATTTAACTAATTAAAAATTAAAAGAAATGCAAATTAAGTGAGAAAAATGTAAAATAAATATGAAAATTATAAAATAACTAAAATAGTAATATTAAAACTGAAAACTATATATATATATATATATATATATATATATATATATATATATATATATATATATATTGCTTTTTATGTAATTTTTAGGAATTAAAAACTATTAAAATTAATTAAAAAGTAATAAAAATTCAAATAAAATTGAAAATAAATGGGAAAAATGCAAAATTAATTTATAAAAATCTAAAATAAATGAAAACTAATTTCTAAAATATTTTTGGATTTTTTAAGGCTTTTTCTGATTTTTTTAGAATTTTTGGTAATTAAAATGTATTAAAAATTGAATAAAAATGAAAATTAAAAAAGAAAAATAGCAAATAAACTCATAAAAATATGAAAAATTCAGGGAAATTCTAAAATATTATTCTAATCCTAAGAAAAATTTAAAAATTGAAAATTAAGCACAGGAACTGCTTATTGGCATAAAACAGCTTAATGGGAGTGCTTATTTATAAGCACTCCTTGACCCAAAGTTGACCAACTTAAAACAGATGTATAATTGACTCAAATGAACTTAATGGAACAGTAATGAGACCAATAGATATCAGAAACACAGGTATGGAGCCAAATCAGTTTCAAATAAGCACTTTGGAATAAGCAGTATGATACCAATAAGCCACAGATGTGAAATATCAATCAAATAAGCTACTACAGATCCTAAGAAACTTAAATGAATAACAAACCACAAGATCCAAGCACAAATTCACAAGAGCGGGCCTAATATGGAAAATAGATACTTTGTTCAATCCACACACTTTGATAAGCAAATAAGCAGTAACAAAAAGCTAAGGAATGAGAGCTTATGGGGGCAAATGCTAGCCTATGCTACTGGGAATCTAGAAAACCAATAACCCCTATATTTGAAACCTAATTAGACCTGAGATCAGCAACTCATGAACCAGTAAGCTGCATGTTTTGACTTTTAATTTGCTACCCTAGTTTGACTTTTGTTAGTTTCTGTGGATCAATACTTAATCTAGAATTAATTTTAAGCTAATATATGAACTGAGTAACCTAAATGCAGCTAAAATCCATCAAGATGACAGCATATACACAACAATGCTTACTGATTTTTAGGATAAAAGCAAACATTGACTTTTCGCTAAAATACCTATATGTTTTTTGACTTATCTATTTTAACTAAACCTATTATGAGCTAAATGAACTACTTTTAATACCTGCAAACTACTAGAACTCAGAATCTAAGCTTAAACCAAACACCCCTAACTATGAGCAGTTTGAACCAACTTATTGTGAAATATAGCTTAAATCTCAGTTATAATGATTAAATCTACTAATCTAGATGTAATAAAGCTACAAGAACAAAAAAACTAAACACTAATATAGCCTAGATAATTCAAATTCTATTATGATTAAATGAGAGCAGTGGATAAGCAATCTTAAGCTAGAACAGATAACAACTAAACAAGAAAACTCTAACAACTAATTTAAACAATAAGAGATACTAATAAGCTAGAAACTCTAGTAAATAAACTAAATAACTAAGAAGGATTAGAGGACTTACTTATATCCTGCTATGAAAGGAACTTGTACTTATGGCAATTGAGATAAGCTCACAACAGCTATGGAACAACTGAGTGAACTTATCAGAAGGAATTATGAGATACTGCAATCTTATGTACCCTTCTACTTTAATATATAGTTTTTTTTTAAATATGAAAGCAGTAGCAGAAATTAAATTCACAAAAACTTAAATCAACTGAAATAATGCTTACAGAAACAGAAACTAAGAATTTAAGTAAGAGCTTAAAGAGAAATTGCTTAAAAACTGAATAAATAACAAAATTGGAAAACAACTAAACTTTCATTGATTAAAATCTTAATACATTAAACAGAAATTTAAACCTAAATTTTACTTTAATTTCCTACACTACTCCTACTCCTAATCTCTACTCCTAATACTAACTGCCTTTTATGAATGAGGAAGAGGGCTTTATATAGTTGAGGGGTGAAGCTTCTAGGATGCCATGTCACTAATCCTTGTATCATGTGTTTCTTTGAGTCCTCCCTAAGCCGTCTGATCAACATCCAGATGTTTCACATCACTTATGACCCTTGGATCATGTTCCTCGGATGTGATTTATCTTGCGTGTATAATTTCATTGGTCCACGTTTGTACTGACATTCTCTGTCCTGCGGTCATCTTCTAGAAGTACCCAATCATTGGGGTAATTATTACTTAGAGGGGGTAATTTTGTGGGAGGTGAAATTAGGGTTCTATGTCAACAATGATTTTTCTAGGTTAATATGATTTGGGGGGCAGTAATAAATTGGGGGTGGGTTTTATTTGTGTTTGACTGGTTGACCGGGTAAAGGGTGTTTGGTTTGGATCGGGTAAACGAGGGTTTGGTGTTGGGCTATTTTATGTCTTGGGCTAGGGGTGATTGGACTAAGGATCTGATATTTTAGTGGATTTGGATTTAGTTTGTTTTAGTAATAATATTTGACAAGGACCATTTATGTAGATTCTGAAATTATAGGGACCTGTTCTGTCAACTTTGAAATCTTTATCCAGGGACCAATCTTTAACATCTTTTGAATTTATGAGGGACCTTTGATGATTTTTCATAATTATTCTTCAGGGACCATTCTTGTTAATATCCGAAAGTACAGGGACCGAAGTTGCCAATTTTACCAAACTTTGACCAGGGACTTTTCTTGTAACTTTATGAATTTCCAAGGACTTATTCTGACATTTTGAGCTTCTTTTGATCATTAAGCTTCCACGGCTTCGGCTTTTGACCTTTTTCCATTCTCGTACTCGTTTTTGTCGGTTTTGGCTTTGTTTTTGTCCATTTTTCACATATCCGTACCTGCACATACACAAATACAAAATCATACATTCTCTTGCCATATTTTGTTAGTATTTGGTGTATTTGGTCTGATTTAAGGCCTAAAAAGGATGTGTGAATAAGCAAACATCACCTTCCCATCCACTCATGGTTGGCTCTGCAGCCCCCATGACCCGGATTGTTAACGTGTGGTTCATGAGCTTAGTGCAACATACCCCACTCATGATAATGGTGCATGCATCACAATAATCACAAACACACTACATTTTCCCAGATGGGAGTCACAACTGAACCCAGGAAACTTGTATTCACTAACACTTAAACCTATGACACTCACTCAACACCTAGTGTTGACTTTTTAAGTATGTATTCTAGGTATACTACTTCTACGGAGATATGGCAGAAGGGTTCGAATCTAACGAGGAGAAAATTAATCCCCTTGTGGCCACGGAGGTTCACCTGCGCCGACTCTGGGCTATCTATAAGGATATTCGCCGTGAGATTAGTCGGCTCGCAATGTCGAGTCGGAAACCCATGACTACCAAAAAAAAAAAAAAGAAAAAAAAAAAAAAACTAACACCTAGATTTTTGGGACCTCATCAAAAGTAAAAGTATATCTTTTACAAATGAAACTCTGATAATTAAATAAATGATAAATAAATTTCTAAAACGTCTCTTTTCGAGTTGTTTTCTATTACTGTAACTGTGATTCTATGAAGTAATACCCCAAACACTTAATCTGTTGCGATCAGTAAAAAATGGGGGTGTTACACATAGCCATTTCTAGCAACCTTGTTCTTCACCAAAGAACCAAACACATTGATTTCAGGTACCACTTCATTAAGGGCCACATTATGAAATATTGAATTACACTCCATCCCCACTGAATATCAGCTAGCTGATATCTTTACAAAACCCTTGGATGAACCCACTTTCACAAGACTGAAAGCTGAATTAGGCATGTTGGATATAGACAATCAGGTCACTGATTGAATATTAACAACCTGGTGTAAATATATCCTAAGGTCCCTGATCAACATTATCATTCAGTGAAGTCATGTACATTCTTCGCACTGAAACCCTTCCTGATATCAGTCACCTAAATGAAAAGTCATCCAGGGGGCCTCAAGAAGATCAAAAGTGACATTTAATGCCAAACAAAATGCCTTAGGTATCTAGTTAGTAAATGTCTCAGGTTGGTAACTGACTTATATTTAATAATAGAACATATGTCTTTTACCTTCTAGCAACCACTTCTTGGGCCCCCATAACTCCTACTAAAACCCACTATGCATTTAATGCCTCTCCTCACAAAAATATCAAATGATATGTATGTGGTGACATCATCTCTACAAAAATGCACTTTTGCAGAGAGGCGCAACTGTTCACCTTGATGTGTTGCAAAAAAAGAGGATGATTGGAAAGGTGGTCATTAATGCGGATATCAAATTGTTTTATACCACAAATTTAAAATCCACATTAAACTGTTTGATATCCATGCCTTTTTTTCAAAACCTTATAAATATCCCCACAAATAACTATACACATACGCTTTCAAAAACCTTCAAAACATTTTGCAAATATTTGCTCTCAACTGTATGTGTGTGGTATTCCGACCAAAACCCATTATTTTCCAACCATAAAAACCATACCTTTTTTCAAAATCAATGGCCTCTTCAAAAGTTATCTAATACGCTCCTAATGTGGAATTCCAGATTGAGAGTGTTGATATGACTAAAAACAATGTGGTGGGGAATTTCTCCTACCCTGAAGGCTTTCCTGCCTATAAGGGTGTGGTTAAATATATTCAAAACTGCTTCCTCACCACAGCTTTTACCAAAACCCCTCTATCATATATCATGAGTTACTGAGGGAATTCTGGTTTACATCTGTGGTTAAAAAACCTGATGTGACTAAGGATGGTGTCATTTAGTTCGCAGTGCTGAATTGGAAGAAAACCCTCTCCCTTAACTACAAGACCTTTATTAAGGCCACTGATGTGTGGGAATTGCACCAGTCTTTACCTCTCTAGGGATCTCGAGAAGCTTACAACCCCCACCAGGCAGTGTACCTGATCGTTGTAGTATAGTATAGTGACAAGTACCGGGGGATTGATCGTTCAACTCAGGAATAGTGTCGCTAGGATTAGAAAGCCTAAAAACTAAGTCTAGAGGTGAAGGATGTTTCTTTTTATATTTTTATATTTTATGAAAAGCAAGTAAAATCTCGGGTTTTGGAAGAGTGGGCGGAATTAGTTGCTAGTCAACTAACCCAATAACTAAAGATGCAATCAAAATAAAATAACAAAAATGTAAATAAAACTAATTAAACTAGTGGTGTGAATAATAAATGGGAAAATTGTGTTTACTTAGATTTCATTACTCCCTAGATATCTTTTACAGGTTGATAGTTTGTTACAGTTGCGTGGATGACGGGTTATATTCCTTAATACCAATCGTGGGGTGGCGTACGTACTTCCCCAACTCTATAAGCTCCTAATTCACTCCAATGTCGAGCCTGCAAGAAGCTCCTAACATGGGATCATTAGAATTCGCTCATGCATTAAATACAACCATAAAAACCTAGTATGCATTGGTTCATGTTTCTTAAGACATTCAAGCAAGTTACACTATGGAAGTCTGCCAGATTTCTTAAGCCTAACATCGAAATCATTCATCTGTAACAACTATAAACAAGCAATCAATCCATAATCAACATCTAGGTTTCACTACATCTAAGCAAACACACAAGAGATCTAGCCTAGCATGTTAAAATCAAGACAAGCGTAAGATATATTCAAACAACACATAGACATATTGAATGAATTGAAAGGATACTTATCTTAATTGAACATGAAAGGTTTCAAAGGGTGAAAACCCTTGAAAATACTGATAAAATCGTGCTAGGGTTTCTCCAAGTTATCCCTAAAATTTGTCCTCCTTTAATGAATGAAAATTACAAAACTATACATAGATTTTCCAATGTGACGGCGTCAAGAAGAAAATTCTGATGCCGTCAACCCGTCACGTGTAAAAGGACCATGACGGCCTATGGTGACGCCGTCATGCCCTAGTGTAAAAACATTCTGGATCGTCATGGACTCTATCCTCTTCACCTCTTGTTTTCCTCTTGACGCCGTCATGAAGAAGCTTGTGACAACGTCAGGTACTGTTCCCAGTAAAGAAAATTAAGACTTTGCCGTTTTCTTCACTTTTATGCTCCAAAAACGTCCAAAATGCTTCATTTTCCAGAATTCACTCCAAAAGTACCTAAAATCACAAAAGGAACGATTAAGGGAAATATTTGATCAAATAAATTCAATTCCGGGCTTAAATGACCCCCTAAAAACGGATCATTTTTCGCCTCATCATACCCCCTTACACTTGAGATTTGCTTGTCCTCAAGCAAATGCGCTTTTATCCTAATCAAAATACAAGTTAGGGGTTATTTAACACTAATATAAAAGTAATTACAACAAATAATCATTCCACTAAAGACCAAAGACAAGCACGGAGGTCATACACTAGCACCTCACAAATAGTGTTTAGATACTCACATCTCTCGGGTGTAATAAAGTATATATTACAATATGGAAATGGAAAACATCTCTCACTACCTGTCATAACAAAATAGATTACCATAGGCTTGGGAAATGATCAAACCTCCACCACATGGCGTAAGCACCTAGGATAAACTATCAAAGAGGTCTTTTAAAGGGTTATAACGTTAGGTGTAGGGATATGGAATACACGTTTTTGTTGGATATAGGCAATCTTTACTGGTGGCGAGTTAATCATCTTGGTTAATTACATGTACAATATGGCGTTGCTAAGCCAAGACTAGACTCGACTTAAGCTAATAAATGAAAAATAACAAAAACATAAAATAAACATAGAATGAAACGGGATGGTAGTCCGTATGTTTTTTTCTCTTTTCTTTTTCTACTTTTTTTTCTTTTTTTTTCTTTTTTTTTAGATTTTTTTTTTTTTTTTTTTTTTTTTTTTTTTTTTTTTTTGTTTTTTTTGCATACACTCTTACCCTACCATCCAAAATAGTACATCGTAGGGAATGAACATTCCCCTTACATTTGAATTTTTACATACTTTACAATAAACTAATCTAATGACTCGAATCAAGATAATCAAAACACTTGGAGTACTTTTAAGATTAACACACATATGGGGGTAATAATATTATGTTCTTCCCCATTACTTCATAACATAAGTACTTTACCCATGAGTCCCAATCATCCCAAAACAATATGTACAAGGATATGGCTCTACTTAGCAACCATGTAATTAATTAGATAATTAACTAAGGGTTTAAACATGTAACAATAATGCACTAAAGATGAGTGCATACATGGAAGGCTAAGGCGATTTGGTTGTACATTTAAGTGGGGTGTAATAAATTCTTCCTTTAAGTAAGATGCTTAAAGTTAGAAACGAAAAGATAGGCTCGGAGGGGTGTACTAGGGGTTTCGTGTACTAAAAATGAGTACAACGCTAAGGGTGTGGGAAAAATTAGTTGACTTTACTAGCCAAGTAATATGACTTAAATGGTCAAGTAATTATGATACAGGTTTAACACAAGGGTGATCCTAATGCCTCTTATGATGTAGTAAATCCTACTACACGAATGTAGTCTCACTAGCGGTCTCGGGATGCATCACTAACGCAAGTTCTAGAATCTAAATGCTACCGGTACATTCATAAGCACTAATGATGAATGCTTTTCCTATCAAATCTAAAGGCGAACCTCACATATTTGGGTGGAAAATTTTTCTGAATAGTACGGTTTTGTGCTAGTCATACGACTCCTATCCATGAGACGCTTGCTAAGGCTAAAGTTTCACTCCTAAATGTTGTAAAAAAATTTTAAATTTGGCGCTAAAATTACACTAACAAGTACTTCTCATAATTTTATTACACACCTACAATCAAACACACAAACTCAAGTGAAAGTGTATCCTATAAGGTATCATCATTTACCCTCCCCTTACACTTAGGATGAACATTGTCCCCAATGTTCAATTAAAGAATGTAAAAGTGAAATTGGTAAAAGAATGAAATCAAATACTCCCCTGATTCGCTCGGTGTGGATAGTGTGTCAACAAGGTTAGATCTTCCTCCAAGAAAGTGAACAATCAAAGCTTCCCTTCCAGAATATAAATCATTTTCTTGTCATACCTAACCTGTTAAACCTGAGAAAACAAACAAGGCAACCTCGCGTAAAATCGACGGCAATCTATATATACTAACAAATCCTAGAAAAATAACATATATATCTTAAATTGCTTTCTAGGAATTAAAGGGATATAATGCTTGTGGAATGAATGTTTGCAGATTTCCTGGAGTTTATAAAACTAAAGATTTAACAAAAACTTTAAGACTCCGTTAGAAAACAAAACTAGCAAAATTTTCAGAATTTTACACATGACGCCGTCAGGAGTTAATTCCTGACGCCGTCAGAAGTGATCTGCAGAAATCCTTACGTTAAGTTTCCAGAAAATTTCTAGAAAACTTATGTCCTACTTCCTGGAAAATCCTGCAAAATATCATTATGACTTGATACAAGCATTTGACTCAAACAAATACGAATATACATGTCCATTTAATATTGTGGAGAATCATGATCAATTTTGTTTCTTAAAAACATATTTGGGGTTTCCCCTTACACTTATCTTTTGCGAAATACCCTTGGATGAAGTTAAGACTAAGTCAAACGACAAAATAAAGTATTTTCACCATTTTAGTTGAAACATGATCTATCAACAATAAAAATAAAGCATGCATACGAAAACAAATAACAATTAAAACAATTAAAAATCACACAAAGCATGGGTTGCCTCCCAAGAAGCACTTTTCTTTATTTACGAGTCTTGTAGCTAGACTCAAGGTCATGGGCTACCGTGTGTCGCTTATGCTCACATAACCAAGGGTGAGCCATCTAATAGTCGCCTCATCTTTCTTATAATCATCACTTAACTCTAAACATCCACAATAGTACCTTCTATTTTTTTCATGAGGATATTTAAGCCCTTTTCTTTTATCATCACTTAGCATTTCTGGGGGCGGATACCTACTACACTTCTCCATGGAAAAATCCTTGAACCTAGGGTGTGCACGGGGCATTTGGTAGACAAAATCTTCATCCCCATCCTAGAATGTAATTAACCCTTCCATAAGTTTTTCATCAAGGTTGGTCAACTTTTTGAAAGGTCTCCCAAACACAACTTGGGTTAACTTATTATCGATAAATTCTCCTAGATTCTCCATAACCATGAACTCAACAAGATAAACAAAGCTTCCTACAAACACATGCAATGTCATAGCCCTAGCAATAATATTATCTCCTTTGTATTCTAACTCATCTATCATGATTTTATTATATTCACTACGCGAGATTAAGTTCATTGGGAGAGATGAGTTAAGGTGGGCATCAAAGCTCCTAAATCCAATCTTACAAGAAAATTGCATATTGAATGAGCTATCACTCTCAATCCTTGTTCTAGGGTCGTAATACCTAAGAGGGTTCACTTCATCTTCCATCCTATCCTCATTAATCACATTACCATCATCTAGATCCTCATCGGAGTCTGAATAGTAAAAAGGACTAGCCCTATGGTCATCATCATGGTCAGACTCCTCCATTTCAGAATTGTTGTCAAAGTGGTGGTTAGGCGATAGGTTAGGTGGGTTCTCATTTTCCACTAAAGGGATTGGGCGGGCATTTGGAAAATCCTACGATGAAAAACACGAATAACAAGAATCAAACGATCAATGTTATTGTTATCCATCGAGATAGTTTATGAACAAAGGAAACAAAGAAATAAGATAGACTAAAGAAAACCTAAAAATAAAAATAAAATCTTACTAGGAAGGAATCTAGCAAGTAGACCTAATGAAAAGAAATTCTAACCTAGACAATAACTATTCCCCGGGCTGCGGCGCCAAAATCTTGATAGCGCCGCACTCTTTTGTGAAAGTTTAGGAATAAATGTAAAGATAGACAATCCCCGGCAACGGTGCCAAAAACTTAATGCGTGGGAATTGCACCCGGCTTTACCTCTCGAGGGATCTCGAGAAGCTTACAACCCCCACCAGGCAGTGTACCTGATCGTTGTAGTATAGTATAGTGACAAGTGCCGGGGGATTGATCGTTCAACTCAGGAATAGTGTCGCTAGGATTAGAAAGCCTAAAAACTAAGTCTAGATGTGAGGGATGATTCTTTTTGTATTAAAAGCAAGTAAAATCTCGGGTTTTGGAAGAGTGGGCGGAATTAGTTGCTAGTCAACTAACCCAATAACTAAAGATGCAATCAAAATAAAATAACAAAAATGTAAATAAAACTAATTAAACTAGTGGTGTGAACAATAAATGGGAAAATTGTGTTTACTTAGATTTCATTACTCCCTATATATCTTTTACAGGTTGATAGTTTGTTACAGTTGCGTGGATGAGGGTTATATTCCTTAATACCAATCGTGGGGTGGCGTACGTACTTCCCCAACTCTATAAGCTCCTAATTCACTACTATGTCGAGCCTGCAAGAAGCTCCTAACATAGGATCATTAGAATTCGCTCATGCATTAAATACAACCATAAAAACCTAGTACGCATTGGTTCATGTTTCTTAAGACGTTCAAGCAAGTTACACTATGGAAGCCTGCCAGTTTTCTTAAGCCTAACATCGACATCATTCATCCGTAACAACTATAAACAAGCAATCAACCCATAATCAACATCTAGGTTTCACTACATCTAAGCAAACACACAAGAGTTCTAGCCTAGCATGTTAAAATCAAGACAAGCGTAAGATATATTCAAAGAACACATAGACATATTGAATGAATTGAAAGGATACTTATCTTAATTGAACATGAAAGGTTTTAAAGGGTGAAAACCCTTGAAAATACTGATAAAATCGTGCTAGGGTTTCTCCAAGTTATCCCTAAAATTTGTCCTCCTTTAATGAATGAAAATTACAAAACTATATATAGATTTTCCAATGTGATGGCGTCAAGAAGAAAATTCTGACGCCGTCAACCCGCCGCCCATAATAATATCGGATTGCCTAGATCCAGATCTGACGTCGTCAAGAGCAATTTTCCTCTGAGCCGTCACGTGTAAAGGGACCATGACGGTCTATGGTGACGCCGTCATGCCCT
The DNA here is from genome assembly GCA_030686995.1 of Artemisia argyi. Classification (NCBI taxonomy): domain Eukaryota; kingdom Viridiplantae; phylum Streptophyta; class Magnoliopsida; order Asterales; family Asteraceae; genus Artemisia; species Artemisia argyi. Next base: position 150,228,464 of record CM060691.1, on the reverse strand, counting down.
AGTGTAAAAACATTCTGGATCGTCATGGACTCTATCCTCTTCACCTCTTGTTTTCCTCTTGATTAAAGCAAAAGCAGTTAACTAAATTCAACCACGGATGTGGTCAAACAAGTCAAACTCTTAAGGCTCAATGCTCCGCGGAATATAGTGTTTCCCCGGGTCGTTATGTCCCGACGGGGTGTGGATGGTTATAAAATGGTTTCGTGATCGGGTGAATTTGAATGAAAAGGGGTTTGAGATTGGTGACACTAAGGATTTATACAATGAAATAGCTTAAAGAAGCTATATGAATAAGACGGGAAAGTTACAAAAACCAGAAACGATTTAAACCTAAAACGCGTACGTTCACGTTTAAATAAAACGTAAACGTACAAAATAAAAAGTGAAAACTGAATTCTGAAAACCCCCAGGGGGTGAAAATGACTTTTTTACAAACTAAAAGGTAAAAGAAAATTTTTAGAAAAAGAAAATAAATTTTAACACTAATTAATTATTAAATATTAAGTAATTACTAATTAATACTTATTATTAATATTTAAATAACTAAAATACAATATAATATTGATTAACTACTAAAAAGGTGAAAATTAATTTTCTAAAATTATAAAATAACTAAAAACAAGTTTTAAAATTAAAAATAAGTATTTTTGTCTTTTTGTGATTTTTCTATTAATTAATTACTAATTAATTATTAATTACCTAATTAAACTATTTTAAATTAAGAAAAATAGCAAATGAACAGTAAAAATTCTAATAAAATTTCTAAAATTATTTAATAACATATAAAAGCTATAAAAAATATAAAAACTAGGTTTTACTTAATAAAAACTAATTATGCTATTCAAAACTAATTATTAATTAATAATTAATAAAACTAAGATTAATTCTAATAAATACTAAATGACAAAATAAAAATCTAAAAAAAATTATTATAAATACTTTAATATAAGAGGAATTTAATAAAATTATAAAATAGCTAAGTACTTAACAAAAATATAAAATTGAAAATTAAAATTTAATTCACATTAAATAGAAACTATCACTTAAAAATTAAATTGGATTATTGGAATTTTTCTTTTGGAAACTTAATTTAAACCTAGAAACAAGTAACTTTTGTAAAAACAAGCTTGGTGGAACTCAGAAATAAGCACAACAAGTGCTTATTTCTTAGACAGTTGACTTTGGTCAACTGTCTAAGCTATAAGCTTGGAATAAGCTCAAAGCTGAGAACCAGGGGTGGAATTGGGTAGAAACATGTCCAAGAGACTTGTGTGATGGCAAAACAACCAAATATGGTCCCTGGATAAGTTGTTAAGCCAAAATAAGCAGTTCCAAAAATCCAATCCCACACAGATTTTGGGGCAAAGTTGAGGTGTGGTTTCAGGTGGGGCCCAGGGGTCTTGGGGTCAAACAAAAGGTCAAACCATGGAATGTGGTAGGAGGGGGTGGAAATAACCTAAGTTGGGGGTTGTGGGACCATTGAGGTGGCTAGAAAACCACCACTAAGTGGTGGTGGTGGGCTGAGAAGCTGTTGCAGTAGGGCAGTCTCCTTGCCCTGCAGCCTAGTTTGGTAATGTGTGGACCCCACAGAAAAAATGGCAAAATTAAGAGGACAATGGAACCTTGAAGCTGAGGTGTTGGACTACAAAACCTAGCAATTTCAAGCCATAAATCTAAACACAAAATCTAATTAATTCTTGCCAGAAATGAAAAAAACTGAGACATGCACATTTTGACTTTTGTAAAAACTTGGTACTTTGACTATAATGAACTTAGATCCTGTCTAGTGAACTTAAAACATAAAATTAAGCTAAAACAAAGTTAATGTAACACAAATCCAAAAGTTATGGGCTGATATGAAGGTTTATGAAGCCTAATGACCACCACAGTTAACTGTGGTGGTGGGATTTGGTGATATTGACTTTTTTTTGCTATATGAAACTTGAATTTGAGACTTATCCTGACCTAATATTACCTAATACAGTAAGTTAAGGCCAAAGTAACAATAGAGTGATACGTGGGAATTGCACCAGGCTTTACCTCTCAATGGATCTTGAGAAGCTTACAACCCCCACCAGGCAGTGTACCTGATCGTTGTAGTATAGTATAGTGACAAGTACCGGGGGATTGATCGTTCAGCTAGGAATAGTGTCGCTAGGATTAGAAAACCTAAATACTAGTTCTAAAGATGAGGGAAGATTATTTTTGTATTTTTATATTTTTTAGAAAGCAATTTAAAATCTCGGGTTTGAAGGATTTGAGCGGAATTAGTTGCTAATCAACTAACCCAAAACTAAGATGCAATCAAAATAAAATACTAGAAATGAAATTAAACTAAATTATACTAAAGTTGTGAGCAGTAATTGGAGAAAATGTGTTTACTTAGATTTCACTACTCCCTAGACATCTTTTACACGTTAATTACTTGTTATAAATGCATGGATGACGGATCGTATTCCTTAATACCATTCATGGGGTGGCACACTTAACTCCCCAATTCTATGAGCTCTTATCTCCTCCTACACCATGCCCAGCACAACTATAGGGATTGTAAACAGTGGCTCATGCATTAAATACAACCAATAAAGACCTAGTGCGCGTCGGTTCATGTTTCTTAAGACGTTCAAGCATGTTACCAATTGGAGATCTGCCAATTTTCTTAAGCCTAACATATAAATTATTCATCCAAAACAAGTATAAACAAGTAATCAACACATAATTAACATCTAGGTTTCATTAGATCTAAGCAAACACAAGATAGATCTAGCCTAGCATGATGGAATTAAGACAACCAACACATAGACATATTGATTGAATTAAAAGAACACTTATCTTGATTACACATGCAAGGTATCAAGGGCTTGGAACCCTTGAAAAACCTGTAAAGTTTGCACCAAAATTGTACTTAGGGTTTCTCTCAAAACTTCTCTCTTTAAATGTGAAAAATTAGAAAACTATATATAGGAAAAGGGGGCTGACGGCGTCAAGACAAATCTTATGACGCCGTCACCTCGCCGCCAAAACTATTCTCGGACTGCCTTGATCTACATTTGACGCCGTCGAGACTTAATCATTTTCAGGCCGTCATGACTTTTACTCTTGACGCCCTACCTTCATGACGCCGTCAAATCTCTTCTTGACCGTCATGGAATTTTGCTCTTGACGCCGTCAGGAAATTACTCTTGACGCCGTCACCTACTATTCTCAGCATGGAAAATTAAGACTTTGGCGTTTTCTTCACTTTTATGCTCCAAAAACGTCTGAATTGCTTCCTTTTCCAGATTTCACTCCCAAAGTACCTAAAATCACAAAAGGAACGACTTAGGGCAATATTTGATCAAATAAATTCGAATTCGGGCTTAAATGACCCCCTAAAAACGGACCATTTTTCGCCTCATCATAGAGCAACAACAAACTCACCTAGTAAAAGACTAATCCAAACACTCCTTAACAGATGACTAAAATGAGTTGTGGTATGTAATATTGAGCTAGAGCATTTAAAAGCTAATCCTAAGCACCTAAACAACTCTAACAAATAGTACTAAACACAAATAAGCTACAAGCTACAGTACACAAGCTAGAATAAAGGAAAATGCATAAACTCAAATAGAGACTTACTTGAAGGACAAAATGAAAATGGAAATGGCTATGAGCTGATGAGATAAGCTTATCAAAGCTATGAGACAGCTTAATGAGCTTATCTAAAGGGAGTTTGAGCTTTTACAAGCTTATGTTTCCCCACTTATTTGTATCTCCTATTTATTTTTGATTTTTTTTGGTATTTCTTTGTACTAATTATGAATTCCAATATACTAATTAATCTGAAATCTTTCAAAAGCTTATAGTTAAGCTTATGAGAGCTGAGTAACACCTAAACAACAACCATCTTAAGTGATCAAGACATAATGAGATTTCTTAATAAAAATTATTCTTAAAACTGAAATTGCAATAACACTTGAGTTTAAAACTTAACAACTGATTGAATTACATTACCAAGGTTTCATAAAACTTTCTTAGAATAAAAATTACAACTAACAACATAAATTACAATAAGGACGATTTAACTAAAACTACCCTAAATTAACTCTACTCTAACTACTGCTTTTCTTCTCTCTTTTTTTTTCTTTTATAAGCCCTAGAGCATCCTTTGACTATTCCCACTTGCTCTCAGCCATTGGATTGGCTTCCCATCATCTCAGCCGTTTAAATGTTATTTGGCGGGAAAATTGGCTTAGGCAGTTGGTGTGGAGTTTGGTGAGAATTAAATGAGGAGGGGGGATGTATGGGTGTAGGTGAGGTAATATTAATGAGGGGTTGGGTTTGGTGGAAGTAGCATGGAGGAGGGGGGAAAGTTTCCCTGGTTTTGAGGGATTTGGTTGGGATGATGAACAGTGGACGAGGGGGTAAGGGTGTTGACTATGTTTGACCAGTGGGGTGGGTAATATTAAAAATGAGATGGGCTTTAGTTGGGCTTGGTGGGAGGGTGTTAAGGATCAGGGAAGGGATTGGATTTGGTATTGGTTTTGTTTGGTTTATTTGGGTTGTAATAGTAACATAGGCCCGTTTGGTTTGAGTTTAATCACAAGGACCAATTTGTAATTTATTAAAATCCAAGGGACTGAAAATGTACAAACTCTAAAGTTATCATAAGGATCAAAATTGAAAACTTTAATAACCCAGGGATCCAAAATGTGTTTTTCCACTATTAAATTTCCCGGGGACCATTTTTGTAAAATTCCAAACTACGAGGACCAAACATGTAAATTTCACAAACTTTCATCCCAAGTCTAAAATTGATATTTGTGATTTCCCCAAGGACCAAAATTGATTATTCATCCAAAAATATCCCACCAGGGACTAAATCTGCCAAAATCTGTAACTCCAGGGACTAAATTGTAAATTTCCAAAACTTTTCCAATTTTTCACCAAAAGACTAAATATGACAACTTATGATTTCAAAAGGACCTTTGGTGATAATTTTCCATATTTTGAATATCCAGGGACTAGTTTTGTAATTTTATAAAAGTTGGGGGACTGAAACTGCCAATTTTGCAAACTTTATGCATTTTTCATATGTTTTTGCTCATTTTGCATCTAAAACATATAAAACACAATTTTGAAATATTTTTAGTATTTTGATGCATTTCTGAGTGTTTTTGTATGTTTTGCAGTTCAGATTAGACCAAAAATGATGAGTGTTTGAGCACTCATCAATCCCCCACACTAAACTATTGCTAGTCCCTAGCAATAACTGTTTTGAAAACTTGATGGATTTGAAAAACTCTTTACCAAAAGCCATCACTTCTGGAGTAGCCAGGTGTAAGAACTGTGGCACACCTGATAACCGTGTGATTTTGAGCAAACCACCAGCTGTCAACGGATTTGATTAGTCTTTATCAAAAGCCGATTGCTTCTGGACTAGCCAGCTCTTGATGGAATAGTCAACATCTTGGTGAGCTGATTACCAATTATGGATTTTCCACTGCCTTTACCACAAGCCATAATCTTGCGGGCTAGCCAACTCATTCGCTTAATGGGATATGGGGAGTTGAGGAACCATACAATTTTGGGCAAATTGCAAGCCGTAAATGGATTTGAGATGTCTTTACCAAGAGCCGTTTGCTCCTGGACTAGCCAATCCCTTTTGTCGGTTAGACAAGGCGGACTGGTAACCACAAAAATTTTGAAACTTTAGTGAAAAATTTTTGAATTTTTTGCCAAAAACGGGGGTATAAGATAGTAAAATGTGATAAAATTTGCTAGAATAGTGAAATACCCCCCCCCCCCCCCCCCACACTTAGCATGAATATTGTCCTCAATATTCAAAGTCCCGGCTATTATGCCGACATTTTGAACGTAAAAGGGAAACATTAAAAGCTAAGCGTGGAAAACACCATTTTGTTTTTTCACTTCATAAGTAACCATAGCATGGGGGACTCCCCCACACTTAGGGTGAAAACCCTATAAGCATGCTACTATTTTTGTTTACCGAGTCGCTAGCTTGACTCGACCCCGAATTCATTTGTCCTTGGGGAAGCATGATGTGGAAGAAACAATCTCAATCGGACTTTCATTCAAAATGTTTTGACAAACATTTGAAGCACGTGAAAGTTCCACACCGATGAGATAAGTATCCGGCTCAAGATAATGGTACATGAAAATGCCGGGATCAAAGATGGTATCTTCATTCCCGAAGGAGTGAAAAAGAGAAGAAGTCACCCTGTAGGTGAAGAAAAGGAAGAAAACCATGATGAAAATCATGAGTTGATCTTCTTCCTCGAGAGGAGGCTCAATAGCCTGAGTTTGGATTTCAAAGGTTAAGCTCGTAAACAACCCGGGAGGGTGGGTGGGAATTTGCAAATCCTCATGATTGAGTGCATCTCCCCCCGGGCTATCAAACTCCGGAGGAGTCATGATATGATGAGTGAGTTCACCGGAGAACTCCTCATGAAGAGAATCATTCACAAGATGTGAATTTGTGAACTCATGTTCCGGAATAGACTCATCACAATCCTCATTCTGAATATCAAAGAGTGGATTATCATAAATCAAAGTGAATTCAGATTCGAATTCAAATAGAGGATTGGTGAGAGTAGTATTGAACGTTTTGGGAACAAAGAGATTAACATTCTCTATTGGACTGTTAGGATCAGAAGTGAGTGACGGATCATGATATAGGAGACTTTCAATTTCTCCAAGATCGGCTTCAAAGTCGAGGAGACCATCATCACTTCCCAATGAAAGTGGATTGATGTGAGTAAGTTCATCGGAGAACTCCTCAAGAAGAGGATCAGCATCAGACTGTGGGTGTGATGCCTCAATATACTCAATGTCTCCATGAGATGTACAATCATCATTAAAATCTGAAAAAGTCTCAAAATGATCGTTTGGACACTCAAGAGGGGAAGGAATATCACACATATGCTCAAGAATTTCCTGTGACTCTCCTGGGATTGGGACAAGGATCTCAACACTAGACTTTATTAATTCATCCGATTCCTTATTAGGAACAGTGCTAAGATGCTCATCCCCCATGTTCAAAGAGTGAGTGGAAACCTCGGGTGTGACAGCAGTTGTTTGAGATGGAATCTCAACTGCTGGGGTATCAACTGATGAACTTGATGAAGTTTTATAAAATTTAAGGATGTCAAGTGTATCCTCATCATCACTGTCATCAGGAATGAAACGGAACTGAGAGCTAGATCTGGCTGCTTTTTCTCTTGCAATTGATTCCCTAATAGATTTTTCATATGCATCTTGAGAATTTATTCTAGCAGCCTGCTCTTCAGCCAGCAATTCTTCCATGGATTTTTTATGAGTATGTCTTTGGGCAAAGTCTTTAACTAAACCCTTAAGCTCATCAACGATTTTCATCATATCTTGCATTTCTGGAAGAAGTGCTTGATTCATATCGTACTGTGGAGGTTGGTCGTAATAAGGTGTGTCAAAATTGTCACAAGGATATGAATTCCCCGTTAGACAATCTGAGCTGAAGTGTGGACCTCCACAGTAATCACAACAGTAAAACTGATGTGGCTGTGAGTCGTATGTGCTAAAGTCTAAATTGTTATCAGGAAACTGCTCATAGACAAGCGTGTTTCCCGATTGACAATCAGAACTATAGTGTGAACCACCACAGTACTAACAATAGTAAAACTGCTGAGACTGATGGTGTGGTAGCTGGTGGAATGAATCAGTGGTGTCATGATAGGAATAGGGATCTTGGTTATAGATAGACCCGTTTTCTGACTCTACCATGCCACAACTGGGGCAATTGCCACCATTATGAGGATTACCACACCATTGGCAAACCAGAAAGTGTGGATGAGACATAGAAAGAATCAAAGGTGTATAGAGGGGTATGGATGAAGAATCAAAGATGTGAGAGGGTAAAGGTGAATATTTTTGGGTTTTTGGAAATACATTTTGTACAAATGATAAAGAAAATGTTTTTGTGTTTTTGTGTTCGTTGAAAACTGAGTTTAAAAAGTTTTCATGAACGGTTTTGTTTTGATAATAAGAAAATATGAACAAAGGATGGATAAATGTACAATGGAACGAATTCCAAAAGCACTAATCAGCAAACCGTTTTAGAAAACGCACACAGCCTCCCCAGCAGTGGCGCCAAAATTTTGATTGAAGCAAAAGCAGTTAACTAAATTCAACCACGGATGTGGTCAAACAAGTCAAACTCCTAAGGCTCAATGCTCCGCGGAATATAGTGTTTCCCCGGGTCGTTATGTCCCGACGAGGTGTGGATGGTTATAAAACGGTTTCGTGATCGGGTGAATTTGAATGAAAAGGGGTTTGAGATTGGTTACACTAAGGATTTATACAATGAAATAGCTTAAAGAAACTATATGAATAAGACGGGAAATTTACAAAAACCAGAAACGATTTAAACCTAAAACGCGTACGTTCACGTTTAAATAAAACGTAAACGTACAAAATAAAAAGTGAAAACTGAATTCTGAAAACCCCCCGGGGGTGAAAATGACTTTTTTAGAAACTAAAAGGTAAAAGAAAATTTTTAGAAAAAGAAAATAAATTTTAACACTAATTAATACTTATAATTAATATTTAAATAACTAAAATACAATATAATATTGATTAAATACTAAAAAGGTGAAAATTAATTTTCTAAAATTATAAAATAACTAAAAACAAGTTTTAAAATTAAAAATAAGTATTTTTGTCTTTTTGTGATTTTTCTATTAATTAATTACTAATTAATTATTAATTACCTAATTAAATTATTTTAAATTAAGAAAAATAGCAAATGAACAGTAAAAATTCTAATAAAATTTCTAAAATTATTTTATAACATATAAAAGCTATAAAAAATATAAAAACTAGGTTTTACTTAATAAAAACTAATTATGCTATTTAAAACTAAATATTAATTAATAATTAATAAAACTAAGATTAATTCTAGTAAATACTAAATGACAAAATAAAAATCTAAAAAAAATTATTATAAATACTTTAATATAAGAGAAATTTAATAAAATTATCAAATAGCTAAGTACTTAAAAAAATATAAAATTGAAAATTAAAATTTAATTCACATTAAATAGAAACTATCACTTAAAAATTAAATTGGATTATTGGAATTTTTCTTTTGAAAACTTAATTTAAACCTAGAAACAAGTAACTTTTGTAAAAACAAGCTTGGTGGAACTCAGAAATAAGCACAACAAGTGCTTATTTCTTAGACAGTTGACTTTGGTCAACTGTCTAAGCTATAAGCTTGGAATAAGCTCAAAGCTGAGAACCAGGGGTGGAATTGGGTAGAAACATGTCCAAGAGACTTGTGTGATGGCAAAACAACCAAAGATAGTCCCTGGATAAGCTGTTAAGCCAAAATAAGCAGTTCCAAAAATCCAATCCCACACAGATTTTGGGACAAAGTTGAGGTGTGGTTTCAGGTGGGGCCTAGGGGTCTTGGGGTCAAACAAAAGGTCAAACCATGGAATGTGGTAGGAGGGGGTGGAAATAACCTAAGTTGGGGGTTGTGGGACCATTGAGGTGGCTAGAAAACCACCACCAAGTGGTGGTGGTGGGCTGAGAAGCTGCTGCAGCAGGGCAGTCTCCTTGCCCTGCAGCCTAGTTTGGTAATGTGTGGACCCCACAGAAAAAATGGCAAAATTAAGAGGACAATGGAACCTTGAAGCTGAGGTGTTGGACTACAAAACCTAGCAATTTCAAGCCATAAATCTAAACACAAAAATCTAATTAATTCTTGCCAGAAATGAAAAAAACTGAGACATGCACATTTTGACTTTTGTAAAAACTTGGTACTTTGACTATAATGAACTTAGATCCTGTCTAGTGAACTTAAAACATAAAATTAAGCTAAAACAAAGTTAATGTAACACAAATCCAAAAGTTATGGGCTGATATGAAGGTTTATGAAGCCTAATGACCACCACAGTTAACTGTGGTGGTGGGATTTGGTGATATTGACTCTTTTTTTTTTTTGCTATATGAAACTTGAATTTGAGACTTATCCTGACCTAATATTACCTAATACAGTAAGTTAAGGCCAAAGTAACAATAGAGCAACAGCAAACTCACCTAGTAAAAGACTAACCCAAACACTCCTTAACAGATGACTAAAATGAGTTGTGGTATGTAATATTGAGCTAGAGCATATAAAAGCTAATCCTAAGCTCCTAAACAACTCTAACAAGCAGTACTAAACACAAATAAGCTACAAGCTACAGTACATAAGCTAGAATAAAGGAAAATGCATAAACTCAAATAGAGACTTACTTGAAGGACAAAATGAAAATGGAAATCGCTATGAGCTGATGAGATAAGCTCATCAAAGCTATGAGACACCTTAATGAGCTTATCTAAAGGGAGTTTGAGCTTTTACAAGCTTATGTTTCCCCACTTATTTGTATCTCCTATTTATTTTTGATTTTTTTTTGGTATTTCTTTGTACTAATTATGAATTCCAATATACTAATTAATCTGAAATCTTTCAAAAGCTTATAGTTAAGCTTATGAGAGCTGAGTAACACCTAAACAACAACCATCTTAAGTGATCAAGACATAATGAGATTTCTTAATAAAAATTATTCTTAAAACTGAAATTGCAATAACACTTGAGTTTAAAACTTAACAACTAATTGAATTACATTACCAAGGTTTCATAAAACTTTCTTAGAATAAAAATTACAACTAATAACATAAATTACAATAAGGATGATTTAACTAAAACTACCCTAAATTAACTCTACTCTAACTACTGCTTTTCTTCTCTCTTTTTTTTTCTTTTATAAGCCCTGAAGCATCCTTTGACTATTCCCACTTGCTCTCAGCCATTGGATTGGCTTCCCATCATCTCAGTCGTTTAAATGTTATTTGGCGGGAAAATTGGCTTAGGCAGTTGGTGTGGAGTTTGTTGAGAATTAAATGAGGAGGGGGGATGTATGGGTGTAGGTGAGGTAATATTAATGAGGGGGTTGGGTTTGGTGGAAGTAGCATGGAGGAGGGGGAAAGTTTCCCTAGTTTTGAGGGATTTGGTTGGGATGATGAACAGTGGACGAGGGGGTGAGGGTGTTGACTATGTTTGACCGGTGGGGTGGGTAATATTAAAAATGAGATGGGCTTTGGTTGGGCTTGGTGGGAGGGTGTTATGGATCAGGGAAGGGATTGGATTTGGTATTGGTGTTTGTTTGGTTTATTTGGGTTGTAATAGTAACATAGGTCCGTTTGGTTTGAGTTTAATCACAAGGACCAATTTGTAATTTATTAAAATCCAAGGGACTGAAAATGTACAAACTCTAAAGTTATCATAAGGATCAAAATTGAAAACTTTAATAACACAGAGATCCAGAATATGTTTTTCCACTATTAAATTTCCTGGGGACCATTTTTGTAAAATTCCAAACTACGAGGACCAAACATGTATATTTCACAAACTTTCATCCCAAGTCTAAAATTGATATTTGTGATTTCCCCAAGGACGAAAATTGATTATTCATCCAAAAATATCCCACCAGGGACTAAATCTGCCAAAATCTGTAACTCCAGGGACTAAATTGTAAATTTTCAAAACTTTTCCAATTTTTCACCAAAAGACTAAATATGACAACTTATGATTTCAAAAGGACCTTTGGTGATAATTTTCCATATTTTGAATATCCAGGGACTAGTTTTGTAATTTTATTAAAGTTGGGGGACTGAAACTGCCAATTTTGCAAACTTTATACATTTTTCATATGTTTTTGCTCATTTTGCATCTAAAACATATAAAACACAATTTTGAAATATTTTTAGTATTTTGATGCATTTCAGAGTGTTTTGTATGTTTTGCAGTTCAGATTAGACCAAAAATGATGAGTGTTTGAGCACTCATCACCTCTTGACGCCGTCATGAAGAAGCTTGTGACGCCGTCAGGTACTGTTCCCAGCAAGGAAAATTAAGACTTTGCCATTTTCTTCACTTTTATGCTCCAAAAAGGTCCAAAATGCTTCCTTTTCCAGAATTCACTCCAAAAGTACCTAAAATCACAAAAGGAACGATTTAGGGCAATATTTGATCAAATAAATTCAATTCCGGGCTTAAATGACCCCCTAAAAATGGATCATTTTTCGCATCATCAGCCACAAGCCTTGATTTCACTGAGACCTTTAAGACCCAACCCAAGGCTGATGAAGTGACAGCCTTATTGCTGAAACTTAGGCCACATGATAAACAACACCCTGATGTGACCCCAGAGGCCCTTTTAGCTAAGGCCTCAATCATAAAGACCTGGTTCCCTGCCCCATGGAGGATCCTGATGTCATTTATCATTCAGGTCATTGGGGGCAATAAATCCTCAACCGAGCAATTGAATGCCACTCAAGCAATGATGGTATTCAGTCTCGTAGAGGGTAGAAAATTTGACTTTGGAGAAATTATCTTCAAGGACCTCATCACAAAACTAACCACAAGGAAACTAGGCAAAGACTTATGTCTTACTCTAGGTTCATTTCCTGTGTGCTTCAGGATTTATTGGGTACTTAGTATGTGAGGCCTGATGTCATGGGCTTTGCACCTGATGTCTTGCATAAGGAAAACTACTTAAGAGACCCTACTGAGGTCACAGAAGTTGCCCTGGCAACTTACATGTTGACTTCTACTCAGGGTGCTGATAAAATATCACCCATTCCTTCTCCCTTAAAGAAGTAGAAGAAGAAAAATGGAAAGGGGTCCAGGAAGGTGGTCGAACCCGGATCACTCGCCACTGGATCCTCTGTCTCAAAGCCTGGTAAAAGGAGGTAACCACCGACTTTAACCACTGAGACACCCATTGTTAAGGCCGCTTCACTGACCCTAAAACAAACGCCAACAGAGGGCACTAAGAAATCACACTCAGTATCCTCAGGAAAACCCTCTCCTTCAGGCTCTGCTGACATATACAAGGTAGTGGAGTCAGGACCACTTCAACCCTCACATCTTGCTAAAGGCTCTGACAAATCACAATCAGAGTCTCAGGGAGAAAGGGCGCTCAACTTACTACCAACTTTGTCTATGGGCCAATGTAGAAACATTCGTCACCAAGGTCACTAAAACAAAGGAAGTCACTGAGAAAGGGCTCAAGGAAATGCAGACAACTATGGAGAAGTTGGGTGAAGATCAGGGTGCTCAACTTACTACCCTACTAAAAGCTGACAAAGATCTGCACACTGAATTCCAAGATGATCATGTTCTTATAGCCAAAATTACTGAGTTCATGGATTCTCAAAAGTCTACCTCTAAAGCTCTCAGTGAACTACCAACTTTGTTCAAGTCTATTGACATCTCCTCTATCCAAGCACATCAGGAGGCTGTTAAGAAGACTCTCAGTGAGCAACAGGTGAAGCTTAATGCCCTGGTCAAAAGCTATGATGAACTGACTAGGAAGCACAATGAATTGGTCTCCTGCTACACCAGTAGGATTGTCACCCTGACTGCCTCTCAAAATGCCATGAGTTCTGATATTGCTGCACTGAAGGTTGGGTCTTCATAAATTAAAGGAATGATCTCGGATATATTGACGCTCCTGAATTCTGGGTCTTCTCAGGCCTCTCCTACTTCAACAGATGCTCCCACTGTCGCTCAAGCATCTGTTGAGGGGGAGAAAGTTGTTCCGACTGAACCTATCAGGCCAACCCCAACTCCCACTCAAAGACTATTTGGGCAGTTAGGTCCTAAAAAAATAGCTTCAAGCTTGACTTTAACAACAATGATCATCACTAAGGCCATTCTTATTCAAAGCTTCATGCCACCACCATCCACCTGAGCATTAGTCCTAGCAACTCCCATCTCCACTGGGGCAACCACTACAACCATCACTCCTGAAGTCACATCCAGTAAACCCCCAGCCTCTGACAAAGGGAAGGGAATTAAGGTTACTGGGGACTCACCTCCAAGGTTGGTCCCTACTCCAAAGGAAGTGCGTCGTGACCCTGATGAACTAGACATTATTGAAGTCACACTACATAATGGAAAGATCTTCAGGGGAACAAATGAATAGGTTGCAGCAATCATGGAAGAAGATGGCAAACTCAAGGCTGAAATGCTCAGTAAGTATGTGATTGAGAAGGTTGCTGAGGAAGAGATTAGGGGCACTAACAAACCTATCAAGAATGAAGAGTTCCTTAAAATTCAAGCCAACTTGATCAAGAACCACAATGAGAAGGTCAGGCTATTGAATGAAAGAAAGGAAAGGAATTATGATAGGTATGTGTGGACAATGACTAAGACCAAGGGTGAAGGTCCCATCACTGAAATGATCATCCATCCCTTCAGGAAGAATGAGCCTATTTGTGCTACAATTCAGAGAGGACCAAGAATCCATGAGAAGTGTGTCCCACTGAAATTCTCTGTGTAGATCGTTTATAGCTCATCTAGGGTTGACAATAATAAAGACAACAATCATGCATAGCGGAATAAGTAAAACATCTTTATTATTGAACAAGTTTTTTACTTCACCATCTCTAACAACTAAACTACTTAACATGTTCTACATTGATCAAGTAGAACACGTTATCTAAACTAAAATACTAAACCTTAGGCGTTTATCTTCTACGCCTAGGTTACACACACACACCTTTGAAGACTTTAATAATAAAATCCTACACCCTTGATCTCTTTATATAGAGATATTCGGGTTTATAAAATACTACGAAGGACTAATAAATAAAACTTCTTTTGCAAGCAAGCCCTTCCCATCTTTTGTAGAATTCCTTCTTGTCACTTCAAGCCCTTCATGTTTCATTCTTCTTGTTTTGTATCATCAAATCAATAAATATAATTCCCAACATTCTCTAAATTTGGGATTAAGGAATGGGATATGATGGGACCCATACTCAGGAAGAAGGAGAACAAGTGCGTGCCTGAACTTCTTGAAAGCCTGACCAAGAAGTATCAGGAACTTGAAAAGGTGGCCAAGAGCCTGGGCATCGATCATCAGGCCGCACTTGCATCTCAAGGACTGACTATTCTGGAACAACGCCAAACCTCAGGGAAGAAGAGGAAAGCGGTTGAGCTTGAACCTGAACAATATGTTCCTGCTCTTCATTGCAACCGTGAACCCCCTGCTGGTGTCAAGTTTGCAAATAGCAAGGTAATTAAGGAACCTAAGTATGGTCTCTTCTTTCTTGATGAATATAGTTCACCTGCCTTTCAAAAGGTAAGTGAGATAGACAAGGTGGAAACTCCTACTCTCCTGGCATACATACTGATGACTCGCCATTACAAGAGCCCTGAGAATGAGGAGTTCATGTTGTTGATGGACAAACTAATGAGTGAGATTTATGTTCATTATTTATATTCTAGTGTATAGTCATGATGTTGATACCTTCGGATCTACATTCTTATCTTGGTTGTCTTTGGGCAGCTTAGATATGCTGGAGGTTGGGTCGCTTAGACCATGTTTATGCTTCAAATTTATTTGCTACAGAAGTCACTCTTATTAGGTTATTAGATTATGCTTTGCATAATACTAATAGAAGACATAATTTGTTGAAGCTGGAAGTTCGCATGTTTATGATCTGGATCGCTAGGATGACTAAGAAGACTTCAATTTTATTTGAATTGTGATGTATTGTATTTTTATTACTAGTCATCGTTAGTTGTATTTAGATCTGGTAGTTATAAGAATGGCCTGTCATTCTTATATAGTGGTAGTGGTAGTGTCCTTAGGGACTTCGATGAGAGACTCACTCTCTTCCATTGTACTTAAATGTTTTTGATTAATGTATTTTACCGGGTGTAGGATTACTCCCCTTTACCCAAAAAAAACTAATGATTGAGAGACCTGACAAGCATGTTCTACTAGAAAAGAAGACCAAGCTTGAACTCATGGGAATGAAGGAAGTCTGAGTACTTCACCCTGAGTATTTTGTTTAGATGATAAGACTTTTGTAATTTTTGATGAATAAGATGATGGCCCATGTTTAAAAATTCTTTGTTCCTTATTTATTAGTATCTTCAGTGTAAGAAGAAGCCCAATTTGCTCACTTACACTGATCAAACACTTAGGCATAATTTATATCCAAATAGGGGGAGATTGTTGGGTTCACTTAGTACCCAAGTCTCGTTAAACAAGGATTTGAACACAAATTAACCTAAGTGTTGGAAAACATTAAACGCAATCAAGTCACTGAGTGAACAGTTGCTCAGTGAGTTACCTTCAGGATGCTTAGGACGAGTCTAAGAAGAAAGTCTCTCCATTCAGTGAGGTGGAACTCAGTGAGTGGCACCTCAGCCAAAGAAGAATGTGATGGGTTCAGTGAGGATGACAATAACTCACTGAACCCCTAAGACTCCTCAACAACTAAAGAAGTATTGATTAAAGTATGAAGAGTAAAGACCTGAAGAATGGGCGGGATAAAGCGGGAAATGTTTGAAGGGATTAGTGGGTGTCCTTATCAACCTAAAGTCAAACTTTTCCTGAAAGGCATAAAGTCAGGATGGTGTCATCACTGTCCCTAAGAAAGGCGTATTGTCTTATACCCAAAATAGCCCAATGTAACAGAGACAAAATACGTATGTATTTTGTCTTCACTAGCTTAGGTCATCTTTTATCTTTATCATTACTGTCGTAAAATACTTGTGTATAAATAGAAAACATAAGTGAGGAGTAAAAGTTGACAAGTTGGTGCAATTAATGCTTAGATATTCACAAATAAATTTTACTCCTCCAAAGAAGAACACAGTCCCTGAGATAGCTTAGTAGGACTTTTAGTTGTCACTCAAACTTAGTTTGAGTTTAGTGAGGAGTCATACCATACTTATCATTTCAATCCCAAGTGTTATTTCGTAAACACTTGGGTATAATTCTTTGATTAACTTCTAATAAGAATTAACCATTGAAAAATATCTTGTCTTTTATCTTTACGTTTTTTACTTATTGTTAATCAATTGTATCTTTGTTTATGCCATGGAACTTGGTTAGTTTAACTCTCAGTGACCAACGACTTTGGAGCTATATATGGATCAAGATATGTGGATCCGGATCATTTTTGTAGTCTCACTTTCTCTCTAAAAGATTATACGCCATCTCTCTCTCTCCCAAGTAAATAACCCTAAAGATTAACTCATCATTTTTCTTGTATACTCGTTTGACTGATCACTGTGTTGTGATCCATAATAGTTTGGTTATGTAATCATTTAGTTGTAATCGTTCAGTTATACTTTTGATATATCACAGTTTGTGATTCTATCTTTGATTTATTGTAATAAAATGTTTTACGTAATAATAACAACCAAATGGGGGGTTCGTTGGGTTCTTTGATACATATGTTACAATTTCTACATGGTATCATAGTTTAAGATTGTATATTGGGTTGTTAATTAATTATTTTAGGGTTTCAATTTTTTTTAGGATTTTGTCATAAAATTTGAGGTTTCTTCAATTAGTGTCAAATCTTTGTTTTCTATTGTTGATTCAACGTTTCCTTGTTAGATTTTGGTCTATTTGGTTTATTTATGATAGTTTTTGATTTTTATAGTTTTTTGTTGGGTAATCTGTCGTTTCTTGGTAAAAATAATATGATCTAAAACAAGAGTAAAAAAATGTAGGATTAAAGCATAAAAACATATAAGATCATGAACATATAAAAGCATAAAAGTATATGATGGTCCAATTACATATGTATAAGACTATAAGTTATGTATAAAAAAGAGTGTACGGGTCAGAGTTTTCCCACCTATTTAAATCTTTTAGGGAAAAATAAAACAATGTAAGAAAAACATATACAAATTGCTCTTCATCCAATAAGGAAGGGACCATATTTTACAAAAACCAAAAACTTTCACCACTTATAAAAAGCTTGCAAAAACACTCACCGGAAAAAGAAGAAAATAAAACACTCACCTGAATAAAAAACCAATTCAAAAAACCATGAAAGAAAACAATACAAACAACAATAGTAACAACAATGATGGGTTCGTTAGAGCAGATCAAATAGATCTAAAATCATTAGACGAACAGCTAGAAAGACATCTTAACAGAGCTTGGACTATGGAGAAAAACAAGAAGCCTGAGTTTGAGGATTCTGTCACCGCAGCTGCTGCTGCATCCGCTGTCAAACTGCCGGAGAAAGGTGGTAGTAAGAAAGAGAGACAAGAGTGGGAGATTGATCCTAGTAAGTTGTTGGTTAAAGGTGTTCTTGCTCGTGGTACTTTTGGGACTGTTCATAGAGGTGTTTACGACGGTCTTGATGTCGCTGGTGAGTTGTCGTTTCTTAAACTGTGTGTTTTTTGTTTGTAATTTTCTATCTATGAAAAATAATTTTGAGACGAAAAAAGTTGGATCATATGTTCATTACTAATAACTTGAAAATGTGTGATTTTTCTTTGGTGTATATTTATTTTTACTGTGAAGTGATTTTCATACAACCACGTAACATAAAAAGTTAAAAGTGACTTAATATAATGTTTTGTATAATAATCAGCATTGTTAAACTACATTTTATTTTATCGATCTCATTTCATTCATTTAAATTTGTTTAGTGTTAGTCATAATTAAAAAGATTAGGTTTGAAGAAAGTGACTTTAATGCCCCAAAAGTGTTTCACTAGCGTAGTGCAATAATTATTTCTAGGGTACGTGTTATGGTTATTTAACATTATGATAACCTTAATGTCTAAGATAGTACATTAATTAAGTATGATTAGATTGTTATTTAGTGACATTAAACATTTTTAATTACTCCAGCTTCTATTTTTGTCATTGCATGTGACATACTTGCATTTTCGTACACTTACATGTTATAAAAATTGCACCAAAAAAATATAGTTGCAATTATAATATGAAAAAGTAAAAATGTTGAACATGTAATCCGTGACATATATAGAAAGATAAGGTTATGAAAATGTTATACAGGTGATACCAGTAACTTCTATATTCATATGATAATGATGTTGTCTTTCTGACTTTCATGTGACCCAACCTATTTTAATAATAACAGTAAATAATATTTGCATTTGCTTTTTTATATATTTGTATGAATTTACGCCTACAAATTAGGATCTCAGCTTCACCTTTTTTATTTAAAAATGATCCAATCATTTAATTTGTACTTCTTTTACAGGAATAATGACATGGAATAATCACATATATTCTAAGATTTATGTTTCTATGTAACATTGTAACAAACCTGTAAAAATAAACCTAACTTGTAAGTAACAGTTTGTTCGGCTTGAGTAATGAGCGATGGTGTATAAGAAAAATTATATGTTGCATAAAATGGAACACTTGTGATGGTAATTGTTATAATATGGCAAATCTGTATAATGCAATGTAGATATGCATAGTAAGGCAGGGTAAATTGGGAAGATGATAAAAGTGGGTTGATCATAAAATTTTGTCAAGTAAGCTAAGTACTTGACCGTGTTCATGTGATTCGTGTCATTATCAGTGAAAATGCTGGATTGGGGGGAAGAGGGTCACAGGACAGAAGCCGAAATACAATCTTTAAGGGCGGCATTTACACAAGAAGTGGCGGTGTGGCATAAGCTTGATCATCCTAATGTCACAAAGGTCATATTTATTATCTTTAATATGCTTTTATCAAATTGATTAATTAGATAATTAGATGTGTATGCTCATGTAATCATGGATAGTTGGGTAATCTTATGTTTGTAAGCAGTCGGTTTTTAAGCAGACACTACTATACTTATGTGCTACTTTTCAAATTGCGACTATTGATGTATGCATATGATTATGGATCCTAACATCTGTTTATTCATGAGAATAAGCGACAAGCTACCAATCAAGCATACCCTAATTATACTTGCACCTCATGATTGCAATCTAGCTTGTAGGTTGGATTACCGTGTATGATTTCCTTTTTTGTAGCCCTAAATGATCATGTATCTGAGTTTTGGATTTTCTGGTAGCACATTCTAGTATGTATTAGAATAATGTATCACTCGTGTAGATATCGATAGTATCATTTATTGTTTTGGTAATTTAAGTTGACCGCTTGAAGGATTTTCGTGGTTCAGCTTTGCACGTAAGCCTGAAACACGTGTTAACTTTTCTTATACTCCCACCGTCTCATGAAAGTCATATATGACACACTCTCGTTTTAAACACGTCTCGTGAAGTTTGATCTATTTATTTTTTGGTAGTATTTTGATAATTTTCTTTTTGGACATTACAAACAATGGTTGATGTTGAGTTGGGCCTGGGGTGATAAGATTCTTATTTTTTAGTTAGTATTGGAGGGGGACCTAAAACACACATGTTCATATTTATAACCAAATTGGGTGTTTGACAAGTTTTTGTGTTCCCCCACCCAACAAAACAAAAAACCTATTAGTTATACTAGTAGTATTTTTGGATTGCCATAAGATTCATATGAAGGAAGTTATGAGGAAAAGGCTCGATTAGCATAGTATTTTTATTGATGGACACTGTCAAATGAGTCAACTAGTTAAGAGACTACTAAGGAGGCATGTTAATTATAAGTTAAAAGTCATCTAGCGTGCCCTCAAGTGCTTAAAACCTACTAAGTTAATTCATCTAAGTAAACAAAGACTACCAAAATAAGTAAAATATGATTAGTAATTAGAGGTGGCCTAGTTGTAAGTCAACCAGATTGTCTTAAAAGAGACCCGGGTTAAAACCTCGTTGTGTGAACATCTTGGGATTGCCAGGGAAGAGTCCGGAAATGGACACGGGAATGCCGGTTAGGCAGCATACATCAGAGGCAAGAAAAAAAGGCTCGACTTTAACAAGTGTTGACGGGCCAACTTAACCCGTGTTGACCCAAACATGAAGATAAATCATTTTGACCAATTACCCTACCCACCCGTTTTACAACCTTTGATGCTGACTATCATTGACCATATTGTTATGCAGTTCATAGGTGCAACTATGGGTTCTTCAGAGCTAAATATACAAACTGAGAACGGCCAAATTGGCATGCCAAGTAACATCTGCTGTGTCGTAGTAGAATATCTTCCAGGTGGTGCCTTGAAGAATTACCTTATAAAGAACAGAAGAAAAAAGCTGGCTTTTAAAGTCGTCGTTCAAATGGCGCTCGATCTCTCAAGAGGGTATATACCTTTTACTTCATGCTGTCCAACTTAGGTACACTTTGACTATAGTTTACTTCAAGGTCAAACAGATTATATTCAAACTAAAGCTGAGATCATGAAACGATTTTGATACAGAACATGTCCTGCTTTCAGTAGATAATATGGTGTTTAATGTAGCTATCGGATATCTATACAGTTATTAAAAGGATCCATGTCAATTTGTAAGATTAAAATAAATTTGTTTGACCGCTGGATGTCAAAGTGTAACCCTCTGTTTTATTCTTTCTCCACAGTAGCTTACAAATTCCTCTAATGACTTTTAATAGATTAAGCTATCTGCACTCTCAAAAGATCGTACACAGAGACGTGAAAACAGAAAATATGTTATTGGACAAAACGAGAACTATAAAAATAGCTGATTTTGGAGTTGCTCGCGTTGAAGCCTCGAACCCTAATGACATGACGGGTGAAACCGGGACTCTTGGCTATATGGCCCCCGAGGTATGTCCTTGATCATTATTATGTCATAACCAAATAAGTGTTGTAGTGTTTTTTTGAATTTTTGAATATTTTACAGGTTCTTAATGGCAACCCGTACAATAGGAAATGCGATGTTTACAGTTTCGGCATATGTTTGTGGGAAATTTATTGTTGTGATATGCCATATCCTGACCTTAGTTTCTCAGAAGTAACTTCAGCCGTTGTTCGCCAGGTATTATAGCACTTGCAATAAAACTGATTTCGTTATTATTAACTATGTTGTCAGTTTACCGCACTTATTTTCCCTAATTCGTGAGATTGTTACTCATATTTCATAGAAAATCTATATTTCCTTAGATAATCGAAATTTGACAAAACATTCAAACATCTGATTATTAGATTCTGACAACTTTAAAAATATATCTAACACAATCTCGTGCATCTAAACATCTGATTATTAATGCCAACTTGTACTTTTGTTGACTGTCCTATTAATTCAGATCACATAATCACTTAAAAAACACACATCATAACTTAGTTACCTTTTTGTTCATTGTTAGTATCACAAAAGCGTGATCATAATTAGTGGTCGTCATACAAGATTATATATTTTTTGTCGTTATTGAAGGTTATTTAGATATATGATAACTTGTGTTCTTATAAGAAAGATTATTGGTGTAAAAATGTGCAGAATCTTAGACCAGAAATACCAAGATGTTGCCCAAGTTCTCTTGCCAATGTAATGAAGAGATGTTGGGATGCAAACCCTGTTGGAATATTGGATAAATATTAATTAGTTAAATGTCTAGTATCGAACCCGAGACCTCGGGATTGCACACATTACAAACGAGAATTAAAGTTTAATAAATATTAAATGTTATGTATATTTATTAATTAAACACAAGTAAAAGGATTAATGATTGTTGGTTATTAAACGTATGGACTAACTATCGTTAAACGCAAACGTAAAGGACTAGAGATGAAATATATAGCAAGAAGGATCCGGAAGACCCTCCTTGGGCTAAGGCCGGTCGACAATGGGTTGGGGAAACCCAATCCCATTCAAACTTGGACAACAAGTTTACAAGGCTATATATACAAACTCAAGGGTTATTTGTTTCACACCTTTTGTGCACACAAATTATCCCTAAAAGTTTTCTTTTTTCCTCTCTTGCAAAATCGATCGACTCACACACAGAAACAATAGTGAATCATCACTGTTTTATTATATACGATTGGTTGCATGGTTTGCATGGTATCATGATATATCATGTATATTTTATACATGTATATATTATGTACGCATGATCATAAATCTATGACATGAAGTTTTACTTTTTCTCCTTCTTTATTGTAAAGGAATTTTGAGTGTCAAGAAAATTACTTTGTGTTTATGTCACTAGTATCACCTTTAATTCGTTAGTAGTTTGTGTGTACAAGAACGAGGTAATTACTTACTTTAGTAATTATCAAGGGATCGATTAACAAAACGGTAAGGGGTTAATCATTGATCCATATAAACCCTAATTAGGGTTCTTCGTATTGTTAAAGACAATTGCTTATGATTCTTGTTCGGGCTAGAATCACCACGGTACGTTCCTATTTATGTTTTAGTTAATCTTTGTATGTGTTATTCTTGATCCTACGCTTCCGCATATATGTGCACTTTGATTGTATAATTCTAACAGTGGTATCACGAGCTTGCTATAACATGTAATTGATTACATAAAACACATAAAAAACGAATTTTGATTGTTTTAGATACATGTTTTGGATCTAGGGTTTTATTTTTTACCCTAACCCTAATTTTGGGGGGGGGGGGTCGATTTATCCATGAACCCTAATTAGGGTTTGTGGTTTTATTAATTAATTGGATTAGAAACCCTAGGTTGCCTACATGTTTATGTGTTATTTGGGCGTATCCTTGGGTATTATATTTTCTTGGAAATATAAATTATCGAAAATACTAAAATTGAATTTTGTAAATTCTTTTAATGTATTAATGCAACGATGAACCATAAACATAGTCTTCTTTCCATAAGAGAAGTGTGAGACTTAATTCCTATTCCTTTTCATGAATGAGAAAGGTATAATAGGATGATTAGAATTGTCTAAATTCTAAATACATAACTCATAGCAAACTTTAATAGTAAGAGTATATGCACCTTATGAGTTATTAAAGTAGAAGCTAGACTGATTACTGCATAATGGTAAAAGACAAATTAGATTATTTTATCTAGTTGTTTTGATTTGACCATTTAAAGATACTACATACAATTGTTGGAATGGTAGATCTATACAAGAAGAAATTGCATGCCCAAGCCTTTTCAAGTTAATAATTTGGAATGTGATGAATCACATTTATATAGTAGATTACATCCTTTTATAACCTATATATAATTGTTTGAATGGGTTTTCTTAAAAGATGTAGGAAAGTAAATAGTACACTATTTCTTTCACTGATTAATGAAACATTTACAATGTTGTCAAATTCAGTGGGAGTATTGTGTTCTTATGAATGAATAAGGGATTATTATTATGTTCTCTAATTCAGTGGGAGTTACAAGACTTACTGTCTTGATTGTAACTTAGATTATCTTTTGAATATCTCAAGGTAATTACTTTCCAAATATAGACACTAATATTTTCAAGGATAGTCATGTACGTTTCCTTGATTGATTGAGTAAACTCTATATCTACTAAGTTATGTTAATGACACAAATCATATTGTTCACATTAACAAACGCGTGCGTGTTGTTTATATGATACATGGTGTTGTACCATGCACAAGTGGGAGAAATCTTCATTATGTGCAAAGTACAACACATAAGAATATGATTTAAAAGATTCTCTTAACTGCAAAGTAAGAGATTATAATTCTAATTAGATTAATACATCTAATCTAAGAAACACTTGGTGTTAAAATTTAGTAAACGTGAGACGCAGACTAAATATTAACAACAAGGTGAATTTCCATGTATGCGTGAGACCAACATGGATAATTTACTGTTTCTAAATTAGACATCTATTAGAACATATGTGTCAAATAAAAATACTACTTCAGCTTTAATATTTATGTATTATTCGAATGACATAAATGCATGAAGTAATATAATACTACTTCAATAATTATGTATTCTTAGAATGACATAAATAAATAAAGTAGTGTGTTAACTTGAAAATATTATTGAAACCAAATGATGGTGTTCATGATTACTTTAATTATACATGTTTATACTTTATTGTATAGTTATAAATATGAAGTCTTCTAAGTATTACAAGACTTATAATTAAGTAAGACGTTAGCTTGTTATGGTCTTTTAATTAAGACATATACAAGAAGTCATTGAGTTAATCAATGATTAATAACGTATAGTGGGATTATAACAAGTTTATGTTTTTATAAGACATAAACATGAAGTGACTTGGTCAAAAGTACTTGTGTTATAAAGCATGCAATTGGCTTGAAAATACTATTATACCATTAAGTTGATTTAGTTGGTAAATAGGTATGCCAACAGGAATATGGTTATCTTATATATATTGTTAGATCTTCTTACAATATTAATTCTAATTGAAATACCACATAAAGATGATATGTTCAGTTAGGGAATCAAACTCTTGTTAGATTGTTTGATTGAAAATAACTATGATTTCTATTCTTCTAAAAGTTATCAAGGTTAGAAATTGAGTATGGCTTGAATATACTCAATTAGACTCCTAGAAGATTAATAAGACGTTATTGAATTATGAAATGTGATGAATCGCATTAAGTCTTAAAATTGAAGTTCTAAATTTGTTAAGTTACTTATGTGAAGGTTATTAACAAAGAGCTATCAATGCGTATTTGTAAAGTCCTAAAAGAGAAAATTGGATTGTTGCTCTAATTGCTAAGTACTTATATTCTATATAATGCTAAAGGCAAGTGGGAGTATTTTATCTTGAAAAGATAGAATTACAAGATACATAATCTTCTAAAACCACACTAGTTAAAATCATGACGAGGCCTAACATGTAAATGATAAACCTCAAGATGATGGAATTATCATTCATAGATCCACTTGGATATCTCAGATATTTAATTAATATGCTGATGATAATATGATGTAGTATTACCAAAATAATGAATTGGGTAAATTACTCATAATATGAATGTTATAGATGCTGTTCATAAAGATATTCAAATTTAGAAAATTTGGTTTATCTTAATTCTTAATAGTTAGAGAATGATGATGAGTTTATTCAAAGATAATGTAACCCTAGTGGTTTAAATCTTTGTGAAATAATCATATGGACAAAATTGTACACATATCTTAATGCATGTCTTATGACAAGATTATTAATCATACTTAAGCAATTAACTATGATTGAATACTCTTTCCTAAGCACATTAAAGATACAAAGATGGTAAATTGTCATATTTATATGAATATGAAATTTGACAATGAATATCAAAAACTCTTTCTTGAATAATTACTTGAGCGAGGACGATAAGTAATCAAAAGGAGTTTATGAATTCAAGAAAATCTTTGAAAGTGTACAAAATGCAATAATCCATGAATGGATAAATGCATGCATCTAGGAAATTATTCTTATGATAAATTATTAAATCTATGTTTAGGTTTATAATTAAAATAAGGTAATTTCTAAGTATTCCTGAAAGCTAGTGGGAGTATTGTGTTTGATTTACTAAATCATATATGTTGTATAACATATAAGAGTAACATTCCATATAAGTAAAAGGTTAGACTTAATTTGGAATGAAACGTTACTTGAAAGATTTAGGAAATATAACATACAACCTTGAAACAAAAGTTTATTATTAAATAAACAAATGCGGTAAATAAATTCTAAATAGAATATGATATATTATTTAGGATGACTAAATGGATATACATATTTGTAAAGATCAAACATGAATAAAATATAAGTTTGACTGAAGGATTTTCATGTGCATTATATTATTGTGCTTACAATATTTGATATCCAATTAAAAGTTATAATATAACTTGTGTAATAGATATTCTAATGGAAAATGTTTGAAATTAGAATAATGATCCTCAACCTGGAATAGCTCCTAAAAATTACACAATGGATATTAAGTTTACGGAAATTTTAAAAGAGCATATTGTGTTTAATATACAATGATGCTGGTTTAATTGAGATGACACTCAATAACTAGTCATGGAAGGATTTCATCCTTATGAATAGCCATGAGAACTAGTTGTGCTTAACTAAGAGCATAGTTGCATTATACATTAAAGAATTAGAATACTTTAAACTTTAAAAGGTTTGAAAGTTTGATTATCATAAGTTGGTGATTGAGGATGACACACCATTTATGAAAAAATATGTGTAACTATATCAAGATAGTTGGATTTACACATACAAGAATTTTAATTATTGAATTCTTGAAAGAAGTATTCTCAAAATTCGGATAGATCATAGTTGGATGAAATAATGCCTTGTCAACAAGTATGATTGTCATTACTTGAGGCATAGTTGTCTTCAAGTCATTACTTGAGACAAGATTCATTAACTAAAATTATCATGCATTGATCTATTTTGGTATTTGGATAAAGGACATTAAGCAATTATTATTTATAATGAATTAAAGTACTTAGTACGTTTGTTTTCATTAATAATAAATTGTGTCCTATATTTGCATGTTTAAAATCCGTGAATAACTAATATTATTCTAAATTGTCCATTGTCGATTAATGATATGGGAATATCATTAAACTAAGACAAATCTGAGTATTGGTTAAGAATATACTTGAAAGTATATTGATGCGTTGACATACCAATTTCACATGATATTCAATGAATTGAATATAGGACTTATCCCAACTACATGATTTTACTTTATGGATCTTGTCAGTAAGTAAATCATGAATTATTATCCTCAGACTTGAGATACCAGATAAGAGTCATGGATGTAGTGCATTTTTGTGAAGCAATCTACCGCTCACCGTAACAGGGAGTTATAAGGGTTGTTTTCAGAAGTGTTGCAAAGTTCATGGGTTATTCTTGTAGTCAAGAAAGAATTTGTTCCTTCTGATTTGTTCAGAAGTTTAATACTGCTGGGCCCCTCGTAGGGTTGTCAAGATGTTTGCGTGCGCACGCCCAAAGTCTATCTGGAATACGTTCAGATGTTTTGGTAATCTTGCTCAATCATAAACAACGAAAAACAGAATTGTTAATTAAAGAATGACTAAGATCCATATCTTTATTAACGTGGTATTAGAAACAAAAGGATGATAATAATAATGATGAATCATTAAAGGTTTTTCCAGGAGACCTACCTCGAGTTGAACTAGGGGCATTGGCGTGTTGCTAGACGCTAACCAATGTCATTTTACTATTAATAGATATCCAAGTGGGAGCTGTTGGAATATTGGATAAATATTAATTAGTTAAATGTCTAGTATCGAACCCGAGACCTCGGGATTGCACACATTACAAACGAGAATTAAAGTTTAATAAATATTAAATGTTATGTATATTTATTAATTAAACACAAGTAAAAGGATTAATGATTGTTGGTTATTAAACGTATGGACTAACTATCGTTAAACGCAAACGTAAAGGACTAGAGATGAAATATATAGCAAGAAGGATCCGGAAGACCCTCCTTGGGCTAAGGCCGGTCGACAATGGGTTGGGGAAACCCAATCCCATTCAAACTTGGACAACAAGTTTACAAGGCTATATATACAAACTCAAGGGTTATTTGTTTCACACCTTTTGTGCACACAAATTATCCCTAAAAGTTTTCTTTTTTCCTCTCTTGCAAAATCGATCGACTCACACACAGAAACAATAGTGAATCATCACTGTTTTATTATATACGATTGGTTGCATGGTTTGCATGGTATCATGATATATCATGTATATTTTATACATGTATATATTATGTACGCATGATCATAAATCTATGACATGAAGTTTTACTTTTTCTCCTTCTTTATTGTAAAGGAATTTTGAGTGTCAAGAAAATTACTTTGTGTTTATGTCACTAGTATCACCTTTAATTCGTTAGTAGTTTGTGTGTACAAGAACGAGGTAATTACTTACTTTAGTAATTATCAAGGGATCGATTAACAAAACGGTAAGGGGTTAATCATTGATCCATATAAACCCTAATTAGGGTTCTTCGTATTGTTAAAGACAATTGCTTATGATTCTTGTTCGGGCTAGAATCACCACGGTACGTTCCTATTTATGTTTTAGTTAATCTTTGTATGTGTTATTCTTGATCCTACGCTTCCGCATATATGTGCACTTTGATTGTATAATTCTAACAAACCCCGACAAACGGCCTGAGATGGATGAAGTGGTTACCATGTTGGAAGCTATTGACACATCGAAAGGTGGTGGTATGATTCCGGGTGATCAAGCACAGGGTTGTCTCTGTTTCCGTAAGCATCGAGGCCCATAAAGCTTCAAGTGTTCAATCGGTTTTTGGAGATTTAAGACAAAATTAAGAAAATTTTCTAGCAATCCTGATTATGGGAATATATATTAGATGATATGCCTGTGCTACACATTTCTTTCTATGGATTATGTAAAGTTTTTTTCTATTTTTTCTAAAAATAGTTAACATCTTATTTAACCAGCATTACTATTAGTATATGACGTTTACGTTGTGCACGTCTTAAAGCAAATTAGGCATAATATCACATCACCGTCACAACATCACACTCACTGGGGGAAAACCATCGTTACATGTTACTTTACACCTAAGGAATGAGATGACACTCGGTAAAGTACCTTAAATGTTCATTTTGAAGACTTAATGCAAGTGTACAAGAGTTTATAAGTGTTGGTTTAGATTCATTTTGTAGCAGCAAATTAGTACCAAAATGGCTAACACGATACACATTATTGAGTTATTATTATTTCCAGAATACTGATACAAGTCCATTGTGTGTTATTAGTCCATGTACCTTGTGAACTCTTATTGTTATGATCTCCTCCATAAAAGAGACCTTACAAACCACAAAACAACCCAAAAGAAGAGTGAAACAAAAAGCAACCATCACTTAGATATGATGCATCCCATACATGCATGAGTTAATAAGCATGTTTTACTCTAAGCCATTCGTCTGCCTGGCCATGGAAACCATGTCAAAGAGGTTGTTGGAATCGATTTGAGCATCCAACACGGACTGTCTAGCATAGCAGCGCTTGATCCAGGCTCCGAGTTTTGGATAATGATCTGCGACCTTAAAGTTACCATACTTCTCAAATACACAAAACCATGAGGTTACACCTATGAGCAGTATGTCCACTAGCCCAAAAGTGTCCCCTGCAAAGTAGTCTTTGTCGCCTAGAGTCCCGTCCAAATACATCAAGACGTCTAGGAACTCAGTCTTACTGGCCACTTGTTCTTCTCCGTTCGCCATCCATATACCTCGCCCGGCTGAGAAAACCTACACATTGAACAACTAAAATTTTAAAGTTCAAACACCATCATTAATTAGAATTATCATCGTGTCCAGTGAGCTAGAGCTGGATTCTATCATTCCAAGTTTATAATTTTTTTGAACAATCCACATCTAAAAAATTAATTAGAAGAAACAAACAACCACAAAGAAACGCTCATACGAAAGTACCCGAAAACTACCACCTCACACGAATGAAATAAAATACATCACCACAAATATACTGAACATAGTAAATGACTAGACAAACCAAAAAACACCTGAAAATATACGAACAAACTACAACACCATTTCCAAGTTTATTGGTATATAATAACTAAAATAATTCTATGTCAATCGGATTCTATATTCTAACTATGCAGTCCTATAAGATATGATTTATTATATGACACACCTTGCGGTCAATGAAGTCAGCCCAAAACCTAGCTCGAGATCTTCCATATGCACAAGCAGGCAACAAAGGTGGTGAAGGCCAAACTTCGTCGATGTAGGTGATGATGTTTGTAGACTCGACAACAGGTTTGTCGCCATGCAAGAGTACCGGGACTTGCTTGTGCACAGGGTTAGACTTAAGCAACAAATCAGTCTTGCCACCAAACAAGTCATTTTCTAAAATCTCCTCATAAGCAATACCTTTTTCAGCCAATGCAATCTTCACTCTCATGCAAAATGGGCTAGCCCACATGCTTAAAAGCTTCACTTCATCCTTTCCCATTTTTGTATCTTGTAAATTAGTTTCTTGTGCACCTTCAAGTTCATTGTCATGTTTATATATAGAGGAGACAAAGGGGCCATCTTGGATACAACTAGCCTATAAAATTTGTCCTCTCTATAAACCACAATCTTTGGATCCCGTGATTTAGTTGGTACAACCGTACAAATATTAGAATGAAAAGTCATACGGTCGTAGATGAATCAAAAGATTATTAACATCATGATATTATATTGTAGGCTGATGACTTTATATTAATTGGCTCTTCATATGGTATATGTTGAGTTCTTATGATATTTTTATTGTCTGATGTATGTTTGTAGCATCGTACATGTTATATGAGTCTATTATTACTGATATATTATTGCGCGCTAGCATAACTTATGACAAAAAGTATGTGATTATTGACAACCAGAAAACTTTTCAAACTTTGCAAATTAAGCTCATGTGTTAGATCAATATGAATGTTCATATAAATTTTTTTTCTTTTTAGAGTTCAAGTTTCTTCAATACAATAGACTTTCATATACGGTTCCGATATAATGTTCACATTACCAATTAGCATTAGGTACGACCCCTTCAACTTCAATTCCTGCTTCACCCCTATTTAGAAGTTTATAAATGCATGCATCAAATATATTGTCTTTAAACAAAATTATTATTGCAAATGACCTATGTATGTAACTTTTTAGTTAAGTAATAAATTTCTTACTACCTCCGTCCCATATTAAATGTCCACTTTGAATTTTCAAAGTCTTGTCTTATCATATTTGACCATAAATATATTCATATATGATATATAATACATGATGCAAAATACATGAGTGAATTGGGTTTTAAATGTACTTTTCATTGACATAATTTTTATCAAGTATCATATAATAAAAATAAAAATATTTAAGGTCAAAGTTAAAGATAAATTACTCAAAAAGTCAAAACTGGACATTTAATAAGGGACGGAGGGGAGTACTTGGTAACAGGAAGATAAATATTTTTTATAACGTCACTATTTTGTGAGAAGATAATTATCGGTATGTTCACCTAAAGCTTGTCGATGATACCAAAAAAATGTTGTCATATGCACGTTGGAATACTCGTTACTCAATTAGTTATCGCCACAAACAAGGAGCATCATTGTCGCTATTCATAATACATGCAAATCTCCAATTTACAAACTTTGTCTGTCTCTATTTGGAGTAACAAAAATTTTCTATCCATATAACCACATAACAAATGGTATAACACACATGTTTGAAGAAAGTTATTTAGGTTAATCTTATAACAAAATCGGTTTCGATATGCATGCAGGACTTGGGTGGTTTCAAAGACTGATATTTATGAGCTAGCGAGTGTGACTAAACGTATGATCTAAGTGTTGTGTTTCTAGGGATTAATTAATTAAGTCGAGTTAATATGCAGTGAGCGAATTTGGGCTCTTGTAAGTTTTCTTAAACTCAATATATACCATCTAATATGGTAATTAATCGCGTTTTTTATTTCAACATAGAGTCTTCTGTAGTTTGTGATGCCTCCCTAGATGGTTTGTTAACGTAACTCAGTCTCACTATCAGTATATAATAATGGCTTGTTGCCTATGAATGCAGGACAGATTCATGATCATTGGCTATGAATGCAGGACAGATTCATATTTGATAATGTCTTGTTACGGTACGTAGGTCATGAATTACCGACTACTTTCTAATGGACTAACGATGGGAATGGTGTCTAAATCATAGCGACAAATTCCGACATTTACCAATATAATAGATTCCTGACAAATGTATTATGTTTCCAAATACCTTGGCAAAAAGGGAATCAATCGAAACCGGCCAAGGTCCATTATAATCCAAAAAGAAACCAATCGAGAGCGGCCAAGGTCCATTATAATCCAATAATCCGTACAAGCTAATATGACAAGCTAAGATCCATCATGACCCCACAAAAACACAATGAGACCAATTAACTATGACCAGTGGCGGAAAAATTTTACCTTTCACAAAGTCGTTCAACAAAGAAACAACAATGAATTATATTAAACCGGCATAATATTGCACAAAAAAACATCTTACATTGTGCTAAAAGACAACACGGTTACAATGCACAGATACAACACCGAAGGAGCAGCTAGTATATGCCAAAATAACATCTTATAAGGTCGAGGGAAAAAAAAAAAAAAAGGCTTTTACTAGTGCCAAACAGCTCTAAAACAGCAGTAAAACCGCAGCTAAACAGGAGCAATACAATAGCCAAACATAAACCATACAACAGCAAAAACAGCTGAAAACGATCACTAATTTAGTGCTTACCTCACTAATTTGATGCTTGCCTCACTAAAAGGATCACTAAACTCTACAAACATAATTCCTTGTTGTGAAAGGTCTGATGAGTATTAATGAAGGTTTATGCTTAATTGCCTAGATATGGATAGAGGTAAGTATTTGGTACTAATTCAATAAACATGATTGCCATGAATATATGGTAAGGATTACATGAAATAGCAAGTCATGAATAGCGATGGCCTAGTATTGCTATTACTAGTTCGGATAAAAAGTTATGAGTATGATACTTGAAAAGCATTACAGTTAGAGCATAAAAAAGTGAAGTAATCGGTAGAAAGCAAATGATTCATATGTGATAGTAGTTAAATCAATGTGCTTGCTATGTGTTAAGCAAATAATTTGAAACTATGTGAAATGCATCATGAGATGTGAATAGCTAAATGTGTTAGCTAAAATGCTAAAGCGTGAAGTATATATATACGGGTAACTAAAGTGAAGTATGGTTTTGGTGCATCTCAACCTGGGTGAATTTGGAAGCTAGCAGCCATGGGTTGACTGCTACTTTTGTATTGTTATCAGATTACTGTAGTGTTAAGATATTATGTGAATAACGAACACGCTAAAGTATGAAGTGTTTATAAACACGGATAGCTAAAGTGTAAGAATTTGAAGTTTTTATATGCAAATAGCTATAATGCTAAAGTGTGAAGAGACGTGAAGTTATTATGTAAATAGCAAATGTGTGAAGTTCATGTATGTCAATAGTCAAAGTGCCAAAGTGCGAAGTTTATATGCATGTGAATAGCTAAATGCTAAAGTGGGAAGTTGTATATACGGATAGCTAAATGCTAAAGTGTGAAGTTGCATATGTGAATAGCCAAGCATTAGTGTTAAAATGTGATGTTTATATGTTGAGTATGACGTGAAACGATAATAGCTATGTTGAATGTTTGAAATGTGTTAAAGTGTGCAATGATAGTGCTATAAGAGATAATAAAGGCATGGCCTTAGTAATAAAGTATCAAGTAATATTGTTAGTGTACAATGATAGTGCTATATGAAATAATAGCTATGTTGAATGTGTCGAAATGTGTTAAAAGTATGTTAACCGATTTTGGTCACAAATGTATTTTTCTTCAAAACTTGTCATTTTTTAGTATGTGCAACATCCGATATTTGTGCTATTTCTTTTATAGTGCAATTTTAGCTTAGCTAAAAATGAATTTATGATGCTCAGTTTTGTACTTATGATAAGAAAAAAATTTGTGCAACATTATTTCAAAATCCTAGATCCGTCCCTGTCTACTTATAGGTTAAAAGGAAAGGGCAAGGCGGCAGGACATGAGTATATTGCAATGTTTGTGAAACGCTCAACTAATTAGTTGTTAGGTACTTGTAAATAATGTGAGATTATTATTCGTTTTTCTTAAAGATCACGAAACACAAATTTAAGAAAGTCATTTTTTTTTAGTCAATTACACATGAAGCATTGAGTCACGTTATAAATTATAAAGATACAACTAATATAAAGTGGTTACTCTTTTTTTGAAGGGACACACTAACCGAACCCTTCCGTAGGTTACTTGTGTACTTTTTTTTTGTCTTTTTTTATCCTTTGTCCTTTTATGTCCTTTTTTTGTCCCAAGTCCAGGTTTTCCCAAAGCAACACAAGCAAACACAAGTGAAACTTGTGTCCAAGTCCAGGTTTTCCCAAGTAACACAAGCAACAAAAGTCCCAAGTGCATATTTTGACACAATCAACACAAGTAATACAAGCAAAAAGTCCCAAGTGCAGGTTTTTGTCCAAGCAAAACAAGTAACACAAGCAAAAAAAAAAAAAAAAAAAAAAAAAAAAAAAAAAAAAAAAAAAAGTCCAAGTGCAGGTTTTCGTCATCGCCGAAAAGGCTCGGATTTGAAAACATAATTTAAAAAAAAAAGGTTTAGTAAGGCTCGGATTTGAAGGTTGCAAACGTAATTGTTTGCCATCCATTCAGGGTTGAAAAACCCATTCGTCTTCGCCTTTTGGACACAAGGTCCAGGTTTTGACCAAAGCAACACAAGAAACACAAGCAACCAGATAGCAACATAGCTCAGATTCAACAAAAGCCAACACAGCTCAGATTCTGCAAATTCCCAACAAAAGCCAACACATGTACAACAATATTCTCACAAGGGATACACCTCACAAGCTCAGCAACAGAAACACAAGCAACATAGCTCAAATTCCCAACAAAAGCCAACACAGCTCAGATAGCCAACACAAGTACAACAATATTCTCACAACACGTGCTCAAATTCCACAACCTACCAAGTTCACAAGCTCAACAGTATCACAAGCACATGTTACACAAGTGAAACAAGTTTCACAAGAGGGTTAGTATATCAGAATAGGGAGGGTCAGTATATATCACCCACCACAAGGGATACACCTCACAAGCAGCACAAGTAACACAAGTAAAGAAAGTCACAAGTGCAGGTTTTTTTCACCCAAGCATCAAGGGAGCTGTTAACCAAACCCATACCACAGGTTTACAAGTCCAGGTTTTGTCACAAGTAACACGAGCAAAGAAAGTCCAAGACAACAAATGTCGAACTCACCATTTAACACAGAACAGGTAAAGGCTCATATTCATATATATATTGCTTATCATGTTTGGCTGCAACTTCAAAGGTTGCAAATTAATAGTTTATTTGCCTGTCCATTTGGAAATGCCATGCCAAAATCTAGTTTTTTTTATAAAATCTTCATTGCCTTTTCTGTTATTTTTAAAAAAACAGTTTCATCACAAGTCTGTGGGGAATGGGGTAGGCCAGAGCAGGTATTCATACCACTCTATGGTGGCAGATCAAGGTGTTAACCTACCCACATAATCACCACAGAACCACCATAAGGGGTAGGATATTGTTAGAATCGTATTTTTATTTATAAAAAGTGTCGGTCATTAATGTATTGTTATAGGTTGCTTTAGAATATCATTATGATGAAGTTTATGCTTAGTTTTCATGTTTTGTAAAAGTCTAAGGGCCATTAATGTAATAAGGTAGAAGATAAGTGATGCCCTAGACTACTAGTATAAATACTTTTGTAATACCTCATTTTGAGGTTGGTTCTCTTAGTAATAACATAGGTCATTATTTCACACACTAGAGTTCCCACTCACTCTCTCTCTCTACTTACTTTCTCTCTCTAAGATTTAGGCATGATTCACAAGTGATTTAGGTTGTTCTACGGTCCTACAAGTGGTATCATTCGCCAAGGGATAATAGAGGTTGATTTAGGTTTGATTTGGTAGAAAAAATAGGTTTTAAAAGTGATTTTTGGGATTCACGGTTACTTTTCATCGCCTACTTTGCGAGTTAGATAGTTTCTGTCGAGTTTGGGTTATCTTTTTTAGCGAGTTAGGATTTCACTTTAGCGAGTTAGGTCCTTATAAACTAGCGAGTTAGGACTTTAATTTCGAGTTAAGCTCCAGTTTCTGCGAGTTTGCTTTTCTTGTTATATCGAGTTTCAGTTAGAATTGGCGAGTTAGCCTATTACCTTATCGTACATCGAGTAAGGTTTATTGTGGCTCATATCAAGGAGAAACTCTGCTCAAATTTTGACAACCTTACCGAGTTTGACAACCTTACCGAGTTTGACAATCTAACCGAGTTTGACAATCTCTTTGAGAACTTATCGAGTTTGACAATCTTCAGCACTTACCGAGTTTGACAACCATTAGGACAGAAACTGAAACATACCGAGTTTAGTAAGAATCAAAAACATACCGAGTTTGGAAAAAAAATAGAGTTTTTTGGCCGGAAAATTTGAGTAAAATTTATTTTTTACAGGAGACTAAACGTTCAATTTTTACGCGAGATTCAAAGTTTGGTATAACGTTGAAAATTTCGGCCGAAAATTCAAATTTTTAGGCCAAAATTCAAATTTTTTCGGTAAAATTTGGCGTCAAAATTTTTAAAACTCAATTTTTTCTAGTAACCTTAGAATTACATTTTATAGTGATTTTCAAATTTTGAGAAAGAAAATTTTCATACTCAATTTTTTGCGGGAAATTACGAAATCAATAATTACCGAGAACGAATTCTCAACTTCACCAAAACCATCTAATCTACAACAACAACCTTTGTTATCTTTCAAAAGATCCGAAGAACAACTTTTCACTTAGAAGTCAATCCATGGCAACACAACAAGATATTCATGCTGCCGGTGCCGAAAACCGACCTCCCATGCTGTCAAAGGGTGGATACTCACAATGGGCTAGTCGTATGATGCGCTATCTTAAGAGCAAAACAAATGGAACACTTCTTGTCAAATCCATTGTGGATGGACCCTTCAAACCAATACAAGTCCTAGACCCTGGAGATCCAAATGGAACCCCCCCCCCCCCAATACGACCGTTCTACAGAGATCAGAATGAGACTGAGTACACTGAGCAAGACAGACAACAGATTGCAGCTGATGATCAGGCATTTCATTACGTCGTTCTTGGTTTACCTGAAACCATTTATGCTACTGTTGATAGCGAAGTAAGTGCACATGCAGTCTGGGAAAGAGTCAAGAGGTTAATGTATGGGACAGACATCGGAAAACAGGAAATGGAAACACAATTGCTTAAGGAACTTCGCAAGTTTACTTCAATACCTGGTGAATCCATAGAGTCGTACTACCACATGTTCTGTAAGATCATGAATGATTTATCGAGACACAACCTCAGTCTGACAAATATTGCTAACAACACCAATTTTCTGAATGAGTTGCAACCAGAATGGGGAAGATACGTCACTATTGTTTATCAGACAAAGAATTTGCATGAAATGACTTATGATCAGTTGTATGGCTTCTTGAAGCAAAATCAAGATGATGCTAATGAAGTAAGGGCTGAAATGCTTGCTAAAAAGCATGATCCTCTAGCATTAATGGCTAATACACCAACACCTTTACCAGTGAACACACAACAACCATCATCATCCTCCATTCACAACTACATGCAACCATCCTACATTCAATAACCAACACCTGTCTACCAACAACAATTCTACCCACAACAACAACATGTTATTCCACAACCAAAATTCCAAGAACCAGAATTCACTGACAATGATGAAGCTACTGCAGCCTTGACATAAGCGTTTGCTTTTCTGAAAAAGGCATTCCAAGGACGCTATTCTACACCAACTAACAACAACCAAAGGATTTTATCGAACACTCGCAACAAGCAGATTGCTCAGCCGAGTTTCAATATAGGCAACGGAGGCCAAATCGTTGGAGTTTATGGGAATCAACAGGGATATGCTACTGGATTTAATATGGGTAATCAGAATATGCAGAATGCAGGTCAGTATGCAGGGAATCAGATGAATCAGTATGGTCAGTATGCAGGGAATCAGATGGGTCAGTTTGTTGGAAATCAGATGGGTCAGAATGTTGGTAATCAGGCAATGGGTAATCAGAATAGGAATGTGGCAGCTCCAGTTGTTGGGAATTATGGAAATGTGAATCAGGGTAATCCGGTAAAGTGTTTCAACTGCCAAGGTGTAGGTCATATGGCAAGGAACTGTCCTGCTAAGCCGAAGAAGAAAGATCTAGAGTATTTGCAGAAAGCAGTGCTGTTGGCACAAAAGGAAAAGGCAGGGTTTCAGTTGAATGCAGAGGAACATGATTTTATGGCTCTTATGGATGAAATGGAAGATAGAGAGGATATCGATGCAAACTGCATATTCATGGTGAATCTTCAGAAAGCTAAGTATGACACGGATACTGACACACTTCCTGTTTATGACACCAGTGCACCATCTGAGGTATCAAATTTCAACACATGTCATAATAATGATATATTTGATATGTCTCCGCATGAGGAACAACATTCTGAGAAGCAAGCACCCACTTATGATACATACCTGGACACGCCAAGTAGTAGCAATACTCCTTCAGCAACTCCAGATGTGAATCATAATGGAGGCTTCGTTTCACCGCATGCTGAAGAAGGTTAAAAAGGTCAATCGCGAAGTTAAGGCCGTGAATGAGAAATTGACCACTGAGCTTGAGAGATACAAGGAAAATTCTAAAAGTTTTCAAATTCACAAAGAACGCGAGTCAGAACTTGAAATTGGTTATAAGAAGTTACTTGTTAAAGACAGGGAATGGAAAAACAAGTTTGATACTCTTGAAATTAGTTCAACAAAAACCATTAACTCTTTAAAACAAGAAATTTCTGAGCTAACAAACCAACTTTCAAAACAAAAAACAGCTTACTTCAATCTTGAAAAAGAACGGGATGAGTTGAAAAAGGACTTTGCAAAGAAAGAAGATAAACTTTTGGAAGAAATCGTAGAGTCAGAACACAAGATTGCACATCTAGAAGAATTAGTGGTTAAGTCGGGTCAGTCAAGTCAAACAATGAAAATGATTTCAAATCAAACTAATCCGATTTACCATACGAAACACAAAATGGCTCTTGGTAACAACAATCCTTGTAATCTCAAGAAAGCTCAGGAAGAACAGAATGTCTTGTATAATGGTAGTGTTATTTACACCAAACATGATCCTCCCGTCGTTCGGGATTCTGTGGAAACGACGGAACTTGTCGAAGAGAGCATTACTAAAATGAAAAAAAAAAGATTTAAAACCGATTGATTACAACAAATTGAACAAACTTTCGGGAATTACTTTTGTTCCACAAAAAGAACCATCCGTGTTTTCCATAAAACGACCATTCTCAAAAATGTTTTCTAAGAAAGTAGTTGCTTCCAAATCGATTTCTAACATGGAACAGATTTCCTCAAACAACACTTTTAACACAAGTACTGCAAGGGGATATCTTTATGATCTTAAAACCAGAATTGGGCAACTTAAAACGACTTTAGAATCAAAAACGGACTTAATGAGATCAACTGGAATTCCACG
Organism: Artemisia argyi; assembly: GCA_030686995.1. Lineage (NCBI taxonomy): Eukaryota > Viridiplantae > Streptophyta > Magnoliopsida > Asterales > Asteraceae > Artemisia > Artemisia argyi. The sequence goes on along the minus strand of CM060691.1, from coordinate 150,188,612 downwards.
GTTCATTTACAGCTTAAAAAGATTCTCGAAAAGGAATTTGCTCCTCAAATTAATAACATTCATGCTCGAGTAATTCATTTTGAACAAGCATTTTTGAAAGAAACAGCTGACTTCGTCACGGATCACAAATCCCTGATAAAGAAGGCTAATGAATCTTTTGAGCAAATCAATGTTTTGGAAAACCTAAATGATTCTCTCTTCGAAGCAGTTCTGTCTACTGATATTATGTCTATCATTTTACAAACCTATTCTGTTCATGACGATGAAAGACTGAGAGCTGAGACCTCCGAAATTGTTTCTAAATATGAAAATGCTCTTATAAAGCTTGAAAAAGAAAATGTGTCATATTTTAAACATCTTGATCGAAAAAGCGAAGAATGCAAATATGACAAACTGTCGTATGAGCGTGAAGTAAAGAAAATGAAAGAGCAAAATGATCTTTTGAGGGCTCAGCTTGAAAGTCAAAAAGGGAAGGGTGAGGAAACTAAGTTTGCAAAACCGTCGACTTCGGAGAAACCAGATGTTTCAAACACGGTTCAAAAACCAAAAATGTCAATTTCAAGGTTTGCTCCAAAAGTCGATGAGAAAAAGGATTTGACAAAACCAGTCACTCCAACACCCTTGCCCAAGAAAAGTGAAAATGAAAAGATTGTTGATAAAGGAAAAGCGGTTGTCGAAACACCAAAAGTGATAGCACCTGGCCTTTTTAGGATTAGTCCCACTAATGCGTCTGCCTCCACATCTAAGACTTATGAGGGCAAAAAGGATAATTCTAAAGAGTCTAGTGATGCTAAAAAGGATAACAATATAAATCCTAATGTGTGTGCCTCAACTTCTACAGGATTAGAAAGCACCTCTAGTAGCAGCAGACAAAAGCCTAGGAGCAATACAAGGAACAATAGAGTCTCGCCTGCCTCTACGAGTAGTAGCAAGAATAAAGTAGAAGAGCACCCTCGGAATTTATCGCTTTTTACTAAGAAACATGTTTCATCTGAATGTAATGTCGAGAGTACTGGTTCTAATGCATGTAATGACTCTATTTGTTTGATATGCAAGAAATGTTTAATTAATTATGTTCATGATAAATGTGTTTCTAAGAATGTGAATGTTACGCCTGAACAGAAGAATGTTCCAAAAGGAACTAGTGCTAGATCTAGATCTATTGAAAGATTAGTTGCGCGCTTTAGGTCTACCATTAGTAACCAAATGCCTAGGAACTATCTTAAGTATTGTGTATGGAAACCAACAGGTAGAAAATTCATTCTCCAGGATGGAAAATTGAAAGTTGTTCAATTGAACATGTAGAAACATTCTATGAGTGTGATATGGATTTTACCCCTAACCCAATGGAACCAAATTCAAAACGGTTTCCAAATACAAAATCTTATGTTCTTCGCAGGTTGTCAAAATATGTCTTTGGATCGTCGACTCGGGTTGCTCCAAGCACATGACCGGGAACTTAAAGCTGCTGATCAATTTCGTTTGGAAATTCATGGGAACTGTACGCTTTGGAAATGATCATGTAGCAGCTATTCTGGGTTTTGGAGATCTTCAGTTTGGAAATTTTTTGATCACTCGAGTTTACTACGTCGAAGGGTTGGGACACAATTTGTTTTCAGTTGGGCTGTTTTGTGATGCAGATTTAGAAGTTGCATTTAGGAGAAACACGGTTTTTATTAGAAATTTGGTTGGTGATGATCTCTTAACTGGTAATCGTGGTACAAACTTGTATGCTATCGACATCAACCAAATGGCTTCTACATCACCAATTTGTCTTATGACAAGGGCAACCGAAACTAAGTCCTGGCTGTGGCATAGACGTTTATCCCATCTCAATTTCGACACCATCAACAAGTTAGCCAAAGACAGCATCGTCAACGGTCTTCCTAAGTTCAAATACACCAAGGATCACCTATGTCCATCATGCGAACAAGGAAAAAGTAAAAGAGCATCATATAAACCCAAAACCGTACCTAGTTCGGAAGCAAGGTTACATATGTTGCACATGGACTTATGTGGCCCAATGAGAGTTAAAAGCATTAATGGGAAGAAGTATATTCTTGTTATTGTTGATGATTATTCAAGATATACTTGGGTAAAGTTTTTGAGATCAAAAGACGAAGCACCAGGCATCATCATCACCTTTCTGAAGTGTATTCAAGTTCTACTTCAAGCTCCAGTAAGGATTATAAGAACAGACAATGGCACAGAATTTACAAACCAGGAGTTAAGAACTTACCTCGAAGATGTTGGAATTACACATCAAACATCAGTTGTTAGAACTCCACAGCAGAATGGAGTAGTTGAAAGAAGAAACAGAACACTTGTGGAAGCTGCTCGCACAATGCTGATATATTCTAACGCACCACTATTCTTATGGGTTGATGCTGTAGCCACTGCTTGTTTTACTCAAAACCGATCCCTAATCCATCCAAGATTCAATAAAACCCCATATGAGCTAGTGAATAACTGGAAACCTGACATCTCTTACCTTCACGTGTTTGGCGCTTTGTGCTATCCGACGAATGACAGAGAAGATCTAGGAAAGTTGAAAGCTAAGGGTGATATTGGAATCTTCATTGGATATTCAGAAAACTCGAGGGCATTCAGGGTGTATAATCGAAGAACTAAAAAGATAATGGAGACGATGAATGTGAAGTTTGACGAGATTTCACAGATGGCTTCTGAGAGATACGCTCTAGAACCCACGCTTAATCCAATGGCTTCTAATCATAACGGATTAGGACCCGCACCAAACCAGCAGACTTCTGGACACATCAGTTCAGGACTCGTGCCTCAAGGAGCTCAGTCAACAAACACTGAAAAACCTTCAGAACAAGAACTGGAAAATTTCTTTGAGTTAATGTTTGATGAATATTATGGTGGAACTTTAACAAATGCATCTCCACAACATTCCGCTGCACCCGCTCAAAACCATCAACCACCACCACCATCACAAGATGCATCTTCAACAGTCGAAGCTGAAGCACCAACTACCTCCACATCATCTACATCTACTCCAGCAACTCCAGTACTTGAAACTGTTCTACCAAGAGTTGATGAGCAAAACCAAAACACTAATTTTCAAGAAGAACCAACAAATAATTCAAATGATGTTGCGTTAGAAGAAGAAGAAGTATTTGAAAACCCATTTGCAACAAACTCTGCTGAATCTTCTTCAAGGTTACAACAAACCATCTAACACACATTCGTTAAACCCAAGGTACCCTTCTACGTTTCAATGGACAAAAGACCATCCAATAGAACATGTTATTGGTGAACCTTCAAAGCCAGTTCAGATGAAGAGACAACTTGCCACCGATCTCGAATTTTGCATTTACATTTGCTCAATAAGCCTCAAAGAACCAAAGAACATTCGGGAAGCAATGGCAGAAAACCCTTGGATTGAAGCGATGCCGGAGGAACTTCTTCAATACCTGTTACATGATAGTTGGGAACTTGTTGAATGACCACTTGATAAACGTGTTCTTGATCTCAAGTGGTTGTGGAAGAACAAACTGGATGAGGAAATGACTGTAATTCATAACAAAGCTCGTCTCGTGGCTAAAGGTTATCCACAAGAAGAAGGGATAGATTTTGGAGAATCATTCGCGCCTGTAGCTAGACTTGAAGCAGTCCAGATTTTCTTAGCCTATGCAGCTCACAAGAAAATCACAGTCTATCAGATGGACATTAAGACAGCTTTCTTAAATGGAACTCTGAAAGAAGAAGTGTATGTGAGTCAGCCAGAGGGAATCATCGACAAAGATCATCCAGACTACGTCTACAAGCTTAAGAAAGCCATTTATGGTTTAAAAAAAGCTCCAAGAGCGTGGTATGACGAACTATCATCATTCTTGCTCAAAAACAATTTCACCAAAGGAACGGTTGATGACACCTTGTTTATCAAAAAATTCAAAGATGACATTTTGATTGTTTAAATTTACGTGGACGACATAATTTTTGGATCAACCAATCCTAACCATTCAAAACATTTTGAAAATCTCATGAAAAGCAAATTTGAAATGTCCATGATAGGGGAACTAAAATTCTTTCTTGGTTTACAAATACATCAATCTCCTCGTGGTATTTTTATCAATCAAGCTAAATATACAATAGAGATTTTGAAAAAACATGGAATGGAAAATTGTGATTCTATTGGTACACCAATAGTCACTTCACCAAAAATTGGTGCTGATTTGTTTGGGAAACCCATCGATCAGAAGAAATATCGGAGCATGATCGGTTCTCTCATGTACCTAACTGCTAGTCGACCCGATATTCAATTTGCTGTTTGTTTGTTAGCACGGTTTCAGGCAAAGCCTACCGAACTTCACCTCAAAGAGGTTAAACGGATCTTTTGGTACCTACGAAGCACCATTTACATGGGACTTCGGTATCCGAAGGGTTCAGGGTTTAATCTAACTGCATTTTCAGATGTCGACCATACAGGAGATCAAGTTACAGCAAAGAGTACATCAGGTGGAGAACAATTTTTGGGTGAAAAGCTAGTAAGCTGGTCATCAAAGAAACAGGATTGTACTGCACTATCAACCGCCGAAGCCGAGTATGTGTCTTTATCTGCGTGTTGTGCCCAAGTTCTTTGGATGCGGACACAGCTCACAGATTATGGCTTTACTTTTGACAAAATACCTATGTATTGTGACTCAAAAAGTGCCATAGCCATCTCGTGCAATCCCGTACATCACTCTAAGACGAAGCATATCAAAGTCCGCTACCATTTCATCAAAGAACACGCGGAAGAGGGTACTGTTGAATTATTTTTCGTTAAGACTGATTACCAACTCGCCGATCTATTTACTAAAGCCCTTCCAAAAGAACGGTTTGACTATTTAGTTCGACGAATTGGCATGCGAAGCCTAACTCCTGAGGAGCTAGAACATCTTCTCGAATCTTCTTGAAAAACATTTTCAAAATCGCTTCGCTGTAAATATTTTTGAAAAAACAAAATACAAAATTTGAAAAACCAACAAAAACAATATACAAAAATGGAAAATTTTCAAAAAATACAAAAACAATATAAAATCAAAAAAATCCAAAAATATTCTTCTCACGACATGTTTCTCGTATAAATCAATATTCTGTACGTTTCTAGAAATGTCATTCAAAAATGATACGGACATGTACAGATGCTTGAACGGGAGTTCTTTAAAATGTTTTTCTAAAACATGTCGTTTCTCAAAAGTTACTTCACAATGGCTTTCGTATACTTCAGTACGAAACCCAGATCCGAATGATGAGTTCTGATTATTTCAAATCAAGGACTCGTATTTTCATGGATGAAATCTTTTTCAAAAAGTTCGAGTCTAAACAAACGAAAAAGACTTCAAACAAAAACTCGTTTTCAAAACAGAATTCTTGAGCACTTTTTCAAGATTGTTCAAAAGATTTTTCAAAATCTCTCAAAATTAGTGCTCAAGATAACTCCCTCAAAACCCTTAATTGATTTTTAAAAATGTGCTATCATTAAGGGGGAGTACAAAAACAAAATTGTTCCGATTTCATGCAAAATGAAATATGTCTTTCTCTCCAAAAAGCTTTTTCTTAATCAGTTGATATCAAAAATATCACGATATGCTATTTTTGAGGGGGAGAAGACATGATTAAAAAGTGATCAAAGATGTTTAAAGTTTGTGACTGAATCTCAGAAGAGCTCAACTCAGTAAGTACCAATGAATTGACGAAGCTTAAAATGTCAGTAATCGAAAAGACTTGTCCTGGACGGGTAATAATTTCAAGCTAGTCTAACTAGTGATGTAAGCGTGTCTCGAATAGGACTTGTTTGAGTAGAATGTACCATATCGAGAGACTTTCTTTGGACTTGACTAGGACGGGTAATAATTTTAAGCTAGTCTAACTAGTGATGTAAGCGTGTCTCGAATCGGTCATGTTCACTGAAAGTGGATCAATTCAAAAAGTGCAAACTCCTCACGCATGTGCAAATTTCTTAAAAATTCATGAGCACATGTGAAGGGGGAGTCCTTCAAAAGAAATGCAAAACTCTCGAAGTGTCAACAATGTGTTTTATTATCATAAATACTTTGAGAGATTTTTCATAAATGGTTTCATGGCAATTATAGGATAGTCATGGAGTTATAAGGTGACGAAGGTTAGGAAAAACCGTCCTATGATCCGCCAGAGCCGGAGGGATCTACCCAAGGACAAATCCAATAGATTAGAATTAGAAGTCCTTAGGTATGATTGAAAAAAGGAGAAAATGAGAAAGGAGAAAGAAGGGGTTGAAGAATTAAAAAGAAAAGTTATGAAAAAGGGTGAAAAGAAATAGCCCTCCAAATGTTCAACCTTAGGGCAGACACCGGGTTCAATTCATATGCTACTGGTTGTTACCAAGGTGACACCGGTATTTAAGACAAGACGTCATGGACCCAGTGACGCACTGCACTTAACCTTCTAGGCCACTCAAGTTCTCTTAAAAGAGCTTGTTTCATTCTCACGGGGAACCGGTGTAATCTATCGACCTGTCTCTTAGATATGGTTGATATTGAAGCAGGAGACCTCTCCCTAATCTCCGCATAGGAAACCTAAGTGTGCACTTATCGAGTCTAGAGCCATGAGATACATCAAAGATCTCTTAAGAACACTTAGTATTTCTACAACTGGTGTTCAACATTAATGGACACCAGCTGTAAATTATCGAGTCCTACGCAGATTTTAGCAATCTGCTAGAACATTTATGAGAGGATTCATTTTTGTGATTCTCAATGATTGAATGGAAATTCCTGCCAGGGTCAACATCAAGCAGCCCTGACAGCAGGTCACTTCGATAATTCTTTATGGGTTACGCTTAGTGTTCGCGGTGGTTTCAAACGGTCTACAGTCGTGGAGTGATCCCCAGCGACTAACCCAGTCATTGAGCTACTTAGTAGGTCTCGTAAGCTCCTTCGGGGTTATCTGACATGGGAACGACCTTGGTAAGGGTTAGAAGGAGTCTTCACACTATGCTATTGACGATCTCTAATTCCTTATCTATAAGTACCGGTTGTTTATTGCTAACTGTTTACCTGCAGCTATACATCATCTCCATGGCGAAAGATTCCACATGCTCATACATGCATCACAAAGTCAAAAAAAGGTTCTCACAAAGATCAAAGGATAGCAACAGTCAAAGAAAGATTCTACGCCAAAAAGAAGAATCTACAAAGTAGAGTGACAAAGATCAAAGTGAAAGAACGGGAATAACAAATGTATGTATGACAAAGACTTAAGATGTATGAGCATGTTGGAATGGCAGACAACCACCACAAACACAGAAGTGACGAAAGGCAGATGACTTCATTGGATCACTTCAACAACAATGAAGCATGATGAACTGGAACTATGATTCATCTAGTGATTCTTAAAGACGTCAAGAGCAATGAATGTTAAAGTTTAAAGAAAAAGATGATGACGTCGCGCAACCTTCAACGACCAACACTTAGGGGGAGATTGTTAGAATCGTATTTTTATTTATAAAAAGTGTCGGTCATTAATGTATTGTTATAGGTTGCTTTAGAATATCATTATGATGAAGTTTATGCTTAGTATTCATGTTTTGTAAAAGTCTAAGGGCTATTAATGTAATAAGGTAAAAGATAAGTGATGCCCTAGACTACTAGTATAAATACTCTTGTAATACCTCATTTTTTGAGGTTGGTTCTCTTAGTAATAACATAGGTCATTATTTCACACACTAGAGTTCCCACTCACTTTCTCTCTCTACTTACTTTCTCTCTCTAAGATTTAGGCATGATTCACAAGTGATTTAGGTTGTTCTACGGTCCTACAGATATACTAACCCTCCCTACTTAGTATCACATATCACAAAAACCTGCACCAATGAACCACCAAAGCAGTCACATATCACATATAATCCACCACAGAACCACCAACAACATCAAACAACATCACCAGATAATCACATAATACACCACAGAACCACCAAACCAAACCCTAATTTTTAAAAATTAGGGTTTTAATTAAATTAACATAGATCTATTAAAATTAACCACAAATATTTCAATTAACAAACGTTAATTGAAATAAATCATTCACTTTTTCAAAAACCTCCAACTTTTTTTCCAAACCCTAATTTTTCAAACCCAGATAAAGTATGTCAATCTACCACAGAATCACCGTATAATCACATAATACACCACAGAACCACCAAACCAAACCCTAATTTTTAAAAATTAGGCATTTAATTAAATTAACTTAGATCCGTGTTAATTAACCACAAATATTTCAATTAACAAACGTTAATTGAAATAAATCACTCACTTTTTCAAAAACTCCTAACTTTTTTTCTAAACCCTAATTTTTCAAACCCAGATAAAGTATGTCAATCTACCACATAATCACCATATAATCACATAATACACCACAGAACCACCAAACCAAACCCTAATTTTTAAAAATTAAGCATTTAATTAAATTAACATAGATCCGTGTTAATTAACAACAAATATTTCAATTAACAAACGTTAATTGAAAAAAATCTCACTTTTTCAAAAACCCCCAAATTTTTTTCAAAACCCTAATTTTTAAAAATTAGGTGTTTCATTAAATTAATATAGATCCATATTAATTAACCACAAATATTTCAATTAACAAACGTTAATTGAAATAAATCACTCACTTTTTCAAAAACCCCCAATAAACATCACCAAAACCACCCAGATAAAGTATATCAACGTACCTCAGTCACACATAACGCTCTTATCACACACACTCACATCATAAACATCACCAAAACCACCAATTTTAGATCTAAAACCATGTTTTAGATCTAAAAAATGAGACAGAGTTACAAGCAAGAGAGAGAGAAAAGAGAGAATATGAGAGGAGTGTGTGTGAGATAAGAGCATTATGTGAGGAGTATGTGGTGAGTGTGTGTGAGATAAGAGGTATGTGTGTACGGGGACGCGTAAAAACGCGTTTTCGTTTTATTTTTTTTTTATTTTTTTTAAATGTAATGTAATATATATTGTATGTGTATTAATATGTATTAATGTTAAAATGTATATGTATATGTATTAATGTAATATGTTAAAATGTATATGTAAAAATGTAATTTGTAAAAAGTAAAAAGTTATATGTAAAATGTATTTTGTAAAAAGTTAATAAAATTTTTTTGTATATTTTAAAAAGTTTAAAAGTTTATTTACATATTGTAAAAAGTTAAAAAATGTAATTTTGTAAAAGTTATTTGTAAAAAGTTAATAAATTTTTTTTTGTATATTTTAAAAAGTTTAAAAGTTTATTTATATATTGTAAAAAGTTAAAAAAATGTAATTTTGTAAAAGTTATTTGTAATTGTACATTTTATTGTTAAAAATGTACTTTCAGGCATTCGGTTCTGACGAGCAATTAACTGAGTGGCTGCAAAGTATAGCCCGTGTGCTCGGTTTTGTCATTGTTAAAAATAGAACCAAAGCAGAAAAGGGTTATCTGTACGAAATAAATTATAGGTGTTCAAAGGGTGGAAAATATAGACCTGAAAGTAGTGGAAAACGGCAAACCAGTACCTTTAAAACGGGTTGTCCATTCAAATTAGTGGCGAAATATCATCTGACGGGTGATTTTTGGATTTTGAGGGTGAAAGATGATAGCCATAATCATGATTTGGCAGAGTCGTTGCATGGTTTCCCATATGCAATGCGATTAAAGGAGGATGAGTTTGGTTTGGTCGAAGAATTGGCAGGTTATAACGTACGACCACGTAATATACTTTTGACAATACAGGGTCGTAATCCGGATAACGTGTCTAGCGTTAGAACTATATATAACACAAAAGGTAAGATCCGGAAAATCAAAGAAGGTGGTCGAACTCTAATTCAAGTCCTTTACTCACATTTAAGGGATGCAGGGTATATATATTACGATAGGGTAAATGAGCAAAATCAGCTTGAGGAACTATTTTTTTTTTCACCCCACATCGTATGCTCTATGGTGTACATTCCCTCAAATCATGCTTATGGACTCCACGTACAATACCACAATGTTTAAATTACCCTTATTGGAAATTGTCGGAGTAACTTCGACAAATAAAACATTCTCAATGGGGTACATCTTTTTAAACAGTGAGATAGGGTTTAATTTTCAATGGGTATTGCAACGTGTGAAGTTAGTGATAGATCAAAGATACTACCCGCGTGTTATCGTCACCGACAGAGATTTAGCGTTGGTTGGGGCATGCAAAGCGGAATTTCCTGACGCTCATAGATTACTCTGTCGATGGCATATACAGCAAAATATTCTTCAGAATTGCAGAAATAGATGTGTTTCATTAGAGGACTATGAATCCATCAAATGGAGATGGGATCATATGATTAAAGCTCCGACACGCAGAGATTTCGCGCATCATTACGAACACCTACAACAGCGATTGGTCAATCATGCGGGTACTTAATTATTAATTCACTGATTTTTATTATTTAGTAAATAAAAATCCGAATGACCTTTTGTTAGTTCATTATTTTTTTCAGGTATTGCTCAGTATCTGAATAACTTGTTGCAAGATTACGGTAACATGTTTGTCTCGTGTATCATCGATCTATATCACTGCTACGGCCAGACAACAACGTGTAGAGTTGAGAGTCACCAGGCGTTGTTGAAATTATATTTGGACGACACACAATCCAATTTAGATAGGTTGTTGAGTGCGGTTGATAAAATTCTCATTGCGCAAGAAACTGCGATAAAAGAGAGTTTTAATAGTTTGCCTTTGTATGTCTTTATTTTCAATATGTATGTTATTTGACAAACCTTTGAACTCTAACTGCTTATTTATATAATTCGAATGATTTTTTTTATTATTACTTTGTTTAAATTAGTAATAACATTATTGATTGATTATGTAAATTATTATGCAAATTCTTTGGTCAGATGAGCCAAAGAAATCCTTTCTGGTGCCGATGTAATTGAGGATTTATTGTAAAACGGAAATCCTGGCAAGATGGTAGTCGTGGGCGACTGTTTTATGCATTTCCTCTTTCAGTGGTAAATAATCATACGTTTGCTTAGTTATGTAAATAATTTATTTGTTAAAAATACATTTCTTATTATTTTCTTAACATGTAACAGCCAGATACAAAAGACTATAGGTGTCGATACTTCAAGTGGAAAGATGAATTTGAAGCAGAGCACTTTAATCAAGCCTCTTCTTCAACGCATTGCTCAAACTGCATTGCTACAAAAAATGAGAACATGTTGTTGAAGGCAAGAATAAAGGCGCTGGAAATGGAGTTAGAAATGGCAAGGAATCCTGAGGATCACGCTTGTCAGTCAAGTGCCCAGCTCCATGATCTTTTAAATGAGATGAATAATCTTCATATGTCGTAGATGTTGTAGCTTTAAATAATGTGTTAACGATGTTGTTTAATTAAATAATAACAGTTGTTGTTGTAATTATTTAATGTGGTAATTTTTAATGTGACGCTGTTATTGTTGTTACTTAAATAAAATACATTACACGTCAATTATATAAACATTATACAAAATACATACAAAATACTCCCTAAAATATATTATACAAAAGGAAAATGATTAAGAGACCTAATTGGTATGCCTAAAAATATGCCTAACAAGAAGATGAAGACAAGAGGCAAAATGGAGAGTGGATATCAGGAAAGATAAAATGTAAAGAAGTGGGGCCCCCTGATGTTACCAATCAGAAGATGACACCTCAGTTTAGGCATGCTTTTAGGCATGCAAATTAGGCATGCCAATCAGGACTCTATACAAAATATTTACTAGGGAGGGTTAGTATATCAAAATAGGGAGGGTTAGTATATTCTACCCCTTTCTGAAAGGCAACAACTAAGGAGGGTGGCAGTCATGTTTTCGAAATCATCCATACCTCATAAATCCACCAATAATATCATTCCACCTCATTCATACTTTTTTCATACCTCCCAACCCCTTTTTAGTGACAACCATGCCTTTTTCATACCTCCCAACTAATTTTACTTTTTTATATTTTATTTTCATAAATTATATTAAACAATTTAATAAAAACATAATATTTCATTAATAAATAAAAGAAAATTACATAACACTTAAAAAAAATTACATTATTCTTAAAAAAAAAATAATAACTAGTCATCGAGATATGTTAAGTTTTGAGCATGTACGTGGTCCGTAAGATTATATAGGAGTCAGTAATGGATTTATTCGTCGAGTAACTCCGGTAATACACTATCGTCATAAACTGGCGCGACCGTCGGATCCATTATATGAACCGATGATATTGCAACTCGATCGTCTTTTAAAATCATATTGTGAAATATGATACACGTATAAACGAGTTGTCGAATCTTTTCAACTGACGTTGCCCGGAGAGGACGAGCGAGAATCATCCATTTATTTTTAAGACGACCAAAAGCTCGCTCGATATCTTTTCTTGCAGACTCTTGTAGCTTCTTGAATCTCTTTACCTTCAGTTCAACCGGATGCTTATATGCTTTAACAAACGTTGACCATGTAGGATAGATTCCATCGGTAAGATAATATCCACGTTTGTAAAACCGTCCATTTACATGAAATGAACAGTTTGGCACCGTTCCATTTCGCTCCGTAAGATACAATGGTGACTGATTCATAACATTGATATCGTTGTTTGCGCCGGGAGGACCAAAAAATGAATGCCAAATCCACAAATCGTATGAAGCGACGGATTCAAGCATAATAGTTGGGTATTGATGATCACCTCGCTTATATTGACCTTTCAAATGTCTAGGACAATTACGCCATGGGAAATGTGTACAATCAATGCTACCAAGCATTCCAGGAATGTGATGTTTATCTTCATGGAACTCGTATAAGCGTGCAATGTCATGGGATGTCGGCCTACGTAAGAACTCTCGACCATATAATTGAATAATCGCTTGGCAAAAATTATCAAGACATTCTCCTATAAAAAAATTAATAACAAGAACTTTAAAAAATATATATAACGATAAGTTTATAAAAAATTAATAACAAGAACTTTAAAAAAATATATATATAACGATAACTTTATAAAAAACTAATAACAAGAACTTTAAAAAAAATATATAACCTGACGTTCGGTGCCCCATTTTTAAATAGTCATCAAATCTATCTGGAGGTTCACCCGTGCGAGTTGCCGAATGGCCGATGTGCATTTTTGTAACGCCGTGAAACTTTTTTTTCCCCTCGCATCTAGGCCCTCTTGAAACCATTCGAAATTCGCTTCAACATCAGCAACAACTCTTAAAAACAAGCTTTTATTCATACGAAACCTATCACGAAAACGTTCGTCGTTAAACTTTGGACGTTCAACGAAATAGTCATTCAAAAGGGTTCGTAAAGCTTCTTCACGAAAACGGGTTACATACTCCCGAGTTTCGGTAGAGCTTGTCGTGTCGTCAATTGAATCGTACGCGGCTAATAAGGTTTCTAGGGTGCTACCGGATGCCAATAGTTCGGACGATTCGGCGGGACTCAATATCGAGTCGAACGAAGAAGAAGATAATAAAACCATTGTAAAAATATGTGAATTGGTTATATATGTGAATTGTATTGTTTGTGTTAAAAATGTATGTGTTCCAAATCATTCCCGCAGGAGATCCGGACCTTTTTAGTTCTGATCCTTCGATAAAAAGATTCATTCTCTTCATAAAAAATAGGAAGTAGAACCAATAAAGATGTCGTTTTCCATTCATACCTGGAGTTGAATACCCCATTCAAGAATTGTTTTGGATCCAATCCATAGGAATCAATAGAAAAAGCAAATCTCTTATGATACACCAGATCCGGCTCGGTTATTGATAGAGTGAATAAATCTGCCATTTCTTGAAATCTCTCTTCTGATTCAAAATCGTGGTGTAACGCGTATCCTCCCCTGTTCCGGTCATGGAATAGATGAAATAAATCAAAAAATGGATTTTTGTTCAAGAATGAAATCTTGTTGGAACTGTCCATATCCGGTTCATCTTTCGGAACCATATCACATCCTGATTTTTTTTTTTTTTTTTTCCCTAGCCCAACGTCTCTCCCCCAACAGTCAAATAATCAATGCCAACGTCTATAATTCTTTGAAACCGCTGAAGCAATATACGCCATTGGAACCTTACCGCTGGCCATGCCGCCAAGGTGACGGCGGTGTTCACCGGCGGCATGAACATGCCGTTGGTGATACCGTTGGCCACTGCCACCATTCTAAGGTGGCTATTCTATCGTGCACTCACACTTCCCTATCTGGAATCATGGTATATATGAATCTTTGTGGCTTTGTGTTAGTTTAGTTTGATGAAGTTCATCGGTTGCAATTAAATGCCTTTGCCGTAACTAGCTTGATGAGTAAATTATATCGAGCAGTTAATTAAATGGAGGTTGGGCCTTGGGGGCATATGTGTCACTGTGTCAGTGTCTACTCGGTGTCTCGATCTATATAGATTTATTTTGCTTGCATTTTGACCGTACAATATACAGTAGTAATATAAAAAATAAACTTAGTTATTTACCATACCACGAAGTAAACCAACCACTTTGTTCAATTTCACAAATTACTTTCTTCCGTGATAGAATAGGCTTTATGTATAGCTCGATCGGATAGCAATTTGGGGATCAAGTAACAATGAAGTAGAACTTATAAGTTTAAACAACAATAACATCAAAGACAAGTGTAACAAGCTAAATGATTCGGGTGGTCGGAGAAGCTCAAAATAGATATTAGACATGGTTATTGTTGAGAGAGGGTAGAGAGATGGAAAGATCATATATTAGATTCAAGAGAGAAAACATCTAATACACACATTTATTATGTGTTACAATTGAGAGCTTCACCCCCTCCTAGTTGTGACTAGGAGGGTATAGTAAACTATACGCTTAACTATGCTAGCTTGACTAAACTGGTCCATGCGTACAATTAAATAAAGATACTAATACAATTCCCAAATATATAGCTTCACTTTTGGGGCTAAAAATAAGAAATCATTTATTTGCATGTAGGAAGGGTAACGCCACACTGCTTAGCAACTCGTCGAGCCTCCTCAGGAGTGACATATTGACGAAGTTGTGGGTTGCTAAGGTACCCGCAAAAGCAAGGCTTTTGTTCCTTCACCTTTGAGCAACAATCTGTCGATGGTGGTTGAGGGGACGTGATAGCACCGGCACATGCCACAAGCTCCAAGTAATTGCAATTTGCCGCATCCATGCCAGGGACTTGGCTCATGAGTACCACCAACAACGCGGTAACTACAACCACACAACATAGCGCAGATCGCTTCATTTTTTTCGTTATTTTTTGAAGGAATATAGTAAATGGTTTTGTGGTTTTAGCAAACGATCGGGACACAATTTATATAGAGGAGTAGGTGACTGAATTAGTGCTTTCTTGACTCTAAAAGTCTACTGTATTTATTTACATTGAGAGCATGATAGGGGTACGTACCAATCAAATAATACCCTACCGACAATGGAATGTGGTCGAAGTTTTACTTTGTTTCAATCTTGTGAAATTTTGTGTCGTCACATGCGACTTTAAGTTTGGTGAAAAATAATACTTTTTCAGTCTCAATATTATTATTTATATTTTCTTTTTAAGATGTTTTAAATTATTTGTTCGTTACTAAAAAAAATAAATAGAAAATTTAAAATAGGTTAACATATTATAATTTTTGATACTAGTTATAATACCTGCGCACGCGCATGTTTTTTTTTAAATTTTTTTAATGATATATTTTTATTTTTTAAAAAACAAATAATTTAATCTTTTTGTTTGTTTGACTTATAATTTTTAATTATATTTGTTTATTATTAAAGATAATCATTTAAAAATTTAATCACAACTTATCTATATTTTTTTTTGTATATATCTTTTACTTATGTAGTATTGCATCTTATCTATATTTTTTTGTATTTATCTTTTACTTGTGTATTATATCAATAAAACAAATTTTTAAAATTTTAAATTAAAAAATAATAATTAAAATATTACCTAATAAGAAAATATTTTTTTCTCAAAGTACCCACTAAGGGTTTTGTTTTATTATATAAAAGATTATTATTACAAACTTCAAGAAAAAACAATAGTTAATTAATTAAAAGTAAAACTATTATTATATAAAAGCAAAAATAAGAAAATAAAAATGATTATGTATTTCTTAACCTATGTAATTTTTTTGGGAAGGACAAATACTACAATCTTATGAACATAATGGTAGTGGCAGTCATGATTTCATACCTCACAACTCACCAATAATATCATTCCACCTTATTCATACTTTTTTTCATACCTCATCATACTTTTTTATTAGCAACCATGATCACATGTCTCACCTAATTTTATTTTTTTATTTTTTATTTTCATAAATTATATTAAATAATTTAATAAAAACATAATATTTTATTAACAATTAAAAGAAAATTACATAATACTTAATATATATATATATATATATATATATATATATATATATATATATATATATATATATATATATATATATATATAATCTAAAAATAGCAATTTCATTTATATTTCTCCGCGAACTCACATTTTTTGAAAGTGATTTTACAAATGTTAAAAGTCTAGTATTTATAAAGGAAAAATCTTTTCTTTCTTTATTTATTTATTTTTTTAATCCTTAACGGTAACATAATGTTTTTTTTTCCTTCTCCCACTCTCAACGGCTATTTTCTTTCCAACGGTCCAAATAGTTATTGGTCCAACATTCGAATTTTGTCCATGCCGTCTCGGCAAAGATTGATGCTTGCTTCCATACCGCTTGCATACCGCACCGCTGGCAGCGGTGTTATCGCATGGTTTGCGTCCATACCGAGACCATTGCCAGTACCCTAATGAACCTCCCTCTATGCTCAATATGTACAAATTAAGAATAACTTGGTTTTTTACATGTTAATCATTAAAATTTTATTTCCTAGGCACCAAAATAAAAATTTTGCAAAGTGGGTGCTGCAGGCTTCGGCTGTGTGTACAATTCCAAAAAATACTTGAAAAATTAAGTGCAATCTTTTTAAGATTGTTTTTAGTAGTGTTTACAACACAAAAAGTAAACTTTCACCGTGGGAGTTCGAACTCTTTGTGAGAAAATTGGATGTTCATTTTCATAGTTGCCCGAAATAAAATGACCAATCTTACATCTATCTTCTTGCTCTTCTTATTTTCTACTTGAGTTTACATTTCTTTATTCAAAACTCATCACCTTCATTCTCACTTTCAAGAGTCATAAAAAAAAATCATGTACACACAAAACTCACTTTTACCAAAATCAGCAACGGCAAAATTCACAACTTCTAGTCTCCCAAAAATAACCCTTCATCATTTAGCGTGAACGTAGCCGCCTAAACATGTAAATCAGTTAGCAGTGTAAAGAAAGTCTTTTGAGTTGAGCCACCTAAACATGTAAAATCATTTGCCTATGTGAGCCGTCTCCTTTAGGCCACCCCATCAACCCCTATCGCTGTCATTAATCATTTTTTTTTAAAAAGATGCAAAATTTCTCCCAAACCTTAACTGCGTCATGTTTTTACCATAATGTTTAAACCATTTGGAGTTAACCGGCGTGGTTAGTACCATTCTCTTCGTCTTTTAATTCTGCACAAAACCCAATTTGAATTACCTCCGTCAGCGTCAGACGCGACGCGACGTGCCACCAAGCTGACCGCCTCCAAAACATATCTACGCTTTGCTTTTGTTTCTTTTCTTTTACTCTTGTTGTTGTTGTTGCTGCATGATTAAGATTAATTTTCGTTTGCTGTCGGATGTCTTTATCTGTTGGTCCCGTTTACCTAATTAATAGTTAATTAGAGAGTTAATATAACCAAGTTCCATGGCTCTTAACACAGATATAAAAGATTAATAACAAAGATAAACGTAAAGAAAAGAGACACAATATTTTCAGCGTTTAATTCTTTATTAGAAGTTAATCAAAAAGAATTATACCCAAGTGTTCGCGGAATAACACTTGGGATTGAAATGACAAGTGTGGTATAGACTCCTCTCTAAACCCAAACAAAGTTTGAGTGACAACTAAAGGTCTCACTGAGCTATCTCCGGGACTGTGTTGTTCTTTGGAGGAGTAAAAGTGGTTTGTGAATGCTAAGCATTAATTGCACAAACTTATCCTTTTACTCCTCACTTATGCTATCTATTTATACACAAGTGAATTTCAACTTTACTGAAAAAGACAAATTGATGACCTAACTACTGGTGAAAAAGACAAATTGATGACCTAACTACTGGAGACAAAATGCTTGCGTATTTTGTCTCTGTTACAACAGACTATATTAGGTAAAGGACAATGTGCCTTTCTAGTGCATAGTTATGACACCATCCTGACTTGATGTCGTTCAAGAAAAGTTTAACTTCAAGTCGATAGGGACACATGTTCAAACACATGTTCTTCAGTCTTCAGGTCTTCAGTCTTCAGTAGTTCTTGAGGAGTCTTGGGGGTTCAGTGAGTTATTGTCATCCTCACTGAACCCATCATCTTCTTCTTGGTTTAGATGCCACTCACTGAGTTCCGCCTTACTGATTGGAGAACCTTTCTTCTTAGCCTCGGTCTAAACATACTGAAGATGACTCACTGAGCAACTGTTCACTCAGTGACTTGAAGGTACTTACGAATATTAAACACTTAGGTTATTTTATGTTCAAATCCTAGAAAGAGAAAGCTTTAGGAATTCAGTGACCCAACAATCTCCCCCTATTTGGATATACAAATAGCCTAAGTGTGTCATGATTCAGTGTGAGTTGTCATGGGTCTTCTTCTCTCACTGAATGTTAATGTAATTTACTTAGGACACTTGTAACTTAAAAAAAACATCATTGTTCATTAATAACTATTACAGATCCTATGAAAATTAAAAAACACAAAAAAAATAGTTGATGCAGATTCAGATGTTCAGATGGTAACCAAGAGCTTCAAGTTTTGCCTTCTTGGATCTCAGTAGATGCCTTTCATGATGTTCCTCAATCATGACTTTCAGGTCCTGGCAGAACCTCATATTTTCAGCACACTTGACGGGGGAAGCCAACATGAGGTACATAAGCATTGCCTTAATCCCTGCCCTGTCCATGTCAGACCATCTTTGGAAAGCAGGGTTTCAATACTCATCAGTAAAGCACAGGCCTCTTTCAGGAGCTTCAAGAACCACATTGTTCACAAAGGTGATTCCTTCAGGAAGAGACCTGTCACAATCTAGCCCTGGGACCTTGATCTCAGGCTCCAACTCAATTTGCTTCCTCTTCCTTTTGGAGGCCTTTGGTGGAGCAGTCTGAGTGGATGAAACAGGAAGTAAAGAAGCAATGCCAAGAGCTTCAGGCATGTTCATCAGTCTTTCATACCTTAGCTTTAGTGACTTTAAGAGATCAGGAACCACCATATTCTGCTTCCTGGAGATGATTGGTCGAAGCTCATCCAGTTCGGAGATGCCAAAATCATCGAACCTAAATGGATTATGGATGTCCATTACTCTTTGATCTGTTCCCCTGAAGACAGTGACAACTGCAGGATTGGTGTTGCGATGGATCTGGATGTCAGTGATGGTTTCGGGTTTCGGTGTTTCTTTCATCACCCATGTGTACCTCTCAATCCTGGTTTTCCTGATCTGAGCATCCTTCCTGAGCTTTTGTTCTCTTTGCTTTTTAAGGGCACTCATTTCTTGTAACAACCGTAGTTTTAACAGGTTAGTTAGACTAACAGTCTCGATTTATCTAACTTTGTTTGCTGTGATTTGGGTGGATATATGAGTATATGTGTGTTATTGCATATTATTGTGTGATTAGTACTTGAGTTAGAACTGAATCCCTTTGTGTAAATGGTTGTCGTTGTGATATGGAAAGTATGGAATTTGGAAAAGTTCATTTTTATCGCCTTTGTGGTGTAGAAGTAAGTTGTGTAGTTTTGGTGTTTTGCGGTTTTATGTAACAAGTTTTCGTTCAAGTATTTGAGCGTTAGTAAGTTACGAGAAGGTTGTTTTAATGGGATATGGTTATAGAGTGTGTGAAATTCTATTTTTGGAAACTTTATTTGAAAATGATTATTTTTCAGAGTTGTCGTAAAATTAAGGTTTATCGCGAAAGACGTTAGGTTTCGTTATGGGAATACATAAAATATGAAAATTATGATGTTTTGATTGTGATAAATAAATTTAATAAAAAAATAAAAATATGTATGTGGGGGGAGGTGATTGACCAGCCAGAGGAAAAAGGGGGGAAAAGAGACGCAATTGTAGCCCAATTAAAACTCTAAGTTAGGTAATTATGCACTAAATAATTATAAATACAAAACCAAAGTTCCCAAATCTCTTTTCCTGCAAATTTGAGTCGACCACAAGGAGAAAAGAAGGAGAAAAAAATTAGGGTTTATAGTTTTCAAGCAATAATCAAGAATCAAGGTAAAATCCTTAAACCCTATGTTTAATTAATTAGTTATTGCGTTAATTCATATAATATTAATTATGATGGAATCTATGGTTTATATACTTCTGTAAATTAATGAAGTAAAACATGTTAGAATCATTAGTTGATAATAGTACGGTGATTGCTTAAGAGAATTGAGTGTAAAACGCGTTAGTTTATGCGTCAGGGTTTGGACAGAAAACTAGTTCTGTAAAGATGTGAGTGTATTTAACAAATGGTGAGGAGTTAGGTCACGAATTTTTTTGTCTAAATTGAATTTTAATGAAAGAGCTTTCCAAAAAGTCCGGCCACGATTGATTTCAAGGTCATGAAGTTAGTCTTTTGATTTTTATTTGATAAGGTGTCAAAGCTGTTAAACTGGGACGGAATTTGGGTAAAAGTTTGATAGAGATTTGTGGGTGAAAAAGTGATATTAAGGTTAGCCCTTCTGAAAAAGTTGAGTTTTAGGTTATCTTAGACTACCACGAAAAGGATTCGTGATAAAAAGTTGTAGAAGTATTTTATTTTAATCAAAACTTTTTGGTGTGCGTTCAGATCCGAATTTGGATAGTTGACAAGTTTGATTTTCTTATGGGTACTTGTGTGTGTTATTAGACCATGGCCTTCTGGGATTAGCTTTTATGCTTATGAGAGACCATAGTGAATTTTTTGTGTGAGTTGTTGAGCTTTAATTGTTATTATTTCAAGCGGGCGAATGTACCCTAAAATTCTGCGTTTTCTGATTTTAAAAGTGCAATGGATTTAGTGAGTATTAGGTTATGGTGATGGTTAGTATGGGGTCTAGGAGATCCATGGTGGGTCATATGAGTCTTAAACATCCATCATATGTGTATTACATGGGTTATAGCTTTTAGCTTGACCATGTGTAATGTGGATTTATTTTGTGTGTTATAGATTGTGATTTGTTTTTGTGGAAGCTGCAAAGTTTGAGGTGAGTTCATAGTCCCATATTTTTACTTTGTTTTAAACTTGGGATGGGAATGATGTTTGTCTTAAATGGTTTGAGTTACTGTGATTATATGTGATTTAAAAGAGCTTGGACTTATAATGTTATCGTATGTATGCTATATGTGATGATTATTATGGTGTGACGGTTATATATTGTGATGAGATTATCATGGATTATCGGGAATTATCAGGCATGCATATCAGAGACTCAATTGGGAGGATGCTTATCCTGTTGCTCGCACATGCAACCTAATTGATGTCTATATTGGAGCGGGGGACACGTTCCGTCCTAATGGTTGCCTTATGTGTGTTGGTTGCCTTTATCTTGTGTGAATACATGTAGCTTATATGATAACTTTAATTATTCGTCCAGCTATATATTTTTATGATCACAGTGAACTGATTGCCTTGAGAGTGTATGTGTGTCTTAAACCTATGAATCTCACCAACAATATGTTGACGTTTTAAGCATCATTTTCAGGTGAGCATTCTAAGGCCAAAGTTGATGGCAGCAATTAGGCGAGACTTAGTTGCATATGGAAACTTTACTTATGTTTGGATTTGACTTTATTTGAATTTGATTGTGATACGTTTATGTTTTTCGTTTTGTACTTTCATATCTATTGAAGATACCTTTGGATATTGGTTTGGTTATTTTTATCTTGGGGTATTGTTACAACACTTTGTGTTTACACATTGCTCTATTTATGTGCATGTAGTTGTTCTCTATATAGACACCAGGTGTTGTGATGATATCCATGAAGTTACACCCTCGTGTTTCCGCCGTAGCGAGGTGTGACAGATTGGTATCAGAGCCTTGGTTATAGAGAATTAGGTGGTTGAACCTAGACTATAACTTAGGGGTCCCTCATATAGTTGCATTTAGGACCTATGTGTAAGTATAATACTTTTACATGTCTATTTTTCCTAACTTATGAGTTATTTTATCGAGTTTTTGGACGTCTATCGAACCCCGTATTTAGTATCGTGTGTGTGTCGTTTATAGAATGGCACCTCATGCGCGAAAGACACTTCGGTGGACCACAGTAGTCGCTACGGGATGTAAGAGAGTTGGTAGGATGAAGAGAACCAACAGAAGGATGTTGGTCCCTGCTAGCATGTTACCGTGTGTGATTGAAAAGAAGCTGACGCTAGAGAATGTGAATGGGGAAATGGTGAAGAAGTATGAGACGAAGGTAGTCGATAAAGAAGGCTTCACCACCAAGTACCCGGGCAAGGGTCCTCAGTTTTTAGAAGATAACGGGGTAGTTTGGGATAGACCCCAAGGTTTGTATGATTTTGTGGATCGGGTGGATGAAGAGTTAAGAAATCGTAGAGATGATTTTGCAAGACATCCTCTACAACAGATTCAGGGGAATAGGAATGGATGGTTGAGTGAGGAAGAGGAAGTGGATTCGGATTTGGAGTCCACTGCGCGTGGTTTTAAGTCTAAGATAGAACCCGAGCCGCGTGCGACTTTGTTTTCAATGTTATGTTTTTATTGTTTTGTTGACTTTTGACGTTGATTGTATGTTGGAATATGAATTCCTATGGATTTTGGGATTTATCCCACATTTTAATGATAAGGCTTGGGCAAGTTTGAATATTTTGGTGCGTATATTATGTGTATCATGGGAGTATAATTTGGTTAGTATTGATTGTGTGTTTATTGTTGTAAGATGTTACTATTGCTAGGTGTGGCATTGGAAGCGAGTACACATGTGGAAGGATACATCTAAAATTGTGGGTGGCCAACACAATTATAAATGTATCACAACACATGTGGACTTATGGCCAATGTTACATTGATCAATGGTGATATACTTATGTGTGGTAGTATTAAGTTTATTTTCGTTGTGTTTTATGGGTGTTCCATGTGATGGGAAGTAAATGGTTAAGTATGATTACGGGAATTGTGGAATCTTGTGGACGGTCTCTTATGGTTCTATTGTTCCGCGTGTTGAGTGGAGCTTACCGAACACCGAAGAAGCCCAAGAATTCGACACCCATTATTGGGGATAGCAACCCTATCTTCCATAAAATGATCAATCAACAGCTAGAAGCTTTAATGCCAGAGCTTGTGACTCAATTGAGTACGCAGATGGGTAGTGGGGCTCATCCTGATGGTGCTGAAAGTAAAGGAAGTAGAAATAATGGGTGTACTTATAAGGAGTTTATGGCTTGTTAGCCAAAGGAATATGATGGAACGGGTGGTGCGATTGCATTCACTCGATGGATAGAGAAAATGGAGTCGGTGATGGATATAAGTAGATGTAGTGAGGGCCAGAAAGTTAAGTATGCGGTTAGTTCTTTGGTTAACAAGGCGTTGACTTGGTGGATTACGCAACTTCAAGCTAGAGGTAGAGTTGCGGATTTGGGTATGACTTGGGAGGACTTCAAAGCCATAATGGTGGAGGAGTTTTGTCTAAGCAATGAAATGCAGAAATTGGAAGAAGAGTTGTGGAATCATACTATGGTTGGAGCTAATCATGCGGGGTACACTGACAAGTTTCATGAGTTAGCTAGGATGGTTCCTTATCTGGTAACTCCTGAATCGAAGCGTATTGATAGGTATATCCATGGGTTGGTTCCATAGATTCGCGCGATGGTTAGGGCTACTGAGCCAACAACGCTTCTAAGTGCCATTCAAAAGGCTGGGGCACTGACAGATGAAGCGGTTAGGAGTGGAACACTTGCAAAGTCAAGCGAGAAGAAACAAGAGGAGGTTGATACTACTAAGACAGTTGGTTTTAGTGGTGACAATAAGAAAGCGAGAAAAGGGAAGGGGTTCATAGCAACGGATCCTGTAATGGTAGCAAGTTATGTGGGAAAAGTTTCTACGGCTATGACTGGTAATAATGAGAAGAGGGGATATGCTTGTAATGCCCCTAGATGTGCTAAGTGTAATAGTATTCACCCTGAGAACTTTGCATGTCGTGTGTGCTTCAAGGGTGGCAAACTTGGGCACATTGCTAGGTATTGCCGAACGGTGATTACAAAAGCGACTCCAGTTAATTCTATGGGTGCGGGGTTTAATCGCAGGGCATGTTACGAGTGTGGTAGTACTCATCATCTGCGCAACTGGTGTCCTAAACTTACTAGGGCTCTTAGACAGCCGGGAGTCAACTGGCTATTGAGGGAGAACAAGGACAAGGGTTTAATAGGAATGCAGCTAAGGGAAAGGCGTTTACAATGAATGCAAATGAGGCGCGCCAAGACCCGAACGTGGTTACTGGTACATTTTCTCTCAATGGTCATTATGCTACTACTTTATTTGATACGGATGCAGATTATTGTTTTGCTACTACTGAATTTGCTAGAATATTGGGTGTTGAGTTTAGTGAACTTAGACCTGGTATTGTGAGTGAAATAGCTAGTGGTAGGGAGATAGAAGTTGATAAGGTTATTCGTGAGTGTGTTATCGTGTTAGAGGGTGTTTCGTTTAAGATTGACTTAATAACCTTAGGACATGGTAGTTTTGATGTGGTAATAGGGATGGATTGGTTGGCAAGGCATAAGGCTGAGGTAATATGCCATGAGAAGGTAGTTCGAATTCCATTAGAGGATGGTGGTGTGCTGCAAGTACAAGGGGAAAGTGTGGAGAAGAAATTGAAATCCCTTATGAGTGCGAAGTCTAAAGAACACAAACTGGGGGATATTCCAATAGTGTGCGAGTTTTCGGGCGTTTTTCCTGAGGATTTGTCCGGATTACCGCCGATACGACAGGTGGAGTTTCGTATTGAATTGATTCCTGGAGCGACGCCTGTGGTGAAAGATCCCTATCGATTGGCACCTACAGAGATGCAGGAGTTGGCTGCACAGTTGAAAAAGCTCCAAGATAAGGGGTTTATTCGACCTAGTCATTCCCCGTAGGGAGCACCTATTTTGTTCGTTAAGAAGAAGGATGGTTCATTTAGAATGTGTATTGATTATCGAGAGTTGAACAAGGTAACGGTGAATAATCAGTATCCTCTACCTAGAATTGATGATCTTTTCGACCAGTTGCAGGGTGCTAGATTCTTTTCAATGATAGATCTGCATTCTGGTTATCATCAACTGAGAGTGCATGAGGAGGATATTCCCAAAACAGCTTTTAGAACTCGTTTTGTGTTCACGGTTATGCCACTTGGGTTGACTAATGCACCTGTGGTATTCATGGATTTAATGAATCGTGTGTGTAGGCCCTATTTGGACAAATTCGTAATTGTGTTCATTGACGACATATTGATTTATTCCAAGACGAAGGAGGAGCATGGGAAACATTTGAGGTTGATACTTGGTTTGTTGGAGAGCGAGAGGTTGTACGCTAAGTTCTCTAAATGTGAGTTTTGGCTGCAAGAAGTGCATTTTCTTGGTCATGCAGTGAATAGTGAAGGTATACATGTGGATCCTAGCAAGATAGAAGCGGTCAAGAATTGGAAGGCTCCTACGACACCTTCTGAGATACGCTCTTTCTTAGGATTGGCATGATACTACAAGAGATTTATAGCAAACTTTTCAAAAATTGCCAAGCCCCTCACTACGTTGACACAGAAGAATAAGAAGTATGCTTGGGGAGATGAGCAAGAGATGACTTTTCAGACATTAAAGGATAGTTTGTGTAATGCACCTATCCTGGCGTTACCTGACGGGCCAGATGATTTTGTGGTATATTGTGATGCGTCGAATCAAGTTTTTGGGTGTGTGTTAATGCAAAGAGGGAAAGTGATAGCTTATGCATCCCGACAACTCAAGATTCATGAGAAGAATTATACCACTCATGATCTAGAGCTTGGTGCGGTGGTATTTGCTCTCAAGAATTGGAGACATTATTTTTATGGTACGAAGAGTACATTTTACACTGATCATAAGAGTCTTCAGCATATTTTTACTCAAAAGGAGCTGAATATGCGCCAAAGAAGATGGATGGAGCTGTTAAGTTATTATGACTGCGACATTCGCTATCATCCTGGAAAAGCGAATGTGGTGGCTGATGCGTTGAGTAGAAAAGAAATAATTAAGCCTAGACGTGTGCGAGCTATGAGCATAATATTGCAGTCGGGAATTAAGAGTAAGATATTGGCGGCATAAGAGGAAGCTCTCAAGGATGAGAACGCTATGGCTGAAATGTTCCGTGGGTTAGATCAGCAGATGACAAGAAGGGAAGATGGTGGAGTATATTTCTTGGATCGAATATTGGTTCCACTAGTAGGAGATGTGAGAAAGTTGATCATGGATGAGGCTCATAAGACGAGATACTCGATTCATCCCGGATCAGACAAGATGTATTATGATTTGAGAGATGCTTATTGGTGGTCGGGTATGAAGAGGGAAATAGCTAAGTATGTTAGTAAATGTTTGACTTGCTTGAAAGTTAAGGCTGAACATCAGAAACCCTCTGGATTGTTGTAGCAGCCGTCGATTCCTGAATGGAAATGGGATAATATAACTATGGATTTCATTACTAAATTACCTCGCACAAGTAATGGACATGACACGATATGGGTCATTGTGGACAGATTGACGAAGTCTGCACATTTTCTGGCCATTCGTGAAGATTACAAGATGGAGAATTCGGCAAGGATCTATATTAATGAGATTGTGGCAAGGCATGGTGTACCTGTGTCTATCATTTCAGATCGGGATAATAGGTTTACTTCACGGTTCTGGCAATCGTTGCAAAAGGCTTTGGATACACGGTTGGATATGAGCACTGCTTATCATCCAAAGACCGATGGACAGAGGGAGCGGACGATTCAGACTTTGGAGGATTTGCTTCGTGCGTGTGCTATTGATTTTGGAGGAAGCTGGGATACTCATCTGCCTTTTGCTGAGTTTTCTTATAATAATAGTTATCATTCAAGTATTAGGTGTGCACCGTTTGAGATGTTGTATGGAAGGAAGTGTAGATCACCTATGTTATGGGCAGAGATTGGGACGAGCCAGCTAATAGGTCCTGAATTGGTGCAAGAGACTACGGATATGGTCTTTCGGATTAAAGAAAGACTTAAGGCTGTGAGAGATCGTCAAAAGAGTTATGCGGAGAATCGCCGTAAACCTTTGAAGTTTAGTGTTGGGGATTTTGTGATGCTGAAAGTGTCACCATGGAAAGGTGTTGTACGTTTCGGCAAGAAAGGCAAGTTAGCACCTAGATATGTTGGGCCATTTGAGATTACGGAGAGGATTGGACTAGTGGCATATCGTTTGAGATTGCCTGAGGAACTAAGTGGTATGCATGATACGTTTCACGTATCTAATTTGAAGAAATGTTTAGCGGATGCTAGTTTTCATGTGCCACTAGATGAGATTAATGATAACAGAACACTTCACTTTGTGGAGGAGCCTGTTGAGGTTATGGATAGAGAGGTCAAGAGTATGAAGCGTAGTAAGATAGCATTGGTAAAAGTACGATGGAATTCCAAACGTGGTCCTGAGTTTACTTGGGAGCTTGAGGATCAAATGAGAACTAAGTATCCTAAGTTGTTTGCTGAGAACTCTATTGACATAAATAATGCCTAAAAACATTGTTAACATTCATCGATATCTCTATGTTTTGATAATCACAAAATGTAAATTCATTAAACTAAAACTTTTGTCGTAAACAAGTATTTAGAGATAAATATTTCACTTTGCATCCAAATCACTTAAGGTATGAATAAACAAAGTGTGTATTGCATTCTATGATCAAAGGAAATTTTTCTAAAAATCACTAGAACTTTTATAAAATGTCATAAACATTTTATATCTTTTACAAAATCATTTTTGGAATTAAAAGAATATGTTTAAATCATTATAAATATATGATTTCAAATTTCCAACCAAAAATGGCAAATATTATCCAGAAAAACCTTCCCCACAAAAGAACAAACAGATCCAACGTTCTGGAGGGGCGGCCCCATTAATTATACTAGGCGGCCCCCTTAATAATTAAGGGGACCGGCTACGCTCTAGAACAGTTATTTGTTGCCCTATAAATACTGATTCATTTCACAGATTTCTCTGACCTTTTGCACTCCTAAACTTTCTGTTCTAGATCTCCATTTCTATTCTTTAAATTCTTTGATCATACATACATAAATCTTTGTTTCAAAGTGATCCAAACATCAACCTCTCAAGTGCAAGAGAATAATACTTCTAGCCTTCAAGACAAGAAGTATTACAACTTGTTGTGACCTCCACATCCAAGTTGTTTGAGCATCTTTCATTACATATATTTCTTTGTGTTATTTATTGTGAATATTTGGTAGAAGATAGATTAGCTTAGTGTGTAGATAGAGTGATTGTTTAGAAGATTGTTGTGAAGTAGATAGTTGGAAAGTAGATAGTTGTGAAGAAGATTGTTGGGAAGTAGATAGTTGAGAAGTAGATAGTTGTGAAGTAGATAGTTGTGAAGAAGATAGTTGTGAAGTAGATAGGTGTGAAGATAGATAGGTGTGAAGTAGTTGTGTATAAGGTGTGATCAAGTTGTGACGAAGTTGTGGTGTGTATATTGGTGTGTAAGGTTTTCTCCGCCATAAGGGAGCTTGTTGACATAGTGAAGAAAACTCTCGAGTTAGGTGCTCGGGGAGTGGAGTAGGGCAAGGAGGGTATCCTTGTAGCCGAACCACTATAAATCTCTTGTCTCGCGGTTTGATCTTTCCATCTCTCATTTATTTCTTTACTTACATTATTATTGTTATATCATACATATTTATTTTTGTTTATATTGTGCAAGACTTGAGATCACATAATATCGAATCTAAATTTTTGAAAGTAAAGAAAACACTCAAGCAATCTTTTATAACAAATTAAAAAGACGTAAAACTATTCAACCCCCCCCCCCCCTTCTAGTTTTCTACAATTGGTATCAAGAGCCACGTCTAGCAAGATTTTTAAAATATATTGTATTTTAAAACTTGTAACGATCTATGGAATCTGAAAAATATTTAGAAGGGCAATCTATGCAAAGACCACCACTATTTGAAAGTGATGGATTTTTATATTGGAAAAATAGATTCGAAACTTATGTGAAATCTAAAGATCTTGATCTTTGGCATGTTATTACCTTTGGTGATTTTCCTCCAACTCAACAAAATCCGGAAACTAAAATGGATGAAATTGTACCTTTTGAAAAACAAAATGATGATTTGAAAAAGAAACTAGCTAAAAATAATGAAGCTAAAATGGTAATTTATAATGTGTTACCACGTAAAGAATATGAAAGAATTTTTATGTGTAAAACCGCCAAAGAAATTTGGGAATTACTACTTATTACTCACCAAGGTAATAGTCAAGTCAAAGACAATAAAATAGATCTTCTTGTACAACAATATGAACAATTTACGATTCCAGAAGAGGAATCAATTGACAATGCTTTTGCTAAATTTAACATTATTATCACAAGTTTAAAAGCACTTGATGAGACATTTCCTAGTAAAAATTGTGTTAGGAAATTTCTTAAGGCATTGCATCCAAAATGGCGAGCCAAGGTCACGGCAATTGAAGAATCAAAGAATTTGATGACGTTATCACTTGATGAACTTATTGGCAACTTGAAGGTCCATGAAGAAATTATAAGAGATTCGGAAACGGTCAAAGTTAAGAAAGAACAAACCAAATCCATTGCTCTAAAAGCCAAAAAGGAACCTAGTGATGATGATGACTCAAGTGACGAGAGTGAAGACGAAGAGTATGCAATGGCCGTAAGAGAATTCAAGAAATTCTTCAAAAGACGAGGAAGAGTCACTAGATTACCACGATACGAAAGAAAGTCGTTCCAAAGAAATAGAAGTGATAACTACGGGAAAAGAAAGTGCTTTAGATGTGGAAGTCCAAATCATCTCATTGGTAAATGTCTAAAGCCACCGGGTTATGAAAATCAAGGCGCCTTTGTTAGTGGAACATGGAGTGATAGTGACAAAAAATAAGTGGAAAAACCAAGAGACGAAAAATGTTTTGTGGCCAAAGCAACCGACGAAATATGTTTAGGAATAGACTTGGAGCCTGACGAATGGATCAAGGATAGCGAATGTTCGAGGCACATGATGGGGAACTGCAAGCTATTTTCTACGTATAAGACATACAATGGAGGTAACGTTATTTTCGGTCCTGACTTGCGTGGAAAAATCATTGGCAAAGGTACGATTTCTCAAGACTCACTTACTATTGAAAATGTTGAGCATGTCGATAATTTAACATATAACTTGCTTAGTATAGGCCAAATATGCGATAATAAATGTAGGGTTACCTTTACCGAATAGGATAGCGAAATAGTTAAGAATGGAAAGATCATAGGTAGAGGAATTAGGAAAGGAGGCATATATGTTATGAAACTAGAAAACAAACCGGAAGATAGGATATGCCTAACAACCCTAGACGAAAACTCCACATTGTGGCATAGGAGATTAGGACATGCAAACATGCAATAAATACAATCTTTGGCCTCTAAAGAACTAGTTAGAAACTAGCCTAACCTAAGATATGACAAGCATTTTTATGATGCATGTAAAATTGGAAAACAAGTTCATGCTAGTCACAAAGCTAAGAATATAGTATCCACTACTAGGTGCCTAGAATTATTAAATATGGATCTATTTGGTCCATCCGCTGTGCGTAGCTATGGAGGAAACAAGTATACCTTAGTAATAATAGATGACTATTCACGATACACGTGGACTAAGTTCTTAAGTGACAAAACCCAAGCCTTTGAAAAATTTAAAATATTTAGTAACATGATTCAAAATAAATTAGGATGCACAATAGTAGCCATTAGGACGGACCATGGTAGGGAATTTGACAACGAAGAACAATTCGGAAAATATTGTGATTTAAATGGGATATCTCACAATTTCTCTGCTCCTCGTACTCCTCAATCAAATGGCGTAGTAGAAAGAAAAAATAGGACACTCCAAGAAATGAGTAGAACAATGTTAAATGAACAATCCATCCCACAAAAATTTTGGTGTCACGCTGTAGATACATCAACATATATTATTAATAGGGTATCAATTAGGAGAATTTTAGGAAAAACTCCTTATGAGTTACTAAGAGGTAGAAAACCTAACTTAAGCTACTTTAGGGTATTTGGAAATAAATGTTATATTTTAAACACTAAGGATTACCTTACTAAGTTTGACCCAAAATCATATGAAGGAATATTTTTAGGGTACTCACAAAATAATAAAGCATATATAACTTAACAAACACACTATGAAAGTAGAAGAATCATTAAATGTAACATTTGATGAAATACCACCACCTCCTAAAACATTACCTTTAGAAGAGGATGACTTAATCGAAGATGAAGCTATTGAAGTTAGTAAAACAAAACCCATAGGAAATGATAATGAAGACATAAACTTAGGAAATAACGAAATTGTAAATATTAAAGAATCTAAATCACATCCATTTGATAACATAATAGGACATCTTAATCAAAGAACCCTTAGGTCACAAGCCCAAGATAAAAATAACTTCTTTTGTTTCCTCTCGGCAATAGAACCTAAGAATATTAATGAAACATTAAAAGATGAAAGTTGGGTTATAGCTATGCCAGAAGAATTAAACCAATTTAAGGCAAATGATGTTTGGGAATTAGTCCCAAATACAATGAACATGACCATCATAGGAACTAAATGGGTATATAGGAATAAGTTAGATGAAAATGGATTAGTAACTAGGAACAAAGCTAGGTTAGTTGCCCAAGGTTATAATCAACAAGAAGGAATTGATTATGACGAAACTTATGCTCCCGTAGCTAGACTAGAATCTATTAGGATATTACTTACCTATGCATGTGCCATAGACTTTAAGTTATTCCAAATGGACGTGAAAAGTGCATTCCTCAACAGTTTTATCAATGAGGAGGTTTATGTGGCACAACCTCCAGGATTCATTGACTTCGCAAAACCTGATTATGTTTATAAGTTAAATAAAGCTTTATATGGACTTAAACAAGCTCCTAAGGCTTGGTATGATCGATTAAAAGCTTTTCTTATTAAACATAATTATTCCATAGGAATGGTAGATAACACTCTTTTCACTAAAAAGAAAGGACCCAAATCTCATCATTGTTCAAATATATGTTGACGACATTATATTTGGATCGACTTGTCAAGAAATGTGTGATGAATTTGCCAAAATCATGCATGATGATTTCGAGATGAGTATGATGGGTGAACTAAACTTCTTCCTAGGATTACAAATAAAACAATTAGAATATGGAATACTCTTTAACCAATCTAAGTACATTAAGGAAATACTTAAGAAATTTGGCCTAGAAGACTCAAAACCCATGAAAACTCCCATGTCTACGGAAGTGAAACTCACAAAGGATGATGAAGGTGAGTCCGTAGATAATATTAAGTATAGAGGAATGATAGGTAGTTTACTATACTTAACGGCAAGTAGACCCGATATCATGTTTAGTGTTTGCCTTTGTGCCCGCTTTCAAGAGGATCCCAAACCCTCTCACCTAGAAGCGGTTAAGCGTATCTTCTGATACATTAAAGGCACTATACACTTAGGATTATGGTATCCTAAGGGATCCGGCATAGAAACCATCGTCTAGGCGGATTCGGATCATGTGGGAGACTACATAGATAGAAAGAGCACTAGCGGTATTTGCACTTTTATGGGATGTTGTCTAACATCTTGGTTTTCAAAGAAGCAAACCGCTCTTGCTATTTCTACCACCGAAGCTGAATATGTAAGCACTGGAAAGGCATGTCAACAAGCACTATGGATGAAACAAGCTCTCATAGACTATGGCATTAGGTTAGAAAATGTTCCTATTATGTTCGATAACAAAAGTGCGATAGATTTAAGTAAAAATCCGGTTCAACACTCTAGGACTAAACATATAGAAATATGTCACCACTTCCTTAGGGATAATGTACAAAAAGGAAACATATCTATAGAAAAGGTTGCATCGGAAGATAACATTGCGGATATATTCACTAAACCCCTTAAGCGTGAATTATTCAACCACTTGCGTTTAGGATTAGGAATGATGGAACAAGTTGACTAAATTCTATTGCATTTACACTAATTTTTACTTGCACAAAATTTATTTTTCTTCCACCTCTCCAAATCTAAGTCTAGGAATCTATTTCGCACAAAATTAAAGATTGGGAAACCTCATTTTTATTGCATATACTCTCTTGTAAAACCTAATCAAATTTTCTTTAAAACTATTCTCACATCTAGGAATTACATGAAAATCATTTTCCTTGCATTGTTGACAAATGCTAAAACTTTTTTTCTTTTCTTCTTAAATCGTGCATAAAATCTCACATGAATTTTAAAGTATATAATCTAATATATAACATTGACATTCATGAATCGAGCAAAAATCGAATCAAGGAGATTTTGGATTGTTTCTTAGGAAGTTAATTTATTTGCATTTAGGAGTCGAAACAATCACAACTCCACATTTGTTGCATATAGGCACACACTATGACAAAATCACTCACAATGTTGTCATCTTGTTCCATCACTAGTTTTTCACTCACTAGTTGCCTTTGCCTTTGATCTAAGATAGTTACTCTAGGAAGATTAAATGCCCTTGCCTTTACTTGTCTCTTCTAGATTATTATTTATTGCTTGTTTGCTCCATTAACTAAATGTTTTTGCATGCATGCTATATTATGATTAGATTAGATGCTATATTGCCTCAAAGAGTTGAACTTGCTTGAATCCAAATCAAAAAACACAACCTTTCTGCAAATTTTTTGCCAAAAACTCAATTTTGACAATCTAGAAAACACCAGATGGGCGGCCCCCTTAATTATGTAAGGCAGCCCCCTTAATCATTATGGGGACCGCCCCCTAATTAAATAAACTATAAAACACCAGATGGGCCCCTTAATTATGTAAGGCAACCCATTAACTAAATGTTTGCTCCATTAACTAAATTTTTGCCAAAAAACCCAATTCTAGCAATCTAGAAAACACCAGATGGGCGGCCCCCTTAATTATGTAAGGCAGCCCCCTTAATCATTATACTAGGCAGTCCCCTTAATAATTAAGGGGACCGCCCCCTAATTAAGGGGACCGGCCACGCTCCAGAATAGTAATTTGTTGCCCTATAAATACTAGTTCATTTCACATATTTTTCTGACTTTTTGCACTCCTAAACTTTCTGTTCTAGATCTCCATTTCTATTCTTTAAATCCTTTGATCATACATACATAAATCTTTATTTCCAAGTGATCCAAACATCAACCTCTCAAGTGCAAGAGAAGAATACTTCTAGCCTTCAAGACAAGAAGTATTACAACTTGTTGTGACCTCCACATCCAAGTTGTTTGAGCATCTTTCATTACATATATTTCTTTGTGTTATTTGTTGTGAATATTTGGTAGAAGATAGATTAGCTTAGGGTGTAGATAGGGTGATTTTTTAAAAGATTTTTGTGAAGTAGATAGTTGGAAAGTAGATAGTTGTGAAGAAGATTGTTGTGAAGAAGATAGTTGTGAAGAAGATAGTTGTGAAGATAGATAGGTGTGAAGTAGTTGTGTATAATGTGTGATCAAGTTGTGGCGAAGTTGTGGTGTGTATATTGGTGTGTAAGGTTTTCTCCGCCATAAGGGAGCTTGTTGACATAGTGAAGAAAACTCTCGAGTTAGGTGCTCGGGGAGTGGAGTAGGGCAAGGAAGGTGTCCTTGTAGCCGAACCACTATAAATCTCTTGTCTCGCGGTTTGATCTTTCCATCTCTCATTTATTTCTTTACTTACATTATTATTGCTATATCATACATATTTATTGTTGTTTATATTGTGCAAGACTTGAGATCACATAATATCGAATCTAAATTTTTGAAAGTAAAGAAAACACTCAAGCAATCTTTTATAACAAATTAAAAAGACGTAAAACTATTCAAACCCCCCCCCCCTTCTAGTTTTCCACAAAGTCTGATGAGACGAACTGTTAAATCTCGGGACGAGATTTCCCTAAGTGGGGGATGATGTAACAACCGTGGTTTTAACAGGTTAGTTAGACTAACAGTCTCGATTTATTTAACTTTGTTTGGTGTGATTTGGGTGGATATATGAGTATATGTGTGTTATTGCGTATTATTGTGTGATTAGTGCTTGAGTTAGCACTAAATCCCTTTGCGTAATGATGCTTTTCAGGCGTTGGTCTTGATTGACCACCCTCCTCTCTTCAAGGGTCCACTGAGCTTCAGGTTTGACTAAACCTTGAGCAGTTTCAGGGACATATGGACCATCATTAATTAGCTTAATGTAGTATGGTTCCGTCCCAGTCAAGTAGCAAAGCATAGGCTTTTTCCACTTGTTGAATTTTCCAACTTCAAGTCTAAGGGCATTAGCTGAATAACTTCCACCCTTTTTATCGACAAGTTGGGGAACATCTGAATCAGCCATGGTGGGATCTTGATTTTAAAACTTTTTGAGCACTCTTGTGTTTTGAAAACAGATTTAGAAAAGTTTTACAAATCAGAGGCTCTGATACCACTTGTTGGTCCCGTTTACTTGATTAATAGTTAACTAAAGAGTTAATCTAACCAAGTTCCATGGCTTTTAAAACAGATATAAAAGATTAACAACAAAGATAAACGTAAAGAAAAGAGACACAATATTTTCAATGTTTAATTCTTTATTAGAAGTTAATCAAAAAGAATTATACCCAAGTGTTTGCGGAATAACACTTGGGATTGAAATGACAAGTGTGGTATAGACTCCTCTCTAAACCCAAACAAAGTTTGAGTGACAACTAAAGGTCTCACTGAGCTATCTCAGGGACTGTGTTGTTCTTTGGAGGAGTAAAAGTGGTTTGTGAATGCTAAGCATTAATTGCACAAACTTATCCTTTTACTCCTCACTTATGCTATCTATTTATACACAAGTGAATTTCAACTTTACTGAAAAAGACAAATTGATGACCTAACTAGTGGAGACAAAATGCTTGCGTATTTTGTCTCTGTTACAACAGACTATATTGGGTAAATGACAATGTGCCTTTCTAGTGCACAGTTATAACACCATCCTGACTTGATGCCGTTCAGGGAAAGTTTGACTTTAGGTCGATAGGGACACCTGTTCAGACATTCAAACATTTCCCGCTTCGTCCCGCCCATTCTTCAGTCTTCAGTTTTCAGTAGTTGTTGAGAAGTCTTGGGGGTTCAGTGAGTTATTGCCATCCTCACTGAACCTATCATCTTCTTCTTGGTTTAGATGTCACTCACT
This sequence comes from Artemisia argyi, assembly GCA_030686995.1. Lineage (NCBI taxonomy): Eukaryota > Viridiplantae > Streptophyta > Magnoliopsida > Asterales > Asteraceae > Artemisia > Artemisia argyi. The sequence continues at coordinate 150,152,068 of CM060691.1, read as the reverse complement.
GAGTTCCGCCTCACTGATTGGAGAACCTTTCTTCTTAGGCTCGGTCTAAACATCATGAAGATGACTCACTGAGCAACTGTTCACTCGGTGACTTGAAGGTACTTACGGATATTAAACACTTAGGTTATTGTATGTTCAAATCCTAGAAAGAGAAAGCTTTGGGAATTTAGTGACCCAACATTATCTAAGGGTGTTCTGGATATCCGAAATTTTGGAAAATGGTTTCATATATATGAGTATCCAAAATTTGGATATCCGGTTAACAAAAACTTTTGGAAGACTTCTATCGGAATTTCGATTTAAAAAATTTGGATATCCAAATTTTCTAATAAGTTCATATTTGATTTTCTGCTATGCGAAAACACCCCATATATAATGCACTCCATGCTTTTTTGTAGGTTCGAAGTCTGTTATAGATTCTATTATGCCCTGTCTATTAAACAATAACAACAATAACAATAACGATAACAATAAATACTTGTAATTGCGTACCGGGTTTTCTTCAATAACACTTGATGTGGTTCGAAATTTAGTTAGAAGCAAAACTCAACTTTTTACTTTATGTATCAAAGACAAATATATCCAAGCATACTTACCTGTTTGTATGTAACAAAGACAAATATATCCAAACGTTCAAGTACTTCGGGTGGAGATATGACTCCTATCCTCACATCTCTTGCAATCTCAAAGTCCACTAGTACAACATTGTAGATTTGTAGTCAAGGTGATTGGTAAATTAACATTATCAAAATGAGGCCTAGTACAGTGAACAACAAGAAAATTGGCACCCGCCGCGTTGTGACGGGTGTTTCTAATATGTGTGTGAGGTAAGTGTTTGTATCATCATTTGGTCTATTCAATTCGTTTAGGTATCGTAGTTGTTATTGTACGCTATTAATGTTTCTGTAAGTACGTTTTTAAGGGTTTAGATGTCGGTCCGTGGTTGTAGACCTTTTAAGAGGGGTTGTAATCAAGAAGATATTGCAATACTTTTTTGGGCTAATCATTTGGGAATTGTATTTTTGTAAGTACTGACTACTGAGTACGTCTCATTAAGGCGATAGTCATATCAACACTGATTAGCAAATAACATCATAGAAACAAAAGTAACGGCGAAATCTTTAAGGCGATAGTCATATCAACACTGATTAGCAAATAACATCATAGAAACAAAAAAAATATATAATACCCCCATACATTATTATCTCTTATTTGCTGTTTTAATTGAAAAGTTATTTTGTTAAGTTTTTATTCATGTGCTTATTCGAACAAACTTAAGTCCATGTAGATACGACTTGATCTTGCCTGAAAAATTATACTACATATGTGGGTTATGCTTTACCCGTATGTTTAGTTTAAAAGACGGTGAAATTAGTATATATAAATTTAAAGCTTTCCTTACACATCAAGTGACATGCGTCCTTTAACTCATACAGAAGAGTGCTCTGCTCTCATATTTTGTTGCTTGTGTGTTCTCTACTGTGCTATGTCAGACTCGTACATCTTAACCATTAGCGACAGTTGGAATAATTGTCTCTTTATGTATGTACTATGCAGCCTTAGAATCACTACCAGGCCTTCTCGGTCTAGGTTTATGTAGTTCTTGTCAAGATTGACATGCGAACCGTTGTTTTTCGGACTTGATTCGAGCATGTGATTAGTGGGCTTAGGCCACTAATAATGATACGCTATCAAAAATGTTTATACAAACGTATACGCAAACGTTTATGAAAATATATAAAAACATATAAAAATGTACATAAAACTGTATAAAAACGTATATAAAAAAATAAAATTTTAACTAAAAATGAAAGAAGAAAGAGCTTAGAGCGACTATTTTTGCAATTTACTCCTAAAGTAATTTAAATGAAAATTAAAATGGAAGAAAGATAGATGGTATTTTAATCATTTAACTTTGAGACATGGACGAAATATGCCCCAAAGGTTTTCCACAAGGAAAGCATCTGCAATTTCGAAATGATTTGGAAGAAACATGCAATTTCGTCAAAGTTCAAGAACGATTTATGAAATTAACTCCAAAATAACTAAAAAAAAATACCATGTTGATTATTGATACATTCATTCCCGTTGCAACATGCATGAAAGCAACAAAAACCTTGTTCACATAAAGGATAAACATTTTTATAAAGCTAGAACTTATGTGCTAACCTTGGACAAAGTTGTAAAAACAAGCTGAACATCACAAAGTAAAAAAGCTTACGCACAAATTATTTTAGAAATTAGAATCACATTCTTTCACTTCAACTCCTTCGAATATGAATGATGCATAAACATCCACCATCGACGAGGTTTAGCAACCACCCCTTCCACCAATCCACCATCCTCGTATACAGTAGCGGAGCCAGAAAGTTAGCATATAGGGGGCAAAAATATATTGCGAAGTCGTTCAAAATTTTCTTTTTAAAAGACTTAATATCGTAGAAAGCACCTTACATTGTGCTAAAACAACAACTAAACGAAGCTCAATGTGCGCAAAAACAACACAAAAAGTATATTGTCGAGAAAAAGAACTTTTACTAATGGCAAATAACGGTCAAACAACAGCCAAACATCAACCTAGAACAACATCCAAACATTAAAAAATAGCTCAAGGCAACACCAAAAAATAAACAAAATTAAGTTTTTAGTGAACAAAAATAATAATAATAATAAAAAAAAAAAAAAAAAAAAAAAAAAAAAAAAAAAACCTGCCCATACCTTGCTTCAACGAGATTGAGTATTGCTGTTATTGTTATAAATCTTGTTTGAGTATAAATATAACAACAATAAAAGCTAGTTAACCTTGGAGAGAGATCCTCTTAAGGTATTTATAACTTGATTGATCAAGTTGCAATTATCAATTATTAGATTAAATCCAGTGGCTTAAATCATTGATTTGAGCCATTAAATTTGACCAAATGGTTGATAATTGGCTAACATAATCAGTCAAATTATAAATAACTTGAGATGATCTCTTCTCACTCGAACAAACTACAAGTAAACAAATCAAATCAAATTAACTTAAAAATAATAAAAACAAAAATACGGAACATACAAACTAATTTTGTTCTTTCTAACCAAATGGAAAAATATCCTGATAAAGTACTTGGTAGTCGGTAATACAAATGCTTGTTAAAAAGAAAAAAATAACACAAGTAGAGTAAAAAGAAAGTGTACTTAAACATATATAAAGTATCTTTTACTGTATTTCACTCATAGTATTCAACAAACAGTCAAACACTACCACGTGACTGCCACCATTTCACCACCATCTGGATTCTCACTTCCCAAATCCCAACCCACCTCTTTATACTCCATTTTTTCCGATGAACTAAAGACAGAAAACAGTTTCGACGCAGTTGGTTGTTAAATAGCTTCAAAATATCGAGGGCACTCGGATGATTTGCCTGAGGGCACTTGTCCTATTTGTTGCCAATTAAAAGAAAAATCATATGTATTTTGGGTATCCGCAAAAGGTTCGTCGGGGGCAACGCCCTCCACTACTGAACTAGTGGCTCCGCCCCTGCTCGTATACGACTGGCTCTTTTCATACGACTGGGCAATGTTTAACATGAATATAATAGGAAATCTGAACTTTGTTAAATAAAAAGTAGCATATATTTAAGTTAATTTTAATGTTCATTTATTGTGCATTAAATGCATAATTACTTTAAATATAGAAAAAAAAGATTATTTAATATGGCTTAAACATTGCTTAGTGGCAGTGTTTAGCAAAACCCTTGTAGAAAAACAAATTGTAAAAGGAAGTTTCCAATTACTGAAATAAAAAACATCGTTATAAATTTGTGGACGGAGTATGTGGCATATCGAGTAATGAACGACTATGAAATAGCTACCAAATATAAACACTTTTCTAAAAGAAGGTTATTCAGCAATCAGATACATTGACATGACTTTTATAGATTATGCAAATGTTATCTAATTATGCAAGGGTTACCAATTAAAACTCAACTTCTCAAGCTAAACACATAAAGTAATCGATGTCCAGCTATGTTGTGTAAATTCTGTGAGCTTCCATCAGAGTGATTGCTGTTTTTCCACTAATGGACAGCTTAGGCAGGTGACAGTGACAACTCATATTGCATCATCTTTCCGGCTGACATCTCAGCTTTCTCTCTCCTTAACCCGTATTCACCTCTCTCTTCACAATGGTGACCCATATTGCATCATTTAATATATATATATATATATATATATATATATATAGGGAAGGGATCCGGTACATTTTTGGATTTTAGTGCGGATGTACAGACGAATCTCAGCCCTCCATCTAGTCAACCATTTGAAATAAGCGGAGTGGCATTATCGTAAATATCCCGACTTTTTTAAAAATCGTTAATATCACAGTAGATTTTTTTATTGAAAAAATTTTAAAAAATCTAAAAAAATTAAAAAAATAAAGAGAACAACAAATAATTATAAATCGCTGAAAAAAATTTCAAAAAAAAAATCATTTTCATCGTTAAAGGTATTGTGATATTAGCGTATGATTTTGACTTTTTTACAAAAGTCAAGATCTGATCTTGATTTTTATCAAGATCAGATCTTGACTTTTGTAAAAAAGTCAAAATCAGATTCTGATATCACATAAATTTTTTTTTTTAATAAAAAATTTAATATCACAATAACTTTTTTAATATCATAAAAACTTTTTCTTAATAAAAATTGTTAATATCGCCGTAACTATCATGCTTTCTTAATATCAAAGTTATTTTTTTTTAATATCACTTTAACTTTTTCTTAATATCGTAATAAAAAAAACATTGATATTAAGTTTTTTACTAATTCAAAGTAACTTTTTCAATATCAAGGTTCATTTTTACATGTAAAAAAGCTTAATATCACGTTGGTTTTATAATATCACAGTAACTATCATGGGTTTTTAATATCACGGTTTATTTTTACATGTAAAAAAGCTTAATATCACGGTACCACTCATAATATCGTTAATATCACATTAGCACTCATAATCAAAAAAGAAAAAAGTGCTCAGAAAAATCTGAAAAAATAAAAAAATAAAAGAACACAACTAGAGTAAGGATCGCTGAGAAGGAAAAAAATCAAAAAAATCATTTTCATGATCAATTGGTACCGTGATATTAGCGTCAGATCTTGACTTTTTTACAAAAAGTCAAGATCAGATCTTGAATGGGCGGTCCATATCCATCCGCACATCCGCACTAAAAATTGAAATCCGCACCTGATCCTCGGTCTATATATATATATATATATATATATATATATATATATATATATATATATATATATATATATATATATATATATATATATATATATATATATATATGAACATTTTTAAGACAAACTTTAATTTTTTTTTGGTAACATGGGTTTCCGACTCGACATTGCGAGCCGACTAATCCCACGGCGACTACCCGTTTGGATAAACATAAATGCAAAACGATACGAAATTAAAACATTACAATACTAAATTAAAAACTTAAACTTCAATGATCCGGGTGATCACAGGTTTGAGAGTTGTTGGAGTCGTTGTAACACCCCGTGCCTCTTTGATAAAGAATTAAAACTTTTTGCGCGGAAATGCTCGACTTTAATGGACATACCATTACTCTTTTGACCATTTAAGCCTCATGTTCTACATCATTAACATCTAAACATACTTTCACTTTCACATCCTTTCCAAGCTAGGCCATTCTAACCTTATATCCATTTTCACACAAGCACATACATTCCAAATCCCTTCCTAATCTTAACATATAAACACATAACTCATAATATAATGAAATCATTACAATCTTATCTTATAACCGGTTTACTTACCTTATCTTCCAAAGCTAAGTCTATCAAAGACATCCTCATCATCATCATTACTACCTTTCATCATCATCATCATCATTAACAAACCTATTGATACATAATCAACATTATCATTAACAAGGATTTAAATAACCCATTAAAAGCATACCCATCATCCTTTCTATATCATCATATGATCATACTTTGATCATACGATGAAAACCCACTTAACCCATAAACCTTTACCTCATAATTATCATTAACTTAAGATTAGGGATACTTACTTGTGGTGATCTTTGCTAAAGAAAACCATAACCATTAGGTCTCCATCTTCTTCTTTCCTAGCTATCCAACAAGTACTCTTTTCCCTCCTTTTCTCCATCCTAAAACCGGACCATAGACACACCCTTAATAATTGATAGAACTTAATAGAGAATGGTAGAATTCTCTAGATAAAAGATATTTACTTGCACTACTTTGGCCCTTTGGCATAATTGGTCCCTCTAGTCCTTTTATTCCTACTTTGGCCACAATCAACTTATGGCACATTTAGCATGTTAGCACTTAGGTCCTTAAAGTCCATTACCTTTCTAGTTGTGTCACATAATATTTTCTATAGCCATAATGCCCATTCTTTGACTATCAGTTTGACTATAACTTGCATTCGTTGACTAGCCAATCACGTTAAACCTTACTCAATTCCATCTAGAGTGGGGCCTATTTGTATCCGGGATACGGGTGTTACAATTCTATCCCCCTTATTTAGATTTCGTCCCCGAAATCTCTTGTCTATACTAACCAAAACTTAGTCCCGTCTTACTCCCGTTATTAGCACTTTCTGTTCTTCATCCCTTTTTGGTTGCAATGATCTAAGCGATCTTACAATTCAAGGTCCACTATACGCACATCATACCCTTTACTCTTTCTATTTCTTGCTTAGCTTTTCTAATCTTTCATTTCTCTTTCAACCATTTTGTCATTTAAGACACAATCCTTGCCACTAATGTATACCATTAAACCATTTCTACGTCTATCACATAACCTAATAACTCGCTCCATTCTAACTTTCCCGTCAAGGACTATGTGGCACTTGAACATTTCGTACCATCTTAACTTTAATAAGTAAATTATTTATTAACTTTCTACTTTACCGTAACCCTTTTTACTATTCCGTTAGCATTTTACTACATGTTACACTTGCCTTTACTTCTTATCCCATGCCTTTATAGGTCATTAACCCACATTAGCATTTGTTACCATTCATTACTTCACTTTATCATTATTTCGTATTGCAAACAATTATATCTTATAAAACTTTAATCATTTCAACTTATACTTTAACACCTAAACTCTAGGATTTACACAGCGACTCTTACTTCATGTCAAAAGTCTAACTCTTACTCTATCCACCTATCTTAGTTCCTTACGACTGCTAACCATTCCTAGACTCTCATTTCTACCCTTTTACCCTACTCATGCCATATCGGGAACACATAAGCCCACTCATTCATACTTCCTTACTTACATAGAGAGGCGTCCCAAACAATGTAAATAAAGAAGTACAAACTCATGGTTCGGTGATTCACAACTTCCTTATTCAAATGAAAAGGCGTCCCAATCCATTTAAATAAAGAAACCATAAGCCATCCTACTTATACACTTCCGACATAACACTCGTACTATCCGTTTCACATTTAGCTTTAAATCTTTTCGTTCTTTTTATTCTTTATGTTACCTTTTAACTTTTTAGACTTGGATCCGTACCATTACTACATTCACTTTGGGGTTATTTTTACATGCCAAGGATATAGGCAACCCTTTGCCGATGAAGGCAATACTTTTTATCCCGAAGGATCTTTTACACATCCTGAAGGATCCTTTAACATTCATTAGCTAGGTCATCCCGAAGGATGCCATCTTTAACCTATCACATTTCAATCACGGATCCAAGTCATTAACATTGTAACACACACATTATCCCATACATTTATTTAGTTTAAGCATGTATCATAGGGTATACCAAACCCGGTTATCATATTTACACATTTTTATATAATTACGCTTCTCACTTTAATTTACATTCTTTAACCCACGTTAATAATTTCTGGCACCTTTACCATTACCCCTTTAGTCTACCCGACTCTTTCCATATTTAACCTTACATAGGTTATCAATTATAACATACTCATTACCATCTGTTTATCCTTCTTTCATGTTTTAAACATTAACACATTCATTAGCATCATTCATTCATCTTACACATTTTAAATAGGTTTCACTATCCCACACTTCCGTTAAACTAATAATCGCCGCTAATGTGGCACATTTTTCGTGACATAATATTGAAAGCAACACCTTAACCTCATACACATGCAACTCATTCTCAGTTACATTCTTAACTTATCACATTTAACTTTTAGCATTTAAACTTTTTCGTTCAATTCCATCCTTTACATACCAACACACTTTATCACTACTTCACGTTCACCCTTAAATCTCAAGTACTTTACCTTACTGTTAACCCGTCTCTATACCACTTTAACATTAGTCTTTAGTCACTAATTATAATGAGACCAAATGTTGGTCACATTTCATGCCATCATTCTTTAACCTTCAAGTCGTAAAAAAAATACTTAATCATTAGTTCGTTAGTTCCATCTTTTCTTTTCACGCTATACCTTAGTACGCTTACTATCATTACTATCCACACTTAAAGCATCATTACTTAATTCACTTGCTAGCCCATCTCTAATACCACTTATCATTCCTACTCATATTCCATTACCGTTACATTAACATACATTTATATAAGCACAATATAATCACCGGCACCAACCAAGGTGCACGGCTAACAAAATTATTTAAATAATTCAAGTCCTCCACCGACTCATATAACATACACATTAAAACTTTAAAACACATTCATTATACTTACTAACTTGAATTCACATAACGCATCACACATTCCTCCTTCTAACTTAAACATTTATCTTACGCATTTCTTATTCATACGTTCAATGATTCTATGAATTGTTTAAGACTAGGCAACCTAAGTGGAAACCTGTTAGGAATACAAATATTCCTGTAAAAGTCTCGGTCACCTAATGATTGTAATAGCATTAAGTTAGCTCGTAGTTAGTTTGTTTATTAGTTAATTAGTATTAGTTTTAGTAACACCGTGGAAGAAGGACGGGTCTTCACCCACTGTATGCCTGATCCACAGCCCGGGAGTGGGCGTTATATTGTAAGTATTAATACTCCTCTCCACATGTGGAGAGGATTGGACCTTCACTTAATCTCAATCTAATATTTCTCTTTTTCTCTCAAGGTTCCTTTCTTTCTTTCTTTCCTCTCCTCCTCCTCACTTCTAACGTCTCACTAATCACAAGATAAACATGTTTCCTACATAGTTAGTATTCTACAATTGGTATCAGAGCCAAGGTTTCATCTTAGGGCCTTGTAGAATCAAATTTGATGATGTTTTGAGTGGTTTTGTGAGCTTGGTGTCACTTTCTTGGAAAACATCTTGGTTTAATCTCTCTAGTGTTGTTATACATGTTTGTGATGTACTTTTATGTTCATTAGTGTTTGTAGAACATTGTAGTTTAGTTTGTGTTACCATATCATTAAGCTATTTGAAGTTTGGAGTTGTTTATGGGCGGATTTCCTTCTTGCGTTTAAGTCCACTGTTTCATTGCTTCGTTGCGGTTAAGTTATGATATTTGCGGTTAGCTTGCTGCGTTTACTATTTCGGGAATACAAACAAAACGCAACGATAGTGACAGTTTTGGACCATTATCACTGCGATTAGTTATCTGCGGTTAGTCATTTGCGGTTAACAATTCTGCGGTTGGGTGCTTCCTGCGGTTTAGTACTTTCTGCGGTTTGTGTCCTTCGGTTATTATCCCTGGTTTGCGGTTTACTTAGGTTGCGAGTAGATCAGTCTGCGGTTGGGATTTTTCTGCGATTTGGTAGCTTCTGCGGTTAGAGTTCTGCGGTTAGTATCTTTGGTTTGCGGTTCACTTAGATTGCGGTTAGATCATTCTGCGACTGGATTTCTTTTCTGCGGTTTGATATTTTCTGAGGTTAGTGTTCTGCGGTTAGGTCAAGTTGTGGTTAAATTGTCCTGCGACTAGTACCTTACATTGCGAGTATCTCCCACTTTTGGTTTGGTAATTTCTAATTTGTGATGTCGACATCTTCCGATGACATTCAAGCTGCGGGGTCTGACACCCGACCTCCGATGTTGGATAGAACTGACTATGAATTATGGGCTCAAAGGATTCGTCTGTACTGTCTGGGTAAAGATAACGGGGTTAACATCTTGAAATCCATCGATAAGGGACCCTTTCAAGTGGGTACTACTAGAGACACGGTTACAGAAGCAACTGATCAACTACCGGCCGTATTTGGTCCTGATAGACCTCGCACTTACAATGAGTTGTCTGAAGAAGAAAAGAAACGCTATGATGCAGACATCAGAGCATCAAATATCATCATTCAAGGCCTTCCCAAAGATGTCTACAAACTTATCAACTACAACATTGAAGCAAAGGCGGTCTGGGATAATGTCAAAATGCTTCTTGCAGGGTCTGAGCTAACTAAAGAAGATCGTGAGTCACAGCTATACGATGAATTTGAGCATTTCAAAATGAATCCAAGTGAAAGCATCACTGACTATTATGTCAGATTTCACAAGCTGGTCAATGATATGAGAGCCATCAAGATGACAATGCCCAACATACAGCTTAATTCCAAATTCATGAACAACATGGCACCTGAATGGGATAGGTTTGTCACAGCTGTTAAGCTCAACAAAGGTCTCAGGCATACCAATCATGAACAGCTTTATGCATATCTCCAACAACATGAGAAACATGCTGCTTATGATCGGCTAATGCGAGAAAAACTCAATCCGTCTGCAACAAATGAATCTCTTGCTTTTGTCTCCAATGTTCAACAACCTAATCAAACCTCAAATGATCAACCTCAACCATCACAATCATCCTCCAGGTCTACCCCAACCAATAGTCAATCATCAACCCCCTCACCATCTGCTTTGAATACACAACTTGATTCTGGGTATTCTCACACTGACATGATGATTGATAATCTCTCCAACCAAGTTTCTCTACTGGTTCAATAGTTCAGGGCTGCACTTCTATCTACTAACAACCAACTCAGAATCTCATCTAATCCATGTAATCAGGCAGTCATTGAAGATGGTCGGGTGGTGGTGCAGAATGTGCAGGGAAGACAGAATTTCAACCAAAGAAATGCTGGTAGAGAGAATGGGCAATACAGAGTGGGGAATGCTCTTCAAGCACAAGCTAAGCAGCCGAAACGCTATAACTACAAAGGATTGGGCCATATTGCTAGGAATTGCACTCTCCCAAAACGTCCCCAAAACTCTGAGTACTTCAAAGACAAGATGTTGCTGATGCAGGCACAAGAAAATGGGACTGTGTTGGATGAAGAAGCTTTGCTCTTTCTGGCTGGTAATGATGGGAACACCTTTGATGCTGATGTGGATGATCAACCTGTTCAGGACATGGCTCTTAATGACCCAAATATCTTTCAAGTTGAAGAGTGTGATGCATTTGACTCAGACGTGGATGATGAACCAACTGCTCAAACAATTTTCATGGCTAATCTGTCTGCAGCAGCATCCTCGTCACAGCATCCTGATTTATCCATCACGTCTGCTATCTCTGAGGTACCAACATCTCCTAATCATGGTCTGAATAATCCTACACCTGTACAGGGGGCATGTGACTCTGTACAACTCAAGAATATTGTCAACACATACGTCACTGATATGGGTAATACCAATAATATCCCATATGAAATGTATGTGAATGACAATGGACCCCTAGTTGTACCAAGTGACATGCCGTCTATTGATTCTAGTGAACATGAGGTACATGAGCACTCGATATACAACCCTGATGACTCCCTGATCACTAGAATTAACATCCTTAAGGACCAAGTTAATATTTATGAGCAGCGTGCTAAGTTTGAGCTGAATGAACGTGAGCAGAAAATGGTATGGCAACTGCGTACTTACATATCTGAAAACAATTCCAAACAAGAATCATTAAAAAGGGAACTAGTTTCTTTAAAGAACCAATTGGATCAAACCATCAAACAAAAACTAGAGGTTCAAAAAGGTTTGACCTCAATCAAACTAGAATTCAAAGATAAAGAAACTAAACTTCTAAATGATTTCTCAAAACTAAAAATGTTGAAAAATAAATTGGAAGATAAGTTGTACACACAAGGCCAAACCATTCAATCTGCTCAAATGATGGAAAACCACAGGAAGCTAAGTGATGAATTTAGTGAACAAGATACCTCCAAACCCAAAGCAAGATTCCTTAGAATAGGTCTAGGTGCACAACCTGCATTATATGATGCAAACACTATGCTTGAACCTAACCATGCCCCTCCTGATACACGATCCTATGACCACATCAATGAGGCAGAGGATAGAACTAGGGCTAAACTTGCTGAACATTTAAAGGATCCTAAATGCATTGCTAAGAATATTGTGTTTCACTATGATTATGCAAATGACAATCACACTGCAATTTTTGTTCCTCAAAAGAGAATTCTTCCTGAAAAAGTGTTTTGGAATATTGACATTGAGAAAATGCAAGCTGAAAGAGTTGTAGGTAACACACGCACTATGTTTAGAATTGCTCACCCAACTGCCTATCCCCTGAACATACCTAGGCACCTTGTACCTCTCACTCTTCCCACACAATGTAATACTCTAATTGGGCTGTATGTGCTAGGTCAATTGTTCAATGACTTTGAGAAAACCTGTAAAATAAGAATTACACCTACAGGGATTACAAAAGGGGAAAGGGGTTTTGAGCAAACAAAACAGTATTACCTAACTGAAGTTATGCCATTTTTTAAACTTCTCAAAGAACATTTTGAGGGCCTTAAAAACACCATTAATGATGATGTAACTCAAATGAAAAAGGCTTTTGATGAAGTGGAAAGTGAGGGTAACCAACTAGCTATTGATCTCAAATACAGTGAAATTGACAAGAAAAACATTCTCATCATGAATGAAAATTTGATTGCTAACTGCATTGCAAAAGATGTGTTTTATACTGTTACCGACTCTGCACTATCTGCTCGACAATTCCATGAAATGTCGGTTACTTTGAACGTCTTCCAGAATCGTGTAATTGAGCTTGAGGGGGAGAATTACAAACTTACTAAAAAAATTCAAAACGACGACCATGATAACATGGTCAGGAATTTCTCAAAACTAGAAGTTGATAATCTGAACCTACAATTAAAATATCAACATCTAGAAGAAAGCATAAAAATATCAAATGCCAAGACATCTTTTGATGCTCCTGAGTTTGATACATGTTTTGAATTAGCCAAAAAGGATGAAGTAATTCAAGCTCACTTAAACACGATTCGGAAGTTGAAGGACCAAATTGCACAATTAAAATCGGACAAAAGCGATGTGACCAATACCAATTACCAGAAGTCGATAGATTCTCAATACTTTCAAAAACAGGGCATTATCAATGAATTACAACTTGAAAATGAGTGGCTTCGTGCTGAAATGTCTAACGCAAAACAACACTACAAAGAATTGTTTGAGTCTATTAAGACAACACGTGATCAAAACAATGAAAGAGTCACATCTTTGTTAAATGAAATTGAGAATCTAAAGACCATGGTGAAGGGTAAAATGCCTGTCGTTTCATGTGATCATGCAATTTCCAATATACATGCTTGTAAGAAATATGCGTGCGATGCTGTGAATGTCTCTCTCCCCCTTAGGAACAATAAGTTAGTTCATAACAACTATCTTAAAAATCTTAAGGATTGTCTAGCCATACTTAGAGAAACCATTGAAGATGAGAGGATTTCTAAACCACTTGATGATGTTATTTTTTGTGCGTGCTTTCTCACTAATAGAGCCCAGGAATTATTAGAATATGCTATAGGATCATGCCCGAAGAATGATAACAAGTCGAATAGGTCATTTGCATCGCACCCTAACAGTAGCAACAAGCATGCCACAGTTGATTTTCCCCAAACCACATCACAATCCTCCATCTTGATCATCGGTAAACAAGTAGCAACTAATTAGACTAATGTTCCCGTCATTGCTTCTACAGGAGTAAAAGGTGTATCTAATGCTAGCAAGTCACAGCCTAAGTGCAATACAAAGAATGATAGGACTTTGCCGGCTAAGAGTGCACTTGTGAAGGAAGTAGAAGAATCATCTAGGAACAATAAAGTTATGCCTAGTGAAAGGAATCGAGTTGATTCAAACATTTGTGTTAACAATGATGTAATTAATTCGAATTCTGATGCTATTTGTAAGACTTGTAACAAATGCTTATTTTATGGTAATCATGATGCATGTGTTGTGTCCTTTCTTAAACCCACTATGAAATCTCCAGCTATGAATGTATCTAGTGTTAAACGGGCAAAACAAGTATGGAATAAAACAGGAAAAGTTTTCACTAATGTTGGTTATCAATGGAGACCCACTGGAAGGATATTCACTCTAAGGGGAAAATGCCCAATGACTAGGATTACTAATTCCAAAGTTGTGCCTATTAGGAAGTGGAGACCTACCGGTAGACTGTTCCCAATAGAAGCAATGAATACCACTCCTAGTTCTAGTGCATCAAAATGTGAATACTCTAGTGAGACATCTGTAACATATGATAATCCAATATTTGTGTGTGCTAACAATACGGACCCCAAATGTGTGTGGGGATCCAGCTTTTTCAGTTATCCACAATTGTCTGGTTTCAAATGCAGGTCGTACAAATCGTCCTTTGGTATTTGGACTCAGGCAGCTCAAAACATATGACTGGAGATCGCTCACGGCTCAAGAATTTCGTGGAAAAGTTTATTGGTACGGTTAGATTTGGGAATGACCATTTTGGATCCATAATGGGTTATGGTGATTACGTCTTTGGAGACAGTGTTATATCCAGAGTTTACTATGTGGAAGGACTTGGGCACAATCTATTTTCTATTGGTCAATTCTGTGACTCAGATCTCGAAGTCGCTTTAAGAAAGCACACCTGTTTTGTCAGAGAATTAGATGGTGTTGATCTACTCAAAGGGAGTCGAGGCACTAATCTTTACACCATTTCCATCGAAGATATGCTACGGTCCTCTCCAATTTTTCTGCTCTCTAAAGCCTCCAAGAACAAATCATGGTTGTGGCATCGTCGTTTAAACCATTTGAACATCGGTACTATCAATGAACTAACACGTAAGGATCTTGTTCGAGGCTTGCCCAGACTTAAGTATGAAAAAGATCTTTTGTGCTCCGCCTGTCAAATGGGCAAGAGCAAAAAGCACACCCATAAACCCAAAACTATCAATTCTATCATGGAAGTTCTTCATACTCTTCACATGGATCTTTGTGGACCAATGAGGATTCAAAGTATCAATGGAAAGAAATATGTGTTGGTTATTGTTGATGATTACTCTCGATTCACATGGGTAAAATTTCTAAGATCAAAAGATGAAGCTCCGGAAACCATCATCAAACTCATCAAGATGTTGCAAGTCCGCCTCAACAAAACAGTTAGAGTCATTCGTACTGATAATGGAACAGAGTTTGTGAACAGACAACTTACTCTATTTTATGAAGGTGTCGGGATTAGTCATCAAAAGAGCATTCCACGAACTCCTCAACAAAATGGAGTTGTTGAAAGACGCAATCGCACCTTAGTTGAAGCTGCAAGGACTATGTTCATCTTCTCCAAAGCTCCTATGTTTCTTTGGGCTGAGGCAATTGCCACCGCATGTTACACACAAAACCGATCCTTGATACATCCTCTCCACTGCAAGACTCCCTATGAACTGGTTCATGGCAGAAAACCCGATCTTTCGTTCTTTCGAGTTTTTGGTGCACTTTGCTATCCAACTAATGACAGTGAAGACCTTGGGAAACTCAAGGCCAAGGCCGACATTGGATTCTTCGTTGGCTATGCTCCAGAGCGAAAGGGGTACCGAATCTACAACAAACGTACCAGAGGCATAATGGAAACAATCCACGTTACTTTCGATGAGCTGACTGAGCAACTGGTTCCTGGACAATCAAGTTCTGGACCCGTACCTAACCTTTTGTCTCCTGGACCAATTAGCTCCAGGCTTGTACAGAATCCCATTCCTGCTGCTCCTTTCGTACCTCCTACGAGTGAAGATTGGAAGAAACTGTTCGACCCAATGTTTGATGAATACTTTGAACCTCAACAGATGAATGCTCCTGAAGCTACAATGGTTCAACCACCAGATGGGGTGGTGAATGATCAAGATGACAATAACGGTCCATCCACTTCATTGTCATGGGATTCTGAAGCTCCCGCCATCAGTCAATCGGTTAGCACGTCTAATGTCCAACCTTCACCTGTACAGCGAGCGGCAAATGTAGATAATACATCTGAAGTTAATCCTTTTGCTCCACCTGATAATGAGCCGTTTGTTAACATCTTTGCCCCTGAATTATCAAATGATGTAACATCCTCTGACGAATCTAACACGGCTACCTCAGTTCCACATTCTCAACCCCATGAATACCTTCGAAAATGGACCAATGATCATCCCATTGACAACATTATCGGAAACCCTTCACGTCCAGTATCGACCCGCAAGCAACTTGCAACCGACGCATTGTGGTGCTTCTTCAATTCTGTTCTTTCTAAAGCTGAACCAAAAAACGTCAAGGATGCAATGTCCAAACACTCATGGTTCACTGCAATGGTGGACGAAATTCATGAATTTGACCGACTGGATGTCTGGGAACTAGTACCACCTCCCGAGTGTGCAATGATCATTACTCTCAAATGGATATTCAAGGTTAAGCTTGATGAGCATGGAGATGTATTGAAAAACAAAGCTAGGCTTGTGGCAAAAGGATATCGACAAGAAGAAGGTATTGACTTTGAAGAATCCTTCGCCCCGGTTGCTAGAATAGAAGCCATAAGGATCTTTCTCGCAAATGCTGCAAGTCAAAACATGGTGGTTTATCAAATGGATGTCAAGACCGCATTCTTAAATGGGGATCTGAAAGAGGTGGTGTACGTATCTCAACCCGAAGGTTTTGTGGATCCAGAACGCCCTAATCACGTGTATCGATTAAAAAAGGCTCTCTATGGGCTTAAACAAGCACCCAGGGCGTGGTACGACACCTTGTCTAAATTTCTTCTGGCCAACAAATTCTCCAAAGGCGTTGTTGATCCTACACTCTTTACCAGAAAAACGGGCAAAAACCTCCTACATGTACAAATCTATGTTGATGACATCATCTTTGCCTCATCTGATCCCACAGAATGTGATCGCTTCTCCCAAGAGATGAGCTCCGAATTCCAAATGTCTATGATGGGTCAAATGTCATTCTTTCTAGGACTGCAAATTTTTCAAAACCCCAATGGCATATTCATCAATCAATCCAAATACGCCAATGAAATTTTGAAGAAATTTGGATTCGACTCCAGTGATTCAGTTGATACTCCTATGATTGAACGATCAAAACTTGACGAAGATGATGTGGGAATTCCGGTCGACCAAACCATGTATCGAAGCATGATTGGCTCCTTAATGTACCTTACTGCAAGCACACCCGACCTTCTATTTGCAGTTTTTATTTGTGCTCGGTATCAATCCAAACCCACCAAGAAACATCTGGAAGCTATCAAGAGAGTCTTTAGATACCTTAAAGGAACAATCCACATGGGCCTTTGGTACCCTAAAGAAACTTCTATGGCTCTCACAACATATTCGGATGCTGATCATGCGGGATGTCAAGACACTCGTCGCAGTACATCTGGGGGTGCACAGTTTTTGGGAAATAAGCTACTCAGTTGGTCTTCAAAGAAACAAATGAGTACATCTATCTCCTCCACTGAAGCTGAATACATTGCTATGTCATCATGCTGTGCTCAGATCCTCTGGATACGATCTCAACTTTCTGACTATGGCTTCATATGCAATAAGATTCCCATGTACTGTGACAACAAAAGTGCAATTGCACTCTGCTGCAACAATGTCCAGCATTCAAGAACTAAGCATATTGACATTCGACATCACTTCATCAGGGAGCAAGTTGAGAAAGGAATTGTGGAACTTTACTTTGTGAGGACTGAGTTCCAACTAGCCGATATCTTCACCAAAGCACTTTCTAGGGAACGGTTTCACTTCATCCTCCCCCACCTTGGTATGAAGAGTTTTACACCTGAGGATCTCAGTTGTCTTCAGGAAGATCAAGAGGAGTAAAGGGGTTGCTTCACATATCCTTGTATAGTATCAAATCAAAAAGAAAATAGAAAAATATAAAACCTATAAAAACCATAAAAATCTGAAAAATCACAAAATCTCAAAAATATTCTTCTCACGACATGTCTATTGTATAATCGATATTATGTACGTTTCTAGAAATGTCATTCAATAATGACACGGAATCATACATATGCTTAAGCAAGAGTTTTTCGGTTTCAAATAAAGTTCTTTTCAAAAACATGTCGTATCTCAAAACGTTCTTAAAATTATGGCTTGTAGTCATTTCAGGCTACAACCCGGACTTCAAAAATACGGCTTGCTATTACTTCAGATAGCAACCCGGTTTTCAAAATTAAGGAAAACACGTCGCCAAAAAGACGGTTGTTCCTAACAAAGGGTGCCGTTTGTCCGACCGTGAATTACTTTATATTCATGCACCCTCGATCTAATGTACACTTCAGTGCATTATTTCTTGATAAAGAAGAGAAATCCTCTTTTTTATCGCCAAATACTTTCCCTTCTATGATTTTTCCGGAAAGTGTTTGTGCAAAACTTGGCGGTACCATGAAATTTTGAATGAAATCAAATTGAACTCAAAAGTTTGATAAAATTTTCACTCAATCAATCAATGACGTTAATAATTTATGGACATATTTATGCTTTAACATCCGTCATTGATTGAGGGGGAGAGTGATTTCTCAAAATTTTATGTATCATCAAAACTCCCCACACTTCGTTGATTCGCCTCAAACTAACTATCTTTTATTTCTCAACCACTTGTGAATGGTCAATAGTAAAGTCAAACTAATCAAAGGCAAATGCTTCCGTGAAATACAGTGTTTTCCCGGGTCGTAATGTCCCAACGAGGTTGTGATGGTATTATAAATGAATTTGTGATCGAGTGAATGTGAACAGGGATATGAATAAGTGTGTGTGTGTGTGTGTGTGTGTGTGATTAAACTAGGGTTTTATAACTTAAAATAACTTAATTAAACTATTGAAATGATTATGTGAAAGCTAGGTATCTAAAACGTAAAAACGTACACCAATTTAAAAATCAGACGCGACTGCGTACTGAGAAAAAGGTGAGTTTTAAGGAAAAATAAACTACAAGGGTTAAAAATGAAAATTCTATAAACTTAAACTTAAAATAAAATTAAACTAAAAATAAAACTATTTTTTAGATTATTTAATTATTTATTATTAATTATTTAATTAAAAACTATTTAACTATTTAATTAAAATCAAACTAAAATTGATAAACAATACAAATTAAACTAAAAACTTATAAAAATAATTTCTAAAACTTAAAATGAACTTGAAGAAAGTATAAAAAATAAAAATAAATCTTTTTGTCTTTTTATGAATTTTCTATTAATTAAAAACTATTTATGTTAATTATACTAATTAAACTATTCTAAATTACAAATAATATTAAACTAACTTAGAAAATTATGGAAAAATTTATAAAACTAATTAACCATCATGGGAATCCTAAAAAATTATAAAAACTTTATTTTATGTATTTTTTAAACTAGTTTACTATTTATTATTCTATTTATTATTTAATTACTATTTAAACTATAAAAACTATTAAATGAACAGTATAAATCACAAGAAAAATTCTAAAATTATATTATGACTTATAGAATCTAGGAAAAATATAAAATATAGGTTTTACTATATAAAAACTAATTATGCTATTGAAAACTTATTTATTGATTAATTACTAATAAAACTATTTTTAATTATAATAAATACTAAATTACAATATAAAAATCTAAGAAAATTATTTAAATTACGTTAACCTATAAGGAAATTAATAAAAATATAAAAACACAAATTACTTAATTAAAATCTAAAAATGAAAATTAAAATTAAATTGAATTAAATAGAAACTATCACTTACTATTATATTGTTTTTTCTTGAATTTTCTTTTTCCAAACTATATTATACCTAAATATAACTAACTTTTGTGAAAACAATTATTTTATAACTTATTAATAAGCTAGATATAAGCTAATGACTTAAACAGTTGACCAAAGTTGACTGAAAAGGTAAATAAGCTCAAATGAGCTTATGTGGGACCCACCTTGCTTAATTCTGATCCTAATAAGTACTTTGGACTTGTCAAAGCTAAAAATGGTTAAATAAGCTCAGTAGAAAAGCTAATAAGCCACAATAAGCTAATCCAAAACCTGATTTCTACTCAGAATGGGGACAAGGTTCAAGGGCAAAACTAAGTGGGGTCCACTGGGTCTCAGGTCAAAACTATGGTCAATCTAGGTTCCCTGGTAGGAGGGGGGTTGGGAGAAACTAATTAGAACTACTGGGGCCCACTGAGGTGGTCACAAACCACCACCAAAGGTGGTGGTGTGACTGAGCTGCTGATGGAGCAGGGCACTTTGCAGCCCTGCAATGGTGTTTAGGGGTGAGTGGGACCCACACTAAAAATCCTAAAAACCTAATGAAGATGGGAATCACTAGTTGAGGTGGTAGGCTATAAGTCCTACAAATTTCAAAGTCTGAATCCTTATGCTAAATTCTATAAAATTACCACAATTTTGGAAAAAACTAAGAGACTAACTTTTGACTTTTTTAAGATTTTGAAGTTTGTTGACTTATATGAAACTTGATCTGGTCTAATACATTAATTATGATGTAATATGTTTAAATTAAGCAATATTAAGCAATCCTAAACTCTTCTAAGCTGATTTACACAAGATTGGACCAAGAATCACTCACAGTTAAGCTGTGAGTGAATTTAAAGATGATTATGACTTTTTGGTAAACAAGACTTGTTTATTTTGCTAGAACTGAGGTTTAGAAACTTAATATGACATGTGGAAACCAATTACCAGCTCCAAATACACACTTAAGCCACAGAGATCAGCAATCTCAAACACTCTTGTTTAGACTGATATGAAGATAATTCAAAGTATATCACAAATCCAGACCACAAACATGATTCCACTCATCATAATACCATAAAACACTACTGATTAAGCCTAATCCAGCAAACAAACAAGCATAAAACAAAGATATCACCAAATTACACTTAAACTGTGAGATTTTGAGATTTTAAGCAATAATGAAATTCCATAAACAACCAAGTGATATTATGTAATATTACTAACAATTAACACAAGCAGATCATAGAAAAACAAGTTACAACCTTAAACATCAACTGATACAGTAACAAGAAAAATTTATCAAAAGCTTACAAATGAGTTCAAGCTGAGGTTATGGAACCAAGGTACCACTACTTAATCTAACACCTCCCCTGAGGTACTACAACCTTATAATTCCAAAATCAAACATGCTCCATGCTTCTTCCTTCTTTCTCTTCTGATTTTTATTTTTCTCTTATTTAATTTATTATTTTTGGTATTTTTCTATTGAACTGAATATTGCTAATTTATAGTTTCTGAAAGATAAATAAGCTTTGTCAAGGCTTATATAAGCTAGGAGAAACCACAATAACAACTACAAATAACAAACAGACTATATGAAATTTTGGAAATTTAAGAAAACTGCATAAACTGAGACAGCAAAGGAAACTTGAATTTAACTTGAATTAAAGATTAAGTGACATGAAATTAACTGAGTTCAACAATATTTAACTTAAAATTACAACTAAATTAGAAATAATATGACCTACGATTACAATAAACTAAAACCTAAACTAATAATCTCTCTTCCTTGCTTCCTTTCTGCTTTATAGATATTTCCAGGGTTTTGTGGGACCCACTTGTCATTTCCCACCACTCCTTAGCCATTGATTTCGTCTGATTGATCATGGCCGTTTAAAATGTTATTTCGCGCCAAAAGTCCAAGGTGTCAGTTGGTGCACTGTAGATTGCGTGGTGAAGATTTTCAATGGTTTGGAAGGTTGTGGAGGTGGAGGAGAGTGGTTAGGACAGCTGGGGGACAGGTGGTGGTCAAGTTGGGTTGAAACCATGGTGGTTTTGTGTTGCAGTGGTGGAGAGGGAAGGGGAGAAGGAAAAGGGCGGTTTTGTGGTTTGGTCAAACCAGGCATTGACCGGGTTTAATATTTAGGGTGGATGGGCTTGGTAGTGGGCTGGGTAAGGAAAGGGTAGGGTGGGCTTTTGGTTTAGTTTAGTTTGGTTTTGGTTTTAATAAATAAAGGATCCGTTTGGTTTTGAATTTACACAAGGACCAATTTTGTAATTTATTGAAAGTTAAAGGGCTGAGTTTGTGTATCTTCCAAGGTTGTCACAAGGACTAAACTTGCCAATGTGAATAGTACAAGGGTATGTTTGATAATTTTCATATTTAAAATACCCGGGGACTATAATTGACAAACTGCCAAACTTGAGGGACTAAATGTGTAATTTATTCAAAACTTTCTACCAGGGACTAAAAGTGACAATTATGAATTCCCTAGGACCCTTAATGATAATTTTCCCATTTTGAACACCCAGGGACTGAAACTGTCAAGTTTGAAACTTTGAGGGACCTGTTTTGCCAAACTGTGAAACTTCAGGGACCAATCATGTAAATTCACCAAACTTAACACCAAGGACCATTCCTGCAAAAGATTATTAGTATAAGGACCAAAATTGCTTTTCTCAAAGTTTTTACATCCCAGGGACCATTTCTGTCAATTTCCAAAGTACAGGGACTAAACTTGTAATTTTGTGAAACTTTGCACCAAAGGACTAAATATGTAACTTTATGATTAAAAAGGACCTTTGGTGGCTTTTTCAAGTTTTTAGAATAACCAGGGACTAGTTTTGCCAATTTATGAAACTTGAGGGACTGAAACTGCCAATTATGCAAACTTTGTACGTTTTTCATCTGTTTTTGCATATTTTGCATTTGAAACATATAAAACACACCTTTAAGATATTTTAAGTATTTTGATACATATTTGAGTGTTTTTGTATGTTTTGGCAGTTCAGATTAGTATAAAATGATGAGTATTTAGACACTCATCAATCCCCCACACTAAACTATTGCTAGTCCCTAGCAATCTATTTGAGAAAAACTTAATGGATTTGAAAAACTCTTTACCAAAAGCCATCACTTCTGGAGTAGCCAGGTGTAAGAACTGTGGCACACCTGATAACCGTGTGATTTTGAGCAAATCACCAGCTGTCAACGGATTTGATTAGTCTTTACCAAAAGTCGTTTGCTTCTGGACTAGCCAACTCTTGATGGAATAGTCAACATCTTGGTGAGCTGATTACCAATTATGGTTTTTCCACGGCCTTTACCACAAGCCATAATCTTGCGGGCTAGCCAACTCATTAGCTTTTGAGGATAATGGGGAGTTGAGGAACCATACAATTTTTGGCAAATTGCAAGCCATAAACGGGTTTGAGTTATCTTTACCAAGAACCGTTTGCTCCTGGATTAGCCAATCCTGTTGTGGGTTAGACATGGAGGATTGATACCATTTATTGCGTTCTAAGTGAGAAAAAATTTTAAAATTTGGCTAAAATGGGGGTTTTTATCCAATGGAACATGTGTTTAAATTCGTTAGAATAACGAATCTCCCCCCACACTTAGAACTGAATATTGTCCTCAATATTCAAAGTACCGGGTGTTAAACCGACACTTAGAACGTAAGAAGAAAATACTCTATAGCCTTTATTTAAGATGTATATACATACAATTATTTTTTTAGATAAAACTTCTTAAATAGAAGCTATCACTATATTTACATTTTTTTTTTAAGGATATATATATATATATATATATATATATATATATATATATATATATATATATATATATATATATATATATATATATATATATATATATATATAACATGTGGGGCATCTCCCCCACACTAGGGTGTTACACACGGGTGAAAACCCATGTTTTTGCTAATGTTTTTGATTCCCGAGTCACTAGCTTGACTCGACCCCGTATTTGATTCCTTTTCTCCCAAACTGTCAGGTTTATCACGCAAGCTAACCGCTTGTGAACGGTTAACTGTAATAAAGAGGTCCTGAACAGATCGGGAGAAAAAACAATTTAAAAATCTATGGGGAAGTAAGTGGAAGAGACAATCTCAATCGGACTTTCATTCAAGATGTTTGGATAAACATTTGAAGCACGTGAAAGTTCCACACCGATGAGATAAGTAACCGGCTCATAATTTATAAATGAGAATGCCGGGGTCAAAGATAATGTCCTCACTCCCGAAAGAGTGAAGAACAGGATAAGGAACAGAATATATGAAGAAAAGAAAGAAAGTCATGATGAAAATCATGATTAACTCCTCATCTTCAATAGGAGAATTCATTGTTACATGAATCTCCTCGTTTAAGCTCGTTTGATCGAGACATATTATGGGTATGTCTAGATCAAAATAGAAATTATCATACTCCGGTAGAGATATGATATGAGTGAGTTTACAAGAGAACTCCTCAAAGGTGAATGATTCGTATTCGGGATTGATTTGAGTGAGTTCACTAGGGAACTCCTCAATAGTAAATGATTCATAAACGGGAAGAGAATTATAAGAATGAGAAGTGGTGATACCACTTATCTTCTCTTCCGTTTGATCAAAATGGAACGTTTGCAATTCAGGAATAGAATCATTGATCAAAACCTCACTATCCTTGACGGGGATAGGAGATGAAATAGGCTTTTCATTAAAAGCCTCGATTCTAGAAATGAGAAGATTAGTATTTAATAAAGTAAGACGAAGAGCTTCGTCTTGGATTATTTCTTCATCATTCTCTTCTTCTGAGTTGACAAGCTCAGAAGGTAATTCCCCCACATAACTTATGTCTCCACAAGATAAAGAATAGTTCTCATCAGAATCAGAGAACATCTCAGTATGATTATTTGGAAAGACAAGAGGGGGAGGAATATCACACACATGATCAAGAATTCCCTGTGACTCACTTGGGATTGGGACAAGGTTCTCAACACTAGACTTTATGAATTCGTCCGATTCCTTTGCAGGAACAGTGTCAAGATGCTCGTCCCCCATGTTCAGAGAGTGAGTGGGAACCTCGGGTGTGATAACATCATACTCAGGGAGATGAGAAGGACTAGCAGTAATGGAGTCTACAAGTTCCATTATTTCTACTGCTGGTGATTCAGTTATAATACTTTCCCCCTGTATATCCATGGAAGAAGTCTCAACTGATGACTTTGATGAATCTTTTTGAATGATAACAATGTTATCATCATCATCACTGTCATCATCGTCCTCATAAAAAGCAGCATAGCGAATATTGGCACGTATTTTGGCTACTCTTTGCTCAGCAATTAAATCTTCCATGCTTTTTACGTCTCTAGCTGCATGTTTTTCAGCAAGTAATTCCGCGATAGATTTATCACGAGAATATTGAGTGAGTGGAGACTGTGGGGGTGTGGATGTGTCAAAACCGAAAGGTTGACATTGTTCATCATTATGAGGACCCCCACAATATACACAAGAAAAACTTGGTGCATTGTGAGACGACATATTAGCTAACTCCTCCCTAATGTTTTTAAGTTTCTCAAGAACCTCTAGACAAGGATCTTGTTGGTTTTGAGGAGTTGCTTGGTTCATTTGGTATTGTGGAGGTGGGTCTTGAAACGAATAGTCATAATTGTTACAAGGAAATGGATTCCTTGTTTGACAATCAGAGCTAAAATGTGGACCTCCACAGTACTCACAACAGTAAAACTGTTGAGTCTGGCTTGGTGTATTTTGATACGAAGCATCATTGATATTTGGATAATATGATTCTTGCTCGTATGAATGTGATGGGTAGTTTGAAAAATTTGAGGAGTCGTTGAATGAGCTTTGATTAGGATCATAAGCAAATGAATTACTCGATCCACAAAACAAACAACTCCCGTTTTGAATATCATTACCACATTGTTCACATGTACACCAACGACATGGAAAACCGAAAAGCGGCTCACCACAACCTACACAAGGAACAAAATCTGGAGGTGGGACAAGTGGTGTGCTCTTAGAGCTAGCAATTTCCACCACTTCCGTTATGATCTCGGGTTTTTGTTTTTGATAAATGTGAAGATTAGGCAAATCGTTCTTTTCAGTCACTGTCCTAAGCTCTGTACGTTTGCTTGACAAACTTTTAACCGTAAACCGTGAAAGATCAGGATTGATTCTTGAAGGTTTAGGAGCATTTGTGAGCTCAGGTTTTTGGACGACCGTGGTTTGGACGTATTTAGCACCTCCATCGTCAGAGGAAAGTACAAGGTCCTTTGTCACCTCGGTTTCTCGTTCCATTTCCCTCACTGGAGAGGGAATATGAATCGATGGTTTATCATAATCAACATGACATCTCGATATCTTTGATAAGGCAATAAGTTTTTCGATGTTGCTTTCATAGGCCCTTTGCTCAAAGAAATCGTTATTGAGAGATGTCATTATAATCAATTATGGGATAAGTGGAAGAATGTAGAATCAAAAAGGGTTTTGGGGATGAGAAATGAAGAATCAAATAGGTAGGGGTGTAAAGGTGAATATTTTTGGGTTTTGTTTTATAGAAATATGGATAAAAGATGGTAAATATACAATGGATGTATATCCAAACTCACTAATACGCAAAATCGTTTAAAATAATGCGCACAACCTCCCCGGCAGCAGCGCCAAATTTTGATTCGCCTCAAACTAACTATCTTTTATTTCTCAACCACTTGTGAATGGTCAATAGTAAAGTCAAACTAATCAAAGGCAAATGCTTCCGTGAAATACAGTGTTTTCCCGGGTCGTAATGTCCCAACGAGGTTGTGATGGTATTATAAATGAATTTGTGATCGAGTGAATGTGAACAGGGATATGAATAAGTGTGTGTGTGTGTGTGTGTGATTAAACTAGGGTTTTACAACTTAAAATAACTTAATTAAACTATTGAAATGATTATGTGAAAGCTAGGTATCTAAAACGTAAAAACGTACACCAATTTAAAAATCAGACGCGACTGCGTACTGAGAAAAAGGTGAGTTTTAAGGAAAAATAAACTACAAGGGTTAAAAATGAAAATTCTATAAACTTAAACTTAAAATAAAAAAACTAAAAATAAAACTATTTTTTAGATTATTTAATTATTTATTATTAATTATTTAATTAAAAACTATTTAACTATTTAATTAAAATCAAACTAAAATTGATAAACAATACGAATTAAACTAAAAACTTATAAAAATAATTTCTAAAACTTAAAATGAACTTGAAGAAAGTATAAAAAATAAAAATAAATCTTTTTGTCTTTTTATGAATTTTCTATTAATTAAAAACTATTTATGTTAATTATACTAATTAAAATATTCTAAATTACAAATAATATTAACTAACTTAGAAAATTATGGAAAAAATTATAAAACTAATTAACCATCATGGGAATCCTAAAAAATTATAAAAACTTTATTTTATGTATTTTTTAAACTAGTTTACTATTTATTATTTAATTACTATTTAAACTATTTAAATTATAAAAACTATTAAATGAACAGTATAAATCACAAGAAAATTTCTAAAATTATATTATGACTTATATAATCTAGGAAAAATATAAAATATAGGTTTTACTATATAAAAACTAATTATGCTATTGAAAACTTATTTATTGATTAATTACTAATAAAACTATTTTTAATTATAATAAATACTAAATTACAATATAAAAATCTAAGAAAATTATTTAAATTACTTTAACCTCTAAGGAAATTAATAAAAATATAAAAACACAAATTACTTAATTAAAATCTAAAAATGAAAATTAAAATTAAATTGAATTAAATAGAAACTATCACTTACTATTATATTGTTTTTTCTTGAATTTTCTTTTTCCAAACTATATTATACTTAAATATAACTAAATTTTGTGAAAACAATTATTTTATAACTTATTAATAAGCTAGATATAAGCTAATGACTTAAACAGTTGACCAAAGTTGACTGAAAAGGTAAATAAGCTCAAATGAGCTTATGTGGGACCCACCTTGCTTAATTCTGATCCTAATAAGTACTTTGGACTTGTCAAAGCTAAAAATGGTTAAATAAGCTTAGTAGAAAAGCTAATAAGCCACAATAAGCTAATCCAAAACCTGATTTCTACTCAGAATGGGGACAAGGTTCAAGGGCAAAACTAAGTGGGGTCCACTGGGTCTCAGGTCAAAATTATGGTCAATCTAGGTTCCCTGGTAGGAGGGGGGTTGGGAGAAACTAATTAGAACTACTGGGGCCCACTGAGGTGGTCACAAACCACCACCAAAGGTGGTGGTGTGACTGAGCTGCTGATGGAGCAGGGCACTTTGCAGCCCTGCAATGGTGTTTAGGGGTGAGTGGGACCCACACTAAAAATCCTAAAAACCTAATGAAGATGGGAATCACTAGTTGAGGTGGTAGGCTATAAGTCCTACAAATTTCAAAGTCTGAATCCTTATGCTAAATTCTATAAAATTACCACAATTTTGGAAAAAACTAAGAGACTAACTTTTGACTTTTTTAAGATTTTGAAGTTTGTTGACTTATATGAAACTTGATCTGGTCTAATACATTAATTATGATGTAATATGTTTAAATTAAGCAATATTAAGCAATCCTAAACTCTTCTAAGCTGATTTACACAAGATTGGACCAAGAATCACTCATAGTTAAGCTGTGAGTGAATTTAAAGATGATTATGACTTTTTGGTAAACAAGACTTGTTTATTTTGCTAGAACTGAGGTTTAGAAACTTAATATGACATGTGGAAACCAATTACCAGCTCCAAATACACACTTAAGCCACAGAGATCAGCAATCTCAAACACTCTTGTTTAGACTGATATGAAGATAATTCAAAGTATATCACAAATCCAAACCACAAACATGATTCCAATCATCATAATACCATAAAACACTACTGATTAAGCATAATCCAGCAAACAAACAAGCATAAAACAAAGATATCACCAAATTACACTTAAACTGTGAGATTTTGAGATTTTAAGCAATAATGAAATTCCATAAACAACCAAGTGATATTATGTAATATTACTAACAATTAACACAAGCAGATCATAGAAAAACAAGTTACAACCTTAAACATCAACTGATACAGTAACAAGAAAAATTTATCAAAAGCTTACAAATGAGTTCAAGCTGAGGTTATGGAACCAAGGTACCACTACTTAATCTAACACCTCCCCTGAGGTACTACAACCTTATAATTCCAAAATCAAACATGCTCCATGCTTCTTCCTTCTTTCTCTTCTGATTTTTATTTTTCTCTTATTTAATTTATTATTTTTGGTATTTTTCTATTGAACTGAATATTGCTAATTTATAGTTTCTGAAAGATAAATAAGCTTTGTCAAGGCTTATATAAGCTAGGAGAAACCACAATAACAACTACAAATAACAAACAGACTATATGAAATTTTGGAAATTTAAGAAAACTGCATAAACTGAGACAACAAAGGTAACTTGAATTTAACTTGAATTAAAGATTAAGTGACATGAAATTAACTGAGTTCAACAATATTTAACTTAAAATTACAACTAAATTAGAAATAATATGACCTACGATTACAATAAACTAAAACCTAAACTAATAATCTCTCTTCCTTGCTTCCTTTCTGCTTTATAGATATTTCCAGGGTTTTGTGGGACCCACTTGTCATTTCCCACCACTCCTTAGCCATTGATTTCGTCTGATTGATCATGGCCGTTTAAAATGTTATTTCGCGCCAAAAGTCCAAGGTGTCAGTTGGTGCACTGTAGATTGCGTGGTGAAGATTTTCAATGGTTTGGAAGGTTGTGGAGGTGGAGGAGAGTGGTTAGGACAGCTGGGGGACAGGTGGTGGTCAAGTTGGGTTGAAACCATGGTGGTTTTGTGTTGCAGTGGTGGAGAGGGAAGGGGAGAAGGAAAAGGGCGGTTTTGTGGTTTGGTCAAACCAGGCATTGACCGGGTTTAATATTTAGGGTGGATGGGCTTGGTAGTGGGCTGGGTAAGGAAAGGGTAGGGTGGGCTTTTGGTTTAGTTTAGTTTGGTTTTGGTTTTAATAAATAAAGGATCCGTTTGGTTTTGAATTTACACAAGGACCAATTTTGTAATTTACTGAAAGTTAAAGGGCTGAGTTTGTGTATCTTCCAAGGTTGTCACAAGGACTAAACTTGCCAATGTGAATAGTACAAGGGTATGTTTGATAATTTTCATATTTAAAATACCCGGGGACTATAATTGACAAACTGCCAAACTTGAGGGACTAAATGTGTAATTTATTCAAAACTTTCTACCAGGGACTAAAAGTGACAATTATGAATTCCCTAGGACCCTTAATGATAATTTTCCCATTTTGAACACCCAGGGACTGAAACTGTCAAGTTTGAAACTTTGAGGGACCTGTTTTGCCAAACTGTGAAACTTCAGGGACCAATCATGTAAATTCACCAAACTTAACACCAAGGACCATTCCTGCAAAAGATTATTAGTATAAGGACCAAAATTGCTTTTCTCAAAGTTTTTACATCCCAGGGACCATTTCTGTCAATTTCCAAAGTACAGGGACTAAACTTGTAATTTTGTGAAACTTTGCACCAAAGGACTAAATATGTAACTTTATGATTAAAAAGGACCTTTGGTGGCTTTTTCAAGTTTTTAGAATAACCAGGGACTAGTTTTACCAATTTATGAAACTTGAGGGACTGAAACTGCCAATTATGCAAACTTTGTACGTTTTTCATCTGTTTTTGCATATTTTGCATTTGAAACATATAAAACACACCTTTAAGATATTTTAAGTATTTTGATACATATTTGAGTGTTTTTCTATGTTTTGGCAGTTCAGATTAGTATAAAATGATGAGTATTTAGACACTCATCATTCGTACATAAAACCTTGCAACAAAAAGATTTGTGATGGTTATGTGTCAGAATGAGTAAACTTTCAAAGAGTTTTCGTTAAACTTCGAATATTTTGATAACTCTTCAAATCTGACACATAACAACCTCCCTCACAGTTTGAGGGGGAGCAAGAAAAAGTTCCTTTTTATCAGAAAATATTAAAATTGACCGCATTTCTCACCCAAAACGCTTTCTAAATTATTTAAATCAATTGAGATAAAAAATCTCGAATGATTTGAAATTTTTGATCGGGGGAGAGAATGTGATTTAAATATGCAATCTGATATCAAATGTGCTCTTTTCGACTCAATAATAGGCTCCCACATATGTGCTAAACACTTTCGAATATCGATGCACATATTGAGGGGGAGCGAAAGACGTTTGCCTAAGACCGACCATTTACTTTAATGCACGGAGATATAAGGTTGGTTAAGGTTAGGTATAAGTTCCCATGATCCACCAGAACCGGAAGGATCTTCCCAGGGACAATCCATAGATAGATTAGAAGTCCTTAGGAATGATTGAAAAAAGGAGTAAAGTGAGAAAGGGAAGAGTGCGGACAGAGATAGAGCTAGGACTGGAACAAACCCAACAAGGTTCTAGCGGTGAAGTCTCGGTAAGCACTGAAGGGGTTGAAGAATGAAAAAGAAATGAAATGAGAAAGGGTGAAAAGAAATAGCCCTCCAAATATTCAACCTTAGGGCAGAAACCGGGTTCAATTCATAATCTACTAGTGGTTACTAAAGTAACACCGGTATTGAAGACAAGACGTCATGGACCCAGTGACGCACCGCACCAAACTTCCCAACCACTCAAGTTCTCTTAAAAGAGCTTGTTTCAATCTCACAGGGGAACCCTGTGTAATGTATCGACCGCTCATTGCGAGCTATGTTAATACCTAAAACCGGAGACGCATCCCCAGTCTCCAGGAGCGGATCAAAACGCACTATTGAGTCTAGAGCCATGAGATCATCCATAAATCTCGATAGGACACATTCCAAATATGCTTATTGTTTCACACAATGTGGAAAATAAGATAAAATATTTAGAGTCCTACGCATTATCCTTGTGGTATTGCCAGAACATCCGAGTGATATGAAAATATTCACAATGAAGATGGAAATCCTTCTAGAGCGAACATCTCTCAAGCTCTTGGTAGGTGACATGTGAGATCCATCTTGGATCAATGATCAAGTGACAACTGGAAAGCAACGATGGTGCGATTCACAATTGAATCAAACTTGTTCCAGGATATGGATTGACGGATACTTTTGCTAAAACCTCTCAATGTGCTCACCAACTAATCTTTCGAGCACATTGATTGTGTACAATATCTTTCAAACAAAAGTATTTTTGATGGAAATGTGATTCAAAGTATAAAACTCTCGTTGTGTCTCAAAAATGTTTATCATAGGACACACGAGTGATTTCTATAAATCTATTTCTCATCAATCCGTGAATATTCATTCACCGATTCACTCTATCGTGCTGTCTGCTTTGAGACGTTCCGGTATGAGAACATGCTGAGTATGAAGATTCCAAAGTGGATTCTTTGGAAAATTCTATACTACAAGCTGGAAATTCCTGTCAAGGAGAGTCCTCTTTAAAAGAGACTCTACCTGATCACAGGTCGGTTTTCACAAAACCGGAGGGTAGTCTGTCCTCGCAGAACGAATGACAAAGCCATGTTCATTCTCTATCTTTATTGCTAACTGTTTTATTTCAGGGACACATATAAAGATGGCGTTGATGGCTCCAGTTTCCAGCTGAATCGGGTCAATCCATACCTCATGCTCACACATCCTCCACACTATCAATGAAGATAAGAGACTTGCTACAACAAACTGTTGAGAGACTTCTAACAACGTTTCCGCAACTCTGATGAATAAGTCTCCTGATTCACAAACTCCAATGCAACGTCTCCAGATATAGAAGGGTGTGAGCATGATGGTCCTTTGTCACTACATCACATGAAGGCAATACAACTATGGATGAGCTTGGAGATTTATTTTGGCTGATGATCTCAAAGAAGCTCAAAGATCACACATCACAAAGGAATTTAAATCACAAGTTCGCTTGCTTGAAGTACGAAGTGTGTTGAAAAGAGAAGAATCAGATCCTACGAGCTACAAAGACTAAAAAGAATGCTTAAAGACCAAAGATCTTAATTTCAAAGGTGACCTCGCTTAGGGGGAGATTGTTAGGAATACAAATATTCCTGTAAAAGTCTCGGTCACCTAATGATTGTAATAGCATTAAGTTAGCTCGTAGTTAGTTTGTTTATTAGTTAATTAGTATTAGTTTTAGTAACACCGTGGAAGAAGGACGGGTCTTCACCCACTGTATGCCTGATCCACAGCCCGGGAGTGGGCGTTCTATTGTAAGTATTAATACCCCTCTCCACATGTGGAGAGGGTTAGACCTTCACTTAATCTCAATCTAATATTTCTCTTTTTCTCTCAAGGTTCCTTTCTTTCTTTCATTCCTCTCCTCCTCCTCACTTCTAACGTCTCACTAATCACAAGATAAACATGTTTCCTACATAGTTAGTATTCTACAAAATCTAATTCATTTAAACCGATGCTCTGATACCAATTTGTAACACCCCGTGCCCTCTTTGACAAAGAATTAAAATTTTTGCGCGAAAACGCTTGACTTTAATGGACATACCATTATGTTGATATAAATAAATGACTAAAAACGTTATTCATATCTTTCTATATCTCTATGTTTTGATAATCACAAAACGAAAACTCATCAAACCAAAGATTATGACATAAACAAGTATTTAGTAGTAAATACTCATCTTTACCATCTAATCACTTAAGGTATGAATAAACAAAGTGTCTAATGTATTATAAGATCAAAGGAACACTTTTGTTAATCACTAGATATTTATAAAATGTCACAAAATATTTTATATCTTTTGTAAAACATTTTTGGCATTAAAAGAATATGTTTAATTCATTACAAATTTATGAATTCAAATTTTCAACCAAAAATGGCAAATCTAATCCAGAAAAATTTCTCTCACAAAAGGACAAGAAAATCCAACGTTCAGGAGGGCGGCCCCCTTAATTTTACTAGGCGGCCCCTTTAATCATTAAGGGGACCGCCCCCTAATTAAGGGGACCGGCACGCTCCAGAACAGTATTTTCTGACCCTTTAAATATTGGATCATTCCACATATTTTTCTCACCTTTTTGCACCAAAAACTTTCTGATCTAAACATCCATTTCCTTCCTCTAAAAATCCTTTGATCTTATATTCTTCCAAGCCTCAACACTCAAGTGCAAAGAGAATAATACTTATATTCGAAGTATTACAACTTAGTATCATCTTGCTATCTAAGTTGTTTGTTTATTTCATCTTGTTGATCCTTCATATTTTAGTGAATAAAGTGTATGTATTAGTTAGCTAGATTTAGTTATAAAATCTAGAATTGTTGTAAATGTGAAGTGGAACTTGAAGTGAAGAAGTAGTGTTGGATAGTAGTGGTGATAGGAGATAGTAGCAATAGAGATTAGTAGTGAAGAAATTGAAGCTTCTAAGTAGAGAAGACTAGAAGATATTAGTGGCTTGAAGTTGTGAAGATATTAGTGGCTTGAAGTTGTGAATACATTAGAGCCTTGAAGTTGTGAAGACGTTAGTGCCTTGAAGTTGTGAAGTTGCAAGACATTGAAGTCGTGAAGTATTTGTGAAGGCGTGAAGATACTTGTGGTGTGAAGAAGTATAGAACAAGTGAAAATGTGTGAAGAAGGTGTGGTGTGATATTTGTTGTGAGATTGGTTCTAGCTACGATTAGAACTCGACATTTTGCTTTGTGTCATAAATTGGTGTAAGCTTTTGGTGTGTACGGTTTTCTCCGCCATAAGGGAGGTTATTGACTTAGTGAAGAAAACTCTCGAGTTCGGTGCTCGGGGAGTGGAGTAGGGCAAGGAAGGTGTCCTTGTAGCCGAACCACCATAAATCATTTGTCTCTCGGTTTGATCTTTCCATCTCTCACTCTTTGCTTTCTTACTTATTAGCTTTTCATACATTGTTATAATTGTGTGTTGTGCATATATTGATTTCACATAAAGATCAAACTAGGTTCCATTTACAACATTAATTGTACATTAGTAAAATATAAGTATATACAATTATTAAAACACATATACATATATAAATACAAACTTATATTTAAGTGAGATATATTCTATTCAACACTTTAAATAAGTAGTGTCTATGTGATGTATGTGAATTAATTTGTATCTATATTTTAGCTTCAAAGGTTTTTACAATTAGCATCAATTCTTTAAAAGCGAACTTTTATTAAACGAAAAAGACGCAGAACTATTCAACCCCCCTTTCTAGTTTTCTACAATTGGTATCAGGAGCCACGTCTAGCAAGATTTTTAAAATAGATTGTATTTTAAAACTTGTAACGATCTATGGAATTTGAAAAATATTTAGAAGGTGAATTTATGCAACAACCACCATTATTTGAAAATGATCATTTTCTTGAATGGAAAAATAAATTTGAAAATTATGTGAAATCAATAGATCTTGATCTTTGGCATATCATTTCAATTGGTGATCTTAAACCAACCAAAATGAATTTTGAAAATCAATATAATAATCTTCAAACCAAAATTGATAAAAATACTAAAGCCAAATTACTTATCTTCCAAACTCTACCAAGAGTTGAATATGAAAGATTATTTCTTTGTAAAACGACAAATGATATTTGGAAATGTCTTTTAAAGTTTCACCAAGAGAAATGTAAAAAAACCAAAGATGATAAACTTGATATTGCACAAGAAATAGTTACTCTCGAAAATTTAATAGATAAATATTTAGTTGAAATAAATACATGTACTACTAGTTCAAATGTGATCATTGAAGGTATCAATAACGAAGAATACATGAGCCAAATCCGAAGAAAGAGTGTTAATAAATCATGGTGCAACATGTACGAAGAAGACGATGATAATACGGCTTGTGAGAATATTCAAACAAATGGGAATACAAGTATTGATGGCAAGGACTACATGCCTCTCGATCTAAGCGAAACTACAAGTAAAACATGGAGCGACATAGACGATGGAATTGATCAACATATAGCATGTGAAGATTACACAACTACTAATAAGGTACTATCCGAAACCGAACATTTTTGCTATGATCAATTTATATTAGAATTTTCAAAATTGGAAAACAACTTCAAATATTTTTGCAACATTGACTCAAAAATGATTCTTAAAAATAAATCTTCAATATTCATTGAAAACAATTTTGAAAAGGAAATAATTTTAGAAGATAAAATGTCTAGACTTGAAAGCAATATTGAAATTGATCTTAAATGTAAATATTGTCAAGACTATAAACATGAAATTAAAATAGAAAATGAAAAAGCAAAAATATTAGCAAAGTTTGAAAATAGCTCTAGATCTTTAAAATATTTACTTAACATTCAAAAGTCATTTTATGATAAAACCGGCTTAGGATTTACCGTAAATGATCCTTCAACAAATGCATCAAAACAAATAAAATTTGTTAAACCTAGTGGAGAAATTTAGAACTAATATTACTTACGCTCACTATTTATCTCTCTAGTCAAGAAAGTCATTATTTGTTGATTAAAACAAACTATTGATGAATTCTTGTACTTCTCGACGACATTCTCATCATGTGTATTTTAATGCAATGGATGTTCTCAACTAATCAATTCGGACCCATGAGAATCTGGGTACCAAGCTCTTTATCATGTTTAGGTAATTAAAGAACGAAGAGACTTTTAAGTTGTGGATTGCTCACCTTGCTCACTTACTTTTGACGACTATTGGTTCATATCACTATGGTTCACATTCTGCACATGTTTTGCCTATGACGTTGTTGCGGTCATTTATTGTCTCGGCATTTTGTTCTTCACTTTTGGAGTATTGGTTTTATGGTGTGTCCGTTACTATTTCAAGACGAATGCTTCAAAGCACTACTTTTCTTAGTTTTCACGACTTGTGATGATTAGTGTGATCGATTAAGCATTTCGGATCAAGCTCCCTTGACTTCTATTGCGTTAGAATTTCACTTTGCTACTTCGACATGTTTTGGGCAAACATTTAAGATGTCTTCCATTATTCTCATGCCCACTCTTAAAGAAAAGTTGGACCTGTGGTAAGTTTTTTTCTTTTCAAAAACTTGCCAATATTACATTATATTAAAGTATGTTTTAATTAGTATATGAATATGATTTAATTTATAAGTTGCCATGTTTTTAGATCATTAATACTAATACATGCATATATGATATTAGATTATTAATCCTCTTGTTGTTAAATCTATTATCATGTTTCTTAGTCTTCATTTATATTGAAGATCTTCTATGATCTATAGTAGAATACTTACCATTTAAAGCCATATGATCTTGCTAGTTGCATTAATAGATGAATTATGATTAAGTCTTGTTAGTAACTTAATATTATAATGCTCTTTGTATACATACATATATATACATGTCTATCTTGTATTCATAAGATGATTTACTCTGTCCATCTCTATCTCATTGCATTTGGATCATATATTTCTACCATTTTTCTTTCATACCTTTAGTTGTCATTAGAGATGATTATATGTGACAATGGGCTTAGTTGATTCTCTTGAGTATGATAAGTTTTCATAATCAAATCATTTACTTGCAATTTCTTGATTATCAATATCAAAACATCTTATTTTAAACCCCTCTTTTTGAATAAAATTCTTTCAAATATCTACATTATTTATTTTAAACAACGTGTTTAACTATAAGCTACCATAACTTTATTTTAATCAAAATCAGGATTAAATTTTTTTTATGATATGAAACTAAATTCAATTTATTCCATTGTAATACACACTTGAATTCGTTTCAAAACATTGTTGAATAAAACTAAAAACGTTTTGCTTAAAACATATTTGATTATCTCTCATGTGTCATTCACTTTTATGGAAATGACATTCACAATTTAATCAAATCATCTCATGAGAATCATGATTTGCCCATATGGATCTTATTTGCAACAAGATTTGAAGTCCATATAATCATATCTTCCTACTTGTTACTTGTAAGCACTCATTAATATGTTTCCTCTAGCCTACATATTATCATCTTCATATAGTTGCATACTTAACTAATTTGCTTTATTGCTTCCTTGGTTGCCTATCTTAATTGATCAATTAGTAGATTGCATGATTATTTGAAATTAATTGCCTACTTTATTTTTTTTCTTTTCACTCTCTACATTCATGAATAGTACATCCTATATTGCCTCAACGAGTTGAACTTACTCGAATCCAAACCCAAAAACACAATCTTTCTGAAAATTTTCTACCAAAAACCCAATTCTGGCATTCTGGAATTCATTAGATGGGCGGCCCCCTTAATTATATAAGGCGGCCCCCTTAATGATTAAGGGGACCGGCCCCTAATTAAGGGGACCGGCCATCTGATGGTCGGGGATACTATTTTCTTTATCACTTTTTGACCAATTTCAGCTTATACTTCCCAAAATTCACAAACATATTTTATCCCATACTATCCCTCAAAATTTACCTTCCTAAACCACATTTCTCATACACTATAAATACCCTCTTCCCATCATTAATGCCATCACACCTAAACATGTCATCTCCCAACAACCAAAAACCAAAGATTTCAAGAACCACAAGGATCTCCGTCAAACCCGTTTGGAGGAGGAAACTTGATTCTTGTCATAACTTAAGTGATATTGTTCCAAGTCAACCAACAACTAAACCTCAAACCCACACTAATGAGTCATCTCACAACCTATCATCCACTCATGCCCTCATTAATGCTTCTTCTTATGATGAGGATGCTCAATCCCAAAACAACAATCCCAACCTCTCAACCAATACTTCACATGTTGCTCATTCAACAAAAACACCACTCACTCATGAAGAACCTCGTCCACCCTTTTCATGTTTTCATGACTACCCAAGCTCAACCACGTCTCCACCACCAAGAGTACCACCACCACATCCTACAACTTCACATGCCATTCCTATGTTGCATGTTCAAACCTTCACCCAAGACAACTATCATGTTCCACCACCAACACCTTCCTCCGAACACTTGAAGTTCGTTGAGGAGCTAAAAGAGGCTCATGAGCTTAGTGCTCTTTTAGCATTACATCTTGCTCAACGCAATTTGGATCCACCCCAATCAAGCTCACCATCATCACCACACAACATCAACCAAATTGAGAAGCATGTTAACAATTGCCCTTGTTGCATCTTCCTTCAACAACAAACCATTGCTTTGAATGAGCACTCCACTTGGATTGAGTATCTTCTTACAATATTTCAACAAACACCATCACTTGAACAACATCAAAACCCTCAATCAACAAACCCTACTTCAAATCCACCACCTCCAAGTTCCACATCTCCAAACTCACCAACATCCATGCAACCAAAAGTTTATCTCCACTAAATCACCAAGCATATTATATGCTTATGTTTCTCATTTTCAAATAAAACTCTTCAACCATTTTGGGATTCAAGAAAGTTTGGTGACACTCCTTGTTGGCACATTAGGATGCTCTACTTAGTTTAGTATTCTATATTTATGGCCTTTGTAACAATGATTATGGATTGACATAATCATTTTCTATTAATGAATGACTTAATATGTGTTTCTAATTATCTTTTGCCATGCTTATTATTTGTTGGTATTATGATATATGTGTTCGCTTGTGCCATGCTTGTGCTTCTAATATTTTTCTTGCAAGAATTCCAATACTCGAACCCTTAGTTCCCTCAAACGAGGGGGAGCATACATCAAGGGGGAGCCTCCTTCTTATTGGCTTAAACCTTTTTGATTCTACAAAAAGGGGGAGAAGTGAATATAAACTCACTAAATACTTTGTCTAAAAATTAATTTTTGAATTTAATGAGTTTAGGTTTTGTAATCATCAAAAAGGGGGAGATTGTTGATATAAATAAATGACTAAAAACGTTATTCATATCTTTCGATATCTCTATATTTTGATAATCACAAAACGAAAACTCATCAAACCAAAGATTATGACATAAACAAGTATTTAGTAGTAAATACTCATCTTTACCATCTAATCACTTAAGGTATGAATAAACAAAGTGTCTAATGTATTATAAGATCAAAGGAACACTTTTGTTAATCACTAGATATTTATAAAATGTCACAAAACATTTTATATCTTTTGTAAAACATTTTTGGCATTAAAAGAATATGTTTAATTTATTACAAATTTATGAATTCAAAATTTCAACCAAAAACGGCAAATCTAATCCAGAAAAATTTCCCTCATAAAAGGAAAAGAAAATCCAACGTTCAGGAGGGCGGACCCCTTAATCATTAAGGGGACCGCCCCCTAATTAAGGGGACCGGCACGCTCCAGAACAGTATTTTCTGGCCTTTAAATATTGGATCATTCCACATATTTTTCTCACCTTTTTGCACCAAAAACTTTCTGATCTAAACATCCATTTCCTTCCTCTAAAAATCCTTTGATCTTATATTCTTTGATCTTTGTTTCAAAGTGATCCAAGCCTCAACACTCAAGTGCAAAGAGAAGAATACTTATATTGGAAGTATTACAACTTAGTATCATCTTGCTATCTAAGTTTTTTATTTATTTCATCTTGTTGATCCTTCATATTTTGGTGAATAAAGTGTATGTATTAGTTAGCTAGATTTAGTTATAAAATCTAGAATTGTTGTAAGTGTGAAGTGGAACTTGAAGTGAAGAAGTAGTGTTGGATAGTAGTGGTGATAGGAGATAGTAGCAATAGAGATTAGTAGTGAAGAAATTGAAGCTTCCAAGTAGAGAAGACTAGAAGATATTAGTGGCTTGAAGTTGTGAAGATATTAGTGGCTTGAAGTTGTGAAGATATTAGTAGCTTGAAGTTGTGAAAACATTAGAGCCTTGAAGTTGTGAAGACGTTAGTGCCTTGAAGTTGTGAAGTTGCAAGTCATTGAAGTCGTGAAGTATTTGTGAAGGCGTGAAGATACTTGTGGTGTGAAGAAGTATAGAAGAAGTGAAAAGGTGTGAAGAAGGTGTGGTGTGATATTTGTTGTGAGATTGGTTCTAGCTACGATTAGAACTCGACATTTTGCTTTGTGTCGTAAATTGGTGTAAGCTTTTGGTGTGTACGGTTTTCTCTGCCATAAGGGAGGTTATTGACTTAGTGAAGAAAACTCTCGAGTTCGGTGTTCGGGGAGTGGAGTAGGGCAAGGAAGGTGTCCTTGTAGCCGAACCACTATAAATCCTTTGTCTCTCGGTTTGATCTTTCCATCTCTCACTCTTTGCTTGCTTACTTATTAGCTTTTCATACATTGTTATAATTGTGTGTTGTGCATATATTGATTTCACATAAAGATCAAACTAAGTTCCATTTACAACATTAATTGTACATTAGTAAAATATAAGTATATACAATTATTAAAACACATATACATATATAAATACAAACTTATATTTAAGTGAGATATATTCTATTCAACACTTTAAATAAGTAGTGTCTATGTGATGTATGTGAATTAATTTGTATCTATACTTTAGCTTCAAAGGTTTTTACAATTAGCATCAATTCTTTAAAAGCGAACTTTTATTAAACGAAAAAGACGCAAAACTATTCAACCCCCCCTTCTAGTTTTCCACACATTACTCTTTTGACCATTTAAAAAAATCTATAGATATTCAGACCTTGAGACTATTTTTAAATAAAACTAGACTCAATTACCTTTGAAACGCCGGGTGGCGCAACCCGTAACGACTTAAGGAGGATTTTATACATAATAAACAAAATGACCAAAAACTGGTGCATACGGCTTTATGCTTCTGGGTATACAGCCATATGGTCTACTCAGAAAACACGTGAAAGCCCAGCTATAGCATACGGCTTTACGCTTAAAAGCGTACAACCATATGGTCTACTCAGAAACATATTCCTATAGCGTACAACCATATGCTCAGACGCGTATGGCTTTACGCCCCTATATCAGAAACTGTCCCAAAATATACTTAACACATTTTCCGGAAAATTCGACTTCCATGACTCTAAAATTAATGAAACTTTCCAGAAATCTTTAATATAACACAATACATCATTTTCATAACCATTTGACTCGTTTGACCCCAAAATGGGTAGAAATACACCTTAAACCAAACACCCCTTTAACTTTACCAATGAACACATAAACATACATTGACACATCGTTTGACCACCAATTCATTATACCAATCTTGACATACGTTTTGACACTTGTTTACCCATTACAAACCATTAAATGACTCACGGGGGTACAACTTCGATCTTGAGCTAGGTATCTATCTAAGCGCCTACACGCATACTACCTTCTATCCTTGCATATCCAATCCTTTAACCTTAATCCAAGCCATAAGATCACATTTGAATCTACAAAACATTGAACACTTAAACTGTAAGCACGAATGCTAAGTAAGTAAAACGATTACAACATGATATCATAATTCATTCACACATCATACATTATATCCATCAAACCACTACAACATTAACATATACCTTAGCCACTTAAGCCTCATGTTCTACATCATTAACATCTAAACATACTTTCACTTTCACATCCTTTCCAAGCTAGGCCATTCTAACCTTATATCCATTTTCACACAAGCACATACATTCCAAATCCCTTCCTAATCTTAACATATAAACACATAACGCATAATATAATGAAATCCTTACAATCTCATCTTATAACCGGTATACTTACCTTAGCTTCCAAAGCTAAGTCTATCAAAGACATCCTCATCATCAACATCACTACCTTTCATCATCATCATCAACATCATCATCATCATCATCAAACCTATTGATACATAATCAACATCATCATCAACAAGGATTTAAATAACCCATTAAAAGCTTACCCATCATCCTTTCTATATCATCATATGATCATACTTTGATCATATGATGAAAACCCACTTAACCCATAAACCTTTACCTCATAATTATCATTAACTTAAGATTATGGATACTTACTTGTGGTGATCTTTGCTAAAGAAAACCATAACCATCAGGTCTCCATCTTCTTCTTTCCTAGCTATCCAACAAGTATTCTTTTCCATCCTTTTCTCCATCCTAAAACAGGACCATAGAGACACCCTTAATAATTGATAGAACTTAATAGAGAATGGTAGAATTCTCTAGATAAAAGATATTTACTTGCACTACTTTGGCCCTTTGGCATAATTGGTCCCTCTAGTCCTTTTATTCCTACTTTGGCCACAATCAACTTATGGCACATTTAGCATGTTAGCACTTAGGTCCTTGAAGTCCATTACCTTTCTAGTTGTGTTACATAATATTTTCTATAGCCATGATACCCATTCTTTGACTATCAGTTTGACTATAACTTGCATTCGTTGACTAGCCAATCACGTTAAACCTTACTCAATTTCATCTAGGGTGGGGCCTATTTGTATCCGGGATACGGGTGTTACAGTCGTAACCATCGTCGTAAGAATCAAAGCTCGCAAACCTCTCTTCGTCTATTTGAACTTCCAACCTGCTCAGCTCCCGCTCATCCTCAGAGTTCCAGACATCATCAGCAGCTTGCACATTTTCCTCAAAACTTAGCTGAAAGTGATCCAGATGAGGTTGCTGTTGTTGTGGCTCAACAACTCTTTGTGTAGATAAACTTGATGCGCCTTGCACAAATTGTTGTTGTTGTGGTGCATCAGCAGCTGCCACATTTTCCTCAAAACTCCAACGTATCTTGTTGGATTTTTCGTTCT
Organism: Artemisia argyi; assembly: GCA_030686995.1. Classification (NCBI taxonomy): domain Eukaryota; kingdom Viridiplantae; phylum Streptophyta; class Magnoliopsida; order Asterales; family Asteraceae; genus Artemisia; species Artemisia argyi. Next base: position 150,108,347 of record CM060691.1, on the reverse strand, counting down.
CTATCTTCTGCACACAACCCCACAATGTTTCAACAACATCAGCGTCTTTGCGAAACTCATCGTATAAAAACTGGTCGATCACAAATTTTCTGTCGTCAGAGATGTCTTTGCACTCTGTGTATCGTGTTCTCAGGCGTTGTTTGCGTAACTTTGTCAGCTCAACTTCTTAATAACTTCGACAATTGCATCTTGTCGTTCCTTGTCGTATATATCAACTTGTTTTTTGACATAGTTTTGAATTTGTTTGACAGTGTTGGAAAAATTACAAGCCAGTTTTTGTGTTTCATTTGTTGTTTGAATTATATTTGAAATTGTGTGTTTGAAAGTGAGTTTGATGTTGGTATTTATAAGATGAAAAGTGATAAAATCTTTTGAGAAAAAACTTATTATTTTTTTTTTTTAACTCCAAACGGTCACTTTTGTTTTGAAAGTTGGAATATGTATTTAATATTAGAAATGATGAAGCTTTTTTGTGTGAATAAAGTGTGCTTAAAGTCAGTCGATTTCTCAACCTATTTTCACAATTTTTAGCCAGCGACCGATATTGGCAATTTGCTCCACAATGTGGGCAACCGATCTACATATCGGTCAACCCGTATTGCCGTCCGATGATTTACAACCTGCTGTCACTAGCCTTATAGGGCAGAAGGAACAGTGGAATTGTACGGAAACTAGAAAAACTATCGTCCAAATTTAAATTGTGAAAGAGATCTTTTATTACTGCACTCAGAAACATCTAAATACAAAGACATTTCTAGTTAAGCACTTAATACTATGTAAACGTTATCAATTTCGCTAGATGCATAGTTAAATAGCCACAGTTCCACACACCTACGCCAGCAACATATCAAACCTTTCATCATAACCAATGATATTTCTCCTCCTATAGATTACTTTTAGAGCAAAAAGAGAAATAAAATTGGAGTCGAGTTATTCTACAAACCAAATATTCCTCGCATACCAAGGGATTTATCCTCACCATCCATCTAAATAGGAAATCAATGGTTGAGATTAAAAGCATTTTAATATTTCACTCATTTTTTATAATTTAAATATCTCTCAAACCGTTAATCGTTAAGCGAAAATAATTACACCATCGCGACGGACATTTAATTATCTTTCTATAGACGGGCACTTTGATATACTTTCCAAAAAAATAAATTGTTTTTCTCACGTTTTTTTTTTTTGTGGCCGAAAAAAAATCATATATGATGTTACATATCATATATGATATGTAATATCATGATATTACATATCATATCATATATGATATGTAATATCATATATGATATTATATGTAATATCATATATGATTTTTTCGGTCACGAAAAAAAAAAATGTGAAAAAAACGAAAAAAAAAAATTTTGTTGAAAATTTGTCAAAGTGTCTATTTATAGAAAGATAATTAAATGCCCGTCGTAACGGTATAATTTTTTTCGCTTAACGATTAACGGTTTGAAAGATATTAATATTAGAAGAAAAAAAAAATGAAAATGGGTTTTTTAAATTGTTGAGATTAATCTCATCTATTAGATCAAATAAAAATGGAGGGAAAATGGAGGGGAAAGATTAGTCCCCTAATATGTACAAAAAGTTTGGTCCTCAAATGCTCATAAAATTGAACCGTGAATTACAAACATTATTTTTCAAGTCAAAATTTCTATAATGAAGATTACCACTTACTGCAAACAGACACGTCACCATAACTTTCTGCCTACAAATATGTTCCTAATCAACCATTAAATCACTGTGTAACAGTTATTAATTACACTCAAGGCATAAACTAACCGATTAACAGCTAAACCTAGAGAATATCAGTCAATGTTGGTTTTTCCTCTTAAAAAATTACGAGTACTTCTAAAGCAAAGAAAGCAATCACAATGTTAGGGAAATACACAGTTTATTGTCCAACTAATTAAAGACAAGTCACCTAAGCAACAGTTAAATCAATCTTTTTACAGCTACACTTATAATATATATCTCAAACTTTTCACTATAATCATCAGTGTTTTTCTTCTTAAGGATCAATTGTAAAGCAAACGGAATGATCAAACTCTAACTTATCGTTCAAGTTATTATTAAAAACAAATCACAGTCTCACAGTTAGGCCATATGAGTCAAAAAGACTCAACGGGTAACGTGAACTTGGATAACCTCATACGTTTACCGGATTTTACCTATGCAAGAGTCATGAATTACACAATTAAACAATTAACAGCCGCACCTATATACACCTTTAAAGCGATATATAACAATAATACACAGTAAAAAGGTTAGTTGTTATTTTGAAAGTGAATTAATTAACCTCAATAAATATCAAACTCTTTGAATTCATCGTCATCTTCAAACAGATCAATCCATATATCTGAATTGGGTGCCTTCTCCGTTTTGCACTTTTTTTATAAACTCACTTTTAAATTAGCTAATAAGCTCAAGCAGATAACCTAATGAGCCGAGAAAAATATGCTTAATAGCTTTTTCAAATCTCAGTAAACCGATGTTACCTATAAAATAAGTTACCTTCCACATTTTCACCCATCAAAAAGCCATAACATCTTTGAAATTAGCTTAACAATCAACCTCAAACAAAATAAGCTTGCCAAACACCCCTTAAATCAAGTGTAATCTTATAACACTCAAATGTTTTATTTAGTTTAAAGCAAAATGCAATTTGATTCTCCATTGGTGAAAGTTCAAAATGGTTAAACTCAAAAGTTTAACACCTAGAACTGGCTATGTCAATTCAACGATTAATCGTTTAAAGAAAAATTTTATTTGGTATTTTATTAGTATAACTTTTATAATCGTCAATTCTTTATACATTCAATAAATGGATAGAGAAAACGTCGCAGAATAGTAACATTGATCGACTTGAACTGACTTTTTAGTGCACATAAATCATAACACAGTAATTAGTAAACCAAAGAAATGGATAACGAAAATGTCGCAGAATAGCTATTCGGATGATAAAACACGCAGAACATGATTTAAACCAATGTATGCACTATTAAAATAAATAAAAAATAAAAAGCTTTTATCAGGTATATCATACCACCTTTACAAAACTGATGTTATTGTTTAGCTACAAAAACTTGCACATGTGCTGCGTGCGCACGATAAACCCTTCGAGATCCACCCTTGAAATTGAACCCCGTCCTTATGAGAAATCAGGTTCATCTGGCTTGAACAGTTTCGGCATCTTTAAACTTGAAGAAGAACCTACAACACCTTCCTTGTGACTAATCCCTCTTCTAGTGTTCGCAGCAAATCTTGAAGCCAAAATAGTAGCTCCCAAATGCTGTGAGTTTTGGTCTCCGTCATCATCATCGTTGTAATATTGATACAACCCTTCTTGCCTAGCGAGTTCTTCAGCCATTTTCTTCCTTTTATGCCGTCTCCATGCAGCTTGTATAAAACATGCTCCCCATGTCCTCCATTGGAACGAGTAGTACCTGAAAATGGTAATTTTACCCATTTACATACAAATGAGTCATTTTTGTTATCGTTTATTCTTGATGGTTCAAATGGGTTTAACTACTTAGGTTCAAATCTTTTAATACAATATCTAAAAGTAAAGTCCATAAAAAGGTGTTTGCACAATCAGTTTCTAGTCTTTCGACCCACACCAGTATTACCCTTTTTACCCGGCCCCATTACACAAGTACCTGAATGCGTGTTGAAGCTTCTTGCTATGAAGCCGTTTGAACTGCTTAGCCACAAATCTTAAATCTTCTGCTCGAAGTGCAAATGCTTCCACTTCATTTAGTGCTTTGACAGTTCGAGTTGATGATGGAAGATTAACATTTGAGTCAGGTGTCAAAACCCAAGTCAACAATTCTTCACCACAAAAGTCACCAGCTTTAAGAGTAATCGAGTTAAAGAATCCCGAGCGTCCTCCATTGGTTGTAGAGCTCTCGAGTTGACCTCTTATCACGAAAGTCATCTCGTTGACTGGATCCCCTTCACGAACCAAATACTGACCTTTCGTGCTTAATGATTGAACAAGGTGTTCACATATCACATCTAGGAGTTGATCATCATCCATTTGTGAAAAAAATGGAACCTGTAAAATATGACACTCAAAGTCTCATATAGCTATGGGACACGAAATAAGGAATAGAAAATTAAAGAACTTACACGTTTAACAAGGGCTAAGCAAAGATGCCTTTGAATTTGCCGTCGTAGGTCCAAAGGCAAAGCACGAAGGATATGTTCTTCATCTACTCCTCTTGTTGCAAGCCATTTGTATTGAACAAACCTGCGAATTTTCTCTTGTAAATCGGCGGGCAATTGTCTATGCCTCATCCATTCCTCAGTGTCTCTTCTCTTGACCCTCCACTCTTCAAGTCTCGCTGCAGTAGATTGGAGGTACGTCTGTACAACAACATATTCAGAATCATATCAAGCCATTATTTAGCATGTTCTTGGTTCTAATGTAGTGACACAAGTCAATTTAAGTCCATGTCACTTGCTACCACAGGTAGCAAATTAAACGGGTTGGATGACGGGTCAAAAAGCATACGTTCTAGTATCAGACACATGTTAGTTTATGGACACATTTAATAAACGTATGTCCGGATTCGAACTCGAGACTATGGGATTGCAGGCATTGTGTATGAGATTCAATGTATATAAATGTTATGATTTAATTATTATTTCACAATAACGTCTAATGGTCGTTAGTACTTAACAATAATTATTCTAACGGTCATTAATGTAAAAGATAAGGAGTAAAGAGAAAATAAGCCAAGAAGATCTAGAATTCCTCTTGTGCTTGTATGGCCGATCGTATGGGTTTCCATAGGGGAATCCATGCTTAGCTTAGCTAGCCAAACTTCTCTTCTTTTCCCCTCTTATTCCTTAGTAAATCGAATTACATAACCCTTAGGGTTATGCGATTGAAGTGTTTGGTTAGCTATTGTGATCAAGAAACTAGCATTTGCATTAAATCGCTAACAATACGCTTGTACAAGAACGTAGTAATAATCCCACTTGGATTTTTGTGAAACCCTAAATCGATTTTCCCCAAATGGATTTGATAAACCCCAAGTTTTTAGGGTTTGTGATTCTTGATCTTTTATTGTTGCGTGGAAGCTTGCAAGGTACGTTTACTATTTAAATTCAAGGTTAATTAATTATGCATATTTGTTTTAAGTCTTCCGCTGCGTGCTTTGTGATTTATATTTATTTATATGTGTCTAAATTCCAACAACACCTTGGGTTAAGGTTGGATGAACCTAACTTTTGACCAAATATTGAACTTTTTATTCCGTATAAAAAATATTTATGTTAAATATGATTCCAAAAAACTATATTGTTACAATCTTAACTTATTTTTTGTATAAAGCAAATTTGGAGATTATATGCATTAAAAGTACATTGTGGACAAATTTCAAACCTTAGAGATAAGAGATAATCCAATTTGACACATATACTTAAATGGATCAAAATTGCCACCTCTACTTGCTAAAAGTAAAATCAGCATAAGGTATATCATCCACATACCTGCATATTACCAATGAGCAAACAAAATATAACCAAGCCTCCAAGACAAACGGCACAACCAAAGAGTGTTTCACCCGTACTAGTACTCGTCTCCAAATTTTGTCCATACGAACTGCACGTCATCAAGTTATGTTAATGGTTTTAGCCAAAAAGTATAGCTAAGATTAAGATAAGCTTTCATTTGATAACGAGTAGATCATACCTTAGACTTTTTAAGCCAAACCAAAAGCAAAAGAAGTATTTTTCAAAGAACGTTGCAGATGTAACTCCTTCGGTGAAGGCAGGACCATACATCCCAAAAGTAAAATTAAGAGGGCTAGTTCCAGTACTACAATTACTCAAAACTTTAGTTTGTTTGAGCCACTCATCTCGACCTGGTTCATCCACATGGTCACAGTCAAAATACACACGATTGCACGGATATGTCAAGTTCTCCTCCTTTGCACATTCTTCGTTCCAACATGAATATTGCCTCTCAATTGCAAGTAAGTACCATGAAGCTCCGATAACCTGCACTGGCATATCATAATAGAAATAAATAACAGATAATATATATTACAAAAAGATTATCATGACTAAAACAGGAAAAATAATAAAGTATGTTAGTATTTAATGCAAATAAACCAATTTTTCATTTAACATTTTAACCCAATTGACCTGCTAAATTTACAACAAAATCCAAATCTACCCGTTCACAATGGGTCGAAATTTCTACCTTGAGACTACGCCATCATAATCCAACATACATTTAAAAAGGATTAAAGAGTCTAATTTGCTTACATGACTAGCCAGCATATACAAGATGATATAGTAAGCTGCACCAGCCCAAGCAGTCTTGGCAATTACTCCGGTGGTTTTTGTAATGCGTTGGTTCAAAGGAAAAATCACAAACAATCGCGGAATATATTGGATGATGATAACAAGAGAAATAGAATGGTTTGCGTGAGCAGCTGTAGTACTTCTTACTGCTGGAATGACGAACCAGATGAATAGCTGCATAGACACAAAACTATGTAAAACTCGAACAAATATCCCTAGACTTTATCACACACTATCACATGCACGAGAGACAACACAAAATCAATCATAAATGAACCTGAGGCAACGGAAGAGCAGCAGCTAAATCAACAATAAACCCCGTCCTCAAATACCTTAACGCAATCTTCTTAGGATCCTTAACAAGATCACCTCTCCCAAACACTCTCGAATTAGGAGCAACATAAGCCGTCCTAAACTTAATAAAAATATGAATAAAAGACATCACATCAATCAAACACCGCCACACGGTAATCAAAGCTGCAAATCCATAATCTGAACGCATACAATATCTACGTCTAGCTATCTCAGGAACAAGAAAATACAAAGGATCAACAAAAAGCGCGTTAAGACATGTGATCAAGAATATGTAGTTCCATCTCATGATAAACTGACCACCCGGGTCGAAGATTTGAGTTAGCCATGAGGATTGTTGGTTATTGGATGTGATTAAACTTGATGATGTTGGGTTCGCGGATAAACTTGTCGATGGAATACGAATGTAGTTCATGGTGTTTTATGATTTATGGAATTTTTATTAAAAAAAATGTTAGTAAAATTTTATTAGGAAATGATAAGCATTAGGAGAGAGGACATTATGAATTCTAAAAAGATGGGAAATTAATGGTATGACATTAAAAGGCGCGAATTAATGGAAATTTAAATTAGTGGATGAATTTTTGTTGGCATCAGACGTGGAAAGTTACATTATAATTGTTGTTAGTGATATGTTGGCCTCTATGATGGATTCCAACGATGAAACGTTCTAGATGTACTGTATTAGTTCATGGAAATACAATTTAGATGTTAGAATATTAGTGTGTAATAGTTAGGATATAAGTTTAGGGGGTTAATTGTATTTTAGCTCAAACTTAAGGAGGTTAGTCATATATTAGGAAAGTTCCTAACCTCCTCAATTGTAGAATCCTTGTTCACCAAGGATTAGGTTTCTCCTCCCTCATTCTCTATAAATAGGGATGAGGGGGTGATGTTTTATTTGTACCTTCTTTTATTTCTCACGTTTAATAAACGTTTGAGTGTAAAATATATCGTGTGTGTTGGTGCCACTCGGCATTAAGGGATCATAACCCTTTGCCGAGATCTTGTTGGAGTAGTTCTTGATTCGTGGTTCCGCTCTAGAAATCGGTTTGTTGGATTTCTCCCAACAATTGGTATCGGAGCCTTGTTCGGGAAGAACGAATCACACAACGTGGATAGAGCTAAAACAAGAGAAACGAGTAAACCGGGTTTGGTTTGTCGGTTACTGCGCAGTCGTGGGAGAAGTGGCGCTGCGGGTTCGTTAACAGTTGGATTTCTACGAAATTCGAACCGTAGGTTGAAGACACATAGATCTAGGATCTCACCGGAGGGATCTTGCATCGGAGCTTCCAGGAAAGATATATAGGTTGTCGAATTTTCTGGTTTAGTTATTGTGTTCTTTGTCGTTTTCGGTTATTGTTTGGCTATAGTTGTGTAGATTACACGGTTCAAGGTTTCTAGGTTTTCGAGTCAAGATTACTTGGGCAACAAGGTTCTTGAAGTTGTCTTGCAAGGAGGTGGATCGATTATTCTAGGGTTATAGGAAATCGATTTCTTTTGTCACAAGGTTCTTGAAGTTTCGGTTTTGAGCTTCAAAGGTGACAAGGTTTTGCAAGAAGTTTCAACTTCAAGTTTTCGGTTTCTTGGAATTCAAGTCTTGGTGGTTCTTGGAAGACAAGTAAGGTTTAGCTTTGTCTTGGGATTCAAGAAAAGTGATTACTTGGAGTACAAGGTATAGCAAGGTTGTAGACTTGAGGTGGAAAGATCGAAGCTTTAGGGTTTTTCTAAAGGTTAGTAGATCAATTATTACAAGAAAGCGGGTTTAGCACACGGCTTGCGAGACTTGTTGGTAAAGTTGGTTAAAAGGCAACTTAACAACGTTTGTAGCAAGGTTAAAGAAGAATGGCTAGTATGAATACTAGGTTAAACATCGAAAAGCTCGATGGGAATATTGTGCAAAAACATGGAGGTTCAAAACAAGTTGGGTTCAAGCAACTTGGTCTTGGTGTTAAAACTAGGGTCCATGGAGTACATGTTCAAAAGCGTGTTTGGTTTGAGGTGGAACTACAGGGAGCTCAGGAAAATCGTAAAGCTGAGGTAATTCAGGAGAGTAACGATCATGCTGCAGTGGCTCAAAGAAAGTTGGAGGTTAAACAACTTGAAGGAAAGAGAAACACAGATTACTTGATAAATAAGCAGGTACATCTTGGTGCAAAGGGTGGGGCAGACATTATGAAAACCAAAGCACCTGGTCAAGATGGTGCAGAGGGTAATGCTGCTGAAAGGTATAGAGGTGACAGTAATATGGCTGCTTTAGGAGTTGCTGCAGTGATTAAAGAATATGCACATGAGTCATTGACTTTCAGGGATGCAGTTGCTTGTGAGGTAATTTTCAAGTGGATGGCTATAATGAAAGAAGATATGGATACTCGGTTTAGTATGTGTTTGCTCAGCAATATTTTGAGGCGAAGCAGTGACGACAGTAAAATATATTACTGGAAGTATGCACTAGGTATGTTCATATATCTATTCCTCTATATAGATTATATGGGGTTTACTTGCGAAACCAAGGCTGAGATCTGGGTTACCAAGGGTTTGCTGGATGAAGCAAAGGAAATTATGCTTGGTATGGAGATCTTCAGGACTCAGAGTGGTAATATTCTGAGGGTGTCACGATTCAGGTTTTCCAACGGGATGTCGGTTCAGATATTGTTGGGGGGACACTCTACGCTGTCGCTAGAGGATGGTCTATCAGGGAATCGTGATGAAGAAAAGAAGAGTAAGGGGTCATGTATATATGCAGTTGAAAGTCATGAGTATCAAGTGGTCTACACGAGACCTGACATAGCATCTGCGGATGTGGGAATGTTGGATAGATTTGATCGTGGATTACAGACGGACGTACATGCTTTTGTGGATTATGACAACGCCATGGGTATATCGATCACTGTCATGGGTAGATCAATCACAATGTACGGGTTTATGATACAGGAATGTGCTGTGAGCTGGGAAGCTTTGTTGCAGTACATGATGGCTTTGTTAACAACTGAAGCGGATTATATGACACTTGCTGGAGAATTGAAGGAGGATACATGGCTAAAAGGACTCTCTACAGAGTTGGGATTTGAGCTAAGGTTAGTAGCGGGTATTGCTACTGGTGCCTTGACGAAGGCGGTCCCCGGTCCGAGGTTCCAGCACTGGTTGAAGCTGCTGCGTATCAGAGAAGGCTAACTATTACCACTAAGGTGGAAATTGTTAGAATATTAGTGTGTAATAGTTAGGATATAAGTTTAGGGGGTTAATTGTAGTCATGTATTAGGAAAGTTCCTAACCTCCTCAATTGTAGAATCCTTGTTCACCAAGGATTAGGTTTCTCTCCCCTCATTCTCTATAAATAGGGATGAGGGGGTGATGTTTTATTTGTACCTTCTTTTCTTTCTCACGTTTAATAAACGTTTGAGTGTAAAATATCTCGTGTGTGTTGGTGCCACTCGGCATTAAGGGATCATAACCCTTTGCCGAGGTCTTGTTGGAGTAGTTCTTGATTCGTGGTTCCGCTCTAAAAATCGGTTTGTTGGATTTCTCCCAACATTAGAAAAAGTGATTAAAAAAAAACAAGGTCAATTTGAATTTTAATTACTTAATATTTTTTCTTTTGATTTAAAGTATTAGAGTTAACTTTTCCTCTTTTTTTTGACTTTTTAAAAGCAATTACCCGTAATAATTTAACCGAAATAACTTTTAATTGTTTAATTATAATGATATATCATATTAATTAACCATTTCAGCTGAAAAAACCGATAACATCTTTTGAAAAGTCAAAACACAAAACTGATAACATCTTTTGAAAAGTCAAAACACTTTATATTGAATAAAAATAACATGGATACCTTAAAGTGAGAAAAATATAATTCAGTATCCAAAATTTAGATTCACCTACATTGTGATACTTTTTTGTGCAATTTTCTGTTTAGAAAATAGGTAAGCCTACGTGAAATTTTTAATTCCCAGCTTGTTGTGGCGAGATTGCAAAAATGAGTATTACAATCGTTTACTTGTGATTAGCAACGTTGTCTCGTGTACGAATTAAAATAGAAACAAAAATAATTGGGATTAGATGGTAGAATAGCAATATATTTTTTAAAAAATGAGTATTACAATCGTTTACTAGAGTGATTAGCAACGTCGTCTCGTGTAGAAATTAAAAATAGAAACAAAAATAATTGAGATTATGTCGTAGAATAGATAATATTTTTATGAAACATTCATATAATTTTGTGTTTATTATATATAATAAGGGGATAACTTGGCTACAATTTTTGTAGCCAATTGGCTCCAATCCCCTTCCAAAATGTACTAGAAAATGAAACATGGACCCACAGAAAAAAGTCAGGGACCCACAAAATAAATCAGGGACCCACAATTTGTAGCACTAATTGTAAGAAATTGGCTACAATTAATTGTAGCTAACATTTCCCCATATAATAATTTGTATATTTGCGTAATATTAAAAAGACTATTAAGAAAATGATTTTATAGTACAATCTTAATATCCCGATTCGATATTGCATAAACGAAAATGATTCTGAGTAGGATCGCGATATTGAATACTGGAGGTGAGCAGAAAAACCGAAAAAAACCAAACCAAACCAAAAACCGAAAAAATAAATAAATAACCGGCCGAAACTAAAAACCGATGGTTCGGTTTTTACTTTTTCAAAGACCAAAAAATGCGGTTCGGTTTTGGTTTTCGTTCAAAAACCGAACCGAACTAGTTTTATTATATAATTAACATAATATAAATAAATTACTAAATAAATCAAATTCTTTTTGTGGGTGAATTTATTATATATTTATCTTAACATTTATATGTGTGTTGTCGTGTCGTGTGTTTTCTTGGCAATATATCAATTACATATGTGACAATGATCATACTATGTGCATGTTTACTTGCATATGTGTATGTCTTATCTGTATGTAATTGTAGAAATATAAGATAAACATTATTAAGCTTTGATTGACAAAAAGTAAAAAAGAATAACCAATTTTCTACGTAAAACAAGTTGGTATTCGGCCGTGATTTCGGCAAGTTTAAGGACTAAAACAATTTTGAAAATTGCAATTTTGTATCAGTTTACTCATACTATATTAGATATGTATGGTTGGTAATTTGATATAAAGAATATCAGAAGTGTAGTATTTGTATTAGCATGCATTAAGTTGTTTGTGACACCATACCATGTTACAGTAATACTCCGTATAATACTAGTTAGAAACTTAGAGTTCCATAAACATTTACTGTAAAATGTAAATCCCGCACTGAAATGGTTAAAAACCGAAATAATTGAACCGAAACCAATAATAAACCGAAAAAACTGAACCGCCAAAAATTAAAAGGTTTCAGTTTTAGGTTCTATAAAAACCAAACATTTCGGTTCGGGTTTGGGTTCGGTTTTGGTTTTAGCCAAAAACCGACCAAAACCGAACCGTGCACACCCCTATTGAAAACCTTGCCTTTAGTGAATATATGTGTAGTCACTAAAGATGGGGCATCTCGAAAAGTCGAATTCTTGTAGTGAAACAAGTATAATAGAGAGAAGTAAAAGGATATATTTTAGCAAAGTCTTTTTTATTTAGGCAGCTAACTGTGACATTATTTTACTATAAAACCAATGCGTACATCGGCACATCGCCCTTATTTATTGATTACTACCTCGCTTTAGTTTCATGATCTAAAGTGTTTTACGTACAAAAACCCTAAAAAAAGCGTTTCTTTAATTTAATCTTCATCTGATCAAACTCATGGCTTTAAATCTTACCCAGGGAGCAATATCGAAGCTATTGACTGGCAAATGGACAGAGACCAATCTGAACCCGGTTGTTCAAGTGATAGATATTCAAAGTATAGGAACACAAACTAAGGTTAGCGGTGACAGAGTTGAAAAGAAGGAATGGTACAAACTTCTGTTATCGGATGGTTTGTTTTTCCAGGACATTGATCATATTGCTGATGATGTTAATTGGTTGATTAGAACAAAGCAGTTGCAGAAAGGTTCCATTGTTCAACTCACTTACTTTACGTGTAGTACGAGCTCTAACTCCATTTGCAAGTACGTGTTATATATCTTTCATTGTGCTTATTAATAATCTCAAATTTTAAACTAATACTGTGGGACATATTGTAAAGTTTACACTAAATATAGATTTGTCAAATTAGTTATGAAACCAATCAAACACTGGCATGGTGACAAACAAGCCTGAGGTGGTCAAACAGGCCTCTCAAAAAGGATATTTCCCTGGTTTAAGTAAAGGCCATGGGTATGAATTTTTTTTGCCGCAGATGTATTTAATTTATCACCTTTTATATTCCTGCGTAGCGAACCTTTTTTTTTTCCTTAAAAACCTTTGTAGGATACTTTTGAATTTATCTTTATGTTATACGTATGAGCAGAATTTGTGTATTATTTGACTAATTTACTCCTCTTTTGGTTAAATTTGAGTGTATAAATTGAGGGTAAAATCATCAAATAATTCACACATCTAACGATACATCAAACATACCGAATTTAAAAGTATGCTACATAGATATAGAAAAAATAATAATTAGATACACACAACTACAAAAAGTAATTTTTATAGATTATTGATGTCACATCAGATGACGAACGTACAAATCAAGGTTGTCAAAATCGTGATCCTGATCATAGGATTATACAATCATGCGATCCTGATCGTAAGATCGTACGATCTTACGATCTCACATATAAAAAACAAGCATGATCGTAGTAGGATCTTAATTTAATCAGGATAGATCTAGGATCGTAGGATCGCACACACGATCATAGGATCGTAAACGATCCGATCCTACTACAAGTCCATCTTTTTATCTTAAGTGGAGCAAGATCTGTGTAAGATGTAGGATCAGGATCGTAGGATCGTATATGATCCGATTCTACTTGAAGCTCATGTTTCTTATTGTTTTTTCTTTTATCATTCACTTAGATTCGTTTATCATATAAAATATTATTTAGAAGTATAAAACTACAACCCTAATACCCTATACAAAAATATATACTACATTTTTACAGGATTTTACTATCTCGATCTGATCCTACGATTACGATCTTGTGAAACCGAAAACGATCCTAGGTAGAATCTCGATCCCGACAACCTTGGTACAAACGTATTTTAAAGTTATCATAGACTCAAGGTGGATTTTTATAATGTAACTAGTTAAGTTTATTACTTTATTAGTAAATAAGTGATTTTATATAAACTTATAAAGAAACAACCCTTTCTCCTTTGGTTGTATATGATGGCAAACAAGTAATTCTAATGTCATTTTAAGTAGATTGATATATAAGTAGGTTATAATCACATAAGGTGACATAGTGGTTTGGATTTGGTCTCTTAAATGGGTAATTTTCTAGAGGTTTCATATTCAAACCTTGGGGAGAAAATTATTCCTATGTGGCCACGGAGGTTCACATGCGATAACTCCGAGCTATTCAAAAGGGTAGTCGCTCTGGGATTAGTCGGCTCGCAATGTCGAGTCAGAACTCAAGTAAAATAATAATAATAATAATAATAATAATAATAATAATAATAATAATAATAATAATAATAAATGCTTAATTTGTTCCAGTAAGCAGATATATAGAAGTTCTTTGTTCTATCCAAACACTAAAAATTGCTTATTTGCTTAAAGTTAAATAGGTAAGCAGTAAAAATAAATAAAGCCATCAAACACTCTAGCTTATTGAATGATCAAAATTAAAGAAACTTACTCCAAACACTTAATTGAACGTGCTTGTTGTATTATGAATGCTTGGATAAAAATGGCTTTTTTTTTTTTTTTAAATGCACGAGCTATTTTAGATAATTAAGCTTACCCAAACACCCGTTAAACATTAATCGGTCTAAATGACATTGTTTTAACTAACAACTAGTATCACATCGTGTAACCTTTTATTTTATCCAATACCCTGAGTGGATTCATGTATATATGTATGTGTTATAAATTATATTCTTTCTTGGTCTTTAAAATTGGTGGCTGCCTATCTTCCAATTATTTTGTGCAGTGTTGCTACAATTTCCAATCTGAAAGTGATTTGTGTCGAATGTGATATTGTTGGTGATCCAAAACCAATCAAGACCGCTTCGATTGAAAAATCTACACCCGTAATTTCAGATAGGGGTCATGTTGATCCTGATCACAATGAAGATGTTGATGATAGCCATCCTTCCGGAGAACATCTCGTTTCAAAAGAAAAACTATCGACCTTAACAAATAAGTGCCCTTCTTGTTATCAAACTCAAAGAAAAAAACAAAAATGTCAATCAAGCAATATTAAAGAAGATGATGATCTGGGTGCTTGCTTTGAAAAGTTGGAGAAACTTAAATGGCTGAAAGACGAACGTAAAGTTGGACACTTGCTTTTTGGGGAAAGTGCTGACTATAGGAGAGTTTGGTTGCATTTGAAGCCTGAGGATTGTTTGTGTAACTCCCCATGCCCGCTTACTTTGAAAACTTTGACTTTTTACGCGGAAACGCTTGAACTAAAACTGACCTGCTGTTACTCTTTTATAAACTGACAAAAATCAGTACACAATCAGACCTTGGAGCTATTTTTAGATGAAAATAGACTCAATCACCTTCGAAACGATAGGTGGCACGACCCGTGACGACTTACGGATTAAAAGATATGAATTTTTGAAAACTGCCAAAAATCTGCACAGTCTGCCCGGAAAATCTGGACAGCTTGTTGTCCCGAAATCACTTTCAAAATCCCTGGCCGGAAACCTGACCTCCCGAACTCGAAACTCAACCAAACTTTCCAGATTTATTTGGTATATGAATGGGATCATTTTCATGCAAAAACATTTATCTTACGATACCCCGAAAGGGTACTTTACGACGGGTTATGCAAATAACCCGTTTTGACCCATTTCGCAACAAACCACTTATATCACTTTCGTTTTACACCAAACTCACCCAAAGCCATTTACCTTTCATACTTAATCATTTACATAATTAATCAACTCATTTGCTACCCAAAATGGGTAAAAACACACTTAACCCAAACACTCCCTTAACTTGACTATAAAATACATGAACCATGTTATAACTTACAAATTGACCACCAATTCAAACACTTGACACTTGACCATACTTTACAAAACATTAATGACTCACGGGGGTACAAACATGACACTTGAGCTCGGTATACTACCTAGCTCCTACTATCTTACCAAATCCTTCTACACTTCGCATATAAGCAAGTCTTAACTCATACTCCAAACCGTAGAATCTCCATGATATATGAACCTACAAAACATGGTTAGACAACTAAACCATAAGCTTTCGCTTAGTAAGTAACCCGACATAAAACATATATCATACACATATTAGCACATAAGCATCATGATCACTTACTTCAATCCATAACATTCACTATACCACATAGTCTTCATTCATTACTCAATCCATATGCTACACTATCACAATCACAATACACATATGGATAACATACATATAACATATGTTTTAGTACAAGTTACTTACCTTCATTCCAAGCTAGCTATCAATATACCAAATCACCATCAACAACATCACTATTCATCATCATCATCATCATCCTTCATCATTACCAAACCTAGTAGCATAACAATCAATAATCATAAACAAAGCTTTATACAAAACCCACCATAACTTACTCATCATCCTTTATATATCATCATATGATCATATCTTGATCATATGATGAAATCCCCAATTACTCCATATAAACCCTAATTCAATATTCATAAATTAACTCAAGATGGTGATTACTTACTTGCATAGAATCATTACTAGGGCTTTATCTCTTGAATTGAGAGTCTAATTCTTTCATCAAAAGATCATATGTTAAGCCTTCCCTCTCTTCTCTCTTGCTCTATGTCGACACACAAGAATACACCACACTTTCCTGGAACATTTTAGAATGTCTGGGAATTCCTTCACATATAAGCCACCACAACTTTGGCCTAATGACATTATTAGTCCCTTAAGTCATGTAACCATTCATCCTTAGTACTAGAACAAGTTGGTTCTAGTGCTAGTTTGAGGTTTTGGCAAAAATAGTCCCTGAAGACTAGAACAAGTTGGTTCTAATACTAGAACAAGTTGGTTCTAGTACCAGTTTAGGATTCTGTCAACTTAGGTCCCTCAAGTTCTTTTCCTTTATATTAGTGACAAATAATATTCAGTCATTCTTAATACTTATAGTTTGACTACCGGGTCTGACCACTACAAAATATTTGTTGACTAACCAATCACGTAAGGCCCTTATCCCAGTACATCTAGGGTGGGGTCCAAGTACCTGGGAAACGGGTCTAACAGTTTGAGTTGGGTTTATTATGCTTCAAAGAAGTTTGGACTACTCACTTAGAGCACAGGGTACGGTCAAGCCATGGGCTCGTGCCATCCTACCAGTCGAGAAAATCCCACGGCGCACTGTACCATGGTTGGCGCCGTGGGCTCTTGCGCCGTCACCATGGCTCAGCGCCATGGCTACTTTTTTTCCTTGAACGTGTGTTGTGTTTGTGTTATACTGTGATGCATTTTTTTTCGTTTTTTTCTTTTTGTGTGTGTGTGTGTGTGTTTTGCAGGTGGTGAAACGAAGAAGACGACTCAATTTGTGATGTGCGGTATTTAGTCAATTTTAGGTCTTTGTATATTTTTATTAAAAGCTCATAGTCTTTGTATTTAAAAGCCCATTTTGGTAATGGTTTGTTTTTTATAGGTTGGGCTTGAATAACTTTGGTCCAATAATTTGTTTGGTCCGACGGCTTGAATAACTTTGGTCCAATTAATTACTTGTAAAATAAAAAAAATAAAAATAAAATAAAAAAAGAAAGAAAAAAGAAAAAATTGCCCCACGGCACCAGAAATTCTGGTGCCAACGGATACCCCTGAAATGTGGTGCCGTGAGGTTTCTGGTGCCATGGAGCTTTGCTGACGTGGCAGCAAAAAGTGTGACAACTGGCAATTTAGGGAGACATTTTAAAACCCGCATTACGTTAAAGTTTGGTTAAAATTAAATATTTGGAACTTTAATCGCAACAAATTTGTGAAATTTAAACCGTGTTTTAAATTATAAAGTTTATGTGGAATTGAATTTGAATTATTGATTTGTTATGGAATTTATGTCATGAATTATTGTTGAGACGTCCTTTGGGCACTACGTCGACTTCGGCACTAGGAAAACCTAACGAATTTAAAAACTTTTGAATAACGGTCGCATCTAGATATTAAATGAACGTTTTAATATTTAAAATTTTCGGGAAAGTGTATTTGGAAATTAATGGCGACGTGTACGAGTATTTTTGGCGACGTTTAATACTTTCATGAACGAGTATTCGTGTTACGAGAAATACCGATTTAATAATATTTCCTAATAACCTAAGTTTTTGTGGTTAATTGTGAAAAGAGAAAACTAGAGGGACCAATTGTGTAAATTCGGGTATTAATACCCTAAACCTAACCCTTCCCCCTCATAATATCATCTTCCCCAACACCCTCTCCCCTCTCTCTTGTCGCCGCCCCACTGCTACGCCGGCACACTCACCACCGCCTGTCACCACCACACACCGCCACCACCAAAACACTCCCCATACTCACCTCCTTCTTCCACACGCGCCCCAAAAGAGAACCCCCCCCCCCCACCCGTTTTCTTGATTTACCGCCGCGTACACACCACCACTCTCTTTTATTTTTTTATTGAAGTTGAAAGTGAGAAACGCATTTTTTATGCGTCGGGTTTGACGAAGCCGAGCCAAACCCGGTTTGATTTGTTGATTTAGGATTGGATTTACAAGATTTAAAAATGGTTTTGATATAAATAAATATGGTATCCATGTGGTGTCGACTCACGACCGTTTTGTGCTCGATTTTGAGTTGTGGAGATCGTTTGGGATGATGTTGGAGGCTCGGTTGAGCTTAGCCGAGACCCTCGGTGTCTTGATTGTTGGCTCGTATGAGCATGCCGCGACCTCAAGGGTCCGTTTGGTTGATGTTTTGAGCTTGGGTGAGCATGTCGAGACCCTAAGGGTCCGATTGGTGTTGTTTGGTGCTCGGGTTGGGCCTAACCGAGCCCCTCATGGTCTCGGGGTTGGGTCTTGTGGCTCGCGAAGTAAACCGAGACCCAAGTGGGTCTTTCGGCTCGAGCTTGGCTCGATTTGTCGACCCGAGTATTATTACTCTTGTGGTTCTACTTGTTGATGTTAATATTATTGTTGTTGTTGTGTTTACTCTTGGTTCGAGGGATGTAGAAGGGTCGAGACCTTGTGGTCTCGGCAATGGACTTTTATATTTTGTGGAGTTGTTGTCGAAGGATAATTGGGGACCGATTGTGAGACGGTCATTTAGTTTGACGGAGATAGGTTAGTCGGGTGCCGTAGTCGGACCCTATTGTTGTAGTTTGTGATATGGGACGAATGACGGAGTTGTGGTATTGACAATATTACTTTGGACTCATGGTTGTGCGAGTTGGAGTCACGTTGACTTTCTAGTCAACGGTTGACTTCGGCAAACGCCTTAACATTTGGATTTGGACAATGAGCCGAGAGTGATGACTCAGACATGTGACTCATCTTTTATAACTCGATACGATTTATAATTAAACAAACAAACAAAGACTCGTAATAACTTATATTATCGATATAAACATTTATATAAATATATAAATGTGTAAACGTATATATATTTACATAAGTGCGTATATAATAAATAGGTGATCACGAGTAATAAAAATAATGACGTTGACGATATGTATTAGACTATGACAATAGTATAATAACGTCGGAAACTTCATTATAACTAAACTAATATAAATAGAAATATGAATATAACGTGAAATGTCTTACGAAATAAAACAAGCTTTTGGAAATAAAAGGAAACTTTGCGAGTTATAAAATATTCGAGGGCACTTGAATCCAAGTGGGCCATTTTATTAATTGTTGACTTTTGTGCTTGTCACGGATGCGTGACGTTAATAGACTTGTTTCATATAACTATATAACTTATTTAATCGACGGATTAAATGGGACCTATTTAGTTATATAAAAAGGGTTTATTAACGGGTATTTTATCCTGCGTTAGGTTGTGGTAGGAGTGCGGGATAATAAGCTACTAAATATCTTGTAAGGTTTACCGAATTGACGAATTTGGTAAGTTTGACGATATATTTAGGAAACTTGTTAGACTTTAAAACTTACCATATAGTAATCTACGTGCTATGTGATTTAGGACTTGGTATGATCTTGGAATAATATATTAGATAAATTAATTGTGGAGGATTAGCGAGTTGACGGACTTGGTAAACTTCGATGATTTATTTAAATAATATATTGGGCCAATATTAGACCTGTAGATCGTTATTATTATTTCTTTCGATGTGTTTCCTGGCTTTGTGTTGAGTCGACCTTCCACCCACACGGATACCAAACGCCAAATCAAATATGAGAAACGGATTTTGGAAAGTAAAAAGGAATACGTTTGGGATTGAGAATATTTGATTTTTGAGAAAATGATTCTAAGAAGAGTTTATATTGTTAGGAAGTGCCGAGTCCGTAGTTGCCGTCAATTGAGTTGCTATACTTCTTGATTCTACCGGTTTTTGTGTTGATATCTGGACTTGAGGTGAGTCATAGTCCCACTTTTACTTTTGAATATTGTTTTCAAATTCTTGGGGTGACAAACGTGCAAATTATTTTATGTGGACTATTATTGCTGTTTATTCTAAAACTTGCTATACTTATAGAACTAGGTAGGTTATAGCGCATGTCATATCCTTAAGCATGCATGAACATGTCGTATCCTTACGAATGTTGGGCATGTCGCATCCTTGCGAATGCATATTGATTTGATCGGTTTTGGACTATAGTGTGCACCTATAGGTTTGGTTTAGTGATTTGAGACCTGGTCTAGCTAGGAAGCGTTTTGTGTATATGCCCACTTGATTGAATTAAGAATTTAAACCTATGATCTCACTAGCGAAAGCTGAATTTTAGCGCGTTTTCTAAGGTAATCAAGTGATGACTTGGGATGCTTGTTTTGGAAGGCTTGACATGGCAATCTGGTTTAAGGATCTATCCTCAAACTCTGATATGTTATTGTGGACCTATGTTTAACTTATTTTGGGCATTACTTTGGATATTTGGGATGAATGTAAACTTTAAAAACCTTGGTTGGTTTTGTTTTCACTTATGTTTACTTTATCTCGTTTCTTTATGACTTGTGATGGATACCAATCCCCGTAGCACCCTGAAAGCTTGATTAGTCTTCCGTTGTACCAAATTTTGGGGGTGTTACAGATTGGTATCATAGCCAAGGTTATAGAGAACTAGGTAATAAACACCTAAACTACAACCAAATTTTTATAGAAAACGATCCTCGACCAATGCCCGCCAGCCCGCCAAGCCGAAGCATCTTGGATTATGATTGAGGTATTATGAAATAATGATATGATATAAGATTTTGCAATGATTTGGGAATTATGGATATGTTGATTTTATAATATGATGGCGTTTGGAAACTTATATGATTTACTTGTTTTAGAAATGTTTTAGTAATGCGGTATTTGAAAAGTTTTTCTTGAAATTATATAATGGAAGTTATATGATGATTTTAGTACGATATTTTAGTTTCACGGTTTAGTTGTTTTGAAACACTTACACCTACCCTACGTCGTTGTAACAGACCATGGCCTCCTATACGCTCGATATTACTGAGGATCTTCTTGCTGATCCACACCGCCTAACACAGATCACCATGGCTCCTGATGATCCTTACAGGATTACCATGCATTCAGCTACTTTATCACCGACAACAGTTTCTCCCGCACCACCTGCTTCACCTACTTCTCAGGGACCCTCATCTTCTTTGGGGCTTCCTGGTACTTCGAGACAGCTCACACTTCATCAGGCTTTAGCTCATGTGGCTCCACATTTCGCCCACCGAGCTACGACACGTATGTCTGTGCGCCCTTCATCACCACCTATGCACTTTGATGCTCACGCTCTTTTGTCAGATGCACCACCCACGTCATTTCGTCGTCGTCCTAGATCACCTACCCTATCACCTCATGGTTCACCTGTTCGGAGGCGACGATTGATGGAGTACCCCTCAGATGAGGAGGAGGAGTACGAGGGTGAGGAGGAAGCTGATGACCCTCAGGAGGGTGAGCAGAGGGATGATGACCCACTGGAGGGTGAGGAGGAGGAGATGCCTGATGATGATGGTTTGCCAGCTTACAGCCTGGCACATTCAGCTCATTCTGCAGAGCCCGATTCTCCGATACATCAGCTAGAGCCAGTTTCACCTGATCATCCATTTTTATTTGATTCTCCACCTGGCAGTCCTGTGGTGTCGGACGCGTCATCTGAGATATCTACTGAGCCTACGGATCTTGGTGAGATTGGTAGGATTTGGGCCTGGCTTAATTCACAGAGCGAGAAGATCTCGCAGTTGGCAGATCGGATTGATAGAGTGACTGTTGAGTTTATTGGTGAGCTGAGGGTGGATATGGTTACTGTTGAGATGAGGACTATAGCGATTAAGAGAGGTATGATGGAGATACATGAGCAGATGGAGAGTCTGCAGAGAGGGTTCAGCACGGCTCGCGAGGCAGATCGCAAGCTGTGGCAGAGGAACATGGAGTTGGAGAAAGAGGTTGCAGACCTCAAGAGGGATATTGATACTCACAGTGTCGAGCTCGGATCGTTATGGAGAGAGTTGGATGGTTTGAGATCTGAGTTGAGGAGTCTACGCCAGCATAGTGGCTAGATAGTTTTGGATTATGTTGTTATGTTGCTTTCTAAACTAGGGAGTGCTTGGTTAGAAAAGCTAGTTATCCTATCTTTGTGTATTTTAGTTGTATGTTCGTCTCGTTTGGAACGGTTAGTATCCTTTATGTCTTTTGGTAGTTGGAACGATGTATTGATCGCTATTTGTATGGATGACGGTTATTTTGCATGATGTTATGTGGTTCTGGATGTTTATGGAAATTGCGTTCCTACTTGTTTGATTGATGTCTTGTGGTGTATTGTTGATATTCTACCGATGTCTTGGCTCCATCTATCCAATTCTTGTTGAACGTATGATAAATACTATCGGAGACTTATAAACCTTGTATTGTGTTTCAGATCAATGGCCCCATGACGAAACCCTGTCAGAGCTACCCGAACTGGTCCTGCAGTGACTACCCCTGGTCGCCGAGGACGCCGTCCTACACGAAATGTTGAAACCCCTACTTCCGACAACCTGGACACCACCAACCACAATGACAAGAATCAAAATGTTGATGTTCAGGGAGACAATGGTCATATTCCACCGAATGCACCTACTGTGGATCAAGCTATGATCAATCAACTTGTGGAGCAACGTGTTGCTAAACTACTAGCTCAAATCACTCCAATAACTCAGCTGGAACCTTTCCACCTGTTCATACTACTGGATGCAATTACAAGGAGTTTCGAATCTGTGGACCCATTGAGTTTGGTGGAACTGAAGGAGTGGTCTACTTGGTCAGGTGGATAGAGAAAACTGAGTTAGTGTTTACTGTCAGTAATTGTGCGGAGAATGCAAAGGTAAAGTTTGCTTTTTTTTACTTTTAAGGACGAAGCATTAACTTGGTGGAACAATTATCGTAATTCGATTGGGAGTGAAGTGGCCTATGCCATGACTTGGGAGCAGTTCAAGTACTTGCTGATTCAGACTTACTGCCCAAGGAATGAAGTTAAGAAACTGGAGATTGAGTTTTGGAATCACAAAAGTAAAGGGTACTGACATGGTGACTTACAATCGTCGTTACCAAGAGTTAGCCTTGCTTTGCCCAGATATGGTTAACACTTAGACACTTTTCTTGTTATAGGTCTTTTCTAGTTTCTCTTTGGTCCTTCGGTTGTTTTTATTCGCGCGCATTCATTCCATTTCTTAAGGTGAGTTTATAGCCTCACTTTTACTCATTTAAATGTTTTATAAACCTCGCGAGGGGGATACATGCTAGTTTTACAAACTGAATACAAGTAGTTTTTGGTATGCTTGACCTGATTACATAATTATAGACATTGAGTATTATTGCCAATTAAGTCCTCATCATGAACCGTTAATTCCGTAGGGAAACACTAGTATTATGAATATGCATATTAGGCTTGGCGGGCTTGACCGGGTAAGTAGCGCTCACATATAACGGTCACATAATATTGAGAGATATGGGGTAAATGGCAAACTTTACCTTCTCGAGGCACTATTATCTAGGTCAAGGTTCGGTTTCATGAGCTCAATGCTATAAATCTTATTTCCTGACTTGTATTTGTTACATGTCAACTTAATTATGGGCGTATAACAACATAGCCCATCGTATTTTGAACTGAATTATCTTGTATTAAAATGATTACTTATTAAACTCTATGAATTCACTCAACATTGTTGTTGACTTTTAGCATGTTTTATCTCAGGTCCGTAATTGACTTTCGGCTTGGATGGGCAGAGCAAGAAATGGATATCTACATGATGGCTCATGTTTAAATAAAAGTTTTCATTCGATAATGTTCTAAACGTTCAAAACTTGTGTATCTTTTAACTATGTTAAAAACTTTTGGAACCTTGTTGACTCTGATAAATTATCGAATGTGACGTTTTAAAAAATGACTTTGTTTTAAAGTTGTTTACTATACTTGTACTATGTTGCTAATAAATAGCACCCTATGTTGCATTCCGCTGTGTTCCTAAAATGGGGTGTTATATTAGTCTTCAGTACAATTTAAATCATGGCTTACATATGATATCCAGCAAGTAAAAAATGTATACAAATAAATTCGTAAACCTTTACTGATAAGTTGATTCGATCGATATGAAATTAAATCCACATATTATTACTAACCTCATTTTGTGTAATCTTATAGGACAATCCCTTTAAACAGCAAACAATAACCCGAGTTTGTCGGTAATCATTGCTCTTTCGCTCTCTGACTACTAACTCCTTCCTATAGTCATCCCTGTACCACCAAAATTTATTCCAATTAATTACATTAGGCTGAAACACATTACATAAACAGATAAAACGAGCCACCTGACCTTTTCAGCTTGCTTGGGTCTGTCTCCTTATGTTTAGGTGAAACTCTACGCATTAAAACGATCCCAACTTTTCTGTAGCAGGTTTTTTAGCAACTGGTCCAGTGGTTGCATATGTGATCAAAGTGAAATGCATCCAAAATTAATAGAACTCATAATCAAATTCAAAGATTTAATTAGGGTTGATAAACTTACACAACTAATTTTTGTACTTCTTTAATCCGCCTCTTCATTATTGTTCAAGAAATTTGTGGATTTGGATTTGGGTTATGTGTTAATTTGAACTGATCATGGAATGAATCTATGATAATCGGTAGAATGCGGAAATATCAGGAAAATGGTGGATGTGTACATCGTAATTTCTAATCAAGATGTTGGGCCAATGACACTGGATGAGCCGACATGTAACATGCCAAAAAAAAGAAAAAAGAAAAGCAGTCCACTACACTACGTCGTTTTAAATGTGATTTAATATATATACTCCCTCCGTCCCAATAAAAATGTCCACTGACCAAAAGCTCAAACTTTAAGAAATCCACAGTATAGCACATATGCGGTTAAAGAAATGACAATAATGCCCAAGTACTTGAGATGATAATAAATGTAAAGTTGAGGCAAATATCTTTTTCTTTCACTTCATGTAGACTACAGTACGTAACATGTTGACTAATTTGCATGTGCAAAAATTTTCATTGTTATTTAAACTACATTCAACTAATCCCTTTGAACTCTAAATTTTGTGTTAAAAAATGAAGGCAAAATATTGCCGCATACTTTTGTTTTGCCACCAAAATTATGGTACTGTAAATTGAATCTTTTTAAATTAATCTAATCATAAACCACAAATATTACTATGACCATGTTCTTTAAGTACTCCACATGTTTACAACTCTCATCAAAACAAAAATACATTGACACAAAAGATGTACTCATCCTCCACCTTATTCACCTTCATCAAGTCACCAAACCACTATACCGTATTAAATTCACAACTCCATTAAATTCACATGTACATTTTCTTATAGAAAAATGAACCACAACACACATTCATCTACTAAATCCAACTTGACCAATGATGAACGTCAAACTATCTACCAATCATTGTTGCAAGAAAGCTTGAATGGAGAGTTGAAAAATGGATCCATTAAAAAATTAGCATGAAAATTCTCAGTATCTGAGTATAAGTCGCATTTGGCATCGAGCTAAACTCCAAATCCTCCAAGGATCAACGGTTGATGTATCTTCGAAGAAGCCAAGTGTTGTTGGGCGAAAGCGGATACACATTGACTTTACTCAAGTTTCACAAATTCCATTACGTCGTCACACAAATATTTGATCTCTTGCAATTTTAATAGATGTTCCAAAATCAACCATACATAGAAGAATCAAAGAAGGAGCACTTAGACCACACACGGATGCCGTCAAGCCGCTTTTGACCGATGAAAACAAAAAAGCAAAGGTAAACTTTTGTTTGTCTATGATTACTCCTCCATCTTTAACAAGTGCTAGCACTACTTTCCATAATATGCACAACATCATTCACATTGATGAAAAATGGTTTTACATATCGAAAACATCAAAACGTTACTACCTTATTCCCGGTGAAGAAGAACAATTAAGAACATATAAATCGAAAATGTTCATGACAAAGTAATGTTTCTAGCAGTGGTTGCGCGACCAAGATTTGATGCATTGGGTAACGAAGTTTTTTCAGGAAAGATAGGCATATTCCCGCTCACAACTTTAGAACCAGCAAAGCGTTCAAGTAAGAATCGTGTTGCGGGAACATTGGAGACAAAGCCTATCTTGTCGGTAACAAAAGACGTAACAAGGTCATGGATGATACAAAAGGTATTACCGACTATTAGATCTACGTGGCCACAAGGTCATACGGGTCCGATTTATATCCAACAAGACAATGCAAAGCCACACATTAAAGTTGACGACGCCGAGTTTCTTCAAGAAGCATCTCGAGATGGGTTTGATATTCGACTTTGTTTTTAATCGCCAAATAGTCCGGATTTAAATGTGTTAGACCTCGGTTTTTTTCGCGCAATTCAATCACTTCAAGAGCAAGAGATTTTGGGAACGATTGATGAATTGGTTCATGCGGTTCAATCTTCATACGAAAGGATGCCATCTCGTGAACTTAACAATGCATTTCTAACTTTACAAACATGCATGAAAGAAATCTTGAACGTTAATGGTGGCAATAACTATCGAATACCCCATATCGGTAAAGGTAGGTTGGAACGACAAGGAAGTTTGCCATTAACAATTGATTGCGAAAACAATTTAATAGATCAAGCAATTTCTTATTTGCGTCGATAGGAAAGATATGAAAAACTTCCATGCCAACGGAAGAAACATGAAGAAAAACACATTCTTTTTTGTTTCCTTTTGATATGCTCATGCAGTCTACTGTAATGTTAAAAGGATGGTGGAATGTGTCTTTTGTTTAAAGTTGTAGGAGTAGCCTACTGTTAGAGGTGCAAATATAGAACCGTTTTTTTTAAATCGGGAAAAAAACCGCAACCGGTTTTTTACAAAATCGGTTTTAAAAAAAACCTAACTGGTTTTTTGAAACCGAACCGGTTAGACCGGTTTTTAATTTTTTCTCCAGACCGGTTTTTTCTGGTTATATAACCGGTTTTATCTGGTTTTTAAAAATAACTGGTTTAAAACGGTTTATTTATTTATTTATTTATTTATTTATGTTATATTCATACATGTGGCCCTTATAAAATATATATTTTTGGTATATATAAATAAAATAAATAAAAATGTAAAAATTTTATAAAAATTTTCGGATATAATAAAAGATTTTCGGAAAAATAATTATTTTTACTATTTTAATTCGAAAGTAATATTTTTAATATTTAGGGTTTTATAAAAAAAAATAAAATAAATAACAAATAGGGTGCGTTTAGATGTTTTACCGAGCAAGAAAAGAAAAAGAAAAAAGAGGAGGAGGGAGGTGGTGGCTCGTGGTGGTGTTGATGGTGATGCAAGGGGCGGCGGCTAGTGGTGGTTGGAGGGGTTCGGGGTGGTTTTGATTAAATCGACTTGTACTTCCGGAACGAGCACGTCCCGATCTATCTTTTGGTGTAATAAAATAATAGTGGCCGGAAAAATTTTTCGGCGACCGGAAGTTGGCCGGACGTTGGTGGTGGGCGACGGTAATAGAGAGAGAGAGGTGGGAGAAGATTTTGTAGAGAGAATATTAGTGTATGTGTTTGTGTGTAGAAATGAAATAAAATAATTATTAAAGGGTATTTATATTTTTGAGATATATATATCATGGTTATCAAGATTGCGATCATACATTAGTAAACCTTGCAAGATCTAAGTAGGATCGAAGATAGCATAGGATCGAAGTAAGATCGTAAGATAGCTAGTAAGATCGTAGGATCGCTATCGCTCCCGATCCTACTATAAAGCCTAATTTTTATTATTAAACAAACATTTTAGTGAAGTTAATCCCACTTCCTAAATCTTGACAGAATTTTACCCTTATACATGACCCGACTTTGCTCGTGTCCAATTCTTTTCCACCCAAATCGTTTATCAAACGATTGTAACATGAATTAATTGCATGTATTACATTGTTTATATTGTTACAATGTTTAAACTTTAAAATTTTCATCTATATTCACTTAAATTTGTCTATTATATCGAATTTTATGTAGAACTATATAACACTACAACCCCTATCTAAAAAATTACATTTTTGTAGGATCTTAAGATCCCGATTCGATCTTACGATCTCGATCTTGCGGAGACAAAAACGATCCTAAGTAGGATCGCGATCTTGATAACCTTGATATATATATATATATATATATATATATATATATATATATATATATATATATATATATATAGAGAGAGAGAGAGAGAGAGAGAGAGAGAGAGAGAATATTGTTTAATTATATTTTTGATAATTAACAAGTTTATTAAATAAATGTTCGAAGTTTTTAGTAAAATTCCGGAAAAAACGAACCGGTAAATAACCGATAAAAAATTCGAATCCGAACATTTATAACCGAAAAAACGAACCGGTAAAAAACCGATAAAAAAAATTTATAACTGAAAAAAACCGATTCCGAACATTTATAACCGAAGAAAACCGATTCCGAAAAACCGAAACCGAACCGAAACCGGTTATTAGAAAAACCTGTTTTTCTAAAACCGAAAACACAAAAAAACCGATTTATTTGCACCTCTACATACTGTCATGTTAGAAAAATATGACAAGTTGATATCCTTTTGTTGAAAGTTGATGCTAACGTACTTGTTAGAAAAAATATGACAAGTAAAATGTGTAAGATAATAGATAGTTTTATTGATCGGATGCATTACATATGAGATAACATCTGTATTTATACTAAATACATAGCTTCGATAATAAGCAACATAATCCAAACTCTAAACCTAATGGACCCTAACCCACAACCGGGTTTGGGCCATAATCGAAACCTCTAATACTCTCTCGCAGTTTGAACGGCAGCATTGTGGACGGACAAACTGGAATGAATATTGAAAGCAGCTTCTTCTTTTCTTCATCTTCTTTTTTTGTTTGCTCGAGCGGAAGCATAATTGTATTTGGCGGCATAGTTGTGTATTGCTTGCGGCATCCTTCTTTGCATGATGATTGCTTTTACGTCATGGCTTGCTTTGCCTTTAGAAGGGAGCGGCAATTTGATGACCAACTATTTACGAAAAACGACAATGATCTTTACCAACGAAAACAATTTGATGAGGAAGAAAAAAATATGGTTGGTTGAAGGCAACTCAACATTTTTTTTACGGCTAGGGTTTAGGGTTTATGCATTGAATATGAAAAACAAAATTCTAATAAAAATAAAAGTAAAGCGAAAATAACTATGGATCCCTCCGAATCACCGGCGAGTAGCCGATGACCGGAGGATAGCAAAATATGTAGGTGGATCTTAGCTAAAGCTCCGATACCATGTAAGATAATGAAATAGTTTTATTGATCGGATGCATTACATATGAGATAACATCTGTATTTATACTAAATACATAGCTTCGATAATAAGCAAAATAATCCAAACTCTAAACCTAATGGACCCTAACCCACAACCGGGTTTGGACCCTAATCGAAACATCTAATAGAATGTCCTTTTGTTGAAAGTTGATGCAGTGAACTTATGTACTTGTGTGGTTTTTATTCATTTTACTGTTTATGCATCTATTAAATGTCCAAGGGTAGTATTTAGATTTTAGTTAATTATTATTTTTTATTTTTGGTACCGGACATTTGTTTTGGGATAAACAAAAAAAGAAATATGAACATTTATTTTGAGACGGAGGGAGTAGTAATTTTTCGACACCCATAAAACCCAAAAGTTAGAATCAAACGTATTAACCCGTATTTTAACTCTTGTGTAAATTTTGCCACCTGCCGAACACACCAAGACAAAAAATGGTACCAATAATTCATGAAAAGAATCAAACAATGCAACGGCCACAAGTAGTTACTTACCCTTTTCCACTCACCATTTATTCTCTCACTCACTACCCTAAAACCAACTTTTCATTCATCCCAAATTCCACGGCGAAAATGTACCTCCGATCAACGCTTCCCATCCTCCTCCTCATCATCGCCGCCGTCATCTTCTCCTCTTCACCAACGGTAACATTCTACACTTCTACAAAAATAACTCTGTTAACTTTACTTTACATTTTTATTAAAAGTACTGTTAAACCCTAACTTTTATAAATAAATAAAAACAATTGTTATTAATAGGTTTCGGCTCGATCATCGCGACCGTTATCTGATGCAGTTGAAGAATTTCTCAACAATCTCACGTAAGTTATATATATATATATATATATATATATATATATATATATATATATATATATATATATTTTAGAAAATTCTCTAAATGCCCAAGTCGCCCAAATTGTTCACCTTCTCAAGACAAAAGACAAAAAAGACCTCTCAAAATAGACAAGGCGATTTGAGCGAGTAGTCGCTCAAATAAAATGTTGACAAGTGTCCTATAATTGTACTTTGGGCGACTTTTTTTGTAAGGTGTCCTTTGGGCGCTTTTTGGGCGACATTTTATTTGAGCGACTAGTCACTCAAGTCGACTTGTCTATTTTGAGAAGCCATGTTTTTCTGTCTAGAAAAAGCGAACAATTTGGGTGACTTGGGCATTTAGAGAATTTGCTCTTTATAAAATGTATGCAGATACTAGAAAGAAGTTAGGGTGTTTGGGTAGGCTTATTGTGCGTGGTTATTGTAGCGAACTAGTGCTTTTAAAAAGTGTAAGTGTAGAGCCAAACGACTTATGCGGGTGTTTGTTTATGAGCTTATGTTTCGTAAGTCGGTTATTTCTGGCTGAGTTTCTAGCTTATGAGCTTATTTTATGATATTTAAGTCATAATAAGTTCATAAGTTGAATGAGCTCATAAGCCATAAATAAGGCATACAGAGGTGAGCTTATTCTAAGGAGTGTATGGTTAAGAATTTAAGCTTATTTTGGGTTTGTGAGCTTATGTTGTTCGGCTTATTTTTTATAAACTTGTTTTGTTTGGCTTATTTTTCTGACTTGTGAGCTTATTATGACTTAAAGATGGAAAATAAGCTCATAAGCTAGAAAATACACCATAAAAATTAGGCTTATGAAATATAAGCCAATTCAATCATGCTTCTATTATGCTTTTATGTCTTTATGCCTTTATGTCGATGCGTGTTTCTATGTTGCTTGTCCTATATGCCACACGACAACACATAAATTTACATAGGGGTGTGACTGTCTACATCATACCTCTCCGATACTCTGCTTCGGCAGGATTGGGTATATTGTTGTTGTCAATTAAGCTTATAAGCCAAAAAAAAAAAAAAAAAGTTAAACAAACACCTCGTTATGCTATTCTTATAAGATGTTTATGACAAGGATTCTGCTTGCTTAACTAAGCTGATACGCTCTCTCTGGTGTGTGTGATTGCTTATTATTAGTGCTTACCTGCTTTTCTGCTTACTGAAAGTGTTTGAATAGAGCTAAAATGCTTATGTTTTTAAGCTTATTATTTAAGCTATTATAATATGCTGTGTAGGACAGAGCTTTTGCATACTTAAAAATAAGCTGATAAGCATATGCGAACACTATTTCCAGTGTTTGGTATTGCTTATAAGTGCTTATCTGCTTCTTTTTTTTTCAGCAGATAAGCACTTTCAATTGTTTGGCAAAATAGTGCTTATTTTCTTGTTTACACCAATATAAGCATAAGCTGATAAGCATATACAAACACTATCTCTGATGTTTGAGATTGCTTATAAAAAGTGCTTCATCAGATAAGCAATGTTAGTTTGAAAAAAGGGCTTATTTGCTTGTTTTACACTAAATGAACTAAAAGAGCACTTTAATAAGCACTCTATCAAGAGCTCATAAGCTGTGTGGTAAATAAGCATAAGTTGTTAAGCTTTCCTAAACATGAATATCTTCTAATTCCATATTCCATATTAATTAATATTTTCATATCTTTGGGGTAATTGGGTGTTTAGTTGAGCTAATTAATGCATCATATCAGCTTATTGCGTTTGCTGTTTGGGTGGAGCTCCTTCACACTTAAATTTGTTATCAGCTTAAGAAGCTAAGACGTTTTTTCTTAAAAAAAACTTTTGAGCTGTTTGAGTGATCTTACCCAAAACCCCTAAGACTGATTATTGCATCTTAATACAATGAGGGTGAAATAAGCATATGCTGAATAAGCATTTTGGGAATTGCTTATTTGAATGGCTTATCTGATGTTAATTATCTTACCTCTTAATCCAATTAAAAAACAGAATGTCCAAGCAACTGTGTGTATCTGATTATTGCATTTAGTTACATCATAAACAAATCCAAACACTATCGTATGCCTTACGTTTTTTTTTTTTTTTTTTTTTTAGTGCTTAACTGCTTATCTCAAAACTGCTGCTGCTTATTCAAAAGCATAAACAGCTATCATAAGCACACTTACATTTTTTAAACTATATTTGTTTAATCACTATTTTTAAATTTCATTACGAGATTACTTTGTGCAGCCATGAGTTAAAGTCTTACTCAGAAGAAAACGACAAAGATTTCAGCATTCTAGCTCGATCCAAGTCGTCGTCATCGTTTTCTCTTGCTCTTGAAACCCTTCAGAAGCATCTCAAGTAAGTTATTGGCAAAACTTATCTCTTGATTTGTACTTGCATTTTTTGAGTTTGCCTATAAACTCTCTTAGGTTTGTTATTGCATACATAACAAATACAGTATCATTTAATGCGTTATGAGTGTTCAGATAAACTACTTTTGTATTTAAGTTGTTATACTAAAACAAGATAAACGCAACACAAAAACAACCGCATATTTAATTGTTGTGTTTGTTATCCAAACACTATCTCGTGCAAACTGTTTGTCGACTTGTATCAGTTTTATCAACATCTATTGCTTTCACAATTCTATGCTAATAACTATCTAATTCTTTGCTAATAATTGGTCTTATATCTACGTGTTTTATTATGGACTGCTTATTAAAACCATTTTTATGCGACCGTTCATAAATTTAAAAAAATAAAATAATGCTTATGGAGTTTTGACACAACAAGTATTTGCCAAACACTTAACTGTCATATGTCGTTAAAATACAAACAAATCCAGACACACTGTCTTGCATTTTTGACACAACAAGTCATTTGCCAAACACTTAACTGTCATATGTCGTTAAAATACAAACAAATCCTAACACACTGTCTTGCATTTATTTTTTCTTACAGCTGATAATTTGCCTTCACTTATCTCAAAGCTGTTTGTTCTTATTTTAGAAGCATAGCTGTTTTAACTTATAATAAGCAGTCCGAAACAGTCTCTTCTATATACATTACCAGAATCTTTATAAATCTGTTCATTTTTTACAAGATTATTTTGTGCAGTTATGAATTTAAAAACATAGGACTCCTCCGCCTTGCCATGACTCACTCATCTTACTCCGAAGAAAACAACAAAGCTCTCAGTATTTTAGGCGAGAGTATAATCCAGACAACTGTTGCCTTAAGAGCATTAAAGAAAGATATAGATATATCATCAAAAGATTTGAATGATAAGATATCAGAGGTATCAAAGGTGGATACATCGTGTGCTGTTGATGGAATGCGTTTGGGGTTACAAAATGTGGTTAGAGTTTCATCAAATACTGATTCATCGACATCATCAATTGTTTGTGGTGCATTTAGGGCGATTTTTGGGGCTGTAGCCCTTGATACTGGGAAGTCTGATGATGCTGGCGATGTGTTCTGGGCAGTTCATGGTGCTGCCGGTAAAGCGGTTCCAATGTAATAACTAATCGTAGTTGATGTTCCTTGTTCTGTAAATTGCTGTTTGATGATTACTCGGAAGTGTACTATTACCTGTAGTTTGATACACTTTGGGTCCCAACATGTTTAAGCCTCATGTAATATATATGATTTCTAGCGTGGTTTCGTGAGATTATGTACATGTTTGATTGTTACAATTCACTTCTAATTCTGGAGTGAATATTTATTAACCGTTCAGTCAATTAACCAGTCGCTGCAACAAATTCACCATTCCTTACACGAGTATGCAATTTGTCGCATCAAGCGATTCAAGGATTATAGTCTCTGATGATGTTAGACTATGCTTTGGTGATCAAGAGCACGATCTGTCCCTATCATTATTTGTTCCTGGTGTTGTCTGTCAGACTTATTTGAATCGGAATGCAATATGCTTGGAAGATTTGCAGCTCTTTTATAAGCCTTTGATATAGTCTTTTTGTATTCTTTATGGATTTGATGGCATAAAATTTCACACGATCACATCTAGCTACATGATGGTTTTACAGCTCATTAGCAATCTTACCGACTTTCCTAGTTCTTGGTGCAGAAGTAGTTCTTAGTATAGTTGACGGAAAGCAATAAAGCCTAATGTACACTAGCCATACAAATGCCAAGAAAAGGTCTCCTGACCAGTGAATGTGGCCTTCACGTAGCACGAATCAACCTAAAACCTTATGTCACATTGTACACAAGACTCATTTGGGAAATGATTCGGTTGAACTTTTTGATTAAATTGCTTGGACTTGGTGTTTGGTTTGAGGGTGTGAACATGAGGGAATGACTTTCATTTCGATTGTAGTTGTTAGGTTAGAGGGTTTAGTAATTTGATAATGGTAATCTAACCTTCAACTTGAGGCACTTTCTAAACCCACCAAGGGTGATTGGTTTACAAACCCATTCCAATTATCATACACATTGTCATTCCTAATATAAACCAAACAGCTAAGGTGTAGTTTGGTTCGAGGGTGTAGAGAGGGTTTGAATTTGATTTGACGTTAATTTGTTGTTTGGTACAATTCATAACCAAATATTTGAAGTATGAGATCTAAGAATTGAATCCGAATATTCAGCTGGGGTTTATGACAAAGTCAGATGTTTTAGACAATCATTTTATTATACATCACATACTATTTCTTTCTCTTTCATTTTTCTACTTTTTTTTCATTTTTTTATTCAATAAGTATTTTCAAAACTAATTTATATTACATTTTCTCTCCTACTTTTTTTCAAACCTACACCAAATTCAAATCCTAATCCAAATCTAAATCTTAATCCTAAACCCATCTACAAACCAAACCAAACGGGCCCTTAATGTTTTCAATTGGGAGATTTAAACTGCGTCTCTAATATTCCTTCTATTATATGCGGAACAGATCATTCAAAGCATTTTCATGGGTTGAATAGGCACAATTAGCAACATACATCGTTTCATACATCGGTAATTATTTCATGTATATTAATAGTACTGTCAAATTTTTGGTGGTCAATCTTACTCTCTCTTATCCTTTAACCTGTAGAACAAAAACTATTGGGGTATAAAAATCTTTTTCTTACATGTGTTTACCCCTAGCTTTTACATGTAAAAGTGTTTATACAAAATGTGTAAGTAGCAAGTCACATTTTATCTTTGGGCATGTTTGGTAAGGTGTCTTTTGAAGTTTTTATGGAGCTATCGGCTTTTTTACTTCGAAAATCAAGCTCCAACTATCTACATTTTTATTATTAAATGTTTCTTCCGGGGAGGAAATGTAGATGATATCTATCGAATTTCATTCATGATTGTTCGAGCAAATTTTCGCAAGTGCTCTTCAGCCTTGATCCTTAGGAGGTTCTGCAGCTGCTCCTTTGTCTCTTATGCTGAAATAAGAGAAAACCGTTAGCTCGCCTCGGGGTTTTAATCTGAGACCAAGCTCCGGTGTGAGAGTAAGTACTTGGTGTGAATGAATGATAGAGGGAGAGAGTGGAGAATAGAGAGAGATGTGAGTATCAGAGTGTGTCTGTCTATTCATGTGTCATGTGTCTGAATATGCTTTTATGCTACCTCGGCTTAGTCCCACGACACAATGATTGTGGAGACTAAGTTGTCTTCTAGGGGCAGTGCACATATCGCTGATGAGCTTTAGGCATGGTCCTCGGGGTCTAAGTTGTCATTAGGCTACAACTACTAGTTGTGGACCAAAGTCTATGCTCATTCGTACGTCATTGTACTTGTACGTCAGCTAGTGTATTAACTTCGAAGCAGGCATTGCTCCATCATTCTACCTCCTAAGCAGACAATGCTCCTTCACTATGCTTCCTGAGGAGGCACTGCTCCGTCACTATGCCTCCTGAGCAGACGATGCTCCATCGCAGAGTGGATTTGTCTTAGAAATATTAAGAACTAATTGTGATTATCTCCTCCAAAGTATCCGGAGGAGTCCATACCTCATCAATGATGGTTATATGGATCTTGGGCAAGTAATTGATTTAACAATAATTTACACCATAAAAATGTAAGTTTCCGATTCACACTACATTGTTAGAAGATATTGGTAAAAAGCTATACTCCTATTACATTGTATTTTTATTCTGTTTTCCCTTCGAATATTACAAAACATGGCCTTTGAAAGTTTCGAAGGATATACGAGTCAAATATCATTGAAAACCCACTACATTCGGTAAAACAACACTCTCACAAGACAAGGATTGCGAGAAAATAATTATTTCCCTCCAGAATTATGGAGTATAAATATTGTATACTAAACCATAAGTATAAAGTAATGTATAGGTAAATTTGGTGTTTGACGATGAGAACTTCGTTCTTCCAACCTCCTAAGCCTGGATTCTTCTTATGTGGTTGCTCTCCCCAAACCCTAGTTAAGGTTTGGGAAAGGGGAGATGGTTTGTAAAGCATTATTAGCTTATATCTCGAAAAACATTAAAGATCGACCTCTAAATCCTTAATGTGGTTTACTTGAACTTTCTATTTAAAATGGTTTGTTGATTTGGAGTTGTTTGATGCTTTTAAATCATGTTTCCTATAATTATTAGCGGTTTGATTAGTCAGAGTTTTTGGTTGGATTAATCTCACCTTTTTTTTTTTTTAATATCTAAAAACGTTTTGGATAATCAAACCAAATAAGAGTTTGAGTTAGCCTAGTAGAAGCTTTCACTGTATAAGTAGTTGGGTGTTTGGCGTCTTACTACATGTACATGTGACATTTAGTCGCAACTTAGGTTTGAAGTCATGATTTAATTTCTCAAAGTCTTTTTTAATTAACTAGTTAACTAAAGCTGGGTGTAGTGGTTCGGTCGAAGGGACCGTCGACCTCCAAGGGAGACGAGTCTCCTTCCATCCCACCTATTACACAGACCACCATGGGACGCATCGCATGCGGAAGAAAGGAGAGAATCGTTTGCTTATGTGACCGACTCGTGTGAGGTTGTTTGTGTGTGAAGTGTGTTTATTTAATTGTTTTTGTGGAGTATATTTTGGTGGTGTTCTCAATCTCATTATTTTAAGGGAAATGCTAATGGCAGCCCTTAGGGCTGTGGTTAAAAGGAATCTTTTTATTACAATTTAATGTAAGAAATGAAGTCATCCAATCAGAATCAAATGTTCGTTGTGCATCCAGATTTTTAAGAATTGTATCTATGTTTTTTGGAATTGACATCCAATCATAGTGATTTATAGATGAATTTGTAATAAAATTGATTTTCTTAACGACAACCCTAAAAGCTGTTATCAGCAAAACCCTTATTTTAAATTGGTCATGAAATTGTTCTGAAGAAAGAAAGCTAATGTGCAGTTAGAATGTTGGTCTCTTGGTGTTCACCATTATACATGGTCTAAACGTTTATGATCGGTGAGTAATACTACTAGGCCAAGCGTCAATTGCAAAAATAATGTAAGTAGCTTTATCGCAAAAATAGTAAAAGTTTGTTACTATTGTGTAACATTTATTTCATTAAAAATAGACTCCTCCTATACACCAATATAACCTAAACATTTTGTTAACTCTTTATTAGGTTAAAAAAGTTATAATTTTAACTTTTGACCGCTCCAAAAACTGGTAAATTTCATCATTGGCAACATGCAACTCCTATCAATCCATCCCGTATTCATCATCATCATCTCCATCGTTTTCTACTCTTTACCACCGGTACATTCTACACTTTGTATTATTGTGTATTTACAACTAATAAAAATAAAGCCCTAACTTTTATAAATTTATCGTTATTAGGTTTCAGCTCGATCACAATCTACGCAACTTCAGATACATCCTGAGTAAGTTACCTGAAACTCGACCAGTATTTTCAATTTCTTTTATTCTATCCTCAAATTTATTCATCTATAGGCTCATCGTTGTTTCAAAAAGATTAGCAATCCCGAACACATAATTTACGTACTAGATCATATGTCGATATTTATATCTGTTTATCATGTGAAGAGATTTTTTGTGCAGTTATGATTATGATTTTCAGAAATCATCGAAAGACTTGAATAGTACTGTATCAAAGGTATTGTAGTTAACTTTAATGTGATATTCTACAACTAAATTATTAACGCTAACTTTCAATATATTTGATGGTTTTCAGGTTTCAGCTCGATCACAATTATTAACTTTTGATCGTAAAACATACGGGAATTTAGCTCCATCACTATCAGGATCTTTATTGTTCGATCTTACTTTGGGAAAATTTGAGAAATCAGCTCGAAAATCATTTCCATGGATCGGTCTTGCTGATCTTGAAACACATCAGAATTCAGCTCAAGCACAACCGTCTCCATCATTCCGTTCTGCTCCTGAAACGAATCAGAAACATCTCAAGTAAGTCACAGGAAAAGGGATCGCCATTTTGTATTCTCTGATTATTATATACTAAAATTATCCATATATTTTTAATCAAGGTATGAAATCTCCTATTATTTTGTGCAGTTGTGATTGTTATCAGATTTCAGCTCAACCACGATTGTCTTCGTCGTTCTCTGCATCTCTGGAAACACTTCAGAAACAGCTCAAGTAAGTTATCGGAAAAATGATCACCATTTTCTATTTTTCTAATTTAATATTAAAAGTATTATCATATAGGTAATGTTTGGTTAAAAGAGAACTGTTTATGATTAATTGTAGAGTATGAGCTAAATGAGCAGTTATTTATAAGTAGATTCAGATTTTGATTATTTCATCCTTTAAGTTTCTGACTCAGCAGAATTGTGACACTGTGGCATGCGTTTATTTGATTAGTATGTTTTGTTATTACATAAAGAGATGCAAGCAAATACTAGCACTTGCATTCTTCGAGGTTCTTAATAGACTACGAAATTTAGTAGATTTTAGAGAAAGGATAGTTGAATGGAAGTTATTATCTAGTTATATGCTAATTATCTGTTTATATATCTCTCTTCAGATGTTTATTGTGTTTTTATTGCATTTTCATACTAGATAAGTACTCCGTAGTCTTTACTCTTTAGTGTTAGGATAAAAACTAATTGTTAATAATTTTATCAAAATAAGCAGCTTTGGAGTTGATTTTTGAAACTAATATGCACGCAGGTCCCCAAAAAATAAGATAAAGAACTTGAATCTTGGTCATCCATTATGAATGGACAAGATTAACCGCAACAAACCCACTGTTATCCAATTATAGGCTAGTCTGTACTTGTATATATCTGAGGGATGTTTGAGATTGCTTGTTGTGTTTTTATTGCTTTTTTATAGCAGATAAGTAGTCTCGAGTGTTGGCGTTTTTATGGAAATAGGCATTTTTGAATGAGCAGTATGGGTGTTGCTTATTCAAATTTAAAATCTACTATTTTGCCTTTGAAATTTTTATATATGCAGAATCGCCAAACAGTTAAGACAACTGCTTGCTTGTTATTCTGTTTTGTTTGAACGGTACAGTAAACACTCTTGCTTGTGTTTATTTTGTAACAGCTGATTGTCTTTGAATATGCTTATTCTGAAAAGCATAAGTAGCTTTAAAAGCAATATCAAACTCTCAAATATTTTCTATTATATCTGTTCAGTTTCTTTAATATCTGTTTATTTGGTGCAGTTACGAATTTCAGAACATCGTGCTCCTAAGCCAAGCAATGACTCACTCATCGTATTCGTTAGAAAACAACAAAGAATTCAGCATTTTAGGTGAGAGACTAATTGAGACAACTGTTTCCCTCAGATTATCAACTAAAGATTTGGAAATATCACTAGAAGATT
This sequence comes from Artemisia argyi, assembly GCA_030686995.1. Lineage (NCBI taxonomy): Eukaryota > Viridiplantae > Streptophyta > Magnoliopsida > Asterales > Asteraceae > Artemisia > Artemisia argyi. The sequence continues at coordinate 150,068,098 of CM060691.1, read as the reverse complement.
TGAATGATAAGATGTCAGAGGTATTAAAGGTGGATACCTCATGCGCTGCTGATGGAATGCATTTGGGGTTACAGAATATTGTTAGGGTTTCTTCAAGCACTGATTCGTCAACTTCTTCAATTGTTTGTGATGCTTTTCGGGCAATGTTATGGACTATTGCACTTGATAGTGGGAAGTGCGATGATGCTCACAATGTGTTTTGGGCTGTTCATGGTGGTGATAGTAAAGCTATTTAGCAGTGAGGTCTGGTCTCAACATACTCTTAGTTTTGTAAATTGATGTCTCATGATTACTAGGAAATTACTATTATCTGTAGGTTTAATACGTGCCATTCCTAACATGATTGGAGCTTCATATGATATATTTGATTCAAGGCTGAATTATTTTCTTTTGATGTTATGTTTAGCTTTAGTGTTTTCGTTGAATGAAAGCTCTCTTTCATGTTCAGTAGTAACACTCTGCCAGTGAATTTGAAGAGCAGACAGAATGGTTCCGTTTTTTTTTAGTGTAATTCTCTGTAGCTATGAAGGGAAGGTACCATCTGTCGAGTTATGGCTGGTTAGTTTATAAGGGCAATTTGAATAATGGCAAACCGCAGGAACATGCTAGTTGCAGTTCACTTCTTTTCCTAGATAAGCAAGGTACTTTATAGTACCATTTAGAAGCATAGAAGATTGAAACCTAAATGTCTATCGTCATATTTTTCTTAGTAAAACAGGACCCCTTACTTTTTATTGGCATATAAGTTTCTAATTGCAGAGTTTCTGCAATGTCTATTGCATTATCTACTCTGACGTCTCTACGCTGACTCTTGATACTCTCTTTCTTTTCTCTCATATCTCTTCTCTTTACAAAACTAACTCGAGAACACAACATTTGGTTCATTTTACACAAGATAGCATTAGCAACATACATCTTTTCATATTTTGGTATTATATCACAAATTTGGTAGTCAATCTGACTCTCCTCCTTGGTGGCCTTGTTGTATTTTTTCAAATTTGTTCAACAACAAAATTAAATCTCATTAATAATAAAAATATTACGTAATAATTCAAATAGCATTAAAACATTACAATAATAATTAAAAACTTAAACTAATAATCTAAGTTGTATCGTGCCTTGATTTTTTTCCTTCATCTCCAACAATTGTTGTACTGGGGGCAATGAGGGGTCGATTACTGAATTAAAGAAAGATGTCTTTGTCCCGTTTCTTTTTTTTTTGCTAATTCAAGTTTTGACGTTGTATTTCAAGTTTCTCCCTTTGCAACTTCGCTGCTTCCCGACGTGCCGCCTCTACAATATCCAACTCTTGATTCTTCAACTAAATATAGGAGTTTTGTTGGGCATTCTTCTTTCCTCATTTTACCGACTTCAAGCTGAAGAATTTGTTAGCTACCGCATCAGTAAATGAAGATCCCTCACAAGGGGAAACGGATGATTTCTTCTTAGCTTTTCACGACCAATTGGCCGCTCTTCTCAAGTCTCTTCCTCAAACTCATCCGCTTCATCGTTCAAATTGAAACCACCTTGTGCTGACCCCGAGGTGGTTTCAGAAGTCTTGGATTATTTTTTTTTGACCCTTTTTGTTCATGTTAAAAGCAAGCATCTCAACTTCCTTCTAAGCAGCATGATCCTTCAACATGATCCAACACGGCTCCAATGTAAAATGATGATTGTACACCAATTCGTATTCTGCACACGCTTTTTGGTACAAAGTAAGGTCACTCGAACCACTTTCGTGATATTGTTGATAATGACACAAAATCCACCTATTATAGGGCGAATCCTATTTTTTAATTTGCTAAGGTTTGAGTCGTACCCTCTTGTTGAACCAATTTCGTTAATAAAGTATTTAATAACCACCTCCCAAAACCCCTTACTCTTTATAGCGTTTCCTCTCTCGCTATTTTCCGACACATGACACCAAGCTCTGCACAACGCGATCTCTTCCACCGTTGTCCATATCGATGGCTCCTGATCCTTCTTCTTGTTATCATTTTTCTTGGCCTTTGAAGCTCGTTTCGAAGGCTTCTTAGCTTTTACGGGTGACATTTCTTCGGCAGGAGAGTCGTCTTAAACTGGAGCCGAACCGTGAAACAAACCGTGGGTCGAACCGTGAGCCGAACCGTGACCCATAGAATAATCTTGACTCGGATAATTATCTTGAATGTCGGTACACCAAAACCTTGACCCGAACCTTGACCCGCCTAATAATCTTGAGTATGCATTAACTGCTCAAAATACATATCAAGATTAATATGGTTAACCGGAGAATACGGTTGATGATTTGATTGGGAAGACTTTGACGAATCCATAGTAGGATAATACAATCCATTTGGTGATTGGAAAAAAGATTGTTGGTTGTTATTATACTCTGGGTTGAATGAACGATTTTGAGAAAACATGTTTTGATTTTGTAGTGGTCGTGGTACTTGTGAATGATATTCAAAACCGGGGGATCGAACGTGAAAAGGTGGTGATACACCGGATAATCGGAAATTCGGATCCGGTGTTAAATGCGGAACAGTTTCTTGCATTCGGGATCTTGAGGTTTTTGATTTGGGAGTTTTCTTAGACATGGTGAAATGAATATGAGAAGTAGTTTGAATTATAGTTCGAGTGGGGTATTTATAGTGTTAAAGTAAAGTGTTTAATTATTTATTTATTTATTTATTTATTTGTTGTTGTTGTGTCGTCGTCGAATCGGTCGTAATTATGCAAAAATAAATAAAATAAATACATCTCTAGATGTAAAGAAATTAGATTAAACAGCCCGACTAATCAATTAGATTCATTTGCCACAAATGTAATCAAAATAGTACAATAAAAAACTAATACCTTAGAAAACTTAAAAACTAGAAGGGAGGGATTAAAGTGCAGCAGCAGGCAAGGGAAAAGTACAATCTTTAACCTTGCTGAAAGTGCAGGCTAGACTTTTGTCATACCTGAATTTAAGCAAACGCAAGATGTTCATAAAGCCTTTCTTCTCTTCCTATTGGGTCTGCATCATAATCAAAGCTTGGGTCAACCAAGCAGGCAAGTAAATGAAGTCCAAATGCAATTCCATATGATGTATCTACTTCCTACATCTCGTAGGGTACAATATATTGTTTTATCCCAACCCATAATTACTCAAATATCTTTCAGCATTACTCAGTGACTGATGTCTAGGGAAGAAATTCTCGTTTTCTCACAAGCTTGCCAATCAATATTGACATAGTGGTATCTAGTGATCTGGCTGATATTGCATCACGTAGCAATGTCGTCGTTACAGGATCAAGATAGTAACCACTTCAATCCATTGAGTGTAAAAGCATCGTTACATCATCATATCGATTGTTCTGTAGATATCCTCTGAGAAGAACACGGTAAGTAGTCATTTGGCTCGCAACCACTCTCTTGCATTTCAATAAACAACTTTTTTGCGTTGTCCAGAAGACCTTCCTTAAAAAAAGCACGAATCAACACACTATATGTGTAGTTATCAAGTTTCATACCTTTAACACTATGGCACTAAAAAGATCCCTTGCTACATTAATCTTCCCACATAGGATTGCACCCTCAATAAGGTTAGTGTACACAAAAGGGTATGAGTTTAGCTTGCTATCACCCACCAAATGAAACAAAGAGAGCGCCTCTTCCAGTCTATGCTGGACGCCAAGACCCCGTAGAATACTCTGTATCATGGTATTGATACAGAAGAAGGATCAGGAAAAAGCTAAGAAAGCTTCAAACAAAGAGAGCGCCTCTTCCAGTCGAAGGCTTCTTACTTTGTTCGTTTAATTTTAACCAAATAAATTAACGAAAACGAACATTCATGAGGACATATTATTTAATTTGTTCGTGTTCCATCCTTAACAAAATGAGCTTATATTATGTGTGTGGGGCCATAAAGTAATCGAACAAACATGAGCGATACTTGTTTTTGGTCGTTCTTTCAATTTTAACCAAACAATCTTCTAGATTTAGTGGTTAAGTGACGCCCAACATAAATGTTTTCAGCCCATGACTTCATATGATTCATTCTTAATACTATTGATACGCAAGGGATTACTAAGGACTCTGAGCTTCAAATTGTTACCACTTTTACTATAGAGCAGAGCTATACATTGGTTCATACCCAAATACCCGAACAGATAAGTCATCAATGACTCACATGAACAATAATGATGACGGTATTTAAGAAGCTTTTCACATTAGGATAGAAGCATGAGGGTTGATACAGGCTTAAGTTACATATCACCTACTAAGATTAGGCAGTTCTTCATAATTAGTGTTGATACAAAAGTTGGGCGTTCCTGATCATAGGCTCTTGCTCTCGTACCAATTCGCTTCTTAGTACTTATAACCTGCGCACTAAGAAAATAAACAACACCGTTAGGCTTATTGTGGGATTGTCTCCCACGATTAGACTCCGGCGTGAGAGTAAGTAATCGATTTAGGGTTCTCGTAAAGAGTTAGGGTTTGTGAATTGTACCTTGAATGAGAGTTATGTCATTCCTTATATAGGCACAGAATCCTTGTAGGGTTCGTGCTCCTTACGTTTCGCACCCATGGTGCTTATCCGGGTAAGGATATCTATTCCATAGATAGATGATCCTTATCTATACCGTGTATAGTTTATTTGGGTTGGGCTTACGTGAGCCTGTTCCCATTATTAATGTGGCCCAAGTTACAATAGCCCACGCATAGTGGTTTTGGGCCTTAGTAATGTTTATCATTTGGGCTCGTGGCCCATATATAGACTATACGTCATCATGTCCCCCCAGTCTAGTGTGCGCGGCTTGTAGCCGCGGATACTAGACTAATATTAACAGCGGTAAGCGTGGCGGGAGAACATTGAAATTGTTGCCGCCCATTTTAAAGTGCAATGCACCTAGTCATAGATATTTCAAAAGGAATGCCTCGAAAATTGGGGGTTGTGTCCACGTGGCCCTCGTAAATTGGGGGTTGTGTCCCCATTTTTACAATCACACACAGTAAAACACACACTCACCATTGCTCACTTTCTTGAAAGCTATCGTTTGCAAAGAAAATAATCATTTCCTTAGGTAATTTTTGTGTGCGTTTTACTAGTGAATTAATGAAAATGGTTGCCCAGTTAGAGGACTTTCGCTCTGCGATGACGGAGAATGATGTTACTCAATTTACGTCTGACTACTTCATTCCTCTGGATGTGCGTCTAGATGCTCCAGATGTTGACGCGTGTATAGATGATTTCCCCGAAGGGAAAATAGGGCTATACACAAAATTCTTTGAGTACGCGAACTACCGCGTGCCAATATCTATTTTTCTGAGCTATTTGCTCAACCACTATCGCCTCCACATCTCACAGCTGCACTGTATAGGTGCGGCTAAGGTGTCGAATTTTGAAGTAAACTGTCGTTTACTTGCGATAGAACCGACCATAGCCTTGTTCCGCTCCTTTTACCACACGACGTGGTCAAATGGATGGGTGTCTTTTGCGAAGCGCCCGGGGACACTTCAGTGTTACACTGAGAAGGTAGACTCCCTAAGAAATTGGAGGGAGCATTTTTTTCTGGGTTGATGATGTAGTTTTTCCATCGCCCTACGAGTTTTATACTCAGGATACTTTGCCAAGGGATGGGTGCCCCGCACCCGGTTCCTATAGGTTGACTGATGCGCAGACTCTTGATGCCAACCGCCTAGCCATTAACCCTTATCCGGAGGAGTTTTTGGTACACATGGGGTTGAGTCGCAATTACTTCGGTGCTGCTGACGAGGTGCCCACTTTTATAAGTGAGGAAGGCCGGGGTGGGTGTTCGTCCCTTCTACTTCAAATTTTGTAAGTCTTTTTGTATGCGCACCTTTAATAACTAATCCTTTCTTCTTTCTTGTTTTGTTTATGTGCGCAGAGATGGATCTATTCGCCGTTGTGAAGCTGGACAAACCAAAGCAGGTGACTATAGGAGTGCGCCCTCTGAGGGAAGGTGAGCAGCCACTACTGGAGGCGACTGAGGGTCGCTTGACCGTGCTGCCGGAGGTTGTCCCTGAAAACACGCCGCCGCTCCAAGTGACGCCTGTTCAGAGCGTGGCGCCAGATGTGGAGGTGGCGCAAGAGGAGGCGCGCGCTGAGTCGTCTGACAGCATAGAGATCCTAAAGCCCGAGGAGGTGGCGCAGAATATTAAGCGCAAAGGAGAGGCTGAGACCAGTGGCCCCAAGAAGAGACGACGCTACCTCATTGGGGATGCGGAGTCGTCCGCGGAGGAGGAGACATCCGCTCCTGGCGCGGATAAGAAGGCTGTTGAGGCCTCTCTATTTCTGTAAGTATCTGCGTTTCTATTATCTTTTTTGTACATTACTTGTCGCAATATGTACTAACTGCCTTCTTCATGTCTTGTAGGGATGATACCGCGAAGAATGATGGGGTCTTCGTGGATGTGGTTTCCTCTTCACAGAATGAAAACAGGGAGGGGAAAGCCAAGGTTGATGAGGGTAGAGAGGCGCAGCAGTTGATGGATGAGTTGGCTGCGACTGCTGCGCACCAGGCTGAGCTGGTGGCTCAGTTGAGGGAGAAGTATGTCGGGGAGAGAAGTACTCTCGCCCAGAAGGATGAGGAGATTGCGAAGCTCCGTGCGCAGTTGACGGATGCGCAGGCGGAGTTGGAGTCCTCCCGGGTGTACACTGAGAAGGTAACCCATGAGAAGTTGTCCGCCCTGGCTGAGGTAGAGCAGGCGCACGGGGAGCTTCATCATTATAAGTCTGACATGACTTGGGCTGTGAGGTTTTTGGAAGAGAAGAAGGTGGAGCATTTTGCTAACATTGCCAAGTTCAAGGAAGATATGATGAAGATCGTCCAGCTGCAGGAGGACAAGCTGCGTGGCCTGAGCATCGAGTACGATGGGGAGTTGTATCCTCATTTGATGTCGACCATTGCTGAGCGCCGGTATTTCCTTTTTACTCTTCTTCTTCATAATATTTTTGTTGCTATGCTTTTTATTAATACAAATTGTCTTTGTTGATGTAGATGGTTGATTAGCCACGGGCTGCGGCTGGCAGCTATGGGGACTTTGGAGTCCCAAGAGGTGTTGGACGCCTTTGGGAAGGTGGTTCACTGTGCGGTGGCGCGCGGGAAGTCGCAGGCTATGGAGGATCTCCATGAGGCCAAGCTTCTGACCAAGGACTTGATAGAGGTCCCTGGTTATAATGCGGCTGCCTACGATGAGTTGATGCAGGCTATGGCGGGGTTAAAGGTCCTCGACCTGCCGCACATTGGGAGGTTGGAGCGCGACCAAGACAACCCCATAGATGTACTTATGGCGGGGTTGAATTTGGAGCGCCACCTTTTGGAGGATGCAGAGGCGCAAACAGATTATTTCTTGAAGCCTGATCTGTCGCAGCTGCAGATTCCCGTGTTCGCTCAGCCCCGCCACATCCTCAACCCATTTGCTCTTGAGAGGGAGATTCCCTTGAAAGAGGTTCTGGAGCGTCACGCGCAGAGGGCTGCTCAGAAGAGGGGCATTAAGGGCAAGGCAGTGTTGTGTGGCGTGGGTGCTGCACACATCCCTAGGTCTGATGGTGTGCCCGTGAGTGTTCCTACCGTATCTCCCAAGGACGCTTTGATTCTGAGGAAGCTTCAGGAGGCGGGGAGTTCTGCTGCTCCGGAGGAGAGCCCGGAGCATCGCCATAGCGTGTAGGCTTTTTGTATATGTACTATGTAAATAATGAAGTGTATCTTTCCTTGTAATCTTTGTGTAAAAAATATTGAATAAGATACCTTTTTGTTGATTAAGTGCGTGACTTAAGAAATATACTTGCATTGTTTTGCTAAGTTTAATTATTTGACCAAGTGTATTGGCTCGTTAAGTGCGTGACTTTAAAAATATACTTGCATCGTTTGCTAAGTTTTATTATTTAATCAAGTGTCTTAGCTCGTTATTTGCTAAGCTTGTACGGTGTACTTAATATTTGCGCACCCGTCGTGGGATGCGCACGTGAAACTTACCTCGACGTCTCAAAAGTAAGGCGCTTAGCAAGGATACGTGATCCAATGTTGATGGGTTTGCAACCCTCTTACTCAACGAGTGAATTAGTAGGTTTACTCATCCTTTATGCCTTCGTGGGTCTTTAATTAGTGCATGCACGCCATGTAGGCAAAAATATAAGATAACAATATTGACATATATAAGTATGTATGCAATAAAGTGAAATACGCTATGGAGTTAGCTAGAAACCATAACATTTTATTGATACTTGCAAGTTTTTTGAAAAAATAAAAATACAATTCCTAGGAAAGAAAAGAAAAACAAATACTTATTGGGCATCTCGTAGGATGCAAAGGTGTCTGTGTAATGGTCGTAGCCTAAAAGTAACATCTTTTGAGATTGCAGATGTTCCAAGTGCGCGCTAGGTCGTGACCTTCCATATCGCGCAGTCTGTATGCGCCGTTGCCGAGCGCGTCTGTGACCTCGTAAGGTCCTTCCCATTTTGGTCCGAGCTTGCCTGTGTCTTCTGCGTGGCTCGCATCATTGGCGCGGTAAATGATCAGTGCTAAACAGTCAGATAATATTAACCAAGTTTAAATGGTTAACAAGTCAAAAACAGCTTAGACTAATGCTCCGTGGAGTACAAGGTATCCGCGGGTCGTTAATCCCAACGAGGTATGAAATCTGTAATAAAACAGAATTTGGGAACGGGTTATTATGAACAGGACTAGGTGAGAATGGTTTGTATTACTACTGATTGAATGAGAAATTATTTGGAAACAATAATTAAGCATACAACAATCAGATATACAAAACACGTAACACAAAGTATTAAAAACGTACGTATGAAAAATATAAAGACTAATTATGACAGGTTTATAACTACAAGGGTGTAAAATGAAAATTTTAAAAACTTTTTAACTAAAAAGAAAATTAAACTCTAAAAATAAAATATTATATTATTATTATATTAATTTAATATTAATTAATTAATAAAAATTATTTAAAACTTATTTAAAATCTATTTAACTAAATCTAAAATGTGTTATACTACAAATTTAACTTGGAAAATTATAAAAATAATTTCTAAAAATCTAAAATAACTTAAAAGATTTATAAAAATTAAAAATAGATATTTTTGTCTTTTTATGTAATTTTTATTAATTAAAAACTATATTATTAATTTAAATCTAATAAAACTAAATAAAGGTGGAAAAATAGAAAATTAAAAGGGAAAATTATAAAACTATTTTTTACAGGTTCTAATAAAGTTTATAAACTTAGGAAAATTATAAAAATGAAAATTATATAAAATCTAAACAACTATTCTAATTTTTATTTGGGTTTTATGTTTTAAGTAATTTAAATAAAATTAAATGTACAAATTATAAAGACTACAGTAAAAATTCTAGAAAAATTATTACAAATTTAAAATCAAATAAGAAATCTAGGAAAAATATAAAAACACACTACTGTAGTACAACTTTTAACAGTTACAAATTATTTAACAGATTTAATTAAATACTAAATAAACTATTATTAAATCTAATAAATACAAGACAAACATAGAAAATTCTAGGAAAATTACTACAAATATAAAATATAATAAAGTAATTTAGAAAAATATAAAAACAGGTAATCACTTAACAAAATGTTAAAAAGGAAAATTAAAATTAAATTATATTAAATAGAAACTATCACTTATTATTATGTTTGATTTTCTGGATTTTTATTTTACAAAACTAAATTATACCTAAAAATAGACAACTTTTGTAAAAACAACTATTTTATAAGCTAATAATAAGCTGTGTGGAAGCTTAATACTACCACAGTTGACTATGTTTGACCAAAGTAGCAAATAAGCTCAAACTGACTTGTGTGGGGTCCACTTTGGTAAAAGTTGGTTCAAATAAGTTTAATGGACATGCATAAGCTAGAAAAAAGCACAAATGGTACACTGAATAAGCCAATAAGCCACAATAAGCTTATGCTTATTGGTTTTCTGAGACAGAAAATGGGACAAAGTTCAAGGCTTGTTTCAGGTGGGTCCCATGGGTCTTAAGGTCAAACAAAAGGTCAATTTAGCATCTCTAGTAGGAGGGGGTTGTAAGAACCAAAAATGGGTCAGTGGGACCCACTATGGTGGCCAGAATCACCCACCAAAGTGGTGGTGGTGGCCTGAGTAACTGGTGCACAGAGCAGGGTTGTTCCCTGCAACTCACTTTGGTGAGTTGTGGGGTCCACAAGAAAAATCACAAAATTGTAACAAGCCTGGGAAACTTAAGACTAGCTGGGGGGTTGTAAATCCTCAAAGTCTCAAAGTCTCAAACTTATCCTATAAATCAAAACAATTCATGGAGTTTTTGAGATTTCCTGATGTATGCAATTTGACTTTTTTAAGAAAAACTCCTAAGTTGACTTAATTGAGATTCTAATGACTCCTAGTTACTAATTAAGTTGTAATACGTTATAATTATACTAATTTAAGATAAATGATTAACTTATGTAATGATATGATTAGATTACACATCCTAAACTTCAACAGTTAACTAGTGAAAGAGAATTTAAAATGATTTTGACTTTTATCTAAAAGAAACCTGAGTTTTATAATTTGACTATGCTAACAGATCCTATAGTGATAAGTTTTTACAATAAACAACAACAAATACTTACTAGAACATAGATGAACCAGTAAAGCCAAACACACCTTATAACTACTTGATTTTTGATTTTCACTACACAAAGATGATTTAGTCCATGAATTTGATCCACACAGATATTATATGATGATAAATGATCATTCAAGTATAAAAACAAAGACAAGAACACATCTACTCATGGTTTACTACATATCATTTTTTTTACAGTAAGAGAAAAAAAACTTAGTAACATGAATTATTTTGAACTTACAGGTTTCAACTCATCTCATAACACCTTCCATATACCAAAAAAGCATAATAAACACAGAAATTAACTACAATAAACTAATGAACAGTTGAAATCAAAGATTGAGATTTATACTTACAAATAGCATTCCAGCTCAAAACACAGAACCAAGGATCAATTACCACTCCTATTAACCTTCCACTAGGTTTCTAACCCAGAGGCAATCCAAATTCTCCTCTGCTCCATGCTTCTTCTTTCATTCTTCTTATTTTTTATTTTACAACTTTTTTTTTTTTTTATATTTTTAAGTATTTTTTATTTCCTAAGTTGCACTGATTTTTAAACTGGTAATAGCTTATATGAGATATATCAGAAGCTTATATGAGCTTACAAGTACAAAACAACAAGATTAACCAACATTTAAGCTAATTGAGAATTTTAAGAATTTGAACTTGCATAAACTGAAAAAGTATTGAGAGACTGAAATTAAAGCTTTGAAAAGTTTATTACAACTCTAAAATACTGAATACAATGTTTAGAACTTTAAAGTTACACTTAAATATTAAAACTAAATCTAATCGACATACATGAAAATTAATTAAAACTACACACTTCTATATTCTGCTTCTCTTCTCTTTTAAAGACTCTCAACATGCTCCACGTGTCTCTCCCAGCATTTCCCACCACTTTGAGCCCTTGGATGTGTTCAATTCATCTCATCCGTTCAAAATGCTTTTTGGCGCCAAAATCCAAAAGGCTACTTGCAGCCTGCTATTTGAGCATTAAATGCAATTGGGATGCTTGTGAGGATGTAGGGGACAAGTTGGAGTGTAGGGGTGAGTTGTTGGTGATGGATGTGATAGTTGCAGGGTGTAGGGTGATGGCAGAGGTGTAGAGATGACACATGGCATTCCCTGGGGTAAACCTAAGGAGTGGGTTTGGTTGAGGAGATGACAGGGAGGGGGTGAGGTGGTGAATATGGAAGGAGGAGGTGGAGTGGTGGTATCAGGGAAGCAGGTGGTGGTGGGAGGTTAGGGGTGATGGGGGGTCAACGCGGGTCAACGACCAGCGTTTTATTATAAAGGGATTGGATTGGGCTTTTAGGGGTGATGGGCCTAGGATTAAACTAGACCAGGCTTTTATTTTTGGTTTTGGAAATGGATTGGATTTGTTGTTTTATTTTTGATCCGTTTGGTTTGTATAAAATTTAGCCCAAGGACTAAACTTGTAAAATCTGATTTCCAAGGACCAATTCTGCAATTATTCCAAAGTTTCTCAAAAGGACCTTTCTTGTCATATAAAAATATTATAAGGACCTTTTTATTATTTTTCCAAATTTAAAAGTAACCGAGGACCAATTTTGCCATTTTCCAAATTGCAGGGACTTGTTTTGTAATTTCTTTGAATTTATCATTTAGGGATCAAATTTATCAAGTTGTGAATTACCAAGGACCCTTTGATGATAAAATTCCATTTTTGAACACTGAGGGGTATTTTCTGTCAATTTTGAAACTGCAGGGACCTGTTTTGCCATTTTTGATATTTTGAACTTCCAAGGGTAAAAATTGTTATTTCATGATTCCTGAGGACTTTTATTGACTTTTCTTTAAAATAAATCATCCAGGGACCATTTCTGACATTTCTTGAAAGTTCAGGGACTGATTTTGACAATTTGGTAAACTTTGGCCGTTTTTCCCTGTTTTCAGTTCTTTTATGTTTGAAACATATAAAAACACCTTCTAAGGATATTTGTAGTATTTTGTGGTGTTTCTAAGTGTTTTTACATGTTTTTGTTGTTCAGATTTGACAGAAATGATGAGTTTTTATGAACTCATCAATCCCCTACACTTAACTATTGCTAGTCCCTAGCAATCTGGCATCCACTAAAAACCCATTTTTGAAAATATAATGGATTTTTGATATCTCTTTACCAGACAGCCATTACTTCTGGAGTAGGCAGGTGTGAAAACTGTGGTACACCTGATAACCGTGTGATTTTGAGCAAACCACCAGCTGTCAACGGATTTGTTTAGTCTTTACCAAAAGCCGTTTGCTTCTGGACTAGCCAACTCTTGATGGAATAGTCAACATCTTGGTGAGCTGATTACCAATTATGGTTTTTCATTGCCTTTACCACAAGCCATAATCTTGTGGGCTAGCCAACTCATTTGCTTTATGGGATATGGGGAGTTGAGGAACCATACAATTTTTGGCAAATTGCAAGCCATAAACGGGTTTGAGTTATCTTTACCAAGAGCCATTTGCTCCTGGATTAGCCAGTCCTTATGTGGGTTAGACATGGTGGACTAATAACCATTTGTTGCGTTAATGCCAAGTACTTCATTAAGTGAAAATTTTGAATTTTTTTTTTAATTTTTGGCGAAAACGGGGGTACTAGATGTATAATGTGATTAAATTCGCTAGAATTTCCCCCTACACTTAGAAATGAATATTGTCCTCAATATTCAAAGTCCCGGCTATTATGCCGACTCTTTGAACGTAAAAAGTGAATATTACAAGCTAAATGTAGGAACAACATTTATTTTATTTTTGAATTTTTTCATTTTTATTTTATGTACTTTATTTACAGTAGGAAAACTCCCCTACACTTGGGTGGTAGAATAGAGAAAGAAGTCAGAAACATGGGTGAGAACCCATGTTATGCTAATGTTTTTGTTTTCCGAGTCACTAGCTTGACTCGACCCCGTATTAATTAGTCTGTGGGGAAAGTTTGGAGATCTGGGACAACCACTTGTGGTATGTCCCCTCCAAAGTAATGTTTCAAACGATGGCCATTTACTTTAAAATTAGGACCGTCAGGTTGCAATAACTCAACAGTTCCGTATGGGTATACTTTTGCTACAGTAAATGGTCCAGACCAACGGGTTTTTAGCTTGCCCGAGAAAATTTTCAATCTTGAATTGAAAAGAAGAACTCTGTCACCAACGTTGAAAACGCGGTTCTTTATTTTAGAGTCATGTATCTTCTTAGTCTTTTCTTTATAGATTAAGGAATTCTCGTAAGCTTGATCACGTAGTTCATTTAGCTCGTTTAGCTGAACCTTGCGGTGATCACCCGCTGTCTGAATGTCAAAGTTTGCATGTTTCAAAGCCCAATAGGCTTTGTGCTCTAATTCGATCGGAAGATGACATGTCTTTCAGTACACCAACTTGTATGGAGTACACCCAATGGGTGTTTTATAAGCCGTACGAAAAGCCCAAAGTGTGTCGTCCAATTTGTCCGACCAAGAGGCACGGTTTTCACCAACCGTCCTCTCCAGAATTCTCTTAATGCCCCGATTTGAGACCTCCACCTGCCCACTAGTTTGGGGGTGATATGCAGTAGAAAGACGGTGAGTTACACCATATTTCAGCATCACTCTTGCAAATTGATCATTGCAAAAGTTTGTACCACGATCACTGATAATGGCACAAGGAGTCCCGAATCGAGCAAAGAGAGACTTCAGAAATTTTACAACAACTCAGGCGTCATTAGTGGGTAAAGCTTTCGCCTCAACCCATTTAGACAAATAGTCTACAGCCACGAGTATATACTTGTTCCCTTGTGAAGACGGGAACGGGCCCATAAAGTCAATGCCCCAGATATCAAATATTTCACAGACTTGGATGATGTTTTGAGGCATTTCATCCTTTTTAGAAACATTCCCGTGATGTTGAAAAGCATCACAAGTTTTGACAAGTTATTGGGCATCTTTATAGATGGTGGGCCAATAGAAACCAGAATCAAACACCTTTTTGGCGGTGTAGTTTGAGCTGTGATGTCCCCCAGTGGGTCCATCATGACAAGCTTTGAGGATTTCCATGGCTTCATTACCATGGACACACCGTCGGATGACTTGATCCGCACATATCTTAAAGAGGTAGGGGTCGTCCCAGAAATAGTGTTTGACGTCTTTGAAGAATTTTTTCTTCTGCTGGGACGTCATCCCTTTCACTACAAAATTACCCGCATGGTAATTTGCAAAATCGGCAAACCATGGGGTAGAGGTATCATCCCGACTAGAGATTAAATTTAGTGTCTCCAGAGGAAAGGTTTCATTAATTTCCTTTCTCTCGAGATCATCCTGATGAGGATTCTCTAGACGGGATAAGTGATCAGGCGCAAGGTTTTCTGCTCCTTTCTTATCACGTATGATAATGTCAAATTCTTGAAGGAGTAGAACCCAACGGAGCAACCTTGGTTTAGCATCCTGTTTAGCAAACATGTATTTCAAGGCTGAGTGGTCCATATACACTACGCATTTTGTTAGGATCAAGTAAGACCTAAATTTCTCAAAGGCGTATACCACAGCTAATAGTTCTTTTTCTGTAGTGGTATAACGTGTTTGAGCTTCAGTCATGGTCTTACTAGCGTAGTGTATCGGCTGAAAATGTTTACTTAAACGTTGCCCCAAGACTGCACCAATTGCTAAGTCACTTGCATCGCACATTAATTCAAATGGCAAGTCCCAGTCGGGGGCAACAAGAATGGGTGCTTCAGTAAGCTTTTGTTTCAAAATTTGAAACGCTTCTAAGCACTCAGGTGAGAAGATGAAAGGAGTATCCTTCTCTAAGAGATGGGTCATAGGCCTGGAGATTTTTGAAAAATCTTGTATAAATCTACGGTAAAATCCAGCATGACCCAGGAAACTTCTAACACCTTTGACGGTAGTGGGAGGAGGTAGTTTTGCGATTACATCAACTTTTGCTCTATCTACCTCTATCCCATTCTTAGAAATCTTATGGCCGAGGACAATGCCCTCTTTGACCATAAAATGGCTTTTCTCCCAATTCAGACACAAGTTTGTGTCTTCACAACGTTTAAGCATGATTTCCAAATTGGTGAGACAAGCTTGGAAAGAATCCCCGATGACTGAGAAGTCATCCATAAATACCTCCATAGTTTTCCCGATTGTATCGAAAAATATAGCCATCATGCACCTTTGGAACGTGCCAGGAGCGTTGCATAAGCCAAATGGCATACGACGGTAGGCAAATGTTCCATATGGGCATGTGAAGGTAGTTTTTTCTTGATCCTGTGGATCAATGGGGATCAGAAAATATCCCGAGAAACCATCCAGGAAACAATAGTACTCATTTCCTGCCAACCTCTCAAGCATCTAGTCCATAAAGGGTAGAGGAAAGTGGTCTTTTCGGGTGGCATCGTTTAATTTTCTATAGTCGATGCATACACGCCACCCAGTAACCAAACGAGTTGGAATCAACTCATTTTCCTCATTGGTGACAACAGTTATGCCACCCTTCTTTGGGACACAGTGGATGGGACTAACCCAAGGACTATCAGAGATCGGGTATATTAATCCAGCATCAAGAAGTTTGAGAACTTCTTGTTTGATAACATCATGTATTTTAGGATTAACTCGTCTCTGATGTTGAACTGCAGGCTTAAAGTCATCTTCCATAAGAATTTTGTGAGTACAAAATTCAGGGTTAATACCCTTTATATCAGATAATTTCCAAGCAATTGCTTGCTTGTGTGACTTTAAGACCTTTATGAGAGCAGCTCTCTCCTCATCACTTAAATCTTTTGCTATAATGACAGGTAACTTATCATTACCTTCCAAAAAAGCGTATTCGAGATGAGGAGGTAAGTCTTTGAGCTCAACTTCAGGAAATTCATCAGTTTTCTCAACATATTTGATTTCCTCTTTATGAAGTGTTAGTGGTAGAATAGGAGGGTGGGAGGGATCTTTGTTTAACAATTGCTCAAGGAGCATGATATCCCCCTCCGGGTCAATCTCTTGATGATCAATTTCAGTTGGAATTGAATCACTTCTAAGAAAGGCCTCTATTTCCTCAAGGATGAAGTCACTTCCCTCAAACGGAGTGAGGGAAGGATTAGAATTATGAATTATAGGAGTAGAAGATGGAGTGGGATTGCCACTCAGGTAATCATCAGAATAACCAAGAACTTCTTGAGCGTACTCCTTACAAGCAATATCAATGACATCTATTCGGTTAACCGATTCAGAGTCGTAATTTGAGGAGTACCTCGAAGTTTGATCGAGGTTAAATGTGATAGCTTCCGTACCCACATGTAATGTGATCTCATGTTCAAAGACATCTATGAGAGCACGACCCGTTTTAAGGAATCCTCTTCCAACAATTAGAGGAACCCTTTGATCTGCATCAAAGTCAACAACGACAAAGTCGGATGGAAAATGAAACTTCCCTACTTTCACAAATACATCCTCAGCAATGCCAAGAGGACGTGATATCGATCGGTCTGCAAGCTCTAAAGTCATGCAAGTAGGTGTAAGTCCTGGAAGAGATAGTTTCTTCCATACTGAATGTGGCATTAGGTTGATGCTAGCACCAAGATCGGCCAAGGCATAGCAATCAACCATTCCTGGAAATACACAAGGTATTAGAAATTTTCCAGGATCTCCGAGCTTTTCAGGAAGCTTTTTTAATAGAACTGTAGAGCAATTCTCATTTAACGGAGTTTTAGCCATTTCAAACAGCTTTTCCTTATTACTCAACAAATGTTTAAGCGTTGATGCAAACTTGGGCATCAAAATGATAGCATCCGCGAAGCTTATGTCAAAATGTAATTCTTGAAATATTTCATAGAATTTGTCCATTTGATGACTAGCTTTCTCGCGAAGCTTTTGATCACTTAATCGTGATGGGTATGGAATTGAAGATTTAGGGGTGGTTTTTGGATTTTCTATGGGAACTGGTGGAGTTTCAGGTACTACTTTGTTTTTAGTAGCTGGAACCTGAATAACTGGAGGAGGGACGTCGTCGGTACTTCCTTTATTAATAGGAGGTATCGTGTCCGTTGTAACCTCAGCTTTTTTTTCCAATACCTCAGGAGAAGAGAAAGAGGTAGATGGAATTTTGGTTCCTTTATATGAAGCTCCACTCCTGGTTGTGATCGCTTTTGCATCGCCCCTCGGATTCGCGATCGTGGTGCTAGGTAATTTACCTGAGCCCGAGGGTCTTTCATTTAAAGATTTCTTAATGTCATAAATCTGGCTGATCAACAACCGGTTTGTTTCTTCCTGGGTTTTCATGAATTGTTTTAACAATTCATCAGAGGGAGTAGGGTTTGGAACAACAGCTTGTGTTTGGATAGGAGGGGTTTGCCCTCGGTTGTTCTGGTTAAACCCTTGATTTTGAAATTGCCCCTGATTTGGGTTTCCATGAAAGTAGCCAGGGTTAAAGTTACCCTGTCCCTGATTTCTATTCCCCTGATTTTGAAAATTTTGGGAATAACCTTGATTAAAGTTACCTTGGTTAGAAAAACCTTGGTTACTTCTATTCTGGTTTTGGGGACGGTTTTGTATGTTCTGGTTAAAACCAGGTGGTACAGGGTAAGTGTTCGGACGCCATGGTGGTTCAGCAGGAGGACGATATTGATTAGCTCCTGGATTGGAACTACCGGCAATCGCGTTTGTTTCAAACGTGTTACTATCGGTGGCAGTACAATTATAGTATGCATGAGGACCACCGCAAGTAACACAGACATCCACTTTCTTCACTTCAGCATGTGAAGGATTCTGTGGGAAGGAGACTTTCTTTTGGTTAGAGTGAACCAAAGCTTGTATAGCATTCGTGAGTTTATCAATCTTAGCATCTGTGCTAGATTGATTCACGGTAGATGAAGAAGGATCGACCTGTTTGTTTCGTGTGGTACGAACCTTGGATTTGTTTTCTATTATAGCTAAAGCTTCTTTGACAGTACGACTCAAAAAATTACCTCCAGCTGAGGCATTGAGGGAGTCTTGATCTGTTTGGCTCACTCCATTATAAAACGTGTCGAGTTGCATTAACTCAGAAAATCCGTGGTGAGGACATTTGCGAAGCAACTCTTTGAATCTATCCCATGCTTCACTGAATGTTTCACCAGGTCTTTGTGAAAACTTGGTGATTTCATTTCTAAGATAGGCAGTTTTGGATGGTGGATAGAATTCATTCACAAATTTCTTAACTAAATCTTCCCATGTATCTATGGAACGAGGGGGTTGTTTTTCTAGTCAGACTCTGGCTGCCCCCTCAAGAGAAAATGGGAAAAGAAGTAGTTTAATTGCCTCTGGCGGGACATTCTTATCTTTAATGGTAGATGTAATCTTGTTAAACCATCGTATATGCGAATGAGGATCGTCCCTTTCGAAACCATAGAACTAATTAGAAGTTACCAGATTAAGTAATCCGGTTTTTAATTCGAAATTGTCAGATACTATGGCGGGTACAATAATAGCATCTCCATAACCCTCGATGGGTGCCTGGAGAAGCTCGGACATTGGGCGGTCTTCTGCCATAATGACTGAAGGTTCAGGTTCAGTCTGTATTTCAGGCTCAATTTTCGGGGCAGAATGTTTTTGGGTACGTCTTCGAGGAATTGTGACAAGCTCGCGGTGAGGACTTGTAGACCTAGAAGAACGAGTGCGCATGCACTGGAATAAAGAAAAAGAAAATCTTTTTGTTTTTTTATATAAATATGAACAGAGATGGTAAATTTACAATGAGTGTATATTCAGAACCACGTATGCTTACAAATTCATAGTACGCAGCACACCTCCCCGGCAGCGGCACCAAAATTTTGATCAATGCTAAACAGTCAGATAATATTAACCAAGTTTAAATGGTTAACAAGTCGAAAACAGCTTAGACTAATGCTTCGTGGAGTACAAGGTATCCGCGGGTCGTTAATCCCAACGAGGTATGAAATCTGTAATAAAACAGAATTTGGGAACGGGTGATTATGAACAGGACTAGGTGAGAATGGTTTGTATTACTACTGATTGAATGAGAAATTATTTGGAAACAGTAATTAAGCATACAACAATCAGATATACAAAACACGTAACACAAAGTATTAAAAACGTACGTATGAAAAATATAAAGACTAATTATGACAAGTTTATAACTACAAGGGTGTAAAATGAAAATTTTAAAAACTTTTTAACTAAAAAGAAAATTAAACTCTAAAAATAAAATATTATATTATTATTATATTAATTTAATATTAATTAATTAATAAAAATTATTTAAAACTTATTTAAAATCTATTTAACTAAATCTAAAATGTGTTATACTACAAATTTAACTTGGAAAATTATAAAAATAATTTCTAAAAATCTAAAATAACTTAAAAGATTTATAAAAATTAAAAATAGATATTTTTGTCTTTTTATGTAATTTTTATTAATTAAAAACTATATTATTAATTTAAATCTAATTAAACTAAATAAAGGTGGAAAAATAGAAAATGAAAAGGGAAAATTATAAAACTATTTTTTACAGGTTCTAATAAAGTTTATAAACTTAGGAAAATTATAAAAATGAAAATTATATAAAATCTAAACAACTATTCTAATTTTTATTTGGTTTTTATGTTTTAAGTAATTTAAATAAAATTAAATGTAAAAATTATAAAGATTACAGTAAAAATTCTAGAAAAATTATTACAAATTTAAAATCAAATAATAAATCTATGAAAAATATAAAAACACACACTACTGTAGTACAACTTTTAACAGTTACAAATTATTTAACAGATTTAATTAAATACTAAATAAACTATTATTAAATCTAATAAATACAAGACAAACACAGAAAATTCTAGGAAAATTACTACAAATATAAAATATAATAAAGTAATTTAGAAAAATATAAAAACAGGTAATCACTTAACAAAATGTTAAAAAGGAAAATTAAAATTAAATTATATTAAATAGAAACTATCACTTATTATTATGTTTGATTATCTGGATTTTTATTTTACAAAACTAAATTATACCTAAAAATAGATAACTTTTGTAAAAACAACTATTTTATAAGCTAATAATAAGCTGTGTGGAAGCTTAATACTACCACAGTTGACTATGTTTGACCAAAGTAGCAAATAAGCTCAAACTGACTTGTGCGGGGTCCACTTTGGTAAAATTTGGTTCAAATAAGTTTAATGGACATGCATAAGCTAGAAAAAAGCACAAATGGTACACTGAATAAGCCAATAAGCCACAATAAGCTTATGCTTATTGGTTTTCTGAGACAGAAAATGGGACAAAGTTCAAGGCTTGTTTCAGGTGGGTCCCATGGGTCTTAAGGTCAAACAAAAGGTCAATTTAGCATCTCTAGTAGGAGGGGGGTTGTAAGAACCAAAAATGGGTCAGTGGGACCCACTATGGTGGCCAGAATCACCCACCAAAGTGGTGGTGGTGGCCTGAGTAACTGGTGCACAGAGCAGGGTTGTTCCCTGCAACTCACTTTGGTGAGTTGTGGGGTCCACAAGAAAAATCACAAAATTGTAACAAACCTGGGAAACTTAAGACTAGCTGGGGGGGGGGGGGGTTGTAAATCCTCAAAGTTTCAAAGTCTCAAACTTATCCTATAAATCAAAACAATTCATGGAGTTTTTGAGATTTCCTGATGTATGCAATTTGACTTTTTTTAAGAAAAACTCCTAAGTTGACTTAATTGAGATTCTAATGACTCCTAGTTACAAATTAAGTTGTAATTTGTTATAATTATACTAATTTAAGATAAATGATTAACTTATGTAATGATATGATTAGATTACACATCCTAAACTTCAACAGTTAACTAGTGAAAGAGAATTTAAAATGATTTTGACTTTTATCTAAAAGAAACCTGAGTTTTATAATTTGATTATGCTAATAGATCCTATAGTGATAAGTTTTTACAATAGACAACAACAAATACTTACTAGAACACAGATGAACCAGTAAAGCCAAACACACCTTATAACTACTTGATTTTTTATTTTCACTACACAAAGATGATTTAGTCCATGAATTTGATCCACCCAGATATTATATGATGATAAATGATCATTCAAGTATAAAAACAAAGACAAGAACACATCTACTCATGGTTTACTACATATCATTTTTTTTTACAGTAAGAGAAAAAAAAAACTTAGTAACATGAATTATTTTGAACTTACAGGTTTCAACTCATCTCATAACACCTTCCATATACCAAATAAGCATAATAAACACAGAAATTAACTACAATAAACTAATGAACAATTGAAATCAAAGATTGAGATTTATACTTACAAATAGCATTCCAGCTCAAAACACAGAACCAAGGATCAATTACCACTCCTATTAACCTTCCACAAGGTTTCTAACCCAGAGGCAATCCAAATTCTCCTCTGCTCCATGCTTCTTCTTTCATTCTTCTTATTTTTTATTTTACTGCTATTTTTTTTATATTTTTAAGTATTTTTTATTTCCTAAGTAGCACTGATTTTTAAACTGGTAATAGCTTATATGAGATATATCAGATGCTTATATGAGCTTACAAGTACAAAACAACAAGATTAACCAACATTTAAGCTAATTGAGAATTTTAAGAATTTGAACTTGCATAAACTGAAAAAGTATTGAGAGACTGAAATTAAAGCTTTGAAAAGTTTATTACAACTCTAAAATACTGAGTACAATGTTTAGAACTTTAAAGTTACACTTAAATATTAAAACTAAATCTAATCGACATACATGAAAATTAATTAAAACTACACACTTCTATATTCTGCTTCTCTTCTCTTTTAAAGACTCTCAACATGCTCCACGTGTCTCTCCCAGCATTTCCCACCACTTTGAGCCCTTGGATGTGTTCAATTTATCTCATCCGTTCAAAATGCTTTTTGGCGCCAAAATCCAAAAGGCTACTTGCAGCCTGCTATTTGAGCATTAAATGCAATTGGGATGCTTGTGAGGATGTAGGGGACAAGTTGAAGTGTAGGGGTGAGTTGTTGGTGATGGATGTGATAGTTGCAGGGTGTAGGGTGATGGCAGAGGTGTAGGGATGACACATGGCATTCCCTGGGGTAAGCCTAAGGAGTGGGTTTGGTTGAGGAGATGACAGGGAGGGGGTGAGGTGGTGAATATGGAAGGAGGAGGTGGAGTGGTGGTATTAGGGAAGCAGGTGGTGGTGGGAGGTTAGGGGTGATGGGGGGTCAACGCGGGTCAACGACCAGCGTTTTATTATAAAGGGATTGGATTGGGCTTTTAGGGGTGATGGGCCTAGGATTAAACTGGACCAGGCTTTTATTTTTGGTTTTGGAAATGGATTGGATTTGTTGTTTTATTTTTTATCCGTTTGGTTTGTATAAAATTTAGCCCAAGGACTAAACTTGTAAAATCTGATTTCCAAGGACCAATTCTGTAATTATTCCAAAGTTTCTCAAAAGGACCTTTCTTGTCATATAAAAATATTATAAGGACCTTTTTATTATTTTTCCAAATTTAAAAGTAACCGGGGACCAATTTTGCCATTTTCCAAATTGCAGGGACTTGTTTTGTAATTTCTTTGAATTTATCATTTAGGGGTCAAATTTATCAAGTTGTGAATTACCAAGGACCCTTTGATGATAAAATTCCATTTTTGAACATTGAGGGGTATTTTCTGTCAATTTTGAAACTGCAGGGACCTGTTTTGCCATTTTTGATATTTTGAACTTCCAAGGGTAAAAATTGTTATTTCATGATTCCTGAGGACTTTTATTGACTTTTCTTTAAAATAAATCATCCAGGGACCATTTCTGACATTTCTTGAAAGTTCAGGGACTGATTTTGACAATTTGGTAAACTTTGGCCGTTTTTCCCTGTTTTCAGTTCTTTTATGTTTGAAACATATAAAAACACCTTCTAAGGATATTTGTAGTATTTTGTGGTGTTTCTAAGTGTTTTTACATGTTTTTGTTGTTCAGATTTGACAGAAATGATGAGTTTTTATGAACTCATCAGTAAACAAAGTCTCCTGGTCTGAATGAAGTGTGTTTGACCTTTGCATCATAATACTTCTTCATTTTTGCCTTAGCCTTTGCTTCGCGTATAGCTGCGCGTTCACGCCTTTCTTCCAGTAAGTCCAAGTCTATGCGCCGTTCCTCGTCATTTGTTGTGACGTTGACCTCTGCTGTTCGTATAGTTGGCATTCCTATCTCAGCTGGTATGACGGCTTCTGTTCCGTAGACGAGGGAGAATGGCGTGTCGCCAGTACTGGTTTTGATTGTTGTGCGATGCACCCATAAGACATGCGAGAGCTTGTCCACCCACCTTCCTTTGTGTCTGTCAAGGCGCGCTTTTATTCCTTCACCTAGACTGCGGTTTGCGCGCTCAACTAGGCCATTGGTTTGTGGGTGTTTTACTGAAGCGAAGTGTTGCGTGATGTTTAATTGCGCGCACCAATCTTTGAATGGGTTATCACAGAATTGTTTTTCGTCGTCTGATATAATCTCTCCCGGTAGTTCGAAGCGACAGACAATGTTGTCCCAGACAAAGCGTTTGACTTGGCTTCCTGTGATGCTCACCACCGCCTTTGCTTCGATCCACTTTGTAAAGTAGTCTATGGCTACGATGAGGAACTTTACTCCTCCTGCTGCAACTGGAAAGGGTCCCGCGATGTCAATGCCCCATTTATAAAATGGCCATGGTGAGGTAATGGGTGTTAGCTCGTGTTGTGGTCGGCGCGGGATTGGCCTATGTACTTGACAATTGTTGCATTTCTTTATCAGATTGCGTGCGTCGCGATGCATGGTTGGCCAATAATACCCTGACCTTAGAGTGCTTGCCACCACAGATCGTGGCCCTGAGTGCATACTACATGATCCAGCGTGGATTTCTCTTAGTACGTAGTCTGCTTGAAGAGGTCCAACACATCTGAGCCAGGGTTGTAAGAAGGAGCGTCGATAGAGTATGTTGTCTCGTAGTTCAAATCGTTGCGCTGTGCGCCGCACTCTTCGAGCGTCCTTATGATCTTGTGGTAAGATTCCCTTGCTGATGAATTCAATGATAGGCGTCATCCATGTAGGATCTTGTTCTTCTATCACTGTGGATATCTCCATTTCCAAGATTGACTTATTTTTTAGGGTTTCTACCAATACCTGCTTTGAGAGGTATGCGAAGCTTGTGGATGCGATTTTGCTGAGCGCATCAGCTTTCCTGTTATCTCCTCTGGGCACCTGTTTTATTGTGAACCTGTCAAAGTTTTTGATCAAGGATTTTGTCTTTTCCAGGTATTGGATCATGTGCTTGTCCTTGGCTTCATATTCACCTAGCACATGGTTAGCGACTAGCCGAGAATCCACGTTCGCTTCCAGGTTGCGTACACCCATTTGGATTGCGATGCGTAGTCCGCTAGTAGGGCTTCGTATTCTGCCTCATTGTTTGTGGCCGTGAATTCAAAACGTAGCGCATAGGTGAATTCCATACCTTCTGGATTTGTAAGAATAAGGCCTGCGCCTGATCCATCTACATATGAGGACCCATCCGTGAACAGAATCCAGGGTTCCTGTAGATCTGTTTTGGTTGCAGGTGTTGGACTGTCGGTATCTGGCTTCTCCACGATGAAATCGGCTAAGATTTGTCCTTTGATTGCAGTGCGCGGTCTATATGAGATGTTATATTCACTTAACAGTACACTCCACTTCTGTAAGCGTCCTGATGCGTCAGGTTTAGAGATAACTTGTTTGATTGGCTGATCGGTGATTACAGCTATTGGATGCGCTTGAAAGTATCTGCGCAACCTTTTGGCTGCGAATACTAGAGCTAAGACCAGCTTTTCCATAGCGCTGTAGTTAGTCTCTGTCTTCTTCAGGGCTTTGCTTACAAAGTATATGGGTGTCTGGACGGAATTCCTATATGTCAATAACACTGCGCTAACTGCTCCATGAGTTGCCGATAAGTACATGATTAGCTCTTCCCCTGGTCGCGGTGCGACAAGTTTGGGAAGAGATGCCAGATGGTGTTTAAGTTGTTGGAAGGCCTCCTCCGCTTCTTCGGTCCAGCGAAAATCTCCCTTTTTTGTGCACTTCGTGAGTGTTTTAAAAAGAGGGAGTGACTTGTCTGCTGATTTAGATAAGAAACGGTTTAGCCCTGCTAACTTTCCATTTAATGACTGGACTTCTTTGAGTGTGCGCGGTGAGGGGAGATCAATAACAGCCTTTGTTTTTTCTGGACAAGGCTTGATTCCATCGGGCTCTATTAAGTATCCAAGGAACATGCCTTCGGTTGCGCCAAAGGTGCACTTCTTGGGATTTAACTTCATGTTTATTCGTCCCAATGTTCTGAACGTTTCCTCGATGTCGCGCACCAATTCATCCTCTGTGTGGCTTTTGATGACAAGGTCGTCAACGTAGACCTCCAAGTTGCGGCCTACTTGTTTCTCGAAAGCTGTGTCCACCAGTCGTTGGTATGTCGTGCCTGCGTTTTTTAAGCTAAAAGGCATTTTTGTGTAGCAGTACACTCCTTGACTGGTGTGGAAAGCTGTTTTTTCTTCATCTTCGACTGCCATCTAAATTTGATGATACCCTTTGTATGCGTCAAGGAAGCATTTGAAAGGGTATCCGCACAGGGATTCTACCTTCCAGTCTATTTCTGGCAGTGGGTAGCAGTCCTGTGGACATGCTTTGTTGAGGTCCGTGAAGTCCACGCACATTCTCCAACTGTCATCGCTTTTCTTTACCATAACTGGGTTAGAGAGCCAGTCGTGGTAGTACACTTCGCGCATGATGCCTGCGTCTACAAGCTTGTGTACTTCTTCCATAATAGCCTTTGCACGATCTGGGGCCTGGCCGCGCTTCTTTTGTCGTATTGAGGGATATCCTTGTCCGATTTGTAGCTTATGCTCTGTGATAGAGCATGGCACTCTTGTCATGTGTTTTGGTTCCCATGCGAAGATGTCCAGGTTCTTCTGCAAGAGTGCGCATACGGCTGCTTTACCTTTGTCAGATAAAGATCCACCAATCGAAACTTGTTGTTCCGGGTAATCGGGATGAATAGCGACTTTTAGGTTTGGTGTTTTTTCTGTGCGCTGTTCTGGAATAGTCTCTACTTCAGTTGTTACCGCATTGCATTCTCTTGGTGGTACTGCTGTGTTATAGAGGGTGACAACTCCTCATTCCACTGGAAATTTAAGCATTCCGTGCGTTGTGGATGGTACAGCGCGCATGGATGATATTCCATGTCTCCCAATGATACCGTTGTATGGTGAGGGAGATTTTATTACCATGAAATTTATCCATGTTGCGGTTGAGTGTTGTTCATCTCCTACGACCACCAGCAAGCGTAACTGCCCCATGGGCCAGATCTTTTCTCCTGTGAATCCAGTCAATGACGTTGTTGCTGGTATCAATTGATTTTGGATTTCAGGTCGCAGTCTCTTGAAACAATGATCATACAGGATGTCTGCGGATGCTCCTCCGTCAATGTACATGCGGTGGATATCATGTCCTCCTGTATGTATTTCAATAGTCAGAGGTTCTACAACTGCGTTGTCCGCAGCTAGAGTAGGGAAAGATATCTCTTTTTCTGGAGAGAATTTTTGGCTGACTTTTTGCTTTATCTTGCGCTGCCATGACTGTATCATGTATATGGTATCAGCTTTTCCTTTGGGGGGGGGGGGGGGGGGCTCTTTCCTACCCCCGCTCCTTTGTTTGTCTTTCCCTTCTTTGATGTTTTTTACAAGGTGGTCCATTCTGCCTTCTCTTACTAACTTTTCAATTAGTTGTCTTAGCTGGACGCACTCGTTAGTTGTATGGCCTTTTTGACCATGGTACTCGCAGTATCCGTTCCCTATGCGCTTTTCCTCTGCAGTGTGCATTGGTGGCGGTTTTGGGAAGTTTGCACCTTCTGTTACAAATATTTACCTCGGAGTTTTTGTGAGAGGGGTATACTTGTCATTGTCTCTTCCGCTGCGGTAATTCCTGCTACGGTTGTTATTCTGATAATTGGATTGTCTCCTAGGCTGCTCTTGCTGCCTATAGTTCGAATAGCCCTTTTTGCTGTCCGCAGCAGCTGCTTCTCCTTGTATAAAGGATCCAGTGCGCTTTGTTAGCTCATCGAAAGTCTAGGGAACTTTGTCATTTAGCTTACGGATGAGTTCTGGGTTATTAATCCCATTCATGAACCCTGAAATTTTTAGGATTTCAGGACATGCTTTGACTTGTATGCACTCATCCTTGAAGCGTTCCATAAAAGCACTGGTTGATTCCCCTTGGCGCTGTTTTACTCTTGCTAGTTCAACAGGATTTTTAGCGCACTTCTTTCTCTGGGTGAAGTTGAGGCAGAATGCTTTCCGTAATTCCTCGAACCCACCGATGCTCCTACGTGGGAGTTTGCTGAACCATGTGCGCGCGTTTCCTACTAATGTAGAATTAAACATATGGCACCACACAGGCTGTGGCCAGTTTTCGATAGTGGCGGCTGATTCAAAAACTTTTAGATGATCGTCCGGATCACCTGTTCCATCATATGTTTTTACATTAGTGGGCATGCGCCTGCGTTTGCGGTCTGAGTAATCGCTGATGCGTCGTGTAAACGCGTCAACTTTCTGGCGACGCCATGGAAGAGACATATCTTCATTCTCTTCTTCGCAATGCCTTCCTCTTGACTTCCAGTGTCCTGTTTCTTTGTCCTCGTTGTCCGAGGAGTCACCGGAGGAAGGGTAGTCTCTTTTTCAGCGCTTGTGCCGGCTTCTTTCAGAAGAAGAGCTTGAGGGACTTTCACTTGGGGATCTTCTTCTCCCCGATCTGTCGTGAATCCTCTTACTCCTAAGTTTGGAGGATCCTTGGCTTGGCGAATGCTGAGGTCCTAATCGGTCTTGTATCCCTCGACTGCCAAGTCTGGAGTGAACATTAGTGCGCCTCTCGCTGTCTTCTGAGTACGGTGGATCAGATGTCGTACCCAGCCTATCGTGGATAGTGGTACACTTTGCGCGTCTTCCTCGTGGGTGGCGCAGTGGTGATGGTTCGCGTTCAGGACCAAAATTAAGTCGAGCTTGTAGGCTCGTGCTTGCCCTTCTCATTGCTTCTTCTTGCATGAGGGCGGTTAAGGTTTCATAATTTTGGGATACAAAATTTCCCAACGTTAGATTGGGTGTGTCCTTAGTTGCTGCAAGAATGTCTGCCTCAGTATTAGGCACCCTATCTCGGTTAGGCGCGCCTGGTGGTACAGTGTTGTTCACTGCGGGTACAGTTTGGTGAGGAGTGGTGAAGAGGGTGCGCTGGAGTTCCTCAACGCTTGGGACCACTGGGGTGAGTTGGGTAGTCCTTACAGGTAGTTCTACCACTGGAAGAGGCTGGGTTGCCCTGCCTCTTGGTGACCAGGTGCGCTGGTTGTCCCAGCAACCTGTCTAGAGGTTGAATCTTGTTGATTCTTCCTCTGATGGTCGCGTTTTTTGACTGCGGAGTCCGCTGGCTTGAATTCTTATTCTTTGTCATTCTAGTCCTTAGTTCTTAGTAGGGTCCCACGGATGGCGCCACTTGTTGATACAAAAGTTGGGCGTTCCTGATTATAGGCTCTTACTCTCGTACCAATTCGCTTCTTAGTACTTATAACCTGAGCACTAAGAAAATAAACAACACCGTTAGGCTTATCGTGGGATTGTCTCCCACGATTAGACTCCGGCGTGAGAGTAAGTAATCGATTTAGGGTTCTCGTAAAGAGTTAGGGTTTGTGAATCGTACCTTGAATGAGAGTTATGTCATTCCTTATATAGGCACAGAATCCTTGTAGGGTTCGTGCTCCTTACATTTCGCACCCATGGTGCTTATCCGGGTAAGGATATCTATTCCATAGATAGATGATCCTTATCTATACCGTGTATAGTTTATTTGGGTTGGGCTTACGTGAGCCTGTTCCCATTATTAATGCGGCCCAAGTTACAATAGCCCACGCATGGTGGTTTTGGGCCTTAGTAATGTTTATCATTTGGGCTCGTGGCCCATATATAGACTATACGTCATCAATTAGCAAAGCTAAATAATAATTACAAGGATGAAACAACACTGAGTAAAGACTGCACTAGAGACGACAGCAAAAGACATCACCAAAAGAAGACCTTGCTACTTAGAATGGGCTGGCTGCAAGTTTTTCAAAAGCAAGCTCCCATAACTTGATTTGGTTCTTCGCAAGAAGCTTACTTGATTGCAGCCTATCAATTTCATCATCATTCTCCAACAGCTTTTCTTGCAACTCCTTGGTCTTCTCTTCAAGTTCATTTATCTTGTTTTCAAGTATTGGCTTTTCGCCATTGTGCTTCTCAAGATCTTTCTCAAAAAGTTTCACCTTTTCCTCCAGCTGGCTCACTTTGACTTTCCAAACACGTAACTCGTTTAAACGAGCTTGCATAGCACCAACATTAAACCCATGAGTCTCTAACTCAGCTAAAGTATCCAAACTGTTTTTTATTATGTTGATGGGATCATTCAGCTGTAAATCCGAAATCGTCTGAGTAACATTTGCAAATATCACCATGTGAGCGATGGCTAAAGCCTCATGATAATCCTCTTTAACATTTTTCAATGGTGCAAAATGTGGCTTTTGAGGAGTCTTTAGGTACAACTCATATGATTCAATGACGGCCCGGATTGGAGACCGCTTCAGAAATGGCCAGGTTTTGTGGTATTCGGTGCTTCCACTATTTTCAACAATTGCCGCTGGAATTAGTGCATCACTAGATTCATCATGGTTGTCACATGGATTACGACAGGAACTTCCTAAGTACAACAAGAACGAAGATTGTATGCAGAAAAATGCAGAATCATAACTCATATTGTTTCAAGGTGGCAATTCCCAACACTTGATTAGGAAAAGGTCAATTCAGGTTATGTTACATCTCTAATAGGTAACGGGTCAAAAAACTTGAAAAAGATGAAATGGATCAAATAGGTCGAAAGTCGCCCAAGGAGTATATTTTTGCAACAACCTCAGTCCGAAATAGTTTTATTATATTCAAAATACTAGTTATGTAATAACTATATGAATATTTAAAATAGAACTATAAGTGTTTAAAGTTAACCAAACTCATCCAAGAATGACCCATTTTCACCCAACCCTCCTGACCTGCACATTATGGCACCTCCATTAATGGAACAAAAGTGCTTACTCTTCAAAATTGCCTTCTGTTGCATGCCTGGATACAAGATAGATAGAGGCTGAATGTCAAGATCAGTAGTCCTTGCTTCTTGGTTGTCTGGATATTTGCATTACACGAAAATCAGGCATAAGATCCAACATTTCAGAGAGCTTTTACAATGTATGCTCCTCATATAAAACATGTCTACTTATTTAAAAATTTTGGACAGACATCTCTAATTCTTTTCAAGTTGTTTACATCTTAATACTGTTTATCGTTAGATGTAGTTGATGGTGTACGCCCTAAGGTAGGTATACAGCCTAGGGATCAGCCAAGGACTATAAGCAAATTGGAATTCCTTCACATTTACACAAAAGCTACCATCAAACTATCAAAGTCACCATAATAGCAATATGTAAAATATGCAATATATGAAGGTAATCAACTTTCTTGCTTTGGGAATTTTCTTCCGTCCACTATATGAAAATGGTTTTATTTAGGTTCTTTCTATTGCAAACAAGTCAAACAGGTAAACTAAAAAAATTAAATAGGTCAAATGAGTATAATAATTTAGAGGCCACCCACACCATACTCAAGTGTTTATAGTCATACTAATTAATTTATTATATACACAGAAAAACTGGATGGTGGTTTTGTTGTGGTTCTCAACTAGATTTTTGTATCTTAAATAGCTAAAGCCCGAGAGAGAAGATAACTAGTTTATTTCAAACCTTTTCTTCTAAGTATCAACTTTGGGGGTCTCCCTCCTCCCTTTTCTCCATTCTGCTGGCTCTTGCCATCCTCTGCCTCACATGTTTCCTGATCGAACAACCAACAAATCAAACAAAATCTAATTATCCAAACACTTTATAGTCTTCTATATTTTTTTTTTAGTCACAAAAGTATTCTGCTTTAAAACTGCGCACTAGAAAGGTTTCATCTTCCTAAACTTGCTTCTTTAAAGAGGGAATACTGTTTGGTTAATTTGTATATACTCACATGTAAAACTGTCCAAAACGTTATATTTAAGTTGAAAGTGGGCTCTTTTTAGGCAATGATGAACTATAAACTGTAGGTTCATTCTTCTCAAAATGGAGCACACAGAGATATTATTTTTGCACCATTGAAGTTAATTTTTTTTTTATGCTAACTGACCATTGTTCATTTGTTCTTGCAAATATATGGAGCATTACACTTCATAAAAATAAAACTAATTTAAAATTGTAGAAGGGCAAAGAAACCATCAAACTTAACAACATGTCTTTAATTCTTTGTTTTCTTATATTTACACAAGTAAATGGTCTCCTTGTAACCAAATATCAAGAATAACATTTCAAAAGTTAATCCCATGTTCCTTCAGCAACTGTGAACTCAGTAGCCAAAATTACACACTATCAAACAGCAAATACTACTTACTGTGATTATCATTTCTTCATTTATTAGAGGCGAATCTTGATTTATAGCTTTAGATCCACTTGTTTCCCTTACAGACACCATAAGTTCATTGTTTTCCTTCCTACCTATACAATAATCCACGCGATATTAAATCCTTAGATTATATTTTTTATTAAATCCTTAACTACGAGACAAGATAACAGTTATGAAACAGTAGAGGTGACAAGATAAGCAGATTGAGTCGACCCTAACACTTTTTGGTCTATATTTTCTTATATAAGTTTTTTTATAATTAACTGATGTGTTAATAATGAGTAGAAAACCAATAAAAATTACCATAACAATATAAATCCTATATAAAAGATGATTAGGAGATTGTATACTGATTTAAAAAATACATTTTGTGTGACTTCAACCCGTCTCAACCATTTGACCCATTAGAAGCATTTCAGATAGAAAGGCAACCCACTCTACCCATCCATTTAAATGGGTCGAAATCATTAAATGGAAATGCGACCCACAAATCGGTATACAAAAGTACAACCTGACTTTACCACATCTGCTGAAGATCGGGTGTTTTTACTACTTGAAACTTCTTCTGCTGAATTCACAGTGATTCTCTTCCTGCAAGTCGTGACTGAACCGTTCATTACACCACTCATCTCAGAATTACTTTCCTGCACATGTTAGTGGTTACAAATTTACTATCAACATCCATTCAGAAAAACAATTAATGAATCTCAAAGCTTAAGAAGTAGATTCAACTCACAGCTTTTTTTTGCAAATGCTTCTTTTTTTTGGAAGAACATTGATGGACTGCACTTTGATTGTTCAAATTAGCAGTTGGAGGTCGTTTAGATGGTGTGGTGAAGCCTAATTGAGCATCAATGTTGGGCTCTGATGTAGGAATTGCATTTTTATCAGCCACTTCCTGCTCTGGTGTCTGTATGATTTAAGGAACAAATGCTATTCAGATATAAAATTATAGTACAGTTTTGACTTTAATGGTCAATCATTTAACAATTACTAATGACCTGTAATAATTTCCACTTCAAAGCCATAAACAATTTCTCGATTTTAATCTTTTCAGCAAGAATTTCCCAAAGTAAAATTTCAGGGTTTTCAAAGGTAAAAAAATAATGTTTAACAAATTTACATAGTTGTATTATAACACGTTCAGCTCAAGAAAATAAGTAATTCCATTGTGTTTGGTGTTGCTAAAGCAAAATGTATCCCTGAATATCTAAAGGTGCAATATTGCAATGTGAATAATCTGTATTGCTCAAAACAACACACGTTTAAGAACCCTATCTCAAAAACGACCACTATACAATAAATCAATTAATATAAAATATAATCACAACATCACCACTACTATACTATATACAAAACAATCAAAATTGTTCAAAACAACATATAGTTTAGAACCCAGAATCCAAGGTCACATCCAGCATAAACCTTGAAAAACTGTAAAACCATATCTAACACATACATTAAATAAAAAACTACAAAAAAACACTTTTAATAAACAGCCCTTAACACCTACTTAAACAATATAATAATGTACCCATGTTATAAAAACAGAGAAAAGTACAGCAAGACACAAAGAAACACTACTTAGCACCTAATAGACCAATTTTTAAAGGATATCGAATCTACACTTTTGGTTCGAATAATTTTTTGGGGGAATTCCGTGGGTCCACCAGCCCCAATGGGCACTTGGTCCTATCTACGACATCCTCGTAAATTCTTACGTGTACCAAGCATGTCAATTTTTTATTTCGCCAAGTGGATCGAAAGATTTCTCACAAATTCTTAGGCGGACCAAAAGTCTAAATTCAAAACCCTTAAAAAAATGGTCTATATCATTCCAAACCTCTTGTTTGTCACTTGCCATAATATTATCATAAAAACAAACAAAAACTCAATAAAAACCAAAATGACATATGCCCATATCAACAACACTACCATGATCCAACAAAACACTCATCCAAACCCTAGGTCAAAATCAAACATAAACCCTAAAAAGTATAAAACCATATCTCCACACTTGCATAAAAAAAATAAACAAAACAATATATAATACCATAAACACACAAATCAAAACCCCATTTCAATTTTTCATCAACAATAATAAATAAAATAGAAACTTTTTTAAGAAAAGATACTACTAACCTTCTTAGGAGCAAGTTTCCAACAAGAGTCAACCGAGTCAAAATGAGGCCTCATTTGAGTTTTTTCAAGCTCAAAAGCCTCAACAGGATCCTCTAACCTGACAACATATTTCTTCTTAACATCCTCACCTTTCTCAACAACAATAATCACATTCTCCACAACACCAATCCACCACCCATCTCTATGATTACAATCCACAACATCCATAACCTCAAACTCCACGTCATCATTCTTAGGTGGCAAAGGCCTAACAAACGCTGGATCAACAGCCTCAGACAACCTTTCTTCAAGATTATCCACATCATATAATGTGTCATATTTTACTAAATACCCATTCTTTTTCTTTTGTCTTTTTCTAGTTGATAATGGTACAATGTCTATGATTGTGGCTTCATACCATGCACCATAGAAACCTGGTTCATCACTGCTGACTTCAACTTTTGACCCTTTGGTTATGGTGACGTCAGCCATGGTTGGAGGTAAAAATGGGGTTTGTTGGGAAGAGTGAGAGACATTGAACATGATTTATGAGTGTGAAATCGTTTTGAACTTTCTACCTAAAATACCCAAAGGTACACTAGTATACTAGTATGTACCCCCACAAAAAAATTCTAACTTCCCCAAATACCCAAAGGCTGACTTTGGGCAACTCTCAGGACAAGTATATGCTTAGGTTCATCTTGTACTTATATAGTACTAGTTACTCTCTTTTAATTCTTTGGGCAACTCTTATACATTTGGGACAAGTGTCCCTATGCTTAGACCCCCCACATAATACTAGTTACCCGGTTTAATTCTTGAGCGACTGGGCCCATATTTCTTGAGCGACTTGGCTTTTTTTATTTTTAATTAATTTACATTTTTGGTCTTTGTGGTTTGCTTAGTATTTCATTTTTGATACTCGTGATTATTATTATTATTATTATTATTATTATTATTATTATTATTATTATTATTAATACACAAACACAAAACAAACACAAATCTTAGAAACACAAACACATACATATACACAAACAAGTTCATCTTCCACTTATATGAACCAACACAGACACAAACATATACACAAACACAAAATGAAAAACGAAATCACTTTCATATCATATGTTTTTACATTTACACCAACACAGACACAAACATATACACAAACAAATCTCATAAACACAAACAGAATAATATTCCGGCGGAGGCTACAAAGACATAGATCTACAAAATAAATGCATAAATCTATTAAAAAAATATGGTAGGCTGTGTAGATCTATGTCTACACAAAAGAAGAAAACCACTTAGGCCTTTGTTGGGATTTTGGCGTGGATCCACTTGGAGATGCTATAAGCAATGGAAAGGTGAAGCCTATTGTTAAATCATGCTTTTTCAATACATATATCGGGATTTTGGGAAGTGGTTCCACTTGGACCCAAAGTTTTTTAGATAAGAAGAAAATCACATATATGAGCTTGCAGCAAAGGGTAATCGTTGCACAGGAAGCTGATTTTGTCATCTGCTTGGAAGCTTCCACATCATATTTAGAGCACTCAGTAGTGTATAGTTATTTTATTGTGCACTTGTATTTTGACTTGTTAATTTAAAATGATATGACAACATAAATTCCTAAATTCTTAAACGTTTATCTGTTAGGAAACATTGTTATGTGTAAGAAATTCTATAGATGAGTGAATTTGGCATTGGATACACGTCTTTGTATATGTTTGTTTTGTATTTATGTTTGTATAATAATAATAATAATAATAATAATAATAATAATAACCACAAGGATTAAAAATGAAATACCAAGCAAACCACAAAAGACCAAAAATATTTTTTTTGAAAGGCAACAATTTATTAAGAACCACAATAAGAAACAAATATACAAAATAAGGCATCCCACCTCAATTAACAATATAATTAAACGAGGATGAGACCCAAAAGACAAAATAGAAACAAATACAGAAACTATCACAATATCCTCAAACTCTAAGCTACCTCATGGATTATAGAGAATAAAATGAAAACCAAACACTGACATAAGCTAGCCAATACCAACATGGAAATATAAAACTCTCATATGAAGTAGAAATCACCAATGCCCAGTTGCTGCCAAGCCAACAATCTCAGTCGAGTTAAGATCTCTATATTTGTACAAAACACACCAAAACACATCACACAACCATTTGCAGCAGTACACCAAAACCTGAGATCAGCAACCACCCATCCATATAAAGCGTTGAGCCAAATATCAAGTTGAAACATTGCATCTCGACGGGTCACAAAACCAATTTTGCCATGAAAACGCTACTTTCTTCGACCTTCTTGATATCCAATCAAAGCTTTTAAGTTGAATTTCTTGGACAATTTTATTGATGCTTGACACTTTCATTCTAAAGACGCGAGAATTACGTTCCTTCCATATCATATACGCGGTCACCCATGTTACTAGTTGCCACAAATTAGAAACAGACCCACCATGTTGCAACAGATCACTGCAAGAAACAGCATTTACTGCACCTCTTCTCCACCAACCAAAAATCCTTTCCCACACACTCATCGCCACATTACAATTTACTAGAATATGATCATATGTGATGTAGTCTTTTTGTAGTATAGGTTTGTTTTACTGAAGAAATGCTTAGGAAAGTATTTCCCCGGGTCGTGTCCCAACGAAGGTGTGAATGGAATTTCGAATTCCCGATTCGTGAAACGTGTCGTGAAAATGGTAAAAAGTGATTTGATGAGATTATACTAATAAAATAGTAAATGAAGCACAAATAACCAACTAAACACGTAATTCAAATAAGGAAACATAGAAACGTAACGTAAAATCGAAACCGTACGCTAAAACGTTAAATAAACGTTAACGTACAAAATAAAACGCGACTTTTAAGCTACACGACTCCTACGGACTTGAAAATAACTTTTAAAAATTAAAAATGAAAAACGAAAATTTTGAGAAAAAGAAAAATATTTTTTTGACTTTTTATTTATTTTTTATGAATTAAAAACTATTTAAACTAATTAAAAATTAAAAGAAAATGTAAATAAAGTGAGAAAAATGCAAAATAAATTTCTAAAATTCTAAAATAACTAAAAATAATTTTCTAATATGTTTTTGGATTTTTCTAGGGTTTTTCTGATTTTTTTGGATTTTTTAGTAATTAAAAATGAAAATTAATTAAGAAAAATAGCAAATCAACTCAGAAAAATATGAAAATTTCAGAGAAAATCTAAAATAATATTTTGAAACTCGGAAAAATATAAAAATTGAAAAATAAGCACTAAAAGTGCTTAATGGCTTAAAACTACTTATTCAAAGTGCTTAATTATAAGCACTGTTGACCAAAAATTGACCAAACCTAGACTAAATGATTTTTAGACTTATTAAAGCTCAATGGAACACAGTTAAAGATTCAAATTAGGTACAATTAAGCAAATGGAATAAGCACTTGGCAAACAGAATAAGCAACAAGCTCACAAATGATTCAAGTAACTAATTACAGCATAAATCAACTTGTTCAAGTAAAAGAATCAACCAAATAAGGCAGATTAGCAAAGGAGCAGGATCAAAACAAGTCAGAATGGATAAGCTGAATGACCAACTTGTGGCTTAATTTTAGAGCACCTAATAAGCTAATCAGTGGAACTTAAAGGTAGATATTGAAAACCTATACTACAGAGAACCTAAATGATCAATAATACCTAAATCTAATCTTTAGTTGAACCCTTAAAAAGCCCTGAGATCAGAACCTGTTGAGCCTGCAGGCCTGCTAATTTTGACTATTGAATTGCAATCCTAAGTTGACTCAGCTGGAATTCTATTGATCAGTGCTTAATCTATGTGTAATATTAAGCTAGTTTAAAAATAAATTCACCTAAGTTTAACTACTTATCTACCTAAATCCAAGGAGTGCATTAACAGCTACATGAACATGAACATAAAATGGAATTAAGAACTCATTTTGACTTTTTATACTAGACTGACCAATGTTATGACTTAGCTAGCTGTTATTTACCTAATGTGAGCTAACAATGAAAAGAAATAAGCAGAATGACAACTAGACCATGCAGAACCTACCTAAACCAAACACACCTTAAATAGGAAGCTGTTTTTGGGATTTCACAGATTTAATGAAATTTAAACAAATGAAATGATCCTACTATGACTCATAAGCTATATGAAGTGTAACTAAACTAAAGTGACTGAGAATTAAGCTATATTATAGTATAAATGAGAACTTATGCTAAGTGACCACAAAATGCAACTATCTTCTAAAATAAGAACTACTAAATGAGATACAGCAAGTAAGTAACAATTCACCTCAAGAGAAATAAACAAGCATAAAAACAATAATTGAACACCTAATGACATAGAAGTAAGCAAATAAGCATTATGCAATAAAAAATGATAAAGGAACTTACAAACTCTCTCCTCAGCATGAACAGAGGAGAGCTCCCACACAGCCTGTCTTTAAGACAGGCCAAAAAGCTCCAAATGGCTGTCTATAACTCCAAATTAAGCTGAGCTTATTTCAATAAGCTCCAATCAGTTGACCACTTTGGATATTTTTTTTTATTATTTTTTTTTCAGTTGAAACAGAAATATATAAATGAAATACAGATAATACTACTGAATTTAAACTAATTAATCAATAACAATAAACAAATTAAATTTGAAATAAGACAATAAGCTAAATCTGAATTATATTAAATTTAAAAGGTTGAGTACAAAACTGAAATTTGAAATTACAATGAAATTAAGTGCTGAAAATTAAATTGACAAGAATAAAAAGTGGTCAAAATCCTTCTAATAACATGAAAAATTGGACCCCTACAAAGGAGTGAGGAGGGGGGTTTATATAGCTGAGCTGAGGTGAGGTCTTCATAGTCCAGGTCATCAATCCACGTGATGGTGTGTTTCTTTGAGTCTCTCCATAGCCGTTTGATAACCCTTGCTCACCAATCTTCACTTTTCAGCCGTTGGATTGAATGCTTGAGATGACTGATCCTGCGTGTGTCTTGTGATAGGCCCACGTGTCATTCCTTCTGACTCCTGACACCTTCTAGAACACCTCATGATTGGGTAATTATTACCAATCGGGGTTAATTGGTGCGTGGTAATTCCTAGGGTTCTATCCACAGTACTTTTCTGGGTATTTTTATGAATTGGGGGGCGGGGTTTATTTGGGTGGTGTTTGACTGACTGACCGAATATAAGGCTATTGTTGACTACGGGTTAGGAGAGTGGACCGGGTAAAATAAAAGGTGATGGTTGTGGTTTAATTTTGGGCTTAGGGATTGGATAAGTTTAGTGAATCCGGTTGTAATGTTAAAAGTTTTAAAGAGTAGTATAATTCAACCAAGGACCTTTGTTGCAATTTTGAGAATCTCAAGGACCAAATCTGTAATATTTTCCCCAAGGACTAATATTGTAATTCCCTAATTCATGAAGGACCAATTTTATCTTATCTTCGAATATTCTTCAAGGTCATTTTTGTAATTTTCTGAAAGTTGAGGGACTAAAGTTTCCAAATTCTCAAACTTTGACCAGGGACCTTTTATGCACTTTTGTGATTCTCTGGGGACTTCTATTGACAATTTGAACTTTTCTTTATCATTTTTCTTCCCCGGCGCCGGCTTTTGACCTTTTTCCATTCTCGTGCTCGTTTTTGTCGGTTTTGCTTTGTTTTTGTTCATTTTTCACATATCCGTACCTGCACATACACAAATACAAAAACACACATCTCTTGGCATATTTGGTTAGTATTTAGTATATTTGGTCTGAATTAAGGCCTAAAAAGGATGTGTGATTAATCACTAATCAAAATCCCCCAGACTAAGGTATTGTCGTGCCCTCACGCAATGTCATCACCTCACGCTTAAGAGATAAATAATTTCAAAACCTCTCTTTACTGACGTTGTAAAGTAGCAATGATGTTCAAAAGAGATCTCAAAATCATTTATTCTCAAAAACACTCCGTTTTCCGATTTTCATAAATAACAACTACTACTACATCTTTTTGTACTTTTTTCATTTATATATGTGTGACGGTTTGCCTTGACTTTCATTATCAATTCTTATCTGTTGATAACTTTTAGGGTCAACGAGTAGAAACACTTCTCACAGAGAAGAGACCGTACGGATAAAAATCGTCATCCTTGATTTTTCACAAGCTCCCAAACTAAGCGTAAAATCGAGATCATTGTTTATTCACAAGTTAGGTGCTAACACTACCCACAAAAGTTAATTGTGTATTACCTCTTGTTCCCAGGTCCTAAGTTTTGTATCTCAAGATTTTAATTTGTGAGAAATGAATTGCTTCATATTTTCTCGTTTTGATAGTTATTAGTCCGATAAGAGCACAAAATTTGAACGCTAAGTAGTTTCCAAACTTTCCCTCGAAAATCCCTGCATACAGAAATCGGGTCCACATGAAGGTCTCTGATTTAACACGATTTGTGGAGGTCCCCCTTTTTATTTACGACCGAGACATACCATGTTTGATACCCGAAACGGAAGCTTTTTATTAGGGAAACCCTCGGAGTCGAAGCTTGGCTTTTTTGCATAATCATAAGCACTTTAATAATACTTTGGTCCTTAGTCCTTTATTTCTTTTACAATTAATGGTTTATGAGCCGCCAAGATGTAAGAGCTTTATTATGACATTGGATTTCTATCCGCTGCTTTTTTTATAGCTTTGGATTCCTCTGCCTTTTTATTTGGCTTTGTACTATTATCATTGATAATCATAATCATATGCCAAACCCCGAGTCCTACGGCCTTTACTAAGATCACAACATCGGCTGCGAACCGGCAAGATGCAATAGTATATTTTACCGTAACACTGGCAGTACCCCTATGTGTACCAAACCCCCATATGCAGAGATTTTGTTGGGAACGAGAAAAAACTAAGTATTGCCCAAACCGTATACCCTTAATTAAACCTAGAGATCTATTATTATTGGTGTGCAAGCTTGTGGGAACAAGGAGGCCACAAGTACCTCTCGTGGGTTTTTTAAATCCCAAGTAATGAGATCCGTGTATAGCACGAAACTTCTAAATAAACTCTATCATTCCTCGATCTCCGCAAATTTAAAATCCCAAGTAATGAGATTCGCGGATGCTTAGCCATAATCTTTTGATTATTTTGGTTAAGGGAGACGAGCTAGGGCTCAAGACGCCCGGTCAAGTCGAAACATTTATTTCTACTCTCGCCGGTAGGAAATTCAAAACAAGGTGTCAAAACATATTATTCATATCATATATTTTTTTTTCATATATATATTTTTTCACTTTTTTTCCTTTTTTTTTTTTTTTTTTTTTTTTTTTTTTTTTTTGATTATAAAGTGGTGACAAAAATTTAAAATTTTTGGTGGAAAACGGAGTTGCGTAAGTTAACAGCTCAGACGATGGTACAGGTCAAATCGAATCAAAGATTCACCCCCCCCCCCCCCCCAGACTAAAGTGAAACATTATCCTCAATGTTTTAAGGTTAAAGGTAATCCTACGTAAAATCTAAGGCCGTTTATTAAGTATGCCAAGAGATAAACGTTAGTCGATAAGATTTTGGATATGGTGAATTTCCGAAGAGCAGCGAAGGATGAGACTCGAGTGGAGAGAACGACAAACCACGAGCACGAGAGTCCTCAAACTTCGGGGAAATTCCTGAACATTCAGAAACAACCACGAAAACATGAGTTTGGAAATGGTCGCCCCCCTCACGTCACACTTATTAGAAATAAGAAAATAAAGAAAATGAAATGGATAAGCATGGGGTGCCTCCCACGAAGCGCTTGTTTTTTATTACCGAGTCATATGAGCTTGACTCGATCCTCGAATTAATTCGTCCTTGGGGAGAGCAGATGAAACGGACACCCGGCATGAAAAACGGAGATGCCGGGGTCAAAAACGGTATCCTCACTCCCGGTGGAGTGGAAAAGTGAAGAAATAAGGGGATAAGTAAAGAATGGTTGAAACACTCGGATGGTAAAAGAAAATTCCAGTTCAGAATCAAGGGTGGGTTGGGTGGGTAAAACATCAAGCACAGGAACATCTTGTTCAAAAATCTCGTCCACCACTCCAAAATTATCTTCATTCGTATCGGATTCAAAATCTACATCGGGTGGTTTCGCCGGTGGACGAGAAGATGGTAAATCGAAAAGAATATTTTTTTGAATGTCATTCTCGTAATTCTCAATACCCGGTGGTATCGAGTCATCCACAGCAAGAAATCGGTCGACATCCTCTAAAAGAGGGTCACGTGACGGAATATCGGAAATAAGCACAGAATCAATTTCAAAATTAAAACGCTCATAATCCAGAAGAGAGAAAGCATGAATAGTGGGATTGCCACTAATCGTCTCTTCAAATCGAAAAATTTCAAGCTCGGGTAAGAAATCACTATCCATATCGGGGATAGGAGAAAAAGTCGGAGGATTTTTCAACGCCTCGATCTTAGAAATGAGAAGATTAATGTCAAATAATTTTTCACGAAGAGCTTCATCTTGGATTTCAGTATCAACTTCTTCATCATTTCTTCTTCTAAGCAGACGAGCTCAGAAGGTAATTCGTCAACATATTAGATGTCTCCACAAGATATAGTGATACGTGGGAATCGCAACAGGCTTTACCTCTCGAGGGATCTCGAGAAGCTTACAACCCCCACCAGGCAGTGTACCTGATCGTTGTAGTATAGTATAGTGACAAGTACCGGGGGATTGATCGTTCAGCTTAGGAATAGTGTCGCTAGGATTAGAAAGCCTAAATACTAGTTCTAAAGGTGAGGGATGATTATTTTTGTGTTTTTATATTTTTTAGAAAGCAAGTAAAAATCTTGGGGTTTGAAAGAGTGGGCGGAATTAGTTGCTATTCAACTAACCCAAAACTAAGATGCAATCAAAATAAAATACTAAAAAATGAAAATAAACTAATTATGCTAAGGTTGTGAGCAGTAATTGGAGAAAATGTGTTTACTTAGATTTCACTACTCCCTAGATATCTTTTACACGTTAATTACTTGTTATAATTGCATGGATGACGGATCGTATTCCTTAATACCATTCATGGGGTGGCATACATAACTCCCCAATTCTATGAGCTCTTATCTCCTCCTACACCATGCCCAGCACAACTATAGGGATTGTAAACAGTGGCTCATGCATTAAATACAACCAATAAAGACCTAGTACGCCTCGGTTCATGTTTCTTAAGACGTTCAAGCATGTTACCATTTGGAGATCTGCCAGTTTTCTTAAGCCTAACATATAAATCATTCATCCAAGACAAGAATAAACAAGTAATCAACACATAATCAATATCTAGGTTTCATTAGATCTAAGCAAACACAAAAGAGATCTAGCCTAGCATAATGAAATTGAGACAAGAACAAGATATAGACAACCAACACATAGACATATTGATTGAATTAGAAGAACACTTATCTCAATTACAATGCAAGGTATCAAGGGTTTGGAACCCTTGAAAAACCTGTAAAAGTTGCACCAAAATCGTACTTAGGGTTTCTCCCAAAACTTCTCTTTTTAAATGTGAAAAATTAGAAAACTATATATAGAAAAACAGGTCTGACGGCGTCAAGAGTAATCTTGTGACGCCGTCACCTCGCCGCCAAAACTCTCCTCGGACTGCCTAGATCTACTTCTGACGCCGTCAAGACTTAGACACTTCCAGGCCGTCATGACTCTTTTACTCTTGACGCCCTTCTCACGTGACGCCGTCAAAACTCTACTGGGTCGTCATGGAAATTCATGAGATTTGCTCTTGACGCCGTCAAGGATTTGCTCTTGACGCCGTCACCCACTGTTCCCAGCATGGAAAATTAAGACTTTGGCGTTTTCTTCACTTTTATGCTCCAAAAACGTCCGAATTGCTTCTTTTTCCAGATTTCACTCCCAAAGTACCTAAAATCACAAAAGGAACGATCTAGGGCAATATTTGATCAAATAAATTCGGATTCGGGCTTAAATAACCCCCTAAAAACGGATCATTTTTCGCCTCATCATATACCCTTACACTTGAGATTTGCTTGTCCTCAAGCAAATGCACTTTTATTCTACTCAAAATACAAGTTAGGGGTCAGTTAACACTAATATAAAAGTAATTACAACAAATAATCGTTCCACTAAAGACCAATAGACAAGCACGGAGGTCATACACAAGCACCTCACAAATAGTGTTTAGATACTCACATCTCTCGGGTGTAATAAAGTATAAATTACAATATGGAAACGGAAGATATCTCTCACTACCTGTCATAGCAAAATAGATTACCATAGGCTTGGGAAAGGATCAAACCTCCACCAC
The DNA here is from genome assembly GCA_030686995.1 of Artemisia argyi. NCBI lineage: Eukaryota > Viridiplantae > Streptophyta > Magnoliopsida > Asterales > Asteraceae > Artemisia > Artemisia argyi. Next base: position 150,023,527 of record CM060691.1, on the reverse strand, counting down.
ATGGCGTAAGCACCTAGGATAAACTATCAAAGAGGTCTTTTAAAGGGTTGTAACGTTAGGTGTAGGGATATGAAATACACGGTTTTGTTGGATAAAGGAAGTTTTACTGGTGGCGAGTTAACAATCTTAGTTAATTACATGTACAATGTGGCGTTGCTAAGCCAAGACTAGACTCGACTTAAGCTAATAAATGAAAAATAACGAAAACATAAAATAAACATAGAATGAAACGGGATAGTAGTCCGTATGTTTTTTCTCTTTTTCTTTTTTCTATTTTTTTTATTTTTCTTGATTTTTCGATTTTTTTTTTTTTTTTTTTTCATACACTCTTACCCTACCATCCAAAATAATACATCATAGGGAATGAACATTTCCTTACACTTGAATCTTTACATACTTTACATTTAACTAATCTAATGACTCGAATTAAGAAAATCAAAACACTTGGAGCACTTTTAAGATTAACGTACATATTGGGGTAATAAGTGATGTTCTTCCCCATTACTCCATAAAATAAGTACTTACCCATGAGTCCCAATCGTCCCAAAACAATATGTACAAGGATATGACTCGACTTAGCAACCATGTAATCAATTAGAAAGTTAACTTAGGGTTTAACAAATAACAATAATGCACTAAAAATGAGCGCATACACGGAAGGCAAAGACGATTTGGTGGTACATTTAAGTGGGGTGTAACAAATTCTTCCTTTAAGTAAGATGTTTAAAGTTAGAAACGAAAAGATAGGCTCAGAGGGGTGTACTAGGGGTTTCGTGTACTAAAAATGAGTACAACGCTAAGGGTGTGGGAAAAATTAGTTGACTTAACTAGCCAAGTAATATGACTTAAATGGTCAAGTAATTATAATACGGGTTTAACACAAGGGTGATCCTAATGCCTCTTATCATGTAGTAAATCCTACTACACGAATGTAGTCTCACTAGCGGTCTCGGGATGCATCACTAACGCAAGTTCTAGAATCTAAATGCTACCGGTACACTCATAAGCACTAATAATGAATGCTTTCCCTATCAAATCTAAAGGCGAACCTCACATATTTGGGTGGAAAATTTTTCTGAATATACGGTTATGTGCTAGTCATACAATCTCCTATCCATGAGACGCTTGCTATGGCTAAAGTTTCACTCCTAAATGTTGTAAAAAAATTTAAATTTGGCGCTAAAATTGCACTAACAAGTATTTCTCATAGTTTTATTACACATCTACCATTAAACAAAACTAACTCAAGCGAAAGTGCATATGTAAGGTATCATCTTTTTACCCTCCCCTTACACTTAAGATGAACATTGTCCCCAATGTTCAAGTAAAGAATGTAAAAGTGAAAAAGTAAAGAGAATGAAATCAAATACTCCCCTGATTCGCTCGGTATGGATAATAGGATGGCCAGGTTAAATCTTCCTCCAAGAAAATGGACAATCAAAGCTTCCCTTCCAGAATATAAATCATCTCCTTGTCATACATAACCTGTAAAACCTGACAAAATAGACAAGACAACCTCGCGTAAAATCGGCGGCATCCTATATAAGTTTCTAAATCCTAGAAAACAAGATAAGATATAATGCTTGTGGAATGAAGTTTGCAGATCTCCTGGAGATTATAAAACTTAATAATTCACAAAAACCATAAGACTCCGTTAGAAAAACAAAACCGGTAAAATTTCCAGATTTTAACTCCTGACGCCGTCAAGAGTAAAACTCTGACGCCGTCAGAACGGACCTGCAGAAATTCTTATGTTAAGTTTCCGGAAAATTTCTGGAAAAACTTGGTCTTACTTCCTGGAAAATCCTGCAAAACTTCATTATGACTCAATACAAGCATTTGACTCTAACAAATACGAATATACATGCTCATTTAATATCGTGGAGAATCATGATCGGTTTGTTTCTTAAAAACATATTTGGGGTTTCCCCTTACACTTATCTTTTGCAAAAATACTTCTAGGTGGAGTTAAGACTAGGCCAAAACAACAAAGTAAAGTATTTCCACTTATTTAGTTTAGAAACATGATCTACCAACAATAAAAATAAAACATGCATACGGAAGCAAATAACAATCAAACAAATAAAATCACACAAAACATGGGTTGCCTCCCAAGAAGCGCTTTTCTTTATTTACGAGTCTTGTAGCTAGACTCAAGGTCATGGGTTACTACGTGATTCGGGTGAGTTCCTCGTTGAGGACATCTTTGGGATCAAACTTAGGTTTCAACTTTCTATCGGTTTCCTTAGTATGGTATGACCTTTCAAACTTTTCTCCATCCGGATCATACAAGGTCATTCTAATATGCCATGACCCGTCACCTTCTTTAGGTGGCTTGTCCCACCTCCATTTACACTTATCTCCCTCTCTTTTCCATTTATTCCTTTCTATGTTAATGGGCATTACGCTTAATAACTCAATCATCTTCCTAAAGACTAAGGGGTCCTCAAAGGGGTCTAGCTCTTCATCTCTAGCTATGAGTTGTTCTACCGAATGTGTCTTTTCAACAAAGTCTTTTTCTAGATAGAATGGGCATTGAGGTCCTATAAAGTTCCTTTCTATCCAAGGTCCATATCTAGACGGTCTCCTATTCATCTCTACCCAATGCGGTGTTGGTTCATCATCACAATCATAACTATGCTTCTTAACATCATACACCGACCAAGTATCGCCTTCACCTACCGTTATCTTGGATTCCTTGCAATCTATCATGGCACTAGCGGTTGCTAAAAATCCTCTTCCTACCAATAATGGGCATGTAGTGTCACTAACCATGTCTAGGACGTGAAAATCCGCTAATATAGTTAACTTTCCTACGTGAACAACTACATCCTTAATCATTCCAACCGGGTGTGCAATACTCCCATCCGCTAGCCCTATCAATACCTCCGTTTCCTCTAACTTTCCTAGCTTAAGAGCGGCGAATAAGGATAAGGGAATCAAGTTGAGGCTTGACCCTAAATCGGTTATTGTGTCGAAAGCTTCGGATCTTCCTATCTTACAAGGCAAAACAAATATACCCGGGTCATCAAGCTTTTTAGGCAACTTGTTTTGAACGAAGGCGGTCCCATTTTTACCTAGCTTACACTTCTCATATTTTTCTAGGAGGGCACTATAGTAGGGAGCACGCGCTAAGACATCAATGACGGGGCGTTCAAAGTGAAGTTCTTTGAATTCATCGTCAAGGTCTTGCGTAAGAGGTGTTTCAACAATGCATTTGACCGGCTCTATAGTGGGTGTTTTATTTGATTGGTCCTTTTGGGGAACTTGGTTTTGTTTGAAACACGTGCTCGTTGATTTAACCGAGTAGTATTGTGGACACGAAGTGGGTGACGAAACTGAGGATATGGAATTAACGGTTAGTTTCGGATTCTTGACCGTGTCACTCGGGAGTGCTCCCATTTCTCGGTCATTGAGAACTTTCAACAATGCATCAATTCTAGTGGTCATCTCGCTTTGCTTTTGTTTGAAATCGGCTTCAAACTTAGATATACGAGCTTCTTGAGATGCCATGAACTTTGACATCAATCTTTCAAGATTTTTGGTACTACCATAGTTGTCAGAAGGATTGTTGTTGAAAGTACGGTTGGATGGTGGACCGTTTGGTTGGTAGCGATTAGGCGGATTGGAGGAATTGGGTTGATTTTGTTTCCACCTAAGGTTTTGGTGATTTTTCCAAGAGGGGTTGTATGAATCACCATAAGTGTTTGGCTCGGGCTTGAAAGTGTACCACTTATCTCCCGCTTAGTCGGTACGCGTGGATGCGTAGTCCGCAAAAGCTGTTCCGGGGAGTTCCACACAATCACGAGTGTCATGGGGACCACTACATAATTCGCATGAAGAAGTGATTTTGTTCACTTGGCTTGAAGGCTTAGGAGCATCGTAAGATTTCATGAGAAACTTGACTTGGTCCTCAAGTTCCATGATCCTATGGTCGAGAGTGCTAGAATTGTTCGAAGGCAAAGATATTGCCTTGACCGTTTTGTTCAAATCACGGGGATCATTCCAACTTTCGTTGTCATAGAGAGCAAGATCTTCTATGAGTTCCCATGATTGTTCCGCACTAAGATCACGTAGCTTACCACCGGCCGATTGGTCAATGGCTCGCCTCGTGGAGATATCGATATGGTCATAAAAAATTTGGACTTGGAGCCAAAGATCTATGCCATGATGAGGGACTTTTTGGAGTAAGTCCTTGAAACGAGTCCATGCTTCATAAAGAGATTCATTTTGACGTTGTTGGAACATCAAGATGTCATTTCTAAGCTTAGTAGTTCTCCCCGGTGGGAAAAATTGAGCAAGGGAACGAGTGGTGAGATCATCCCATGTGGTGATGGATCCCGCGGGTAAACGCTCAAGCCATTGACTAGCTTGATCCCGTAGAGAGAATTGGAATAGGCGTAAACGGGTAGTCTCTCTAGTTTCAACATCTAGGTCTATGGAGTCTACGATTTTGAGAAAGTCCTTAAGATGTTGGTTTGGATCTTCGGAACGAAGTCCATGGAATGCACATCCGCTTTGCACCAACCGGATGGTGTCGGATCGCAAGGGGGTCACATTGGCTCCGGTGAGCTCAATGGTGTTTCGGTAGCCTTGGTGGCTAGGTCGGGAATACTCTCCTAAGGTTCGGGGCCTAAGGGGTTCTAATGGTGGGTTTTGTTGTGGTGGGATGACGGGTTCAAAGATGTTACCACCTTCCATGATGTCGGATGGTAAAGAGTTACGAACAAAAGCACGAAGAAATAAGATAGACTAAAGAAAACCTAGAAATAAAAATAAAATCTTACTAGAAAGGAATCTAGCAAGTAGACCTAATAAAAAGAAATTCTAACCTAGACAATAACTATTCCCCGGCAGCGGCGCCAAATACTTGATGCGTGGGAATCGCAACAGGCTTTACCTCTCGAGGGATCTCGAGAAGCTTACAACCCCCACCAGGCAGTGTACCTGATCGTTGTAGTATAGTATAGTGACAAGTACCGGGGGATTGATCGTTCAGCTTAGGAATAGTGTCGCTAGGATTAGAAAGCCTAAATACTAGTTCTAAAGGTGAGGGATGATTATTTTTGTGTTTTTATATTTTTTAGAAAGCAAGTAAAAATCTCGGGGTTTGAAAGAGTGGGCGGAATTAGTTGCTATTCAACTAACCCAAAACTAAGATGCAATCAAAATAAAATACTAAAAAATGAAAATAAACTAATTATGCTAAGGTTGTGAGCAGTAATTGGAGAAAATGTGTTTACTTAGATTTCACTACTCTCTAGATATCTTTTACACGTTAATTACTTGTTATAATTGCATGGATGATGGATCGTATTCCTTAATACCATTCATGGGGTGGCATACATAACTCCCCAATTCTATGAGCTCTTATCTCCTCCTACACCATGCCCAGCACAACTATAGGGATTGTAAACAGTGGCTCATGCATTAAATACAACCAATAAAGACCTAGTACGCCTCGGTTCATGTTTCTTAAGACGTTCAAGCATGTTACCATTTGGAGATCTGCCAGTTTTCTTAAGCCTAACATATAAATCATTCATCCAAGACAAGAATAAACAAGTAATCAACACATAATCAATATCTAGGTTTCATTAGATCTAAGCAAACACAAAAGAGATCTAGCCTAGCATAATGAAATTGAGACAAGAACAAGATATTGACAACCAACACATAGACATATTGATTGAATTAGAAGAACACTTATCTCAATTACAATGCAAGGTATCAAGGGTTTGGAACCCTTGAAAAACCTGTAAAAGTTGCACCAAAATCGTACTTAGGGTTTCTCCCAAAACTTCTCTTTTTAAATGTGAAAAATTAGAAAACTATATATAGAAAAACAGGTCTGACGGCGTCAAGAGTAATCTTGTGACGCCGTCACCTCGCCGCCAAAACTCTCCTCGGACTGCCTAGATCTACTTCTGACGCCGTCAAGACTTAGACACTTCCAGGCTGTCTTGACTCTTTTACTCTTGACGCCCTTCTCACGTGACGCCGTCAAAACTCTACTGGGTCGTCATGGAAATTCATGAGATTTGCTCTTGACGCCGTCAAGGATTTGCTCTTGACACCGTCACCCACTGTTCCCAGCATGGAAAATTAAGACTTTGGCGTTTTCTTCACTTTTATGCTCCGAAAACGTCCGAATTGCTTCTTTTTCCAGATTTCACTCCCAAAGTACCTAAAATCACAAAAGGAACGATCTAGGGCAATATTTGATCAAATAAATTCGGATTCGGGCTTAAATGACCCTCTAAAAACGGATCATTTTTCGCCTCATCATATAGCATCGTCATTGTCAGAATCGGAGAAAATCTCAACACGATCATTTGAATTATCATTAGGAGATAACTCACATTCTTCAGCCGTATCAAAAACATATTTCTCAAAATCGGGTAAAGAATCCAGAAGCTCGGGCTCCGAAGGATCTGACGGCGTAACAATCTCAGTCGAAATAGAATCATTGTTATCAAGAAAAGTATCGATTTTCTCCAAAACGGGATCACTTCCCTCAACCGGTGTGAGAGAAGGATGAGAAGAGTCGGGAGTAATTGATTCAAGTCTCGAAAAACATCTTGAAGAATCCGGAGGTGGGACAAGTGGTGTGCTCTCAGAGCTAGGAATTTCCACCACTTCCGTTATGGTCTCCGGTTCTTATTCGTGAAGATTAGGTAAGTCGTTTCTTCTAAACACCATTTTAAGCTCAACACGTTTGCTTGACGAACTCTTAACCGTAAATCGAGAAAGGTTAGGATCAAATCTTGACGGATTAGGAACAATTGATTCTTGGACAACCGTAGGTTGGACGTATTTAGCACTTCCATTGTTAGTGGAAAGTACCGAGTCCTTTGTCACCTCGGTTTCTCGTTCCATTTCCCTAGTCGGAGAGGGAGTAGGAACCGATGGTTCATCATAATCAACACGAATTTTTGCAATTTTTGATGAGACGTAAAGTTGTTCCATTTTTATTTTAAAAGCCTTACGTTACAAGAAATCGTCGTCGAGAAATGTCATAGAACAATCTTCAACATTTAAAGGTTCACAAGACGGAGTGGGATTAATCGTAAAATTTTCTTCTTTACAAGGTTCATTTTCGTCACTCTTAATGGTGTTAACTTGTTCTTTCACACGAATTACTTCTTTAAAAAGATCTAATAACTTGGTAAAGTTATTTTGAGCAGTCATCATTTTAGTGATCATTTCATATTGTGGAGGTTGGTCGTGGTAATTATTGTTACAAGGAAACGATTTCCTTGTTTGACAATCGGTGCTAAAGTGTGGACCTCCACAATACTCACAACCGTATTGTTGTGAATCGGTGCATTTTGAAACGATTCATCATTGAAGTATGGAACTTGCTCATATGAATTGAAATCGTTGTGATAATAATTGGAAAAGTTCGGATCACGATCGGAGGTGAATGTGGGTTCAGCTTTCGAAGCATAACACATACAAAATCCATGAGTAAATCCACATTCTTTGCAAATTTGTTGATTAAATGAATCGGGCTGAGGTGGGTAGTCGGAAAAATTTGGAAAATTGTTGTACGAATTAGGTGCATAAGCAAATGTATTGCAAAACAAACAACTTCCGTCTCGAATATCGTTACCACACCGTCCGCATGTGCACCAAACACAAGAACCTTCAAAGAACGGTTCTCCACATTTAAAACAAGTCGGATCCATAAGAATTATCGGTATAGAGGATTAAAGAAGAAGAATCAAATGATAAGAGGATAAGAAGATTGTTTTTGGTTTTTAAATATCATAAAATCAAATAAAAGGAAAATCAAAATGGAAAAGGAAAATCTTTTTGTGTTTTTATTTTTAGAAAACAAAATTCAAGAACTTAAAACTTTTATTTTCTTTTGTTTTTCATACGTTACGTTAATCGTAACCGTTTCCTTCAAATCTACTTGCGACGGAACGGGAGAGAAGAATGGATCTCTCTTCAGCTTGCAATTTAATGTCAAAGCTTCCGTATTTTCCGCTTATTCGGTCATAGAATTCAAAGTAATCTGATTAGCAACTAATTTCACGCGTAGTTATATTGGGAAGCTTATTTGGTTTACAACGCTCTTCCATTCGGTCGAGACGAGGCTGTAACTTTATTATTTTATTTTTTTTTGTATTTTTGAAAACACTTTAGGAAAAGTGTTTTTGATTTTTCTTTTTTTTTTTTTTTTTTTTTTTTTTTTTGGTTTTTAAAGAAAATATATACAAGGAAGCTTTTCAAAACACAATTTCGAAAAACGAAAACGAAAAATTCACTTCAACCTTCCCCGGCAGCGGCGCCATTTTTTGATGTAGTCTTTTTGCAGTATAGGTTTGTTTTACCGAAGAAATGCTTAGGAAAGTATTTCCCCGGGTCGTGTCCCAACGAAGATGTGCATGGAATTTCGAATTCTCAATTCGTGAAACGTGTCGTGAAAATGATAAAAAGTGATTTGATGAGATTATACTAATGAAATACTAAATGAAGCACAAATAACCAACTAAATACGTAATTCAAATAAGGAAACATAGAAACGTAACGTAAAATCGAAACCGTACGCTAAAACGTTAAATAAACGTTAACGTACTAAATAAAACGCGACTTTTAAGCTACACGACTCCTACGGACTTGAAAATAACTTTTAAAAATTAAAAATGATAAAAGAAAATTTTGAGAAAAAGAAAAATATTTTTTGGACTTTTTATTTATTTTTTATGAATTAAAAACTATTTAAACTAATTAAAAAGTAAAAGAAAATGTAAATAAAGTGAGAAAAATGCAAAATAAATTTCTAAAATTCTAAAATAATTAAAAATAATTTTCTAATATGTTTTTGGATTTTTCTGGGGTTTTTCTGATTTTTTTTGGATTTTCTAGTAATTAAAAAGTAATAAAAAGTGATTAAAAATGTAAATTAATTAAGAAAAATAGCAAATCAACTCAGAAAAATATGAAAATTTCAGGGAAAATCTAAAATAATATTTTGAAACTAGGAAAAATATAAAAATTGAAAATTAAGCACTGGAAGTGCTTAATGGCTTAAAACTGCTTATTCAAAGTGCTTAATCATAAGCACTGTTGACCAAAAATTGACCAAACCTTGACTAAATGATTTTTAGACTTATTAAAGCTCAATGGAACAGTTACAAGACCCAATGATCATAGAAACACAGTTAAAGATTCAAATTAGGTACAATTAAGCAAATGGAATAAGCACTTGGCAAACAGAATAAGCAACAAGCTCACAAATGATTCAAGTAACTAATTACAGCATAAATCAACTTGTTCAAGCAAAAGAATCAACCAAATAAGGCAGATTAGCAAAGGAGCAGGATCAAAACAAGTCAGAATGGATAAGCTGAATGACCAACTTGTGGCTTAATTTTAGAGCACCTAATAAGCTAATCAGTGGAACTTAAAGGTAGATATTGAAAACCTATACTACAGAGAACCTAAATGATCAATAATACCTAAATCTAATCTTTAGTTGAACCCTTAAAAAGCCCTGAGATCAGAACCTGTTGAGCCTGCAGGCCTGCTGATTTTGACTATTGAATTGCAATCCTAAGTTGACTCAGCTGGAATTCTATTGATCAGTGCTTAATCTATGTGTAATATTAAGCTAGTTTAAAAATAAATTCACCTAAGTTTAACTATTTATCTACCTAAATCCAAGGAGTGCATTAACAACTACATGAACATGAACATAAAATGGAATTAAGAACTCATTTTGACTTTTTATACTAGACTGACCAATGTTATGACTTAGCTAGCTGTTATTTACCTAATGTGAGCTAACAATGAAAAGAAATAAGCAGAATGACAACTAGACCATGCAGAACCTACCTAAACCAAATACACCTTAAATAGGAAGCTGTTTTTGGGATTTCACATATTTAATGAAATTTAAAGAAATGAAATGATCCTACTATGACTCATAAGCTATATGAAGTGTAACTAAACTAAAGTGACTGAGAATTAAGCTATATTATAGGATAAATGAGAACTTATGCTAAGTGACCACAAAATGCAACTATCTTCTAAAATGAGAACTACTAAATGAGATACAGCAAGTAAGTAACAATTCACCTCAAGAGAAATAAACAAGCATAAAAACAATAATTGAACACCTAATGACACAGAAGTAAGCAAATAAGCATTATGCAATAAAAAATGATAAAGGAACTTACAAACTCTCTCCTCAGCATGAACAGAGGAGAGCTCCCACACAGCCTGTCTTTAAGACAGGCCAAAAAGCTCCAAATGGCTGTCTATAACTCCAAATTAAGCTGAGCTTATTTCAATAAGCTCCAATCAGTTGACCACTTTGGATATTATTTTATTTATTTATTTATTTTTTCAATTGAAACAGAAATATATAAATGAAATGCAGATAATATTACTGAATTTAAATTAATTAATCAATAACAATAAACAAATTAAATTTGAAATAAGACAATAAGCTAAATCTGAATTATATTAAATTTAAAAGGTTAAGTACAAAACTGAAATTTGAAATTACAATGAAATTAAGTGCTGAAAATTAAATTGACAAGAATAAAAAGTGGTCAAAATCCTTCTAATAACATGAAAAATTGGACCCCTACAAAGGAGTGAGGTGGGAGGTTTATATAGCTGAGCTGAGGTGAGGTCTTCATAGTCCAGGTCATCAATCCACGTGATGGTGTGTTTCTTTGAGTCTCTCCATAGCCATTTGATAACCCTTGCTCACCAATCTTCACTTTTCAGCCGTTGGATTGAATGCTTGAGATGACTGATCCTGCGTGTGTCTTGTGATAGGCCCACATGTCATTCCTTCTGACTCCTGACACCTTCTAGAACACCTCATGATTGGGTAATTATTACCAATCGGGGTTAATTGGTGCGTGGTAATTCCGAGGGTTCTATCCACAGTACTTTTCTGGGTATTTTTATGAATTGGGGGGCGGGGTTTATTTGGGTGGTGTTTGACTGATTGACCGAATATAAGGGTATTGTTGACTACGGGTTAGGAGAGTGGACCGGGTAAAATAAAAGGTGATGGGCTGTGGTTTAATTTTGGCCTTAGGGATTGGATAAGTTTAGTGAATCCGGTTGTGATGTTAAAAGTTTTAAAGAGTAGTATAATTCAACCAAGGACCTTTGTTGCAATTTTGAGAATCTCAAGGACCAAATCTGTAATATTTTCCCCAAGGACTAATATTGTAATTCCCTAATTCATGAAGGACCAATTTTATCTTATCTTCGAATATTCTTCAAGGTCATTTTTGTAATTTTCTGAAAGTTGAGAGACTAAAGTTGCCAAATTCTCAAACTTTGACCAGGGACCTTTTATGCACTTTTGTGATTCTCTGAGGACTTCTATTGACAATTTGAGCTTTTCTTTATCATTTTTCTTCCCCGGCTCCGGCTTTTGACCTTTTTCCATTCTCGTGCTCGTTTTTGTCGGTTTTGCTTTGTTTTTGTTTATTTTTCACATATCCGTACCTGCACATACACAAATACAAAAACACACATTCTCTTGGCATATTTGGTTAGTATTTGGTATATTTGGTCTGAATTAAGGCCTAAAAAGGATGTGTGATTAATCACTCATCAATATGTTTCCACATTTTCTCCACAACAAGGACATAAAACAGAGTCTAAGTCAATACCTCTTTTATCGAGCTCCACACGAACCGGAATTCTCCCGTTGAGAGCTCTCCAAATAAAGATATTCACTTTCTTTGGCACGAGTTTGTTCCATACCATCTCTTGATTTGAACCTACCACTTGAAGACTCGCATCATCCACCATCTGGTATAAATCTTTGACCTTGAATTTACCATCTTCAGCAAGATTTCAATGCCACGAATCCTTACAGTCACCAGTTAGATTCACGTTATAAAGTAACTCCATAAGTTTTGCCAAGTCCCCGCAAGCCCTCCCCCTTGGTTTCCTCACCCAATCCCATTCCCACCTCCAAACCCCCTTACTCCAATTCCCTCTATCCATCACCCGAGCCTCCTTATACCTATCTAGATGACACAACCTAGGAAATTTATCACAAAGCCTAATATTTCCAATCCATCTATCTTTCCAAAACAATGTATCCCCTCCATTCCCCACCTTCTTCGAAAACGAAGTGGAAAACCGAAGTCCAATTTTATCTAAGTCTATGCCTACTTTTACAATATCCCGCCAAACACCACTACCACTACCACACAAAGACCAAAAATGTAAGTTAATTAAAAGTCAAAAAGCCAAGTCGCCTAAGAAATATGGGTCCAGTCGCTCAAGAATTAACCTGGGTAACTAGCACTATGTAAGTACAAGGTGGGCCTAAGCATAGGGACACTTGTCCCAAATGTATGAGAGTTGCCCAAAAAATTAAAGGAGAGGGTCGCCCTTGGGGTATTTGGGGAAGTTGTATTTTTTTTAGGGCATATAGGGTACACACTAGTGTAACTTTGGGGTATTTAGGTAAAAAGCTCAATCTTTTTTACCTTACACAGTTAAAAATAAATAAATAAAACAAAATAAAATAAATCTCACATGCATATGGCAAAACAGGTGCACCAATCAAAATTAAATTGTATTTTCTCTTTCTTACTTTCACTTCTAAATAAAAGTTCAAATGCATACTCTTATATGCATAGTGCATACCAAGGGACAAATCCTCACCATCCATCTAATTTGATGAGATTAACCTAAGATTTTTTAATTCACGTTTTTTCCCTTCTTCTTCACTTTTATACGTTTTCGTCTGTTTTCATACATTTTCGTCTATTTTCATACGTTTTCATCTGTTTTTTTTACGTTTTCGTCTCTTTTCAAATGTTTTCGTCCGTTTTTATACATTTGTGTTCGTTTTCATACGTTTTTGTCTGTTCACATACGTTTTCATCTGTTTTCATACGTTTTTGTCCGTTTTTTACATTTTCGCCCATTTTTAGACGTTTTTGTTATTTTCAGACGTTTTCGTCCGTTTTTATACATTTTCGTCCATTTTCTTACGTTTCCATCTGTTTTCTTATGTTTTCGTTCGTTTTCGTCCATTTTCGTCTGTTTTCTTTTGTTTTCATCGATTTTTCATACGTTTTCGTCCATTTTAAGACGTGTTTTTACGCTTTCATACATTTTCTTTCGTTTTCGTCCATTTTCTTACGTTTTTGCCCATTTTCGTCCGTTTTCATATGTTTTCGTCCATTTTTTTACGTTTTCATTCGTTTTAATACGTTTTCGGCCGTTTTCATATGTTTTCTTTCATTTTCGTCCATTTTCCATATGTTTTTGTCCGTTTTCATATGTGTTTTTACGCTTTCATATGTTTTTGTCCGTTTTCATACGTATTCGTCCGTTTTCTTACGTTTCCGTCCATTTTCTTACGATTCTGACTACCACAATTAATTTCTGAATATCACAAGTGATATCCAGAATATCACTTGTGATTTTCTGAATATCACTTGTGATATTCTGAATATCACTTGTGATTTTCTGGATATCTCTGAATATTATTCTGAATATCACTTGTGATTTTCTTATCTTTACGTTCGTTTTCATACGTATTCGTCCGTTTTCATATGTATTAGTCCGTTTTCTTACATTTTCGTCCGTTTTCTTACATTTTTGTCCGTTTTTATATGTTTCTGAATATCACACTTGATATTCTGAATATCTTGTGATTTTCATATTACAAAACATTTGTTGAAAATCACTTGTCATATTTAGAAATCACTTATAATATTCAGAATATCACTTGCGATATTCAGAATATCACTTGCGATATTCTGAATATCACTTGCGATATTCTGAATATCACTTGCGATATACTGAATATCACTTGCGACATTCTGAATATCACTTGCGATATTTTGAATATCATAGAATATTAATTATGATATCCAGAATATCATTTGTGGTACTCATAATATCACTTGTAATATTTTGCATTCTGAATATCACAGAATACCACTTTTTATATTCAGAATATAACTTGTGATATTTCGAATATCACAGAATATCACTTGTGATATTCAGAATATCACTTGTGATATTTAGAAACATATGGAAAAGTCTGAAAATTGCCAGAAACATTTAAAAAAGGTCGACAAAGAATGAAAAAACGGACGAAAACGTAATAAAATGTATGAAAACGGAAGAAAATGTATGAAAGTGTAAAAACATGTATGAAAAGGACAAAAACGTTTGAAAAATGGACGAAAATGTATGAAAATGACCGAAAATGTAAGAAAAGGACGAATATGTATGAAAACGGACGAAAACGTATGAAAGTGTAAAAACACGTCTGATAAAGGACGAAGACGTATGAAAAATGGACAAAAACGAAAAAAACGGACGAAAACGTATTAAAACGAACGAAAGCGTATGAAAACGGACAAAAACGTATGAAATCGAATGAAAATGTAAGAAAACAGATGAAAACGTATGAAAACAGATGTTAACGGGCGAAAACTTAAGAAAGCGGACAAAAACGGACAAAAACGTAAGAAAACGGGCGAAAATATATGAAAACGGGCTAAAACGTATGAAAACAGACAAAAACGTATGATAACGGACGAAAACGAATGAAAATAGACAAAAATGTATGAAAACGAAAAAAACGTGTATTAAGGGGGGAAACGTTTACTAGGAAAAAAGACACAAATAATAATAATAATAATAATAATAATAATAATAATAATAATAATAATAATAATAATAATAATAATAATAATAATAATAATAATAATAATAATAATAATAATAATAATAATAATAATAAAGCATGAATTATAAAAAAAAAAAGAAAAAAAAAAGAATTAGGTTTCCATATTTAATCTTAGGTTAATCCCCACCATTAGATCAAACTAGATGGATGGTGGGGATTTTTCCCTTGGTATGCACCAAAATAAGAGTATGCAAAATAAAGTGACTCTTCACTTCTAATATTTGAACGACACGTGTACGTGTGAAAATGCTTTTGTAAATTTTAAGTGAGACTAGCATGATCCTATATAATAAAGGGTAAATTGCAAAAATAGACCTTAAAGTAGCCCAAATGCGTAAGGATCACATCGAGACAAATTTTGTTGCAAAAATGACATTAATGTTTCCATTTTTTGCAAAGCAGCCACCGAGAGCTACTTTTTGCTAACACCCGTTAGTTATCTCGTTAGTCAAGGTCAAATACATATGAAATGACTAACATACCCCTTCATCTTCAGATACAATCCTCATTGGCACTGCCGCCCTAACTCGTTACCACACTATCCCGACCACCTATTTACAAACCCCGTGTTGGCAGGCAAGCAAATTACTCACAATCTCATTCCACTTTACTCGTTGACTTATAGTTCCCGTTATATTACATCGATCGTCCTTGCCTCTACACAATATGGTAAGAACACAATGCATTTTCCTTTTTGCTTAAATACTGTTCTTTGTTTTTAAAGAAGGTACATTTGTTGTTAATGTTATGGATTTATAATTGTAGGTGGTCTTATGGAACATGTGAAAGAAGTAGAGGTGGATACTAAAACAGAAGAAGAGAGTGGCGAGAGTGGTTCAGAGGATTTGGATTATGATACAAAGAATGATGAAGTGTTTGATGATGATAATGAGCATATACTTGAAGATAGGTATGGCAATGGGTCGGGTTCGGGGTGGGTTTTAGTGTACCCGTACCCGCACCCATTTATAATATCCAAACCCGTATCTGCCCCATTACTCGCCGGATACCCGATTAATATTATCCATCGGTTTTTCAGGTTTCCCCGCGGGTTTCGGTTATCCCCAATTAAATATAATATGGACAAAATGATGATATTAATATTAATTCACACTAAAATCCACCGAAAAAATAAAGGAAACCACTAATATATTCGTTTTTTTTTTTAAATTAAAGAAAATGAATATATCGTATCAAACGACTTAATGCTTTTAAATAATTCATGTTCAATATAAAATATGTTATGTAATAGAGATACATATATAAAAAATATAATGGAAGAAATTATATATAATGTATATATTTTCTAGTTAATTATAATATCAATAAAGCGGGTATAGATTCGGGTAAACGGATACGGGTACGGGTACGGGTAATCGGGCGAGTATTACCAGAACCCGTACTCAAACCCGTACCCGACTAACAAATTATATTAATACCCAAACCCGCAACCAAACCCACCAACCCGCCCCCGAACCCGACCCAACCTGTTCGGGTTTTGGTTTTCCCCGTCGGTTTCGGGTGCTTTTGCCATCCCTACTTGAAGATGTTCCTGTAAGTAAGTCTAATATGATCTGCACCAAGGACTGTAAACATGATTTAAGTATACATGTTTCTACGGAGCATTATGCACTGCTTAGAGAGTATGCCCAAGAGTTGGATAATCAAAATCCAGGCACAACTGTTAGGATTGATGTACAGCTAGAACCAAATCCAGAGTCTTCAACAAGAACTTTTAGAAGGGTGTATGTGTGTTTGGGAGCTCTAAACAAGGTTTCAAAGTTTGTGGCAGAGAATTTTTAGGGTTAAATGGATGCTTCATGTCAGGTCCTTTTCTAGGTCAATTACTAACAGCAGTTGGGATTGATGCAAACAACGAGATTTATCCAGTAGCATATGTTGTAGTTGATGCACAAAATAAGGCATCTTGGTGTTCGTTTTTGAAATTAGTTGGTATAGAAAACAACTGCAAGTTCACTTTCATTTTTGATAGGCAAAAGGTACACATTTGTATTCTATAATTAATAATCTGTTTTATGCAAAATGAGTACAGGTACAATTTAACACCATCCTTAACCTTAATTGTTCACAGAGACAGATACAAGCCATTGCTATTGTGTTTCCAAGTGCTGAACACAGGTTTTGTGTTAATCATATTCATGAGAATATGAAGTCACATTTTAAAGGAGGTGTTTACAAGGACATACTTTGGAAGGCAGCTAAAGCCACTACTGTTGTTGAATTCAACAAAAAGATGGCTCATCTCAAGTATTACAATTCTGTTGCTTATGATTGGTTGATCAAGATTCCAGCTGAACAATGGAGCAGATCACACTTTTCAGGTACTTCATTAACTTGCACTGGAAAAAAGCATACTATGTAGCAACCTGTAAAATTTTTAGTTTTTAATGAACGTTAATCAAGAAATAATCAAGTATTACTATTCACTTAACCATTTTTAGACAAGAATTTTTTTTCCCTTACATTATGTAACAACGAATCAATATATGTTATGTGATTCACACTTCCTTGAAACGAGCTCACACATGTACCACAATATTCCAAAACATGTATAAATCAAACCCTAGTATCATTTTGATCAGCAAAATATCCTGTGGAAAACTAGAAGGGGGGTTGAATAGTTTTACGTCTTATTTGTTTTATTTATTTTATAAAAGTTTGCTTCTAAAGAATAGACGTAAATTTCAAAACTCTTTGATGCAAAAATATAGATACTAGTTTATTCACGATTTTCGTATAAACACTACTTATATATAATGTTGAGTGAAAATTTATAATTTCATATGTCACATATAAACATATATATGTATATATGTGATTTAACATGAGTTTATCTACTTGGTTTGTTTGTATAAAATTAATGTTGTGAATGAAGCTTAGTTTGATCTTTATGTGAAATCAATATATGCACAACACAAGCAATTATAACTATGTATGAAATGCTAGCAAGTAAATAAACAAAGAGTGAGAGATGGAAAGATCAAACCGAGAGACAAAGGATTTATAGTGGTTCGGCTACAAGGACACCTTCCTTGCCCTACTCCACTCCCCGAGCACCGAGCTCAAGAGTTTTCTTCACTAGATCAATAACCTCCCTTATGGCGAAGAAAACCTTACACACCAATGTACACACCACAACTTCGTCACAACTTAATCACAACTTCTACACAATTTCTTCACACCAATCTACTTCACACCAATTCTTCTTCACACCTTTCTACTTCACACCTATCTACTTCACACCAATCTTCTTCACACCTTTCTACTTCCTAACTCTTCTTCTTCACGCCACTTGTTTCTTCACACCTTCACTACTTAGTTCTATCCACTACTCCAAGATTTATACTTCTTCACAACTTCTAGGCTTCAAGGTCTTCTCAACTTCAAGGCTTCAACTTCTTTGTCTTCACAACTAATCTCTACTTCAATATACTACCACTTCTTATTTCTTCTACCACTAATCCTATGCACCTCTACTTCTTCACTTCTAGTACCACTTCACACCTTCAATAAATCTAGATCCTATATCTAAATCTAGCTAACCAATGTATACACTATATTCACCAAAGAATGAATGATATACAAGATGAAATGATCAAACAACTTAGATAGCAAGATGATACTAAGTTGTAATACTTCTAGTCTTGATAGATAGAAGTATTCTTCTCTTTGCACTTGAGTGGATGAAGCTTTGGATCACTTGGAAACAAAAGCTTATGAATTATATGATCAAAGGATTTTTAAGATAGAAATGGAGGTTTGAACCAGAAAGTTTTTAGTGCAAAAAGGTGAGGAAAATCTGTGAAATGAACCAGTATTTATAGGAACAAAAGTTACTATACAGGAGCGTGCCGGTCCCCTAAATTCATGGCCGGTCCCCTTAATTTTAAGGGGACCGCCCCTTATAATTAAGGGGGCCGCCCAGCTGTAACGGCCAGGAACTTTGTCCTATAGTGGGGAAAGTTTGTTTGATGAAAAACTAACTGATTTTGGTTAAAAATTTGAATTCATATATTTAGTATGATTAAAGCATTTTTCTTTATTACTAAAAGTGTTTTTCAAAAATATATAATATGTTTATATATTTAAATAAACTTTGTAATAATTAATTAGATACCCATTTGATCTTATAATGCATTAGACACTTTGTTTAATCATACCTTAAGTGATTAGATGGTAAAAGTGATTATTTACTACTAAATACTTGTTTACGTTATGATATTTGGTTTGATGGGTTTTCGTTTTGTGATCATCAAAACATAGAGATATCGAAAGATATGAATAACGTTTTTAGTCATTTATTTATACCCCCCCCCCCCTAGATAGAAGTATTCTTCTCTTTGCACTTGAGTTGATGAAGCTTTAGATCACTTGGAAACAAAAGCTTATGAATTATATGATCAAAGGATTTTTAAGATAGAAATGGGGGTTTCAACCAGAAAGTTTTTAGTGCAAAAAGGTGAGGAAAATCTGTGAAATGAACCAGTATTTATAGGAACAAAAGTTACTATACAGGAGCGTGCCGGTCCCCTTAATTTTAAGGGGACCGCCCCTTATAATTAAGGGGGTCGCCCAGCTGTAACGGCCAGAAACTTTGTCCTATAGTGGGGAAAGTTTATTTGATGAAAAACTAACTGATTTTGGTTAAAAATTTGAATTCATATATTTAGTATGATTAAAACATTTTTCTTTATTACTAAAAGTGTTTTTCAAAAATATATAATATGTTTATATATTTAAATAAACTTTGTAATAATTAATTAGATACCCATTTGATCTTATAATGCATAAGACATTTTGTTTATTCATACCTTAAGTGATTAGATGGTAAAAGTGATTATTTACTACTAAATACTTGTTTACGTTATGATCTTTGGTTTGATGGGTTTTCGTTTTGTAATCATCAAAACATAGAGATATCGAAAGATATGAATAACGTTTTTAGTCATTTATTTATATCCCCCCCCCCCCCCCCCCCCCCCCCCCTCTCTCCTGCGGTTCTCTATTTTTCTCGATGGACTTGAAAACCAAATTGGTCTTATAAAACATCACATTTGGCCTCGACACAAGTTAGCCCAAGCTGATAAACCCAAGATTAGCTAAACAGTTCAAGTTGATGAACCCAAGATTAGCTAAACGGATCCTTCATTAATTCACATTGGGCCTGGTATTCCTTAAGCCCATCAAACAAGTCCATCGAGCAAATCCAATTAACCCTTTATCATTTACTATTAAACATTCCAAACTATAATCACTTAGCGTGTTTATTACAAATCCGTACACACAAGCTATACAACAAAATACGTGTATCGTTTAAGCACATTACAAGGAATCAAGAACAATCAAAATATACGTTTATTTGGACAATAAACAAACAACAAAGCTAAACGAGTTCATAACATGCAGATCGTGAACTTTGGATGATCCTTCACAATTTATCTGAGAATAATACAAAATTGAGATTTGGATTCCAAATTTTAGATTACTATAATACGATCGATCTTAGAAATACTTTCGAGTACTTATGTTGTATGTGCGTCTTTTGTCACGATAATGTCATGTTAACTTTACATGTGATTTTATATGTTTAACTTTAAATCCACACTATAAGCTAAACTAAAGTAAATTTGGATTGATATGAACATTATTGTTAGTATTATTATTTTTAACAAAATTGTTGTATTTGATTGAAGGAAAGTGGAGAAACAGTTCGTACCAACCAGAACAACTCATGAATCACATAGTGTGAGGTTAAAAAGGAGATAGGGACACTTTATTGAAGTGTTACCAAAGGTTTGGCTGATGTTGATTGTTACTGTATTTTATTTGGACTTACACTAATATTTATTTTATTATCTTCAATAATCTAATACACAAATTAATGATGCAATAACTTTTTACCCTTTTTTTTTTTTTTTTTTTTTTTTTTTTTTTTTTTTTCAAATGTTCCTCACTTTGGAAAGATCATCTTACAAGCATAACACTGATGTAGAGCGTCAATCTATATAGGAGGTGATTGTGATCACCGGCATATGTAAAAAAAAGATGTGATTGGAGGGATCTCTTTTATGAGGGATCACGCATGATGGTCACCATAACGGTGATCCATCAACCCACCCCACCAAAGCTAGTATTTATGGTGACCATTAGCATCACCTTCAAGTCAGTGTCACATCATTAAAGCCATCTCTCTTTAACTTTTGTGGTTACCAGTGACTTACCACCATTAAAAATATTTACTTTATACAAACATACCTCACACATACTTACAGACCAAAAATAAATAAAGGTGATGATGGTCACCACTATGTGCGATTTTTAAAGCTAACGGAGACCACTTTTTTAGAGGGTGTCGCGTGATAGAGGTGTGAGAGGTGATGGCTCACCGTCCATAAAAGACGAGCCTAAACTGCTGACAAGGTTAGTAAATTGCTTCTGCTTGATATGAAAATGTTGCAAGTTTTACTTATGATTTATGTAAAGAGAAAATGATTGTCATGGCTAAAACGCATGATTAACAACATGCTTAAAAATAGGATGATGACAATTGAAAAATCAAAAGTAAAGATTTAGAGTGAGAAAATGAATGAGTGATGTATCAAATTGTTAATGAATTAAGCATGAGTTTAGGCATATACAGTATGTTAAATCTCTCTATCATTGCTTTTTTGTAAAGTACAAACATATACACGGTGTGTCTAAAAAATAGCTGTCGAGTTTTCGAAATTTTCTTTTTTTGATTTTTACCTTAACTATTTTATTATTATTTTTTTTTATATAATATTTGATTCAAAATATATAAATAGATTAAATTTTAAAAGTATTTTTATTGATTTAATTTTATTAAGTATTATATAAACAAATTAAATACTTAAGATAAAAGTTACAAGTGAAAGATTTGAAAAAGTTAAAACAAAGACAATTATTTTAGGATCACATGAGTATGTATCACACACTTCATGTATCACACAATTTCTATATGAGCATTCTATTAAAGTTTAAATTTTGAATATCGTTCAAACATTAAACCGAATAACGAATGCCGGCAAGAATCATGTGTGACCGAATGAGAAAAGTTTTTTTTGGATCAAGTTTTTTCTACAAACTGAGAGACAAATTACCACCATCCATCTAGTTTGATCTAATGTTGGGATTAACCTAAGATTTTCTATGGAAACTTAAGTCCATGTTTTTTTTTTTTTTTTTTTCCTTTTTTTTTTGTCATTTTGTCTTTTTTTATTTATTCACTATTTTTTTTTCTTTTTCTTTTTTTTTTTTCTTGTTTTTTATTTAACTCATGTGATACTCTTTTTTCTTTTTTCCTTTTCCTTTTGCTTTTTTTTAAATCACATATTCTATAAATCTAGTTTTTTTTTTTTTCCTTCTTTTTTTTAAATAAATTCATGTTTTTTTCACTTTATTACGTTTTCGTCCGTTTTTGTATGTTTTCACATGTTTATATACGTTCTCAGATGTTTTGTCCGTTTTTTTAAGTTTTCGTTTGTTTTCAGACGTTTTCGTCCGTTTTTATACGTTTTCGCGTGTTTTTTTACGTTTTCGTCTGTTTTTAGACGTTTTTGTCCGTTTTCAGCAATTTTTATACATTTTCAGACGTTTTGTCTGTTTTCATGTGTTTTCATCCGTTTTTATACGTTTTGGTACGTTTATGTCCGTTTTTGTGCGTTTTCGTCCGTTTTTACACGATTTTGTCCGTTTTTATATGTTTTCATCAGTTTATATCCGTTTACATTTGTTTTCGTCTATTTTATTAAGTTTTCATCCGTTTCAAATGTTTTCGTCTGTTTTTATATATTTTCAGACGTTTTCGTCCATTTCCTACATATTCATCTGTTTTCTTACGTTATCGTCCATTTTTATAGGTTTTAGTCCGCTTTTAAAATTGTTCAGACTTTTTCAGACGGTTTCATACATTTCTGAATATCACAAGTGATATTCTGTGATACTGAGACGTTTTTGTATATTTTTGTCCTTTTTCAAACATTTTCGTCCATTTTCATATGTTTTTTGCAGTTTTTATACGTTTTCAAACATTTTTACCCGCTTTTTCGTCTATTTTTTTACATTTTTCAAACGTTTTCGTCCATTTTAGACCTTTTTTTCGTCCATTTTAATATGTTTTCGTCCGTTTTTATCCGTTTTCATACGTTTATAAACGTTTTTGTCCGTTTTTATGTATTTTTGTCCGTTTTCATACGTTTTCAGCAGTTTTTATATGTTTTTGGCAATTTTCTATACGTTTTCATCTGTTGATCTGTTTTCAACAATTTTTCATATGTTTTCGTTCGTTTTCAGGCGTGTTTTTACAATTTCATACGTATTCGTTCGTTTTGTTATGTTTTTGTCCGTTTTCATACGTTTCTAAATATCATAATTGATATTCTTAATATCATAAGTGATCTCCTGTGATATTTAAAATATCACTTGTGATATTAAGAATGTTATTCATAAACGTATGAAAATAGACGAAAACGAACGAAAACAGACGAAAACGTAAGAAAGTGAAAAAAAAATGTGAAAATCACTTGTGATATTCTGAATATCACTTGTAATTTTTTGAATATCATTTGTGATTTTCATGTTACAAAACATTAGTTGAAAATCAATTGTGATATTCTGAATATCACTTTTGATTTTCTAAATGTCACTTGTGATATCCTGAATATCACAAGTGATTTTCTACTAATGTTTTGTAACATGAAAATCACAAGTGATATTCTGAATATCACAAGTGATATTCAAAAAATTACAAGTGATATTCATGTTACAAAACATTAGTTGAAAATCACTTGTGATATTTAAAATATCACTTGTGGTTTTAATGTTACAAAACATAAATTGAAAATCATTTGTGATATTCAGAATATCACTTGTGATATTTAAAATATCACTCGTGATTTTTTGAATATCATTTGTGATTTTCTGAATATCACTTGTGATATTCTGAATATCACTTGTGACATTCTAAATATCACAAGTGATTTTCATGTTACAAAACATTAGTAGAAAATCACTTGTAATTTTTTGAATATCACTTGTGATTTTCATGTTACAAAACATCATTTGAAAATCACTTGTGATATTCAGAATATCACTTGTGATATTCTGAATATCACCTTTGATTTTCTAAATGTCACTTGTGATATTCTGAATATCACAAGTGATTTTCAACTAATGTTTTGTAACATGGAAAACACAAGTGATATTCATGTTACAAAACATTAGTTGAAAATCACTTTTGATATTTAGAATATCACTTTACGAAACATTAGTTGAAAATCACTTGTGATATTCAGAATATCACTTGTGATTTTCTGAATATCACAAGTGATTTTCATGTTACAAAACATTAGTAGAAAATCACTTATGATATTCAGAATATCACTTTTGATATTTAGAATATCACTTGTGATATTTTGAGTATCAAGGAATAATACTTTTGATATTCAGAAATGTATGAAAACTTCTAAATATGGCCAAAAACATTTAAAAATAGACGAAAACGTATGAAAATTGACAAAAACGTAAGAATATGTACGAAAACAAACGAAAAAGTTTGAAAATGGACAAAGATGTATAAAAATGGACGAAAACGTCTAAAACGAACGAAAAATAAGAAAACGGACGAAAATTTATGAAAAAGGACGAAAATAGATGAAAACGTATGAAAACGGAGAAAAACATATAAAAGGGATGGAAACGTAGAAAAACGGACAAAATCGTATAAAAACGGACGAAAACATATGAAAATGGACGAAAACGTATATAAACATATGAAAACGGACAAAAAATGAACGAAAACGTATAAAAACGGACGAAAACGTCTGAAAACGAACGAAATCGTATAAAAATAGACGAAAACGTTGAAAACAAACAAAACCGTAAAAATGGACGAAAACGTATGAAAACGGATAAAAACGCCTGAAAATAGACGAAAACGGATGAAAACGTATATAATGGACAAAAACGGATGAAAATGAATAAAAGCCGACGAAAACGTCTGAAAACGGACGAAATCGTATAAAAATGGACGAAAACGTATAAAAATAGACGAAAACATAAAAAATGGACAAAAATAGATGAAAACATATGAAAACGGACACAAATGTCGGAAAACGTATATAAACATGTGGAAACAGACAAAAACGTAATGAAGTGAAAAAACGTGAATTTATATATTTAAAAAAAACACCTTGATTTAAAAATAACGTGATTCAAAAATAAATAAATAAATAAATAAATAAATAAATAAATAAAAACCTTAGATTAAAAAGTAACGTGGCTCAAAAAATAAAAAATAAAAGCCTTGATTTATAGAAACGTGACTAAAAAAGAAAAGGCAAAAAAGGGAAGGAAAAAAAAATCTAAAAAAAGTGATTAAAAAAAAGTGAATAAATAAGAAATACAAAAAGACAAAGAAAAAGGAGAAAAAAAAACATGGACTTAGTTTTCTATATTAAATTTTAGGTTAATCCCCACCATTAGATCAAATTAGATGAATGGTGGGGATTTGTCCCTCAGTATGAAACAAAAACTTGATCTTTAAAATAACTCACCTCGTGAACGAATTTTGATATTCCTATTACTCTTTTATCCAAATCATTTTCTTTTTGTATCCTACCGAACCAACTCATGTTTTAGTAATTGGATAATTCTCTATATATATTATGGGGCACTGCCTTAAGCGCCGTGTCTCATAAAAAATAATTTACTTTTTGGGCTTCTTCATATTTTGTTGGCTCATTCGATTAGCCCACTTGCAAACTCAAAAACAGATACATCAATATATCACTCACGATACAATTGGAAAGAAGAGGAGAAACAACAATTATACACTGATAACGTATAGTCTATATATGGGCCACGAGCCCAAATATTAAACGTTACTAAGGCCTAAAGCCAACCATGTGTGGGCTATTATAACATGGGCCGCATCAATAATAGGAATGGGCTCATGTAAGCCCAACCAACCTATATACGGAATAGATAGAGATCTTCTATCTATGGAATGAATATCCTTAACCCGGATAAGCACCATGTGTGCGAAACGTAAGGAGCACGAACCCTACAAGGATTCTGCGCCTATATAAGGAATGACATAACTCTCATTCAAGGTACGATACACAAACCCTAAAACTCTTTACGAGAACCCTAAGTCGATTACTTACTCTCACGCCGGAGTCTAATCGTGAGAGACAATCCCACGATAAGCCTAACGGTGTTGTTTATTTTCTTAGTATGCAGGTTTCAAGCATTAAGAAGCGAATTGGTACGAGAGCAAGAGCCCATAATCAGGAACGCCCAACTTTTGTATCAACATACACAAATAGAAAAAACCAAATCCATACAGAAAAAGGAAACCAAACCTGCATCAAAACACTCCTGTCGCAGCGCGGCATGTTTCTCCTACTTGTTATTATTTATAGGAGCGAATATATCACCAAACTTATTTTTTTGGAGCAAAAGATTTAGTCACCCAAACTAAATGCTATAATATGATTTAATGTTACTTTATAATTTTCTCTCATTACTTGCGCACTTAAAAACACTGTTGTTAGTCACTCAAGACAAAACCTTGTTTCTGAGGCCTATATGTTTTTTTGTTTTTGTTTTTTTTTTTTTCTTGTTTTTTTTGTTTTTTCCTTCTCCTTTAAACCAACTAATTTTTTATTTAAATACAAATACAACTTACAATACGAAAATAAATAAAAAACACACACATACAAAATTACGAAAACAAATAACTAAGACAACTACATATCACGTCTATAATTTGCTCTGATTTCTTCTTTTTGCATGTTGATGACGAATGTATCCTCTTCGGCTAAGCCCGCGGTACTAGTGCTGAGAAACTTAATTTCTTCTAACTTCATCATTTTGGCATCCTTCGCTTTAGTCACCACGTACATCTCTTGAGTGGCTTCTCGCTTGAGTCTAAATTCATTTTGTAAAATCTCTCAGAATTTTACGGGTTTTTAGCTAGAGCTAAGTGACATTTAGTGCGACCATTTTTTTTCTCTCGATCGGCAAAGCTATTTTTGTCTTATTAGACAAGTGAGTCCCATTACTTAACTTTTTTCTCATTTTAAAAAGTAAGACCCATTTATCTAGTAAGACAAAAATAGCTTGTTGGTCGAGAAAAAAGAGAATAATGTCGCACTAAATATCACTTCGCTCTAGAAAAAACATCCCATTTAACTTTGAACATGTATCACGGCTTGTATAAGCTCACATTATCAAACAATTACACTTTTTTTTTTTTTTTTTTTTTTTTTTTTAACTAAAAAGTGCCCCCTACTTTTGCAAATTCCACTTTAAAAGCATTTCTATTTTTATAATTTTTTTTTTTTTTTTTTTTTTTTTTTTTTTTTTTTTTTTCTCATTTGTCTGTTTACACAAATATCCAATAGGGCAGTCTTATCTTTTTCCTTTACATATAAAAAAAGTTCACTCACTCATCAAAAACAAACAAAACACTCACTCATAAAAAAAAAACCCTCACATCACACATGTAATGGCAACAGCAACAGCAACAACAAAAGAATTCACAGACACCGAACCAAACCACCCATCATCACGCCGTTGCTGCTTCTGCATCCCCTACACGTGGCAAAAGATCCCCTCATCATCCTCATCATCACCAAACTCCCACAGTTCCAATCAATCCATCTGGACACGTGGCGTAACCGCTTTGAAGAAGCTTCGAGAATGGTCAGAGATAGTGGCGGGTCCAAAATGGAAGACGTTTATAAGACGGTTTAACAGAAACAGAAGCTTTAATAAAGGGAATAAGTATCAGTATGATCAGTTGAATTATAAGTTGAATTTTGATGAAGGGTTGCCGGGTGATTCGGAATCTGAGAATGAGTATATGGTCAGGAATTTTTCGTCGAGGTATGCTGCTGTGACTCCGGTCAGATCGGCGGCGGGGGTTGAGACGACTGGGCCTAATTCCGTGTGATGGTAAATTGGTAATTGTTTTGATATGTTTATGTGTTTTTTAGGTTTTGTTTTTGGTTGAATTTTGTTATATATATGGATTGGTGAAGATTTAAATATATATTGTGAATAGTGTTTTTTGGATTATAATTCAGATGATTTTTTTTTTTTTTTTTTTTAAATTGTTAGATTGAATTTTGTTTTATATCTGGATTGGTGAAAATTAAATTGGACTAAATTTTTGTGTACAACAACAACAATGATACCCAATTCAGCACGGGTATGAGTGAGATAGAATGTAGATATATTAATACTGGTTAAACCCGATGGTAAGATGACTTGCTTTGAGGAAGACCTCCGGCAAAGTGAAAGAGTGTGATAGTGTTAAAAAAAATGTGAAAGCATGAAAATGCAAGGATACATGACTAAAGTTTTGTCTGTTTTCGTTAGTTATTCCTAGTGATATGATGTTTTCTGGATTTTGGTAGATGATTTAAGCGTATGTCAAATCGCAAAAAATAAATTTAACATACTGCAGGTCAAGTTAAATTCTACTAATATCGATATCGAAGTCAGTTTTTGTGCAATATAAGGTTATCGGCCAGGATTTTTGCAGTAGTGACTTCGAAATGCTCTACATCACATTAATTAACCATTTCAGCTAAAAAAGTGACCGGCAGCATCTTTTGAAAAGTAAAAAACCTCAAAATTGCAAAAAAAAAAAATTAACTTTGGTACCTTAAATTAAGATTTAAAAAAAAGTTAAAATTAGTATATAAAGTATGCTACCTTTTTTTGTTGTTGTTGTATGGTACCTTTTGTGCGGTTTGCCCTCTAGAATATTAATGGTTTATAAGGTAACATGACAATTGCGTGACTAAAATTACTAATAATAGTAGTGTAATTGATTTTTTTACCCAATGTAGAAAGACTTGTTGATAGTAAATCTATACTACTATATAATGTATTTGGGACTATTCTATAATTAGAAAGGCTTAAAAATTCAGACTTTTACTTACTAATTATGGAAGGAGGAAGCAGGTAGACAGGTAGAGGCTGAGCTGAGTGGGGGTCACGATCAGTGCCGGCCCTGGTACCGGGCGAAGTGGGCGACGACCCAAGGCATCAAAATTAAGGGGGCATCAACTGATAGAGTCCTGGTAATTAATTGAACGGAAGAAAAAAGCTTACACTGTGTTTTAATGGAGTTAATTTTGTGGTGGGGAAGATGAACCAAAACCTATGTCAAAAAGGTTTATCTTGGGACCATCAAAATTGTTTTATTTTAGCCCCTTTGACAACTATAGATATTAAATATAACCCCATCTTAAATATCTTAGTTTAAATGAAAGAGTAAAGTAGGTAGTCAAGTGGGTCGTGGGTTCTAAGTTCAAAAGGAGTGTCTTTTTTTTTTTTTTTTTTTTTCTCTCTTTTTTTTAATCTTATTTTATTTTTGTTAGTGAATTACTATTTTCTTAATTTTATTGAACATAGACAACTAAACGTATAATTGAATAACGTAAAATATAGTCACAGTGTATCTGCCCCGCTTTGCGCGGGCATCCTTCTAGTTTCTTATAATGGACGATAAGATACATGTACATTGCTGGTTTTTTTCTAGTATAAACTTTGGGGAAATGATGTGGTAAAATTAAGTATCAAGATGAAAAAAATGTGTACGACATACTATATAAGTATACGTTTAGATACATAAGTTACACATCTCCATCTCAATTATTTGCTGTTTACAAAATAAAACAGAGGATATTTTGTTGTTTTAAGTATTTGACATGTTTTTCTATTCCAGTATAGTGTCGATGGAGCCTTTTTGTGAATAAAAATAAATAAAATGCAAGGTGGGAAAGTGATAGGTGTAAGGTGGCGTGGACGGCTTATATTTTATAGATATGAAAGATGTTGGATGTGAATTGTGATTGAATTAATAATGTGTTGATAATCCTACATTCCTACATGACTTCATAGTTATCAGTAGTTAAAATTTTTAAAATAATTGTTATTATCTATGTTTCAAGAGCTGACATGCTCACTGTCTTTCTGTGATAATTAGATGCTCTATGATCAAGCTTATATGCTTTTCTTTGTGCATATTGTTTCAATCTTATTGCTAACTCATTCAGTGATGATAGTTCTTTAGTTGTTCGTTTCAGTTTATTACCTTTCCATGCTATTTTGATCTTCTTGCGACCTCATTTGTCATTTCTTTTTGCTTTTTGTATACTGCTTTATCCAACACTTACGGACCTTTTGATCTGATTCATACACTTTTGGTCTTATACTTTTCCTTTTTTGAGAGATATTTCTTTTGAGAGATAATGATCTGTGATAGCAGCATAACTTTATAAATGTATCATTTTATAAAACTTACTTTTATTGTACATAGTAAGTCATCGAACTCACATAACGTGTCTTTAAAAACTTCAATGACATCACAATTTTAATCCGTTTGCAGTCATGCTTTTACTCCCTTCAGTTTTGCCGCTTTAATAATTAGTAAGGAGAAGTAACTGCTACGACATTTTAATTTTGCTGATATATAATAGTTTCATCTTATTAGGTGACATGAAACTTCTAAAGCTTAAATCTCAAACTTTAATTATTTGGGTTGCATCAATAATCCATTATAGCAATAATGGCAAATTGACAGTGGAGTATTGCTCTTGCCAACTATCAAAAACAGTATTTAAAGGATATCCCTTGGTTCATAGCCATCACTTTCAAAGAGACAATAATATAACTTTTAAACAAATAAATATGATGCAAGTAATACTTTCAAGTTATCATGAAAAAGATTGCTTTGATAGTCTTACATTAACAAATATTTAAAGTTGGCATATCTTGTAATCTTGAACGAATATCTGTCCACATGAATTTGATACTTTTGTTACTGTTATTGTCTGAAACAAGATGATACCCAATAGGGTTTCATTACAGGACCGTAAAACTAAACAACGAACTAATTCAATTGTTTTTACCACTAGAAAGATGCTCGTTAAGATCATATTTACCTCTTCTTGATGATCATGGATCAGAAGAGGTCATAGATCGCTCTTCTTCTTCCTTCAAAGATGAAATAATCGCCGCCACCTCAGCCATGCTAGGTGGCATTGAAGTGTTTACACACTTCAATGCCACTTGCAACAACCCCACCATCCTCTCTTCACTAGCACCTTCAATTATCAACGCCTTATCGAAAACTTCACCCGTCCATTCTTCTTTAACCACAGAACTCACCCACTTGGCCAAACCAGACCCATTGTCCTGAACTGGCTTTCCTGTGAGCAACTCGAGCAGAACCACACCAAACGCGTACACATCAATTTTGAAGGTAGTGGTTGTGGTGCCGTCATTGGTTTGGCCATGGTCTGGGTGGTCTACTGGCATTAGCCCATACTCGCTAATACATGGTTCCATGTTGTTTTTGAGTAAAATGTTTGATGATTTTAAGTTTCCGTGAGGGATCAAGTCGGCTTGAAGCTCTTGATGCATGAATGCTAGTGCAGTTGCTATGCTAGATGCGAGACTTAGTCTGCTTCCCCAATCAAACATCTGTCCATTTTGTGATTCTAGAACAATAACACGGGCCAATTAGAACTTCTTGAATCATTATATAACTGTTACTGTATTTATTTATCATCATTTTGCAAAAAGTACGGAGAGGAATGCTTTATAGCTTGAAAGATCTAGCGATTTTTTACAAATCATAAAAAATATCAATATGAAAAGTCGAAAACAACTTTCATACTCATTCTTTCAAAGTCCACTGCTCTTTTTTTTTTTTTTTTTTTTTTTTTTTTTTTTTGTGCATGCTTTACAAAAATGGTCTTATCATGGCTGTCAAAAGGCAATTACTCAATAATAAATATAAAGATTCAGAAGTGGCAAAATTGGTTGAAAAGACGCATTAGATGATAACTCGAAACAGGCTTAGTTGAAACAGGTTATTTTTCATATGGATCAAACGAGTTGCCTGTAGTATGAGCCACAACGGGTCAGGCTGAGTTGGGCTGACCCACAAAAAATATCACTCTAATGATCCAAATCTTTAAACCAATACAGGATTTGTATGCATTAAACGATACTTTCTAACAGTTTGAACAGTTACCTTCTTACCTATTAGCTAAAGTTTTTGCCTGATTGAGATAAAACACAACCATAATTGACCCATTCACAAGTAAAATGGTTTAAACTTTAAACACTTGTAAAGTCCCGTGGTTTGTTTTGAAGACTTAAAACATCCTTTTAAAAATTATATTAGCATCTTAATATGTAGTAAGATAAATGTGAAAAGTAGTGTTTGCGGGTCAAGCCAACTCGTCATGTTCAGACCCTTACTTGAAAACACCGACTTTTTACTCGTTATCCAATCCGCCCAACCCGCACATTTTAGCGCATCTACAGTTCAGTATCAAAGAAAAAAATAAACAAAAATTGAGGAACTCACCATGAAGAAGCCTAAAGAGACTCCCATTCTGCTGATACTCATAAACGAGAAGCTTTTCTTGTTTTGAAGAATAATATGCAACAAGCGGTAACACATTCGGGTGCTTAACTCCATCAATTTTCATCATTCTTTTCTTAAAGGCATCTCTCGATATCTTCCAATCTTTAATCCGTTTGACAACAATCGGAACACCACCATCTGGTCTTACTTTATACAAACTCCCATGTTTACCTCTTCCGATCAATTCAGCAGGTGCTCTAAGTAAATCTTCAAATCTTAACCCATTAACCACCAGGCTCGATAAAACCACCATTGATGTAGAAACACCACCACTTTCAACCGATGTTATCGAGAATTCTGACCGGGGCCGGCTGTTTCTTGACCCACTAGACCTCCCACTATCTGGACTGTTTTTCATGGGCAAATCACTCTTCACATCTTCATGCATTTTCATCTTCTTGAACACTAAAAGAGCGATTAAAACCACAACAATAAACCCAAGAATCACGTAGCCGCCGTAAAAGACAAAATCCCGGAACTTTGACTTTTTTTTCTTCTTTTTTACCGGACATGGTACAGACAACTTGTTACCACATAACTGTGGGTTACCCGCGAAACTATTAGCATCAAAACGACCCGTGTCATCTGGGACTGGCCCGTTGAAATTATTATTGGCCACATTGAAATCTTGAAGTTGGTTATAGTTAAATCTTGGAAGTGGGCCTGTGAGCTGATTGTTCTGAGCTAAAAAGGTTAACAAACTCGTGATCTTTGAAAAATCTGGCAACTCATTACTGAACTCGTTGTTGGAAATAACGATTCTTTTCATATTCGGTAATTCCGTTATAGAATCGGGAATATTTCCCGAGAAACGGTTCCCGCTTAAATACAAATGAGTAAGCTTTTTACAGTTTGTTATCTCGGGACCTACATTACCGGTAATATTATTGAAGTTTAGACTTAACACAAGAAGATTATTTACCTTACAAACGGAGTCGAAATCAACAGTTCCTGATAAATTTAGCTTCTCCAGAACTATATTTTTTACTGTTTTGTTATCTTTATCACAAATAATCCCAACCCATTTACTCGTGCAAGGATCCGATGAAGTGTTCCAACCCCAATTCGGAATGTTTGGCATGTTACCAGGAACGAGAGTATCCATAAATGTGACCAATGCCTGTATTACATTTTCATCTTCGGCTTTTGCTCCTGAAAAAAGTAAAAGTAACACAGAAAGAACCCAGAAAGTGGGTCGAATTTGATCCATTTTTTGATGGAAAAATGTATTTTTCAGGTTCTGATGAAATATATATGAGGCTGCATCTACAAAAACTCAAGTTAAGTCAAGAGGTAGTTACAAGTTGAGCCGGCTAGAAAGTTCAAAACTGGATATTAAGTTGCCGGCTTTTTGACATATGTGAGCAGTTTATAATACAGTGATGAAGCTTGGACTCAGCAATATAGAAAAACTAGGCTTGGTCTATGCAGGCTGGGATACTGTTTCTAGTTAAATATGTGACTTAGAAAAGAAGGTTAAGAATCACCCAAATGGAACTCAACCGGGTTTGTTTTTTTTTTATACTTTGCATACACACAGTTAAATCAATGGTTAATTTTAAGTGTGTTGTCTGATGTGTTTTGTATTAATCCGCTACAAGTGGCTCAATAGGCGGGTTACTTGTGATGGGAAATGGGTCAAAATGGATCGGGTCGGGTTGGGCAGAAACATATTGTCCAGAAGTTTTAGATATTTTTTTAACTAAGTATAGTGTGTGTAATTTGATTACAAAATCATTAGCATCACATTGTATTATTGTTATATAAAAATCTGAATAAGATGACATGTGAGATTTTGTTCATCAAGAATGCTCCTTGTGTGACTTTCGGCTCATATGACCCATTTCATTTTTTAAGGTACTATTTTTACCCAGTTTGACCCATTCATAATAAATAATAAATAAATAAATAGATAAGAAGATAAAATATACACTGAATCGACCCATTCATAATAAAAATGGGTCAAAATCAATTATGAGTCAAAATCGCCACATCTACAATCTGCTAATACTAAAAAAAACCTTGGGGATGGTGACAACCTAACCATTACCCATAGTTTTCAGCATTGATCAAATTAAAATGGGAAACTTATACAGTAATTTTCAAAACTTAAAGGAAAGCATGAATAAAGAACAAGATGGAAAGATGCAAAATTATGAAAACCTTGCTTCTAAAAAAAACATAATATCAGATACCATAAGAATGGAAAGGGTTTAAACCAAGTCCCTTTAAAGATCTCTAAATTTGCATTTCTAACGTTCAACCTTTTCAGTTTAAGACTTACACAAGTTTAAATAGGGTTTTATAGTCGATTACACCATCGCCGACTTTTATAACACACAGCTAATTGTTGTAAAGGAATCTAACCGATGATTTTTAATCATTCATAGATCTGCATGACCAGGAATCTCGTCATCACTCGAAGTGTATTGCCCGTCACTGATATCTTCCTCACCACTCTCATCTTCTTCAGCAGCAGATTTTCCATTGTTCTTTGCGTAACGTTCACAGTACTCTGTCATGGACAAACATAAAAAAAGAAAAAAAAATTAGAATAACATTAAAACAGAACAATGTCCCAACGGGTCGAAAGTTGTCAATATGTATTTCTAATGCATAAAACCTTGCATATCGTTTTATTCATTAATTTGATTATTTTTCAGATGATAAAAACAACAGTAATTTCGAAAATCAGTATTTCCGAAAAAATCTGTTTCCGGGTCAGCTCAGTCCCGTAAGGAAAACGTCACTGTTAACCTGATCCTGTTTCTCCGGTTACCGAATAAGTTAAATGGTATTTTTAGTTGGAAAGATATATTTGGGTTGGCCAATAAGTTAAATGATATTTTTAGCAAAGATGGAAATGGATGAATGGATCGAAAGTTGGCCAAATTATATTGATTTGCATAAATTGATAAACCTCATTAATCTTTTTTTTTTTTTTTTTTTTTTTTTTTTTTTTTTTTTTTTTATTACCCGATACCCACGCCTCACAATGTGTCACCAATGTTAAAGAAAAGCTAACAATATAATTTTCATAGTCGGTTTAATGCAGAAGTTATGATTAGCATACGACCTTTAACTTTTTCTTCATACTGCTTCTTGTCCTTCATCATCAATGAAGCAGCATCACCATTAAGTGGGTCCGAAGGATTTGGGTACAACAAAAGCTGAGGAAGAAAAACTTCAAAAATGTTTAAAAGATCTGCAATTTCACAAAATCCACAGTTATATTAATACTGATAAAAAGCAATACCGAACAGAAGAGAAGAATTATGATTTACACAATTACCGAACATGGGACTCCAGGCTTGGTTTATGACATCCAAACAAACAGAACCAGACCTGCAAGGCGGGCAACATGAGCATGTCAGGTGTTCCTCATGACAGAATAATGTTAAATTATCTTTTGAATGTGTAATATGATTAACTCACAGCTCGTCAACATTTGGGTGGAAAATTTTGTTCACAAATCCAATTGAAGGAGATTTGTATGGATAAGCGTCAGGTAGCTCAACACGCACCTTCCACAAGCCACCCTCATAAACGCCTACAAAGTTGGAGAAAATTTAGAGAAAGTCAAAATGGGATGGTCGGGCAGTTCGATCGGATCATATTGAAGCCAGTCAGTTTTAGTACTAGGACAGGTTGGGTTAACCCGCAAATACTATTATAAATAAGAATGAATGAATGTGTTAATCATGATCGCAAAAATTATATCATAACAATAATAGTTAGAAAATCTTTAGAAAAAATGTCTGTGTTGGAAAGAGTACAAATGACTTTTAACATGTTTGGCCTATTTGAGATAATTTTGGTCCAAAATGACCCATTCATAAGTAAATGGGTCAAATTACCACCTGTAAACCAGTGGTGTAGAAGAATAAGTATAGGAGGTAAGAAACATACTTTCTTTTGGACCATGAAATTCCACACTAAATTCATTGAGCTTGTCGTTTGGTGTATCCACAATGTAATCACTCATCATCCTGAATATAAATACCAAGGGCGAAAAGGCAAACAAATGCATAAGCATCATTATTAGAAGAAAAAACCGCTATTTAAATATACTTCCTCCATCTCATAATAGAAATAACGTTTGATAGCACATAGTTTCATAACAGTGTTTGACAACTAGTCAAATATTTGACAAGCCCCTCAACAAGGACACAATGAAGTCTCGTGAAGTGGTGAACCAAAACCAATGTGACAATGTTTTAAGAACATTGATAAGCAAGTCAATTTTAGCATGAAGAAAGCTCTTGCATTTATTCTGGAACAAAGGGAACACGGGATATTTACTTTCATGCTTCAAAGGTACAACATTCTATTAGAATTTACTACTTCAATGAAAACATAGAATTATGTAGTAACATGTACTTACAACTTCATCACATCCATCTCTCTCCTCTTGCTTGGTGAAGACATTTTGGTCAAACAATCGCAAACCTGAAACTAACATAATCAAGCACTTAGTTAGAGCACATAACCCTTGCCTGATAATAAAAATACCAAAAACATAAAGTACAAGCAAACTATAATAATACAAGTCAGAAGATTACGAATAACTACTTAAAAAGGCAATTCAATATCATACTCAGCAAACCTTATGGAGTAAAACTCACATAATCAAGCACTTAGTTAGAGCACAAAACCCTTGCCTCATGCCCTCATATAAAAAATACCAAAAACATAAAGTACAAGCAAACTATAATCATACAAGTCAGAAGATTACGCATAACTACTTAAAAAGGCAATTCAATATCATATTCAGCAAACCATATGGAATAAACTCACAACCATGCATGATGCATGGGAAATGTTGCAAAAAACGGCCTACAAGGCCTTGTAATCGCCGATTCCAAGCTACAAGGCCCTAGAACTTGGAGACATTTACAAGGAATTCGGCCGATTAATCGGCGATTACAAGCTTTTGGGCCGATTAATCGGCTAAAAAACGCAACTCGGCCCCCGACCGCCTCAGGACCGATTCACGATTTTTGCAACATTAAATGGCAATATCAAAATTCACGAGCAAGATTGAAATCAAAATCCTCATCTAGTTGCGGCTACTGAGTACTTTACAAGATTTGAATCATTTGATACAATCGTATGAGCAAGAAACAAGTACATCAGAACATCTATACTTTTCACAAAATATATCACTGTTAGTCATCTTATCTATTGATTCCTGATACAATCAAAACTTCTAAACAAAAATGAGTACAGCAAGCTAAAACTTATTACAGTCGATTATCTTATCGTAATTATTCAATATTACATAATCACTAATAAAGCACACTCTTTATATTAATTTGCATATGAAAACTATTATGTGGTATTAAACTTCCAAAAAACTTCATGATACACTATATTTATTAAATTAAAGAGGATCAATAAGTAATAATCTCCACAACTTCAAAAACAAAAACATATCCTTTATCCTTTAAAGTACGACATTTGACTTTAAAGGTCAAACATATGACTTAGAGATTCAAAGCCAATAAGAAAATTTCATTTGCATGTAAGAATAACTTAATTCCACTATTATAAACATCGATTACAATGAAAATAATTTATATATTAAAAAACAAAACAAAAATTTAGAACAAGTACTTCAATTACACGTTTCAAGTTATATGAATTTGACTATCAAAAAGTCAAATTGATCCAATTTTGGTAGTGCAATCTCATTAATACATTAAATTAATATGAGCACAATACAAACAGAACAAAAACACATGCATGATCAAACCCTTAAACAGTTTTCCCTTGTATATCATGATATAAAAAAAAATACTGCTTTATATATAACAAAAACATAAAAAGTAAGAAGAAATCAAGAAATAAAAAGGATAAAAAGAAACAAACCCGCAAATTTGATTTGATGTATAATCTTGTAACTTTGATTATGGATTAAATGGCATGAAATCAAGAACGTAAATTGTGAGTGTTTTATAAAAGCGGGTACAGAAAATAAAGGCGAATTGATTGCATAAATAGGTTTGGGTTGGGTGCGAATATTGTATTGTATTTTTGCATGTGTTGTAAAAGAATACGGATTAATATGAACGTGTCAAACTCATGGGTCAAAAGAGAGAAATATACGGAGTGGGTTTTGCCGTTTTGGTATCATATTTTTGCATATCAAAAATCGATCTAATCTTGGTCAAATAGTGTGCTTGTTTAGGGCCGGCCCAAGGCATGTGCCACAGGTGCAATGGCACAGGGCCCACCAAACTAAAAGGCCTCCACTTTACATGTATAGTCCAATATTATAAGTTTATGACTAAACAAATACGGATTAGTCCACTAGATATAAAATTCTCAATCTTATTTATCATTTGCAGACAGTGACTATGATGACAAAAGAATGGCTTACTTTTTCATTATCATTTGTTGATTTTATATTGATCCTCAATAGTTAAATCATCGCATTTTGAAGATCTAAAGCTTGCTTTTTATCATAAAAACTTACTCAACAATTTACGAAAGACTATGTTTGTTAGATATAAGTGCTTATAATTAATTTTACTACTTCAGTAGAGTATTGTATATAAAAAAGAATCGAGCTTGGAGGCCTCTTGTGTCTATGTGGCACGGGGCCACCAAATTTGACGAGACGGCCCTGCTTGTTTTCGCAAATAATCCCTCCGTCTCAAATTATTGTCCGGAAATAAAAGTTACAAATATAAAAGTTGGACCTCATTAATTTTCAACCACTCAAATAAAATATTTCTCCATTATATTCTCTAGTTTTTAATTAAAATAATAATAATAATAATAATAATAATAATAATAATAATAATAATAATAATAATAATAATAATAAAAAAAAAAAAAAAACAATTATTTTGAGAAATCCCTAAAAAGAAATATATGGACTATAATTTTAAGACGGATGGAGTATTATTTATGTTGGTTTTTATGTGTTTGGAAGTGTTCCCAGAACATGGTTAAGATAATCAATAAATACCGGATATTCACTTGAAATCGTGTTATCACTTTCCAATAGAAACTATTTGACCCTATGCCTGGGTTACACGAATATCTCTATGGGATAAGACCAAGTGATGTTCTTGTTTTAGGCACAAATCAAGAACATAATCGTATTCAAGTGTTTAGGGTTTGTGTTGTATCGTATCCATGCAGATGTGTTATGACCTCTATCTATAATAGAGAATACTCAAACCCTAGCCCAAGGAATTATGTATAATTAACGGTCCATTAATTATACCATAATAATTTCCATAATAGTAGGATTCAGTGGTTATAAGATCAGTACAAAGTATAAGCCTAGCAGCAGGAACAAACCTACCAGCAGGAACAAGCTTATACTAGCAGTAGGAACTTGTAATGTTAATACTACCAGTAGAATACTGGTAGTCTTAACACTAGCAGCATAATCACAACACTAGCAGTAGAATCAACTAACAGCAGAATTCTGCATAACCACTATTAGAGTCAGGGTGTTCAGGGACCTAATGGGTGTACACTACGTACCTCCAAACCCATTACCAGGTGTGAACTCATACCTCAAAGTGCACTAAATTTTCCAACAATCCTCCCCAAATTTAGTTCACTTCCTTTGCAAGATAAATAAACACAAAACAAAATATATGCATAAATGAAAATATCTTGAAGATTGAATTCTCATCTTAGTACATTACACGTTCAAATATTCGAGAATCAGGATGTTCCAAAGAATTGAACCCTTCAACCCATTTGAATACCTGAAGATAAAATACACATACATTTTCAAACACTTAAATAATCCTGACACTATACAAGCCATATGTCCATATCTAATTCATAAATGTTGTAAAAGCTAAAAGTCCAAAGCTTCCTGAAGCGGCAAAACTTCAACATTTACATAGGTGGTTCCTCTTTATTCATGCTCATGCTTAGGACTTTTTCAAAGAAATTAACCATTGAGAAGTAAAGATTTCATCCTCCTTTTCCAGCAGGTTCTGAGTACAACCTTGGTATGTAATATAAACATGTGCTCCAGTCCACTAAATGTTCAGCTTTTCACATTGAACTCAGTTCCCAAGTTTCCTCAGGAGGGAGTTGGGTGTCTTGGCATTCAGTGACTAAGTTGGACTTAAACCTATCCCTTTAGCAGACTTCAAAACCAAGTCTCTAGCCAAACCCTTCGTCAAATGATCAGCTAAGTTTTGTTGAGATCTAACAAACTCTATAGATACCACCCCATTCATGATAAGTTCACGAATCATAATATGCCTGACACCTAAGTGTCTAGACTTTCCATTGTACATCTGGCTATAAGCCTTTGCCAATGTAGCAGCACTGTCACACCGGATAAAAATAGGTGTTATAGGTTTAGGCCACAATGGGATCTCAAGAAGCAAGTTTTTCAACTATTCAGCTTCTTTGCCAGCAGTTGCTAAAGCCACAAATTCATATTCCATTGTTGAACTGGTGATGCAAGTTTGTTTCTTGGATGCCCAAGAAATTACACCTCTACCAAGTAGGAATACCCAGCCACTTATAGACGAATTGTCTTCAGTGTTACTGATCCAACTTGCATCAGTGTATCCTTTTAATACTGAAGGATAACCAGTATATGAGAGACTATAGTCTATAGTTCTCTTCAAATACTTCAGTACCCTCTGAATTACTTGCCAATGATGAGCACTAGGATTACTAGTATACCTGCTCAGTTTACCCACAGCAAAAGCAATATCAGGTCTTGTACAAGTCATGGCATACATCAAGCAGCCAATCACCCTAGAATATTCAAGTTGAAATACAGCTTTGCCAGTATTAGGCATTAGCTTCTCACTTGTATCCATAGGAGTACTCACTAGAGTACACTAAAAATAATTAAATTTCTTCAACACCTTCTCAATGTAATGAGATTGAGAGATAGAAATTTTGTTACTTTCATGTTTAATCCTTATACCAAGGATAACACCAGCCTCCCCCATATCCTTCATGGAGAACTTTGATGACAAAAATGCCTTAGTCATGTCAACCTAATTTTGGTCAGTGCCAAAGATCAACATGTCATCAACATATAGACAAATGATAACTCTTTTACCAGATTCATCAAATTTGCTATATACACATTTGTCAGCCTGGTTAAGTAAATAACCACTAGACAAAACCACTTCATCAAATTTTTGATGCCATTGCTTAGGTGTCTATTTCAGTTCATAAAGAGACTTAATCAGTTTACACACCTTGGTTTCATTGCCACGCATGATGAAGCCTTGAGGTTAGTTCATGTAAACCTCCTCATCTAAGTCACCATTCAAGAAAGCTGTCTTCACATCCATCTGATGAATAATCAGATTGTGAATTGATGCCAAAGCAATCAGCAATCTTATGGTACTGATACGAGCCACATGAGCATAAGTATCAAAATAGTCTATCCATGACTTTTGTTTAAAGCCCTGAATAACTAGTCTTTCCTTGAACTTTTCAACAGTTCCATCTACCTTCATTTTCTTTTTGAAAATCCATTTGCAACCTAGAGGTTTGCAACCATGTGGTAGATCAGTCAACACCCAAGTGTTGTTGCCCATGATGGAGTCCATCTCATCATTTATTGCTTCTTTCCAAAAAGCAACAGCCTGGGACTTCATTGCTTCTTCAAATGTTTTGGGATCATCCTCAACAATGAAGCAATATGAGTATTGGTCACAGACCTCACTCCTTGTACCTTCAATTAAGTATAATTGAAACTCAGGTCCAAATGACTTTAGTGTCCTGACGCTATTGCTCCTTCTGAGCTCAGGTTCAGGTTGTTGTTCCACAACCTCATCAAAAACCTCATCAGGGATCTCTGAAACACCAGTATCATCAGTTCCATTTGGAATCCTCTGATTTGGTCTAAGGACTCATGAAAATCTATTCTCATAAAATAGTGCATCCCTTGATTCAATTATTGAGTTAATTGAAACAGATTCATTATGTTCAATAACATAGAACCTATATGCCTTGGAATGCTCAGCATATCCAACAAAGATGCATTCAATGCCTCTTTCACCCAAAGTTTTATGCTTTGGATCAGGGAGTCTTACAACAGCCCTACAACCCCAAACCTTGATAAAGTTCAGGTTGGGTTTTCTTTTAGTCCAGAGTTCATAAGGGGTTATCTTGTTCCTTTTATTTAGAACCATATTTAGTAAATAGCAAGCTGTTAACATAACTTCACCCCAGAACCCTTGACTCAGCCCTGAATAGAACAACATAGAATTAACCATCTCCTTCAGCGCCTTATTTTTCCTTTCAGAAATACCATTTTGCTAAGGAGTATAGGGGGCAATCGTTTCATGGATTATACCAACAGACTGAAAATACAGAGTATCCATGTACTCACCTCCCATATCGGTCCTGAATCTTTTGATTAGGGACCCTTGTTGTAGTTCAACTTCAGTTTTAAATACTTTAAATTTATCTAATGCTTCATCATTAGTATGTAACAAATAAACATAACAAAACCTAGAAGCATCATCAATAAATGTCACGAAGTATTTCTTATTCCCCAAAGAGGGAATAACATGTAAATCACATAGGTCACTATAAATCAGCTCCAAAACTTTAGTTTCACGTTTTACACTTTGAAATGGTTTCTTGGTTATTTTGGTCATCATGCAAGTTTTACACTTTACAGTGTCCATATCAAAGGATGGAATTAACCCAACCTTAGACATATCTCACATTCTTTTAAAGTGTACATGGCCTAGTCTAGCATGCCATAGGGTTGAATCATTAAGTTTAGAGGTTGACATAAAAGCTGAATTACCAATATCATTAACAATATTAAGCCTAAACATTTGATTACACAAATAGCCAAAACCAATAAACACACCATGTTTAGATAAAACAAACTTATCAAATTCAATAACTTGTTTATAACCACAATTATTCAAAACACTACTAGAAACCAAGTTCTTTCTAATATCAGGAACATGAAAAACATTAACAAAGAAACAATCTTTCTAGAACTAAACTTTAAATCCACACATCCTCTTCCATGCACCAGGGCTGTTGACTCATTCCCCATATGAAAAATAGAACCATCATTCATTGACTCATAAGTCTTGAACCAACTTCTATCTTTACACACATGAATTGTTGCTCCATAGTCAACCCACCACGCAATATCATCATCCTGCACAAAGTATACATCAGATATATATGTAACATAATAAATCTTAAAAGACTTATTAAATATATTATGACCTTTTAGAGAATTGGTATTACCATTCCCTGATCTATTGGTTTTATTGCCAATCTTAACACCTTTACAATCCTTCCTGAAGTGTCCAGTTTTACCACACTTCCAACAAGTCACTTTTGGTTTCTTGTTAAGATCAGATTTGGTGTTATCCTGATGCTTACGTTTGCCCGTGTTGGCATTGTACCTGGAGGAGTTGTTATGCTCCACCATAATGACAACTGATGGACCAATAGCATTTCTACTCTTTGGCTTGTCAATGTCTTGTGCTTTGAGTGATTCCTCAATGCGCAAGTGACTGCCCAACTCAACAAGAGTTAATTCCTCCTTCTTATGTTTCAGCATATGCTTAAAATCTTTCCAAGAAGGAGGTAATTTATCAATGATACAAGAGACTAAATGTTAGGTC
Source organism: Artemisia argyi (assembly GCA_030686995.1). Classification (NCBI taxonomy): domain Eukaryota; kingdom Viridiplantae; phylum Streptophyta; class Magnoliopsida; order Asterales; family Asteraceae; genus Artemisia; species Artemisia argyi. Next base: position 149,979,699 of record CM060691.1, on the reverse strand, counting down.
ACCATTTATGTAAACACAAGTATGATATTGAAAGAAATAAGATGAGAATGAGAGATGGTTGATTATGTGAAATATGAAAGGTGAAAGAGCAAGAGTTTCATTAAGGAAATCAAATAACCAACAAATGAAAAGGTTACATAAGCCTAGTATTTATAGGAGGAGGAGTAGGGCAACACTCCCTTCCTCCCTCCTTTCATTTGGACGTGGGCTTTAAGGCCCATGGACTTTACAAACTAAGCCTTGTAACTTAAACAATGTAGAATAAATACCTAAGCAACCTATTACAAAATGTAATGACCAAGACTTGACTAAAATACAAAAGTATAATCCCAATAATCTCCCCCTAAGGGTCGGTCATCACGGTTGCTTGACGTCTTCATCTTTGTCGTAGACTAGTGACATGTAAAATTCTAGACGTCTTCAAAATGGTTGAATGATAATGAATATACTTTGCTCTGTATCTTTGTTCTTTGGTGGTGAAGTAGTGATGGAGTTATGAAGTTGTCTGCCATTCGTCACTCCTGCGTCTGTGGTGGTTGTCCGCCATTCCAACATACTCATACATCTTTGGACTTTAGACTTTCACGTACAAGAAGTTCCTTTGCATACACTAAGATCTTTAGTCTTTATTCTTTGTAGATTCTTCTTATTGATGTAGAATCTTTCTTTGAACTTTGTGTTGTTTAAGATCTTTGGGGGAGCTATCATATGCTTCAAGATGTGTGTATGAGCATGTTGGAATCTGCCATCATGGAAGTGAGGTACCTGCGAGTAAACAGTTAGCAATAAAACATTCGGTACTTACAGATAAGGAATTAGAGTTCATCAACAGCATATTGTGAAGACTCCTTCTAATCCTTATCCAGGCCGTTCCCATATCAGATACTCCCGAAGGAGCTTACGAGACCTTCAAAGTAGCTCAATGACTGGGTGAGTCGCTGGGGATCACTACACGACTGTAGACCGCTATGGAACCACCGCAAACACTAAGCGTAACCCTTGTGGGGTTACCGAAGTGACCTGCTGTCAGGGCTGTTTGATGTTGACCCTGGCAGGATTTCCGTTCAATCATTGAGAAATACAGAGGTAATCCTCTCATAAACGTTCTCGGCAGATTGCTAAGACCTGCGAAGGACTCAATAATTTACAGCTAGTGTCCATTGATGTAGAACACCAGTTGTAGAAATACTAAGTGTTCCTAAGAGATCTTTGAGGTATCTCAAGGCTCTCGACTTTATAAGTGCACACACTTAGGTTTCCTATGCGGAGACTAGGGAGGGGTCTCCTGCTTCAATATTGATGAGGCGAAAAATGATCCGTTTTTAGGGGGTCATTTAAGCCCGAATCTGAATTTATTTGATCAAATATTGCCCTAAATCGTTCCTTTTGTGATTTTAGGTACTTAGAGAGTGAATTCTGGAAAAGAAGCCATTTTGGACGTTTTTGGAGCATAAAAGTGAAGAAAATGGCAAAATCTCAATTTTCCATGCTGGGAACAGTAGGTGACGACGTCAAGAGTAATTTCCTAACGGCGTCAAACCTCAATAATAAAATCCGAGAGTTCATGAAGGCGTCAAGAGTTTTCCTGACGGCGTCAAAACCCCAAGAATTAAAATCCGTAGTTGATGACGGCGTCACACACAGGGCGTCAAGAGTAATTTGTGTGACGGCCTAGACCTTGACGGCGTCAGAAGTAGATCAAGGCCGTCCGAGGAAGTATTTGGCGGCGAGGTGACGGCGTCACATTGTTTGTCTTGACGCCGTCATCCCTATTTTCCTATATATAGTTTTCTAGTTTTTCACATAAAAAAAAGAGAGGAGTTTTGGGAGAAACCCTAAAGACGATTTTGGTGTAACTTTACAGGTTTTTCAAGGGTTCCAACCCCTTGATACCTTGCATGATTAATAAAGATAAGTGTTCTTCTAATTCAATCAATATGTCTATGTGTTGGTTGTCTATATCTTGTTCTTGTCTTAATTCTATCATGCTAGGCTAGATCTCTTTTGTGTTTGCTTAGATCTAATGAAACCTAGATATTGATTATGTGTTGATTACTTGTTTATTCTTGTCTTGGATGAATGATTTATATGTTAGGCTTAAGAAAACTGGCAGATCTCCAAATGGTAACATGCTTGAACGTCTTAAGAAACATGAACCGAGGCGTACTAGGTCTTTATTGGTTGTATTTAATGCATGAGCCACTGTTTACAATCCCTATAGTTGTGCTGGGCATGGTGTAGGAGGAGATAAGAGCTCATAGAATTGGGGAGTTATGTATGCCACCCCATGAATGGTATTAAGGAATACGATCCGTCATCCATGCAATTATAACAAGTAATTAACGTGTAAAAGATATCTAGGGAGTAGTGAAATCTAAGTAAACACATTTTCTCCAATTACTGCTCACAACCTTAGTATAATTAGTTTATTTTCATTTTTAGTATTTTATTTTGATTGCATCTTAGTTTTGGGTTAGTTGAATAGCAACTAATTCCGCCCACTCTTCCAAAACCCCGAGATTTTATTTGCTTTCTAAAAAATAAAAAAACACAAAAATAATCATCCCTCACCTTTAGAACTAGTATTTAGGCTTTCTAATCCTAGCGACACTATTCCTAAGCTGAACGATCAATCCCCCGGTACTTATCACTATACTATACTACAACGATCAGGTACACTGCCTGGTGGGGGTTGTAAGCTTCTCGAGATCCCTCGAGAGGTAAAGCCTGTTGCGATTCCCACGCATCAAGTTTTTGGCGCCGCAGCCCGGGGAATAGTTATTGTCTAGGTTAGGATTTCTTTTTATTAGGTCTACTTGCTAGATTCCTTTCTAGAAAGATTTTATTTTTTATTTTTAGGTCTTCTTTAGTCTATCTTATTTCTTTGTGTCCTTTGTTCGTAAACTATTTCGATGGATAACAATAACATTGATCGTTTGATTCCTGTTATTTGTGTTTTTCGTCGTAGGATTTTCCAAATGCCCGCCCCACTTCCTTTAGCAGAAAATGAGAACCCACCTAACCTCTCACCCAACCACCACTTTGACAATAATTCTGAGTTAGAGGAGTCTGATCATGATGATGACCGTAGGGCTAGTCCCTTTTACTATTCAGACTCCGATGAGGATCTTGATGATGGCGATGTGATTAATGAGGATAGAATGGAAGAAGAAATAAACCCTCTTAGGTATGTCGACCCTAGAACTAGGATTGAGTGCGATAGTTCGTTTAACATGCAATTTCCTTGTAAGATTGGATTTAAGAGCTTTAACGCCTATCTTAACTCATCTCTTCCAATGAACATAATCTCGCGCAATGAATATAATAAAATCATGGTAGATGAGTTAGAATACAAAGGAGAAAACATTATTGCTGAGGCAGTACCATTGCATGTGTTTGTAGGAAGCTTGGTTTATCTTGTTGAGTTCATGGTTATGGAGAATCTAGGAGAATTTATTGATGATAAGTTGACCCAAGTTGTGTTTGGAAAACCTTTCAAACAGTTGACCAACCTTGATGAAAAACTCATAGAAGGGTTAATTACATTCTCGGATAGGGAAGAAGATTTTGTCTATCAAATGCCCCGCACACACCCTAGGTTCAAGGATTTTCCCATGGAAAAGTGTAGTAGGTATCCGCCCATAGAGATGCTAAGTGAGAATGATAAGAAAAAAAGACTTAAGTATACTCATGAAAAAAATAAAAGATACTATCGCGGGTGCTTAGAGTTAGGAGACGAGTATAAGAAAGATGAGGCGACTATTAGATGGCTCACACTTGGTTATGAGAGCATAAGCGATACACGGTAACCCATGACTTTGAGTCTAGCTACAAGACTCGTAAATAAAGAAAAGCGCTTCTTGGGAGGCAACCCATGCTTTGTGTGATTTTCATTTTATTTGATTGTTATTTGCTTCCGTATGCATGTTTAGTTTTTATTGTTGGTTGATCATATTTCTCAATTAAAATGTGGAAATACTTTACTTTGTTGTTTGGCCTAGTCTTAACTCCACCTAGAAGTATTTTTGCAAAAGATAAGTGTAAGGGGAAACCCCAAATATGTTTTTAAGAAACAAACCGATCATGATTCTCCACAATATTAAATGAACATGTATATTCGTATTTGTTAGAGTCAAATGCTTGTATTGAGTCATAATGAAGTTTTGCAGGATTTTCCAGGAAGTAGGACCAAGTTTTTCCAGAAATTTTCCGGAAACTTAACATAAGAATTTCTGCAGGTCCATTCTGACGGCGTCAGAGGTTACTCTTGACGGCGTCAGGAGTTAAAATCTGGAAATTTTACCGGTTTTGTTTTTCTAACGGAGTCTTATGGTTTTTGTGAATTATTAAGTTTTATAATCTCCAGGAAATCTGCAAACTTCATTCCACAAGCATTATATCTTACTTTGTTTTCTATGATTTAGAAACTTATATAGGATGCCGCCGATTTTACGCGAGGTTGTCTTGTCTATTTTTGTCAGGATTTACAGGTTATGTTCGACAAGGAGATGATTTATATTCTGGAAGGGAAGCTTTGATTGTTCATTTTCTTGGAGGAAGATCTAATATGGCCAACCTATAATCCATACCGAGCGAATCAGGGGAGTATTTGATTTCATTCTTTTTACTTTTTCACTTTTACATTCTTTACTTGAACATTGGGGACAATGTTCATCTTAAGTGTAAGGGGAGGATAAAAAGATGATACCTTACATATGCACTTTCGCTTGAGTTTGTTTTGTTTGATAGTAGATGTGTAATAAAACTATGAGAAATACTTGTTAGTGCAATTTTAGCGCCAAATTTAAAATTTTTTACAACATTTAGGAGTGAAACTTTAGCCATAGCAAGCGTCTCATGGATAGGAGATTGTATGACTAGCACATAACCGTATATTCAGAAAAATTTTCCACCCAAATATGTGAGGTTCGCCTTTAGATTTGATAGGAAAAGCATTCATTATTAGTGCTTATGAGTGTACCGGTAGCATTTAGATTCTAGAACTTGCGTTAGTGATACATTCCGAGACAGCTAGTGAGACTACATTCGTGTGGTAGGATTTACTACATGATAAGAGGCATTAGGATCACCCTTGTGTTAAACCCGTATCATAATTACTTGACCATTTAAGTCATACTACTTGACTAGTTAAGTCAACTAATTTTTTCCCACACCCTTAGCGTTGTACTCATTTTTAGTACACGAAACCCCTAGTACACCCCTCCGAGCCTATCTTTTCATTTCTAACTTTAAGCATTTTACTTAAAGGAAGAATTTGTTACACCCCACTTAAATGTACACCCAAATCGCCTTAGCCTTCCGTGTATGCGCTCATTTTTAGTGCATTATTGTTATTTGTTAAACCCTAAGTTAACTATCTAATTGATTGCATGGTTGCTAAGTCGAGTCATATCCTTGTACATATTGTTTTGGGACGATTGGGACTCATGGGTAAGTACTTATTTTATGGAGTAATGGAGAAGAACATCATTTATTACCCCCATATGTACGTTAATCTTAAAAGTGCTCCAAGTGTTATGATTTTCTTAATTCGAGTCATTAGATTAGTTAAATGTAAAGTATGTAAAGATTCAAGTGTAAGGGAAATGTTCATTCCCTATGATGTATTATTTTGGATGGTAGGGTAAGAGTGTATGCAAAAAAAAAAAAAAAAAAAAAAAAAAAAAAAAAAAAAAAAACGAAAAAAAAGAAGAAAAAGAAAAAAAAAATAGAAAAAGGAAAAAGAGAAAAAACATACGGACTACCATCCCTTTTTATTCTATGTTCATTTTATGTTTTTGTTATTTTTCATTTATTAGCTTAAGTCGAGTCTAGTCTTGGCTTAGCAACGCCATATTGTACATGTAATTAACCAAGATTGTTAACTCGCCACCAGTAATAACTTCCTTTATCCAACAAAACCGTGTAATTCATATCCCTATACCTAACGTTACAACCCTTTAAAAGACCTCTTTGATAGTTTATCCTAGGTGCTTACGCCATGTGGTGGAGGTTTGATCCTTTCCCAAGCCTATGGTAATCTATTTTGCTATGACAGGTAGTGAGAGATATCTTCCGTTTCCATATTGTAATTTACACTTTATTACACCCGAGAGATGTGAGTATCTAAACACTATTTGTGAGGTGCTTGTATATGACCTCCGTGCTTGTCTTTGGTCTTTAGTGGAACGATTATTTGTTGTAATTACTTTTATATTAGTGTTAAATGACCCCTAACTTGTCTTTTGAGTAGAATAAAAGCGCATTTGCTTGAGGACAAGCAAATCTCAAGTGTAAGGGTATATGATGAGGCGAAAAATGATCCGTTTTTAGGGGGTCATTTAAGCCCGAATCCGAATTTATTTGATCAAATATTGCCCTAAATCGTTCCTTTTGTGATTTTAGGTACTTGGAGAGTGAATTCTGGAAATGAATCCATTTTGGACGTTTTTGGAGCATAAAAGTGAAGAAAACGGCAAAGTCTCAATTTTCCATGCTGGGAACAGTAGGTGACGGCGTCAAGAGTAATTTCCTGACGGCGTCAAACCTCAATAATAAAATCCGAGAGTTCATGAAGGCGTCAAGAGTTTTCCTGACGGAGTCAAAACCCCAAGAATTAAAATATGTAGTTGATGACGGCGTCACACACATGGCGTCAAGAGTAATTTGTGTGACGGCCTAGACCTTGACGGCGTCAGAAGTAGATCAAGGCCGTCCGAGGAAGTATTTGGCGGCGAGGTGACGGCGTCACATTGTTTGTCTTGACGCCGTCATCCCTATTTTCCTATATATAGTTTTCTAGTTTTTCACATAAAAAAAAGAGGGGAGTTTTGGGAGAAACCCTAAAGACGATTTTGGTGTAACTTTACAGGTTTTTCAAGGGTTCCAACCCCTTGATACCTTGCATGATTAATAAAGATAAGTGTTCTTCTAATTCAATCAATATGTCTATGTGTTGGTTGTCTATATCTTGTTCTTGTCTTAATTCTATCATGCTAGGCTAGATCTCTTTTGTGTTTGCTTAGATCTAATGAAACCTAGATATTGATTATGTGTTGATTACTTGTTTATTCTTGTCTTGGATGAATGATTTATATGTTAGGCTTAAGAAAACTGGCAGATCTCCAAATGGTAACATGCTTGAACGTCTTAAGAAACATGAACCGAGGCGTACTAGGTCTTTATTGGTTGTATTTAATGCATGAGCCACTGTTTACAATCCCTATAGTTGTGCTGGGCATGGTGTAGGAGGAGATAAGAGCTCATAGAATTGGGGAGTTATGTATGCCACCCCATGAATGGTATTAAGGAATACGATCCGTCATCCATGCAATTATAACAAGTAATTAACGTGTAAAAGATATCTAGGGAGTAGTGAAATCTAAGTAAACACATTTTCTCCAATTACTGCTCACAACCTTAGTATAATTAGTTTATTTTCATTTTTAGTATTTTATTTTGATTGCATCTTAGTTTTGGGTTAGTTGAATAGCAACTAATTCCGCCCACTCTTCCAAAACCCCGAGATTTTATTTGCTTTCTAAAAAATATAAAAACACAAAAATAATCATCCCTCACCTTTAGAACTAGTATTTAGGCTTTCTAATCCTAGCGACACTATTCCTAAGCTGAACGATCAATCCCCCGGTACTTGTCACTATACTATACTACAACGATCAGGTACACTGCCTGGTGGGGGTTGTAAGCTTCTCGAGATCCCTCGAGAGGTAAAGCCTGTTGCGATTCCCACGCATCAAATATCAACTGTCTCTAAGAGATAGGTCGATAGGTTACGCTGGTTCCCCGTGAGAATGAAACAAGTCCTTTTAAAAGAACTTGAGTGGTTAAGAAGGTTTAGTGCATTGCGTCACTGGGTCCATGACGACTTTATCTTCAATACCGGTGTTGTCTTTTGCAACAACCAGTAGCATACGTATTGAACCCGGTGTCTGCCCTAAGGTTGAACATGTGGAGGGCTATTTCTTTTCACCCTTTTCTTTACTTTTCTTTTTAATTCTTCAACTCCTTCTTTCCCTTTCATTCTTTTCTCCTTTTTTCGTATCATACCTAAGGACTTCTAATTCTAACTATGGGAGATGTCCTTGGGTAGATCCCTCCGGCTCTGGCGGATCATAGGACGGATATTCCTATCTTAATCACCTTATAACTCCGACAGTAGCCAAGAAACCTTTTATTGAAAATCTCTCAAAGTGTTTGTGATAAATAATTTTGGTTAACACTTTGAGAGTTTTGTGTACACTTTTGAAGGGCTCCCCCTGCACATGTGCTCATAAGTATTTAATAAATTTGCACATGCGGGAGGAGCAAGCACTTTTGAATTGATCCACTTTCCGTGAACAAGACCGATTCGAGACACGCTTACATCACTAGTTAGACTAGCTTGAAGTTATTACCCGGCCTGGTCAAGTCCACAGAAAGTTTCTCGAGACGGTACATTTCTACTAAGACAAATCCTTTTCGAGACACGCTTACGTGGTTAGTTAAAGAGATACATTGTCAGCTTTTAGGTGACAACTAGCTCTAGTAACTAACTTGATGTTATTACCCGTCGAGGATAAGTCTTTTCGATTTTACTAACTTTTATTGTCTCGTCAATTCCTGGGTGAATCTGAGTCTAGCTCGCACAAGATACAACTTTCAGCTTTGACTTCATATATTTTAATCACTTTTACTTTTCTCCCCCTCAAAAATAGCATATGAGATGTTGTTTTTGTTAAACTTTTGATTAAAATATGCTTTTTGAGTCTTATGGGGAGATTCACAAAGAACTTTTGATATTTGAACAAAGTATTTTGTTTTGACAAGTGCTCCCCCTCAACAAGTGATTAGGTCTTATTGAGGTGAAATACTTGTCCTTTTGAGCAGAATTATGAAAATCATAAATGTTTGATTAATTCGACTCAAAAGTAAGAAGCCTTCGCTCCTTATATTTAGGATTGAGGCACTGAAGCGTACCTCAGGGTCCTTTCTTTACAAGTTCGGGTTGTGCACTGTAATGTGTGCACAAGCCATTATGAGGTATATTATTGACAAATCAAATCAAATTCTTACAATTTTACTACCAATCAGGTCTCTGAAATGTCAATACCGGAAATTTTGTTCTTCCTCCAACATAGCTTTCCAATCTCCTGAACTGATCCCTGCGCTTCAGTCGGTTCTCAATCCTTAAGATGAATCTGCGAGCATCCCTGACCTCAGTGGTATTCCACCTTTTAGATTTACCCAAAGCAATGTCATCCACTCTGCTTTTGATTCCATCTCTGACGAACTTCAAGGTTTCATCACAGAACTTCTTAATTTCATTGTAAGCCATGAAGCAGTTGCGACCATTAACACTGCGGTAGGTGAACCCAAATGGTTGCCTGATCAAGGTGTATTGAGGTAGATGTTGAAGGTCGGGGATGTTGAACATGTTGGGTTTGGTGAGATTGAGCTTCTTCTGATAACTTTCCACTCCCAATTGAAGATCTTCTACTCTTTCTCTGATAACTATCTGCCTGATGAAGATTAGAAGAGCTTGGATGAAGGCAAGCTGCATCTCTTTAGGCAAGCCACAGAGTTTTCCTTGAACTTTGAGCAGGTACATGTCTTCGATGTCATTGAGAAGTAGTCGTGGAAAGTCTGACTCGGAAATGTCGTACTCCTTTTCATCAAGTCTTTTCAGTGTGATTTTGCTGAGGAAGGGGTATCCAAAGTGAGTGACAGTCGAAATGAACTGAACCGAGACTATCTTCAAATCACTTGTCACATCGCCCATTGTCTGGTTGAGTCTGCTGCTTCGATAGTACTGTGCCCGGGTGTTTGGCCAATGATGTATACCGTAAAGTGCGTTCCGGTCATATTCAACAATTTTATCAACGAACAATGCTGAAGCTTCTTCTTCGATGGCATTGTTGAGATATCGAGCTGCAGGGAGAAAGGCGAGTGATGTAACGTACTTCTTCTCAATCTTGCTGCCAAGTTTCAGATATTCCAAGTCTGTGTTGAAGAAGAATTTGTACGGGATCTTCGGTTCCTGAGGCTTCCCAATCATTGGTAGTGGTTTGGACCAGTCAGTAATGTAAGGTGCGGTTTTCTTTGTGACCGGATCGATATAAGATTCAGGATTGATCCAGTCGATATTGCTTGACATAGCTCGAGCAATATTTTCCAGATGGTACTCAAGCTCGATTGAGTTAGCAGACCGATCTTTCAGAAGATTGAATGCATCATTCTTGATTCTTAGCAGCTCTTTCTTATTCATCTTTTTCATTTTAAACTTTTGCTGAATCAATTGAGCATATTCCACCGTTCGATCATCTTGAGGTTCAAGATTGTCTTCAAGTGGTGGTTGTGAATTGATCATCTTCTCAAACCAGGAGTATTCGGCACTATCGTCTTGGTCTAGCCAGTTGAGGATGGTTTTAGGTTTCTTTGGTTCTGTGCCTTTTGATGAGGTGTCCGGTTTGGGTTGATGATGCTTTCCTTTCCTTTCTTTCTTCTTCTTCTTAGAGGACGGTTCTGGAACTTCATCGGGTTGAGGAAACTCGTCACCACCGGTGTATTCAAAGTGGTCGTGTGCCTTGGGAGCGGAACCTGATGCTTTCGGTTGTTGTGAGGAAGTTGTTGTTGTTGGAGGGATGGCCGGTGTTTTAGATTGAGATGAGGGTCCTTCGGCTTGTTTCTGTTTCTTTGCCTGAGAATTAGGATCCCTGTCTTCATCATCTCTTTGACGCTTCAGTTTATCGGCCTCTGTGCTGCAAGTCTCTTTGTTCATCTTATCTTTCAATGCTTCCAGGATTTTGGCTTCTTCGGGAGACAATGTGAACTTGCTTGCCAGCTTGTCCAAGAGTTGAGCTTTCAATTCGTCCATAGATGGTCCTGGTAGTGGAACAGTAGACTTGTCAGCTCGAAGAGTAAATGTGGTCGATCGGATCACTTTCTTGACAGCTTGCTCTGCGAACTTGGTGAGTTCATCTCTCATGGGTGCCAGCAGATCTTTCAACTCAGCAACTAAGTGTTGTGCCATGTACTCTTGTGCTTGAGCTGCTAGTGTGGCTTCCAAGTTCTCCTGTACGTCTTTAGCTAAGAAAGTATCAACTTTGTCTTGCAGCTCTTGGACGTTCAAATTCAGCTTTGTCAATTCAGCAACTTGGGTTACTAGTGTAGCAACCTGATCTTCCAGTCTGTTATTCTTCTTTTCATGTACTCTTCTGAATGCTGACTTTAGTAACTTTGATGCAGCAGAGGCTTTGGTGCTTGGTTTCTTGATTGATTTGTCGTGTGTTGATTCTGATGCAGGAGGTGATGACTGTGAGGATTCAATGATGGTGGTAAGGTCTTTGTCATCTCCTTTATGTGGTTCGGGTTGATCAACTTTCTTTGCTTTGGCTGCTTCCTCTTCCAACCTTTGTTCTTCAGCAAGTTTGTCAGCCTCGGCTTTTTGTACTGCGGCTAGCTTGGCTTCTTCTTCTTTCTTTAACTTATCTTCTGCCAGCTTAGCTGCTTCCTCTATCAATCTCTGTTCTTCAGCAAGTCTCTCAGCTTCGGCTTTAAGCCTTAATTCTTCAGCAAGCCTGGCTTCTTCTTCCCTTTTCAATTTTTCTTCTGCCAGCTTGGCTGCCTCTTCAGCTTTCCTGCTTTCCTCCATTCGGATAGTTTCTTCCAGTTTGGCTTGTGCAATCTCCTCAAGCCTAGCCTCTTCAGCTTCCTGTTTTCTCTTTAGTTCCTCTTCCTGAGCCCTTTCTCTGAGCTCCATTTCTTCTACAGTCATCAACCGTGGAGCATCAGTATCCATGGGATCTTCCTCTTCTTCTTCTCCCGTTGCTGAAGCATTAGTCATTTCAATGTCTGTGGGAGATACTGAAGGATTGTCATAAGCGACTAAGTCAGTGTTGATCCCTGTGTCAGAATCAGGAATACTGCTAGATCCGCCAGCTTCGGTAGTTTGAGAGAATACTGGAGGTGGAGGAGGTAGATCAGCATTGAATGCGTCTATCTGGCTGTGGAGGAGACCTAGATTGAGAGCTCTTTCATTTTCCTCTTCAACTGAAAGGCCTACATTAGTATGAGCAGACTCTTGTTCGGTAGTCATAGGTTCCTTCATCTTCTCTCTCATGATCCTTTCTTCTTCTAGGATTGTCTGTGCTTCAGTGAACGGTCTCTGATTGAGATATGCTGGGTATATAGCATTATCAGCAAACTCATCAATGTTATGCTCCCAATCTTCGAAAGTCAAGTCTTTATCATCAATGTCTTCAAGATTGACATTCTCGGTGATATTGGCAAAGGCCGCCTTGTAAACTGGACCTTCGTCTGATTCGGTTTGTTCAGAGTCAGATGGTTTTGGAGGTTCAGGAGTGGATTCAGGCTTCTTGGCAGGAGTCCTTCTCTTGAGAGTACCCTTCTTCTTCTTAGACTTGGTAGAACTGCCGGAGCTCCCGGTCTTGGTACCTGTCTTACCCTTAAATGGTTGAACTTCATCCAAGAAACCAACCTTTTCAGCTTCAAGAGCTTGAAGGTAATACTTGTAATTCGTGCAAGCCTTCACTTTGGCATTCAAGAGACAATCGGGAAGTTTCATTCCTTGCTTGCGTGTGCTGGTGTCAAGTCTCTTGATGACTCTGAGAGTATCTTCATTTCTGAACGTGTTCTTATCTTTGTCATCAAGTCTCTGTGGGATATCGTCATACTCACGAAGGAAGCTTTCGATGAGTAGTTTTGTGAAGCGAACAAATGGAATGTTGGTGGTCTTGTGTTGAATGTGCCATACAAGGTCTTCCCAAATGATACTGGCATAATCAACTTTCTTCACATTAGCCACTGCCCAGAAGAGTTTGATGTGTTGGAGCTTTGGGTGTTTGTGGCCAGTGTCTCTGCCAGACAAGGACTTGGCAATCAGAATGTATAAGGTTCTCCATGGTTGTGGAAGATACCTAATATTGACCCTAGAATGTCTTGTAATAACTTCTTCTGATTCGTCATAGCCAATATCCCGTAACCACTTTATCAGCTCTTCTTCAGTGGGTACTTGAACATATTCTTCATCTGGGCCGAGTTCTGGTAACCCAAGAACATTCCTAAGCAAGTCAATGTCCACAGTGACCTGACGGTTATGAAGCATGCAGGTGAAGGAAGCCTCCCCAAGATCTAGCTGAAGTGTATGCCAAAACTGGTGGATGTAGAAGCAGGATACTGAGGCAGACTTGGTGAACAACAGCTTGTTGGGGTGATAAAGAAGAGCATCTACTGCAACAATACATGAGGACTCGTTGCAAGTGATTTTGTTGAAGTTGATTCGAAGGTTGTTCTTCCCAATCTTCCTGGTGTAATCATCTAGGAATGTCTCTTCCCATGAAAGCTTAGGTTCGGGTTCTGGTCCGTATGGAACGTCGTTGTGTTCTGCCATCTGAATTGATCGTAAACAAATACAAACATGGCAATGGTTTACAGTGTTAGCTCAGACATAAGATTACTTGATAAGCATATTATACATTGATCAGTGGGTGTTTGTGTGTGTGAAAACTTTTGATATATGACAAACTTGTGTTTTATCACAAGGTAGAAACTTATAACAATTGAGTTACAACATGAGTTTATCATAACAAGAAGTTACACTTTGGAAATTTTACAACACTTAGGAAAATTCTTGATTTTGACAAGTTTACGCGTAAGTGGATAAGTTTACGCGTAACCTGACTTAAGCGTAAGAATAGAAATTAGGCGTAAGAGCAAAAGCTACGCGTAAGTTTATATGTTATGCGTAAGGTAAAACTTATTCGTAGGCTCAATCTTACGCGTAGGATAAAATCTTAGGCGTAGGAAATGAGATTACGCAAAGGATTAACCTTAGGCGTAAGATATAACTTACGCGTAGGTTTTGACTTATGCGTAAGTTCAAGACTTAAGCGTAAGAACAAAACTTATGCGTAAGAATTATCATTAAGCGTAATCATTGTCTTATCCAAGACAATGTTTGTCCACGTGTCGAATCTTACGTGTAAGATTCAATCTTACGCGTAGGATGAACTATTTGCGCGTAAACATGCTATTTTCCAGAAAAATCACCTTGCGTAAATAGTTGTTTGATTCCTGAAAGTGTAAAACACACAACCACTGATCAATAAACATTATAACACACTTACTACCCATTTTTTATGCGTAAACATGCTAAAATATAAATTACGCGTAAACTCGTATGAACACTTAATCACAAATGCAATCAAACATGATTCTGGGTAAAAATAAACATAGGGCAAGAGATTATGACATCCTAAGGATCACATGGTCCAAGTTATAACAAGAATTGACCACAAAATTATTAGATCATAACTGCTCATGCTTACGAACCCTAAACCTATGATTCTTGAACAATACATGTTTCTGAAACAATTAAACCATAGTAGCATGATCCTAGGCATACAAGAACACAATCCTCATCACCAATTTCAATCCAAACACATAAAATCAAGAACCCCTAATTCCATCGTATGAACCCTAAACTCAAATTGATCGATTAAATGTATCTGGGTATGATTGGAGTTTAGAATCATGTTTAATATCATCCACGGATCAAAACCCACTAACAAATTTAACCATTAACATCACAAATTTCTGGGTTCAAGATTACGCATAACCCAAGATTAAATTAACCGATTGACACAAATTGAACCGTTGGATTGTTATGAAATTTAAAACCCTTGTGTGAAATAATGATCAAAACATGTTTACACTTACAGATTTGAAGATTGATGCACGGATTATTCAAATGATTGTGAGTCGTTGATCGTGTAGGTGAAAAAGTTATTACTTTTGCAGGTGGGAGTAAATGCTTGGTCAAGGTTTGGTTTTGACCAAAGGTTAAAAATAAGATTCATGTATTGACACAATTGGTCCCTTAACCTTAACTTACATTTACTCTTAATGCCTAAACTCATTATCACTTTTAACTTACGTTAATAATACCAAGTAACGATAAGAACAACTTGTGATACTCCCCCTCGACCTTAGACCGTAGTCAAAAAATACTGAAAAATTTATTATATTGGTCAAGGAGAGTAACCCGAAACACTTTTTGAATCAACACGATTGATAAAACGTATTTAATTTTTGGTAAAATGCAAGTATAAAAGTTAATATATTTTTGAGAAATTTGAAGAATTACTTTTCCTCCCCCTCAACACTTGTTTTAAATATTTGAAGATATTTTATAAAATAGTGTTGAAAGAGGTGGTTTATACTTGCATTTTTTTTTTCTTTTTTGAAAGGGGATCAAAAATCTTTTTGAGTTTTTGATTGGGTTTATATTTTTGTATTTTGTTTTTGAAAAAAAAATATTTACAAAGATAGTTTTGATGTTTGACGATCAATTGTGTTTTAAAAACTTTTCCAGATCATCTGGAGTCAAACATCTCATACCAATTTGGTGAACTAGACTAGCAAACCTTGATGGTGCTAAGGATTTGGTAAGTAAGTCCGCCAATTGGTACTCAGTCCCAACAAAATAAAGTTCAACGGTACCCTTTTCCACATGCTCTTTGATGAAGTGATATCGGAGATCGATGTGTTTAGATTTGCAATGATGTACTGTGTTGCAGGAGATAGCAATTGCACTCTTTGAATCACAGTAGATAGGAATCTTGTTGAATAGGTAGCCATAATCCTTAAGTTGTGATCTCATCCAGATGACTTGAGCACAACAAGCAGACATGGCTACATATTCAGATTCTGTTGACGATAGTGATGTGCAGTCCTGCTTCTTTGATTGCCATGACACAAGTTTATCTCCGAGAAATTGTAATCCACCAGATGTACTTTTGCGTGTGTCTAAACATCCTGCATGGTCAGCATCTGAAAAAGCAATTAGTTCAAAACCAGAATCCTTCGGATACCAGATTCCCAAGTTAATGGTTCCCTTAATGTATCGAAGGATTCTTTTGACCTCACTGAGGTGTTTTTCAGTTGGTTTGGACTGATAGCGAGAGCACATGTAGACAGCAAATACTATATCAGGTCTACTAGCTGTGAGATACATGAGGGACCCAATCATACGTCGGTATTTGGTAGGGTCAACTGGAATCCCATGTAAATCAGCATCTAGTTTTGTGGTATAGCCCATTGGTGTATTATAAGTATCACAAGACATCATTCCATGTTTCTTTAAAATTTCAAGAGCATATTTGGACTGATTTACAAAAATTCCACGGGGTGATTGATGAACTTGTAGTCCTAGAAAGAACGAAAGTTCACCCATCATGGACATTTCAAAATTATCTTTCATTAATTTTGCAAAATCATTAGAGTAACTTCTTTTTGTTGAGGCAAAAATAATGTCATCGACATATATTTGAACAACAAGTAAGTCCTCCCCGTAGGTTTTTCTAAATAGTGTTGGATCCACCGATCCTTTAGAAAATTTATTGGCCAGCAAGAAAGTGGACATTTTATCATACCACGCCCGTGGGGCTTGCTTGAGTCCGTAGAGTGCCTTTTTGAGTCGATAAATGTGGTTAGGACGCTCAGGATCAACGAAGCCGTCTGGTTGGCTCACATACACTTCTTCACGGAGTTCTCCATTAAGAAATGCAGTTTTCACATCCATTTGGTAAACAACCATGTTCCTGTGTGCAGCATAGGCCAAAAAGATCCGAACAGCTTCATGTCTAGCCACTGGAGCAAAGGATTCAGCAAAATCAAGTCCTTCAAGTTGGGAGTATCCTTTTGCTACCAGGCGTGATTTGTTGCGTATGACAGTTCCTTCAGCATCAAGCTTATTCTTCCAGATCCATTTTAACCCGATGACATAGACTCCGTCGGGTCTTTCAACTAATTCCTAGACTTCAAGTCTTATGAATTGCTGAAATTCCTCTTGCATAGATTCAATCCAGTTGTCATAAGTCATTGCATCTTTAATGTTCTTAGGTTCTTCGTGACAAACTGTGAGTGCATAGATACAAGTTTCTCCATCAGTGTGAAGTCGTTGTCTTGTCATGACAGGTGCATCTGGATGGCCAATAATATGAACTAGTGGATGGTCTCGAGTCCATTTGTGTGTTGAAGGGTGTAGTTGATAAGTATCTCGCATGTTAGCAGGATCCAGATTGCGTGTGGATGACTCAGCTATATCAGGAATTGTAGGAGCCGGTGCAAACGGATTAAAGAACGCATCAGGATCATGCTCTGCGGGTTGTGGAACTGATTGTGGTGTTGGATCTTCAGCTGGATAGCGGGAGTTAGAACCAGTTTGTTCTGCTGTAGATGGTGATACAATTGGAGGACCGTCTCTCTCAACACTTGTAGTAGTTTGTTGAGGTGAGTCTGGTACTAGAATGTTTTCAGGTTGAGCAGCGGAATTAGGTGAGAGCTCAGTAGGACGGTATTCAATTGTGTCATCAAATAGTGGAGCAAACAAGGTTTCTAATTCTTTGCGGTTGAGTGGCAATGGTTCAGCCGAAGATTCTGGAGAGTGAAGATGGTTGAATTTGGGTCCTAAGCTGTGTTGCTCAGAAGCCATTTGTGTGAGTTCATCAAAATTAGCGTGAATGGTTTCTTGAATTTCTCTTGTTCGACGATTCCATATCCGAAAACCTTTAGAATTTTCACAGTATCCAACGAACACTCCAATGTCAGCCTTTGCTTTAAGTTTACCTAAATCATCACGATCATTTTTCGGATAACAAAGTGCTCCAAATACATGAAAGTAATCGATGTTCGGTTTCCTTTTGTGAACAATTTGATAAGGTGTTTTGCGATGGCGTTTTGTGATCATGCAACGGTTTTGAGTATAACATGCGGTTGAAACAACTTCTGCCCACAAGTAATCTGGTAATTGAGCGTTAATCAACATAGTTCTAGCAGCTTCCACTAACGTCCTGTTGCGTCTTTCAACAACTCCATTCTGTTCTGGGCTTCTAGGAATAGATGTTTGATGTTCAATTCCCACTTTCTCATAATATGACCTAAGTGTCTGATTCTTGAATTCAGTTCCATTGTCAGTTCTGACTATTCGTACTGTGTTGCGTAACTGAACTTGAATTTTAGTGAGAAAGGTGATGATCATTGAAGGAGCCTGATCTTTACTTCGTAAGAAATAAACCCAAGTCCATCTGGAGAAGTCATCTACAATTACTAGTATGTAGCGTTTACCGTTGATACTTTGAACACGCATTGGTCCACATAAATCCATATGAAGCAATTGTAAAACATGATTCGTACTTTGCTCAGGTTTTGAAGGAAAATGAGCTCGAGTACTTTTTCCTTGTTCACAGACTGGGCATAAGTGATCTTTGGTAAATCGGAATCTTGGAAATCCATCAACAAGTTTGTGACGAGCAAGGTCAGTCATTGTTTTGAAATTCAAGTGTGAAAGACGTTTGTGCCATAACCAAGATTTAGTCGATTCTGCTTTGGAGAGAAGACATATCGGAGATGTAGCAATCATATCTGACATTGATATTGTATAAAGATTAGAACCACGTGAGCCAGACATTAGATCGTTTCCTTGTAAGTCACGAACGAAACAGGTTTTCTCACGAAATGCAACTTCTAGATCTCCATCACAGAATTGACCGACTGAGAAAAGGTTGTGTCCAAGGCCTTCCACATAATAAACACGACTGATTTCAATGTTTCCACTGATATAGTCACCATATCCCATGATTAAAGCGTAATGATCATTCCCGAATCTGACAGTGCCAATGAACTTTGAGACAAAGTTGTGTAACAGTTTGAGATTGCCTGTCATATGTCGGGTGCATCCGCTATCAACAATCCAGAGAACAATCTGTACCACCTGCATCACCAGAAGAAGACACGGATAGAACAGAAGTAAGGGTGGAACCCAAAGAAAGTGCGGGTTCCTGTTGGTTAGAAACACATGTATTCAACAATTTAGGAATCCATTTAAAGTCTGGTTTGTGTTGTAACCAACGTTGCCAATTCCAACTAGTTCTTGCTTTCTTAATGTTAAATGCACTAGTAGTTGGCTCAGTCCTTGATTTGTTCTCGGCACTTATGGGGGTAACTTCAACTTCATTAGAAACCGTAGAAGACGGCTTCCCTAAGTTAGACTTAGTGGCAATAGTTGGCCTAGAAGGAATGCGTGTCCTACGTTTCTTTTGATGATTGAGAAGAGAATTAGCTAAACATTTTGTATGATCACCAGATGATACGCTTTTACGACAAAACACACAAGATGCATTAA
Organism: Artemisia argyi; assembly: GCA_030686995.1. Taxonomy (NCBI): domain Eukaryota; kingdom Viridiplantae; phylum Streptophyta; class Magnoliopsida; order Asterales; family Asteraceae; genus Artemisia; species Artemisia argyi. The sequence continues at coordinate 149,960,498 of CM060691.1, read as the reverse complement.
TATTCAAAACATTCAAAGGTTCATCATTCGTTACATTTAGATTTTGATTACAATTTGCCAGATTAGAATCTAAATCTGATGCAACATGAGTTTTATTCAAATTCCTAAGTTGATCTTCTACTTCTTGAGCTTCTAGTTGTCCTCTCTTACGTTGCAAGATCCTATTCTTCTTTTTACTTTTTCGCTTGGGTCTGCTAACGCTATTAGTGGAGACTAGTCCTGTAGAAGTGGAGTTATCAACATTAGTGTTTTGAATGACATTTTCTTTAGCAGTTTTGTCTAATTGATACATTCCTGGTGCATCACCGTGGTGTCAACCATCTTTCCTTTTTGAATTAGCTTGATTTTCTCTTTCAAATCAATGATGATGTGATTTTTGTCCTGAATTTCAGACTCAAGTTTCCCGTTGCAGTAACTGAGATCATTGCGATTTTCTTGCCAGTTGGCATTTATAATTTTTAAATCCGCAATTTCTTTCTCGTATTTGAGACACAGACTTTTTAAAGACTCGTTGTTTTTGCAAATTTGACAAGAGTTTGAAACATTTTTTACTTTGAAGCTTCAATTGCATTTCAAGACTTTGAGCTTGACACCATTCAAGCCTTTGTTTGAGTTGACAAATTTCTTTTGAAAATTGTTTTGTCACATCATCATTTTTAATTCTCAGCTTATCATTTTTCAGTTTGAGAGTCTCAATTTCCACATTCAACAAGTTATTATCAACACAAAGATCATCCATAAGCATAGAAGTACCAGATTTATAGAGATCATTCATGATAACAGACAAAATATCAGCATTGAGAACTTGTTCCAAGAGTCGATCAGCATCATTTTTTAAAACTCTATTTCTTTGCTTTTGAACCAAAATCTCATTTTCAGTTGAGTTGAAAACGTTTATCATATTTTTGACCTCGTTTTGAAGTTCCTGATCCCAACGTGTAGCACAAAGACGGAGGTGTTTGACAATTGGCAGCATTTGTTTTTGAAAAATATCTCTCTTTTCGCGCTCGTAAGCGGATTGAAAAGTTTCAATTTTTATTTCAGAATTGCGTTCAATTGTTTCCTCCAAAATTTCGATGTCTTCCATAAAAGTTTTGAAATAATTTAAGACACGACATTTTTTCGGTAAAGGTGTAAGTTCCCCGGATGATGGTAAAGGACCATTTATTTGTGCTACAGTTTGGACAGGGGCCGCATTGGAGGATGAAACATATGACTCAGTGACATACCATGATTTCTCAGGTAATTCTTTTTTAGTAACAAAAGATTTGGAAATAGGAGGAGCTTTTGAATAATCATATGGTGTCCAATTTTGAACATAACTCATTTTTGATCGACTCTCGTCTTCAAGTTCTTCTTCTTCTTCAGTATAAAAAACAACAGCACGCACAATCGTATTATCAAGCAAATGGTCCATACTGTAAATTTTAGGAATTTCTTTGAATGCCGTATGAAGAAACATTGAATTGTAATCGCCAAGTGCAAATCCTTTATCGGGTCTCGGTTTTAAAGTAAATTTCTGAATTGTTGTGACAGAGTTCCTGTGTTTGTAAACAATGTTACGAAATTCTTTGAGTTGTTTTTCAAGATCAACAATATCACCGAGTAAGTCATCTATATACTTCCTTTTTCGTATTTTATGTTCACAAAAATCCTTTTTACAACTTGACAATTCTGTTTCTGTTTTTGAAAGGTCTCTTTGAAGACGTTCAACTTGTATTTTCAATTCACACTTTTCACTTTCAAGTTTCGAAATCAACTTTCCGTTTGACTCAATTAAATCTTGCATTTTGCGTTGAAGATCTTGTTCTTTGTTATAAGAATCTTGAAAAGCTTTTTCAAAACTTTTTGTATGTTTAATCTTGTCTTGCTGACTTGAAAGTTGTATTTTATAACACTCAATATCTCTTGCAAGTGCCGCATTTGTTTCTTTTAAAACTTTGTTTTTCTCGTTGCATTTTGCAATTAGCAATTGTTGATCATTCAGTTGTTTAGATAACATTATGAGGTCAGGGTCTGGATCAAATGATGGTTCATGTTGTTCGAAATGATCATGTTCATCATTCTCAATAGGATCAACAAATGAAACAACTGTGTCATCATCAAATATGACAACTGTGCTTATTTGTTCATCTGTTTGAGAAGATGAAGATGATTGAGATGGAACAACTTGCGCCATATCTGATTCAGAAGCAGAGGGTGAAGCTATTTCATGTATTAAGCAGGTTGTTTGATCATGTACCTGAGACAAGCCGTCAGTGTCATACACTGGACCTGAATCATTAAACTGAAGTTCCTGCATGTTGGCCATAAGCATCACAGCTGCATTGGCTTCCAGATCTTCCATGTCATCATCATTGTTAACATTTGCCATGAAGTTGTTATCCTGTTCAGGGAAATGTCCATCTTTTTCATCTTGAAGAGCCATGAGTAATGCCTGCTTGTGAAACTTACTCCCCCGAGTTCTCGGTTTGGGACATGTTGTCGCTATATGACCTTGTTCATTACAATTGTAGCACCACACTGCATTCCCTGAGTTGGAGTTCCTTGTAGCAACTGGTTCAGACCTTTGTTGAGAAGACCCTGAGTTGTTCCTGAACCCTCCATTGCTACTAAACCTCTGACCATTCCTAAAATTTCTTGAAGAATTTCCTGACCCAGATCGACCATAGCTACGATTCTGAATTTCCACTCTTCCATCATTGACAACAGCTTGATTCCTTGTGTTGGAAGATGAACGTTGACGGTTGTTTGTTTTGTTGGAGAATTTGCTGAAAGCACGAGCAATAAGAGCAAGTCCCTGATTCAACGTATTGAAGTCATCATCGTCATCGTCATTGGAATTTGAGTAATACACTGCATCATTGTTGTTTAATGGAACAAGTTGAGTAGAAGCATTCTGTTGAGATGAATCATAAGGGACCATTTGGTTCGAGGTGGAAGATTGTGGATAACTGAAGTAGTTCTGCTCTTGAACATATGCATGATTTGACATTGGTGGTGGAGCATAGGGAGATTGAGCTACGAGAGCCAAAGAATTTGGTGTTGGTGTTGGTGTGTATCCTCCTCGTAGAGCTCTATCTTTTTCCACTTCAGGTTCATGGTGTTTCAGAAAATCATACAACAAACCATATGGTGCATCATGTAGATTTTTGGTTTGACGTACAAATGTCACATATTTATGCCAATCTGGACCAAGACTACCGACGAATTTGGAGTTCACTGCTATCCTTGGTACTGTGATTTTGTGACGTTCCAGATCATTGACCACATTTGTGAAACGATGATAGTAGGATTCAAGTGACTCTCCTGGTTCAATTGTGATGTCTGTGTATTCCATGTAAAGTTTGGATTCCATGTCATCTTTGTTCAATTGAGTTCCTTCCATAAGGAGATGAACGTGTTCCCACATAGCTTTGGCTGTTTTCTGAGCATCGACACTGCGATAAATTGGATTAGGTATACCTTGAAGTATATAAGCCATTGCATACTCATCAGCTTCACGATGTAATTTCTGTTCTTCAGTGAGTGCAGTTTCTGGAAGAGGTCTATCACCAGGAGGACGTGGAGGATCAGCAGTTAGATCCCCAGCTTCAAATCTTGTTGGCCACTCAAATGGTCCTTCAAGTATCACTTGTTTCAAGAATTTCCCATGAGGTTTCTTTAGTTCAAGAAATTGTAAGAATCGACTTGACCATTGAACATAGTTCCCAGGTGTTAGCATTGGAGGTGTTTCAAGTGATCCTGCCTCATGTCGGGATTGTTGAGTTGTAATAACTTCACACATTCTATCAAACCAGTGAGGTTGTTTGGAGGAGAACTGAGTGTTCTGTTGTGACATCTGATATGATTGTTGTTGAGGAATGATTTGATGTTGTTGCATCATTAGGTAATGATGTAGTGGATTAAACGGTTTTTGTTGAACGTGTGATTGTGAAGGTTGTTGATACGGTTGTTGCTGATGGTATTGTTGTTGCTGATACTGTTGATGTTGCTGTTGCTGAGGATGAGGGAAGTAGTAATTTGGTGGTTGAGACATCTTTGAACACTTGTGTAGAATTGGATCTTTGTAGAAGATTGAAATGCACGTTCCTTTGATTAAATCCAAAATTCCTGGGGTAAGTTCAATTCTTACGCGTAACTATAATTCTTACGCGTAAACTTTAGGTTAGGCGTAAAGAGTAGTTTAGGCGTAAACAATAAGTTTATGCGTAAGTTTTCTCTTTACGCATAAGCTTTGGCTTATTCCACTAACTTATCCAGGCTAGGGAAGTACTGAGTCACCGTATCACAAGGAGAAGATCTTTGTGGAAAGTTAAGCGTAGATACTGAACCTTACGCGTAAGATTGACTTATGCGTAAAGTTAATGCGTAGAGGCAACTTCTGCGTAGGATCTGTCTTCTGCGTAGGACTCACAACTTACTCGTAGAATATTGAGCGTAGGAATTACAACTTACGCGTAGGAATAGACTTACACGTAGGAATTAGGCGTAGAATCCCAAAGTTACTCGTAAGAATAGGGTATTGACCAAAGTTACACGTAATAAAAGGGTTTTGACCAAAACTTAAGCGTAGAAGGGACAAAAAGTACTGTTGACAGCTTTAGAATCGTACTGTGCACTAAAGTTACGCGTAAGGAGGTCAGTTTCTTGAAAAATCTTAAATTTTTGAAGAAAAATGCTTAAAACTAAGGTACTTTTGATCAAATAACTTCACCAATACTTAGAAAACACTAACTGTTGAAGATTTTGCTACCAAAAACTAGTTTTCCAATAACAAAGAAGCTATAAAACCTTAAAAGACCTTAAAAATCACAACTTTATGCAAAAACTAAGCTTCAAATCACTATATCAACCTTGAAACTTGTCCAAGCTTCAAGATTTGAGTGAAAGAAACCAAGAAAAATGCAAAAAGATGAAGAATAAGCACTCAAACCCCACGTTAGAACCAAGAAATACACTTCAATCTCTATTTGGCGAATGATACCACTTGTTAGGTCACCATTTATGTAAACACAAGTATGATATTGAAAGAAATAAGATGAGAATGAGAGATGGTTGATTATGTGAAATATGAAAGGTGAAAGAGCAAGAGTTTCATTAAGGAAGTCAAATAACCAACAAATGAAAAGGTTACATAAGCCTAGTATTTATAGGAGGAGGAGTAGGGCAACACTCCCTTCCTCCCTCCTTTCATTTGGACGTGGGCTTTAAGGCCCATGGACTTTACAAACTAAGCCTTGTAACTTAAACAATGTAGAATAAATACCTAAGCAACCTATTACAAAATGTAATGACCGAGACTTGACTAAAATACAAAAGTATGATCCCAACACTAAAATAGCCTCATCCATGTTCATCTTGTGTTATGTGAATCGACCAAGTATACTAAGAAGTTTATTGTATTGTTCCATGACAGGTCTAGAATCGACCATTTTATAATTGTTAAAATTACTTACAAGAAACTTCTTACTTGATGCATCCTCAGCCATATATTTGGCTTCCAAGGAATCCCATAGTTCTTGAGAAGATTCAACATTCTGATAAATATCAAAAAGAGAATCAAACATACCATTGAAAATTAAACCTCTGCAAACATAATCATCATTCTCCCATTTGCTTTTTGCCCTCATCTGTTCTATAGTAGCATTATCTCCATAATCTTCTGGAATTTTAGTTGTCAGGACATACACCACATTCATACTTGACAACAAGAAGTGTATCTTCTTTTGCCATCTTCTGAAATCAACACTTTCAAACTTTTCCAACTTAGAAAAGTTAGCAGCCATTTGTCTCATAGCAGCAGCCATTGATTATCACTAATAGTTTCTATTGATTGTTGGTTTTTATGTATTTGGAAGTGTTCCCAGAACAGGGTTAAGATAATCAATGAATACCGGATATTCACTTGAAATCGTGTTATCACTTTCCAATAGAAACTATTCGACCCTATGCTTGGGTTACACGAATATCTCTATGGGATAAGACCAAGTGATGTTCTTGTTTTAGGCACAAATCAAGAACAGAATCGTATTCAAGTGTTTAGGTTTTATGTTGTATCGTATCCATGCAGATGTGTTATGACCTCTATTTATAATAGAGAATACTCAAACCCTAGCCCAAGGAATTATGTATAATTAACGGCCCATTAATTATACCATAATAATTTCCATAATAGTAGGATTCAGTGGTTATATGATCAGTACAAAGTATAAGCCTAGCAGCAGGAATAAGCTTATACTAGCAGTAGGAACTGGTAATGTTAACACTAGCAGTAGAATACTGGTAGTCTTAACACTAGCAGCATAATCAGCAGCAGAATCACAACACTAGCAGTAGAATCCACTAACAACAGAATTCTGCATAACCACTATTAGAGTCAGGGTGTTCAGGGACCTAATGTGTGTACACTCCGTACCTCCAAACCCATTACCAGGTGTGAACTCATCCCTCAAGTGCACTAAATTTTCCAACAATTTACTTCTCTAGCTTTTAGTACGTGTAGTTAGTTGTTTGTTAAAAGCGTGGGGAACATAGTTGCTAAGAGCATAGCCAAATGGGGAATAAGGTAACCAACTGGGCTAGCTCAATTGGCCACCAAAAATAACTTTGGGAGGTATCTTTGTAGAGGTCTCAGGTTCGAGTCTCACCATGTACTTTCAGGGGCGGAAACAAATAGAATCATGAGTGGGTTTATCCCCTAAGGCAAAGGTTTGAGGATTACATACAGTCCAATTGGATGTCACTGTGAGTTTGAATCACTAACTACTAACTTGCCGTTAAAAAAAATGAGAAGTAAGGTACAATGATGAGATAGTCTTAGAGGGTAGAGTCCCAAATTGTACTTTTGTTCGAGTAACCAACAATGTACTTTAATTTCATAACTAAATGAAATCTTTAGTTGATAAAAAAATAATAATAATAATTTCTTTTTAGCGAAGACTTGTATTAATCATGCGTTGTTTGTTTATTAAGAAGATCTAAGTAAGAGTCTGATTCACACATGATTACATCTTAATTTGAATAAGCGACTAAGAAATCTGAATCTGACTCAAATAAAATAATTTATTTTTAAAAAATGTTTAAATATTTTTAATTATCATTTTTCTACAATTTAAATATAAGATTATTGCATTCAAAAAAATAATAAATAAATAAATAAATAAAATAAAAAACTTTCTTAAAATTTAGAATAACAAATTATATAATAAAGTCAGTTAAAGTTACAAAATATTTTAAAAACAAAGCATTTAAGCTCATGTTTATTTGATAAAAAAAAATGTGTTTGAATTTAGATTGAACTTTTCAAAATGATAAACTAAATATGTCATGTTAGTGTTGAGATATGAACCTACTAACATGAACCTTTCAATATGAACAAAACCCGAATTGTCATATAATTATTGCCATATTTTACATTATTTATTATCTCAAACAATATATATATATCGCAACTTACTGCAGGGGCTGAACTGTACAATTTTAATAAATTTTACAAAGGGGGTGTTTAACTAATTGCCTACATCAAGGTGTAGCTAACATATATATATATATATATATATATATATATATATATATATATATATATATATATATATATATATATATATGTTAGCTACACCTTGATGTAGGCAATTAGTTAAATAATAATAAAAAATAAAATAAAAAAATAAAAAAATCTTGCTTAACACTAACCGCCACTTAATGACATGAAAACAAGAAACACATTTTTTGGGCTAAACCTCTGTTGCATCCTAACTAGTTTTTGAAACAAAAGAGAAAAGCATGTAGGCATGTAGCACAACCTAGCAAGTTGATTGTTTTCTTGACTAACCCAATAAAACCAAATTTGTCTACTCTTTGCCCAAAAGCGAATGTCTTGCATTATAGTAGCCAATCCCCATTGTAGATGTGTTTCGGATGATGCTAAGGAGATAGCCATTGGAGAATCAGATTCCATTATACCACCAGGGCACCGGTGATTATATTAGTGAGCAAGAAAAATGCACAGCGATAGTGTCTGCATAAATAGGAGATATGGTGCAACATGGATGATCGTAGACATGATGCGTAGGACCAATGGAGTCATGAACGCCAATACCAAAAACAACTTTGTAATTTCTGAAAGCACCATCACAGTTTAAATTAACCATACCTCTCAAGGTTGGGGGAGTATCTGTTGGAATATTGGATAAATATTAATTAGTTAAATGTCTAGTATTAAACCCGAGACCTCGGGATTGCACACATTACAAACGAGAATTAAAGTTTAATAAATATTAAATGTTATGTATATTTATTAATAAACACAAGTAAAAGGATTAATGATCGTTGGTTATTAAACGTATGGACTAACTATCGTTAAATGCAAACGTAAAGGACTAGAGATGAAATATATAGCAAGAAGGATCCGGAAGACCCTCCTTGGGCTAAGGCCGGTCGACAATGGGTTGGGGAAACCCAATCCCATTCAAACTTGGACAACAAGTTTACAAGGCTATATATACAAACTCAAGGGTTATTTGTTTCACACCTTTTGTGCACACAAATTATCCCTAAAAGTTTTCTTTTCCCTTCTCTTGCAAAACCGATCGACACACACAGAAACAATATTGAAACATCATTGTTTTATAATATGTGATTGGTTGCATGGTTTGCATGGTGTCATGATATATATTATGTATATTTTATACATGTATATATTATGTACGCATGATCATTAATTTATGACATGAAATTTTACATAATAAAATTACTTGTGTTTTTGTCACTAGCATCACCTTTAATTCGTTAGTAGTTTGTGTGTACAAGAACGAGGTAACAACTTACTTTAGTTGTTATCAAGGGATCGATTAACAAAACGGTAAGGGGTTAATCATTGATCCATATAAACCCTAATTGGGGTTCTTCATAATGTTAAAGACAATTGCTTTTGATTCTTGTTCGGGCTAGAATCACCACGGTACGTTCCTATTTAATTTATGTTAATCTTTTATGTGTTATAGATGTTCCTACGCTTCCGCATATGTGTTTACCTGTTTATATGATTGTCATGATTCTTAAATTCTAACAGTGGTATCACGAGCTTGCTATAACATGTAATTGATTACATAAAACACATAAAAAACGAATTTTGATTGTTTTAGATACATGTTTTGGATCTAGGGTTTTATTTTTTACCCTAACCCTAATTTTGGGGGGGGGGGGTCGATTTATCCATGAACCCTAATTAGGGTTTGTGGTTTTATTAATTAATTGGATTAGAAACCCTAGGTTGCCTACATGTTTATGTGTTATTTGGGCGTATCCTTGACCTAATTGGTAATTGTTATGCTTTGATCCGTGACGAAACATGCATGTTAGTCATGGGTTATTAATTGTTTATTAATTGCTTAGCTTTTCACATGTTTAGATAGATCTAATATTGGGGAAGACCCCATAATTATTAAAATCAATTATGTGCTATGTGGTATGTGATTAGCTTTGGCCTACGCAATTGACTTGTCAATGTATGTGGCTCACTTCCATTAAGAGGTGAAGGCCCTAGTTAATTATATGCATATTAAAACCTAGAATTGATTTTATTAGGATCTTTTCTAATACGGATTGCATGTGGCTAATTGTTTCACTTATTTATTATTGGTTGTTTTGATTTTCTTTGATACTTGTTTTATTGTCTTTAGTTGGACTTGTTGTAAGCAATAAAAGGGTTGTTTTCATAAAGAAAATTAATACGGACTAATAATTGTGAAACCCTAAAGTGATAAAGTAAGAATCTTGCAAAGGTCTTATGACAATCGTGGTCCGATTCGCACGGTAATCAGCTCCCAGTCGAGACTAGCAAAATTCAAACTTTATTACTATTTTGAGATTGAATCCATAAACTTTTGCTTGAATGATGTTTTGTGCAAATATACTTTTAAAATTAAGTCTTTTAAGATGATATTCATAACCGTGATTTGAAGGCTTAGAAAAGAGCCTTAGAGTCTGCCTTGGTAATCACAATCTTGAATATGTCTTAAACGAATTACTTTTAAAATTATATGTTGTAGAAAGTCATCTTTGGGTTTTGGCATAAACCTCAAGTAAAACTTTGTGTATTAATTTCACGAATTGGTAATAAAAAGGTTTTGAAAACTTATGTTATAAAGATGAGTGCATGCATCTTTATACATGTTTTGATTTACACATCAAAAATTTATACCCTAAAATTTAAGTTACATGCCATCTAACTATAAGAAACACTTGAAGTTATTATTTAGTAAACGTGAGACGCAGGCTAAATTTTAATGACAAGGTAAATTTCCGAGTGTGCGTGAGACCACACATGGAGAATTTGCAGTTTCTAAGTTAGACGACTTAATTAAGTTGATGCGTGAGACCTAGAGCTTAAGGCATGAGATGGGATGAAACATGCTTACATGACAAATTGATGAATCAATTTGATGTAAATCCCATAATGATCTAGGAATTGGAAAAGTGTTTGCCAATTATTGTTCGACAGATTACCATCTTTTATACTTTCACCACTAGCAGATCAACTGATGTGGTGGAATCTATGTAAAGTTGGATCCTAGATTTTCAAGAAATTAGTTGGTTATATGAATATAACCTTGGGTATTATATTTTCTTGGAAATACAAAATTATCGAAAATACTAAAAAGGAATTTTGTAAAATTCTTTAAATGTATTAATGCAACTCAAAACCGTAAACATAAGTTATTCTTTTAATTGATCTACACCCGGTTGGGTTTTTGGTTAGAGTCAATATTTACAAAAAGAATAAATATAGTCTTCTTTCCATTACGAGAAGTGTGAGACTTAAATCCTATTCCTTTTCATGAATGAGAAAGGTATAATAGGATGAATAGAATTGTCTAAATTCTAAATACATAACTCATAGCAAACTTTAATAGTAAGAGTATATGCACCTTATGAGTTATTAAAGTAGAAGCTAGACTGATTACTGCATAATGGTAAAAGACAAATTAGATTATTTTATCTAGTTGTTTTGATTTGACCATTTAAAGATACTACATACAATTGTTGGAATGGTAGATCTATACAAGAAGAAATTGCATGCCCAAGCCTTTTCAAGTTAATAATTTGGAATGTGATGAATCACATTTATATAGTAGATTACATTCTTTTATAACCTATATAATTGTTTGAATGGGTTTTCTTAAAAGATGTAGGAAAGTAAATAGTACACTATTTCTTTCACTGATTAATGAAACATTTACAATGTTGTCAAATTCAGTGGGAGTATTGTGTTCTTATGAATGAATAAGGGATTATTATTATGTTCTCTAATTCAGTGGGAGTTACAAGACTTACTGTCTTGATTGTAACTTAGATTATCTTTTGAATATCTCAAGGTAATTACTTTCCAAATATAGACACTAATATTTTCAAGGATAGTCATGTACGTTTCCTTGATTGATTGAGTAAACTCTATATCTACTAAGTTATGTTAATGACACAAATCATATTGTTCACATTAACAAACGCGTGCGTGTTGTTTATATGATACATGGTGTTGTACCATGCACAAGTGGGAGAAATCTTCATTATGTGCAAAGTACAACACATAAGAATATGATTTAAAAGATTCTCTTAACTGCAAAGTAAGAGATTATAATTCTAATTAGATTAATACATCTAATCTAAGAAACACTTGGTGTTAAAATTTAGTAAACGTGAGACGCAGACTAAATATTAACAACAAGGTGAATTTCCATGTATGCATGAGACCAACATGGATAATTTACTGTTTCTAAATTAGACATCTATTAGAACATATGTGTCAAATAAAAATACTACTTCAGCTTTAATATTTATGTATTATTGGAATGACATAAATGCATGAAGTAATATAATACTACTTCAATAATTATGTATTCTTAGAATGACATAAATAAATGAAGTAGTGTGTTAACTTGAAAATATTATTGAAACCAAATGATGGTGTTCAAAGATTACTTTAATTATACATGTTTATACTTTATTGTATAGTTATAAATATGAAGTCTTCTAAGTATTACAAGACTTATAATTAAGTAAGACGTTAGCTTGTTATAGTCTATTAATTAAGACATATACAAGAAGTCATTGAGTTGATCAATGATTAATAACTAATAGTGGGATTATAACAAGTTTATGTTTTATAAGACATAAACATGAAGTGACTTGATTAATAAGTACCTGTTATAAAGCATGCAATTGGCTTGAAAATACTATTATACCATTAAGTTGATTTAGTTGGTAAATAGGTATGCCAACAGGAATATGGTTATCTTATATATATTGTTAGATCTTCTTACAATATTAATTCTAATTGAAATACCACATAAAGATGATATGTTCAGTTAGGGAATCAAACTCTTGTTAGATTGTTTGATTGAAAATAACTATGATTTCTATTCTTCTAAAAGTTATCAAGGTTAGAAATTGAGTATGGCTTGAATATACTCAATTAGACTCCTAGAAGATTAATAAGACGTTATTGAATTATGAAATGTGATGAATCGCATTAAGTCTTAAAATTGAAGTTCTAAATTTGTTAAGTTACTTATGTGAAGGTTATTAACAAAGAGCTATCAATGCGTATTTGTAAAGTCCTAAAAGAGAAAATTGGATTGTTGCTCTAATTGCTAAGTACTTATATTCTATATAATGCTAAAGGCAAGTGGGAGTATTTTATCTTGAAAAGATAGAATTACAAGATACATAATCTTCTAAAACCACACTAGTTAAAATCATGACGAGGCCTAACATGTAAATGATAAACCTCAACATGATGGAATTATCATTCATAGATCCACTTGGATATCTCAGGTATTTAAATAATATGCTGATGATCATATGATGTAGTATTACCAAGAATAATGAATTGGGTAAATTACTCATAATATGAATGTTATAGATGCTGTTCATAAAGATATTCAAATTTAGAAAATTTGGTTTATCTTAATTCTTAATAGTTAGAGAATGATGATGAGTTTATTCAAAGATAATGTAACCCTAGTGGTTTAAATCTTTGTGAAATAATCATATGGACAAAATTGTACACATATCTTAATGCATGTCTTATGACAAGATTATTAATCATACTTAAGCAATTAACTATGATTGAATACTCTTTCCTAAGCACATTAAAGATACAAAGATGGTAAATTGTCATATTTATATGAATATGAAATTTGACAATGAATATCAAAAACTCTTTCTTGAATAATTACTTGAGCGAGGACGATAAGTAATCAAAAGGAGTTTATGAATTCAAGAAAATCTTTGAAAGTGTACAAAATGCAATAATCCATGAATGGATAAATGCATGCATCTAGGAAATTATTCTTATGATAAATTATTAAATCTATGTTTAGGTTTATAATTAAAATAAGGTAATTTCTAAGTATTCCTGAAAGCTAGTGGGAGTATTATGTTTGATTTACTAAATCATATATGTCGTATAACATATAAGAAGTTACATTCCATATAAGTGAAATGTTAAGACTTAGTTTGGAATGAAACTGTAAGTGAAAGATTTAGAAAATAAAACATACAACCTTGGAACAAAAGTTTATTATTTAATAAACATGTGCGGTAAATGATTCTAATAGAATATGATATATCATTTAGTAAATGGATATACATATTTGTAAAAATAGTACATGAATAAAAATCTAAGTTTGACTGAAGGATTTTCATGTGCATTGTATTATTGTTGTATCATGCTTAAGTGCTTAAATGATTTGACAATATTTGATATCCAATTAAAAAGGTTATTATATAACTTGTGTAATAGATATTCTAATGGAAAATGTTTGAAATTAGAATAATGATCCTCAACCTGGAATAGCTCCTAAACATTACACTATGGATATTAAGTTTACGGAAAGAGCATATTGTGTTTAATATACAATGATGCTAGTTTAATTGAGATGACACTCAATAACTAGTCATGGTAGGATTTTATCCTTGTTAATGGCCATGTAAACTAGTTGTGCTCTACTAAGAGCATAGTTGCATTATACATTAAAGAATTAGAATACTTAAACTTTAAAATGTTTGAAAGTTTTTATTATCATAAAATAGTGATTGAGGATATCACACCATTTATGAAAAATTATGTGGCTATATCAAGATAGTTGGATTTACACATACAAGAATTTTAATTATTGAATTCTTGAAAGAAGTATTCTCAAAATTCGGATAGATCATAGTTGGATGAAATAATGCCTTGTCAACAAGTATGATTGTCATTACTTGAGGCATAGTTGTCTTCAAGTCATTACTTGAGACAAGATTCATTAACTAAAATTATCATGCATTGATCTATTTTGGTATTTGGATAAAGGACATTAAGCAATTATTATTTATAATGAATTAAAGTACTTAGTACGTTTGTTTTCATTAATAATAAATTGTGTCCTATATTTGCATGTTTAAAATCCGTGAATAACTAATATTATTCTAAATTGTCCATTGTCGATTAATGATATGGGAATATCATTAAACTAAGACAAATCTGAGTATTGGTTAAGAATATACTTGAAAGTATATTGATGCGTTGACATACCAATTTCACATGATATTCAATGAATTGAATATAGGACTTATCCCAACTACATGATTTTACTTTATGGATCTTGTCAGTAAGTAAATCATGAATTATTATCCTCAGACTTGAGATACCAGATAAGAGTCATGGATGTAGTGCATTTTTGTGAAGCAATCTACCGCTCACCGTAACAGGGAGTTATAAGGGTTGTTTTCAGAAGTGTTGCAAAGTTCATGGGTTATTCTTGTAGTCAAGAAAGAATTTGTTCCTTCTGATTTGTTCAGAAGTTTAATACTGCTGGGCCCCTCGTAGGGTTGTCAAGATGTTTGCGTGCGCACGCCCAAAGTCTATCTGGAATACGTTCAGATGTTTTGGTAATCTTGCTCAATCATAAACAACGAAAAACAGAATTGTTAATTAAAGAATGACTAAGATCCATATCTTTATTAACGTGGTATTAGAAACAAAAGGATGATAATAATAATGATGAATCATTAAAGGTTTTTCCAGGAGACCTACCTCGAGTTGAACTAGGGGCATTGGCGTGTTGCTAGACGCTAACCAATGTCATTTTACTATTAATAGATATCCAAGTGGGAGCTGTTGGAATATTGGATAAATATTAATTAGTTAAATGTCTAGTATTAAACCCGAGACCTCGGGATTGCACACATTACAAACGAGAATTAAAGTTTAATAAATATTAAATGTTATGTATATTTATTAATAAACACAAGTAAAAGGATTAATGATCGTTGGTTATTAAACGTATGGACTAACTATCGTTAAATGCAAACGTAAAGGACTAGAGATGAAATATATAGCAAGAAGGATCCGGAAGACCCTCCTTGGGCTAAGGCCGGTCGACAATGGGTTGGGGAAACCCAATCCCATTCAAACTTGGACAACAAGTTTACAAGGCTATATATACAAACTCAAGGGTTATTTGTTTCACACCTTTTGTGCACACAAATTATCCCTAAAAGTTTTCTTTTCCCTTCTCTTGCAAAACCGATCGACACACACAGAAACAATATTGAAACATCATTGTTTTATAATATGTGATTGGTTGCATGGTTTGCATGGTGTCATGATATATATTATGTATATTTTATACATGTATATATTATGTACGCATGATCATTAATTTATGACATGAAATTTTACATAATAAAATTACTTGTGTTTTTGTCACTAGCATCACCTTTAATTCGTTAGTAGTTTGTGTGTACAAGAACGAGGTAACAACTTACTTTAGTTGTTATCAAGGGATCGATTAACAAAACGGTAAGGGGTTAATCATTGATCCATATAAACCCTAATTGGGGTTCTTCATAATGTTAAAGACAATTGCTTTTGATTCTTGTTCGGGCTAGAATCACCACGGTACGTTCCTATTTAATTTATGTTAATCTTTTATGTGTTATAGATGTTCCTACGCTTCCGCATATGTGTTTACCTGTTTATATGATTGTCATGATTCTTAAATTCTAACAGTATCCATTAGTGAGAAGTATTGTGAGGTGGAACTAAGATTTGTAGCACCTGAAGGTTCAAAGTAGACTTAGAGGTGACAAACGTTTTAAACTCATAAACTGAAGCCAATGTGTTATGCGGGGATAAAATCACATCATAAAAGACAAAACAATAATAAGACCTCCATATAAACGAACACGAGGTCACCAAAAACGACTGTTCCCGAGAAACATCATGAATGAAATGGCTCGTATCAAAAAAACGTTGTATGAAACATAAAATATTAAATGTACCATTCAATACTATATATGCGAGTTGTGCCAACGGGTTCCCATGAATTAAACTTTTCGGCCAACAATATATTTCGATTAGACATTTTCTTTTGTAGTTTTGTGCAATTCTCCTACGGAGACACTCTTATTCGGGACATATTCATTAATAAAATAATTATTGAGAATCATATTAGTTACAATGTTGATCAGTCAAGCATTTTTCATGTATAGTGTGTTTTAACAATTTTTTTTATTTGATTAACAACTTGTATTGTCATTTAAGTTGTGTGTTGATAATGACATTAGTTAAAGGTTGAATAGTCAGCTTTTGTATGTATGATGTGTGTGAACAATTATAATTACGGGTTTTTGCATATATATCTTTTTGAAAATGTATAATTGCATATATATCTAAAGCATGCATAAAAATCATTGTATTATGTTCATCAAAAATTTGTACAAAGGATATATATGTAATTATTCACTTTGGGAGGGATATATATGCAATTTTGTCTTATAATTATAACTATATATTAAAGAGCGGTATATTATTTAAAAAACAAAATTCACCCCTCTCAAGGTAAAAAAGAAATGAAAAAAAAAAACAAAAATTTACAAAATGCGCGGAAGTGGTATATTATTTAAATAAATAAATAATAATAATAATAATAATAATAATAATAATAATAATAATAATAATAAATCAACCCTGTCTATGTAAAAAAGAAAGGAAAAAAAACAAAAATTTACAAAATGCACCCTCAAAGTATGTGCAGAGTTACTAAAACAATCTTAAACTTTTACATATTTGTAACATTTTTATATAACAAACTTTATTTATCAAATACGTAAAGTATATAAATCGATTCATTCGTAAAAAAAATGTTGTTGAAAAGACCGTCGAATTGCGAACAAAACGACCCCAATATTACAATGCTTATGACATATGCACGATTATATAAAAAATATTAAAGTTTAATATGTATTTTTAAAAAACTTACAGAAATAGGTCTTCAGGTTATCGGATAGTTGCAAAGTTAGTCCTTAATGACTAACCTTGCAACGGAACACTAACTTCAAGGACTATTTCTGTAAAAAAAAAATCAGAAACAATTAACTCGATAGTCCTTGGGATTATAGGTCCGTTGCAATGTTAGTATTATTTGCTAGGAAAGACTCTATTTGGGCTAATGGATTAATATAATAAAGCTAAAGGGGAGAAATGTGTGAGATGTAAAAGCTACTAGCACATATTGTCGGGTTGAATGAATATTCTTGATTTGAGAGTGCTTGCCCTTGATCATATAAAATACAGAGTGAGTGGTGGAAAACCACAACTCAAAATTTATCTACTTCTTTTAGCAAAAAAGATGTATGCGCTGCTAGATTTTTTGATGAAGCTAAAGTGCTAAGGTGTTCTATTGGAATGTCAATTTATTGAGGATATTGAGTCATGCAAGATGATGAGACTACTTATGCTTTTAGTGTTTGGAATAGAATTTAGGAATATAAGAAAGCTAAAAATGTGTTTGACCATTTGTTTAAGGACATATCTCTAATGCAGACAATGAATCTTTTTTGTGCAATATACTTTTTATATCACGTGTAGTGAGTCAAAAAACAGAAAATCGTTTTGTGAGGTCATTAAATGAATGACGTTTGAAGAAATAGGTCATATGTTTAATCTCAACTCCCCTCAGTTCACAGGGATCAACTGAACATTGCTTTATGTTAGTTTTTGGGGGAGGGTTAGTCGACATGCAAGAATGTACGGAATTGAGGTTTCTCCGCCGATGTAAACATTTTGAAATGAAAAGATAAACTATTAGGCTGCACACACTAAGGGGGTCGACATATCGGTCGACCGACTCCAAACTCGGCCGCCCTTGCTGTGGCGATTCGGTCGCTGTGGGTCGTGAGACGACATTTTTCGTGAATACATCAAGTAGATGACAGAATCACACAAACACAAAACTACAAAAGCATGTGATTTGTTTATTGGTTCCTATTTTTGTCTATTGTGATTCTCAGTTTTGGGGTTTTTTTTCTATTTTGCGAAAAGTGTGTTCAACTATTTTTGTGAAGTGTGGGTAGTGTGCATACTAAAAAGGGTTGTTTGTGAAGTGTGGCTAGTGTGTATAGTATAAAATAGGGTTGTGTGAGTTTATACTTATTGGGCTATTGTTGGGTTTTATTTCTTGTTGGCTTGCTAACGAATTTTGTTACCAAAATTTTAGTTGGATTGATTTTTGTTTGTTAAAAAAAATTGATAATTAAATAAAAATGAAGGTACTGCGGCAAAAAGTCGCTTATATGTTATCAGAGAAAAAAAGCTGATGTGTCAAGCAAAATAAAAGTCACTTGTGGTCATTATTGTGTCCAGCTTTAAACGATAGATAGAAAAAGCACTACAATTATTAATTATTTACGCGTACATTCTTGTTGCTTGAGCTAGGTGACGTGGTAAGTCTCTAGCCATTCATTATTTACTCGTACTTGGCAAATGTTCCAAACTATATGAACTCGCGAGCACAAATTCATACTGCTCCTTCCGTCTCAAAATTATTGTCCAGTTTGAATTTTTAAAGTCAAACTGGTTCAACTTTGACAATAAATATATATTTTTTATTATATAATACTTGAAAAATTATACCATTGAAAAGTACACTTAAAACTCAATGCATTTATATATTTTGCATCAAGTATTTTATAATACCGACAAAAATATTTAAGCTCAAAGTTGAAGATGAAAGACTAAAAAAGTCAATAGTGGACATTAAATTTGGGACGGAGGGAGTATTTTTGTGCGCTAAGTATGACAAAGTTGTAAAAATAACGTAAAAGCATCTGCAATTGAGAGTTTGATGAAAACCTTTTTACTATTTGAAACAACTTTCAAAGGCTTTTTACTATTGTAATGAAAGACTTTTCAAAGGATTTGAAAGAAACACATGGCACCAGCCGGGCGTTTGAAGCAATAGCTTTTACTTGCTAGCATTGTTAATAGCATTGTTAATAAATATATCAAGACAAAATAACTTAACATTTCTTGCCATAAATGCATCAAGTCATTGAAAGACTTGCAATGCGAATTGTGTAAGAAAGTACGTAATAAATTTTAACTACTTATAATATAAAAATGGTCAAGTGAAAAGTGGAAAAACGGAACTTTCGGTCAATCCTCATTTTGCCCTTGCCAATGAAATCGAATGCCCTTTCTCAATGTCTGGTCAATGATGGACGAATGGAAAGTATTGATGGTGGACGAATGGAAAGTATTGATGGTGGTCAATGGTGGACGAATGGAAAGTATTTATGGTGGACGAATTTTACTAAAGGAAGGGAAGGTCTGAATTTTTTGAAAGTATTGCATGGCGTTTGAGCAGGAAGGAAACATTGCTGGAAATTAAACACCAATTAATTTCTTCTGCACAATTAGCATCAAGTAATTATACTTTGAAAATTCAGTTTATATATAGAGAAACGATACTTTCTTAGTCAAAGCTTCCCACTGAAGCCTTCCCCCATTATTCTCCTTATGAAAACTTATTGTGGAAGCTGCATAATAATCGGACCACTTTGTTAAAATAAAAATAATCAGACTCTCTCACCCCATTTTTCACCCGCAGCTCACCAGCCTTAACCATAACCCAACATACTTTTCCTATTTCCCATATTCTTCTGCACAATTAGCAATTACTTTGAATTTAATGATTTCTTATTTGGGTTTAATTATATCATTTGATTTTGCAGGAAACTGCGTTGGCTTTTCCAATTCACCTGTTAGTTTGAGTTTCCATTAAATTGAAGTCCATGTTTTTTCTTGAACAATCGCCGGTGCATCATCTTTTTTTCTCCACTTTTTATCATCTGTTTTCCCAATTCTTATTTTGTATTATGAGTATGATTGCTCGACATCAATATTTGTTTGTATATAACATAATGATTCTTACCTGTAAGGAGATTAGCGTTGATGTGTCCGTCATCATCAATATCTTGTAAGTTATTCTATATACCCTTTTAATGTTCTATTGTCATTGTTTGCTTGGAAAACGAGTTGATTATTCAAGGTGGTCAATGATTGTCATGGGGGTAGTGTACGAAGTAATTTTAGTTTATGCGATTATACCACAAGCTTCGCCTATTAACTTGTTTACCCAAACCCAACTTGATTCATAAACCCTATTAACTTGTTTACCCAAACCCAACTTGATTCATAAACCATAACCCTCTATTATCATGCATTAATACATCCCGCAAAGATCTTTCCGAATTATATTTTAAGAAAGGATATTGCTTTCTCAATTAAAAAAGTAAGAATTTTTTTTGTGATATGTATGGTGATCACTGTGTTCATGTTTTCCTGTCATTAAAAAACATATCAATACAATCATAATCATGTTAGCATTAAGAGCTATGGTTAGCAAAATCTACCAAAAAGGAATAAAATTGGATCTGCAGTTGTAAATACACTCTGTTCTTCTGAATGTAAACACAACATTAACTTAGTTAGCTCACTGTATAACAAAAAGGTTTTAACATTTTTGATCTATCTACAACATTCACTGGCTTAGGAGGAGCAAAAATCAATTGCGGTGGTGCTAATGTCTGATGAGGTTGTCTTTGAAGATCATCTTGATTTGCTAATCTATTGACATATTATCCGAGCCGGGCTGCAAGGCGACCCTTGATATTACTGTTGAAGAGGCTTACGGTCTGGCACACAAGACATATCTCATATTGTGAACCAGGTACCTTGATCATTGTTTATTCACATGTAGTGTAGCATTGTGTTATGGATGCCATTTTTTCTATGTTCTATAGTATAATTGTTAGGTTGTTGGAATGATTGAGTTGATTCTTGCAAGACTTATTGGTTTATTTCTTCATATTTTATAGTCCAAGTAGCTATGCATCTTACCAGATTCTTTTCCCAATAACATATCTTTATTTACACTAATTGATAGATGCTTGCAATTTGCATGAGATAAACAGGTCATGTTGTTTGTCTTGATTAATTGTTTCTCTAACATCAACCTTGACAAAGTATATTTGTATATATGAGTATAGACAACCCAAGTATCCACCGTTGCTTCCATATCCTCTTTTAGCTTGAGAGGTCGCACTTTGGACCCATATAGGAATTCTTTAGCGCCAAACATTGTAAAGGATTTGGTATGCACACAAGATTGAATTCGTACATCAAGTAAAAACATCACTATTGATATATTGGAATATTTGATGAAAGATGATGAGCTTGCTAAATGTAAACTCATACATAAATTTACCACTAAATGTGTACTTACATATAGTTTCTATAATGATTATAGATTTCTTTGTTGTCATGTTTCTTTTTTAAGAATCCAAGACTCCAAGAGGGCTTAGACCACCAACAAAAGGGAGAACAAACTCATGGAAAAGGGAAAAATATGGCAGCATGATTGAAATAAAAAGACTCATGGAATGGCTACTTTAATTGTCTTATAATGCAAGTTATGGAACTTGTGCTTTGGAATTTTTTAATTTGCTACTTGTCTTGTATATTCCATTTTTATGTTGCAAGTGTATTTGTGATTTTCCTTCTTGATTGGCTACTGTAAGTTGCTACTGTAATTGTGCTTTGGAATGGCTACTGTGATGTTGCACTTTAGGAAAAAAGTGAATGGAACTTGTTTTGTGATTTTCCGTTTTAATGGCTATTGTATTTGCCCTTTTTAAGTTGCTACATTATTTGCATTTTGGCTACAGTGATGTTTGATAAGGCGAAAAATGAACCATTTTTAGGGGGTCATTTAAGCCCGAATTCGAATTTATTTGATCAAATATTGCCCTAAATCGTTCCTTTTGTGACTTTAGGTACTTTTGGGGTGAATTCTGGAAAAGGAAGTATTTTGGACGTTTTTGGAGCATAAAAGTGAAGAAAACGGCAAAGTCTTAATTTTCCTTGCTGGGAACAGTACCTGACGGCGTCAAGAGCATTTTGATGATGCCGTCAAGAGTAAAAGTGGTGACGATCCAGAAGAAACGTGACGGCGTCACCCAAGGCCGTCATGTGTTAACTTGTCAAAACTTGCTCGTGGAGTAGCTGATATTGTTTTGGTCATAACTTTTGCATACGAACTCGGATTTAGGTGATTCAAAAGCCCACGCGAAGAGGACGAAGACATCTACAATTTGGTGAAAAAATGGTCATGACGCCGTCAAGAGTAACGGGCTGACGCCGTCAAGATGGGCCGACAGAAAATTAGCCTATAAATATAACATCATAACTTCACTTTTTGTAAGCCCTAAACCCTAAGGTCGATTCCTGGGTTTAGGTAGGTGTTTTTCCAGCAACTTAGAGGGTTTCAATCACTCCATAAACATCATGTATTGGTTTGATGATTCTATCTCAACTATGTTTTTCATTATTATTGTTGATTGTCCTTCTTTGATTATGTTTTGTTAATTTACCTTGTGTCTACTTATGTTTATGTGAAACTTGTATATAATTGATTAGATCTTATTGATTCCTTGTTGATGTTTGTGTCTATCTTCATCAATTAGGGTGTGACACTTCGATAGATCTAATTGGTTTAGCTTATAATTCTTGATTCCTATTGTCTCTTGTTTGGTTGATTGTATTCGATGTTAGGCTTAAGAAAACTGGCAGATCTCCATTGTGTAACTTGCTTGAACGTCTTAAGAAACATGAACCGATGTGTACTAGGTTTTTATAGTTGTATTTAATGCATGAGCGAATTCTAGTGATCCCATGTTAGGAGCTTCTTAGCCGGCTCGACATATGAGTGAAGTATGAGCTTATAGAATTGGGGAAGTAAGTACGCCACCCCATGAATGGTATTAAGGAATACAACCCGTCAATTAAAGCAAGGTGTGACAATTCAATAGGTAGAATTGGATAGCTAGCAAGGAGTAACATATCATAGGTAGACATGCTTCACTTATCTTGTAGAATCTTAGTTTAGTTTTCTTGCACATTAGTTTAATTAGTAGCTTTTGGGTTAGTTGATTAGCAACTAATTTCGCCCCTCCTTCCAATACCCGAGATTTTTACCTGCTTTTCATAAAATATAAAAACATAAAAAGAACCATCCTTCACCTTTAGACCTAGTTAGATTAATTTCAATCCTAACGACACTATTCCTGAGTTGAACGATCAATCCCCCGGTACTTGTCACTATACTATACTACAACGATCATACACTGCCTGGTGGGGGTTGTAAGCTTCTCGAGATCCCTCGAGAGGTAAAGCCTGGTGCAATTCCCACGCATCAATGTTGCACAACCGTTGCAGTATTTAAAGGAAAAAGAAGTCATGGATTTGGCTCTTTTTTCTTCTCAAACTTTGACACCACAGTTGGAAATATAGCATATACAATTTTTTATTATTATTTTTAGACATGTTTTTTGATAGAAAACCAGGCTCTATTCTATATTTTCCAAAAAAAATAAAAATAAAATCACATAGAGCCCATTTTTAAAACCGAGCTATTTGATTTTCACATAGAGTCCCCTCCCATTGAGCCCGTATGCAAAACCAGGTTTCATGATTATTTTCAACCGGGCTCTATGCCTTTTTTTGTAGTAGTGATTATTAATTGTCTGACGCTAGGAATTTCTGTTGTTATGCACGGGTATTCGCCTAGTTTGTAATATGTATGTATAGTAATGAGTGGCAACCTCGTGATTTTCTCTATATGTTATGTCAATGAAAATAGGTGTACAGCCGTATTACTAGACTAATTTTTTTTAAAACACGTTTGCCAACAGAGAGTATTAAAAAGATGATTAAACATCATTTATTGGTTACAACTAGTGCGGAGCTAGAAGGCTATCGATGCAACTCTTGTATAAAGAGGGCCAAAAGCTAAACTATATTATCAATATATCTAAACCCCAGATTTTCCATTTTGCCAAAAAAACGCGGTTCTATTTGTTGGAGCCCCGTACTACCACTCTTATTAGCAATATTCATCCGTTTTGTCACTATTTTCGTTCTGTCTTCCCATTAATAAGTCATGTTCCAGAACCCTCTTCTCTCTAAAACACTTCATCTCATTATCGCACCAACAGTCCCACACGGCCACACACACCATTCTCGACACTTCTACCAATATCTATCAACATCAACAAACAAAACCCTAAACACAAAATGAAAATAGAAAATCCCAACACCGAATCAAGCTGAGGGGGATGGAAGATCATTTTTGTGCATCCATAAACATGATATGGAAAACCCCCATTAATCCAAGATCAAGATGGAGAAGAAGAATCATGCTAAATGGTCTCAATATGGTAAGGAATCTCTTTAAATGGTTTCAGTTCTTTTGTTATCTACTAATTTGCAGCAATAAGTCCGCAAATCAATATGGTTAGTTAATTTTTATTTTTTTTAATATGGAATATTGAAGTGTTTTATTTTTTTTGGTCATGAGAATTTGGGTTAATGGTTTGTTTAATGTGATGTGATTTTGTTTATTGTTAAGCTTTTGGAGAAATTGGGTATCGATGAATGGCCGTTTGCGTCACGTTGACTTATTTGCAAGGTATAGCTTATCTAAGCCTCCTTTAAGCTAATATTTGGGCAAGGTATGATTATAAAGTTTTTTCATGTTTATTAATTTGATGGTGAAATGTGTCAAATTATGTGATTAGGTTTACGATACACTTAAGGATGATAGGAAGTAGGAGATTAAGAAGTTGAAGAGGTATAAGGATCAGATTAAGACATGAATTCAGTCAAGTGAAATCAGGGATAAAAAGGTTGGCCCGTAATCGCTCCTTTTTTTTTGCTTTTTGAGTCTATGCAACTGGAGTTTATTTACAATTGCTTAGTTTCAGAATACTTACTTGAGCTGCTTATTACTTTATTTGAATTCTTAAAATTTATGCGTTTGCTTATTTAACCGGTTTAGAGGCTTATTTTGATATCATAAAAATGGTAAGCTCGCTATTTCGAGCTTATCACCTTATCAATTTACGCTTTTTGGCTTACACCAATAAAAAGTGAGCTTATGAACTTTTCCAATGTCAAAATAAGCCCATAAGCCACACAAATAAGCTAACACAAACACCCCCTTAGTTATTATATTTTTGAGTTTTCTAGGTTGTATGCGTTTAACATGCATTGGGTTAATTTGGAACCTTTGATATGAGTAAGATTCAATATCAAATATAGTCTACAGCCTCAGGCGTTAATCTCATAAATGATTCTATGGATAAGTTGTAAAGCCCAATTGATGTGTGGTTTTGCAACCTTGCAAAAGGTTTTACCTCTCAAGGGATCTTGATAAGCTTGCAATCCCCACCAGACAGTGTACCTGACCGATGTAGTATAGTGTAGTGGCAAGTACCGGGGGATTGATCATTCTCTTGGGGAATAGTGTCGTTAGGATCAAAACTTAATTAAACTAGGTCTAGAGGTGAGGGATGATTCTTTTTGTATTTTTATAGTTCTTTGGAAAGCAAGTAAAAATCTCGGGTTTTGGAAGAGTGGGCGGAATTAGTTGCTAATCAACTAACCCAATTAACTACAAATGCAATAAAAATAAAATAACAAGAAAGTAAATGAGGAGAAAATCACTAATAAGAGAAACTTGTTTACTTAGATTTCACTACTCCCTAGCTATCTTTTACTAGTTGATTAGTTTGTTACAATTGCGTGGATGACGGGTTATATTCCTTAATATCATTCGTAGGGCCGTGTACGATCTTCCCTAACTCTATAAGCTTCTACCCCTTCCTATGTCGAGCCGAATACTAGCTCCTAACATGGCCTCCTTAGTAGTTAGACATGCATTAAATATAACCAATTTATCGTAGTACACATCCGATCATGTGTCTTAAGACGTTCAAGCATGTTACCAATTGGAAGTCTGCCAATTTTCTTAAGCCTAACATCGATATCAATCATCCATTACAATTAATAACAAACAACTAACCAATAGTCAATAGCTAGGTTTCATTGCATCTAAGCAAACACAAAGAAAACCTAGCCTAGCATGTTAAAGTAAAGACAAGCATAAGATAGAATCAAACAACACATAGACATATTGAATTATTATTGGAAGACTTATCATTATTAGAACATGGATGATAAAAGGGTGAAAACCCTATAAAATTCGACCTAGGGTTTCTCCACAAGTTCTCCCAAAAATCTCTCTAAAATTCTCCTCTCCTAATACACGCAATTTAGAAAACTATATATAGATTTTAGGGTCTGACGGCGTCATGTGTTGAGTCTGACGCCGTCAACTCGCCGCCAAAGAAATCCTCATATTGCCTAGATCCAGATCTGACGCCGTCTCTTATAAATCTTCTCATGGCAGTCAAGAGCAAATTACACGTGACGGCCTTGGTGACGCCGTCACGTGTTAAATTCCAAAAATATTTTGGCGCGTCTCGTTATACTTTTTATCCACCTCTTTGCCATAACGTGATGCCGTCACATGCAATATGTGACGCCGTCAGGTACACTTTCTAGCTTGATTTGGAGACTTTGACGTTTTCATCACTTTTCGCTCCCAAAACGTCCAAAATGCTTCCTTTTCCAGATTTCTTCTCCAAAGTACCCAAAATGACAAAAGGACGATTCAGGGCAATATTTGATCAATAATCTTGACTTTGGGCTTAAATGAGCCCCTAAAAGCGGTACACTTTTCATCTAATCAAATACCCTTACACTTGAGATTTGCTTATCCTCAAGCAAATGCGCTTTTATTCTAATCAAAATACAAGCTAGGGGTCATTTAACACTAATATAAAAGTAATTACATCAAATAATCGTTCCACTTCAACCAAAACAAGCACGGAAATTATACACTAGCACCTCACAAATATTGTTTAGATACTCACATCTCTCGGGTGTAATAAAATTATATATCACAATATGAAAATGGAAAATATCTCTCACTACCTGTCATAGCACATAGATTACCATAGGCTTGGGAAAGGATCAAACCTCCACCACTTGGCGTAAACACCTAGGATAAACTATCAAAGAGGTCTTTTTAAAGGGTTATAACGTGAGGTGTGGGGATATAATAAACACGGTTTTGTTGGATAAAGGCAATCTTTATTGGTGGCGAGTTAATCATCTTGGTCAATTACATGTACAATGTGGCATTGCTAAGCCAAGACTCGACTCGACTTAAGCTAATCATAAACTAATCAAAAACATAAAACAAACATAAAAGGAAACGAGATGGTAGTCCGTATGTGTTTTTTTTTTTTTTTTTTTTTTTTTTTTTTTTTTTTTTTTTTTTTTTTACATACACTCTTGCCCTACCATCTAAAATAATACATCATAGGGAATTTGCATTCCCCTTGCACTTGAACTTTTACATACTTTACAATCAACTATTCTAATGACTCGAATTAAGATAATCAAAACACTTTGAGTACTTTTTATATATTAATGCACATATGGGGGTAATATATGATGTTCTTCCCCATTACTCCATAACACTAGTACTTTACCCATGAGTCCTAATCGTCCAAAAACAATATGTACAAGATATGACTCGACTTAGCAACCATGTAATCAATTAGACAATTAACTAAAGGTTTAAACATGTAACAATAATGCACTAAAGATGAGTACATACAAGGAAGGCTAAGGCGATTTGATTGCACATTTTGGGTGGATTGTAAACAAATTCTTCCTTTAAGTAAAATGCTTAAAGTTAGAAACGAAAAAGATAGGCTTGGAGGGGTGTACTAGGGGTATCGTGTATAAAAAATGACTACATCGCAAAGGTGTGGGAAAAATTAATTGACTTTATTAGTCAAGGAGTTTGACTTTATTGGTCAAGTAATTATAATACAGGTTTTAACACAAGGGTTATCCTAATGCCTCTTATCATGTAGTAAATCCTACTACACGAATGTAGTCTCACTAGCGGTCTCGGGATGCATCACTAACGCAAGTTCTAGAATCTAAGTACTACCGGTACACTCATAAGCATCTTTTCCTAACAAATCTATGGGCGAACCTCACATATTTGGGGTGGAAATTTTTGAGTGGTACGGTTTTTCGTGCTAGTCATACAACTCCTATCTATGAGATGCTCATTAAGACTAAAGCTTCACTCCTAAATGTCGTAAAAAAAATTTAAATCTGGCGCTAAAATTGCGCTAACAAGTATTTCTCTTAGTTTTATTACACACATACTTTTGAACAAACAAACTCAAGTGCAATTGCATTCTCTAAGGTATCATCATTTACCCTCCCCTTACACTTAGGCTGAACATTGTCCCCAATGTTCAATAAAAAAGATGTAAAAGTAATGAAGGTAAAAGAATGAAACAAATACTCCCCTGATTCGTTCGGTGTGGATAATGTGGTAACAAGGTTAGATCCTCCTCCAAGAAAATGAACGTTGAAAGCTTCCCACTAGAAATATAAATCATCTTCTTGTCCAATATAACCTTTTAAACCTAAGAAAACAATCCTAGCAAACCTTGCGTAAAATCGGCGGCAATCTATATATACTAAAATCCTAGAAAGCAAATTAAGACATAATGCTTGTGGAATGAATGTTTGCAGATTTCCTGGAGTTTATAAAACCAATGAATTAACAAAAACTTTAAGACTCCGGCAGAAAAACAAAACTAGTAAAATTTTTCAGAATTTTACACCTGACGCCGTCAGGGTATAATCCTGACGCCGTCAGAGTGCTCTAACAGAAATCTTATGTTAAGTTTCCGGAAAATTTCTGGAAAAACTCACGTCTTAATTCTGGGAAATCCTGCAAAACATCATTATGACTCGATACATTTGACTCCCACAAATACTAATATGCATGTTCGTTTAATATCGTTGTGATCCATGTTCAAGCTCATTCTTAGAAACAAATTTAGATTTCCCTTACACTTATCTTTTGTGAAATACCTTTATATGAAGTTAAGACGAAGTTAAACAACAAAATAAAGCATTTTCGCAATTTACTTTGAAACATGAGCCACAAACAATAAAAATAAAACACACATACGAAAACAAATAAAATCAAACAAACAAACAATCAATCAAACAAATAAAGTTTGGGTTGCCTCCCAAGAAGCGCTTTTCTTTATTAACGAGTCTTGTAGCTAGACTCAAAGTCACGGGCTATTACGTGACCTCGTCATTAGTCACATCTTCTAGGTCATCCTCAATCTTAGTTTTGTATTCCGGACCTAGTTGCAAGCATTCTTTGTAGAAGCCAAGTATTTTTCTCATTACATGGTCTACTCCTCTATGTCTATCCTCATCATTCCTATAGTAAACTGCTTGCTTGTGC
The DNA here is from genome assembly GCA_030686995.1 of Artemisia argyi. Classification (NCBI taxonomy): domain Eukaryota; kingdom Viridiplantae; phylum Streptophyta; class Magnoliopsida; order Asterales; family Asteraceae; genus Artemisia; species Artemisia argyi. The sequence continues at coordinate 149,930,904 of CM060691.1, read as the reverse complement.
TCTTTCTCAAGATCCGATAGAAGTCGGTATTGATCTATCTTATATGGTATTTGGTAGGCTACTTCATCGGTTTCGTCCTTGAACCTAACTATCCTTAAAGATGTGTCATAACTCATTTTTGAGACTTCAATGAATGGCTTTCCAAACACTACTTGAGTTAGGCAACTATCTATTACCGGACGAATATCTTCAACAATCACAAAGTCGGTAACATATATGAAATTTCCTACAAGCACATGCAATCCCTTTACTCTTCCTACAAAGTTACTCATCCAACCCGTGTCGGGAATTATCCTAGGTCCGAGTTGCTTCTTTATTATCCAATTATAATGGAGCCTAGTCATAAGGTTTATAGGAGATTTAAGATCGATGTAGGTTTTCCACACATGCCCAATGTTGCACGGTATATTGATATTAGAGGGATCGTCTGCTTTGATGATTGGTGAACCTAAGACGTATGGTGTCTCGGGGTCATCGAATAAGTCCTTATGGTGCTCCCGTTCTTCCTTGGTAGGTAACCTATCAAAACATTCCTCTACATTTTATACTTACTCAACCTTCCCTTCATTATTCTCTTTCTTGGATTCACTACCAATTCCAACCCTATCTACATCATCTTCTTCCCTATCCTTATCGATTGGCTTAATAGTGACAACATTAACAAAGTAGACATGCTTGGATGATGAGGGATCCTTAACTTGGGTTCCACTATTAGCGTTTCTAGTGTCCTTATTTGGCGTGGTCAACACTTGGTTGTTAAGAGCTTTCAACAAGTTGTCAATTTTATTGGTCATCTCCGTTTGTTGTTGATTGAATTCGGATTCAAACTTAGCTATACAAGCTTCTTAAGATGCCATAAATTTAGATATCAACCCTTCAAGATTGTTGGTACTACCATAGTTGTTGGAAGGATTGTTGTTGAAAGTACGGTTAGGGGGTGGACCGTTTGATTGGTAGCGATTAGGTGGATTGGAAGAATTGTTTTGGGGTGCATTTTGGTTTTGTTTCCACCTAAAGTTTGGGTGATTTTTCCAAGAGGGGTTATATGAATCACCATAAGGGTTTGGCTCGGGTTTGAAAGTGTACCACTTGTCTCCCGCTCCGTCGGTATGCGAGGATGCGTAATCCGCAAAAGCTTGTTCGGGAAGTTCCATGCAATCACGAGTATCGTGGGGACCATTACATAATTCACATGAATAAGTGATTTTGTTCACTTGGCTTGAAGGTTTAGGAGCTTCGTAGGATTTCATGAGAAACTTGACTTGGTCTTCAAGTTCCATGATCCTACGGTCGGGAGTGCTTGAGTTGTTCGAAGGCAAAGATATTGCCTTGACCGTTTTGTTCAAATCACGGGGATCATTCTGATGTGTGCTTTTTCACACATCCTTTTTAGCTTTAAATCAGACCAAATACACCAAATACTAACTAAATATGCCAAGAGAATGTATGTTTTTGTATTTGTGTATGTGCAGGTACGGATATGTGAAAAATGAACAAAAACAAAGCCAAAATCGACAAAAACAAGCACGAGATTGGAAAAAATGTCAAAAGCCGAAGCCGGGGAAGCATGATAATCAAAAGAAGCTCAAAATGTCAAAAGAAGTCTTCAAAGAATCATAAAGTTGCATGATTGGTCCCTGGGCAAAGTTTAGAGAAATTGGCAATTTTAATCCCTCAGCTTTTAGATATTTACAAAAATGATCCCTTGAAGAATATTCGAAGAAAAGACAAAATTGGTCCTTCATGAATCATGGAATTACAATATTAGCCCTTGGAAGAAACATTGAAAGATTTACAGCAATGGTCCCTCTAAATTCAGAAAATACACATTAGGTCCCTTTGTTAATTAGAATAACACAACCGGATCCAATCCAACTATTAATTCATTTCTAGGCCCAAAGAATAATCAACCCCATCAGCCCATCCCTAACTGATCATTACCAAGTCCACATCCATGACCCGGTCAACCCCGTACCACCAGTCAACACACCCAAATAATAAAAATAAAACCCCCCAAACATTCCCGCCCCTAAAATTACCAAACCCAGAATGTACTGTTCATGAACCCTAAATTACCTTCCACCAATTTTACCCCGTCTTAATAATAATTACCTAATCATAAGCCTTCTAGAAGAACGCTGACAAGTCAGATGTTGTCATAATTGTGCCACGCTTGCGATCCAGGAGCAAATGATTGGCTGATATGACAAGGCTCGTGATCCAAGGGTTATGATTTGATGGAATGTTGTCATATTTGATCAAAGGGCTGATAATACACTCAAGGAAGCACAACTCACACGGATTGGTGAGCTGGACAACCTAGAAGCTTCACCAAGCCCTAATCTCTCAGCTCCTATTTAAACCCCCTCCTCACTTCATTTGAAGGTTGTTAGAAAATTAGGAGTAGGAGTACAAATAGAGTAGTAAAATAGTTTTAGTTTGAATTCATGTTTTCAGCTGTAATTTTTAAATTTCAAACATTGTAATCCATTTTTCAATTAATATAAGTCTTTTTTTTTCTAATACTTGTCTGTTTTAAGCTTTCAATTCTCTATTTTATATAATTTCATAAGTTTCTAATTTAGTTTTCATAAGCTCATGTAAGCTTATATAGCTTGTTTGTGTTTAAGTTTGGTTGTATCTCTCAAGTTCCACAGAGTTATAAATAGAAAATCATAAAAGTAAAAGAAGCTCAGATGGGTGAATGGCTATTCCAGTAGTGTTTATTTGGGTAATTTGGTTTGAGTAGCTTAAGGGTAAGCTAACGTGAATTACAAACCCTTGTTGAGCTAGGGTATTCATTGTGAGTTTTCAATTCCTATTTTTAGTTTCTCAATGCATTTTATGTTTACCATTACATTTTGTTAGCTTATTTGGTAATTTGTGGTAGTTTACTTGTTTACTTAATCACTTTTTCATAAATTGTTTCATTATTGCCTTAATTAAGCTTCAATTGCATTTCTGTTTTATTATTGATTTAGTAGCAGAATTTTAGTGTTCATTAGTTTAGTAAGTGAGTGTAATCAGTAGCTTAGGTAGTTTAAGCTTTAAACTCAGTTACTTAATTTCCACTGCCATATTTGATAGATACTGCATAAGTAAGTTCTTGTTGTTCTTGTTGAGATTTTGTTATTCATTAAGCTACAAATTAGTTTAAGTAACTGTTTTCATCATTAGATCAGAAGGTTAAGTCTAAAATTCATAGTTGTAGTTTAAGACTATAGTTTAAGAGGGTGTTTGGTTTAAGAAGGATCTGTGTGCTCTTGCTGTTCTTATGCATAGTTTTCTGTTGAATCAACTTGCATTAGGCTATATAAAGTTAGTTAAGTCATGATATTGGACATTCAATAGCCAGAAGTCAAAATTAGCTTTTCACAACAAAATCAGTGAGCATTAAGGATTGATAGTAGCTGCATTCTTAGATTGAGGTTAGAATTAGGCACATCTAGGTTAGTCAAATGTTAAATAAACTTAACATATCATTTACGGCCAGTATTGAGCAGTAGAATTCCAAATTAGTCAACTCTTGTGTGCAAGCTGAAAGTCAAAGTCCAGGCAAAAATCTGTTTTGAAACCAGCTGATCTCAGGCCTATTTAGGGACCAATTAGGTAGTATAAATTAGAGCTTATCCCATTTTTAGATAATTTTTAGTATAGAGTTTCAGTTTCAACTTTTAAATCTCACTCATTAGCTTATTAGGTGGCATAAAATAAGCTAGGAAGTAGGTCTTTGAGTACAACTATTTCTGTCTAAGTAGCAACTTACATAAGTGCTTTCTGTCTCATTCCTGTTTCTTTTCTTGTCTCCTTAAGTTGTTTTGTGCTTATTCTTATTACCGGAACCAGTTGTTAACTTATTTTGCTTGTTGGTCACTAACTGCTTTTTCACTAAGTGCTTATTTGACTGATTTGGTCCTTTATCTGTGTTACTGTGATCATTCTAGCCTTATATCAGTTCCTTTTAACTTAATTGAGTCTAAAAATCATTTGGTATAAGTTTGGTCAAAGTTGGTCAAGTATTGCTTATAAATAAGCTCTTTTCAAACTGCTTATTGGGTCCATACAACTTATTTGGGCTCAATTTTTAGACATTTTATTTTTCCTAAGTCTTTTATATTATTTTAGATTTTTCAGAATTTTTTCAAATTTTTCTAGCTTAATTTAGTATTTTTCTCATTAAATTTTAGTTTTTATTCAATTTTTATTATTTTTTAATTACCAAAAATTCCAAAAAAATCAGAAAAAGCCTAGAAAAATCCAAAAATATTTTAGAAACTTATTTTCATTTATTTTAGAATTTTAGAAATTTATTTTGCATTTTTCCCATTTATTTTGAATTTAATTTGAATTTTTAATTAGATTTAATAGTTTTTAATTCTCAAAAATTACACAAAAAGCAAAAAAAAAAAATAGTTTTTAGTTTTAAAATTACTTTTTAGTTATTTTATAATTTTCAAAATTTATTTTTCATTTTTCTCACCTTAATTGCATTTTCTTTTAATTTTTAATTAGTTAAATAGTTTTTAATTCATAAAAAATAAATAAAAAGTCAAAAAAAAAAAAATTCTTTTTCTTAAAATTTTCTTTTATCATTTTTAACTTTTCAAAATTATTTTCAAGTCCGTACAAGTAGTGTAACATAAAATTCACGTTTTATTTCGTATGTTTACGTTTTATTTACGTTTTAGCTTACGGTTTTCGATTCTACGTTACGTTTTTGGTTTAATTACTTGAAATACGTGTTTAAGTGATTATTTGTGCTTCAATTACTTATTCATTAGTATAATCTCATCAATATCATTTTTTACCATTTTCACGACACGTTTCACGAATCGGGAATTCGAAATTCCATTCACACCTTCGTTGGGACACGACCCGAGGAAATACTTTCCTAAGCATTTCTTCGGAAATTATAACTATACTAAAACGACTAAATCAAATGGCGTCGTTGCCGGGGAAGGTTGAAGTGAATTTTTCGTTTTCGTTTTTTGAAATTGTGTTTTGAAAACCTTTCTTGTATATATTTTCTATAAAAACCAAAAAAATTGAAAAATCAAAAACACTTTTGCTAAAATGTTTTAAAAAATACAAAAATAAAAAATAAAGTTACAGCCTCGACTCTCCTGTTGAAGGGTGGGCGTTGTAAACCAAATAAGCTTCTCAATATAACAACGCGTGAAATTAGTTGCTAATCGGATTACTTTAATTCTACCACCGAATAAGCGGAAAATACGAATAGCTTTGACATTAAATTGCAAGCTGAAGAGAGATCCATTCTTATCTCCCGTTCCGTCGCGAGTATATTTAAAGGAAACGGTTTACGATTAACGTAACGTTTGAAAAACAAAAGAAAATAAAAGTTTTAAGTTTTCAAATTTTGTTTTCTAAAAATAAAAATACAAAAAGATTTTCCTTTTCCATTTTGATTTTCCTTTTTTTTATTTTACAATAATTAAAAAAACCAAAAATAATCTTCTTCTCCTCTTATCGTTTGATTCTTCTTCTTTAACCCTCTAAACCCATAATTCTTATGGATCCGACTTGTTTTAAATGTGGAGAACCGTTCTTTGAAGGTTCATGTGTTTGGTGTACGTGCGAACAATGTGGTAGTGATATTCAAGATGGATTTTGTTTGTTTTCTAATTCTCCCGAGTATGTTCAAAACGCAATCCTTCAAAACGTTCCCAATTATTATCCAACACCACCGCCGTCTCCGTTCACTTGTTTTAATTGTGGAAATCCATCCGACGAAGGATTACCGTGTGGGCAATGCTTTTGTAATCAATGTGGATACACGAATTGTATATGTTACGCCCCGAGTGCTGAAACGTCTCACGCTTGTGATACGAGTTTTGATAATTATCCTGAAAATGATTTTAATCTTCCTTTTCAAAACTTTTATGAGCAAGTACCAAATTACAATGATAATTCATTCCAAAGTTCATCGAATTTTGAAAATTGTGGGGGATCGTTTGAAATTTTTTATTATGAGCCGAATTCATATTACGATTCTCATGGTTTTAACCAACCCCCACAAACTTCCGATATTACTAATGATATTTTTGAAATTAAATCCTTTATCGAGAAGTTAAAAGAAATGGTGGCTAATCGTGGAACTCATACTCTCGAGCCTCGTAAGAAGTCTATTGCAGAGTTACTTGCTGAAGAGAGAGCATCTAATCCTTTTAAAAATTTTAATTACTATGATTTCGACGACGATAATGAGAAAATTACGTTCATTCTTAATCCTCACAAAGCTTCCGATGTTTCTCCCGTAGAACCCGAGGACTCTCTAAAAATGGGGTACGAGCATCTTAACACTATTCCGGCAACGGAATCGGACGAATTCAATAATTCTAGTGTTGAGAACCTCGTCCGAATCCCAAGTGAGTCTCGGAAAATTTCTAACGGTGATTCTGAAATTGTTTCTAATTCTTCCTATCCTTCTTTCACACCGGTTGAGAGGAGTGATGTCTTTTTAGACGAGATCGAGGCTTGTCTTGCTAACAATGATTCTAATCAGATGATGGTTGATGATACTAATTTTGATCCAGAGGGAGACATCCGTTTAATTGAAGATTTATTGAATGAAGTGCCGTTATCTTCTCTTCCTCCGAAGAGCGATGAATTAATTGATAATCCGAATGATCGTGTTGAGATGTTCTCCGATTCTGACGATGATGATACTTTATCTTGTGAAGACATCGAATACGTGGATGAAGTACCTTCTGAGCTCGTCAGCTTAGAAAGAGAGATTAATGTCGAAAATGAAGTTGAATTCGATCATCCTAAAAATTTTGATGACCTTGTTCCAAGGATTTCCGAAACATTCAATATGACTTTCACAAATCTGTTATTTGATTTCGATTTGGAATTGACTCATGATAATCCAATCTTCGATATTCCTTGTGATGAGTCCGAAATGGAACCCGAGGTCCAGGATTCACATGATATGATTGATTCTCCGCACGAGAAGTTCTCCGATGAAATTACTCATACCATTTCTCCACCGAATATTGAAAACGACGAGAATGGCTTTCAAAGAAATGTGCTTACTGAAAAAATACGTAATGATGATTTACTTCCTAATACCGACTCGATTCTTGTTAATCTACCGGCTTCTAGTCCACCGGCAAAACCACCCGATGTAGATTTTGGATCATATACGAATGAAGAAATTTTTGGAATGGTGGACGAGATTTCTGAACATGATGTTCCTGTGCTTGATATTTTACCCACCCAACCCACCCGTGATTCTGAACTTGACTTTGCTTTTACCATCCGGTTGTTTCAACCATTCTTTACTTATCCCGTAATTTCTTCACTTTACCACTCCACTGGGAGTGAGGATACCGTTTTTGACCCCGACATCTCCGTTTTCATGCCGGGTGTCCGTTCAATCTGCTCTCCCCAAGGACGAATTAATTCGGGGATCGAGTCAAGCTCATGTGACTCGGTAAACAAAAACAAGCGCTTCGTGGGAGCCACCCCATGCTTATCCATTTTCATTTTCTTTATTTTCTATTTTCTTTAAGTAACGTGACGTGAGGGGGGCGACCATCTCCAAACTCGTGTTTTCGTGGTTGTTTGTGAATGTTCAGGAATTTCCCCGAAGATTGAGGACTCTCGTGCTCGTACTTTGTCGTTCTCTCCACTCGAGTCTCATTCTTCGCTGCTCTTTCGGAAATTCACCATATCCAAAATCTTATCAACTAACGTTTATCTCTTGGCATACTTAATAAACGGCCTTAGATATTACGTAATACTACCCGTACCCTTAAAACATTGAGGACAATGTTTCACTTTATTCTGGGGGTGGGGGGGGGGGGGGGGTGAATCTTCGATTCGATTTGACTTGTACCTTCGTCTGAGCTGTTAACTTACGCAACTCCGTTTTCCACCAAAATTTATAATTTTTGTCACCTCTTTATTAAAAAAAAATAAATAAATAAATAAAAATAAATAAATAAAAAAATAATGAACGATATATGAAGTTAAGATTTGACACCTTGTTTTGACTTTCCTACCGGCGAGAGTAGAAATAAATGTTTCGACTTGACCGGGCGTGTTGAGCCCTAGCTCGTCTCCCTTAACCAATATAATCAAAAGATTATGGCTAAGCATCCGCGGATCTCATTACTTGGGATTTTAAATTTGCGGAGATCGAGGAATGATAGAGTTTATTTAGAAGTTTCGTGCTAAACGTGGAGTAGTTGGATCTCTTTAGAGCCCACGAAAGGTACTTGTGACCTCCTTGTTCCCACAAGATTGCACACCAATAATTATAGATCTCTAGGATTAATTAAGTGTATGGGGTTTGGGCAATACTTAGTTTTTTCACATTCCCAACAAAATCTCTGCATATGGGGGTTTGGTACACACAGGGGTACTGCCAGTGTTACGGTGAAATAGACTATTGCATATTGCCGGTTCGCAGCCGATGTTGTGATCTTAGTAAAGGCCGTAGGACTCGGGGTTTGGCATATGATTATGAATATCAATAATAATAATCCAAAGCCAAATAAAAAGGCAGAGGAATCCAAAGCTATAAAAAGCAACGGATATAAATCCAATGTCATAATAAAGCTCTTACATTTTGGCGGCTCATAAACCGTTGTTGTAAAAGAAATAAAGGACTAAGGACCAAGTATTATTAAAGTGCTTATAATTATGCAAAAATGCCAAGCTTCGACTCCGGGGGTTTCCCTAATAAAAAGCTTCCGTTTCGGGTCTCAGACATGGGATGTCTCGGTCGTAAATAAAAAGGAGGCCTCCACAAATCGTGTTAAGTCAGAGACCTTCATGTGGACCCGATTTCTGTATGCAGGGGTTTTCGAGGGAAAGTTTGGAAACTACTTAGCGTTCAAATTTTGTGCTCTTATCGGACTAATAACTATCAAAACGAGAAAATATGAAGCAATTCATTTCTCATAAATTAAAATCTTGAGATACAAAATTTAGGACCTGGGAACAAGAGGTAAATACACAATTAACTTTTGTGGGTAGTGTTAGCACCTAACTTGTGGATAAACAATGATCTCGATTTTACGCTTAGTTTGGGAGCTTGTGAAAAATCAAGGATGACGATTTTTATCCGTATGGTCTCTTCTCTGTGAGAAGTGTTTCTACTCGTTAACCCTGAAATTTATCAACAGATAAGAATTGATAGTGAAAGTCAAGGCAAACCGTCACATATATAAAAATGAAAAAGTACAAAAAGAGTAGTAGTAGTTGTTATTCATGAAAATCGGAAAAAGGGCGTTTTTGGGAATAAATTATTTTGATATCTCTTTTGAACGTCATTGCTACTTTACAACGTCAGTAAAGAGAGGTTTTGAAATTATTTATCTCTTAAGCGTGAGGTGATGACATTGCGTGAGGACACGGCAATACCTTAGTCTGGGGGATTTTGATCTGTGCTTTTTCACACATCCTTTTTAGCTTTAAATCAGACCAAATACACCAAATACTAACCAAATATGCCAAGAGAATGTATGTTATTGTATTTGTGTATGTGCAGTGATTGGCTCAGAACAGTCAACCTAAATTGACCAAAGAATGGTCAACAAGGTCAAACTGCCTAGAGTCAATGCTCCGCGGAATATAGTGGTTTCCCCGGGTCGTTAAATCCCGACAAGGTGTGAATTGTAACTGAGCGTGCTTTGTCATCGGGTGATTATTCACAGAAAAGGGTTGTTATGAGATTTATTTGGAAATGATTAACAGAAATAACTTAGGAAAGCTATGTGATTAATTACTGGAACTTAGATTGAGAAGAAATTACTTAAAACCTAAAAACTGTACGTTTGCAGAAAACGTGAACAAACGTACGTAAAAGTGAGTGAGGTGATCTGAAAAGGCTACTGGTATGAAAATGGTATTTTTACAAACCTAATGATTAAAGAAAATTTTTGGAAATTTAAAATTACTTTTTACAATATTTTTATATTTACTATTAATTAAATACTAATTTCCTAATTATTTTTAATTAATTAAATTAAACTAAATTACAAATAATTATGAAATTAACCTAGAAAAATAAAATTTAAACTTAGAAAAATCTAAAATACTATAAAACTAATTTTAGAAATGAAAATAAATTTTTAAGACTTTTTAATTAATTATTACTTATTATTAACTAATTATTAATTACTTTTTAGTTATTTAAATTATCCTAAATTCTAATTAATTATTAAATTACACTAGAAAATTGAAAATAAAATTTGGAAAAATTAAAAATAACTAAAAACTAATTTTAAATTTTAATTTATATTTTTCTGATTTTTTAATTAATTATTATTAATTATTAACTATTTAATAATTACTAAAAACTAATTTAAATTAAGAAAAATACTAAATGATGCAAGAAAAATCTGAAAAAATTACAAACATTATGTTTATATACCAGAAGCCTAGGAAAATTATAAAAATGGAAATAGCTTATAAATAAGCTGAGGTGATAAGCCAATTGGCTTAAATAGAAGCTATCACTTCTATTAAGTTAGGCTTTTTGGGATTTTTCTTTTTCAAACCTGCTTATTAGATGATAGTAAGCAACTTTTGTGAAGTGAGTTTGAGTGGAACTAAAAAATAAGCAATTTGTGGGCTTATTTGTTTGACAGAATAAGCCAAAGGCTTATTATGGTTTGGAATTTCTTGTATAAGCTACACAACTGACCCACAAGTCCAAATAAGCAAACAATCAACTATTTTAATGAGAAATAAGCACAAATTATTTAGACAACTACACACAATAAGTACAATAAGCAAATAAGCAAATCTCAAAAGCTGAGTCTCAAACAGGTTCAAATGGGCAACTTACAGGCCATGTGGGGTCCACTAGAGACTCTGGAAGCCCAATCAAAGTAATAAGCCAAGAAGCTGGGGTGATAAGCTATCTAAAAAGCTAGGGTGCACCCTCTGGGTCCCACAGAGGAGGTCAGGGGGAGGGTTGAAAGTTGGGGGTAAAAGCTGATGACTCAGCTTTTCTCAGTTGATGGCCAAACTACAAAGGACTTGCAGCCCTACTAAATGGCTTCTACACTACAAAATAAGCTCAGGGTATTAAAGCTTAGCTTATTGGCTTTTCAATAAGCTAAAAGTCTAGGTCTGGGTCCCACTGAGTAGGCCTGTGGGGTCCACTCAATGTGGGTGACTGAAACTGAGTTTGTGCATAGGGCAAGGGCTTTGCCCTGCAGGTGTCTTTGAGGGGCAAATTTGTCCACTAGAAAAATTCACAAAAATCTAACAATTGTGGAAATCAATAGTTCAGCTGGTAGACAACACCCACAACAAGTTTCAAAACCTAAATCTTACCACAAAATTCCATAAAATTCATGCAATAAATGGAAAAATCTGAGACTTATGCTTTTGACTTTTTTAGAAAACTTGATTGTTTGACTTTTATGAACTTTGGTTGCTTTAAATTAACTGAGAAGGTTATGTTAAGCTATAAGATGACTCATTTAAGCTACAACACAGACTTATGAATAGATTTGATGGGTTTTGGATCCAAATGTCACCACAGTTAACTGTGGTGATGATTTTCCTTGTGATTTTGACTTTTGGGTGTATAAGACTTGATGTTATGCTTATCCTTGACCTATATTAACCACTGCAATCTATTGAAGCTAAAATAAACACCAAACAACAACAGCAACACAACTCACAAGCTTGTTCCAAACACCCCTTTTAAAACATAAATTATGATGAAACTATGTTTAAATGTGATCACAACCTTGTCTACTGATTACCACTATTCTAATAAGCTATGATAAAACTAATAAATCACAAATAAGCAATAGCAACACTATTAAACTATAAATAACAAGATTGGTGAAATTTCAACTCACAAAAGCCATCCAAGCTCAATTCAAGAACCAAGGACCCAAGGAACCAACCTAATGACCTCCCATGAGGTCTCTAACCCACAGCCATCCCTAATGTACAGTGCTCCATGCTTCTTCAACCTTTGATCACCATTTTTTTATTTTACTTTAATTTTTCTTATTTTTTTGAGTATTTATTGAAACTGAGTCACTGGTTACAATAGAAGCTTGTCAAGCTTCTAAAAGTGTTTTGTTTGAGCTTATATGAGTTCACAAACAACCAGAGATCACTATTGGAACTTAAACAGATACTTGAAATACTTGAATGAAACTTGAATTTTGAAAATGAGAAATAAACTTAAAACAGAACTTTTTATTACTTGAAAACATATTACAAAGCTTAAATAAACACTAAAAAGTCTAAATTACAATTCCTACATGCTCTCTTAGGCTTACAAATGCTACTACTTATAACGAGACTAAAATTAGGGCACCCCTTCTTCCACATGGCTTCATTTTGAAAAGTAGCACTCCCCTAGGCTTCTCCTTTGACCCTTGACTAAATCCCACTCGTCCAATTGAGTTTTCATGTATCTGAGCCTTTGATTGGCTTTTGGCGCCAAAAATAAAACGGGGCAAATACTAGTGGTTCTGGTGGAGCATTTATTGTGGTGGTGGTGGGGGTTGGTTTGGTTGGTGATATCATTAATTGTGGGGGCTAATGGAGGAGGGGGAAGCATGTGGAGGAGACAACGTCTCCCTGGTTTTGTGGGATATGGTTGGGAAGAAGACGGGTCAAAGGGTGGGTTGACCCCTTTGACCGTTTGACCCTGCGTTTTATTTAAAAAAGGGAGTGGGCCTGGGGTAATGTTGGGCTTGGGGGTATTGTGGACTGGGCTATGGTTTTGGTTTTGTTTTGGTTTTGGTGTTAATAATAGAAAGGGTCCGTTTGGTTAAGTATAGCACAAGGACCAATTTTGTAATTTTGCCAAAGATGAGGACTGAACTTGTAATTTTTCCAAATTGCTTCCAAGGACCAAAAATGCCAATTACCAACAAACCAAGAACCAATTTTGCATTTTTCCACATTTCAAAATTCCCAGGGACCTATTTTGCCATTTTTGAAATCTCAGGGACCAAACATGTAATTTTGGAAATTTATGACCCAAGTTTAATATTTTGTGATGTTTGACTTTCAAAACCTTGGGTTGACTTTTCTTTTCAAAATAAATGCATAGGGACTATTTTTGACAAGTTTTGAAACTTGGGGGACTGAAACTGCCAATATTGCAAACTTTGATTGTTTTTCATTTGTTTTTGCTTATTTTGCATTTAAAACACATAAAACACAATCCCTGGGATAATTTAAGTCTTTTGATAACTTTTTGATTGTTTTTGTATGTTTTGGCAGTTTAAATACGACAAAAATGATGAGTGTTTGAGCACTTATCAATCCCCCACACTAAATTATTGCTAGTCCCAAGCAATCTTTTTAGAAAACTTGATGGATTTGAAAACTCTTTACCAAAAGCCATCACTTCTGGAGTAGCCAGATGTATCGATTCAAGTAAGAACTATGGTCCACCTGATAACCATGTGATTTTGAGCAAACCACCAGCTTTCAACGGTTTTGATTAGTCTTTACCAAGAGCCGTTTGCTCCTGGACTAGCCAACTCTTGATGGACCTAGTCGACATCTTGGTGAGCTGATTACCAATTATGGTTTTTCCACTGCCTTTACCACAAGCCATAATCTTGCGGGCTAGCCAACTCATTCACTTTATGGGATATGGCGAGTTGATTTACCATACAATTTTGGGCAAATTGCAAGCCGTCAACGGATTTGAGTTATCTTTACCAAGAGTCGTTTGCTCCTGGATTAGCCAATCCCTTTGTCGGTTAGACATGGCGGACTGATTACCACAAAAATTTTGAAATAAAGTGAAAAAATTTTGAAAATTTTGGCCAAAAACGGGGGTACTAGAAGATATATTTTGATAAAATTCGCTAGAATTTCCCCCCCCCCCCCCCACACACACTTAGAAATGAATATTGTCCGCAATATTCAAAGTCCCGGCTATTATGCCGACTCTTTGAACGGAAGAAGCTAATATTCGAATCTAACTGTGGAAACACTATATTTCACTTTATTTCTATATATATACACAAATGTCTTTTTTTTTTTTTTTTTTTTTTTTTTTGGAACTTATATACATATATACATTTTCAAACAGCGGGGGGTTGGCCATTCCCCCACACTAGGTGGTAGAAAGTAGAAAGAAATCAGAGATACGGGTGAAAACCCGTATTGTGCTATTGTTTTTGTTCATCGAGTCGCTAGCTTGACTCGATCCCCGAATTCAATTGTCCTTGGGGAAAGTTTGGAGATCCGGAACAACCATAGATGGTATGTCCTCTCCAAAGTAGTGCTTTAAACGATGTCCATTCACTTTGAAATTTGGACCGTCATTTTGAGATAATTCGACGGTGCCGTAAGGATAAACCTTAGCGATAGTGAATGGACCAGTCCATCGGGTTTTGAGCTTTCCCGAGAAGATCTTGAGTCTAGAGTTGAAAAGAAGGACTTGATCACCAACGTTGAAAACGCGGTTCTTGATTTTTGAGTCATGAATCTTCTTTGTCTTTTCTTTATAGATCAAAGAGTTCTCGTAAGCTTGATCACGAAGTTCGTTTAATTCATTTAGTTGAACTTTTCTATGATCACCCGCAGTTTTGAAGTCAAAATTGGCATGCTTGATAGCCCAATAGGCTTTGTGCTCAAGCTCGATCAGAAGATGGCACGCTTTCCCGTACACAAGTTTGTAAGGCGTACACCCAATGGGTGTTTTGTAAGCCGTACGGAAAGCCCAAAGTGCATCATCTAATTTATCCGACCACGATGCACGATTTTCACCTACGGTTCTTTCTAAAATTCTTTTGATGCCCCGATTGGAAACTTCTACTTGTCCAATTGTTTGAGGGTGGTACGCAGTAGAAAGACGGTGAGTTACACCGTACTTTTGCATGACTTTGTCGAATTTGTCATTATAGAAGTACGTACCACGATCACTAATAATAGCACGTGGAGTTCCGAATCGGGCAAAAAGAGCTTTTAGGAATTTCACAACTACTCGGGCATCATTTGTGGGTAAAGCTTTCGCTTCAACCCATTTTGACAAGTAGTCAACTGCCACGAGTATGTATTTGTTGCCATGAGAAGACGGAAATGGCCCCATAAAGTCGATGCCCCAGATGTCAAAAATTTCACAAACTTGAATTGCATTCTGAGGCATTTCATTCTTTTGTGAAATATTCCCGTGACGTTGACAAGCGTCACAGGACTTGACCAATTCTTTGGCATCCTTGTAGATTGTGGGCCAATAAAAGCCGGAATCAAACACCTTTTTGGCGGTGTAGTTGGGATTGTGGTGGCCCCCCGTGGGACCAGCATGGCAAGCCTTTAAAATTTATGTGGCTTCCTGACCATACACACACCGCCGGATGACTTGATCCGCGCAAATTTTGAAAAGATAGGGGTCGTCCCAGAAGTAATGTTTTACATCCTTGAAGAATTTATTTTTCTGTTGGGACGACATCCCTTTCACCACAAAGTTACCCGCAAGGTAGTTTGCGAAGTCGGCAAACCATGGGGTAATCGAGTCTCCACGAAATGAAACCGCATTGAGGGTTTCGAGAGGAAATGTTTCGTTTATTTCCTTTTTCTCGAAAGCATCTTGGTGAGGGTTTTCAAGACGGGAGAGATGATCAGCAGCTAGGTTCTCGGCTCCTTTTTTATCACGAATTATGATATCAAATTCCTGTAGGAGGAGAACCCAACGGAGGAGTCTCGGCTTTGCATCTTGTTTTGCAAAGAGGTACTTCAAAGCCGAGTGATCCGTATACACTATGCTCTTGGTCAATATCAAGTATGGCCGGAATTTTTCGAAAGCATACACCACAGCTAATAATTCTTTTTCAGTGGTGGTGTAATGACTTTGAGCCTCGGTCATAGTTTTGCTGGCATAGTGTATAGGCTGAAAATGTTTTGTTTTTCGTTGCCCCAAGACTGCCCCTATCGCATAATCACTAGCATCACACATGAGCTCGAAGGGCAAGTCCCAATCGGGGGCAACAAGAATCGGTGCCTCGGTAAGCCTTTTCTTTAATGTTTCAAAGGCTTCGATGCACTCGGGGGAGAAGATAAAAGGAGCATCCTTTTCAAGGAGATGGGTCATAGGCCGGGCGATTTTAGAAAAATCTTGAATAAACCTACGATAGAAACCGGCATGACCCAAAAAGCTCCTAACACCTTTTACGGTTGTGGGATGAGGCAATTTTGCAATGACGTCCATTTGGCTCTGTCAACCTCAATCCCGTTTTTTGAAATTTTATGGACGAGGACAATGCCCTCTTTGACCATAAAGTGACTCTTCTCCCAATTTAGACATAACTTTGTGTCTTCACAACGTTTTAACATGCTGTCTAAATGGGAGAGACATGATTGGAACGAATCCCCAATGACCGAAAAATCGTCCATAAAGACCTCCATAGTTTTCCCAATCATGTCGGAAAATATGGCCATCATACATCTTTGAAACGTGCCCGGAGCATTACATAAACCAAATGGCATACGTTTATATGCAAATGTTCCATAGGGGCACGTGAAAGTGGTCTTTTCCTGATCTTGCGGATCAATGGGAATCTGAAAGTATCCCGAGAAACCGTCGAGGAAGCAATAGTACTCATTCCCCGCTAATCTCTCGAGCATCTGATCCATAAAGGGAAGAGGAAAATGATCTTTACGGGTGGCGTCATTTAACTTACGATAGTCAATGCAGACACGCCACCCCATAACCAAACGAGTTGGGATCAACTCATTCTCCTCATTTGTGACAACAGTAATGCCACCCTTTTTAGGAACACAATGAATTGGGCTAACCCAAGGACTGTCCGAGATAGGGTAAATCAATCCGGCATCAAGAAGTTTTAAAACTTCTTGTTTGATAAACTCGTGGATTTTTGGATTCACCCTTCTTTGTTGTTGGACTGCAGGTTTGAAGTCGTCCTCCATTAAAATCTTGTGAGTACAAAATTCAGGGTCAATGCCCTTGATGTCGGAGAGTCGCCAAGCAATTGCTTGTTTATGTGACTTCAAAACCTTTATGAGAGCAGCCTTTTCCTCAACATTTAAGTCTTTAGCAATTATGACGGGCAATTTATCATCACCCTCCAGAAATGCATATTCAAGATGAGGCGGCAAGTCCTTAAGTTCAACCTTGGGAAAGTCATCAGTTTTCTCAACATTTTTGACTTCCTCCTTATGAAGTTGTTGTGGTAGAACAGGAAGAGGAGAGGGATCTTCGTTCAATAACTTCTCAAGCAGGAGAATATCCCTCTCGGGGTCAATCTCTTGGTTATCGATTCCATCGGGAATCGAATCACTTTTGAGGAAGGCCTCAATTTCTTCTAAGATGAAGTCACTTCCCTCAAACGGAGTGAGGGAAGGAGAAGAATTGGCAATGATGGGATGAGAAGAGTGAGTGAGGTTTTCACTCGAAGAATCATCAAAGAAACCTAGAATCTCTTGAGCATACTCCTCAGTAGCAACATCGATGACATCGATTTGGTTCACCGATTCACAGTCATAATTGGAGGAGTATCTCGAAGTTTGATTTAGGTTGAAGGTGATGGCTTCCGTTCCAACACGTAATGTGATCTCATGCAAAAAAATACATCGATAAGAGCGTGCCCAGTTCTAAGGAATCCCCTTCCAAGAATGAGAGGAACCCTAGAATCGGCATCAAAGTCAACAATCAAAAAATCTGCCGGAAAATGGAACTTTCCCACTTTAACGAATACGTCCTCGGCAATGCCAAGAGGACGATGAATCGAACGATCGGCAAGCTCTAAAGTCTTGCACGTGGGAGTGAGTTCGGGAAGAGAAAGTTTCTTCCACACAGAATATGGCATTAGGTTAATGCTAGCACCTAGATCGGCTAAGGCGAAGCATTCAACCATACCCGGGAAAGTACAAGGAATGAGAAATTTCCCGGGGTCTCCAAGCTTTTCAGGAAGCTTTTTCAAGAGAACTGCTGAGCAGTGCTCATTCAGAGGAGTTCTTGCCATCTCAAAGAGTTTTTCTTTATTACTCAACAGATTTTTGATTGTTGATACAAACTTGGGCATCAAGAGAATAGCGTCCGCAAAGCTAATGTCAAAGTGCAAATCTTGAAAGATTTGGAAAAATTTATCCATTTGGTGACTAGCCTTTTCGCGGAGCTTTTGTTCATTGAGACGTGATGGATAAGGAATAGAAGTTTTGGATTTTAGGTTGTCCACTGGAGTTTCTGGTGGTTCAAAGATAACTCCAGGCTTACATCTGGTTTCAGGAATAACCTGAGGTTGGACGTGTGCTGTACTTCGTGGGCTAGGAGTTTGCACCTTGTCCTTTGTTACCTCAGGTTCACGATCCACTACCTTTGGAGGAGAAGGAGAAGAGGTAGTAGGAATCGCGGGTTCATCATATGAAGCACCACTTCGTGTTGTGATCGCCTTAGCATCGCCCCTCGGGTTAGTGATCGTGTTGCTCGGTAAAGTAGTACCTGAGTCCGAGGGTCGATCATTTAAAGACTTCTTGATATCAGAAATCTGGCTGACCAGCAACTTGTTCAACTCTTCTTGGGACTTCATGAATTGCTTTAACAACTCATCAGATGAAGGCCTGGTTGGTACAATGGCTTGATTCGGATTAGGAAGATTTTGAGCTCGATTGTTCGGATTGGGAACTTGGTTGAAATTTCCTTGGTTTTGATGATGGAAATTCCCTTGATTCTGGTGATTGTTTCCATGAAAGTTCCCAGGATTGAAATTACCCTGACCTTGGTTCCGGTTAAAGTTTCCTTGATTTTGGTGTTGGAAACCTTGATTTTGATTTTGGAAACCTTGGTTTTGATTTTGGAAACCGTGCCCCTGATTGAAGTTACCTTGGTTTTGATAACCTTGGTTCACTCTATTTTGATTTTGGCCATGGTTTTGGACATTTTGGTTTTGATTAAAACCGGGAGGTCCAGGATAATGGTGAGGACGATAGTTCGGGTCCATAGGAGGGCGGTATTGATTGCCTTCTTGATTTTGGGACCCGACAACAGCATGAGCTTCATATGAAGTACCATCAGTAGCTGTGCAATTGTAGTAGGCATGCGGCCCACCACAAGTCACACAGACTTCCACTTTTTTAACCTCAGCAGGGGGAGGATGTTGTGGAAATGAAACTTTCTTTGTTTGGGCGAGAACCAAAGCTTGGATCACTTCAGTGAGCTTGTCAAGCTTAGCATCCGTGCTAGATTGACCCACAGAAGATGAAGTGGAAGGCCCCGCATTGAATTGAGAAACAATCGGTTTGCTTCGTGTAGAGCGGACCTTGGACTTGTTTTCTATGATCTGTAAAGCTTCTTTTGTGGTTCTACTCAAGAAATTACCTCCCGCGGAGGCATTGAGAGAATCCTGATCAGCTTGGCTCACGCCATTGTAGAAAGTATCGAGTTGCATCAACTTTGAGAAACCATGATGTGGACACTTGCGAAGTAATTCTTTGAAACGATCCCACGCTTCACCAAAAGATTCATCATATTTTTGAGTGAACTTGGTGATTTCGTTCTTAAGACTCGTGGTCTTGGAAGGTGGGAAGAATTCATTCACAAATTTTTTCACAAGATCTTCCCATGTCTCAATAGATCTAGGAGGTTGTTTTTCAAGCCAAATCCGGGCTTGTCCCTCCAGGGAGAATGGGAAGAGAAGAAGTTTGATTGCTTCACAAGGGACATTTTTGTATTTGATGGTCGAAGTGATTTTATTGAACCATCGAATGTGAGCATGAGGATCGTCCCTCTCAAAATCGTAGAATTGACTTGAGGTTACAAGATTGAGTAACCCGGTTTTGAGCTCAAAATTATCAGCCACGATGGCTGGAACAACAATGGCATCTCCGTAACCCTCGATGGGTGCTTGGAGAAGCTCACACATGGGGCGGTCTTTCGCCATTGTGACAGTGGGTGTGGCAACAGTACGGATCTCAGATCCGACTGTTGGTGCAGAACGTCTACGAGGTCTTCGAGGTTTCCGGACAAGCTCACGTAATGGGCTAGTGGACCTTGAAGAACGAGTGCGCATACACTAGGGATAAAGACCAATCAAAACAAAATCGAGGCAAATCCACAGTGAACTTAAACCAATAATCACAAGCAAGTGGCTTCTTTAAGAAAGGTACACCACTCACAGGGATACAAAGGCAAGTTTTAAATCTTAGGTTTGGGAACTTATTATGTCCACACCTCCAGTTGGTAGGTGTTCTGTCTTGGTTTGCGACGGTTAATTTTTATGTATGATTATTATTCACAAGAAAAGACGGATGTTTTTGTGCTTTGTGTATGGGTGAAAAACTTTTGGACAATATTTTTGGTATCGACTCGTAATCTAAAATCGTTTCTCTTTAAGAATCACCTTAAAAGAAAACCGATTCAGAAAACGTTACGATCTGTTTTGTTGTTTTTAATATTTTTTTTTGGTGTTTTAACACTTTAGGAAAAGTGTTAATGACTTTTTATGTTTTGATTTGAAATTTACAAAAGTGGTGGTATTTGTACAGTGATTGAGGTGAGATAACACAAATCTCAAAAGACGTTGCAGAAACGCGCATACTTCCCCGGCAGCGGCGCCAAAATTTGATTGGCTCAGAACAGTCAACCTAAATTGACCAAAGAATGGTCAACAAGGTCAAACTGCCAAGAGTCAATGCTCCGCGGAATATAGTGGTTTCCCCGGGTCGTTAAATCCCGACAAGGTGTGAATTGTAACTGAGCGTGCTTTGTGATCGGGTGATTATTCACAGAAAAGGGTTGTTATGAGATTTATTTGGAATTGATTAACAGAAATAGCTTAGGAAAGCTATGTGATTAATTATTGGAACTTAGATTGAGAAGAAATTACTTAAAACCTAAAAACCGTACGTTTGCAGAAAACGTGAACAAACGTATGTAAAAGTGAGTGAGGTGATCTGAAAAGGCTACTGGTATGAAAATGGTATTTTTACAAACCTAATGATTAAAGAAAATTTCTGGAAATTTAAAAGTACTTTTTACACTATTTTTATATTTACTATTAATTAAATACTAATTTCCTGATTATTTTTAATTAATTAAATTAAACTAAATTACAAATAATTATGAAATTAACCTAGAAAAATAAAATTTAAACTTAGAAAAATCTAAAATACTATAAAACTAATTTTAGAAATGAAAATAAAATTTTAAGACTTTTTAATTAATTATTACTAATTATTAATTACTTTTTAGTTATTTAAATTATCCTAAATTCTAATTAATTATTAAATTACACTAGAAAATTGAAAATAAAATTTGGAAAAATTAAAAATAACTAAAAACTAATTTTAAATTTTAATTTATATTTTTCTGATTTTTTAATTAATTATTATTAATTATTAACTATTTAATAATTACTAAAAACTAATTTAAATTAAGAAAAATACTAAATGATGCAAGAAAAATCTGAAAAAATTACAAACATTATGTTTATATACCAGAAGCCTAGGAAAATTATAAAAATGGAAATAGCTTATAAATAAGCTGAGGTGATAAGCCAATTGGCTTAAATAGAAGCTATCACTTCTATTAAGTTAGGCTTTTTGGGATTTTTCTTTTTCAAACCTGCTTATTAGATGATAGTAAGCAACTTTTGTGAAGTGAGTTTGAGTGGAACTAAAAAATAAGCAATTTGTGGGCTTATTTGTTTGACAGAATAAGCCAAAGGCTTATTATGGTTTGGAATTTCTTGTATAAGCTACACAACTGACCCACAAGTCCAAATAAGCAAACAATCAACTATTTTAATGAGAAATAAGCACAAATTATTTAGACAACTACACACAATAAGTACAATAAGCAAATAAGCAAATCTCAAAAGCTGAGTCTCAAACAGGTTCAAATGGGCAACTTACAGGCCATGTGGGGTCCACTAGAGACTCTGGAAGCCCAATCAAAGTAATAAGCCAAGAAGCTGGGGTGATAAGCTATCTAAAAAGCTAGGGTGCACCCTCTGGGTCCCACAGAGGAGGTCAGGGGGAGGGTTGAAAGTTGGGGGTAAAAGCTGATGACTCAGCTTTTCTCAGTTGATGGCCAAACTACAAAGGACTTGCAGCCCTACTAAATGGCTTCTACACTACAAAATAAGCTCAGGGTATTAAAGCTTAGCTTATTGGCTTTTCAATAAGCTAAAAGTCTAGGTCTGGGTCCCACTGAGTAGGCCTGTGGGGTCCACTCAATGTGGGTGACTGAAACTGAGTTTGTGCATAGGGCAAGGGCTTTGCCCTGCAGGTGTCTTTGAGGGGCAAATTTGTCCACTAGAAAAATTCACAAAAATCTAACAATTGTGGAAATCAATAGTTCAGCTGGTAGACAACACCCACAACAAGTTTCAAAACCTAAATCTTACCACAAAATTCCATAAAATTCATGCAATAAATGGAAAAATCTGAGACTTATGCTTTTGACTTTTTTAGAAAACTTGATTGTTTGACTTTTATGAACTTTGGTTGCTTTAAATTAACTGAGAAGGTTATGTTAAGCTATAAGATGACTCATTTAAGCTACAACACAGACTTATGAATAGATTTGATGGGTTTTGGATCCAAATGTCACCACAGTTAACTGTGGTGATGATTTTCCTTGTGATTTTGACTTTTGGGTGTATAAGACTTGATGTTATGCTTATCCTTGACCTATATTAACCACTGCAATCTATTGAAGCTAAAATAAACACCAAACAACAACAGCAACACAACTCACAAGCTTGTTCCAAACACCCCTTTTAAAACATAAATTATGATGAAACTATGTTTAAATGTGATCACAACCTTGTCTACTGATTACCACTATTCTAATAAGCTATGATAAAACTAATAAATCACAAATAAGCAATAGCAACACTATTAAACTATAAATAACAAGATTGGTGAAATTTCAACTCACAAAAGCCATCCAAGCTCAATTCAAGAACCAAGGACCCAAGGAACCAACCTAATGACCTCCCATGAGGTCTCTAACCCACAGCCATCCCTAATGTACAGTGCTCCATGCTTCTTCAACCTTTGATCACCATTTTTTTATTTTACTTTAATTTTTCTTATTTTTTTGAGTATTTATTGAAACTGAGTCACTGGTTACAATAGAAGCTTGTCAAGCTTCTAAAAGTGTTTTGTTTGAGCTTATATGAGTTCACAAACAACCAGAGATCACTATTGGAACTTAAACAGATACTTGAAATACTTGAATGAAACTTGAATTTTGAAAATGAGAAATAAACTTAAAACAGAACTTTTTATTACTTGAAAACAGATTACAAAGCTTAAATAAACACTAAAAAGTCTAAATTACAATTCCTACATGCTCTCTTAGGCTTACAAATGCTACTACTTATAACGAGACTAAAATTAGGGCACCCCTTCTTCCACATGGCTTCATTTTGAAAAGTAGCACTCCCCTAGGCTTCTCCTTTGACCCTTGACTAAATCCCACTCGTCCAATTGAGTTTTCATGTATCTGAGCCTTTGATTGGCTTTTGGCGCCAAAAATAAAACGGGGCAAATACTAGTGGTTCTGGTGGAGCATTTATTGTGGTGGTGGTGGGGGTTGGTTTGGTTGATGATATCATTAATTGTGGGGGCTAATGGAGGAGGGGGAAGCATGTGGAGGAGACAACGTCTCCCTGGTTTTGTGGGATATGGTTGGGAAGAAGACGGGTCAAAGGGTGGGTTGACCCCTTTGACCGTTTGACCCTGCGTTTTATTTAAAAAAGGGAGTGGGCCTGGGGTAATGTTGGGCTTGGGGGTATTGTGGACTGGGCTATGGTTTTGGTTTTGTTTTGGTTTTGGTGTTAATAATAGAAAGGGTCCGTTTGGTTAAGTATAGCACAAGGACCAATTTTGTAATTTTGCCAAAGATGAGGACTGAACTTGTAATTTTTCCAAATTGCTTCCAAGGACCAAAAATGCCAATTACCAACAAACCAAGAACCAATTTTGCATTTTTCCACATTTCAAAATTCCCAGGGACCTATTTTGCCATTTTTGAAATCTCAGGGACCAAACATGTAATTTTGGAAATTTATGACCCAAGTTTAATATTTTGTGATGTTTGACTTTCAAAACCTTGGGTTGACTTTTCTTTTCAAAATAAATGCATAGGGACTATTTTTGACAAGTTTTGAAACTTGGGGGACTGAAACTGCCAATATTGCAAACTTTGATTGTTTTTCATTTGTTTTTGCTTATTTTGCATTTAAAACACATAAAACACAATCCCTGGGATAATTTAAGTCTTTTGATAACTTTTTGATTGTTTTTGTATGTTTTGGCAGTTTAAATACGACAAAAATGATGAGTGTTTGAGCACTTATCAATCCCCCACACTAAACTATTGCTAGTCCCAAGCAATCTTTTTAGAAAACTTGATGGATTTGAAAACTCTTTACCAAAAGCCATCACTTCTGGAGTAGCCAGATGTATCGATTCAAGTAAGAACTATGGTCCACCTGATAACCATGTGATTTTGAGCAAACCACCAGCTTTCAACGGTTTTGATTAGTCTTTACCAAGAGCCGTTTGCTCCTGGACTAGCCAACTCTTGATGGACCTAGTCGACATCTTGGTGAGCTGATTACCAATTATGGTTTTTCCACTGCCTTTACCACAAGCCATAATCTTGCGGGCTAGCCAACTCATTCACTTTATGGGATATGGCGAGTTGATTTACCATACAATTTTGGGCAAATTGCAAGCCGTCAACGGATTTGAGTTATCTTTACCAAGAGTCGTTTGCTCCTGGATTAGCCAATCCCTTTGTCGGTTAGACATGGCGGACTGATTACCACAAAAATTTTGAAATAAAGTGAAAAAATTTTGAAAATTTTGGCCAAAAACGGGGGTACTAGAAGATATATTTTGATAAAATTCGCTAGAATTTCCCCCCCCCCCCCCCCCCACACACACACTTAGAAATGAATATTGTCCGCAATATTCAAAGTCCCGGCTATTATGCCGACTCTTTGAACGGAAGAAGCTAATATTCGAATCTAACTGTGGAAACACTATATTTCACTTTATTTCTATATATATACACAAATGTCTTTTTTTTTTTTTTTTTTTTTTTTGGAACTTATATACATATATACATTTTCAAACAGCGGGGGGTTGGCCATTCCCCCACACTAGGTGGTAGAAAGTAGAAAGAAATCAGAGATACGGGTGAAAACCCGTATTGTGCTATTGTTTTTGTTCATCGAGTCGCTAGCTTGACTCGATCCCCGAATTCAATTGTCCTTGGGGAAAGTTTGGAGATCCGGAACAACCATAGATGGTATGTCCTCTCCAAAGTAGTGCTTTAAACGATGTCCATTCACTTTGAAATTTGGACCGTCATTTTGAGATAATTCGACGGTGCCGTAAGGATAAACCTTAGCGATAGTGAATGGACCAGTCCATCGGGTTTTGAGCTTTCCCGAGAAGATCTTGAGTCTAGAGTTGAAAAGAAGGACTTGATCACCAACGTTGAAAACGCGGTTCTTGATTTTTGAGTCATGAATCTTCTTTGTCTTTTCTTTATAGATCAAAGAGTTCTCGTAAGCTTGATCACGAAGTTCGTTTAATTCATTTAGTTGAACTTTTCTATGATCACCCGCAGTTTTGAAGTCAAAATTGGCATGCTTGATAGCCCAATAGGCTTTGTGCTCAAGCTCGATCAGAAGATGGCACGCTTTCCCGTACACAAGTTTGTAAGGCGTACACCCAATGGGTGTTTTGTAAGCCGTACGGAAAGCCCAAAGTGCATCATCTAATTTATCCGACCACGATGCACGATTTTCACCTACGGTTCTTTCTAAAATTCTTTTGATGCCCCGATTGGAAACTTCTACTTGTCCACTTGTTTGAGGGTGGTACGCAGTAGAAAGACGGTGAGTTACACCGTACTTTTGCATGACTTTGTCGAATTTGTCATTATAGAAGTACGTACCACGATCACTAATAATAGCACGTGGAGTTCCGAATCGGGCAAAAAGAGCTTTTAGGAATTTCACAACTACTCGGGCATCATTTGTGGGTAAAGCTTTCGCTTCAACCCATTTTGACAAGTAGTCAACTGCCACGAGTATGTATTTGTTGCCATGAGAAGACGGAAATGGCCCCATAAAGTCGATGCCCCAGATGTCAAAAATTTCACAAACTTGAATTGCATTCTGAGGCATTTCATTCTTTTGTGAAATATTCCCGTGACGTTGACAAGCGTCACAGGACTTGACCAATTCTTTGGCATCCTTGTAGATTGTGGGCCAATAAAAGCCGGAATCAAACACCTTTTTGGCGGTGTAGTTGGGATTGTGGTGGCCCCCCGTGGGACCAGCATGGCAAGCCTTTAAAATTTATGTGGCTTCCTGACCATACACACACCGCCGGATGACTTGATCCGCGCAAATTTTGAAAAGATAGGGGTCGTCCCAGAAGTAATGTTTTACATCCTTGAAGAATTTATTTTTCTGTTGGGATGACATCCCTTTCACCACAAAGTTACCCGCAAGGTAGTTTGCGAAGTCGGCAAACCATGGGGTAATCGAGTCTCCACGAAATGAAACCGCATTGAGGGTTTCGAGAGGAAATGTTTCGTTTATTTCCTTTTTCTCGAAAGCATCTTGGTGAGGGTTTTCAAGACGGGAGAGATGATCAGCAGCTAGGTTCTCGGCTCCTTTTTTATCACGAATTATGATATCAAATTCATGTAGGAGGAGAACCCAACGGAGGAGTCTCGGCTTTGCATCTTGTTTTGCAAAGAGGTACTTCAAAGCCGAGTGATCCGTATACACTATGCTCTTGGTCAATATCAAGTATGGCCGGAATTTTTCGAAAGCATACACCACAGCTAATAATTCTTTTTCAGTGGTGGTGTAATGACTTTGAGCCTCGGTCATAGTTTTGCTGGCATAGTGTATAGGCTGAAAATGTTTTGTTTTTCGTTGCCCCAAGACTGCCCCTATCGCATAATCACTAGCATCACACATGAGCTCGAAGGGCAAGTCCCAATCGGGGGCAACAAGAATCGGTGCCTCGGTAAGCCTTTTCTTTAATGTTTCAAAGGCTTCGATGCACTCGGGGGAGAAGATAAAAGGAGCATCCTTTTCAAGGAGATGGGTCATAGGCCGGGCGATTTTAGAAAAATCTTGAATAAACCTACGATAGAAACCGGCATGACCCAAAAAGCTCCTAACACCTTTTACGGTTGTGGGATGAGGCAATTTTGCAATGACGTCCATTTGGCTCTGTCAACCTCAATCCCGTTTTTTGAAATTTTATGGACGAGGACAATGCCCTCTTTGACCATAAAGTGACTCTTCTCCCAATTTAGACATAACTTTGTGTCTTCACAACGTTTTAACATGCTGTCTAAATGGGAGAGACATGATTGGAACGAATCCCCAATGACCGAAAAATCGTCCATAAAGACGTCCATAGTTTTCCCAATCATGTCAGAAAATATGGCCATCATACATCTTTGAAACGTGCCCGGAGCATTACATAAACCAAATGGCATACGTTTATATGCAAATGTTCCATAGGGGCACGTGAAAGTGGTCTTTTCCTGATCTTGCGGATCAATGGGAATCTGAAAGTATCCCGAGAAACCGTCGAGGAAGCAATAGTACTCATTCCCCGCTAATCTCTCGAGCATCTGATCCATAAAGGGAAGAGGAAAATGATCTTTACGGGTGGCGTCATTTAACTTACGATAGTCAATGCAGACACGCCACCCCATAACCAAACGAGTTGGGATCAACTCATTCTCCTCATTTGTGACAACAGTAATGCCACCCTTTTTAGGAACACAATGAATTGGGCTAACCCAAGGACTGTCCGAGATAGGGTAAATCAATCCGGCATCAAGAAGTTTTAAAACTTCTTGTTTGATAAACTCGTGGATTTTTGGATTCACCCTTCTTTGTTGTTGGACTGCAGGTTTGAAGTCGTCCTCCATTAAAATCTTGTGAGTACAAAATTCAGGGTCAATGCCCTTGATGTCGGAGAGTCGCCAAGCAATTGCTTGTTTATGTGACTTCAAAACCTTTATGAGAGCAGCCTTTTCCTCAACATTTAAGTCTTTAGCAATTATGACGGGCAATTTATCATCACCCTCCAGAAATGCATATTCAAGATGAGGCGGCAAGTCCTTAAGTTCAACCTTGGGAAAGTCATCAGTTTTCTCAACATTTTTTACTTCCTCCTTATGAAGTTGTTGTGGTAGAACAGGAAGAGGAGAGGGATCTTCGTTCAATAACTTCTCAAGCAGGAGAATATCCCTCTCGGGGTCAATCTCTTGGTTATCGATTCCATCGGGAATCGAATCACTTTTGAGGAAGGCCTCAATTTCTTCTAAGATGAAGTCACTTCCCTCAAACGGAGTGAGGGAAGGAGAAGAATTGGCAATGATGGGATGAGAAGAGTGAGTGAGGTTTTCACTCGAAGAATCATCAAAGAAACCTAGAATCTCTTGAGCATACTCCTCAGTAGCAACATCGATGACATCGATTTGGTTCACCGATTCACAGTCATAATTGGAGGAGTATCTCGAAGTTTGATTTAGGTTGAAGGTGATGGCTTCCGTTCCAACACGTAATGTGATCTCATGCAAAAAAATACATCGATAAGAGCGTGCCCAGTTCTAAGGAATCCCCTTCCAAGAATGAGAGGAACCCTAGAATCGGCATCAAAGTCAACAATCAAAAAATCTGCCGGAAAATGGAACTTTCCCACTTTAACGAATACGTCCTCGGCAATGCCAAGAGGACGATGAATCGAACGATCGGCAAGCTCTAAAGTCTTGCACGTGGGAGTGAGTTCGGGAAGAGAAAGTTTCTTCCACACAGAATATGGCATTAGGTTAATGCTAGCACCTAGATCGGCTAAGGCGAAGCATTCAACCATACCCGGGAAAGTACAAGGAATGAGAAATTTCCCGGGGTCTCCAAGCTTTTCAGGAAGCTTTTTCAAGAGAACTGCTGAGCAGTGCTCATTCAGAGGAGTTCTTACCATCTCAAAGAGTTTTTCTTTATTACTCAACAGATTTTTGATTGTTGATACAAACTTGGGCATCAAGAGAATAGCGTCCGCAAAGCTAATGTCAAAGTGCAAATCTTGAAAGATTTGGAAAAATTTATCCATTTGGTGACTAGCCTTTTCGCGGAGCTTTTGTTCATTGAGACGTGATGGATAAGGAATAGAAGTTTTGGATTTTAGGTTGTCCACTGGAGTTTCTGGTGGTTCAAAGATAACTCCAGGCTTACATCTGGTTTCAGGAATAACCTGAGGTTGGACGTGTGCTGTACTTCGTGGGCTAGGAGTTTGCACCTTGTCCTTTGTTACCTCAGGTTCACGATCCACTACCTTTGGAGGAGAAGGAGAAGAGGTAGTAGGAATCGCGGGTTCATCATATGAAGCACCACTTCGTGTTGTGATCGCCTTAGCATCGCCCCTCGGGTTAGTGATCGTGTTGCTCGGTAAAGTAGTACCTGAGTCCGAGGGTCGATCATTTAAAGACTTCTTGATATCAGAAATCTGGCTGACCAGCAACTTGTTCAACTCTTCTTGGGACTTCATGAATTGCTTTAACAACTCATCAGATGAAGGCCTGGTTGGTACAATGGCTTGATTCGGATTAGGTGATAAGCCAATTGGCTTAAATAGAAGCTATCACTTCTATTAAGTTGGGCTTTTTGGGATTTTTCCTTTTCAAACCTGCTTATTAGATGATAGTAAGCAACTTTTGTGAAGTGAGTTTGAATGGAACTAAAAAATAAGCAATTTGTGGGCTTATATGTTTGACAGAATAAGCCAAAGGCTTATTATGGTTTGGAATTTCTTGTATAAGCTACACAACTGACCCACAAGTCCAAATAAGCAAACAATCAACTATTTTAATGAGAAATAAGCACAAATTATTCAGACAACTACACACAATAAGCTACAATAAGCAAATAAGCAAATCTCAAAAGCTGAGTCTCAAACAGGTTCAAATGGGCAACTTGCAGGCCATGTGGGGTCCACTAGAGACTCTGGAAGCCCAATCAAAGTAATAAGCCAAGAAGCTGGGGTGATAAGCTATCTAAAAAGCTAGGGTGCACCCTCTGGGTCCCACAGAGGAGGTCAGGGGGAGGGTTGAAAGTTGGGGGTAAAAGCTGATGACTCAGCTTTTCTCAGTTGATGGCCAAACTACAAGGGACTTGTAGCCCTACTAAATGGCTTCTACACTACAAAATAAGCTCAGGGTATTAAAGCTTGGCTTATTGGCTTTTCAATAAGCTAAAAATCTAGGTCTGGGTCCCACTGAGTAGGCCTGTGGGGTCTACTCAATGTGGGTGAGTGAAACTGAGTTTGTGCACAGGGCAAGGGCTTTGCCCTGCAGGTGTCTTTGAGGGGCAAATTTGTCCACTAGAAAAATTCACAAAAATCTAACAATTGTGGAAATCAATAGTTCAGCTGGTAGACAACACCCACAACAAGTTTCAAAACCTAAATCTTACCACAAAATTCCATAAAATTCATGCAATAAATGGAAAAATCTGAGACTTATGCTTTTGACTTTTTTAGAAAACTTGATTATTTGACTTTTATGAACTTTGGTTGCTTTAAATTAACTGAGAAGGTTATGTTAAGCTATAAGATTACTGATTTAAGCTACAACACAGACTTATGAATAGATTTGATAGGTTTTGGATCCAAATGTCACCACAGTTAACTGTGGTGATGATTTTCCTTGTGATTTTGACTTTTGGGTGTATAAGACTTGATGTTATGCTTATCCTTGACCTATATTAACCACTGAAATCTATTGAAGCTAAAATAAACACCAAACAACAACAGCAACACAACTCACAAGCTTGTTCCAAACACCCCTTTTAAAACATAAATTATGATGAAACTATGTTTAAATGTGATCACAACCTTGTCTACTGATTACCACTATTCTAATAAGCTATGATAAAACTAATAAATCAAAAATAAGCAATAGCAACACTATTAAACTATAAATAACAAGATTGGTGAAATTTCAACTCACAAAAGCCATCCAAGCTCAATTCAAGAACCAAGGACCCAAGGAACCAACCTAATGACCTCCCATGAGGTCTCTAACCCACAGCCATCCCTAATGTACTATGCTCCATGCTTCTTCAACCTTTGATCACCATTTTTTTTATTTTACTTTAATTTTTCTTATTTTTTTGAGTATTTATTGAAACTGAGTCACTGGTTACAATAGAAACTTGTCAAGCTTCTAAAAGTGTTTTGTTTGAGCTTATATGAGTTCACAAACAACCAGAGATCACTATTGGAAGTTAAACAGATACTTGAAATACTTGAATGAAACTTGAATTTTGAAAATGAGAAATAAACTTAAAACAGAACTTTTTATTACTTGAAAACATATTACAAAGCTTAAATAAACACTAAAAAGTCTAAATTACAATTCCTACATGCCCTCTTAGGCTTACAAATGCTACTACTTATAACGAGACTAAAATTAGGGCACCCCTTCTTCCACATGGCTTCATTTTGAAAAGTAGCACTCCCCTAGGCTTCTCCTTTGACCCTTGACTAAATCCCACTCGTCCAATTGAGTTTTGATGTATCTGAGCCTTTGATTGGCTTTTGGCGCCAAAAATAAAACGGGGCAAATACTAGTGGTTCTGGTGGAGCATTTATTGTGGTGGTGGTGGGGGTTGGTTTGGTTGGTGATATCATTAATTGTGGGGGCTAATGGAGGAGGGGGAAGCATGTGGAGGAGACAACGTCTCCCTGGTTTTGTGGGATATGGTTGGGAAGAAGACGGGTCAAAGGGTGGGTTGACCCCTTTGACCGTTTGACCCTGCGTTTTATTTAAAAAAAGGGAGTGAGCCTGGGGTAATGTTGGGCTTGGGGGTATTGTGGACTGGGCTATGGTTTTGGTTTTGGTTTTGTTTTGGTTTTGGTGTTAATAATAGAAAGGGTCCGTTTGGTTAAGTATAGCACAAGGACCAATTTTGTAATTTTGCCAAAGATGAGGTCTGAACTTGTAATTTTTCCAAATTGCTTCCAAGGACCAAAAATGCCAATCACCAACAAACTAAGAACCAATTTTGCATTTTTCCACATTTCAAAATTCCCAGGGACCTATTTTGCCATTTTTGAAATCTCAGGGACCAAACATGTAATTTTGGAAATTTATGACCCAAGTTTAATATTTTGTGATGTTTGACTTTCAAAACCTTGGGTTGACTTTTCTTTTCAAAATAAATGCATAGGGACTATTTTTGACAAGTTTTGAAACTTGGGGGACTGAAACTGCCAATATTGAAAACTTTGATCGTTTTTCATTTGTTTTTGCTCATTTTGCATTTAAAACACATAAAACACAATCCCTGGGATAATTTAAGTATTTTGATAACTTTTTTATTGTTTTTGTATGTTATGGCAGTTTAAATACGACAAAAATGATGAGTGTTTGAGCACCCATCATGCAGGTACGGATATGTGAAAAATGAACAAAAACAAAGCCAAAACCGACAAAAACGAGCACGAGATTGGAAAAAGGTCAAAAGCCGAAGCCGGGGAAGCATGATAATCAAAAGAAGCTCCTAATGTCAAAAGAAGTCTTCAAAGAATCATAAAGTTGCATGATTGGTCCCTGGGTAAAGTTTAGAGAAATTGGCAATTTTAATCCCTCAGCTTTCAAATATTTACAAAAATGATCCCTTGAAGAATATTCAAAGAAAAGACAAAATTGGTCCTTCATGAATCAAGGAATTACAATATTAGCCCTTGGAAGAAACATTGAAAGATTTACAGCAATGGTCCCTATAAATTCAGAAAATACACATTAGGTCCCTTTGTTAATTAGAATAACACAACCGGATCCAATCCAACTATTAATTCATTTCTAGGCCCAAAGAATAATCAACCCCATCAGCCCATCCCCAACTGATCATTACCCAGTCCACATCCATGACCCGGTCAACCCCGTACCACCAGTCAACACACCTAAATAATAAAAATAAAACCCCCCAAACATTCCCGCCCCTAAAATTACCGAACCCATAATGTACTGTTCATGAACCCTAAATTACCTTCCACCAATTTTACCCCATCTTAATAATAGTTACCTAATCATAAGCCTTCTAGAAGAACGCTGACAAATTAGATGTTGTCATAATTGTGCCACGCTGGCGATCCAGGAGCAAATGATTGGCTGATATGACAAGGCTCGTGATCCAAGGGTTATGATTTGATGGAATGTTGTCATATTTGATCAAAGGGCTGATAATACACTCAAGGAAGCATAACTCACACGGATTGGTGAGCTGGACAACCTAGAAGCTTCACCAAGCCCTAATCTCTCAACTCCTATTTAAACCCCCTCCTCACTTTATTTGAAGGTTGTTAGAAAATTAGGAGTAGGAGTAGGAATAGAGTAATAAAATAGTTTTAGTTTAAATTCATGTTTTCAGATGTAATTTTTAAATTTCAAACATTGTAATCCATTTTTCAATTAATATAAGTCTGTTTTTTTTCTAATACTTGTCTGTTTTAAGCTTTGAATTCTCTGTTTTATATAATTTCATAAGTTTCTAATTCAGTTTTCATAAGCTCATGTAAGCTTATATAGCTTGTTTGTGTTTAAGTTTGGTTGTATCTCTCAAGTTCCACAGAGTTATAAATAGACAATCATAAAAGTAAAAGAAGCTCAGATGGGTGAATGGCTGTTCCAGTAGTGTTTATTTGGGTAATTTGGTTTGAGTAGCTTAAGGGTAAGCTAACATGAATTACAAACCCTTGTTGAGCTAGGGTATTCATTGTGAGTTTTCAATTCCTATTTTTAGTTTCTCAATGCATTTTCTTTTTACCATTACATTTTGTTAGCTTATTTGGTAATTTGTGGTAGTTTACTTGTTTACTTAATCACTTTTCATAAATTGTTTCATTATTGCCTTAATTAAGCTTCAATTGCATTTCTGTTTTATTATTGATTTAGTAGCAGAATTTTAGTGTTCATTAGTTTAGTAAGTGAGTGTAATCAGTAGCTTAGGTAGTTTAAGCTTTAAACTCAGTTACTTAGTTTCCACTGCCATATTTGATAGACACTGCATAAGTAAGTTCTTGTTGTTCTTGTTGAGATTTTGTTATTCATTAAGCTACAAATTAGTTTAAGTATCTGTTTTAATCATTAGATCAGAAGGTTAAGTCTAAAATTCATAGTTGTAGTTTAAGACTATAGTTTAAGAGGGTGTTTGGTTTAAGAAGGATATGTGTGCTCTTGCTGTTCTTATGAATAGTTTTCTACTGAATCAACTTGCATTTGGCTATATAAAGTTAGTTAAGTCATGATATTGGACATTCAATAGCCAGAAGTCAAAATTAACTTTTCACAACAAAATCAGTGAGCATTAAGGATTGATAGTAGCTGCATTCTTAGATTGAGGTTAGAATTAGGCACATGTTGGTTAGTCAAATGTTAAATAAACTTAACATATCATTTAGGGCCAATATTGAGCAGTAGAATTCCAAATTAGTCAACTCTTGTGTGCAAGCTGAAAGTCAAAGTCCAGGCAAAAATCTATTTTGAAACCAGCTGATCTCAGGCCTATTTAGGGACCAATTAGGTAGTATAAATTAGAGCTTATCCCATTTTTAGATAATTTGTAGTATAGAGTTTCAGTTTCTATTTTTAAATCTCACTCATTAGCTTATTGGGTGGCATAAAATAAGCTAGGAAGTAGGTCTTTGAGTACAACTATTTCTGTCTAAGTAGCAACTTACATAAGTGCTTTCTGTCTCATTCCTGTTACTTTTCTGGTCTCCTTAAGTTGTTTTGTACTTATTCTTATTACTGGAACCAGTTTTCAGCTTATTTTGCTTGTTGGTCACTAACTGCTTTTTCACTAAGTGCTTATTTGACTGATTTGGTCCTTTATCTGTGTTACTGTGATCATTCTGGCCTTATATCAGTTCCTTTTAACTTAATTGATTCTAAAAATCATTTGGTATAAGTTTGGTCAAAGTTGGTCAAGTATTGCTTATAAATAAGCTCTTTTCAAACTGCTTATTGGGTCCATACAGCTTATTTGGGCTCAATTTTTAGAACTTTTATTTTTCCTAAGTCTTTTATATTATTTTAGATTTTTCAGAATTTTTTCAAATTTT
Organism: Artemisia argyi; assembly: GCA_030686995.1. Taxonomy (NCBI): domain Eukaryota; kingdom Viridiplantae; phylum Streptophyta; class Magnoliopsida; order Asterales; family Asteraceae; genus Artemisia; species Artemisia argyi. The sequence continues at coordinate 149,895,789 of CM060691.1, read as the reverse complement.
TCTAGCTTAATTTAGTATTTTTCTCATTAAATTTTAGTTTTTCTTCAATTTTTATTACTTTTTAATTACCAAAAATACCAAAAAATCAGAAAAAGCCTAGAAAAATCCAAAAATATTTTAGAAACTTATTTTCATTTATTTTAGAATTTTAGAAATTTATTTTGCATTTTTCCCATTTATTTTGAATTTAATTTGAATTTTTAATTAGATTTAATAGTTTTTAATTCCCAAAAATTACACAAAAAGCAAAAAAAAAAAAAATAGTTTTTAGTTTTAAAATTACTTTTTAGTTATTTTATAATTTTCAAAATTTATTTTTCATTTTTCTCACTTTAATTGCATTTTCTTTTAATTTTTAATTAGTTAAATAGTTTTTAATTCATAAAAAATAAATAAAAAGTCAAAAAACAAAAATTTCTTTTTCTTAAAATTTTCTTTTATCATTTTTAACTTTTCAAAATTATTTTCAAGTCCGTAGAAGTAGTGTAACTTAAAATTCGCGTTTTATTTCGTACGTTTACGTTTTATTTACGTTTTAGCTTACGGTTTTCGATTCTACGTTACGTTTTTGGTTTAATTACTTGAAATACGTGTTTAAGTGATTATTTGTGCTTCAATTACTTATTAATTAGTATAATCTCATCAATATCATTTTTTACCATTTTCACGACACGTTTCACGAATCGGGAATTCGAAATTCCATTCACACCTTCGTCGGGACACGACCCGGGGAAATACTTTCCTAAGCATTTCTTCGGAAATTATCACTATACTAAAACGACTAAATCACATTCCAACTTTCGTTGTCATAGAGAGCAAGATCTTCTATGTGTTCCCATGATTCTTCCGCACTTCGATCACGTAGCTTGCTACCGGCCGCTTGGTCAATGGTTTGCCTCGTGGAGAGATTGATGTGGTCATAGAAGATTTAGACTTTATGCCAAAGATCTATGCCATGATGAGGGACTTTTTGGAGTAAGTCCTTGAAATGAGTCCATGCTTCATAGAGAGTTTCACCTTGACATTGTTGGAACATCAAGATGTCATTTCTTAGCTTGGTGGTTCTCCTCGATGGGAAAAATTGAGCAAGGAAAAAAGTGGTGAGATCATCCCAAGAGGTGATGGATCCCGCGGGTAAACGCTCAAGCCATTGACTAGCTTGGTCACGTAGAGAGTATTGGAAGAGACGCAATCGGGTTGTCTCTTGAGTTTCAACATCAAGATCTATGGAATCTACGATTTTTAGGAAGTCCTTGAGATGTTGATTAGGATCTTCGGATCGAAGTCCATGGAATGCACATCCGCTTTGCACTAACTGGATGGTGTTGGATCGCAAGGGAGACACATTGGCTCCTTGAGTGAGCTCAATGGTGTTTCGATAGCCTTGGTGGCTAGGACACTCTCCTAAAGTGTGGGGTCTAGGAGGTTGATTTGGTTGTGGTGGGTTTTGTGGTTGGTTTTATTGTGGTGGGTTGGCGGGGTCAAAGAGATTACCACCTTCCATGATGGCGGATGGCAACGGTTACGAACAAATGAACAAAGAAATAAGATAGACTAAATAAACCTGTAAAAATAAAATAAAAATCTTACTAGAAAGGAATCTAGCAAGTAGACCTAATAAAAATAAATTTCAGCCTAAACAATAACTATTCCCCGGCAACGGCGCCAAAAACTTGATGCGTGGTTTTGCAACTGTTAGCCTCGCTTTTTTATAAAGATAACGTCACACAAGTGAATTGGACTAGATTAGAAACTACAAAGACTACTATTGTCAAGTAGGCAAATATGTAGTGTTAGGAGCCTATAAATACCCCTCATGACTCTCCATGAGGGGTGTGGGAAAGTGTGTGTAAGCTTCACTTCATTTCATATTAATAAAACACATAGTTCTCCACCTTTCTCTCTCTAAAAATAACCATGGTTTATACATATTTCGATCAACCTCGACCTCCGGAACGTGTTTCTTGGTCATAACAAGTGGCATAAGAGATAACCAGGGGCGAATCGTGGTGTTTTTGGGTGAAAAATCGTGTTTTTTTGGGTGAAAATCTCGGATCAGTTACTGTTCATCGGCGTTTTTGCGAGTTAGTTAGGTTTCTATCGAGTTAAGATTGGTTGTCGAGTTAGGAATTTCTAGCGAGTTAAGATTTTTCTATCGAGTTAAGATTGTTTCTATCGAGTTAGCCATTTTTAGCGAGTTAGCTATTAACCTTATCGTTTATCGAGTAAGGATATCAATTGGGCTTACCTAAACGAAACTCTGCCAAAATTGCTCTAGGTTATCGAGTTACAAAGAGCTTATCGAGTTACAAAGATCTTATCAAGTTACAAGATCTTATCGAGTTAGCATATACTCTATCGAGTTACAAAGATCTTATCGAGTTACAAGAATTTTTCCGAGTTACAAAGGTTGCCGAGTGAGGAATTATATTAGCGAGTTAGGACATTATCGAGTTAGCATATACTATATCGAGTTACAAAGATCTTATCGAGTTACAAGAATTTTTCCGAGTTACAAATTTTTTTGGAGGGAAAATTTGAGTAAAATTTATTTTTGAGATGAGACTAAACGTTCAATTTTTACGCAAAATTCAAATTTTGGTATAACGTTGAAAATTTTGCCCCAAAATTCAAATTTTTAGGCCAAAATTCAAAAAATTTCGGTAAAATTTGGCGTAAAAATTTTTATAACTCAAATTTTTCTGGTAACCTTAGAATTGCATTTCATAGTGATTTCCAAATTATGGGCGAGAAAATTTTCCAATTCTATATTTGGAGGGAAAATACGAAATCACTATAATCAACCAGATAGAATTTCATACTTCACCAAAAACACACCACGTATTGCTTAAAAGATCCTGATCAAGATTCACCAAAGATCAATGGCTAAATTTTGAACGTTATCAAAAGGTGACTACGGGGATAATTTGTTTATTACTCATTTGAGCTTGAAGTGACGTTTCACGGGTGCGTGTACTTAGTATCTCAAGGTCTAGGGGTTGGTTGGATGCAAGACTTTTGGAGATCCTTGTTTGAGCATTTATGGAATAGTGATTAAGACTTGGACATCTAGCTATGTGTGAGATCTATAAACGCATAAGTTGGTTCTTAATGCTCACAATAGCTATCACTTTAAGGAGTTACGTTGTAGTGCTCAGTGTCACAAAAGGTTGTGGATTGTTCAAGAAACGGATATTCAATAAAGGATGGATGGTTGGGTATATGCCACTACCTATATTGTAAGGAGTAACGTTGTTGTGCTCAATATAGGTTCTTAATCAGGATAGTACAAGCGTAAGTCACAAGTCTGGGGAATTTTACTTCACACTCAAGTTTGTCATATCGGGTTGTCTCCACACGTGGTCACTTACTATTAGCAAATGGAAGTGAAAAGAAAAAGAGGTTGATCTGAGATGAATTGTAGAGAGAATAGTTATTGCCATTTCACTCATGGGGTATTGATTTGTATGTTGCTTCAAGTTGATATGTTTATGTACACATATTTATGATGATTTCGAGAGATCGTCATCATCCAGGAGGGAGAAATGTGTACATTGGGGCTTTTATTGAAGAACTGGAAGCATTCTAAGTGAGTTGAAAATGACGATATGATGCTCCCCAAACAAACCTGTGAAGAATTTACATATTATCAGTCTAAGATTCATTTTCCGTTGTGCATGACATGATATGAGACTGAAGATAATTTGGGCAAAATTCAAAGATATTTCTTTAACAAGCATCAAGGTTATATCAAACGGGTTGTCTATTTGGGAGGGAGCATGTAAAAGAAAAGGGCTTACTAATTGAGAGGGAGTAATGACCCAATTAGATTAGCAAGTGATTCGTCTACAAGTAAAGAAAGATTGCTGGGGATATTTATGAAGAAAAGAGCTATGAAGTCTTCCTCAACATTGTTGCACTTACTTTGATTGTTTTATTTTACTTGTTAGGAATCATTGTAACAAATTCACATATATCTCCAGCTGGAGGGAGATTGTTAGAAATGAAGTTGAGCGATATTTACGTGAATTGGAGTAGACAACTAGTATGCATAAAGTGCAGGGACTACTAATGTAATATTGTAATAGTTGTCTTATGTAAGCCCTATAAATACCCCTCAAGGCTTCACTTGAGGGGTGTGGGTGTGTAAGCTTATCTTTATCAATAATAATATATTTGATTCACCTCACCTTCTCTCTACTTTCTCTCTCTAGAATAATGATGTATTTCGATCAACCTCGACCTCCGGAAGATGTTTCTTGGTCATAACAACAACCTTGCAAAAGGTTTTACCTCTCAAGGAATCTTGAGAAGCTTGCAATTCCCACCAGGCAGTGTACCTGACCGATGTAGTATAGTGTAGTGGCAAGTACCGGGGGATTGATCGTTCTCTCGGGGAATAGTGTCGTTAGGATCAAAACTTAATTAAACTAGGTTTAGAGGTGATGGATGATTCTTTTTGTATTTTTATAGTTTTTTGGAAAGCAAGTAAAAATCTCGGGTTTTGGAAGAGTGGGCGGAATTAGTTGCTAGTCAACTAACCCAATTAACTACAAATGCAATAAAAATAAAATAACAAGAAAGTAAATGAAGAGAAAAACAATAATAAGAGAAACGTGTTTACTTAGATTTCACTACTCCTTAGCTATCTTTTACTAGTTGATTAGTTTGTTACAATTGCGTGGATGACGGGTTATATTCCTTAATACCATTCGTAGGGCCATGTACGATCTTCCCTAACTCTATAAGCTTCTACCTCTTCCTATGTCGAGCCGACTACTAGCTCCTAACATGGCCTCCTTAGTAGTTACTCATGCATTAAATATAACCAATTAATCGTATTACACATCCGATGATGTTTCTTAAGACGTTCAAGCATGTTACCAATTGGAAGTCTGCCAGTTTTCTTAAGCCTAACATCGATATCAATCATCCATTACAATTAATAACAAACAACCAACCAATAATCAATAGCTAGGTTTCATTACATCTAATCAAACACAAAGAAAACCTAGCATAGCATGTTAAAGTAAAGACAAACATAAGATAGAATCAAACAACACATAGACATATTGAATAATTATCGGAAGACTTATCTTTATTAGAACATGGATGATAAAAGGGTGAAAACCCTGTAAAATTCGACCTAGGGTTTCTCCAAAAGTTCTCCCAAAAGTCTCTCTAAAATTCTCCTCTCCTAATACACGCAATTTAGAAAACTATATATAGATTTTAGGGTCTGACGGCGTCATGTGTTGAGTCTGACGTTGTTAACTCGCCGCCAAAGAAATCCTCGTATTGCCTAGATCCAGATCTGACGCCGTCTCTTATAAATCTTCTCATGGCCGTCAAGAGCAAATTACACGTGACGGCCTTGGTGACGCCGTCACGTGTTAAATTCCAAAAACATTCTGGCGCGTCTCGTTATACTTTTTATCCACCTCTTTGCCATAACGTGACGCCGTCACATACAATACGTGACACCGTCAGGTACAATTTCCAGCTTGATTTGGAGACTTTGCCGTTTTCTTCACTTTTCACTCCAAAAACGTCCAAAATGCTTCATTTTCCATATTTCTTCTCCAAAGTACCTAAAATTACAAAAGGAACGATTCAGGGCAATATTTAATCAAATAATCTCGACTTTAGGCTTAAATGACCCCCTAAAAGCGGTACACTTTTCATCTCATCACCAATATTAGCGATTCTTTTAGTGTTATTCTAATAACATTACCAACTCTTTTGGACTTTCTTATTGGTAGATAATAGAACTCTTATGGTCATGTTTGATGATTGCAGGTAGCCTTTCATGCACTGAGTTTGCTACAAATTGACACCTTATTTTAATGTGGTTTGAAGCATCACCCATTTGATTCACGCATGCTACTTTCACAATAGAGATGAAATTGATTCTTGAAGCAGCCATCGAGAGAAGCGCGTCTGAGGTATAGTAATAGTATAATAATACATAATGTTGTTCTCAAAATGGTCATGTCCAAATGGCCTGTAAACCACATTTTTATAATGGTAATCTAAACTTTTTGGTCGTCCAAATCGGCCCTCAAAAAGGCTCTTCCAAACAGTTCCATTTGGTCACGCCCTGTCCAAACAGCTGCTTATAACTATTTTTCTAATTACAGTGGCTAATTTGGATGTATATTTATGATAATTATGTACAAGAAGCTAAATTTTCATGTATTTGTATCAATTTTTTTGGGTGTGTGCCAATAGTGCTATTTTAGACCTGATGGCGTACAATGAACTCAAACCAATAGCAAATGTAAGATCTGCCATACTAACAGGTATTCCAAACAATCACCTACATTACATACAAAAGACACAATAAGATCACTCTAAAATATACACACAGATTACGTTGGATACATTCAAAGGAAAAGTCAAGCAACTGTGTCAGCGGATGCCACTAAAACCCGAGTTGTCAGGAGAATTGTGTTACATTAAGTTTCATCGCTAAACTCATAATTCTTACACATACAAAGCAATTTCTTAACTGAAAAACTATACCTTTGATAGCGATATCACAATAAGGTTCACCATACATAATGAAGGGGGTATGGATGTATGGAAGAAACTTTAGTTATTGTTACCCATTCTTAAAGTTTTTGTGATTACCTGTTTTACTCTAATTTGTGTTTGTGACCTTGCAAGAAAGATATTATATTTCATTGCTTGCCTAACTTAAGCGACACCCCTTAATAATACCAAGCACCCCTACAAATACTTTTAAGTTGCATATTTGTATGCTAAAAGGTAGCATCGGATGATAAAAGTGGGCATGGTAGAATGAAAAGAGTGCTTCGGTTTCAAAGAAATGCTACTGATAAATACACCATACGTTGTCTAAAATGGAAATTACTAATATTTGCAACATTTTAAAAATATAAAAAAGTTGCTTTTGTTTGCATTTGCAAAGGTGATCCCAAACACCTTCTTATCATTGATTACCTTATAAGTTGGAATGTTGAAATTTTAATGTGTATTAATGTTTTCAGAAATTTGAGAACGATATGATGTTATTGGCAAACATGATTAAGCAGGATGGATATTGGAAGATCGAATTGTTGGTACTTGATTCTGTGTCATTTGGTGACCTTCAGGTAGGTGAGCCACGTGCAAGTACATTGCGGTCCCAAATCTTTGATGCAACCACCAGTCTCACATCTCATTTTCACCACCATGTAAGCCTTCATAACCTTTCTCCATCCAAATTTTAAATTTTGTATTTGAATACTACATATCTTTTTTCCATAAGTGGGTTGATTTTGAACTAAAGGTGGTTCCGCTTTATCAGCTTCTAACACATAATAAAGTCAAAACTTGTAAGTTGAAATCAAACACCACCTTACAATATTAATTGATGTAAGCCGAAATTACTCAATTGTTATGCAAGTGTCGGTTATACTAGAAATAATACTTGCGAGGCATGTTTAGTAGTCAATCAAAACATGTAAACTTTGTTGATAATGTTGCTCATTCTTTTTGTTTACTTGACAGGGATGAAGATACAGCTACAATACAGAGAGTTTGATGTCATTAACTCTTGGACTCGCAGGATGTTGATTGGTGATTCACGTCTAGCTGAAAAGCTTCAATGCTGACAGGTTGTTTCATTACAAGATTAGAAGTTCGACTTAAAAACATTAGCCACTTATTGTACAGAATTTATGGAAGCATGAAATATATTGCAGTCTTTTCGGTTCTTGCCTAAAGCATCTGTACCCACTGATTTCACTACATAATGTTCCCGCATTTATTTGTTCATGTAACACTTTCAAAACAATAGCAACAAAAACAATTTAGCCAACTTTACATATACCAACAATAACAAAAAAAAAACTCGACACTATCGACAAAGCACTCCCGCGGCAACGCGCGGGCTACCCCATTTGTTTTTTTACACATAAAAAACATGGAAAGTATATGTACTACAAGAGGTTTTAGGAGGGCCACCACCCTCTCTGATCTTCAAATAGCTTTTTGCCCTTGGTTACAACTTACATGTTAAGTACTTCTTATACGTAAGTGGCTTTATAAAATGAATACTTGTATTGGTGATGTTAGGGGTACACCGTTATAGGTTAATGGCACCCCTTTATTTACATTTATCTGTTAACAGAAAAAAAATAGTTTTTTATTGTTTTATGCTCTGCATTTTTTGTTTTTTATAACTTTTTGACTTATTAAACCTTATATTTTATGTTCTGTACTTTCAGTTATGTAGTTTTATAATAAAATCAAAATTATAAAAATAAAAGAATAATAAGAAACAAAAAAAAAATGAAAAAGAAAACAGGAAGGTGCCAAAATCTAAATAGGGGTGTCGATAACTTTTGCCTACTTGTATTAAAAACTTAGGTGGTGTACGTTTTTCAAAAAGAACCTCTTAACCGCCGCTTGATTTGATTCATTTAGACGCGCTCAGACACTTGACTCAATAAGTGCGTTTGTTTTTCTTTTCTCGTTCAGACGCGTCAAAGGTTCAAACTTCTTGACAAACTAGATGTGGAGGGAATGTTTTAATGACTCTTAATGTCTCTTCACTTTTTTTTTGCGATATTTTTTCCCGACTTTTCTTTTAATATTGATAGTACGTTACAAGAATTACGCTTTTCATTTTGCTAAACAAATAATATTCAAAATAATGATAATGATGCTCAAACATTTAAGTTTTTTTAAAACAATAAAAATATATAACTAGTTTGTGAAATTATTGTGACACGTTTTTTATTAAAAATATTTTAATTGTTAATTGACAATGTTAAGCATAATATGAAATGTTTTTATTTGCAATTTTATTTTTTCAAGACATTTTATTCTCACATTGCTAAACTATTTTAATTTGTGACTCAAATGCTTCATACAATGCATAAACACGTTTATATGTCATACGGATAAAACTAATTTGTACTTATATCAAAGCAAAAAATATTATTTGATTCAGATTCAGATATTTACGTCTAAGATTTAAATATGAGATCAAATTCAAATTTAAAGTATTTTAATAAACGAACAGTACTTTAGTTAAGAACAACGGATCAAAATAAGCCCAATGTAAATCCCATAAAAAACTTTTTTTTAATCATAACATCAACGCAAATCGTTTATATGATGAAGGAATTACATCGTTTCGGAGTTTTTTTTTACAAAACATTCTTAGTGGAAAAAAAATTGAACCAATAGGAATGCTCGATTTTGACACATAGGCGAAATCGAGCAATATGATTGGCCAATAAAAAGTCAAAATTGAATTGATTTGGTCAAACTTTAATAAATTTGGTGGAGAATTTGATTGGGAAAAAAACACGTAAAAATATAGGTGTCAAATTTATGAAAATAAAAACTTAAAAAAAGAGGAGATAATTAATAAAACATTAGTGGTTGAATTTTAAATATATTATGTGGAGTTAAGTGTAGAATTATAAATCTCCATACTTTTGGATAACTTTAGATAATAAACAAATAACCCTTACACTTTATACCACCTACACTTTATAGTATGAATTTTGTTTACAATTACATGAGTATTAGTATTAGTTTGAGACTTCCACCCATTAAACTTACAAAATTTTATAAATGTACGAATTAGTTTTAATATACGTTAAATACTTTTAAAATAAATATTAGTTTCAAATTTTCATTTATTAAAATATCTTTTTACTATGTACGTTAAATATAAATAAGAACTCATTTTATCCTATTTAAAAGTTTAATCTATACATACGCGGATTTGAATATTAAATACAGTTAAATTATTATTAACGGTAATATAAATATCAAATGATAAGTACGAGTTGCTGTGATATGAAAATAAATATACACGCTTGTACTTATAACGACTAATGTAATTATTATTTAAAGTTTATATACGGATATCCGGAAAAACATTTTTAAAAAACTTCATCAACGCTCATTATGTGCTACTAAACTAGCACATTTTGTACAACAATATATCAATAGTTAAAGTTAAACAACAACATCAACCTCAACATTAACATCTATGTCAGCTAAACAAAGTTAAATCTTTCATCCAATAAAATTTTTACAAAATATTAACTGATATTAATATATAATGAAAAACTCATGCATACTTATTAGTTGTACTTATATCATAATTTTTACGGGTAAATTCTTATATATTCATATAATAAAAAAAATTTAAAATAAATTTGATTTATGTGTAAACCTATGTGATCAAAGAACTTTTGGCCCAATAACATTATAAGGAAACACGCTCATTAATCCAATACAAAGTCGATGCCACGGTTATATTTACAATTTCTGCTAACTATTTTTCTTACTTTCGCACATGTTGATGCTTTAACTTTTTAAAATATACATAAGATTTTCTGTTTTTAGACGATAATACTATATAATTAATTTTTTTTGAAAAACACCGTGCGTGTACGGGTATTATAACTAGTACTCCGTAGTATATATAGAGAATTATGTAGAACCAATTAATTATCTTATGGTCCCCTACAAAATTTATTGTATTCGGCTATGTTCACTAGATTAAGACAGTTTTTAGCATATGAATTATGTCCAGAACTTATCCATATTTGTTAGGTTTTCCGCTTTAATAACATGAAAATCCAACTAGATGTATCTGGTGATGTAGTTACACATAATCACTCATGGATGATCTATTGTAAAAGAAAAACTTAAATGTATGTGAGGTTTTTTTATGTTTAATTTTTGTTAAGTGCAAACGACCTTAAAATAGTCATGTCAACATTTTCAAAAAAACGAAATTTATCTGGTTCGAGTTTGTTTCGCAGCGGGTACAAACCCTGAAGATTAACCGACCAAAAGATTAGAAACCCTCGTTACCCCAAGTTTTAGAAATTCTTACTAACTAAATTATCCACTAATCAAATATCTTCCTACATACTATTCGCTTTTGACCAGTTAAAACACAAAATAAACACTTATTTTGAAATATCGGAAAACATATCACAAAGAACATTTGCTTTGAAACGAATGAATTACCACAATTTACATCTACATTTATATGTACAGCTTTTTGACTATTATTAGAATCACATAAAACAAAACCAAGTACCATTTGGTATTAACTTAATCTATTTGATAACAAAAATCTATAAATATTGCTCTATATGTGTCCGAAAACATTGATAAAATAATAGAGTAAAAGATCATTTATGAACCATTACTTTTGTTCATAATTGTTTTACAGTGTTGGGTAAACACCGAGGTAAACACAGTTGATATTTTATGTATTATTTCAGATTATTTTTATTTATTTTATTTATTTATTATTTTTTTTTTTAAATTCATTATACATCATCTTTAAAGTTAAATTAGTTATTTCACCATCTTCATCTTCTACGTCTAATAATTTTAGTTAAACACCATTAATTCCGGTTAAAAACTCATTTTCTGATTAAAAGCAAAAGAAAATCTTGCTTCTTTTCTCTCCCTCATCTTCAAACATCCACCTCCACCTCCACCATACCTCCATAACTACTACCCTCCAAAACCACCTTAAACTTGGGTTGAGCAGAAAAACCGGGAAAAAAAATCAAACCGAAAACCAAAAAAAGGGAACCGAAATACCCGACCAAAATTAAAAATTGATGGTTTGGTTTTTAACTTTTCAAAGATTGAAAAATTCGGCTCGGTTTCGGTTTTCGTCCAAAAACCGAGCCGAACAAACTGAACCGAACCAGTTTTATTATATAATAATATATACTTAATATAATATAAATAATTAATTGAATATATCAAATTTATAAATTTATATTCATTTTGTAAGTGGATTTATAATATATTTATTTTAATATTTATATACGTGTTTTTCGTGTACGTGTGTTTACTTGACAATATATCAATACATATGTGACAAAAATCATACTATATGTATGTTCACTTGCATGTGTGTGTGTCTCATATATATGTGTAATTGTAGAATGAAATAAATATTATTAGGCTTATATTCACAAAAAGTAAAGAAAAATAACCAATTTTCTACGAAAAACAAAAAATCGAAATAATTGAAAACCGAACTGAAACCGATAATAAACTGCCCCCCCCCCCCAAAAAAAAACCGAATATTTCGGTTCAGTTTTGGTTTTAACCAAAAACCTACCCAAACCGAACCGTGCCCACCCTTACCTTAAACATTTACTCTCTCTTTCAACCACCACCTCAGTCGCCCAACTCCAAAATCACGAATCTCTAAAATTAAAAAGCTTGAATACATATATATCGGCGGCCAATGGTGCGTAGCTAATGAGGGGAGGCATCTTTGCACCTAACAAGCACAAGGTCAAGGGCTCAATCGTTGGCACTCCCATAACCACAACCACTGAATGAGTTATGTATGCCCCACATTATGAAATGGCAGCTGATTGTTGGCCGGTCTAAGATTACTGGTATTAACCTTTTGCACCCAACATATATATCTGCTAGGTTGATTTATTTGCAAGCGTCAACTAATCAAGTTTCCCAAACACTTTACCAGACATTAAGCAAATTGTTTATATGGAAAATAATTTCAAGATGCTTTCAATTGCTTTTGATGTTGGTGCTAAGACTGCTAATATTTTCATTTTTTTTTTGTTATTAATTTTCTTTTGACGGGTTTTATGCCTTTCTTTCTTTTTATTTATTTATTTTTTTTCATCGGAAAATTTCATGGATTTCATGTGGTGGTTGTGTTTATGGCTGTCCGTGGTGGTAGAGGTGGCAGTGATGCCTGTTGAAGAAAAGAAAAATGGTATTTTAAGTATTTTAATGTAAAAGAGAGTGAACTATATATGTATACGAGCATCGCAGAACCCGTGCTACGCACGGACTGATAATTTAATTGTTAATCGTGTATTCTTTTTGTATATTGGCGAGTGTATACTTAAGTATTGTTTAGTATGTTGTATGAAATGTTTTAACTTTGTTGTATAAAATTTTAAAAATGTTTGATGTTGTTTTTGTTTTGTGGTATTGTATTTTATATATGGGCTTTTAGTTATTAAGTTGTGGTGGCTTTGTTTCTTTTGGCCTATTACTTAATTGAATGATAAAAATATGCCTTTGTTTCTTTTGGTCTATTACATTGCCCTACGATACTTGTCTGTTAGACGGTTTTTGCTTGGTAATATGAAGCACACGACGTCTATCTAATTGGTCATAGTTTAATATGCGTTTAATTTTGCCTCTCAATAAACATACTTGCACTTCGCAAGTAATTGATCAATAAATTGAGAGTAGCTTAATTACAAAGATGATTGCTATTCTTTTTTCATACTTTATTGCATGGTTATGATTCATTGTATTAGAAGTTTCTCTTAGTTGTTAAAATCACTTTAAAAGCACCCTCCAAATACCCTCCAAATCAGTATAAACACAAATGACATTGTCCTTTAATGATTCCAAAAACAAATAACAAAACTAATATTTTTTGTTCGACTTTTTAATTTTCTTGAAAAAGTGATTGAGTATAAAAAATTATTGCCTAACAATGACATGGCGTATATGCTTATAACGTGGAAGTTTATTATATGACGAACATTCATTCATACTTTTTTATTTAATAGAGTTTGAATTTTATATTTTAGCATGATCATGATGATAAAAAGGTTAAAAAATATAACTTTCACATCATGAGATTACAAAATTAAAGCTCAGGTTAATTAATCCTCCAACAATTCAGTATATACATATATGGATATCAAAGAGTCAAAAATATTAAACGCAAACAAAATATTAACATTCAAATCCATCCAACTATTGAGTGTCGCAATGGAATCATCAATAAAATTTATGATGATGAGACTGATTAGAGGATGATTCAGCTTCATATATTTTAGACAACCGAAACCTAAAGGACCGAACAACCAATCGAGTTTGCCTCGATGAATATCTTTGCATTCCATTGGTTGAGCATGTTTTCGACACTCCTAAGCTCGAAGACGATTGTTGTTGGCATCATTCTTGTGAGGAAAGTTTTGCATGAACATAATTGTTTCTTGGTAGTGATCGGTCTCTTGTTTAATCTTTTTTTTTCTCCAAGTGGACTTTAAGTTTCTCTTCGTCATATTTTTGTTGTTGCAACTCGAGTTGAGTTAGTTGTTTTGCTTTCTTCCTCTTATTTTTATTCTAATTTTTTTTCCTTCATCCATTCCCTGACATTTGGAAAATCGATAATACATATAACAATAGAACTTAACTTTATCCCCCACGAATACTTTTTTTAAGAAAACGAAATGAATGAATCATTAACAACACATATATTTTGTATAAAATCAAATACATTTTACGTGTATAAATATATTTTGTAAAAGGGAAAAAAAAAGACATACGGTTGTTGGTGAAGATATCATCTCCTATACCATCTTCTTGCTCAAACCTATCATGCAAAAACAACACATATAAGATTACTAAAAATCAATCATTAACAATACAATCACAAATAAATACCCATATGTCAGCATGTTTGCCAACGTTATTAATCATTTTGGAGATGCTCATTACACACGACAACAACCAAAACTAAACTTAGTATCATATTACATTACCAAAAGAAACAATTCAAATAAATAAATATACATCACAACCATTTTTCAATAACCTTCTTCATCAACGACTCATGCACGCCACGATGACTAAAATGAGTTTGGTTGAACGTGGTGTCGGCGGCGGAAACAGTTGATGTTGGTCGGTTCCGGTGGATGTAGCGGTGGAATAATTTGTTGTGGGTTGCTAAATTTTGCTATTTATAATCTAAAGAAGTAGTTGAAAGAGTTACCCAATTAATTTTCCTATTAAAGATCAAGTAATGCATACTCTAATAATTAAAATAGACTCTCCAAATGTCTTATTCCATGTAACCTCTACAATCATAAGTGCCTCAAATTAAAATAGACTCTCCAAATGCCTTATTCCATGTAACCTCTACAATCATAAGTGCCTCAATGAATACATGAACACTTCGCATGCCCCTCATAAACATGGACGCTTGACATGGACGTGGCATTAATCTTGATTCTCGCATGGCTACATTTTTCACTTCTAAAAACTATGTCATCAATGCTCCTCAAAAAATTGGTGTCATTAATACTCCCCCTTAAACTCAATGAATACATGAACACTTGCATGCCGCTCATAAACATGGACGCTTGACATGGACGTGGCATTAATCTTGATTCTCGCATGGCTACATTTTTCACTTCTAAAAACTATGTCATCAATGCTCCTCAAAAAATTGGTGTCATTAATACTCCCCCTTAAATTTTAGGACTCAATCTTATATGTTTATAGATTTTGAGTTGAATGAGAATGAAAATTGTAGTGAAAATACAATCAGTTATCTAAGATGGTACATAAAGTATACTCAGTATTTACCTTGTTTTACAATTACAATGATACCTATCTATTTTTCTTGTTAATTATTTTTTTTAATCGAACTAGAATGGCACCGGTAGGCCGCGTAGCCGGTTTTTTGCTTGCTTTTATCTACGTCAAATATTTTGCTTCCCTATTAATGCACATAGGGAAGAACCAAGTTTAAGTATTGTCATAAGTTGACATGATATTACTACAGATGACAAATGGATGAACTTCTACAATTTCAAATTCTAGAACAAACCTAATCATAAAGATATAGAAACCATAATGATTCAAACATTTAAATAAACTTCGTTTGAAATAATATCACAAAAATACAGATGGAAAGAAATAGAAAAGCACCCCTTTGGGTAACACCTCCAGGTTTAGTAAGTTACACATACTATGGCTATATTTAACTGCACTCATTTAACTATTACAACGCATAACAAAATGCTTATACATGCATATAATGTAAACAGATTTTTTGGTCCAAGCAATACCCAAGCGATAACTATTAAAACCCATAATTAAAATTAATAATAACTTTATTTTTTAAAACGAACCTGCAATCCGAGAAAAATCCCACAAATTTGCGAAAATAAAAAGGCATACCCAAATTCCTCACTTGTGTTTCACCCCATTAAACATAAAAATAATAAGCTCATAAACCTCCTGGAATTCGAACCTGTTGTTTAATCATCCCAAATATCCTTTCACTTAGAGTTTGTACAACCTGAAACAATAAAAAGATATTTAGGACTTATTTACCCTCTAATGGCTACAAAAACCAAAACTACTATGACCAGCTATGCAAATCAAATGACCGTAAAACTCTAAAATGTCCACCTTAGCTTGTCTTAAACTGCTAATCTTTAAACTCATTAGTCTAAACAATTCACCCAAACACTGCTTATCCGCACACCAGCAAAGCACGCACCCATATTCAAAGTCATAACAGTAAATCAGGAAAAAAAAACTGGACATATCTTAAAAAATGAGCACCTGAACACAATCATCACCGATTAATATTTTTTTTGCTTATATGCTTACGTGCTTAGCTTAGCTAGCACGAACTTCAGGCAACCCGACCCATTTCAGCACCAAACCGAACCCACCTGAGCTCCTATATTAAGATACTGAAAAGAAGAACAAATATTAGGTTTAAGCAGAACAAAGATGTGCAATATGTACGAATTAGATAGGCGAACTGATACGTGAGAATCGCACCAGGCTTTACCTCTCAAGGGATCTTGAGAAGCTTACAACCCCCACCAGGCAGTGTACCTGATCGTTGTAGTATAGTATAGTGACAAGTACCGGGGGATTGATCGTTCAGCTAGGAATAGTGTCGCTAGGATTAGAAAACCTAAATACTAGTTCTAAAGGTGAGGGATGATTCTTTTTGTATTTTTATATTTTTTAGAAAGCAAGTAAAAATCTCGGGTTTGAAGGATTTGGGCGGAATTAGTTGCTAGTCAACTAACCCAATACTAAAGATGCAATCAAATAAAATACTAGAAATGAAAATAAACTAAATTAACTAAGGTTGTGAGCAATAAGTGGAGAAAATGTGTTTACTTAGATTTCACTACTCCCTAGACATCTTTTACACGTTAATTACTTGTTATAGTTGCGTGGATGACGGATTGTATTCCTTAATACCATTCATGGGGTGGCGCACTTAACTCCCCAATCCTATGAGCTCTTATCTCCTCCTATGTCATGCCCAGCACAACCACAGGGATTGTAAACAGTGACTCATGTATTAAATAAAACCAATAAAACCTAGTGCATATCAGTTCATGTTTCCTAAGACGTTCAAGCATGTTACCAATTGGAGATCTGCCAGTTTTCTTAAGCCTAACATCGAATTCATTCATCCAAAACAACTACAAACAAGTAATCAACACATAATTAACATCTAGGTTTCATTAGATCCAAGCAAACACAAGATAGATCTAGCCTAGCATGATGGAATTAAGACAAGAACAAGATATAGACAACCAACACAGACATATTGATTGAATTAAAAGAATACTTATCTCAATTACACATGAAAGGTATCAAGGGCTTAGAACCCTTGAAAAACCTGTAAAATTCGCACCAAGTTCGTACTTAGGGTTTCTCCAAAACTTCTCTTTTTTTAATGTGAAAATTAGAAAACTATATATAGGAAATAGGGTCTGACGACGTCAAGACAAATTTTGTGACGCCGTCACCTCGCCGCCAAAATACTTCTCGGACTGCCTTGATCTACTTTTGACGCCGTCATGTGTTATGCATTTCCAGGCCGTCATGAATTTTACTCTTGACGCCCTACTTCGTGACGCCGTCAAATCTGTACTGGGTCGTCATGGAAATTACTCTTGACGCCGTCAGAAATTTCTTCTTGACGCCGTCACCTACTGTTCCCAGCAAAGAAAATTAAGACTTTGGCGTTTTCTTCACTTTTATGCTCCAAAAACGTCCGAATTGCTTCCTTTTCCAGATTTCACTCCCAAAGTACCTAAAATCACAAAAGGAACGATTTAGGGCAATATTTGATCAAATAAAGTCAATTCCGGGCTTAAATGACCCCCTAAAAGTGGTTCATTTTTCGCCTCATCACGAACATGTATGGAAAAATTAGTCACCGTTAAGGTCATGCAAGGAACCAACACAATGAGCCAATATACATGTTGTTTCCTATATTTAAAGTGTCGTCATTAAAATAAAACCCACTCCAAACCTCCTGAACACAGCCCATGAACCCATCAACTGAACCAACTCACTGAGCCAAGCCACTGAACACACCCGTAGCTATACTTCCTGAACCACTGAGCCACTGAGCCCGAAGCATTTCCTGAATTGCATAAAGTCACCGTAAAAAACTCATCGCTTAAAAAAACATGGCCATCGATAGCATTCAAACATTTCAAATTACCTATGCATAAAGGGTCAACACGCCTTCTGCGAGCAACGTGTAGACTCGGGCGAGTGTCTGTTGACCCAAAAATGTGAGCACCATGTAGGTATGTAGGTAAGTGAACGGAATAAATAAATAAGCTGCTCACATTCCAGGAATTGTTTAATCGAATCGTCTGGTTTTGATGAGTTGATTTGAGCGTGTGTATGGTCATTGCAGTAACGCAAGGAGATACCTTGTTGTTGTTGTTGATACCCTGCAAAAGTACACAAACCACATGATTAAAAATGGAAAAGTAAAACAATCTGACTTTAGAATTTTAAAAAAATGTTACTTTCATGTACATAAAACCTCATAGCCGACATGTATCCGCAATTCTTATAATAAAAAATGTAATCTTCACGGCCTCCCTAAGTTGTTCCAAGCTGTGACAATAAAGTGTATGTTCGAAATCAATTGGTAACATTAAATAAAAACAGATTTTCACAAATCGCAACAACCTATGACAATTAATACATTAAAATAATTAATTATAACATAGAGATACCGCAGTGATAGCTCTTTCAAGTCTTCTAGCAATCAGTTCTCTATCCTTTTGCTCACTTTTCTGTCTCGGCAACCCAAATATAACTTCATCAAGAACATTATCTGGTACAAAGTACCTATTCCACAATAATTCACCTCAAGAGAACAGCATATACATGTATACAAAGATTGAGTCGAGAAATTATAAAGACAATACTCATTCAATTATATGCAGAGGTATTAAAAAGAAAGCATCCAAAACGTAAGAAAAAAGGTCAATACCTTTCAAGAAACTGAAAAACGATACCAACTTTTTCTGGAGACAATAGAACAGGAGGCTGATTTGGGCTTACATCATCATTGTATCTTTGTATACAAATGGAGGTTGACGTCGGTTTAGTTAGCCCTGCAATAAGCTATATCTAGGAAACAGAAGAAAATGTAAATAACACATCTGAGCAAGGATAGAATGTCACCAAGAGAATTATACGAAATAAAAAGGCAGGCATGTTCAGAAGAAAGTCTCAGTAACAAACCTGCAAAAGATTAGTTTTCCCGCTTCCACTCCGCCCAAATATCATGCCAAAACTACAATGAACAGGTATGGTCAATACAAAGCTACAGATAAGTATGCATTTTTTTTTAAATTTATAATGTCCCGAAATATTTCATACAACCTCCTCTAAGGCTCTACTTAATGCGGCAGTTTAGTCAACTAAGCTAATTAGCTAAACACGCGGACTAAGTCAGCTAAGTCACTATAATCAGCCGTTGAAACCAAAACAATGCCTAGTGGCAACATTACATTGGAAAGAGGGAATATTCAAGCCAAAATACATCTTGCAAGGGGTCTCGGGATCAACATAAAAAAGTCAACCATTTATTATTACTAACATCACTTATTATTAGTGTTTGTATCCACCAAAATAATCAACGTACTAAAATTGGTTGCACACCATACTCTTAAACAAATATGGAATATAAACAATTTACAGTGCTAAAAAATCACATTCGGCAAATACGTTTCGCACACCATACTCACCGACCAAACATAACAATCTTCCCAAGCAATTCATCAAACACATTGTAAGCATCAATTCTAACCCTAAATCTAAGCAGTTAGGATAAGTTACCACAAACGCAATCTTCTCAAGCAATTCATCAAACACATGGTAGGTATCAAATCCATCAAAGATATTAATAACAATCATCTTTTTTTTTTTCACAATAATCAAAAACCCACTAATCATATCAATAATTAACACAAAAAAAAAAATCAAGAAACTCCAACAATAATCAGAACACATACCTTTTTGATTTGCGTAGCCAGATTTATGGTGTAGATTTTTTTTTTTTTTTTTTTTTTGAACGGCAGATTTATGGTGTAGATGATCATCATCAGCAAAGGTAAATAGTTGTGTGAAGGTTCTAGGTTTGTCTGGATCTATATTTGTGCGTTTATCTGATGAACATCTTATCTAGGGTTACAACGATCATTATTATGGTTTGGGTTGGGTTACCGACAAGCAAAGCAGGCCAAAAGCGGCCCATAAGGTTTTGGCGGGAAAAATGCTACAGGGTAGCTACAGTGCCAAACGGCACCGTTCTCATCCCGTTTTATATAAACTTATAATTGTTTAGTTTTGTATTGACAAACAGATTTTCGCAAACACCTAACTCAATCAAGTTGTTATCACCAAATTATTTTGCTAACCACAACTCAGGGGTGCTTGGTGGGGAGGTTAAGGAGGGTGGGGAATGTGTAAGGTATTCAAAAGGGCTCACCCCACTTATTGTTTTATGCTTGGTAAGGGGTGCAAAGGGATTGATTACCCCGTAGTGGGTAATCAACCATTATATAATAAATTGGGGGTAAGCGATTAATTACCCACCTCATTTATTTCTTTGCATTCCCTTTCCCTTTCCCCACTTTGAACCAAGCGGACCCTCAATGTATTATGGTTAATCTTATCTTACTTAAAATCTCACCCAATAATGAAGGCGTGACATTTTAGATTTATCGACATATTCCCTAATTATAGAAAACTTGTTCAATAAATGCAATTTTTTAAACTATGGTAAGCTTAACTACTAGCCAAACACATTCTAAATATCTATAATTCAAGTTTCATTCTTCTTAAACCTTAAAGAAGAGCTGTTAGATTTCCTGTCCTAATCAAATCATGCAACCATTATCCAAGTATTCTTAATACTAAACCACCCATAATTAAAAACCATGATGTACTAAACCCAAAATGCCACAACACTTGTAAAGTCTTAAACACATGAAAACGACATCATTGACAACTCTTTGTCTCTTTAATACCCCCATCTAATACCGGTACTATTTGTCATTCACATTAAACTCACTTTCAAAAACAAACAAAAAAACACAAAGACAAAAAACAAAACATAACAAAAATAACATTAAATTTCACTCTGTACAAAGATTCTTCATGTTCTTTAACACAAAAAAAGGTTAAAAAAGTTAAAAAAAAAAAACTGCAGACATTCAGAAAACCATTCAGTTTGACCTCCCAATCACCATTTTTCTTCATGTAATATTCTTTAAACTTAATATTATCAAAAAATAAAAAATACCCTTTTGCTAAAAATGTATGTTTTGTTATAAAGTTGCATCTTTGTCACTTTTAATAAACTTTTTCCTTGTGGGGTCTTGAGATTTTCTTGAATCTTGACTTTGTGCTCATTTTCTTGATTTTGGCCCAAATTTTAGTCTTGAACAAATAAAATACTAGTACTGTTTTTATTTTTATTTTCTTTTACTATATTTATATACTCCCACTATTTGATTCACAGTTTACTAGGCTAACTTATGCATTATTTACAGATTTTTTGGTGTCAAGGTTTATTGTGTCCTTGCTTACTAGTATTTACTACTAAATGTGAGTTGTTTGGTTGTAAATATTATCTTGTTTAGGGTTTATGAAAATTACAGCTTAGGTATATTTTTTCAGCTTTTTTTTTGGGGGTTTATATGATTTTTTTGGGGTGCTTGTTTAAGCTTATTTTTGGGCTTCTGAGCTTATTTGATTCTCTTTAACTCTTATATTTCATAAACCCATTTTTTGGCTTTTTTTTTTTTTTTTTTTTTTTTTTTTTTTTTGACTTATGATGCTATTTTGAGTTAAAGATGGAAAATAAGCTCATAAGCTCGTAAATAAGCCAGAAAAAAATGGGCTTATGAGATATAAACCGAGTTAAATAAGCTCATAAGCCCAAAAATAAGCTTAAACAAACACCCCCTTAGTTATTTTTGAAGATTTAGTGGTAATATGGTAAATTAGTAACTTGATATTTTTGTAATATGTTTTTGTAGGTTTATGATAATCATAGTTTATCACAGTAGTTTTGCCGTGTTTCTTTGGTTTCATTTAGTTTGCAGATTTAGGGGCAGTAATTTTTTTTATGTTAGGGTTTATGAATATGTTAGGATATATTTGGTTTAGTTTCGAGCTGTGTGTTGGTTTTTATATGAATTTTATGAGATATCAAAGCATTTGTGACACGGGGTTCGTTTATGTTTTCAGATCTAGGGGTGATAAAAATATTTTCATAAGATATTTGTCATTACTTCTTGTAGGGTTTATGAAAAGCATGGGTTGTTAAGTTTAATCTGTGTGTCGTTATTTGGTTTTTATACGTGTTTCGGTTATTTTTGCAGATTTAGGGGTAAAGCAGTAATTTCACCTTGAGAACGATGGCCGGAGGTGGCGGAGGAGCAAAATCTGAGGAGCCATTACCACACCCACCAAAAGACCAGCTTCCGAATGTTTCCTACTGCATAACAAGTCCACCCCCATGGCGTTAGTTTCTTATTTCACATAACTTGTTATTTTATATTATGTCTTTTAGAATATTCTGATTTAATCCATGGTTCTTATATAGTTGTTGTGAAAAAAGGTGTTTTTTGATTCTTTATATGATTTTAAAGATGTTGCTTTTAGGGCACATGGTGTGTGTGAATATTTAAGGTTTACATGCTTGGGCATTAATTCATTCTGATTCTTGTGCAATCTTTATTCAGTTTCTTTATTGTTTTAATAGTTGTCTAGTTGACATTACTTTTTTTCAGATGACTTGTATATTATTTGTGTTTTTAGTATCTTCTTTTTCATTTTGTGCTTTACAATTTTCCAAAGGTTATGTTCTAAATCTTTAATGTTAAAATCGAATTTGGGTGCTCAAGTTTCAGCTAGTTAAAGTCAGTCTGAGCGATTGTTACTTGAATACATGACTTTTCTAGTCTAAATATAAATCTTTTGCATAAAAGGGATGTTTGGTTGTTCATTGTCAAAGCGAAAACTGCGACCTGAAGGACCAGCATCAGATATGAGATAGTTGGTTGTAATCTGTGTTCTTATGGAAACTTGTTACTTGCCCATTATTTTGAAGGTAAATAATCAGAAAAATCTAAATATTAAGTCAGTAATTCTCAGACACTTTTAACTTGTAGTAATTAGTTAAATGCATGTCTGAAGTTTATGAATGTTTAGATTTATTTTGTTTAAATCAAGCATTTCCGTACAAGTGAGTAATGACAACGTGAAATCATAAATTAAGATGGATGCCATTAAATATGTGTAATCCTTTTACATGCTTTGAAAATAGCGGTTATCCATGAACTCGTTTGATTATTTTTTTGTCTTTGATGCAGCTGAGGCTATACTACTTGGTTTTCAGCATTACATAGTAATGCTTGGTACAACGGTTCTCATACCTTCGGCTCTAGTTCCGCAAATGGGAGGTGGCAATGTAAGACATTTAGAAATAGTTTGGATATAGATTCGTTAAAATGCTCATGTGTTATCACGTAAATGAAATAAAATGAATCTGTCTTTTGTCAGGAGGAAAAAGCTAAAGTTATCCAAACTCTACTTTTCGTTGCCGGGTTGAACACATTGCTCCAATCTCTGTTTGGAACCCGGTTGCCTGCTGTGATTGGGGGTTCATATACTTTTGTTGCCCCCACAATCTCAATTATATTATCGGGTCGATGGAGTGATCCGGATCCTATTGCGGTTCGTTAACCACATTGCTTTTTAATCTTTTTCGATTAATTTTTGAAAATGTCTGAATGTCTCACGAAGTATAATTTTGATGCATTTCATGTTCAGAAATTCAAGAAAACAATGCGTGCAATACAAGGTGCTATGATTATCGCTTCAACGCTGCAAATTGTTCTAGGTTTTAGCGGTCTCTGGCGAAATATTGCAAGGTCAGTTTCAGATTCAAAAAAATACACCAACTAAAGTTTGCAATTTTGACCCATGTATTACAAGTGGATGCGTTTGTGTTACATTTTATAACTACTAGGTCAAACAGGTATATACTTTTAAGTTTAACCAACTTAAAAATGAAATGGGTTGAAAGTGGCCCAAAGTGTGTTTAGATGCTTACAGCCTGTAAATCTTTATATTAGAAAGTAGACTGATATCTTAGCCTATAATTATGTATAATATTCAAGGAAAAACGATCAAAATTGTTGGTTGGCCAACATAACCTGACCCGTGTAAAACTTTACTCGTTCTGAACTGCTCATTTTGCCAAACTGTTTAGCACATCGTTATAATAAATATGCTTAAATCGTCCCCGTGGAATTGCTAATATTTGTTAAGTTGTATGCTTTATTACATAATTGTTAAGTTGTATGTTTAGTAGCTAAATTTATGTCGATTTTTGTTGTAGGTTCTTGAGTCCACTTTCAGCTGTTCCATTGGTTGCTCTTGCTGGTTTCGGGCTGTATGAATTTGGATTCCCTGGGGTGAGATATTTTATAACATTATCTTGTAACTGTTCCTGCATGGTTCGCTTGTATAAGCCAAATCTAAATTTATTTTTGTTTTTTCAGGTCGCTAGTTGTGTTGAAATCGGATTGCCTCAGCTTATTTTTTTGATCATTGTGTCTCAGGTAAGATTTGGAGCATTTATGATTTTTTTTAATCATATTTAAGTATGTAACACGTTAGTTTTATACAAGATAAAACAAAAAGGTTTGCGGATCAGCCCAACTCATACTAAAAGTTGCCCATTTTGACACGTTACCTAACCTGACTGAACCACACTTTGGGCGCCTCTAGCTATTAGTGTGTGTGAGATTATTGATCCTAACTTATTTTGACAACTTAGTGTCTTCTTTTTTTGTTTTGTGCAGTATTTATCTCATCTGATACATTCGGGAAAGAATATCTTTGATCGTTTTGCTGTTCTGATCTCGGTGGCAATTGTTTGGATCTATGCGCATCTGTTAACAGTTGGTGGGGCCTACAACCATACTGCACCAAAGACCCAACATAGCTGTAGGACTGATCGTTCTGGACTGATTGAAGCTGCTCCCTGGTTAGCTGTTGTTCCTTATTTCATTACTGATTATTAACAGTGGCAAAATGGACAGGTTGGTTAGCCAGCTAAAGGGGGTAGTTTTTGGTATGAGTTGTGCTGCGTTGACCCGAAACATTGTTGTCCACTTTTTGTATCTCCTTAAAAATAGTTTATGTGTTAGACCTGATGACGAAGACTATGTTATTACGATATTGAATTATATTTGCATGCAGTATAAAGCAATTTAGAAGTTATGTACATTAAAAATACATTTTGGGATACTTTTACCCGTTTGGACCCATTTGGTCTGTTTCCTTAATCCTTATTATCTGTACTATATTTGGCCCGTCTCACCCGTTAGATATTAACGATAACCGAGATTCACCCATTTGCAAAGATTACATGTTACTCAAGTAACATGTTCCCAAAAGGTTTTGCGTGATTCATCATCTCCTGATGCCTTGTTTATACTAAAGTGGTTTTACTCAAGTAACATTTTCCTAATAGATTACATGTTACTCTTATCATTTGAGTAACACGTTATTGTTTAAAAGAAGATCACTAAAGTGTGTTATTTTATCAATGTTTTTGGCAGGATAAGAGTTCCATATCCATTTCAATGGGGTGCACCCTCGTTTGATGCTGGTGAAGCCTTTGCTATGATGATGGCCACTTTTGTTACTCTTGTAGAGGTCCGTTTCTATATAACGAGTTCATCTCTTTATTGCTGTTAAGTGTAGATGTGGCAATTTTGACTATAAATGGGTCGATCTGGGGTTGTGTTTTATCTCTAAAGGCTTAAATTGGTTGAGCATGTCAAACTGGTAGAAAGTCATTCGATATGCATTTAAATGCATAGTTTTTTGGAAGTTATATAATTATTGTATTAATGTTGTATACGAAATAATATTTAACACATTGCATAAAATTGAAATTTTTGAAATAAGAAGTGTATGCAGGTGGGTTCAACCCGGCCCACACTAAGGAAACGTTTTTTTACTTGAAGCAGTTTTGACCCGCTGCTCAACTCACCTGGCCCATTTTGCCCCTACTGTTAACAGTGTCAATGTAAACCATAATTAAGTACATCAGTCAAACCCCGATCTAATATTTTATATTGTATAATCAGTCCACTGGTGGATTCATTGCGGTTTCAAGGTATGCAAGTGCGACTCACATGCCTCCCTCTATTTTAAGCCGTGGTATCGGCTGGCAGGTAACTTATCCTGATATTTCAGTTTCTTTCTTTCAATTATTTAAGGTTCAAATTTTGAGAGAAACAACTTCTTATTGTACACTAATATGAAAAAAAACAATATAGGATGTCTGTTAGTTTACAAACGTTATCCTAAAGCCAAGAGTCAAGACTTGCCATAAGTTGAAATGCAAAGTTTAACTTTATTGACTTATATCCTGTTTGTGCTACATTTAATTGCAGCATCTTTTTTATTTGCCAAATTTCAAAGTTAAAAATTTCTTATTTACCCGAATTTGTTGATTTTGACTAAAGCTAAACAATTTCATAATGCTATATTAAGTTAAAAGTTGGAATTCTCTTATGCCAGAGGAAGTGTGTATTTACCATTTTGACCTTTTATGCAATTCTCTTTGTTATCAGGGAATTGGCATTTTGTTGTCTGGAGTGTTTGGAACCGTGAACGGGTCTTCAGTATCTATGTAAGCCACTTCACTTCTGGTTCTGGATCACAGCTTTTTGTTGCTTTGTTTGATGCGGATCCATTTCATGATCTTTTTGCAGTGAGAATGCTGGTCTTTTGGCATTGACCCGCGTGGGCAGTCGAAGAGTGATTCAGATCTCAGCTGGTTTCATGATTTTCTTTTCCATTCTTGGTAAGTTGTTTGTAGGTGGGTCGACACCAAGCGGTTAATAGTAGGTATAGGCCAAAAGAGGCTGGACTGAGAACACTTTGCCCAGATATGGTTTAGAAAAGTGATACTATTTCAATAATAATCATATGTTTATTTGTATAAAATGATTTAAGGAGGTTTTATGTATACAAAA
Source organism: Artemisia argyi (assembly GCA_030686995.1). Taxonomy (NCBI): domain Eukaryota; kingdom Viridiplantae; phylum Streptophyta; class Magnoliopsida; order Asterales; family Asteraceae; genus Artemisia; species Artemisia argyi. The sequence goes on along the minus strand of CM060691.1, from coordinate 149,868,628 downwards.
TACAAATTTTAATCTGTTCAACTCATTTGACCTATTTCTAGTTCTAGACCAGTCAACATGTATTTTAGAGTTGGAATTTAGAGTGGGTGGGTCGGACTCCGGGTTGAAAAGGGTAAATGTAGTACGGGTGAGAAATTGCTGTTTCTGGTTAACCTGGAACACTTTTATGTCCAGTTTGTTTTAAAGAATAGTTGTTTCGTCAGATATGATTACAAAACTTTATGCATTACGATTTAATGCTTGAATATAACAAGTTAGGAGGCTGTATTTATAAAAATTACAGTATGACCTTCAACCGTTTTTCTTTGATTTTTTATTTGACTCCTTAAGGATAAAACATAACCCCAAATCAACCCTTTCATAAGTAGATGGATTGAAATCACGACCTCTAATGTATTAGTAGTTGACGGTTGACACGTCACAACATATATTCAAGAAAGCAAATTGGTCTTTTGCAGGAAAATTTGGAGCGGTTTTTGCTTCAATTCCAGCACCCATTATTGCCGCTCTGTATTGTCTTTTCTTTGCTTACGTGGGTAAGTAAAATCTCAAATCTAGCAAATTATTTCTCTTTTCATTGTATAACAATATCGCTTGTGTAGGAAAGATTAATGTCTTACTGTATTTGTGTAGGATCGGCTGGTTTGAGCTACCTGCAATTCTGCAACCTCAACAGTTTCAGGACAAAATTCATTCTAGGATTTTCGTTCTTTCTCGGCCTGTCTGTGCCCCAGTACTTTAATGAGTATGAAGCTATTAATGGTTATGGGCCTGTCCACACATCTGCTAGATGGGTATGAAATATAACATCTATTCTAAACCCATATTAAAATGTTGAAAGTTGATGCGTGGGTTGGGTAACGGGTCAAAATGGGTTCGTTTAAAATAAATTTTATAGGTCAAAAGGTTGGGTGGGTGTTGGTTAACCGGTCAAAATGGGTTCGGGTTGACAAGGGCTGGATCAGGTTGGATCGACCCGAAATATCTTTATAGCTAATTAATAACGTGTTAGTTATGATTACAAGAACAGTATTAATAATCTTGTTTAAATTAAAGACTTTGATGACTTTTTACCTGTGACCAGTTTGACCCTTTTCCCTTTTTAGCTTGTTTTTTCATATGACCCATTGATTAAGCACAGCCCACATAGATGATAGACCCATTCGCAAGTAAATGGGCTAAAATCGCCGCTTATACTAAATTCCATATGCTTTCCCGGATTCCTTCAAGTATTTGCTTACCTGATGTTCAGATATCTTCATAAGACACGGTTGAATTTTGACTTTTTGAGGTCTAAGATATCTATTTCAAAGTTTGTTGATATAAATTTTGAAAAAGTTATATGATAACCAGATTAGAATTTATAACCATGTCTGCAAAAATGTTTTATATTATAAGAGATTTGTATCAGTATGAAGTGTAGAAGCTTTGACCATTAAAAGTCAAATTGGAGTTCCTTGATCTTAAATTATGCAATTTCCTTTTATTTTATTTTATTAATCTTTTTTGTGAATTTGTAGTTCAACAATATGGTCAACGTTCCTTTCTCATCTGAAGCCTTTGTGGCGGGCATTTTGGCATACTTTTTGGACACCACAATGCACAAGAAAGATAGTTCGATAAGGAAAGACCGTGGCAGGCATTGGTGGGACAAGTTCTATTCCTTCAAAACCGACTCAAGAAGTGAGGAGTTTTATTCACTACCCTTTAATCTCAACAAATACTTTCCATCTGTCTGATAAAAAAAAGTCGGCCATATTCCCTCTGAACGGTACTTCACTGATGTTGTTTTAGTTAAATATGAAAGTGATCTTATGCTAGGGTAGTACAAGTTCAATCCAATCTGCAAATAATTAGTTAGTTTTGTTTTGTTACTGTAAATTTGAGTAATTGACTGGTGATATGGATTTTGAAACAGATTGGATTGGTTTTGTTGTTCCCAGTTTTAACCCTCAACATTTTTGGCACAAGTTTTTTCTTCAAATTTTTTAGCTAGGCAATGTATTACACGCCTATATACCATCTATCTAACAAATGTCTCCAACGAAACTTGAACCCAGCATTCATAGTGTCTTAGTTGTGGCAAAATGACAAAAATATGACAAAAATAATTGTGCATTGCGGAGTAGTTAGTAGTTACTATTACAAAACAATGTAACTAGAGCTATAATCTACAATTCTACATCTTAGAATAAGATGATATCATCAAACTAAAATATGAACAGTTAGGTCTTTTTAACAGATTATTTATTTTTTTATTTATTATTTTTTTTTTTTGGGATATATTGTACAATCAAAATCAATTCATTTCACCTCATGACTTGTTGAAATACCAAGCATGAACCATACTGAGCCCGAGCTTGACTAACGACTTGATAGACTCGGGTTGTCACGCCTTTTGACATCTACTCCATTATGTTACAAATCAAAATACTAATGCATGCTTAACTGGCAACTTTATGTAATCATTGTGGAACATATTTAGAAGGATTATTGAGCTTTCTGCTAAGAATTTAGGGAACATAGTATGCAAAATGCATGAGCATCCTATAAAGGTACTCAATAACTCACTAAAAAGAACCAAATCCAGCATAAAGTGCCAAAATACTTATTAAGCAAAACTTCTTTAGACAAAAAGGTGAGGGCCAAATGGAATTTTGAGCTGGGATTATTTATAGTTTGCATAAAGGAGTGCTTAAAATTTTCATTCTGTTACTAATTTTGTTTCTCGTTTTGTAAAGTCTCATTTTTAACTTCTTATATCGAGTCAATAAGACTCGTAAAGAAGATGGTTTTTTAATTTAGGTTAAAAAGACTATAGGTTGAATTTCATGTCTATATTTTGTTTATCAGATAACTGCAACGGAGACGTTAGCAAATGAACAACCAAAGTTGTACCCCTCCGAGTATGATTTCTCTTGTCGTTCTAATATCTATTAACATAATTTTTCTTGTCATATAATGTGTCTAATAACCGTTGATCTTGACATATTATATATTTTGCTGATATTTTCGTGGAGATAGAAACTGGTCCATAGGTAGTGGAACTTGCATATGACTATGCGAGGCACTTGAATCACATCCTCATATGATGACACTGATGCAGAACCGATGTAAACACGCTTTGAGAAAATTTGTAAAATCACTGTTTGATTCACAAAAGTACAAAGAAGGGGCCTTACAGGTGAGAAAATTTGTAAAATGACATGCGACGCCGACTCATAGACATTACTCGTGTCACACAATTCAGCGAATAAACGTGAAGAACATGGGAGCAAATATATATATGCAAATGATTGAAAAACCTAAACTATAAGCCATAAACTAAAGATTCAGGCCCCGGGCGTTTTGAGCTGGATTGCTTTCTCAAGTGTCGTGATGCTACTATGCGCATTGCTTATTTATTTTTTTCTGCATCATAGATGTTCTAAATAGCAAAAGATACTACTAACACTAGTTTATTATATTAGGGAGTCCAAACATTATTTCTGGTAAAGTTTTCATCTTATATGATACAAATGAATAAAGTTAGGCTTTTTAGAGGCAAGTGAGCAAATGAAAGAAACTTTAGCCACCACAAAGTGATAAAATGAGGTGTCCTGATGTAAGTCAATTTGCTCATTACTGCCTTTAGAATCGGGTTGAATATGTAGGTGTAAATGTTGGCTCAATGATCACACAAGTGTTTGGTAGATGTGCTTTTCATGGACCATTCTATTACATCCCTCATTATAACCTTATTGACTAGATTTCATTTGATTGATAAGATGGAATGATCAAGTTATGGATGGTCCCATTGCAAAATGTTGAAACATCATTTTCCATTGTTGTCAAGAATAATATTTCCATTGTCGTCAAGAATATAACATATGGCCGGTTATATGTATATAATTTTGAGTTATAGCACTAGTTGTATACCAGGGTCCAAATTCCACTTGCAACTCGTGGATCTATACGCACTAGACGTGGAAATTAAGGAACACAAAATTGGTTTCGACTAGAGCAAGTGCAAGCGAGCGATGTATTATGACAGTTTTAGAGCAGCCACTATGGTTTGTTTATACTTTATACAACGGCATAAACAAAGATGATAATATCGAATTTTTTGTTTAATACAATAAATTTATATGTTGCTCATGTTCATGTTTATATTTGTTAACCATAGAAGATTTTTCTTTGATAAAGAGGATTAAAGGAATGAACAAGTTATGGATGGGCCAATTGAAAGGGCAACAGGAACACATCATTTTCCATTGTTGTCAAGAATATGATGTCCAATATTGTTGTCAAAATTATTGGGTATGGTTATATATGAGAGCACAAGTCGCAAACACGATACTAAATTCAATATGCAACTCGTGGCACAAGACTGGCCGGCTAGATATGCGAATTAAGGGAAACCAAATCGCCTTCAATTCGACTAGAAAATTTTCAAGCAAGGTAACAGAAGTGCTGTTGGTTCAGGTGTTTAATGGGTATAGACCGTGTCGAATGTAGAAAAACATTAAGACTAGCTAGCTTGGTGGATACGAAAATACATTTGGTCTTTGTTGTAACTTGTAAGTTATAATGTTTGTACAAACATAGGAAAACTTGTTAAAATATGCCATTTCGATGTTTGTACAAACATTGTTGATGGAGTACTTTCGTAAAAATAAAGATTGGTGTAGATAACTTACCAAAACAAATTTGGTATTTAATTCATGAAAACGTGAAAGTTGTTAAATGCTACCTATTGGCTAGTTTGATATCTACATTTTGCCCAAAATATTTGGTAATTAATTTTTGTACTCATTGAAACATTCATTGCTGTACAGACTACAGATGTATAATAAATATAATAATTAATATAAAAAAGAGATTTTTATTTATCTTATTGTTAAATGGGAACAGTACATTTAAGATCGGAAGCTGTATTTCATACCTAACACTGTACGCATGTCTATAAAGAAATACTATTAAACATATCAAATCATTTTCCATAAATATGCATTGATAAAGTGTGTGAATCATATGAGTTTTTAGTATAAAATATTATCTTTGTATTACTTTATTCGAAGAGAAACAAAACATCTAAGATAGAAAATGAAAAGAAATACAATTATTTTGTATGGTACACTTTGCTTTCATTTTAAAATTCAAGAATATATATTTTCAAACTCAAAATATGTTGGAACTCTTGAGTAAAATATTACATTTCTTCTATGATTATAGAAAAATAATAATAAACTAGGGAATAAGAATAACAATACAACTTGAGCAGATGCAAGAACATGAAACTGATATACTTAAAAGCCACTAAGTTAGTTTAACTTGCATATATGTTATTATCTCTAGTTTAATTGAAAAATAGTTTATATTATTCTTGAAAATCTATGATAATACTTTTAAATCCTAGTACTTAAGTGTTTAAAAATTCAGTTAATTCCAAATATTTTACTTTGATAAGTTCCATAGTGATTGTATTGTTTAGAGGCGATGAAAAGACAAGTTGGACAACGAGTTTAGACAAATAACCTTTAAGATGTTATTAAAAAGTTCATGTAACAAATTTTGGCATCCACATTTTCAGGCATTCGTATATTAAAATAATGTGCAGGATTTCAAAAGGGGAAATTTAAGATGACACTTACTTTCACTAAAATTAGAATACGAATCACGTTGCTGAGTTTATTTTCTTGCACCTACTGCACACTTATTTTTCACTTATTTATCAATAGAGTAAAGTCCAAAATACATTACTGTGGTTTGTCAATTGTAACACCGTACATCCTTGACCGATAAATTGACGTATTTACATCAATCCATTTGTAAAGTAAGACATCATACATCCTTCCTATAGTAAAGTCAGCTATCATACATTCATGAGGACTAACAGTGCAAATTATTTATCTATTATCTTCTAACGTAAATCTAGCGCGAGAGAAATATTTGCATCGGTAGTTATTAGTGATATATAATGTCTAATGTTTATTATTATTATTATTATTATTATTATTATTATTATTATTATTTAACTATTTTTTATTTTTATTTAATTATTTATTTTTTATCACTTTTATTTTTATTATTTATTATTTTTTTATATTTTATATTTTTTATAAATATTGTTAATAATATTTATTAACAATATTTTAATTTTAATTTTATTTTTTTATTTTTTTATAATAATAAAATAATATTGTTTTCTCTAAAAAAAAATCCAACCCAAAGCCTTTTTTTTTTTTTTTTTTTTTTTCAAATAATAAAACACCCAAATCCAAACACCTCCTCACCTTATTTCATATTTTTCAACCTCATTCTTTTATCAAGGATCAACCACTTCATTTTGAAGTGGTTGATCCTTGATAAAAGAATAAGGTTGACGAATATGAAGATGAGGCGAGGAGGCGTTTGGATTTTTTGTTGTTTGAAGCAAAGGCTATTAAGATCGAGATTTTATTACATATCGTTTTTATATTTGCAGGATTGGATCAAGATAAAAAGTTCCTACTTAAAGGTTCAAATGTCTTATATATCTAATAATTCATATTTAGGATGATAATGTAACAAATTCATTAAGCAATATGAGTTCAAAGAGTTATAACATATTTGAAATGAAAAACACATTAGTTCAGAATACTAATTTATCTACTCGTTAATTAAGGACAACTAATTTTTAGTTTGGAAATCTATATAAAAATATATATATAAATAAAATAAAAATATAGAAAAAAGAGAAATAATAATAATAATAATAATAATAATAATAATAATACTCCGTAATAGCGAGGACCGGATAGTATCTCGATTTCCCACTGATTTCTTGTAAATTTTTTACATTTTTAATAAAGTAATGTTAAAAACAATTAAAAAAAATCTTTAATATGATTAGCTTTGCGATAGCTAGAAGAGTGGGGGGCCCAATAAAAAATAATAATATCTTTACCAGCAGTAGTAGCAGTAATAGTAATAGTAATAATAATAATAATAATAATAACAACAACAACAATAACAATAACAATACCAATAAATATTAGACATTAAACATCCTTAAAGACTAACGATGCAAATATTTTCTCCCGTGTTAGATCTACGTTAGAAAATAACGGAAAAATAATTTGCGCCATTAGTCCTCAGGGATGTATGGTGGTTGACTTTACTAACAGCGGTATGTATGGTGGCTAACTTTATTAACGGATGAATGTAAGTGTGCCAACTTATCGGCTAGAGATGTATGGTGTTACAACCACAGAGATATATTTTGAACATTAACCTTTTATTTAATATCCTACCACACCTCCAACTACACATAATCAGCAATATCTCCTCGCACGTACCTCCATTCTTCACGTAGTTAAACCGTCTTCACCGCCGTCTCATTCGTATCATGAACACCCATCTCGTTCATTTTCAAGCACATCAGTTTCCAACCGAAGTCGGAGATGATGCAAGTGAGGTTCACATGCTAATGAAATGAGACACCATTCAAACCAAACGATTTCTAGTCTGCGATATAATGCGAAGCTACGATTGGTTCAACAGACTAGTGTGGGGCCTGCGAAATTGATAAGGCTGGACCTTACCTTTCCTATAAAAACATCTTAGTGAAAAAAAAATTGAATTCATGCTTTTGTTTCCTATTAATACTTGTTTATTTGCTGAAAACCCAAATGATCATCTTCAATTACATACCAATTTATTTCATTTCAAATTTTGTTAGATTACTTCATCATGTTTTCCAAAGGCTTTCGTAAACGTTACTCAATACTGTCTAGAAACACAAATCAAAATGTTTCAATCGTAAACGACATAGTTCAAAAGAACCACAAAGCTCAACGACGCAATTCAGCTCTGCCTTCGAGTTTCTTGATGGTTACCGGGGCGATAATTCTAGATCAATAAGTTAGACAGCCATTTGGATGTTTAGCATGAATTTTCATTTCACAATGCTTTTTCTCAATAATAACAAGCTATTTTAGTTTTTTGAATATGGGTGATATAAATAGGGAAGGATCCCTACTAGAGTTGTAAACGAATCGGACGAACACGAACCGAGCCTTGTTCATGTTCGCTCATTTAATTTTAAACGGACAAATAAACAGACACGGACGCTTAAACGGACGAATTTTCTTGTTCATGTTCGTTTATTAAAAAAAAGAGTTGTTAATGTTCGTTTATTTTCGTTCATTAAGACACTAAACAAACATAAATGAAGATTGACAAACAAGCATAAACTTTATTGAATTCTTCACAATAAATTGTTTTATAAGTGTTGTTTTGTTTAAACAAACTAATTTTTTAAATTATAAACTTAAAATATATGATATATGAACATAACTAGATAAATAAACATAAACGAGTGTCAACGAACGCATAATCGGACGTTCACGAACATAAATGAACGGACGAGACTTTTGTTCATGGTCGTTCATTTTATTAAACGAACGTGAAATACTGTTAATGTTCATTCACTTAATAAATGAACGAACATAAACGAACTTTTTACCAAACGGTTCATGAAATATTTACTGAACGTTCAGTTTGTTTACAGCCCTAATCCCTACTGCCCACAAATCATTCACAATGATCATAATCTACTTCATTGGAGGTGTTCCTCTTGGTTTGACTTTTAAGTCGATCATGTTTCAACACCACATGACATCTTTTTAAGTCATATCTAAATGAAGACAAATGACCGACTAGCAATCGTGTAATCATATATCATCTTTCTTCCTTTCACTCACCCTCCACAATCATCCATACAAAAAAACTATATCTTCTTCAAGGAACATGGACTGTCTGTGAGGTTTTTAAGTGCCGAAACAGATTTACTTTGTAATGCTTAGATTGTAAACGTAAAGTCAGTTTTTTTCGAATGAATTACGAACTTGTTGCGTATGTATTATGATGTTTTTGTGAATGTGTTACGAAATTATTTATATTTTTTTTATTTGTGTTTCATGCTTTTCCTATCTATTTAATTTGAATATGCGACATTGGTCATTCTCTTATAATGATAGTTGATTTCTTGTATAAATACTTTTCATTACTTTATAAATCAAACATTTCGTTCCATTATCAAACATCATTGTAACTAAGCTAGCATGTCTTCTAAAAATAATGTCTCATGCCACAAAACAAGAAAAATGAACAATGATTAAGTTAAAATATAAAGTTTTTTTTTTTAATTTTTTTTCTTCGTATCATTTTACAAACATTAAATAGGAATTATATGAGTCGTTGTTATAAATACAATTACGTATATATATATTTTTTTTTTCATATTGCAGTAACCCATGCTTACATTCATGGTTCTAAAAGGCGTCATGCCGCCGCAAAGGCGCGATGCATCACCTCCACGACACGCAATAAAGCAAAGCGTCGTCTTAAGGCTTGGTATGAGATGAGGTGCGATAAGGGGTATGGAGTGACACTTTTTTTAGGCGTCTAGGGGATTTACTAGTAACTGAAATTTGGGTAGGGTATTTGGGGTTTACTGGTATTTTGCATTTAGAGATTACTAGTATTATAAGAAGATTACATGCAAAGAGAGTTTTATTGACTTTATTGCTTATGTATAACATTTTTTTGTAAACTCGATGTATATGAAATATGATATAAATCTAAAAATAATTTTTGCCGCCTTAATTTACGCCTTAAAAACGCCACGCCACCACGCCTCACGCTAAGGTTTGAGGCTCCGCCACGCCGCCACGGCATGCCTCACGCTATTTATAACCTTGCTTACATTTGATATTTATATGGGAGTTGATACTCCCACCACATTTTTTGATGCAAATACCACAATTATGCATTACATTGTTGTACGATACAATACTGTAATGCACAAGTTGTGATGCAAACATCAAAAAATATGATGAGAGTATCAACTCTTTATTTATATTTCCATTAATAACAATTTTGCCATATTTAATTTTTGAACCCCTGTACACATGAGTTAAACTTATAAAAAGGTATAAGTCCTTGTTAAATGCATATAATAAAAAATAATTTTTTTTTTGATATCCTTGCTTAAACTCATAAAGAGTCATAACATGAGTTGTTCATATACGTATAACCTCGTTTATTTATTTACCGCATAATAACTCGTTCTTTCATTTTAATATTTATAATCACGTGCATATGCATGTTGTAATTTTAAAACAACATATATGTTGCATTTTTAAAATATAAAGTTTGGGGTTTATAAAGTTTAAAGGGTTTGTTTATCTTTGAAAGTTATTAAAAATATGAAAACTTAAAAGTTTACAATTAACTCCAGATAATTTATTTAAAATTCAACAACTAAAGTTTAGTTAATTATATTTTATTTTTTAAATTATTCTTTTTTACAAATTTGACACATATATTTTTACGTTTTTTTGTCTTCATTAAATTTCTTTACCAAAAAGTTTGACTATTTTTTTTTCAATTAGCTATCTCAAGTTTGAGTCCCACCCGAGACTTTTACCTTTTCAGGCGGAATAGGAGGTAGTATATGCGGAGTTAATGGTCAACATACTGCCCAATTGAATGTCAATGCTACCTGAACCACTAACAACTAACAAGCCGTTAAAAAAAATAAATAAATAAATAAAATGCTCGATTTTGTCACTTGATTGACCCTATTTTTTATCAATAAAATTGTTTTAGCAAAAGATTATAAGACATCTCAAAAACTTTACTAAAAATGATAGAAGCGACTTATGCGATGCTATAGATAAAATAAAGACTTTCAATTAAACAAAAAAGAATGAATTTATGGCTTAATTAAATTGAAGTGAATCAAATAATGCCCATTCTTTATTAGTTATTCTGTTTTGACTTTATAAGTCAAACAAACTCTCATTTTTTGTTAAAAACATATCATTCTAAAATAAATTATGTACAATCTGACTACCCTAACTCTGAACATATAAACATAATAGATCCAATGTGAAATCTTCACACAATTGAAGACTCGGTCTTCCACAAGATCGAGTCTTTATTTTTGAAGCTTGATGACGCGTGCTCCATTGGAGCCGTAATAGGCTAGACGCGTGCTCATTTTGCCATGTAGGACCAAGACTCGGGCTTGGAAGGCCTATTATGGATGTTCTAAATTCCATCAATTTGACAACTCACAATTAGGCGGATAGTTGCCACAATTGTTAGTCGTCAAGCATGGATGGAATACAGTGCCATCGATCACTTGACTCCTCCATGCCATGATCACATACTATTTAGTAGGGTAGAACATCGGGTCAAAACCAAATCGAACAAATTTTTTTTTTTAACCGCATCGAAAATCAATTTTGTGGAAAACATGAACCGAGAACTGAACAGAAGTGGCTCGGTTCAGTTTAGTTTTGTGTCGGTCCGTTCGGTACGATATATATGGTATAGGTGTGTTTTTCTCGGTTTTGGCTCAAACTGAACCATTCCGAACCGAAACCGAAAATCAGAAATATATAGAACCGAAAACCGAACCGAATATGGTTGGTTTGATTTACGGTTTTGGTTAGACCGGTTCGACTCAGTTTTTCGATTCGGTTCAGTTTTTGGTTTTTTTTGCTCTGCCCATTTAGACTACCTATCTTACATGTAGACATCTGAATGATTAACTTTTTAAGCATATTACTTTCCATTTTATGGCGGTTAACAACTAGACCTAATTGTTACAAAAAAATATGAGATATAGAATTTAAGCGATTAAATATGTCCATCACATTATAGTCCAAGTACCGTTATCGTCATTCACCCAACTTTGAAGGTGAGTGTTATCAGCCAGGCTATACCAGCAAATATGAAGGTATATTGTGTTCCAAAAGTAGATCCCCTAAAGTGGATGTGTTCATTGATTCCTTAATAATTGTTTACATTATTAATAAAGTAGCACAAATATGAAGGTAGTATATACGTAGTATACTAGTATGTATATGCCTACATGGTGCATGTACTGATGCATGTACATGTTACATATACATTACGTACATGGTTATTCTTAGATAAATACATTTATGGTCTTAAGTTATTCAAGCGTAAAACTCTTTTCATTAGTAATAATTGTATAGCCTTTGTAACAAGTATTTGAGGTAGACTTGCAATTTTTAGTTTTCAGAAAGCTATGTAATTAGTTCAAATACTTCGAAAGCATTTTAACGTGTAATTTAGGCCATTAGATGGACTTGCCTTTTAAACATGTATTTAAAGTTGATATATTACAGCTTTGATTTTGGTAACTTAATTTAACCAATTAATACGTGTTACGAGATACCGATAAATTTTTTGTTTTGTAATGTTAGTTTTCGTAAGTTTTGCTTTGTTGTGTTCCTAGTCCTGGAGTATTTAGAGCTCGATCACGACAATTTTGTCCCGAGCACTTAATATCTTGGTTCAACTATCGACTTTACATGTTCATTTTTAAAAGATTAGTAATATAAGTTATCTAAACACAAGTAACTAAACCAAATAGTTCCATACTATCCGTAGCACTCACGACACACATTCACTTGGCTCTTTTAATTCAATAATATCGATTAAACGTTGAAATTGGTAGTCCTAAGAGAAACTGTTCACACGAAGCTTCTTGATTTTGATCATAAACTACAAAAGTCAAATATAAAAAGGCCATATTTTCAACATGCATTTAAGAAGACGGTGATGCATTATCCTAAGTCAAATATGGCATTTAAGAGATGGATTGGGAGGTCATATTTCATGGTCAAAGTTTATATACTTAGATATCGAAAAAAATAGCAAAGTTTTCAAAATACTATATATATCTGATTAACTTAAAATACTTGATCAAAATACAACCCGTAACTTCAATTCAAATCCATTACCAAAAATATACGTGGTGTTTGGAAGTGCATTTCCAAAAAATACCATGGCATTCTATCACAACAGTTAGTTTTGCGTCATAATGGTCACCATGCATTCTAATGAAAATTGTCGTCTCTTTCACATTCTTCGTTCAATTTTTACTTGATAAAACTGATATGAATTGTCGTCTCTTTCACATTCTTCATTAAATGCAAAAGGTTGAGTACTCAAGTCTCGCTGGCCTAATTGATAATATGCACAAGAGATTGTTGGTTCAAGTGTCATTAGTTGTGAGATACGTGTATAAAAAACCTTATTTCAAAAAAAGTTGTATATATAACTTCGCCACACTATTGAACCATGATTGTTGTACCTGAAATTGCACCGTGTTACACCGAACAACCTTTAGCCTACACTTGATTGAATTCATGAGCAACCTATGCTCTACCTATTCCTAGGAACTTTTCAAGTCTAAATTAAACAAGCTTATTGCCAACGTTATATGTATGACAATAATTCTGCTTTTATTTTTGTAACTAACTAACCAAAACTTCTGACTTTGGAGTTAAAATACCACACCCCTATCCTTGTCTCTATTGTCGACACTTTAAATGTTTGTTACTCGGCTCACTCTATATACCATAAAAGTTTTAAATGCACGTACTCGTACACCATGAATTTACTTAAAACAGCTTGACACTAACTATTACTATTATTGATAATCACCAATGATAACCATATCCATTAATGCAAGTTTTCGTGTATCCATGATTCCATGAACGATGATACTTAACAAATGATGTCAAGTATCATCAAGGGTTAAATGTATACATGAAGCCAAAGATGAGAGGGTGAAAAAGAAATTGCAAATGAAGGCGTATAGGAATGGATGATGTGCCAGTATACGGTGATAGTAGCGTATAAGTGCAGAATATTTAAGGACAAGTGGCAGGCTTTTTGTTCATGACATCAGGAAATGCACCAATTGCTGTTGCATCACGCAATCAGAAACTCACTCTCACGCTTCTCATCACTGCATGCTTCCTTTATCATTAAAAGAAGGATTTTGCTACATCCACATAAGGATTTCCACTAAAAACCTCTACTCGCTGACGTGTCAGCGGGTGATTGGTTTTTTGTGGGATCCACATTCTACAAAAAACCAATCACCCGCTGACACGTCAGCGAGTGGAGGTTTTTAGTGGGTTTTTTATGTGGATGTAGCATGGCCCTTAAAAGAAATAAATAAAAATTCATTAGTGTAAAAAACTAAAAACTACCAAGTAATTTGGGTAAGTACTGGTACGAGTAATATTTAGGTAGTGTTTGTTTTTTAAGATTTCTGAATCTGAACCGCACATCTGAATCAGAATCTGAGGCGTAAATGTCTGAATCTGACCGCATCTGAATGAGAAAAAAAAACTCATGTTTGAACACCACATTTGCTTGTTTGTACTAATTTTTTTTGGTTTTCTTTTGTGTCAGCAAGAGGCATTCAGACACCCCTCTCAAGTATAGACCATTAAGATCTTAGTGCCTCTTAACGCGTCTGAACGGGAAAAAGAAAACAAACGGTCTGAACGACCAAAATGTCTGACCGCGTCTGAACGGTTCAGATTAAGAGGCTGTTAAGAGTCTCTTTATGAAAAACATACACCACCTTAGTGTTCACGGGTTTAGATACTAAAATAATTCAACTTACCAATGATCGAAACAAAACAATAGTAAATGAGTGAAACTGAAAATTGGTTGTGTTTTATACTCATACTAAGGCTTATTTTCATGCATATTTGTATTTTACATACTAGTATTTTTTTTGGAACGGCATTTTATTAAAACTAGCAAGGAGCTAGATCAAACGGAAATAAGATAAGGGTTCTTAAGCCAATCGTCCCATTTAAGCGACGCTTTACATCTATACTTGCACCAATTAAAAGACAAAGAAATTAAATTATCGAAAATTAACGCCTTCTTAGGAATCTTGCTATCGAACAAGAGCTTGTTTCTGAAATTCCAGATTAACCACCATAAGCCATAAAAGACACCTTCCATCATACCTTTCAATTTGTTTGGGAGCCGAATTGAAACCAACCACGTACGCCATTCTTCATACGAGCTCACGTATTCGAAATCAACGTTCCACCAGGTGGTTACCTTGCGCATGAGTTGTTTCGCCATATCGCATTGGAAAAACAAATGCCTCGTTGTTTCCACACCTTCATTGCACACCGGACACATTATAGAATCCATGTCCATGCCACGACGAGAGAGGTTAAATCTCGAAGGCAACACGTCCTTTTTTATCTTCCAAGCCATGATGTTCACCTTATTTGGAACGGATTTAACCCATCTGGTATAATTACCTACCTCTTGAAAGCGCTTACCATCAATTAACTTGCGGATAGAGGAGACCGTGAATTCCCCATCACTTTCGAGCGACCAGTGATGTCTATCTTCCTTAGGCATCAAATGAGTTTCCTGCATAATATCAAGTAAAGAAATAAGTTGAGCTTCTTCAGCTCCGCCTCTAATATTCCGTCTGAAAGTGTTGTGAAGACTTGGACCCATGAGCTTCATTCGAACAGTAGCATTTTTAGATGTCTCAAGAGCATATAACCGCGGGAACATATCTCTCAATCTACCACCGGAATACCATTTATCTTCCCAAAACAACATAGTCTCACCATTCCCCAACTTTACATGGATTAAATCCTCCACATTTATACCCTTTTCTTTCAATCTTTTGACCTCTTTAACAATCGTGGTCCAACATGTTTGGACCCCCATAGTCGTATCCCCCACAAGCTTGCCATCATCACCATGGATAGCTTTGATAACTCTCGTCCATAACGAGGCCTTTTGAGAATAAAAACGCCAAATCCATTTAATCATGAGGCCTCTATTAAGCGCATATAGACTCGAAACCCCTAAACCCCCTTTATCCTTAGACGTTAAAACATTCTCCCACTTCACCCATGAAGTTTTACAAGTGTTATTATCAATGTTGCAAAAATCGGCCGAATCGGCCGATTAATCGCTAATCGGTGATGCACCTTGTCGATTTTCGAAAATCGGTGAAAAAATCGGCCTAGGCAAAAAAAAATCAGAAAAAATCGGTCAAAAATCGGCCGAATCGGTCAAAAATCGGCCGAATCGGCCAAAAATCGGCCGAATCGGCCAAAAATCGGCTGAATCGGCCGAATCGGTCAATTTTAAAAAAATAGAAATTTAGGCATTTTACTTAATTTGGGGATCGTTTATTTCACTTATAACGTACAATGGGCCTCATAATCAGAATTGAAGCCTTTTATTGAGGTTTGGAAACATAGAAGGCTTGGAATCAGTTAAGATCTTTAGTTTGCTCTCCAGAAATTTCCAAAACATGTAGGAAATGCCAAACCGATTAATCACCGATTAATCACCGCCTTGACCGATTACAGGCTGCAGGGTGGTCGACCGCCCGACTACCGATTCACGATTTTTGCAACATTGGTTATTATCATGGCCATTAAAAAATCGACAACGAATTGATTCAAGAGCTTTAAGGACATACGAAGGTACTTTAAAAATAGACATATGAAAAATCGGCATCGATCCAAGGACAGATTTTAAAAGAGTGAACCTACCTCCAATGGAAAGAGCTTTTAGCTTCCATTTAGACAAACGCGCCATCACTTTATCTATCACCTCTTTCCAAGCTTCCTTCCTCGACATATTATCACCAACCTTCGTACCAAGATAGATAAATGGAGTCTTGAGGATAAGACATCCAAGTTTAGAAGCCGCGTTTTGAATCTTCCCCTCCTCCACATTAATACCCATAATCTTACTCTTGCACATATTGATTTTTAAACCAGAAGCACGATAAAAACAATCCAAAACTTTCACAAGAGTATCAATATTGAGATCACTCCATCTACCAACAAAGATTGCATCATCCGCATAAAATAGATGGGATAAACATACCTTAGAATTAATATTGATACCCGAGTATAAACCTCCATCCACCACGCGTTGAAAGGACACATGTAAACTCTCCATGATGAGGATGAATAAAAAAGGAGATAACGGATCTCCTTGTTTAAGCCCTTTATAGAATTGAAATTCCTCCGTGGTACTCCCATTTACAAGAATAGACCCTCTAGAAGAACTTAAACAACCTTGTATCCACATTCTCCATTTACTGCTGAATCCAAATTTATTTAAGATGTCATCAAGGAAATCCCATCTAACCGAATCGTATGCTTTTTCAAAATCCACTTTAAAAATAAGAGATTGTTTTTTCTTTTTACGACACCACTGAATAATCTCGTTAAGGATAAATGGCCCATCTAATATTTGACGATCCGAAACAAAAGCCGACTGGACCTCATGAACAAGATCTCCGATCACAAGAACAAGACGATTCGTCAGAACCTTAGCGATAACCTTATATAAGCTCCCAATTAAACTGATAGGCCGAAAGTCTTTGACCTTATTTGCATCAATGATTTTGGGAATCAAAGCAATAAAGTTAGAATTACATCCATTCGGAATCTCTCCATACTTAAAGAAACATTCGACTGCCTCATAAAGGTCTTTTTCAATCGATGTCCAGAAGTGACGAAAAAATCTAAACGAGAACCCATCTGGACCAGGAGATTTATCACAACCACAATCCCACACGGCCTTTTTTACTTCATCTTTAGTAACCATTCGATCCAAAGCTTCACATTGATCAGAAGATAACATATTCGGAAAGCAAATATCTATCTTAGCTCGATTCGTTGAAGGCTTATTAAATCTGCTACGAAAATGCTCTAGAAATTCTTGCTTAACCTTCATTGGATCCTCGATCCATTTACCATTTTCCAAAACACCTCTAATACTCATTTGGTGACGTTTCTTATTTAACATACCATGAAAGAATTTTGAGTTCTCATCTCCCTCGACAATCCACTTAACTTAAGCCTTTTGAGCAGTTTCCAACGCCTTAGAATTATTAACCTGTTGAATCTTATTAAGGATCTCCAACCGATTATGGTTCGAATGCACCGAACAGTTGCCCTTGTCGATCTCCTCATCCACCATTCGGAGATTCTCTTTAAGATTAAACATCTCTTCGCTTGACTTCGCTTTATAATTAGATATCCAACCTCGGATTTTCTCTTTTATGAACTTCAATTTGTACATGAAATTTCGGATGGCATTGTTCTTGTTACCGGGAGCATTACACCAAGCGTCTCTAACCATCTCATCGAATCCATCAATATCGATCCAATAATTGAAAAATCGAAAAGGAGTTGGACCGTAATCAAAAACAGCTTCTCGTAAAAGGATTGGACGGTGGTCCGATATATAACGATCTAAAGCCATGGCATTCATATTAGGACACGATTGCAATAAGTTGTCGGACACTAGAAACCTATCCAACTTGCTCATCTTTGTAGCAGATTTATGACACCAAGTAAACGTACTGCCGCCAAGATGGACCTCAGACAAGCCCGCGTTACGAATAAAAGAATTGAAAATATCTGCATCATGCGGTTTGAAAATCGATCCAAACCTTTCTTCTTTGTATCTCACTTCATTAAAATCTGTTGGAATCATAGTTTTCACTATTTTATGAAGTCTCGGTCATTTGTAATAATAGGTTGCTTTAGTTATTTATTACTTACAATATTGATTATGTATTAAGTTTTCTAGGCTTATGAATGAGGTCCATGGGCCTCAAGCCCATACGATTTGGATAGTGGAAGGAGAGGGAGTGTTGCCCTAGCTCCTTCCCTATAAATAGAAGCCTTAGGTCTCATTTGTATTTGGTTGGTTATTTGAAACATTAAGGAAACTCTTGCAATTCATATTCTCTAAATTTCTCATAATCATCCCACTCTCATTCTCATCTCATTTCTATCTTTATTGTGCTTGTGTTTACTAAATGGTGACCTAACAAGTGGTATCATTCGCCATATGAAGGTGTAGCTTTTGTTTTTTCATTGATTTTGTTCTTAAACTCGTTTTTTTATATTCGAATTTTTGTGAAATATTAGTACTTTCTTGCTTGTTTCTTGGTTTTTTTCACATATTTGCTTACAAACTTGTGCTACAAATCAAAACAAACAAAAAAGTTCCAATTTTTTTCTTAAAAATTCGAATAGGGTTATTTGTATTTTTTTTCGAAATCTTCTAAATTTTTGAAAAAGTTCTTAAAGTTTTCAACTTTCTTAAAAATCTCTTCATTTTACACATAAAAGTACAAGAATCTTGAAATAAAAACGAGTTTTAGGATTGCTTTCTTTGAAAAACAAAACTTACAAGTTATCGAGAACCTGCTATTTGCCTATTTTTCGAGATCTTCTCAAAGTGCACTACCTCGACTTCGTTTGTGTGGACTCGGTATTTTCTTTCTTGTATAAGAAAGTTAAGTACTTCGACTTTTGGGAAAGTTTTCGAAATTGTATAATTTCAAAAACTGAGTTTCGCAATTTGTGTTTTTTCGAGAAAAACTTAAATTTTTCGAAATCACAAAGTTATCGAGAAACTGATTAAAAAGTTTCGAAATCTTGTTTTTCTCGATAAACCTGCCAATTTCGAAATTTTGTTTCTCGATAAAAAACCACAAAGTTTTCAAAAACTGTGTTTCTCGACAATCTGCCAAGTTTCGCAAAACCTGTTATCGAAATCTCATATTTTGCAATCTGAAGTTGTGCTAAGTTTCTCGATACTTGGTTAATTCTACACTTTCTACAAGATCCATTTCTACACAAGTGTTCTAAGATGTCTCAACCACCTAATCACTACTTTCCTCATGTTCAACAACATCCACCTCAGCAACAACAACCTCAGCAGTATCAGCAACAACATTACCTTCCGCACCAAATGAATCAACAACCTTCTCAAAGACAAACATACAATCCACTACATCATTACCTAATGATGCAACAACATCAGATCATTCCTCAACAACAACCATATCAAGTGCCACAACAAACCACTCAATTTTCCTCCAAACAACCTCACTGGTTTGACAGAATGTGTGAAGTTATTACAACTCAACAATCCCGACATGAGGCAGGATCA
Source organism: Artemisia argyi (assembly GCA_030686995.1). Classification (NCBI taxonomy): domain Eukaryota; kingdom Viridiplantae; phylum Streptophyta; class Magnoliopsida; order Asterales; family Asteraceae; genus Artemisia; species Artemisia argyi. The sequence goes on along the minus strand of CM060691.1, from coordinate 149,848,783 downwards.
CTTGAGACACCACCAATGCTAACACCTGGTAACTATGTACAATGGTCAAGTCGATTCCTACGATTTCTTGAACTAAAGAAACCTCATGGGCAATTCTTGAAGCAAGTGATACTTGAAGGACCATTTGAGTGGCCAACAAGATTTGAAGCTGGTGATCCAAATGCTGATCCTCCACGTCCTCCTGGTGAAAGACCTCTTCCAGAAACTGCACTCACTGAAGAACAGAAACTACATCGTGAAGCTGATCAGTATGCAATGGCTTATATACTTCAAGGTATACCTAATCCGATTTATCGAAGTGTCGATGCTCAGAAAACAGCCAAAGCTATGTGGGAACACGTTCATCTACTTATGGAAGGCACTCAATTGAACAAAGATGACATGGAATCCAAGCTTTACATGGAATACACTGACATCACAATTGAACCTGGAGAGTCACTTGAATCCTACTATCATCGTTTCACAAATGTGGTCAATGATCTGGAACGTCATAAAATCACAGTACCAAGGATCGCTGTGAACTCCAAATTTGTTGGTAGTCTTGGCCCTGATTGGCATAAATATGTGACATTTGTTCGTCAAACAAAGAATCTGCATGATGCTCCATATGGTTTGTTGTATGATTTTCTGAAACACCATGAACCTGAAGTGGAAAAAGATAGAGCTCTACGAGGAGGATACACACCAACATCAACACCAAATTCTTTGGCTCTCGTAGCTCAATCTCCCTATGCTCCACCACCAATGTCTAATCATGCATATGTTCAAGAGCAGAACTACTTCAGTAATCCACAATCTTCCACCTCGAACCAAATGGTCCCTTATGATTCATCTCTACAGAATGCTTCTACTCAACTTGTTCCGTTAAACAACAATGATGCTGTGTACTACTCCAACTCCAATGACGATGACGATGATGACTTTAATACGTTGAATCAGGGACTTGCTCTTATTGCTCGTGCTTTTAGCAAATTCTCCAACAAAACAAACAACCGTCAACGTTCATCTTCTAACACAAGGAATCAAGCTGTTGTCAATGATGGAAGAGTGGAAATTCAGAATCGTAACTATGGTCGATCTGGTTCAGGAAGTTCTTCAGGAAATTATGGGAATGATCAGAGGTTTAGTAACAATGGAGGGTTCAACAACAACTCATGATCTTCTCAACAAAGGTCTGAAACAGTTGCAACAAGGAACTCCAACTCAGGGAATGCAGTGTGGTGCTATAACTGCAATGAACAAGGTCATATAGCGACTGCATGTCCTAAACCGAGAACTCGGGGGAGTAAGTTTCACAAGCAGGCATTACTCATGGCTCTTCAAGATGAAAAGGATGGACATTTCCCTGAGCAAGACAACAACTTCATGGCAAATGTGCACAATGATGATGACATGGAAGATCTAGAAGCTAATGCAGCTGTGATGCTTATGGCCAACATGCAGGAACTTAAGCTTAATGATTCAGGTCCAGTGTATGACACTGACGGCTTGTCTCAGGTACATGACTTCAATGCATGCTTTATAAATGATATAACCTCACCCTCTGCTTCTGAATCAGATATGGCGCAAGTTGTTCCATCTAAATCATCTTCATCTTCTCAAACAGATGAACAAATAAGCACAATTGTCATATTTGATGATGACACAGTTGTTTCATTTGATGATCCGATTGAGGATGATAAAAATGATCATTTAGAACAACATGAACCATCCTTTGATCCAGACCCTGACCTCATATTGTTATCTAAACAACTGGATGCTCAACAATTGCAAATTTTAAAATGCAACGAGAAAAATAAAGTGTTAAAAGAGCAAAATGCGTCACTTGCACGAGACATTGAATGTTATAAAATTCAGCTTTCAAATCAAGAAGAGAAGCTTAAAAATGCAAAAAGTTTTGAAAAAGCTTTTCAAGATTCTTACAATAAAGAACAAGATCTTCAACGCAAAATACAAGATATAATCGAGTCAAATGGAAAGTTGATTTCGAAACTCGAAAATGAAAAGTGTGAATTAAAAATGCAAGCTGAACGTCTTCAAATAGCTCTTTCAAAAACAGAAACAGAATTGTCAAATTGCAAAAAGGAGTTTTGTGAACATAAAAAACGAAAAAGGAAATATATAGATGACTTACTCAATGATATTGTTGATCTTGAGAAACAACTCAAAGAATTTCGTCACGTTGTTTACAAACACGGGAACTCTGTCACAACAATTCAAAAGTTTGCTTTAAAACCGAGACCCGATAAAGGATTTGCACTTTGCGATTTTAAATCAATGTTTCTTCACAAAGCTTTCAAAGAAAATCCTAAGATTTACAGTATTGATCATATGTTTGATAATACAATTGTGCGTGCTGTTGTTTTTGATACTGAGGAAGAAGAAGAACTTGAAGACGAGAGTCGATCAAAAATGAGTTATGTTCAATATTGGACACCATATGACTATTCAAAAGCTCCACCTCTTTCTAAATCTTTTGTTACTCAAAAAGATTTACCTAAGAAATCATGGTTTATCGAAGAGTCATATGTTTCATCTCATGATGAGGCCCCTGTCCAAACTGTAGCACAAATAAATGGTCCTTTACCATCATCCGGTGAACTTACACCTTTACCAAAAACTTGTCGTGTCTTAAATTATTTCAAAACATTTATGGAAGACATCGAAATTTTGGAGGAAACAATTGAACGTAATTCTGAAATAAAAATTGAAACTTTTCAATCCGCTTACGAGCGAGAAAAGAGAGATATTTTTCAAAAACAAATGAAGCCAATTGTTCAACACCTCCGTCTATGTGCTACACGTTGGGATCAGGAACTTCAAAAGGAGGTGCAAAATATGATTCACGTTTTCAACTCTACTGAAAATGAGATTTTGGCTCAAAAGCAAAGAAATAGAGTTTTAAAAAATGATGCTGATCGACTCTTGGAACAAGTTCTCAATGCTGATATTTTGTCTGTTATCATGAATGATCTCTATAAATCTGGTACTTCTATGCTTATGGATGATCTTTGTGTTGATAATAATTTGTTGAATGAGGAAATTGAGACACTCAAACAGGAAAATGATAAGTTGAGAAGTTCAAATGATGATGTGACAAAACAATTTTCAAAAGAAATTTGTCTACTCAAACAGAGGATTGAATGGTGTCAAGCTAAAAGTATTGAACGAGAATTGGAACTTCAAAAACAAAATCTTTCAACCTCTTGTCAGCTTTGCAAAAACAATGAGTCTTTCAAAAGTTTGTGTCTCAAATACGAGCAAGAAATTGCGGATTTAAAAATTGAAAATGATGCATTTCTACAAAACCACATTGACATTAAACATTGCAATGGCATACTTGAGTTAAATATTCAGGATAAGAATCACATCATCAGCGAATTGAAAGAGAAAATTAAGATACTCCAAAAAGGAAAGTTTGTTGACACCACGGTGATAGCACCAGGAATGTATCATGTAGACAAAACTGATAAAGGAAAGGTTGTTCAAAACACTAATGTTGATAATTCCACTTCTACAGGACTAGTCTCCACTACTAGCGTTAGCAGACCCAAGCGAAAAAGTAAAAAGAAGAATAGGATCCTGCAACGTAAGAGAGGACACCTAGAAGCTCAAGAAGTAGAAGACCAACTTAGGAATTTGAATAAAACTCATGTTGCATCAGATTTAGATTCTAATCTGGCAAATTGTAATCAAAATCTAAATGTAACGAATGATGAACCTTTGAATGTTTTGAATATTAATGCATCTTGTGTGTTTTGTCGTAAAAGCGTATCATCTGGTGATCATACAAAATGTTTAGCTAATTCTCTTCTCAATCGTCATAAGAAACGTAGGACACGCATTCCTTCTAGGCCCACTATTGCCTCTAAGTCTAACTTAGGAAAGCCGTCTTCTACGGTTTCTAATGAAGCTGAAGTTACCCCCATAGGTGCCGAGAACAAATCTAGGAATGAGCCAACGAGTAGTGCATTTAACATTAGGAAAGCAAAAACTAGTTGGAACTGGCAACGTTGGTTACAATACAAACCAGACTTTAAATGGATTCCTAAATTGTTGAATAAATGTGTTTCTAACCAACAGGAACCCGCACTGTCTTTGGGTTCCACCCTTACTTCTGTTCCATCTGTGTCTTCTTCTTGTGATGCAGGTGGTACAGATTGTTCTCTGGATTGTTGATAGCGGATGCACCCGACATATGACAGGCAATCTCAAACTGTTGAAAAACTTTGTCTCAAAGTTCATTGGTACTGTCAGATTCGGGAATGATCATTACGCTTTAATCATGGGATATGGTGACTATGTAAGTGGGAACATCGAAATAAGCCGTGTTTATTATGTGGAAGGCCTTGGCCACAACCTTTTCTCTGTTGGTCAATTCTGTGATGGGGATCTAGAAGTTGCATTTCGTGAGAAAACTTGCTTTGTTCGTGACTTACAAGGAAACGATCTTATGTCTGGCTCACGTGGCTCCAATCTTTATACAATATCAATGTCAGATATGATTGCAACATCTCCGATATGTCTTCTCTCCAAAGCAGAGTCAACTAAATCTTGGTTATGGCACAAACGTCTTTCGCACTTGAATTTCAAAACCATGACGGATCTTGCTCGTTATAAACTTGTTGATGGATTTCCAAGATTCCGTTTTACCAAAGATCACTTATGTTCTGCCTGTGAACAAGGAAAAAGTACTCGTGCTCATTTCCCTTCTAAACCTGAACACAGTACGAATCATGTTCTGCAACTGCTTCATATGGATTTGTGTGGACCGATGCGTGTTCAAAGTATCAACGGTAAACGCTACATACTAGTAATCGTCGATGACTTTTCCAAATGGACTTGGGTTTATTTCTTACGAAGTAAAGATCAGGCTCCTTCAATGATCATCACCTTTCTCACTAAAATTCAAGTTCAGTTACGCAACACAGTACGAATAGTTAGAACTGACAATGGAACTGAATTCAAGAATCAGACACTTAGGTCATATTATGAGAAAGTGGGAATTGAACATCAAACATCTATTCCTAGAAGCCCAGAACAGAATGGAGTTGTTGAAAGACGCAACAGAACGTTAGTCGAAGCTGCTAGAACTATGTTGATTAATGCTCAATTACCAGATTACTTATGGGCAGAAGCTGTTTCAACCGCATGTTATACTCAAAACCGTTGCATGATCACAAAACGCCATCGCAAAACTCCATATCAAATTGTTCACAAAAGGAAACCGAACATCGATTACTTTCATGTATTCGGAGCACTTTGTTATCCGAAAAATGATCGTGATGATTTAGGTAAACTTAAAGCAAAGGCTGACATTGGAGTGTTCGTTGGATACTGTGAAAATTCCAAAGGTTTTCGGATATGGAATCGTCGAACAAGAGAAATTCAAGAAACCATTCACGCTAATTTTGATGAACTCACACAAATGGCTTCTGAGCAACACAGCTTAGGACCCGAATTTAACCGTCTTAACTCTCCGGCATCTTCAGCTGAACCATTGCCACTCAACCGCAAAGAATTAGAAACCTTGTTTGCTCCACTATTTGATGACACAATTGAATATCGTCCCACTGAGGTCTCACCTAATTCCGCTGCTCAACCTGATAACATTCCAGTACCAGACTCACCTCAACAAACTACTACAAGTGTTGAGAGAGACGGTCCTCCAATTGTATCACCATCAACAGCAGAACAAACTGGTTCTAACTCCCGCCATCCAGCTGAAGATCCAACACCACTATCAGTTCCACAACCCGCAGAGAATGATCCTGATGCGTTCTTCAATCCATTTGCACCGGCTCCTACAGTTCCTGATATAGCTGAGTCGTCAACACGCAATTTAGATCCTGCTAACATGCGAGATACTTATCAACTACACCCTTCAACACACAAATGGACTCGAGACCATCCACTAGTTCATATTATTGGCCATCCAGATGCACCTGTAATGACGAGACAACGACTTCACACTGATGGAGAAACTTGTATATATGCACTCACAGTTTGTCACGAAGAACCAAAGAACATCAAAGAAGCAATGACCTATGACAACTGGATTGAATCTATGCAAGAGGAATTTCAGCAATTCATAAGATTAGAAGTCTGGGAATTAGTTGAACGACCTGACGGAGTCTTTGTCATTGGGTTAAAATGGATCTGGAAGAATAAGCTAGATGCTGAAGGAACTGTCATACGCAACAAATCACGTCTGGTAGCGAAAGGATACTCTCAACTGGAAGGACTTGATTTTGCTGAATCCTTTGCTCCAGTGGCTAGACATGAAGCTGTTCGAATCTTTTTGGCCTATGCTGCACACAGGAATATGGTGGTTTACCAAATGGATGTGAAAACAGCATTTCTTAATGGAGAACTCCGTGAAGAAGTTTATGTTAGTCAACCTGAAGGCTTCGTTGATCCTGAGCGTCCTAATCACGTTTACCGACTCAAAAAGGCACTCTACGGACTCAAGCAAGCCCCACGGGCGTGGTATGACAAACTGTCCACTTTCTTACTGGCCAATAAATTTTCTAAAGGATCGGTGGATCCAACACTGTTTACAAAAACCTACGAGGAGGACTTACTTGTTGTTCAAATATATGTCGATGACATCATTTTTGCCTCAACAAAAAGAAGTTACTCTAATGATTTTGCAAAATTAATGAAAGATAATTTTGAAATGTCCATGATGGGTGAACTTTCGTTCTTTCTAGGACTTCAAGTTCATCAATCACCCCGTGGAATTTTTATAAATCAGTCTAAATATGCTCTTGAAAATTTGAAAAAACATGGAATGATGTCTTGTGATACCTATAATACACCAATGGGCTATACCACAAAACTAGATGCTGATTTACATGGGACTCCAGTTGACCCTACCAAATACCGAAGTATGATTGGGTCCCTCATGTATCTCACAGCTAGTAGACCTGATATAGTATTTGCTGTCTACATGTGCTCTCGCTATCAGTCTAAACCAACTGAAAAACACCTCAGTGAGGTCAAAAGAATCCTTCGATACATAAAGGGAACCATTAACTTGGGAATCTGGTATCCGAAGGATTCTGGTTTTGAACTAATTGCCTTTTCAGATGCTGATCATGCAGGATGTTTAGACACACGCAAAAGTACATCTGGTGGATTACAGTTTCTTGGAGACAAACTCGTGTCATGGCAATCTAAGAAGCAGGACTGCACCTCACTGTCGTCTACAGAATCTGAATACGTAGCCATGTCTGCTTGTTGTGCTCAAGTCATCTGGATGAGATCACAACTTAAGGATTATGGCTACCTATTCAACAAGATTCCAATCTACTGTGACTCCAAAAGTGCAATTGCTATCTCCTGCAACACAGTACATCATTGCAAATCCAAACACATCGATCTTCGATATCATTTCATCAAAGAGCATGTGGAAAGGGGTACAGTTGAACTTTATTTTGTTGGAACTGAGTACCAATTGGCGGACTTACTTACCAAATCCTTGGCACCATCAAGGTTTGCCAGTCTAGTTCACCAAATTGGTATGAGATGTTTGACACCAGAGGATCTGGAAAAGTTTTTAAAATACCACTGATCGTCAAACATCACAACTATCTCTGTATAATATTTTGTTTTCTCTCTTTACTATTAATTAATATAAACACAAAAAGATTTTTCACATTTCATTTTCTCAAAAAAAAAAAAAAAAAAAAAATGCAAGTATATCGCTTCCATTCAACACCTTGTTCTTACTTTACAAGTGTTGAGGGGGAGTCACGCTTAAATCTTTTACCAATTTTAATTGGTATACTTGCATGTTTCTCGTTATTTTACGGTTCTTCAGAGTGTGTGGACGATTTCTTTTACATTACTTTGTCTCATTTGTTTTTACGTCTTCATAAGTTAACTTTACGGATGCATCTCTCTAATATCACTTAGGTTTGCTAGGTTAAGTTAGGACTCTAATAGACATATCTTAGAGTTAAGGGACTATAAGTGACTAAACTCTAAATTTTTCAAAATAAAACAAAACAAACAAACCGTACCATCTAAAACCCACAGTTTCATAAACCTTAAACCTCTTAAACCCTTTCATCTAAACCTACGTCTCTCAATCATTCGTGTTATCCACGACCTTGATCATTAAATTGTAAGTTCCTATGGATTCACTAGGGCATTACAAACATAGGATCTTGGTTAATTGGTTTTTCAACGGTTCGATCTCTTGATTTCTTGATGTCGAGAACTAGGGTTAGGATTTCGAAAATTGCGATTAACATGTTGTGGTGATTAATTCTTGATGGGGTTTAGTTACTTGGCTTGTTTCTAATACTTTCTCATCATTTATCTTTTCATTCCATCATGTTTACTTTGTTTTCGAATTCATAAGAATGGGTCGAAGTGGGTTTATAAGCTTCTGTGATTATTGGGTTGTTTTTAGTGGTGGGATTTGCTTCTTAGGTCTCTTATTTGCATGTTTAATCTAGCTAGGATATTTCACATAGTTTGAACATGATTCTCGATATACTTGTATACTTCGTTCGTTAAAATTATCAAGATATATGTGTCCTATATGTTGTCTACTGTGGTATGTGTCTTGATAAGCATCATACAAGTAGTTGTGATATGATAGAATCTATGATACTCATTTGTCTCAAATTCATTAAGTTATCGAAAACATGATTCTTGAATATTATCGAAGTCTTTGTGATTTTTGCCTAAGTTATGTTAATCTACCTTGGTGACAGGCCAAATTCATTGGAAAAGTACTTTGTGAAGGAAATGTACGTGTGAATTCTACATAATGTGAATTAATTCTTGTATAAGAATTTTTTCGAGAACCTGAGTATTATCGAAATCATTTCAAACTTATCGAGAAACTATTCTTTTCAAAATCATTCATTTTTCGAGAACCTGAGTTTTCGAAATCATTATTTGGGCTGAAATTTTTCGAAATCATCTGATTCTCGAAAGTTTTTATCGAAAATTAATGTTTCTCGATAACTCAAAATAATGTTTCTCGATAAAATAATGTTTTATCGAAAAATATTGTTTCTCGATAAATGATCTCGATAAAAGACAGTTCTGAGAAATTTTTTCGAAAATTACTTTCTCGATAAATTTTTCACTACATCATTTTTCGAAATCATTCAGAGTACAATATTTTTTTAAAATCTTCAGAAGAAAAAGATTTCGATAAAAGTCAATAATGTGGAATTTTTCGAGAAGTCAATTTCTCGATAAAGTCCCACTATTACATTTTGTCGAAATCTATTTCAATGACATATTTTTCGAAATCTTGTTTGGCATTATCAATGTTACCTTGTTGTGATTCATCATTGTTGTGTAATGTGATGTAGCTGTGAATTGTGCTTGTCATGCTGTGCTTATTTGCAATATGCATTATTTGACTCATAACAAAATGACGCATTTGTGCTTAACTGTCTCAAGTAGATATCTGTATCCAAACTCTAAACTGTGCTAACACATAACAAATTTGGATGTTTGGTTTATGGTGATGCTTTTCAGATAAACATGGCTGAACACAAAGAGAACGTCGCAGAACAACCTCTTCCATTACTCACCTTGGATGACATCACTCCCGAGAACTACAATGTCACAATTGGCAACAACAACAATCCCCGAGTTGATTTCGACAAGTTGAGTATTAAAGAGAACTCGTGCAAGATTGTCAAGGATATTCTACTTGCACATCCATGCAAACCTCTACTCACCTGTTCTACCTCAGTTCCTCTGTTCTACCTTCATCAGTTCTGGCTTACGGCTCAGGCTAACTTGGATGATGAGTCTTTCACTGTTACATTGGATAGCCAAGAATACACTGTAGATCATGACATTCTTCGAACAGCCCTTCTCATGCCACAAACTGACAACGAATTTGCTCCTATACTACCTGACCTGGATCTTCTTGACTTCTTCATTGAATTAGGATATGAGGTTGATGATGATGTACCTCTAGTCAAGCTTTCCCAATTTAATGCCAAGTATATCCCTCAGCCTTGGAGAACATTCTGTCTGTTGGTGGTAAGATCTATATCTGGAAGGAAAAGTGGTCATGAACATCCAAGGCTCGAACACCTGCAAACATTCTGGGGAATGGTGACTCTGACACCGATTGACTTTGCAGTTCCCATCATGAATGATATCGTCCACAGTATTCAGACTGAACGTGCGAAGACTATGATACCATTCACAAGATTCACCAAGCTTATCATAGAACGTCTCTGCAAAAGTTCTCCAGAATTCATCAAAAGGATGGCTGATCCTAATGAGCCGAAGCACCTCTTCGAGGACGACTTCACCACCTCATTCATCAAAACGACCACTTCCTCAACAAAGATCAAAGGAATGAGGATTCCCGAATACCTTCTGAATGACAATATTAAGAAAAGGGCGAACTTCAAGTTGTATGATCTGGCTTACAAAGGGGAAAAGGAAGAAGCAACAATAAAGACTCGAAGCAAAGGAGGGGCAAAGTCTGGGAGTACTACAAGCACCACTACCTCACCACATACTAGATCTAAGGCTGCTCCCAAGACTCAACCCTCTGTTAAACCCAAGCCTTCTGCCAAGCCTAAACCAACACCCAAGTCTAAACCAAAGAAGAAGGCAACTCCTGAGTACATTCTTCGTGATGAACCTACACCTCCACCTTCTGACACCGAATCCGAGTTCGACACTGAATCTGAAGAAGAAGAACCAGACTATGAACTGAGATACAGAGCACCTGATGAAGGATTTCCTGCAACAGAGATCGCCATACAACAAAGTCTTGAAACTTATGAAGAAGAGACAAGGAAAAGAAAAGGGATTACTATTAATGAGCCTAATGATGATGAAGACGAACCAATCGTTGAACCTTTGGTCGATAAACGCAAACTGAAGAGTATAGTTGTCGACACTCGAGCCGAAGAAAAGCAGATCATGAAAGAACAAAGGAAAGCAATTCTCGAAAGCCGACTCATGTCTCAACCATTGACTCCACCACCTATCGATCAGTCAGAACATGAAGGCACTACAAGCAGCCTGAATCCTCCTGTTGTGTCCACAACATTAGAATCAGCCCCACAGCCAGATGACACCGTTAAAGACACTGACAAAACTGGAGATGTCAATATGACAGAGACTGCTAACATAGAGGAGAATGTTGGCGGCCAAGAGAACATAGCTACGGATCAGGAACATGAATACCTCATTACTCCAGAGTTTCTTGCTCGAGAAGCAGAGGAAGCAGAGGAACGTCGTAGAAAGGAAAACGAAGAGAAGAACGCGTTCGACACCAACATATTTCTTAAGTCATCCTCTCAGCAGACTTCCTCAGCACAACCTCCACCTCCTCAAGACTCTCCACCTAAGGATCCGACTCCTCCCACTTCTTCTTCTAACTCACACAACGAGTCATCGTCAGAATCATCACCAGAGCACTCATCTCCCACACCTTCTGAAACCGCATCTAAACAACATTCGATCAATGAACCAAAACAATCAGTTGATCTTCAGGAGCAAGTGAACAAACTTACCAACATGGTTACCAATCTTACCAAACAAGTTGAGAACTTCCAGGAGTCAACGCAGCTAATCGACAAGTTCTTGAAATCTGATTACGAAGGGTTTATCAGAACTGCAACACATGATTTTCTCACTGAAAATCTGGTTGAGATGATCACTCCTGAGGTAGCAAACCTTCTCAAACCAATCAATGACAACTTGGATCACAGAATTAGAAGTGTTACAAGGAAAATGTTGTCTACTACACCATTCACGCTTCACACCGCAAAATCTTCTACTGTGGCTCCAACCGTCCAAGAATTGTCCTTCAATAATATGCTTGTCAAACTCTTCGACAACCTTGCCACCAAAACCACGCAGACAGCTGAAGAAAAAGCCCTGTATGATGCTATGGTGGCTTACATGTCAAAGGAGTCATGCAAAGATGCTGCTGGAACCCGAAAACGAACAAGAAAAGATGACGATCCTGACCCAAACTCCAAAGGCAAGAAACCTAAGTCTGGAACAGGTCCCTCATCCTCTCTACACCAACAAAAGGACTCCACTCCTCCTGGAAATCAACAACAACCCTCAACTACTGGCAAAGGACAACCTGAAGATGAAGAAATGTTCATGGAACACACTGATGACTTCCAGGATCAACATGACACCGATTACCGTGCTCCACCAACTCATGATTCTCATGTTGGTCCATCATCACCGTCCAAAGCCAAAGACAAAGATGCTACATCTAAGTCCAAGAAATCAAAGAAGAAGAAATGTCATTCATGGCTCGACAATGATGACAATCCTCAGAATGATTGGCTGACAGAAATGGTCCAAGCTCAACCTCCTCTCGAAGAAGAAGAACCACTTCCTGGTAACACTCTACAGTTTACCCAAGTCATTATGAAGGATCTTCACATCGACAAACTCACAAAGGCAGAGCTCAGGAGAATCAATAAGGATGCACAAGAATTTCTCAAGAAAAGATCTGGAAACAAAGTCGAATACGAGTACCATATGCAGAATATAGCTAGTGCAATGTCTGCCGACTTTGACTGGCTAAATCCAGAAGTGAATATCGATCTAAGTTCCAAGAATCATGAAAAACCTTACTTCACCGACTGGACCAAACCATTACCGTTGAAAGGATTTCCAGACAAACCTAAGATACCTTACAGCTTCTTCTTCAACAAAGATCTTCGTAACATCTAGCTCACTCAGGAGACATCCAAGAAGAAATATGCTTCCTCACTCACAATCTCAGTACCAGCCGCACGATATGAAATTCCGGCCATTGAAGAAACTACTCGAATATTCAGCAACTCCATCGTAGCTTACGACAGAGATGCCCTACACGGAATTCTACACTGGCCAGAACGTCGTCGTCTCGGTTATACCAGCAGATTAGGAGAGAAATCCTTGGAAAATGTGAAGCAGAAATCGAAGATCATCGCTATCTTGGAGATTCAACAGTCGCAGCGGTTTAACTACATATTCATGCGTGAAATTGTTGTTAAAAGACAAGATGAAAATAAGTACAAATTCTCCGAAGCAGACTTTCCTGACCTTAACCTTAATGACATAGAAGACATGTATCTCGAAAAGGTTCAACAAAGAATGCGTGGATTCGACAGAGATGTACAGTACAACTTCATGGCATCACTACTTCTTTACATCCGACGACTGATTGTTCAAGAAAGAGTGGAAGATCTTCAGCTTGGGGTGGAAAGTTACCAACAGAAGATCAATTTGACAAAGCCGCAATTCTACTTTGAGGGTATCTATCAAACACCACAGTTCACTCTCAACCAAGAACCTTTTGGTTTTACCTACATCAACAGCAAAAAGCTACAAAGTTTCATGAGGTTCGATGAGGTACACAAATTCTGTGATGTTACACTCAAGTCGGTTCGTGATGGGCTTGTCAAAAGGTTGAATGATGATCGCCGCAAGATAGCAAAGGGGGAACAACCTAGATGGAAATCCAGCATAAGAAGACAAGTTCGTAACTTTGTCTTAAAGATTGAAGAAAGGCTATTTCGAAGGGAACAGATCAGACGACTGGAAAGCTATATCGGTGCCAGACCATCATTTCCTGTCAGAAACTTCGAAAGACCAGAACCCAAGTTCACTAACTTTGACGCTCCACTTCCTGACGAAGATTAACTTGGTACATTTGGTTAATTTCTTACATATCAATTGTTTCATTTGATTGAATTTCACAATGGTTTGTGCACACATAACAGTGTACAACCCGTACTTGTTAAGAAAGGACCCTGAGGTACGCTTCAGTGCCTCAATCCTAATATAAGGAGCGAAGGCTTCTTACTTTTGAGTAGAATTAATCAAACATTTATGATTTTTTCATAATTCTGCTCAAAAGGACAAGTGTTTCACCTCAATAAGACCTAATCACTTGTTGAGGGGGAGCACTTGTCAAAACAAAATACTTTGCTCTAAATCAAAAGTTCTTGGTGAATCTCCCCGTAAGACTCAAAAGGCATATTTTAATCTAAAAGTTTGTCAAAAACACCATTTTATATGCTATTTTTGAGGGGGAGAAAATGAAAAGGTGATTAAAATATACGAAGTCAAAGCTTTAAGTTGTATCATGTGCGAGCTAGACTCAGTATTGACCCAGGAATTGACGAGATAATACAAGTTAGTAACATCGAAAGGACTTATCCTCGACGGGTAATAACATCAAGCTAGTTACTAGAGATAGTTGTCACCTAAAAGCTGACAATGCATCTCTTTAACTAACCACGTAAGCGTGTCTCGAAAAGGATATGTCTGAGTAGAAATGTACCGTCTCGAGAAACTTTCTGTGAACTTGATCAGGCCGGGTAATAACTTCAAGCTAGTCTAACTAGTGATGTAAGCGTGTCTCGAATCGGTCGTGTTCACGGAAAGTGGATCAATTCAAAAGTGCTTGCTCCTCCCGCATGTGCAAATTTATTAAATACTTATGAGCACATGTGCAGGGGGAGCCCTTCAAAAGTGTACACAAAACTCTCAAAGTGTTAAACAAAATATTTGATTATCACAAACACTTTGAGAGATTTTCAATCAAAGGTTTCTTGGCTACTGTCGGAGTTATAAGGTGATTAAGATAGGAATATCCGTCCTATGATCCGCCAGAGCCGGAGGGATCTACCCAAGGACATCTCCCATAGTTAGAACTAGAAGTCCTTAGGTATGATACGAAAAAAGGAGAAATGAATGAAAGGGAAAGAAGGAGTTGAAGAATTAAAAAGAAAAGTAAAGTAAAGGGTGAAAAGAAATAGCCCTCCATATGTTCAACCTTAGGGCAGACACCGGGTTCAATACGTATGCTACTGGCTGTTGCAAAAGACAACACCGGTATTGAAGATTAAGTCGTCATGGACCCAGTGACGCAATGCACTAAACCTTCTTAACCACTCAAGTTCTCTTAAAAGGACTTGTTTCATTCTCATGGGAAACCCGCGTAACCTATCGACCTATCTCTTAGAGTCGGTTGATATTGAAGCAGGAGACACCTCCCCAGTCTCCGCATAGGAAACCTAGGTGTGCACTTATAGAGTCTAGAGACTTGAGATACATCAAAGATCTCTTAGGAACACTTAGTCCTTCTACAGCTGGTGTTCTACATCAATGGGCATCAGTTGTAAACTATCGAGTCCTTCGCAGATCTTAGCAATCTGCCGAGAACGTTTATGAGAGGATTACTTAAGTATTTCTCAATGATTGAACGGAAATCCTGCCAGGGTCAACATCAAACAGCCCTGACAGCAGGTCACTTCGGTAACCCCACAAGGGTTACGCTTAGTGTTTGCGGTGGTTCCATCTCGGTCTACAGTCGTGGAGTGATCCCCAGCGACTCACCCAGTCATTGAGCTACTTAGTAGGTCTCGTAAGCTCCTTCGGGAGTATCTGATATGGGAACGGCCTGGATAAGGATTAGAAGGAGTCTTCACAATATGCT
The DNA here is from genome assembly GCA_030686995.1 of Artemisia argyi. Classification (NCBI taxonomy): domain Eukaryota; kingdom Viridiplantae; phylum Streptophyta; class Magnoliopsida; order Asterales; family Asteraceae; genus Artemisia; species Artemisia argyi. The sequence continues at coordinate 149,833,320 of CM060691.1, read as the reverse complement.
GTTGATGAGCTCTAATTCCTTATCCGTGAGTACCGGTTGTTTTATTGCTAACTGTTTACTCGCAGGAACCTCACTTCCATGATGGTAGATTCCAACATGCTCATACATACATCTTGAAGTCAAAGAAAGCTCCCCCAAAGATCTTAGCAACACAAAGTTCAAAGAAAGATTCTGCGCCAAAAGAAGAATCTACAAAGTATTAAGACAAAGATCCCAAGGCATGAAAAGGAACTTTTTGCACGTGAAAGTTTAAGTTCAAAGATGTATGAGTATGTTGGAATGGCGGACAACCACCACAGACGTTGGAGTGACGAACGGCAGACAACTTCAGTACACTATCACTACATCATCACCAAAGAACAAAGACAAAGAGCAAAGTACTTCCATTATCATTCAAATCATTTCTGAAGACGTCTAAAGCTATGAAAGTCAAAGATTAAGATGCAGACGTCAAGCAACCATGATGACCGACCCTTAGGGGGAGATTGTTGGAATCATAGTTTTCACTATTTTATGAAGTCTCGGTCATTTGTAATAATAGGTTGCTTTAGTTATTTATTACTTACAATATTGATTATGTATTAAGTTTTCTAGGCTTATGAATGAGGTCCATGGGCCTCAAGCCCATACGATTTGGATAGTGGAAGGAGAGGGAGTGTTGCCCTAGCTCCTTCCCTATAAATAGAAGCCTTAGGTCTCATTTGTATTTGGTTGGTTATTTGAAACATTAAGGAAACTCTTGCAATTCATATTCTCTAAATTTCTCATAATCATCCCACTCTCATTCTCATCTCATTTCTATCTTTATTGTGCTTGTGTTTACTAAATGGTGACCTAGCAAAATCTCCCATCATAACTATTTCTCCCTTCCATTGAGCCGAATTTTGAGTTAAATAATCCCAAAGCATACGCTTTTCACTCGCCTCTTGAGGAGCATAAATTACCACAATCATAAGATCCATCCCTGATTTTAACCAAACCCCACGAATAATAACAAAATAATCCGATCTCATCACACTAGACTTTCGGAATGAATTCGGATCCCAAATGCAAAGGATACCACCCGAGTTCCCAACTGAATCACTATGCTCATATTCAAAAGATAAATTACCCCAACACGATCGGACAACCTGAATATCAATAGATTCCATCTTAGTTTCTTGAAGACCCACCAAGTTAACTTTATTTTTAAAACACAACTCCTTAACCCAATCTTTTTTAGCCTTTTGGGCGAGGCCTTGAACATTTAAAGACATAAAATTCATCTAATAACCCCACACTCTCCTTGTGATTTGATCATCTGCGTGATATCATTCACACACCCTTCCATATTGTAACCCATCGTTTGACCTACCTTCACAACCTCCTCCATAAGGCTTAAAATGGAACCTCCCGACCGCGGAATACTTGTTTTCTTGAAACGGCCCGAACCCATAGAATCGACCTTCATGTTAACCGAGTTTGAATTTTCTTTATCCCTATCCATGTGCACGAATGAATTATTATCTCCCTCATTCTCTCCATTAACCACCTTTTCCCGACCTTCTTCTAAATTCTGCTCCTTTATTATCTCTTCTGGCGTGAAACCCGGGGGGAATTGCAAGCTAGGATCTTTGTCCTCAATCTTTTCTTCTTCATTAAACTTGTCTTTATTTAATAAAGGGTAAATACCAAATGGGTCTACCGACTTGTTATCATTCTGTCTCTCAGGTTCCTCGAAAACAGTATCAGGAACCTCATCTACATCATTTACTTCTTCCTGGTCGCTATGAATCTCATCATGGTTATCATCATCCGACTCATCATCTTCTTCCTCCTCATCTGAAAACTCCGGATTCCACCCAGGTACTTCTATTGCTCGCAACCAATAAGTTTTCCCATGAAAAACAACTTTGAACTTTTCCATTATGTTCTGATGTGAAGTAGTAAGGAGACATAGTCTTTTCGAATGGTAATACTTTTCCTCTTCAATCTGTAAAATTCTTCCCCATTTCGAAGCAATTCGATTGAAAGTTTTTTCTGACCAAAGTTTAAAAGGAATTCCTTCAACATCCACCCATGCAATTCTCCCTTCCGGAGTAAAATCCTCATTTGCTAGCTTTAGATCCGAGAACCAAGAGTTGACACCTGCGTTAACCTTAAAACTATCTTTCGCCTTAGAACTTTCAAATTCGATAATGACCCATAATTCTCCTAAGTAACTGATCTTAAGGTCTTCGAAACCTTCATTGCTTAAAACCTTCTTAAGATTAGTAAGGGACGCAAACTCTTTAACTCTACCCATCAATGAATACTAGTATTTAACCTCGTACATAAACAAATTTGTGAAATAAGATTTTTCTATAAATTTATGTAAATTATTTTATACTTATGTAGTTATAATACCCGTACACACTGATTTTTACATAAACTTTTCATTATGTATTAATAACGATTAATATTATATATATATTTTTTGTTGTACGATGGATTTAACCTTGTTTAACTCATATGATGTTAAGATTGATGTTGTTTAAATTTAAATATTGATATCATGTTTAATACAACGTAATAACCATTGAAAAAATTATTTTTCTGATATCTTTATTTAATAATCTTGTTAATATTTGTTATATTATTAATATTCCGATAATTGTGGGGCCGTGACTCTATTTTAATATTTATATTCAAGTTCATAATAATTTTAGTTGTATATAAATTTTAAACTCGTGTACTTGTGAGTTAAAATTATAAAGAGAAATAACATTATTCGTATTGAACGCGATTAGTAAATAAAATATATATCTTTACTTAGCCTCATAAGAAGAATAATATAGGATGTTTGTTTATGTATAATCTCATGTATACATTTATATATCACAATAACTTGTATTTTATTTTGATATTTATAACTTGATGCATGTATATTAAATTATTATATCTTTTATATAATAAAACAAAACCCCTATTGGGAATTTTTCATTTCAGAAAAATGTATTCATACCTTATTTAGTAATAATTGTATTTTAAAAAAATATTATTTTCTTATTAAGTAAATTTTATATTTATCCATAACACAAGTAGAAAATAAGTACAAAAAATATAGATAAATTACAATTAACACAAGTAGAAGATAAATACAAAGAATAAAGATAAGATGCAATTAATAATAGGATTACAATTTTTAAATAATTATCTTTAATAATAAACAACTATAATTAAACATCATAAATCAAACAAAACAAAGATTAAATTATTTGTTTTTAATAAATAAAAATATATGATTCAAAAAATTAAAAAGAAAAACTCGCGTGTGTGCGTGCATTATAACTAGTATGATATTTATAAATAACAACAAAAAATATGTTGCTTTTTAAAAAACAATAATAAAGTTTTTTGGGTTGTTTATTAAATTTAAAAATTATTAAAAACACTTGAAAACTCATATGTTTAATTTAGTCCATATAACTTAAAATTTGACACCTATATTTTATTAATTATTCTACTTTTACAGGTTTTTTTTTTTTTTTTTTTTTTTTTTTTTTTTTTTTTTCATAAAATCGACGCATGTGTTTTTATACATGTTTATTTTGGTGTGTAAACACCAAAATACATACATGTGGTTTGCCAATTTTCACATTATATATCTCCGTCAGAAAAGAGTGGGAACACACCTTGTGTCTAAACTCCATCCAACTGTATGTAAAATTATTATGTTTCAATAATAATAATAATAATAATAATAATAATAATAATAATAATAATAATAATAATAATAATAAACATTAGACATTATACATCCCTGAGGACGAACAATGCAAATATTTTCCTTCATGTTAGATCCACATTAGAAGATAACGAGAAACTATTTGTGTTGTTCATCATCAAAGATGTATAATGTATAACGTTTATTGACGGATAGATGTATATGTCCAAACTTTTCGGACAAGGATGGTGTAAAAATGATCAAACCACATGGATGTATTTTAGAGTTTGCTCTATTCTAATGGATAAAATGATGAGATTGATCAAATTGAAACAAATTTTGACTTTTTGGGCCTATCAAAATGTTTGCTTTAAAAATTAAGTTTTCCCATTGGTCTATAAAAGTGCAAGGATGGATTATTGTGGTAAAATTATGTTAGCCTTACTTGTTTTACATATCAGTTTTGATACTAAAAAATCTTAATTTGTAAGATTTTTGAATGATCTATAACTAGATCTATATTGTGATAATGATAATTTAACTTACAACACTATAGATCTCAAAAGATTTTTATAAACTTTAAAAATAATTTAAATAAATGAAACCATTTTTAATATGGTATATACTTACTTTAAATCTGAAACCTAAAATATTCTGGAATATTTGACACACAGCTTTCACCATTTCTTCAATATTTGGATCTTTTTATATTGTTCTAAGTTCTAACCATAACTATAAGTCTATAACTATTAAAAAAAAGAAAAACATATCCCATGAAATAATGACCGTCGGCTTAAGTAAACCTTGAGTCAACATTGAGTTACTATTTCACAACGATAAAATAAAATCATTGATGCCATGTGGTCCTTCACAAGAGCTGTTACTGTTATTAGTACTTTCAACTCTATATATAACACCACACACACATAAACACCTTAAAACACACACTACTAACACAACACCACACCCACAACATCCACATTTTTTACGACCTCTATATTATGGGAAACTGTCAAGCTATTGATAATGCAAGTTTAGTCATACAAAATCCTACCACAGGAAAATCTGAAAGGCTGTATTCCAACATATCTGCTGCTGAGGTTATGAAACTTAACCCTGGCCACTATGTTGCTTTGCTTTTAACTACTACGTTGTACTCTTCACGACCACCTACGGGTAGTGACGTAACTAGCAAGGAAAAGAAGGGTGAAGGTGACGTCATCAAGAAAGTGCAACAGCAGCCGTTGAGGATCACTAGGATTAAGCTTCTTAGGCCTACTGAGAGTCTTACTGTTGGCCATATTTATAGACTTGTTACAACACAAGGTATGTTTTTATTTTTTTTGGATTTAAAAACCTTAGGGTAACTTTTTTCTTCATAAAATGGTTAGATTTTTTTTTTTTTAATTTTATTATTATTATTATTATTATTATTATTATTATTATTATTATTATTATTATTATTTTTTGTTGTTGTGATTTTGGTGATTAAAAATAATGTTTTGAAAACCGGGTCTGTGATCGACCCGGCCGAGTCAACCCGGTTTTATGCAAAATAACCAAACAGCCTATACACATGTCCAAACTACCATTTTTCTGCTGCATTATTAACACTATTTTTGCTGTAAAAATCAGCATAGAGACCATGTTTCTGCTTTTTTTGGCCCGGAACCGATTCAACCGGTTAACCCGGCCGGGTCGAACCGGGTTTCAAAACATATTGTTTTTGGGTTAATATGTTTACTACTCCGTATTTGGTTTTCATGGTAACAAGAAAAAACCCAAGAAAAGTACTTTATGATGACCTAACTGTACTGTAGATGATAAATAGTATGTACAATGATCAAATGAGGAAAAAGCACCTTGCAGTTTTGTTTTATGTACAGTAGTAGCCCTTAAGTAAAGGCGTTTGGTACAACTTTTTAAAATTTGTTTTAGGTTATGTCCGTACAAATGACGCGTAATGTTAACAGTACACTAGCTTTATGGTTGAAGAATACGTAGAGTCATTTAAGTGAAGAAATAATTGTGTTTAATTAACTAAAAATGTTGGATGGTTAAAAATATTTATTGCAATTTATGTTTTGCCTAGGCTCTACCATATTACCATCTAACACACGATGCTCCTTAAAACAATTGATATAAATCAGTGAATAAACGTTTACAACTTGTTTATGTATAATTTTTAAATGTAATATTAAATTGCAATAAGCAGAAAACATGTAGTACAATAATATTTTAATAATTATATTTGTTCTTATATTTTACAGAGGTGATGAAAGGATTAATGGCTAAGAAGAACAGCAAAATTAGTAATAATATTACTAAACTCAAACCTTCAGAACAACCTACTGGAAAACATGATCTGGTAGCTGTAAGATCTAACCAACCAGAAAAAACCCATCAGCAGGTAAATATCTGAATAATATTTTTTTTAATTTATTTATTTTTATTTTTTTTAAATTTATTATTTATTAAATAATTTTTTTATATGTGCAGATGAGTATACCGGAAAAAGATCGCCGGAGAACAGTTGCTCCGGCGAAAAAGCCGAAAGGATGGCATCCATCCTTAAACAGCATATCAGAGGCATCAAGCTAGCTATCTTTTAACTATTATTAGCCTCGTTTGTTCATAATAATATTAACCTTTTTTGATGATGTAATTTTTAGTTTTTGTTATGATGTTTTTAGGAGTTATCAGTACTAATGATAAAAAAATCTCTCATAAATGAGAAATTTATGGTTTGTTTGGTGCCTAAAATTACAAGTGCTAAAACCTTTATAACAAAAAATACAATGACTTCATGTAGCTTAAAAAAAGATATACGTGCACCTAGAAACTATCTTGTGACATGCTTTGTTTTGTGTTGCTGATTCATGTTTAAGTGGATATGAAAGGTTAATAATATACAAGTCAAATGGCTCTACTATTTAGGATATCTATTTCTACAATGATGCAAAATTTACTAAATAACCAAACATGCATAAAAATACTTTTACTTTTTTATATTAAAAGCTTAGGGCATTTATTATAGTGGGTTTATGGGTTTATGAAAAGGTCTAAGAAAGATGAAAAGATTTATGTTTATTTTAATTATAATGAACACTCATTTCATGTTTATGTGGCATGAAGAGGTCCTAATTCTTTAACCTTTTTATAAATTTAATACATTTAATGTATTTGTTAAAAAAGACATTTTATGAACTTGCAAATGTTTATACCATATTGAATGTAGGTTTATAAAATCAAAAAGTCTAAAATTTATTGTTGTATTAATGTATAAACCTTTGTAAAAGGTTTATTATAGTAAAAGAATTAAATACTTTATTCTTTAGGGAAATATCTGATTTAGGCCCCAGATATTGCAGCCATAATATATAGTTTTTTTTTTGAGTTAAACAAAATAATACATGCAATAATTTGAAACATCCTCATCTTATGAAAAGTTGAAGAAGCCAAATGAAGTAGTAGATGATGTATGAGAGAATTTTGTTTGTTATTTTTCTTTGACTTGGACTCAACGATAATAATAGAAGGCATGACATACATGGTGATTGTACCCACAAGTCATGTAATCTATACCCCATCCTTTTGGTGTGCAAGATATTGCTATTTTATTAGTTCAAATAGTAGCGAATGAATTTGTTAGGAATTTCATTAAAAGTAAACTTATTTAAAAAAAAAAAAAATTTGTTATCATGATTCTTATTTATAGGGGTGGAAATGAGCCGAGCCGCTCGTGAAAAGCTCGGGATCGGATCGGTAAAAAGCTCGAACGAGCCGAGCCTAAACGAGCTCGAGCCTAAATTGCAGCTCGTTTATTAATCGAGCTCGAGCTCGAGCTTTACATAAAAAGCTCGTTTGGGCTCGCGAGCCTAAACGAGCCTAAACAAAAATATGATATTTTAACTTATATACGAGCCGAGCTCGAGCTTATTAACGAGCTCAATAAAGATATATTACGAGCCGAGCTTGAGCTCGAGCCAAGCTTTAACTTTTAATGGCCAAATCGAATAAACGAGCCGAGCTCGAGCCGAGCCCGAGCCTATATAATATTCCACGAGCCGAGCTCGAGCTTAAAGTTTAAGGCTCGAAACGAGCCGAGCTCGAGCTCGAGCCTTTTAAAACTTAAACGAGCCGAGCTCGAGCTCTGGCAAGCTCGGGCTCGGCTCGGCTCGTTTCCACCCCTACGTTATTTAGTTAATGATATAGAGAAATCATCTAAAAATGTAGTGAATTTATCAACTTTTTTTTTTTTTTTTTTTTTTCCTTACCCTAAATTTTTTTATTTTGATTTTTGTATGTATTTATGCATGTAAAATGATCATTTTACTCTTCGCTTTCAATAGAGTGGTTACAAATATATAAGGGTAAAATGGTCAATTAACATGTATAAATACATACAAAACTCAAAATTCAAAAATTTGATGATTTAATAAAAGAATATATATATATATATATATATATATATATATATATATATATATATATATATATATATATATATATATATATATTTCACAAAATGCCTAGAGAATTTAGTCATATTTCAGTGACGCTCTAGGCATATTCACCGACATTTTTCATGTCTTGTGAGGTTTTTAGGGTTTTCATCATAACCGGCGAGATATTTTGCATACACTTGCGAGATACTAAAAAGGATGCAAAATTATAAAAAAATCTCGCACATTTTTGGAAAATGGGTATGTTAACAAATCAAAAGTTTTTTGGTACATTTTCTTTGGTTATCATAGCTTTTAACTTTTTGGCCGACTAATTCACGAGATTAATTTGTACATAGCTTAAAAAAAATGGTTTAATTTGTCATTTCCTCATAAACTTAGGAGGATCAACTTCTCATCTTTAACTGAAAAAACAAAAAGTTACTTGTGAACCACACAAGCAAATGAATTCGGACAAGCAGACAACCTTTATAATTATTTACTCCGTAGTTTCAATTTTTCTGTACCTTTTTCTCTCTTTTGCAAGCATCGTCTTACTATTCCAAAAAATTTCTTTTATATCCTCAATCATTGAAGTAAAACCAACGTGACATCTTTATTTTAAAGTTTTTCATGCATTGTCCCTCATTCATGCATCCTGAAAAACAGTGTTCAAAATCTTTTTACCTTGACATGTCATGGAAACCGCAAAATGACTCTGCAGATTTTATCGACCCATTGATAATGAAGATATAACCTAATAATCCAATATATCGACTTGAATATGTAACCACGCGAACACATAAAACATGCAAAAATAAGTTAGCCTAAAACGAAGATAACCTTTAATTCAAAATATTTTATGTGGCCTACGAAGATTTCATACTTTTCATATATGTCACATAGTGGTTTGGCCCAATAATGGGTCAAAATATTTGGTATTATGCTCTGAAATTGCATTTTCAAAAAATTTGTTATTTTTTTGCTTTCACTTGATTGAATTTTCTTATATAATGTGTGGAACCAGATATTATCGTCAATCACGCGATATTTTACGATGCCAATTTCAAATTTCCAGGTATTCATGTTTAGTTAGACAAAATGTTCACTGATAGTAGGTTCTCTTAGTATGCAAATAATTATACACTTGTGTTCACTTTCTCATGCTTCATGCACAAAGTAATAAACATATGCAACTATTTTGTCTTCTACTTTATCGATTCCTTGATTGTTTTTATAAAGAGTTGAAAAGGTTCTCGAGGATTTTTTTTGATACCCTTGTTGGTTAATCATAAGATGTTGAGGTTAGAATTTACACTTATTACCTATGTTTATTTCTAGTAAAAAGCGTAGTTCGTTTTTTTAAGCATGGATATGATTGAGGGTGTGTGTTTTTATTGGAGCATGCATGCTTATAAACATATTCAAGTACCAAACATGGAGCAGGCTAAACAAAAAGCAAACACTTGAAACAAAATCTAGACAAAAAGTAAAAAAATGACCAAAACATCATTCTTATGTTTTCTTTATGCATGTACTCCCATCTGTATGCCAACTTTAAGGAATTTAAAAGTTCAACAAAGATCCTATGACACACAATGAGAAATGGTGAAAAGGACAAGCATGGGTTTCGAATAAATTCGGTCATGACATGCAATGTACGTAATTTCTAGTTATGATGAGGAAAAAAGAGCCGCGCCGGGTCTGTTAAGCAGCCAATTATTTGTTCCTTTTCTTGCATTTTAGAAACAATTAACGTTGTTAGAAAACGATATAGAATGTTGCGAGCATTATACTACAGTTTAAGCAACTTTCGAGTCGTTTTTTTTTTCATTTGAGACGCATGTTTTGTATTGTAACATTCACAGGAAATGAAAGCTGGTGACACACATAGTGTTTGACTTTGTCAATCTGTGAAATAACTGAATTCTTAGTTCCCATAATAACGCTTGCTATTGATAAAAGTTAAATTATGGGCTTGAAAATATACAAACTTGAATGGGCTTGTAAAGATGAACCTAGTCTAGTGTAACATGGGCTTACAAAATGATGCCCTCTCCCTAAGTGCTGACTTGAGCCGTCGCCCACCTGGCCCAACACTTAGGCCGGCCCTGGCTGGTGGTAGCCGGTAGGATTAGGAACGATAAGTAATGGAATATGATTTCATTCATGGGTCGTTAAGACCGAGTGTAATAAGAGAGCTCAATGACTGTGGTCATCACTGTCACATCATCGATTACTTAGCACCTCTCTTTACAACCAATTTCATAACCAACTTAGTGTAATAAGACAACCGCGGTCATCACTAAAATATACACACTTTAACATGTATATCGCACCAAAACACACACAAAAGCCAAAAAAAAAAAAAAAAAAAAAAAAAAAAAACAAAAAAAACTCGGTCGTGTAGTCGACCGAGTCCTAGCTTGTTTGATCCATGACTGCGGTCGTGTAATAATGTAAGACACATCTTGCATGCCAAAGTGGCAACGAAGACTAGGACCACGACCATCTATCACACATGGTCTAATAGATTGTTTATTTACACTAAAATAAACAAAGTAACAAGTTTTATTTGAATTCTTAAAACTGATTACAAGTTAGGATCAAATGAGAAGTAAAAACAAAAATAAGAAGGGTGAGAAGAAACCACAACCATATATTTCATGCACTTACTAAAGTAGATACACCTCACTTTAAATTTCTATCTTTTATAAAATATGTCGTTAAAAATATTTCTCATTCTTTCCATTTTATTTTCTCTTTCTCACTTGATCCCTCATTCATCAATCATTTTCCATATATTCCAATCATATTTTGTTACTTGAGAGATATGTAATTTGGAGCATGGCTTATCAAATTTCCTTGTAAAATCAATTTTATTATTATTAATATCTTGTCTCAATTCCTACAAAAATCAGTTAGTAACCAGTGGCGAAGCTTGGATTTTTCGAGTGGGGGGTCGGGATCTAATTTTTTTTTTCTTCTTAACACTATGGGGGGTCGAAACCGAATTAAATTGGGGGGGGGGGGGGCAAAACCGAAAATACCGAAATTTTTCTACACGAAAACTATATACCCCTACATCGCAAAAAAAATTTCGGGGGGTCGGCCGCCCCCCCCCCCCCCCCCCCCCCCCCCCCCCCTATGAAGCTGCGCCACTGTTAGTAACCTTTACCACAAGGCAACCAAGACATTAACACACAGTAAAAGACAGCTTCCTTGCAACATCAGTAAAAAATCAAAATCTGTTATAAAACACAATCATTCAATTCACACAGCATGAAAGTATAGTTGTCTTTTACATATCGAACATGTGCCACTTTTATGATACACCAAATCTGGACCTAACGATCTAAACACCTACACATCGGCTCCTCAACTTTGCATGGGCCGGAATGGAAAGCCTTTCCTATACAGCATTCCGGTATTTATTTATAAACAAGGTGTTTATATAACAAACCATCACCATAGAGCATATACGGTAACCTTACCGCAAGTCCGCAAGGCTCACCTTTGCTAACTAGCTACACTTAACTTTTCACAACACACAACTTTATACACAATGGAGTAGAATTCAAGTCTACATATGTTGAAATGAGGCTTCAATAACATATACTGTCTCATCATCGAAAGTCATTCTTCTCTTGCGTACTTTTGAGAAGATCGATATCCATCCTACCACACGCCATACCATCTTCCATCTTTGTGTGGGGATATCATAATTTGATAAATCAATAAGATTCAACCAGTCATTGTCGTCAATAACTGCAGGAGTTAACAAGGTGTTTTGTTCTTGACACTCGTTGAATGTTTCACCAACAGTCACTCTACTAGTAGAACTACCTACACTTGGTGTAGAGGGACTCATTCTTGGATGATCATTTCTCGGTTTTTTGGGGGAATATGAGGCAGTTTGTTCAAATGCAGGACGTTTGGGGCTTTGACTTTGACTTTGAACAGCTACACCAATTTGAACAATTGGTGTACTAACCTGTGGAGAAGCAAGGAACGTGTGATCATATGTGTCAATTGTATCAGGAATCACCACATTAAGGTTGTTACGCAGAGAGTTCAAGGTGGTGCGTGATTGAAGATGGTTTATAAGAAAAGCCTCGCTGTTGAAAGAGACTACTTCCTCCCAATGTTCAGATGAAGATTTTATCAGTTCCTGAGCATCAGCCTGTGGGTACAATCAGTTAAAATTAGTCTGTGGTGTCTAACAGATCCACTCTAGTAGAGGTCGCAAGATTTTCTTTTCGGATTCAGGTTAAAATGGGTCAGGTCATGTTTAACCACAAACACTTTTTTCCTTGCTCCTATGACCAACTTTTTTTTTTTTTTTTTTTAATAAACAAACAGCACCTAAACTATTATTACGGATACAATGTTCTTACACTAATAATCTAGATCTTTGGATAAAACGATTAAATAGGTTTGCATTATAAACACGCTGCACGGAACTTTCAACCCGCTTGACCCATTCCTTTCTAGCTATATTTTTCTAATTAGGATAAAATTGACCCATTAATTGCCACCTTTACCCTATGGGATGTCTCACTATTTTCGCAATGACGAATTACTGAACTAAATTAGCATCATTGCTCATAACTGAAGATACCAGGCTTGGTCACACAAGTATCTTACTTTATCATTATCACTAACAGGTATGGATCCTCACCCCTTGCAAGGCCGGAGGTCCTTTTCTACCTTTGGTAGGGGTAAGGCTGTCTACGTCTCAACCTCCCCCATACACCATGGAAGACGGTATTGGACCCATAACCCGTGGAAGACGGTATTGGGAGTTACTTTACTTTACTTTTACTAACAGGTATGGATAATATTCATAGGTCAAACAAGTTGATAACCTAGATGAACTACGTAAAATATACCTTTTTATCATAAGGAAGCTTATTGCTAGGAATGAATTGAGATTCTGCAGTTAATCCCACCAATTGTCCAGAAATATTGAAAACCACCCCGTTACTCTTTTGGCGATCCCTTGGATGATGGTACAAGTATATTCCGTTATTATCCTCGCACTTTTGTGCATGGTCCATGATAACATTCCATGTGTTAGGATTTACGTCAAGTAACTGCAAAGACGACAACTGTGTCATTTATGCTCGTCATACCAAGACTCTGGTTGAGTTAGGCCTAGGAAAGAGGTGGCAATTTCAACCCATTAAGTTATGAATGGGTCGATCTGGGTTGTGTTATCTCAAACAATTCAACTAGTCAAGTACTCCCTAATAAAACTTGGCTTATAGGGGAATGGGTGATACGGGTGAAAGTCACACAAAGAAAAGATCATTACCATGAAAAAATTGATTTAATCATAATTAAGACACATAAAATGATCATAAGATAAATACCAAAAACTTGATAACAATAGTCTTAGTAGGTCAACCCGACCCAAATTATTTTTGATCTGTACTACAAGATGACATGTTTTGACTAATCTAACCCACTTATCTTGTCACTTCCGCCTGCTGCTGATACTCATAGCAGGCTTTTGCATTAGAAGAAGTGACCATTAGCATACAATGGGACATAAACTTATTGGGAAACAAGTATAATTACCTCTTTGAGCCTTTCTGGATTTATAGCATTAAGAGTAAGGAGGTCCATCACAGTTTTTATGTTTGCTTTAATCAAACGTTTATAGCATTCACCACGGCTGGAAATCATGTATAATCGATATACATGGTCGGATAAGGATGGAACCGGTTTCTTGTTGTACACTGTAAAGTGAAAAAAAGAAGCCATCGTAAGGTCTTACGTATCGACTAAGAAAAAAAGAGATTCATTCTAGTGTCTGAAATGTACGGAGTAATAACCTTACATGTAAATTTTGCTCATTGTGTCTTATGAAAACAGAATGTCAGCAAGAACCAAACACCCAACTATCAGTTAACTAAAAAATAACCATGGATTCATGATATAATAACCAAAATCAATTTGGACTCGAATGGATATTTGGATCAACATGACAACTTCACAGTTCACCATATTGCCTTGAGGCGGATTTTTTTGACCCAATTAGTTAGGAATGGGTTGATTTGGGCTGCATTTATCTCAACTTGACCCTATATTGTTCTGAGGCGAATATTTGACCCATTTACTTAAAAACGGGTTGATTTGAGTTCAGTAATATATACAATTTCCTTTGCTAGACTTTATGTAATCATAACTAACACATTAACTATTCAAAGTCCCCCCCCCCCCCCTTCCCCCCCTTAAAAAGGGACAAAAGGGTTTGCGGGTCAACGCAACCCATCCTGCCCTGCCCGTTTATAAATACTACAAACGGCCTACTTAAACCCAAATCTATTTTGACCATTAGTCCAGTACCCAACCAGCCATTCCGCCCACCGTGCCACCTCTAAAAATGGAGTTCTATTGCTCATATGAAACATACAGCTAAGACACTAAAAGTTACTTTTTTCAAGTTATAAATAAACATTAGAAACTTTTAAAATATTAATGAAATAATATACTTACTGAGTTTGCGCTTGTCCTTAACCGGAAACGATTCTGTTATTGCTGTTTTCACGCTATTGGAAAAAACTGAATTGACAGCCTTTGCACCCAATCTGCAGTTTCTATTCCCCTTCCATTCTGAATTGTGTGTAAATGAACACTTATCCAGAACAACGATACCTTCTTTTATCGTCACAATAGTATTTCCTTGCAGCACTTTCGTTCCATTCCATTCCCTGACAATGTTATTGTCAAATTTATTAGAAGACCAATTCTCTACCTCATCATTATCAGAATCACCCTCGAGAACGACTATTTCAACTTCCATTGAAGCTGCAGCACCAGTAGTGACAACCTCCCCTGAGATCCTATCAAGCAAAGCTAAAACAAAGGGTTTATTGTCTTTTCCCTTAATATCAATTCCGGTGGCAACTGGTGTGGAGATTCCGTTTATGAACTGCAGTTGCAACGTGTGTGAGCTGGAAGTACTTGGTGTGTTACTAAAGTTCCTGATATAATATGAAGTACAAATATGTAAGTCTTTTTCCCCCCTTTCGATAAGATCTACCACTTTCTATTAGTAATGCTTTTAATTATTTACCATGTCATGCCAGTCAACAAATCCAAGCCAATTTCTCTCTTATCACGGAAAGAAACTTTTGCTGCTTTGCGTGGATCTGGGATACATGAAGCAACAATAAGCATTACTGATAACTAAATAAAACTTGAGATCATTATAGACTAGTAATACAGATCATATATCAGTCTTCCAGGATTAAACCAAACAGGACGACATGTATGTTGAGATATAGTTGAGACGTATTAAATACATATGAGCCATTTAGAAATTTGGGCTTACTGATATATTAATTGCAAGAGAAAGCGAAAAATAGCCTTCAATTAACAAATCCCCTGTAACACAATATACGACTGGTCTTAACCAGACTGCATATTTTATATTTTCATCTAAAAATCCGCATATATATTATGCACAGAAATACGATCATCAGAATCTTATTAGCATACTAACACACACAATTAGATAAACACAGCTACACAAGGGGAGACTAACCTCTGCACAAATCATAGGGCAAATAGTTTCCTTGTATATGCGCATCATTATCTCAAATTCCACCCTATAAAATGATGACAAGAACAGTAAAATAACTCAGAAACAGATTCCGCAATTTGATGAAACTATCTTCAATGTACTATTTGTGAGAAGGCAACTGAATCGCAATTTGCAACTTTACAGATTCACAACATAACTAAGCCAATTACATAAGTTGTAAATCAGTTCCTTTCACTTTTTATATCTGATACTGATTCTTTCAGTATGATAAATAAGTACCGAAAACAATATATTATATATACTGTATACAGATCAAGTATCTTACTCTTTGGAAGCATTATCCCTTTCGATTTCATCAACCGAGCTTATACTTCCAACTGAACCATAGTTGTTATCATCTCCAAACTGTTAAACAACCACCAACAATATGATTATAAAACTAAGGGTGTGTTTAGTTGGTCATTTTTTCAGGAAATTTTTAATAGGAAATGGAAAAACTAAAAACCCGTTTAGTCACACTTTTTTCCCAACAATTTTTTTTAAAAAAAAAAAAGTGAAATTCTCGCTTTCCAAATTTTAACTAGAAAAATGATAAACCCAATCTCCCATTCTCCACCTTTTTCCTCTCTCTAAAAAAAAAAAAAAAAAAAAAAAAACGATAGAGATTTCACAATCTACCATTCAAGTATCTCATTTTAACCCTAATCACCATTGGTGAAAAAAAAAAAAAAAAAAAAAAAAAAAAAAAAAAGACTGGAAATAGCTTCATCTAAACATTTCTCATCTTTTACAAAAGGAAAAATATAACTCCATCTAAACGGGTTTTCAAAATTCTCCGACTCTTCTCTAGAGAAGAAAAACCATTCTCTTTTTCAAGGAATCCAGATTCGGAAAAACAAGAAAAATTTTCAACTAAACGCTAACTAAATTCCTCAAACTCAAATCCTATGTTCATTCGCACACATATATAATGGAAGCTAGAAATACTCACATTTGCACGAATCATAGTCTCGTATATACGTATCATGGCACGCTCCATTTCCGCCCTACGAAAACAGTATATAACAGCATTAAAGTCAAATAGAACTTTAATAAAATTTAAAATGGGAAGGAGGGAGTACAAAATTTCTTACTCTGATGAAGCATTAACAATCACCATTTTTAGTAAGTTGAAGCTCAAAAGTGTGTGTTTTTTGTGTAAGTGTTTTGTGTGTGAGGTGATTTTTAACGAGAAAAAACCTGAAAAAGTGGGCCCACCAGACCGTGTTGATCTCAGGCGCCATGACCACACCAAATTTAGAAACAAAAGTGTTGTCATATCTTTTAGGGTTCGTTAAAAGCAGTTTGTACAAGATTTCCATATCTAGTGTGTGTTATTTTAGGTGGGGTTCATTTTAGTTTTTTATTTTATTCTTTTTTATAGTAGTTTTTAACGGATTGATAAAAGGGTGGTAATTTGCAAATTTTTATTTTTTAAAATAATTGACACCTAACTGTATAAACAGATAAAGCACATTTTAAATATAGTACAACTATGTAATGCACAAAGTTGAGTGTCCCAATCATTTCAAGAGTGTGCAAATCAGTTGCCATTGATAAATGATTATTTGTCTCCGGAGTTCATTTCTGCATCATTTTATTGTCACGGCAGGTTTAATTTTTGTATCATTTACTTTGCTACAAATAATTTAAAGCACATTCTCTCTAATCTTTTCAATTATTCTCATTCAAAAAATATGCTCATGATGTGTTAAAATAAGTAGTTTATCGCTAATATATAAGTTGTTGACAATCCACAATTGGTATCACCAACCGGTTTATATTGTGGATAACCGCCCCCTCTATGCCCTCATCAAACCATTGACACAACCATTTATCTCTTCTCTTCGTAGAAAAAGAAGAAGAAAAAAGACAACTTTCGCCCAAAACCCTAGATGCTTATTGTTTTGACCATAACTCTCAAATTGTACTGAGTTAACTGACGTTGTCAGCGCCATCGACTTCGTAATTAAATTTTAAAGAAAAGAATAATGAAATCGCCTCGTTAGCCGTAGTGGCGCTCTGTCACGCCCTCAAACAAGCCGTCAGCCCGATTTGACCAAAATTTTAAACTTTTACACGGAAACGACATGACCCAAACCTGTCCTTCTGTTACTCTTTAAATAACTGACAATGATCTATTACAAACCAGCCCTTAATACTATTTTTAGATGAAACTAGACTCAATTACCTTTAAAATGATGGGTGGTACAACTTCTAACGAGTTACAGATCAAAAGATATGATTTTTCTAACATGACACATTTTCTGCACTAATTGCTGTCCCGTTTTCATACTTAATCAAAACGACTAAAACTCAACTTCTATAACTCGACAATTTACAAAACTTTCCAGAAATCATTTAGACATTATAAACATCAAATATGTACATAAACATGGTCACAACAACCCTCGAAAACATGCTTTACAAAGTGACGGGTGGAAACACCCATTTTGACCCATTTGCATACTACACTTAACCATATCACCTTTAACCATAAAATTAACACTTTAACCATAAACCAAACACTCATTTAACATTAAAAACCATGACAACTTTGATCCATGACCATTGACCCGTTCACATCCCAAAATGGGTACAATTACACGTTATGCCAAACGCCCCTTTAACTTGACCGTAAACACATGAACCATACTATAACTTGTCCATTGACCACCAATTTATACACTTGACACTTGACCATACTTTACATAACATTAATGACTCACGGGGTTACAAACATAACACTTGAGCTCGGTATACTACCTAGCTCCTACTTTCTTACCATTCCTTCTACTTCACATGTGCAACCTTAGTCCTTATCCAAGCCATAGCTTCACTCATGAGTAACCTACAAAACATTGTCAACTAAACAATAAGCTTTCGCTTAGTAAGTAACTAGATTAACACATGATTAACATGTTAATCCACATATATGCAACACAAATACTTCAACCAATAAACACATAAACATCACAACATACCTTAGCCTTTCCCTACTCATAATCTATCGCTTGAGTTGGCTAACCAGGCAAACCACCTATCAAGGCCACTGATGAGTGCTCAAACACTCATCATTTTTGACGTATTTAAACTGCCAAAACATACAAAAATAATCAAAAAGATATCAAAATACTTAAATTATCCCAGGGATTGTGTTTTATGTGTTTTAAATGCAAAATGTGCAAAAACAAAGAAAAAACGTACAAAGTTTGCAATATTGACAGTTTCAGTCCCCCAAGTTTCAAAACTTGTCAATTTTAGTCCCTATGCATTTATTTTGAAAGGAAAAGTCAACCTAAGCTTTTGAAAGTCAAAAATCATAAAAAATTACACTTGGGTCATAAACTTTCCAAAATTACATGTTTAGTGCCTGAGTTTTCAAAAACGGCAAAATAGGTCCCTGGGAATTTTGAAAATAAAAAAATGGCAAAATTGGTTCTTGGTTTGTTTGGAAAATTACAAATTTGGTCCTTGGTATAATGTGAAAAAGTTACACTTTAAATCCCTCATGTTTGGGGAAATTGCAAAAAAGGTCCTTGTTTCACTAAAATACCAACCGGACCCTTATTTAATCAAAACCCAAAACCAAACCCCAATCCAATTCCATTACCCAGCCCACCACCCAGGCCAAAACCCTTAGCCCGTTTCCCTTTTTAAATATAAAATCCCTCCGGTCAAACGACCCTTTGACTCACCCCCAACCTCCCAACCGTATCCCACAAAACCAGGGAAACCTTTCCCCCTCCTCTCACCTTTTTCACCAGTTCCCCCCCCACAACTAATACTCTTCACCAAACTTTCCCACCACAATAAATCCCCACAACAACCCCCACCAGTTCCACTCATATAGCCCCGTATAAGTTTTGGCGCCAAAATGGAAATCAATGGCTAGGATTGATCAAGATGCAATTAAATGGTGAGGATTTGGTCAAAGGGTCAACAAAAAGAGATTGGGACTATCAGAATTCAAAAAGGAGCCATGTGGAAGACTTAGGCTTTAATTTTTATGTCGTTCATATATATGTAGCTCACTTGAGCCTTTTAGTGTGTGTAGTTTTTAGTCTAAGTCATTGTAGTATCTAATTATACTTATGTAATCCATTTTTAAGTTAATGAAGCATCAGTTTTAAGTTTATTCTCTTTTACAATTTTTCAAGTTAATTTAGAAATGTCAAAGCATTGTGCCAAGTTTCTTATTGATATATAGTTGTTTGTCTACTCATATAATCCATCTTGAATCTGTTTTACATAAGTTTTCATGTTGTG
This sequence comes from Artemisia argyi, assembly GCA_030686995.1. Taxonomy (NCBI): domain Eukaryota; kingdom Viridiplantae; phylum Streptophyta; class Magnoliopsida; order Asterales; family Asteraceae; genus Artemisia; species Artemisia argyi. The sequence continues at coordinate 149,813,327 of CM060691.1, read as the reverse complement.
AAAGGTTTCTATCTCAGTTTAAGAAAAATAGCAAAAATCACAAAAAAATAAAAATAAAATAAAAAGTTGGTGAAAGGGAAGAAGAAAGCAAGGAGCACTGTTTGTTGTGGATGGCAGTGGGTTAGGGACCTCATGGGAGGTCATTAGGTTGGTTCATTTGGTCATTGGTACTTGGCAGCCAAGCTTGGAAGGCTTTTAAGCTCAAAAATTTCATCTCTTTAGTAATAAGTAATTCTAGCAATTTATTTGTGTCTTCCTTAGTTAATTATTAGTAACTAGATTAGTTATAATCATTTGGTTGTGTTTCATGTTTGTCTGAATCAATTTTCATCATAAACATCTGTTAAAGGGGTGTTTGGTTGTAGGTTGTTTGCATTGTTTTGCTTGTTTATTTGAGCAGCTCTGTGTTTCATTAGGTTTATTGGGTGGATATAAGATCAAGGGAACCAAGGTTTTGTTCAAAGACACAACAAAAGTCAAAATCACAAGGAAGTGATCACCACAGTTAACTGTGGTGAGTTTTTAAGTCCAAAACCTATCACACCTTATCATAAGTTGGAGTTTTTACTTAAGTTGGTCACATTTCTGCTTATCATAACAATCAAAGTCTCTAAATCAGCTAGCAAAGTTCATAAAAGTCAAATCTCAAAATTTCTCAAAAAGTCAAAAACACAATACTCAGATTTTTCCAAAAATGGGGTGATTTATTGTGAATTTTGTGGGTGGTTTTAGGATCTGAAATTTGTTGGAATTATTGTCTACCAGTAGGACTTTTGATTCACATGCTTATTTGATTTTTACAACTTTTTTTGATGGACCTTTTTGCCCTTTGAAAGTACTTGCAGGGCAAGGGTGTGCCCTGTGCACTCAGCAGACCATCTCACCCACCACCTTTAGTGGTAGTTTGTGGCTAACCCAGTGGGTCCCACACCTCCAACTTGGTACCGTTCAACCCCCCTCCTACCAGGGATTAAGGGTTGACCTTTTGTTTGACCTATAGATCAGTGGACCCCACTTTGTTTGGCCTCATAAGTTTGTCCCCAGTCTGTCTCAGAACCCAATAAGCAAACAGCTTATTGTGGTGTTTTAGCTTATTTAATCAGCTTATTTGTGTGATATCTGTTTATACTTGTTCATTGTGCTTATGTTTATCAGATTTCACCAAGGTGGACCCCACATTAGCTCATTTGAGCTTATTTTCACTCTTGGTCAAGGAAAGTCAACTGTCAAGGGATTAAGCACTTGAAGTGCTTATTTCCTTGACCACAGTCAAACCCACTTCACAAAAGTTGTTTGAAAACTTATAATAAGCAGTTTGGAAAAAGAAAATCTCAAATAAGCCCAACTTAATAGAAGTGATAGCTTCTATTTAAGCCAATTGGCTTATTCTTCAGCTTATTAATAAGCAATTCTCATTTTTATAATTTTCCTAGGCTTCTGGTGTGTAAAAATAATTTTTGAAATCTTTTCAGATTTTTCTTGCATCATTTAGTATTTTTCTTAATTTAAAATAGTTTTTAGTAATTATTAAATAATTAATAATTAATAATAATTAATTAGAAAATCAGAAAAATATAAATTAAATTTTAAAATTAGTTTTTAGTTATTTTTGATTTTTCTAAATTTTATTTTCAATTTTCTAGTGTATTTTAATAATTAATTAGAATTTAGGTTAATTTAAATAATTAAAAAGTAATTAATAATTAGTTAATAATTAGTAATAATTAATTAAATAGTCTTAAAAATATATTTTCATTTCTAAAATTAATTTTATAGTATTTTAAATTTTTCTAAGTTAAATTTTTATTTTTCCAAGTTAATTTCATATTTATTTGTATTTTAAGTTAATTTAGTTAGTTAAAAATAATTAGAAAATTAGTATTTAATTAATAGTAATTATAAAATTAGTGTAAAAATTAATTTTAAATTTCCAAAAATTTTCTCTCATTATTAGGTTTGTAATAAGTCACTTTTCATACCAGTAGCCTTTCCAGATCACCTTATTCACCTTTCGTACGTTTGTTCGCGTTTTCAGCAAACGTACGGGTTTTTGGTTTTAAGTAATTTCTTCCAAACCTTTATCCCCGTAATCATTCACATAGCTTTCCTAAGCTATTTTGTTTAATCATTTTCAAATAATTCTCATAATAAACCCTTCCTGTGAATAAACACCCGATCACAAAGCACGCTAAGTTACAATTCACACCTCAACGGGATTTAACGACCTGGTGATACCTTATATTACCCAGAGCATTGATCTAGGCTATTTGACTTTGTTGACCATTCCTTGGTCAATATAAGTTGGTGGTTTAGCATCAATTAATTTTTGGCGCCGCTGCCGGGGAGGTGTGCGCGTTTCTGCAGCGTCTTTTGAGATTAGTGTTATCTCACCTCACTCACTGTACAAATACCACCGCTTGTGTATATTTTCAAAATCAAAACACAAAAAAGTCATTAACACTTTTCCTAAAGTGTTAAAACACCAAAAAAAAATAAAAAACAACAAAACATATCGTAACGTTTTCTGATTCGGTTTTCTTTAAGGTGATTCTTGAATAAAAACGATTTTAGATTACGGGACGATACCAAAAATATTGTCCAAAAAAGTTTTCATCCCTAGTGCATGCGCACTCGTTCTTCAAGGTCCACTAGCCCATTACGTGAGCTTGTCCGGAAACCTCGAAGACCTCGTAGACGTTCTGCACCAACAGTCGGATCTGAGATCCGTACTGTTGTCACACCCACTGTCACCATGGCGGAAGACCGCCCCATGTGTGAACTTCTCCAAGCACCCATCGAGGGTTACGGAGATGCCATTATTGTTCCAGCCATCGTGGCTGATAATTTTGAGCTCAAAACCGGGTTACTCCATCTTGTAACCTCAAGTCAATTTTACGGTTTTGAGAGGGACGATCCTCATGCTCCCATTCGATGGTTCAATAAAATCACTTCGACCATCAAATACAAAAATGTCCCGTGTGAAGCAATCAAACTTCTTCTCTTCCCATTCTCCCTGGAGGGACAAGCCCGGATTTGGCTTGAAAAACAACCTCCACGATCTATTGAGACATGGGAAGATCTTGTGAAAAAATTTGTGAATGAATTCTTCCCACCTTCCAAGACCACGAGTCTTAAGAACGAAATCACCAAGTTCACTAAAAAATACGATGAATCTTTTGGTGAAGCGTGGGACCGTTTCAAAGAATTACTTCGTAAGTGTCCACATCATGGTTTCTCCGAGTTGATGCAACTCGATACTTTCTACAATGGCGTAAGCCAAGCTGATCAGGATTCTCTCAATGCCTTCGCGGGAGGTAATTTCTTGAGTAGAACCACAAAAGAAGCTTTACAAATCATAGAAAACAATTCTAAGGTCCGCTCTACACGAAGCAAACCGATTGTTTCTCAAATCAATGCGGGTCCTTCTTCTTCATCTTCTGTGGGTCAATCTAGCACGGATGCTAAGCTTGACAAGCTCACTGAAGCGATCCAAGCTTTGGTTCTCGCCCAAACAAAGAAAGTTTCATTTCCACAACATACTCCCCCTGCTGAGGTTAAAAAAGTGGAAGTCTGTGTGACTTGTGGTGGGCCGCATGCCTACTACAATTGCACAGCTACTGATGGTACTCCATATGAAGCTAATGCTGTCGTCGGGTCCCAAAATCATGGAGGCAATCAATACCGCCCTCCTATGGACCCGAACTATCGTCCTCACCATTATCATGGACCTCCCGGTTTTAATCAAAACCAAAATGTCCAAAACCGTGGCCAAAATCAAAATAGAGTGAACCAAAGTTATCGAAACCAAGGTAACTTCAATCAGGGTCACGGTTTCCAAAATCAAAACCAAGGTTTCCAAAATCAAGGAAACTTTAACCGGAACCAAGGTCAGGGTAATTTCAACCCCGGGAACTTTCATGGAAACAATCAACAGAATCAAGGGAATTTCCATCATCAAAACCAAGGAAATTTCAATCAAGGTCCCAATCCGAACAATCGAGCTCAAAATCTTCCTAATCCGAATCAAGCCATTGTTCCAACCGGGCCTTCATCTGATGAGTTGTTAAAGCAATTCATGAAGTCCCAAGAAGAGTTGAACAAGTTGCTGGTCAGCCAGATTTCTGACATCAAGAAGTCTTTAAATGATCGACCCTCTGGCTCAGGTACTACTTTACCGAGCAACACGATCGCTAACCCGAGGGGCGATGCTAAGGCGATCACAACACGAAGTGGTGCTTCATATGATGAACCCGCGATTCCTACTACCTCTTCTTCCTCTCCTCCTAAGGTAGTGGATCGTGAGCCTGAGGTGACAAAGGACAAGGTGCAAACTCCTAGCCCACGAAGTACAGCATACGTCCAACCTCAGGTTAATCCTGAAACTAGATGTAAGCCTGGAGTTGTCTTTGAACCACCAGAAACTCCAGAGGACAATCCAAAATCCAAAACTTCTATTCCCTATCCATCACGTCTCAGTGAACAAAAGCTCCGCGAAAAAGCTAATCACCAAATGGATAAATTTTTTCAAATCTTCCAAGATTTGCACTTTGATATTAGCTTCGCGGATGCTATTCTCTTGATGCCCAAGTTTGCATCGACAATCAAAAATCTGTTGAGTAATAAAGAAAAACTCTTTGAGATGGCAAGAACTCCTCTAAATGAGAACTGCTCGGCAGTTCTCTTGAAAAAGCTTCCTAAAAAGCTTGGAGACCACGGGAAATTTCTCATTCCTTGTACTTTCCCGGGTATGGTTGAATGCTTCGCCTTAGCTGATTTAGGAGCTAGCATTAAGCTGATGCCATATTCTGTGTGGAAGAAACTCTCTCTTCCCGAACTCACTCCCACGTGCATGACTTTAGAGCTTGCCGATCGTTTGATTTCTCGTCCCATTGGCATTGCCGATGACGTATTCGTTAAAGTGGGGAGGTTCCATTTTCAGGCAGATTTTGTGATTGTTGACTTTGATGCCGATTCTAGGGTCCTTCTCATTCTTGGGAGGGGATTCCTTAGAACTGGGCGCGCTCTTATCGATGTATTCGAGCATGAGATCACATTACGTGTTGAGACGGAAGCTATTACCTTCAACCTAAATCAAACATCGAGATACTCCTCCAATTATGATTGTGAGTCGGTGAATCAAATTAATGTCATCGATGTTGCTGCTGAGGAGTATGCTCAAGAGATTTTAGGTTTCATTGATGATTCTTCGAGTGAAAACCTCACTCAATCTTCTCATCCCATCATAGCCAATTCTTCTCATTCCCTCACTCCGTTTGAGGGAAGTGACTTCATCTTAGAAGAAATGGAGGCGTTTCTCAAAAGTGACTCGATTCCCGATGGAGTCGATAACCAAGAGATCGACCTCGAGAGGGATATTCTCATACTTGAAAAATTGTTAAACGAAGATCCCTCTCCTCTTCCTGTTCTACCACAAACACTTCATAAGGAGGAAGTAAAAAATGTTGAGAAAACTGATGACTTTCCCGAGGTTGAACTTAAGGACTTGCCGCCTCATCTTGAATATGCATTTCTGGAGGGTGATGATAAATTACCCGTCATAATTGCTAATGACTTAAGTATTGAGGAAAAGGTTGCTCTTATAAAGGTTTTGAAGTCTTATAAACACGCAATTGCTTGGCGACTCTCCGACATCAAGGGCATTGACCCTGAATTTTGTACTCACAAGATTTTAATGGAGGACGACTTCAAACCTGCAGTCCAACAACAAAGAAGGGTGAATCCAAAAATTCACGAGGTTATCAAACAAGAGGTTTTAAAACTTCTTGATGCTGGATTGATTTACCCTATCTCGGACAGTCCTTGGGTCAGCCCAATCCATTGTGTTCCAAAAAATGGTGGCATTACTGTTGTCACAAATGAGGAGAATGAGTTGATTCCAACTCGTTTGGTTATGGGTTGGCGCATCTGCATTGATTATCGTAAATTGAATGATGCCACCCGTAAGGATCATTTTCATCTCTGCCCTTTATGGATCAGATGCTCGAGAGATTAGCGGGGAATGAGTACTATTGCTTCCTCGATGGTTTCTCGGGTTACTTTCAGATTCCCATTGACCCGCAAGACCAAGAAAAGACCACTTTTACGTGCCCCTATGGAACTTTCGCATATAAACGTATGCCATTTGGCTTATGTAATGCTCCGGGCACGTTTCAAAGATGTATGATGGCCATTTTTTCCGACATGATCGGGAAAACTATGGAGGTCTTTATGGACGATTTTTCGGTCATTGGGGATTCATTCCAATCATGTCTCTCCCATTTAGACAGCATGCTAAAACGTTGTGAAGACACAAAGTTATGTCTAAATTGGGAGAAGAGTCACTTTATGGTCAAAGAGGGCATTGTCCTCGGCCATAAGATTTCAAAGAACGGGATTGAGGTTGACAGAGCCAAAGTGGACATCATTGCAAAATTGCCTCATCCCACGACTGTGAAAGGTGTTAGGAGCTTTTTGGGTCATGCCGGTTTCTATCGTAGGTTTATTCAAGATTTTTCTAAAATCGCCCGGCCTATGACCCATCTTCTCGAAAAGGATGCTCCTTTTATCTTCTCCCCTGAGTGCATCGAAGCCTTTGAAACACTAAAGAAAAGGCTTACCGAGGCACCGATTCTTGTTGCCCCCGATTGGGACTTGCCCTTCGAGCTCATGTGTGATGCTAGTGATTATGCGATAGGGGCAGTCTTGGGGCAACGCAAAACAAAACATTTTTAGCCTATACACTATGCCAGTAAGACTATGACCGAGGCTCAAAGTCATTACACCACCACTGAAAAAGAATTATTAGCTGTGGTGTATGCTTTTGAAAAATTCCGGCCATACTTGATTCTGACTAAAAGCATAGTGTATACGGATCACTCGGCTTTGAAGTATCTCTTTGCAATACAAGATGCAAAGCCGAGACTCCTCCGTTGGGTTCTCCTCCTTCAGGAATTTGATATCATCATTCGTGATAAAAAAGGAGCTGAGAACCTAGCTGCTGATCATCTCTCCCGTCTTGAAAACCCTCACCAAAATGCTTTCGAGAAAAAGGAAATAAATGAAACATTTCCTCTCGAAACCCTCAATGCGGTTTCATTTCGTGGAGACTCGATTATCCCATGGCTTGCCGACTTTGCAAACTATCTTGCGGGTAACTTTATTGTGAAAGGGATGTCGTCCCAACAAAAAAATAAAATTTTCAAAGATGTAAAACATTACTTTTGGGACGACCCCTACTTGTTCAAAATATGCGCGGATCAAGTCATCCGGTGGTGTGTGTATGGTCAGGAAGCAACGGAAATTTTAAAGGCTTGCCATGCTGGTCCCACGGGGGGCCACCACAATCCCAACCACACCGCCAAAAAGGTGTTTGATTCCAGCTTTTATTGGCCCTCGATCTACAAGGATGCCCAAGAATTGGTCAAGTCCTGTGACGCTTGTCAACGTCACAGGAATATTTCACAGAAGAATGAAATGCCTCAGAATGCAATTCAAGTTTGTGAAATTTTTGACATCTGAGGCATCGACTTTATGGGGCCATTTCCATCCTCTCACGGAAACAAATACATACTCGTGGCAGTTGACTACTTGTCAAAATGGGTTGAAGCAAAAGCTTTACCCACAAATGATGTCCGAGTAGTTGTGAAATTCCTAAAAGCTCTTTTTGCCCGATTCGGAACTCCACGTGCTATTATTAGTGATCGTGGTACGCACTTCTGTAATGACAAATTCAACAAAGTCATGCAAAAGTACGGTGTAACTCACCGTCTTTCTACTGCGTACCACCCTCAAACGAGTGGACAAGTCGAAGTTTCCAATCGGGGCATTAAAAGGATTTTAGAAAAAACAGTAGGTAAAAATCATGCATCGTGGTCGGATAAACTAGATGGTGTACTTTGGGCTTTCCGTACGGCTTACAAAGCACCCATTGGGTGTACCCCTTATAAACTTGTGTACGGGAAAGCGTGCCATCTTCCGATCGAGCTTGAGCATAAAGCCTATTGGGCTCTCAAGCATGCCAATTTTGACCTCAAAACAGCGGGTGATCATAGAAAAGTTCAACTAAATGAATTAAACGAACTTCGTGATCAAGCTTACGAGAACTCTTTGATCTACAAAGAAAAGACAAATAAGATTCATGACTCAAAAATCAAAAACCGCGTTTTTAACATTGGTGATCGAGTCCTTCTTTTCAACTCTAGACTCAAGATCTTCTCGGGAAAGCTCAAAACCCGATGGACTGGTCCATTCACTATCACTAAAGTTTATCCTTATGGTACCGTCGAATTATCTCAAAATGACGGTCCTAATTTCAAAGTGAATGGACATCGGTTGAAACATTACCTTGGAGAGGACATACCATCCATGGTTGTCCCGGATCTCCAAACTTTCCCCAAGGACAATTGAATTCGGGGATCGAGTCAAGCTAGCGACTCGATGAACAAAAACAATAGCACAATACGGGTTTTCACCCGTATCTCTGATTCTTTCTATTTTCTACCACCTAGTGTGGGGGAATGGCCAACCCCCCGCTGTTTGAAAAATGTATATATGTATATGAAAAAAAAAGAAGTTGTATATATATAGAAATAAAGTGAAATATGGTATTACTGCAGTTAGATTCGAATCTTAGCTTTTTACGTTCAAAGAGTCGGCATAATAGCCGGGACTTTGAATATTGAGGACATTATTCATTTCTAAGTGTGGGGGGAAATTCTAGCGAATTTTATCAAAATATATCTTCAAGTACCCCCGTTTTTGGCCAAAATTTTCAAAATTTTTTTTCACTTTATTTAAAAATTTTTGTGGTAATCAGTCCGCCAGGTCTAATCGACAAAGGGATTGGCTAATCCAGGAGCAAACGGCTCTTGGTAGAGATAACTCAAATCCATTTACGGCTTGCAATTTGCCCAAAATTGTATGGTTCATCAACTCCCCATATCCCATAAAGCGAATGAGTTGGCTAGCCCACAAGATTATGGCTTGTGGTAAAGGCCGTGGAAAATCCATAATTGGTAATCAGCTCACCAAGATGTTGACGTTGTCCATCAAGAGTTGGCTAGTCCAGAAGCAAACGACTTCTGGTAAAGACTAAACAAATCCGTTGAAAGCTGGTGGCTTGCTCAAAATCACACGGTTATCAGGTGTGCCACAGTTCTTACACTTGGCTACTCCAGAAGTGATGGCTTTTGTTAAAGAGTTTAAAATCCATCAAGTTTTCTAAAAAGATTGCTAGGGACTAGCAATAGTTTAGTGTGGGGGATTGATGAGTGCTCAAACACTCATTATTTTTGACGTATTTAAACTGCCAAAACATACAAAAACAATCAAAAAGATATCAAAATACTTAAATTATCCCAGGGATTGTGTTTTATGTGTTTTAAATGCAAAATGTGCAAAAACAAAGAAAAAACTTATAAAGTTTGCAATATTGGCAGTTTCAGTCCCCCAAGTTTCAAAACTTGTCAATTTTAGTCCCTATGCATTTATTTTGAAAGGAAAAGTCAACCTAAGGTTTTGAAAGTCAAAAATCATAAAAAATTACACTTGGGTCATAAACTTTCCAAAATTACATGTTTAGTCCCTGAGTTTTCAAAAACGGCAAAATAGGTCCCTGGGAATTTTGAAAATAAAAAAATGGAAAAATTGGTTCTTGGTTTGTTTGGAAAATTACAAATTTGGTCCTTGGTATAATGTGGAAAAGTTACACTTTAAATCCCTCATGTTTGGGGAAATTGCAAAAACGGTCCTTGTTTCACTACCAACCGGACCCTTATTTAATCAAAACCCAAAACCAAACCCCAATTCAATTCCATTACCCAGCCCACCACCCAGGCCAAAACCCTTAGCCCATTTCCCTTTTTAAATATAAAATCCCTCCGGTCAAACAACCCTTTGACTCACCCCCAACCTCCCAACCGTATCCCACAAAACCAGGGAAACCTTTCCCCCTCCTCTCACCTTTTTCACCAGTCCCCCCCCACAATTAATACTCTTCACCAAACTTTCCCACCACAATAAATCCCCACAACAACCCCCACCAGTTCCACTCATATAGCCCCGTATAAGTTTTGGCGCCAAAATGGCAATCAATGGCTAGGATTGATCAAGATGCAATTAAATGGTGAGGATTTGGTCAAGGGGTCAACAAAAAGAGATTGGGACTATCAGAATTCAAAAAGGAGCCATGTGGAAGACTTAGGCTTTAATTTTTATGTCGTTCATATATATGTAGCTCACTTGAGCCTTTTAGTGTGTGTAGTTTTTAGTCTAAGTCATTGTAGTATCTAATTATACTTATGTAATCCATTTTTAAGTTAATGAATCATCAGTTTTAAGTTTATTCTCTTTTACAATTTTTCAAGTTAATTTAGAAATCTCAAAGCATTGTGCCAAGTTTCTTATTGATATATAGTTGTGTGTCTACTCATATAATCCATCTTGCATCTGTTTTACATAAGTTTTCAAGTTGTGAAAGGTTTCTATCTCAGTTTAAGAAAAATAGCAAAAATCACAAAAAGATAAAAATAAAATAAAAAGTTGGTGAAAGGGAAGAAGAAAGCAAGGAGCACTGTTTGTTGTGGATGGCAGTGGGTTAGGGACCTCATGGGAGGTCATTAGGTTGGTTCATTTGGTCATTGGTACTTGGCAGCCAAGCTTGGAAGGCTTTTTAAGCTCAAAAATTTCATCTCTTTAGTAATAAGTAATTCTAGCAATTTATTTGTGTCTTCCTTAGTTAATTATTAGTAACTAGATTAGTTAGAATCATTTGGTTGTGTTTCATGTTTGTCTGAATCAATTTTCATCATAAACATCTGTTAAAGGGGTGTTTGGTTGTAGGTTGTTTGCATTGTTTTGCTTGTTTATTTGAGCAGCTCTGTGTTTCATTAGGTTTATTGGGTGGATATAAGATCAGGGGAACCAAGGTTTTGTTCAAAGACACAACAAAAGTCAAAATCACAAGGAAGTGATCACCACAGTTAACTGTGGTGAGTTTTTAAGGCCAAAACCTATCACACCTTATCATAAGTTGGAGTTTTTACTTAAGTTGGTCACATTTCTGCTTATCATAACAATCAAAGTCTCTAAATCAGCTAGCAAAGTTCATAAAAGTCAAATCTCAAAATTTCTCAAAAAGTCAAAAACACAATACTCAGATTTTTCCAAAAATGGGGTGATTTATTGTGAATTTTGTGGGTGGTTTTAGGATCTGAAATTTGTTGGAATTATTGTCTACCAGTAGGACTTTTGATTCACATGCTTATTTGATTTTTACAATTTTTTCTGATGGACCTTTTTGCCCTTTGAAAGTACTTGCAGGGCAAGGGTGTGCCCTGTGCACTCAGCAGACCATCTCACCCACCACCTTTGGTGGTAGTTTGTGGCTAACCCAGTGGGTCCTACACCTCCAACTTGGTACCATTCAACCCCCCTCCTACCAGGGATTAAGGGTTGACCTTTTGTTTGACCTATAGATCAGTGGACCCCACTTTGTTTGGCCTCATAAGTTTTTCCCCAGTCTGTCTCAGAACCCAATAAGCAAACAGCTTATTGTGGTGTTTTAGCTTATTTTATCAGCTTATTTGTGTGATATCTGTTTATACTTGTTCATTGTGCTTATTTTTATCAGATTTCACCAAGGTGGACCCCACATTAGCTCATTTGAGCTTATTTCCACTCTTGGTCAAGAAAAATCAACTGTCAAGGGATTAAGCACTTGAAGTGCTTATTTCCTTGACCACAGTCAAACCCACTTCACAAAAGTTGTTTGAAAACTTATAATAAGCAGTTTGGAAAAAGAAAATCTCAAATAAGCCCAACTTAATAGAAGTGATAGCTTCTATTTAAGCCAATTGGCTTATTCTTCAGCTTATTAATAAGCAATTCTCATTTTTATAATTTTCCTAGGCTCTGGTGTGTAAAAATAATTTTTGTAATTTTTTCATATTTTTCTTGCATCATTTAGTATTTTTCTTAATTTAAAATAGTTTTTAGTAATTATTAAATAATTAATAATTAATAATAATTAATTAGAAAATCAGAAAAATATAAATTAAATTTTAAAATTAGTTTTTAGTTATTTTTTATTTTTCCAAATTTTATTTTCAATTTTCTAGTGTATTTTAATAATTAATTAGAATTTAGGTTAATTTAAATAATTAAAAAGTAATTAATAATTAGTTAATAATTAGTAATAATTCATTAAATAGTCTTAAAAATATATTTTCATTTCTAAAATTAATTTTATAGTATTTTAGATTTTTCTAAGTTAAATTTTTATTTTTCCAAGTTAATTTCATATTTATTTGTATTTTAAGTTAATTTAGTTAGTTAAAAATAATTAGAAAATTAGTATTTAATTAATAGTAATTATAAAATTAGTGTAAAAATTAATTTTAAATTTCCAAAAATTTTCTCTCATTATTAGGTTTGTAAAAAGTCAATTTGCATACCAGTAGCCTTTCCAGATCACCTTATTCACCTTTCGTACGTTTGTTCGCGTTTTCAGCAAACGTACGGGTTTTTGGTTTTAAGTAATTTCTTCCAAACCTTTATCCCCGTAATCATTCACATAGCTTTCCTAAGCTATTTTGTTTAATCATTTTCAAATAATTCTCATAACAAACCCTTCCTGTGAATAAACACCCGATCACAAAGCACGCTAAGTTACAATTCACACCTCAACGGGATTTAACGACCTGGTGATACCTTATATTACCCGGAGCATTGATCTAGGCTATTTGACTTTGTTGACCATTCCTTGGTCAATATAATTTGGTGGTTTAGCATCAATCAGCCACACTCACTAAATCAAAGCTAACAACCATGCCGTAAAGGCAAGCTAACAACCATGCCATGAAGGCAAGCTAGGCCATCCCGAAGGATGCCAAATACATGCCATAAAAGGGAAGTTGGGCTATCCCGAAGGATACCAAAACTAACACATCGGGTCCATACTCATAGTCACATAATATGTAAACAATCATCTTAAACACATATCAATCAAGTTACTTACCTTGATCATCCAAGCTAAGCTACAAAATAGTACCACCATCATCATCAACATCATCTCTATTCATCATCATCATCATCATCATCATCATCATCCTTCATTAATTACCAAACCTAGTAACATAATAATCAAATACATAAACAAGGGTTATAATAACCCACCATAACTTAACCAATCATCCTTCTACATCATCATATGATCATACTTTGATCATATGATGAAAACCCACTTAACCTATTAATCTAAACCACTTAATTATCAAGATATTGAATACTTACTTGTAGAGAGGATCATAGCTAGGTACATATCACTAGTGTTGGAGCTTCAATCCTTCACCAATTTACCTCCCAGATCATCCTACACTTTCCATCTCTTTCTCTCTTGCAGACACCACATACACACACACACTTCTTATCCAAAATGAACCTTATAGAAGTCCAGAGAATTCTCTAGACATTTGATAGTTGGAAGTTTGCCTAAATGGCAACTTTAGTCCCATAGGTCCTGTAACCATTCATCCTTAGTACTAGAACAAGTTGGTTCTAGTACCAGTTTGGGATTCTGTCAACTTAGGTCCCTCAAGTTCTTGTCCCACTTACTTATGACACATAATACTTCTAAAACCACATTACGAAATACTATGACTATCGGGTTTGACCACATCACGAAATTTGTTGACTAACCAACCACGTAAGGCTCTTAGTCCATTACATCTAGGGTGGGGTCCAAGTACTCGGGAAATGGGTCTAACAATTCTATCCCCCTTATTTAGATTTCATCCCCGAAATCTCTCGTCTTTTGCTATCCAAAACTGAATCACAACATATACATGTCTCATAATTTCAAAATCCTTAGTCATTACATTGCAACGATCTAAGTGATCTTGCAATTCCAAGCTTCTATATCACAATCATAACTCATAATAGACTGTAAGCTATACTACTCATCACAAGTTTATCTAAAATTTTCAACAGTGACGATTTGTCATCCAGAAACATCTACTATTTGACTTTCCATAAGTCAAACTTCAACATTATTCCACGTCATAAGCCCATGCACTAACACGACATATAGTCATACACCGGCCAATATCCCACTATACATAATACCAACACGTATCTACTTCCAAAAACCGGTAACTTATCTCACAATGTATACATGGTACCATATAAACGGCACTTCCAAAAACCAACTCTACGCATTACTAAAGCAATCTTCTCGTTAGATCGTGGGGATTCCACCCATCATCTTATCAACTAAAAGCAAAAACTCATTCTAGGAGTCTATCTTAGGGTTCACACATGACCTTAATGCCGCTATAAACTTGTATTCATGGTTATCTCTTCTTATGACATCTAACTTGTTTTAGTTTTCACTTTCTTTACTCGTATTCATGCCATGTCGGTTACACATAGGCCCACTTGTTTATAACTTTTTACTTAAATAAAAAGGCGTCCCAATCTATGTAAGTAACGAATTATAAATTTATGGTTCGACGATTTACAATTTCTTCATTTAAATGAAGAGGCGTCCCAATCCATTTAAATAAGGATATTGCAAATCATCCTACTTACGTACTTCTGACACAACAATCATACTTACTTTTCTTTCCATCTTTTCTAGCCTTGGATCCAATCTCACTAACTTTTCATCCATGCCATAAAGGCAAGCTAACAACCATGCCGCGAAGGCGCATAAGCATCATTCACATCACATTAGTCCATACGACTACTTTCATCAATACTTGCACATCACACTAAATGCACATAACGTCAATCAAACATAATTCTTACATACCTTACATAAGTCACAATGGACTTAACCACAACGTTGGCTAATCTTGTCAAACTAGCCTTAATCTATTCTTAATCCAAGCATACTAAGCCAAATGCTTCATAAACCTTCTCTATCATCTTTCACATAACACATATATGAATAAATCAATATAATCTCATGTCATAACTATTTTACTTACCTCACATCCAAGCTAAGATATCAATAAACCACCATCACCTTCTTTGCTTGCTTTCCTAGTCAAATAATCATCAACAAATATAAATACTTCTAATTTACATAATAATTAAGGGTGTCTAACTCACCCATATCCATAACTAAAACCCTTTTTAATCATTTACATGATCATATACCAAAATCACCGATTAGTTTTCAATTCACTAAAGGATCTTCACCCCATAATAATTAAGGGTGTCTAACTCACCCATAACCATAACTAAAACCCTTTTTAATCATTTACATGATCATATCATGATCATATACCAAAATCACCGATTAGTTTTCAATTCACTAAAGGATCTTCACCCCATAATACTATAACACCTTTATTTTAACCTATAACCATAATTACCCAAAACCCCCAATTTGGGTACATAAACCCTAACTCACCAATTTACAATTAACATAAGAATTGGGTTACTTACTTGCAAAATATCATGTTATGGACACATTACTTGGATTAGAACATCAATCTTCCATCAATTTGGTCATTAGTGATAACCTTGTTTTCCCTCCTTTCTTTCTCTCCACAAACGACCGACACACACATACACTTTTGGATAATACTGAAATGTGTAGAACCTGGATATTTCTAGTTAAAACTTCCTTCACAACAAAGCTATTCCCCAAATGGCACTTTTGGTCCCTTAAGTGCTATAACAATTTAGTCAAGGTACTAGAACAAGTTGGTTCTAGTGCCAATTTGAGGTTTTGGCATGAATAGTCCCTACAGACTAGAACAAGTTGGTTCTAGTACCAGTTTGGGTTTCTGTCAACTTAGGTCCCTCAAGTTCTTATCCCTCTTACTTATGACACATAATACTTCTAAAACCACATTATGAAATACTATGACTATCGGGTTTGACCACATCACGACATTTCTTGACTAACCAACCACGTAAGGCTCTTAGTCCATTACATCAAGGGTGGGGTCCAAGTGCCCGGGAAACGGGTCTAACAATTCTATCCCCTTATTTAGATTTCGTCCCCGAAATCTCTCGTCTTTTGCAATCTAAAACTGAATCACAACATATACATGTCTCATACTTTCAAAATCCTTAGTCATTACATTGCAACGATCTAAGTGATCTTGCAATTCCAAGCTTCTATATCACAATCATAACTCATAATAGACTATAAGCAATACTACTCATCACAAGCTTATCTAAAATTTCCAACAATGACGTTTGTTATCTAGAAACATCTACTATTTGACTTTCCATAAGTCTAACTTCAACACTATTTGTTAGAAATAGAAGTGACGATCACTATTGTATCAACGAGTCTTGTAATAATGTTGTAATAGTCTTGTAGTTTAGTTAAGGGTAAACGGGCTTGGTTTAATCTAACATTGTATTAGTTTATGTCTAGTCCATTACACAAGCCCAAGCCCGGCCCATCTCTTTATCCTAACTATATAAACCTCCAAATGCTACCATTTGGAGGTGGTGCTTCTATGTTATTTTCTCTCATTGTATTCTTCTCTCCTAATCTAATATATCTCACTTTCTCTCTCTAGAAGTTGCCATCTTTCTTATCTCTTCATCTCTCTATTTATCTTTCTTATAATCTTTATATTATGTGTGAAATGATATAAGTTTTGGGATCCAACAAGTGGTATCAGAGCCATAAGATGATTTAGAAGTGTTGTGTTGTTCAAAGTTTGTGTATTTTAAGTTTTTTTTGATACTTTAAATCTCAGTTTTGCTTTTAGAGTATTAATAACAGATTATTTGGTAAAAAAAAAAAGAAGTTATTTTCGTGCCTATTTATTTCTTGTTTCCGTTTTATTCTCTGCTTTTCGGGTCCAAACTGCATCTGTTTTTGTTTTGTCCAAACAAGCTTTTCGGTTAATAAATTTGATAATTTTATAGCTCTTTCTTTTTTGGTCAAAACAACTTATTTCGAGTCTAAATTACTGCTTACTTTTTCTTATTTCAAGTTTTAAGGACCAAAAAGTCCAGATCCACGTTTTTTTTCTTTCATTAACACTACTTTTAAAAGTCCAATCTGTCCTATATTTTACATCTGTCCAAAACAATTTTTTTTAAGCTTTTCATTCTGTTTTGTGGTCAACAAGCTGCCAAAACGTGACATGAAAAAAGCCTAGTCGGATAAGTTGTCGGAAAAGGACGTCGGAAAAGTGGTCGGAACAGTAAAAAAACTTTGTTTCTCCAAATCTTATGCAAAAAACCCTTTTCTTACGCATAACAAGCAAAGTCTACGCGAAACTCGTCATCCTACGCATAACTTCTAGCTTGGAAAGTTAGTAAGTTCGTTTACGCAAAAGTCTTAAGCGTAAGACCAAGCTTTACGCTTAACATCTACGCAAAAGATTTTACGCAGAAGATTTCTACGCTTAAAGTTTACGCACAACATCTACGCATAAGATTTACGCGAAACATTTACGCACAACATTTACGCAAAAGATTTTAAGCATAAAAAAAAAAAAAAAAGAATAAGAAGAAGAAAGAAAGGGTCACAACCTGATTCAATTCATAAAAAAGAAAAGGATGAGAAGCATATTTGCATCACAACCTGTAACCCAACTATCCAATCCATCCCCTCGTCTCACGATTAACATATCACAATCTCAGCCAGCATCTAATCTCGTATACGAATAAAAATAATTATAATCGAAAGTAACAAAAACAAAGATCTCAGTTTCTCATTTTGCTAACAAAGATTCGTTCAAGAGAGTTGATCCACAAGAGATTTACCATCACAGACCTTTTTTTTTTGAAGCATCCACTTCTTGTTAATATCCGAAAATATTAAAGATAGAACAATATCAACACTGATATCATCCTATCTCTCTTTCGGCTGTGAAACAAGATAACACATCACCTACCTGAGACCTTCGTTGCTTGTAGATTCTGAAGCCTTGTTGTGTTTGGGTATAACAAGAAAAAGAAAAGTGTGCATTTTTGTTCGATTAGATCTAATAACAAGGGACGGTTGACTGTTGTTATTCATGGAAAAGAAGAATTGAAAGGGTTTGGTGATTGAGATTTATCAAGAATACAGGGGACAAATTTTTTTTTAGAGAAAGTATAGTAGCAGATCTACTTTCGTTAGTTGTTGGTTGCGTTTGTGTGAAGTGAGAGTGTTTGTGACTGCGTTTTTTTTGAGATAGTGTGATTAGGGTTGAGATAAATTAGGGATAGTGGTGTATTAAATACTAGTTAGAAAATAGGTAAAGTTTTTCGGATCAGTGTTGGTTTTTTAGTTGGGCCATATTATATCTGAAACTTGACATTGGGCTAGTGATATTAATTGGAGATTGGACCAAAGTATGTTCTTCTTTAATTGTGGTTATATGAATCTTCTGTAATGATTCACGAGTGGGCTGAATTTTTGGTAAGAATTTTTAGACATTGGTTTTTATTAAGCTTCAATACTCCGAGACTGTGAATTATTTAGAGATTATTCGGGTTCGTTGAAAATAACTACCGTGCTAGTTATTGGATAACACGTTTCGAAAAAAATCACTTCTTTATCGTCTACAAGATCCGTATTCATTTCACACGTTTAACATGTCTTTTCTCACAAATTTCTTTTCATCAATTGATATGGATCCTCTTGTTCAATTTTTTGCTCCATATCCTAAGACTGAGCAGACGATGACTGAGACTGAGCAAATATTGACTGAGACTGAGAAGCAGTTAACTGATAATGAACAAGACGTTGATGAAAATGAGCTTCCAGATTACGTAAAATATCTTGACCTGAGATTTCCTTTCACACTCGTTGAGCATATGAAACGACCACCTTTGACTGTAAAGGCACAAAATGGTGAAGAATCATGTGAACATCAGTCAGAAGAACCTGAAAATGCAGAACCGTCTTATGACTCCGACACACCAAAAGAGAAGTTGACTATGCAAGAAACACAAGCTGAGACTGTTGAACCTATTTATGATCTCTTTGCACCAACTGATACGAATCTTCCAGAATCAACCTTTTCCCCATATTCTGAGAATGTGAAGCAGAAACAGTTGGAAGAGACACTTGCCTACAAGGCTAGGTTTGATGAAGCAATGTTGAGACAAAAGCAACAAGCACTTGAGGTTCTAGCTGAAATGTTTCCAACTGACTTTACTCGGAATCAATGTACATTGGCAAATGAATATGCTACGAGTACACAGACGGGGATTCTGATAAGGGAATATGTTGGAGATCCGATGGGTCAGTTTGTGAGTCAGAATGTGGTTAATCAAAATGGGAATGATTGCTTTATGACTTCGATTCAGAAACCTACATCTGAAATTCACAACAGTGATATTGGTAGAAATTACAATGTCAATGCAATGACAAAGGTTGAAAAGATCCAGTTCTTGTTGATGCTAGCCAATAAAGAAAAATCGGGAATACCATTGACAGCTGAGGAAAATGAGTTTAGAGCTACAACAAGAATTAATGACAATTCAGCAGATCTTAATGAAACCTACAACTTTATGGCAAATCAGCAGGCAACAACATCAAGCAGTGATTTTGATCTTCCTCTTACTTATGATTCAGATCCATTCCATGAGGTACCAAATTATGGTAATGATGCTAATCCGTTTGCTCATGAGAAGCAACATTATGTGCCACCTGAACCTAATTATGATACATATGTGGGGGAACAAGTTAATAGCAATGTTAACTATGAAACTCCATACATGGATCCTAATGGAGTTCAAGTTGCACAACATGGTGCTAATGATGAGGAAACACGTGATTTATTTGAATCATTATTGAACAATTGTCGCATTGAAATTGAAAATGTGCAAAAGGTCAATCGCGATGTTAAAGCTGCGAATGTTAAATTGACCGCTGAGCTTGAGAGTTACAAGGAAAACGTTAAAGCTTTTGAGTTTCATAACAAAAGATTGTCTGAATTAGAAACTGGTTATCAAAATTCCGTTTCAAGGGAAAAACAATTGCAACTTAAGTTTGATACACTTGATGTTAATTATTTCAAGAAGATAAAATCTTTAAACGCGGAAATTTCTGATTTGCAAAACCAACTTTCTAAACAAAAATTAGCTTATACCAATCTTGAAAAAGAAATGGATGAGTTGAAAAAGGACTTTGCAAAGAAAGAAGACAAACTTTTGGAAGAAATCATAGAGTCAGAACACATGATTGCACATTTAGAAGAATTAGTGGTTAAGTCGGGTCAGTCAAGTCAAACAATGAATATGATTGCTAATCAAACTAATCTGATTTACCACACAAAACATAAAATGGCTCTAGGGAACAAAACTCCTTGTAATCTCAAGAAAGCTCAGCAAGAACAGAATGTTTTGTATAATGGTAATGTGATATACACCAAACATTATCCTCCCGTCGTTCGGGATTCTGTGCAAACGATGGCACTTGTCGAAGAGAGCATTACTAAAATGAAACAAAAGGATTTGAAACCCATTGATTACAACAAATTGAACAAACTTTCGGGAATTACTTTTGTTTCACAAACAGAACCATCTTTGTTTTCCATAAAACGACCGTTCGCGAAATTCTTGTCTAAAAAGAAAGTTGTTTCCAAATCTCTTTCAAAAATGGAACAAATGTCCTCTACCAACACTTTTAATACAAGTGAGGCTAGAGACATTCTTGATGACGTTAAAAAGAGAATTAAAGAACTTCAAAATATTGTTGAATCTAAAACTACTATCAGTATTAACAACTGGCATTCTAGTTTTCATATCGAACAGAAAAAGTTGTTTGAAAACGAAATTACTATCCCACTGAATAACATCAGTGCGAGGGTAATCCATTTTGAAAACGCTTTCTTAAAAGAAACGGCCAACTTTGTCAAGGACCACAAATCCCTGGTAAACGAAGCTAATGAAACTCGTGAAAACATGAATGTTTTGGAAAGGTTAAACGATTCTCTCTTCGAAGCCGTTATGACTACTGATATAATGTCCATCATTTTACAAACATATTCTGTTGAGGACGATGAAAGACTGCGAGCTGAGACATCTGAAATTGTTTCTAAATATGAAAATGCTCTTGTAAAACTTGAAAAAGAAAACATGTCACTTTTCAAACAACTTGATCGAAAATCAGAGGAATGCAAGTATGACAAATTGTCGTATGAGCATGCCTACAAGGACATGAAAGAGTAAAATGATCTTTTGAGAGCTCAGCTTGTAAGCTTAAAAGGGAAGGGTGTGGATACTAAGTTTGCAAAACCATCAACTTTAGAGAAACCAAATGTTTCAAAAACGGTTGAAAAACCAAAAATGTCTATTTCCCAGTTTGCTCCAAAAGTCGATGAGAAAAAGGATTTGACAAAACCAGTCACTCCACAACCCTTGCCCAAGAAAAAGGAAATTGAAAAGATTGTTGAAAAACAAAGATTGTTTGTTGAAAGAAACACAAATGTGAGTGCACCTGGCCCTTCTAGGAATAGCACACCGAATGTGACCACAAAATCTGTAAAGGAATCTGTTGGTTCAAATGACATGGTCCAAAATCACCATCTAGAAGAAGCTAGGAAAAAGGCACAACTTCGAAAAGACGGAATTTTAGGCGCAAAACCTAGTGTGATGAATTCTACAAGACTCCAAAGCGCTGCTAGTAGTAGTAAACCTTTACCTAGGAACAATCTACAAAATACTAGGGATTGGCTTGCATCTAAGAGTAGTGGCACACAAGATAATGCTAAGAACGTAGAATGCAACACAAAGAATTCCAAAGTCTCATCGAAAAACAAACAATTTCCAAATGACTGTAGTGACAAAGTTAAGGTTGCAGTTTTAAACAAAAATGTTGAATTTGTCTGTCCTACATGTCAAAAATGTGTTTTTTCAGCTAATCATGATGCATGTGTTGCACAATATATCAAGAAAGAACATGCTCGTACTAAGGTACAATCCACTAAGAAACCAAATAGAAACAAACCCGTTGATAAGAAGCAAGAGGCTAAGAAACCTAATAGGTGGATACCGAAAGAATGTAGTTTTTCCAAGACTGAGACTTCCGCTGCATCTGATAAGAAAACTATGTCTAGATCTTACCTTACGTGGACTCCCACGGGAAAAGTTTTTAACACAGTTGGTCTTAGATGGATTCCCACAGGGAAGATTTTCGATGCTTACACCAAGACAAATAATAGTGAAAATCATCAGGATAAGGAAGTAGAAATCACTACAACCGTTGATAGTGAACACCCTCAATGTGAGGAAACATGTACTTCTAACACTGTTATTTGTGAGAATTCTTCTTCTGTGGATGCAGGTACTTATGAAAGTGTTGAGGGTTCATACACCCAATTTGGTAAAGAAAAACTTTACGCCAACATCGCATGTGAAAATCCTTTTCTAATTCCACTCGTAACTCTACTTTTACTTGCCAAACCTTAATTTTTCTTTCTTTCTTCAAATCTTTTCTTTGTAAATATTCTTTTTTGGAAAAAAAACAAAATACAAAATATGAAAAACCATCAAAAACAAAATACAAAAATATGAAATTTTCAAAAATCCAAAAACAATATAAAACCAAAAATCCAAAAATATTCTTCTCACGACATGTCTCTTGTATAATCGATATTCTATACGTTTCTAGAAATGTCATTCAACAATGATACGGATATGAACAGATGCTTGAGCGAGAGTTCTCGAAAATGTTTTCTAAAACATGTCGCTTCTCAAAATTTTCTTCAAATGGCTTTCGTATACTTCAGTACGAAACCCGGGCTTAAATTGATGACTTCTTAGTATTTCAGCTAAGAACTCGTTCTTCATAGAATGGAAAGTGCTTAACCAAAACAAGGTTTTAAATATCTTTCGAGCACTTATCCAAAAAACAAAAATTCTCTTTCATCATGAGCACCATATTTTCAAGATTTTTCAAATAGACTTTCGAAATCCATCAAAATCGGTGCTCATCATCAAAATGACTTGTGTACACCTTACAGTGCACAACTCAAGTTTTCAAAGAAAGGAAAGTGCTACGCAAAAATGATTTTCATCAAAAAAGTGCACTTATCCTAAAAATGGACACTGTTGTACGCCTCAGTGCGATATTCCTATTCAAACAAAGAGAAGTCTTTGTTTTTCAAAAAACCTTGATGCAAAATTCAACAAATCTGAAACTTCTTTCTCTTTCAGAATTTTGCTTCGAGAAGACTCCTTCCCTCTAAACCTTAAAAAGTTTAACATTCTCAAAAACATATGCGTGTTTTGAGGGGGAGCATTTCAAAAACAAAATGTTCCGATTTCATGCAAAAAAATCTGTCTTTCTCTCCAAAAGCTTTTTCTTAATCCGTTGATATAAAAAATATCACGACATGCTATTTTTGAGGGGGAGAAGACATGATTAAAATGTGATCAAAATGTGTAAAGATTGTGATTGAATCTCAAAAGAGCTCGACTCAGATATAACCAATGAATTGACGAAGCTTAAAATGTCATTAATTGAAAAGACTTGTCTTGGACGGGTAATAATTTCAAGCTAGTCTAACTAGTGATGTAAGCGTGTCTCGAATAGGACTTGTCTGAGTAGAATGTACCATATCAAGAGACTTTCTTTGGACTTGACCAGGACGGGTAATAATTTCAAGCTAGTCTAACTAGTGATGTAAGCGTGTCTCGAATAGGACTTGTCTGAGTAGAATGTACCATATCGAGAGACTTTCTTTGGACTTGACCAGGACGGGTAATAATTTCAAGCTAGTCAAACTAGTGATGTAAGCGTGTCTCGAATCGGTCATGTTCACTGAAAGTGGATCAATTCAAAAGTGCAAACTCCTCCCGCATGTGCAAATTTCTTAACAATCCATGAGCACATGTGAAGGGGGAGTCCTTCAAAATGAAATCAAAACTCTCAAAGTGTTAACAAAATATGTTTCATTATCATAAACACTTTGAGAAGATTTTCAAATGAATGGTTTTATGGCAACAATAGGATAGTCATGAAGATATAAGGTGACTAAGGTTAGGAATAACCGTCCTATGATCCGCCGGAGCCGGAGGGATCTACCCAAGGACAAATCCAATAGATTAGAATTAGAAGTCCTTAGGTATGATTGAAAAAAGAAGAAAATGAGAAAGGAGAAAGAAGGGGTTGAAGAATTAAAAAGAAAAGTTATGAAAAAGGGTGAAAAGAAATAGCCCTCCAAATGTTCAACCTTAGGGCAGACACCGGGTTCAATTCGTATGCTACTAGTCGTTACTAAGGTGACACCGGTATTGAAGATAAAGACGTCATGGACCCAGTGACGCACTGCACTTAACCTTCTAGCCACTCAAGTTCTCTTAAAAGAGCTTGTTTCATTCTCACGGGGAACCGGTGTAATCTATCGACCTGTCTCTTATAGATGGTTGATATTGAAGCAGGAGACCTCTCCCTAATCTCCGCATAGGAAACCAAATGTGCACTTATCGAGTCTAGAGCCCCGAGATTCATCAAAAGATCTCATAGGAACACATGATATTTATCAAATGTACACTGGTTGTTCATCATTAAGGACGCCAGATGTAAACTTAAGAGTCCTACGCAGATCTTAGCAATCTGCCGAGAACGTTTATGAGAGGATTTACTTATGCATTTCTCAATGATTGAACGGAAACTCCTGCCAGGGTCAACATCAAACAGCCCTGACAGCAGGTCACTTCGGTAATTCTTTATGGGTTACGCTTAGTGTTCGTGGTGGTTTCAAACGGTCTACAGTCGTGGAGTGATCCCCAGCGACTCACCCAGTCATTGAGCTACTTAGTAGGTCTCGTAAGCTCTCTCGAGAGTATCTGACATGGGAACGGCCTTGGTAAGGGTTAGAAGGAGTCTTCACACTATGCTGTTGACGATCTCTAATTCGAACCTGTAAGTACCGGTTGATTTATTGCTAACTGTTTTCATGCAGCTATACATCATCTCCATGGCGACAGATTCCGCATGCTCATACATACATCTGGAAGTTAAAGAAAGCTCCCTCAAAGATCTGTACAACACAAAGTTCAAAGAAAGATTCTACGCCAAAAAGAAGAATCTACAAAGTAAAAAGACTAAAGATCAATGTGAAAGAAAGGGAACTACGTATGTATGAAAGTCAAAGTCCAAAGATGTATGAGCATGTTGGAATGGCGGACAACTACCACAGACACAGAAGTGACGAAAGGCAGATGACTCCACATCACAATAGAACAAAGAACGAAGAAAAGTCAGTCATCAAAGATCACAAAGCATGAAGGAACAAAGACTAAAGACTATTCTACAAAGACTCAAAGTTCAAGACAACAAGCTTCAAAGTTCAAAGATCAAGATCACAAAGAGAGATCTCAATGATCACCCTTAGGGGGAGATTGTTAGCAATAGAAGTGTTGATCATCAATGGAATCTAAGAGAGATCTCAATGATCGCCCCTTAGGGGGAGATTGTTAGAAATAGAAGTGACGATCATTATTGTATCAACGAGTCTTGTAATAATGTTGTAATAGTCTTGTAGTTTAGTTAAGGGTAAACGGGCTTGGTTTAATCTAACATTGTATTAGTTTATGTCTAGTCCATTACACAAGCCCAAGCCCGGCCCATCTCTTTATCCTAACTATATAAACCTCCAAATGCTACCATTTGGAGGTGGTGCTTCTATGTTATTTTCTCTCATTGTATTCTTCTCTCCTAATCTAATATATCTCACTTTCTCTCTCTAGAAGTTGCCATCTTTCTTATCTCTTCATCTCTCTATTTATCTTTCTTATAATCTTTATATTATGTGTGAAATGATATAAGTTTTGGGATCCAACACTATTCCACGTCATAAGCCCATGCACTAACACGACATATAGTCATGTTAGTGCATGGGCTTATAGAAGCTTGGAATTGCAAGATCACTTATTTAGATTTCGTCCCCGAAATCTCTCGTCTTTTGCAATCCAAAACTGAATCACAACATATACATGTCTCATAATTTCAAAATCCTTAGTCATTACATTGCAATGATCTAAGTGATCTTGCAATTCCAAGCTTCTATATCACAATCATAACTCATAATAGACTATAAGCAATACTACTCATCACAAGCTTATCTAAAATTTCCAACAATGACGATTTGTTATCTAGAAACATCTACTATTTGACTTTCCATAAGTCAAACTTCAACACTATTCCACGTCATAAGCCCATGCACTAACACGACATATAGTCATACACCGGCCAATATCACACTATACATAATACCAACACGTATCTACTTCCAAAAACCGGTAACTTATCTCGCAATGTATACATGGTACCATATAAACGGCACTTCTAAAAACCAACTCTACGCATTACTAAAGCAATCTTCTCGTTAGATCGTGGGGATTCCACCCATCATCTTATCAACTAAAAGCAAAACTCATTCTAGGCGTCTATCTTAGGGTTCACACATGACCTTAACGCCGTTATAAACTTTTATTCATGGTTATCTCTTCTTATGACATCTAACTTGTATTTGTTTTCACTTTCTCACTTCTCTACTCTATTCATGCCATGTCGGTTACTAGGGGTGTAAACGAGCCAAGCTTTTATCAAGCAACTCGAGCTCGAGTTCAAGCTCGACTCGATTGAGCCGAGCTTTTATCGAGCTCAAGCCGAGCTCAAGCCCAGTAAACTGGCTCAAAATATATAATGAGCCGAGCTCGAGCTTTTGATAGCTCGGCTCGAGCGATTATCGAGCTTTTCGATCCTTAGTATAGATATATTGTCATATTATTTTATGTACGTAAATAAGGTCCGATTTGAATATTAACTAAATTATAAGGACTAACTCCATAAATGATAAAATATTTGAGAATTTTATTGTTGGTTTTATTACTCTTAAAAATATTCCAATATGTGATTCGAGATCATGTAAAGTTTTGTGTGAAGACTATATTTATTTTGTGGCAACTGAAATTTGCAATTCGTTTTGACACAGAATGGCGTATCTACTATTTTGTTCGAGCCCATTTTAGCGACAAATACCAGTTGGCGGATATTCGAGCTTTTCATATACATTATTTCGAGCTTTTTAAGCTAAGCTCGAGCTTTGCTCGAATCCTGCTCGAGCCGAGCTCAAACTTGGATGGTTGAAGCTTGACGAGCAATCGAGCCGAGCTCGAGCCAACCTTTTATCTTTCGAGCCGAGCTCGAGCCTTGTTGAGCTCGGGCTCGGCTCGACTCGATTACACCCCTATCGGTTACACATAGGCCCACTCGTTTATAACTCTTTACTTAAATAAAAAGGCGTCCCAATCTATGTAAGTAAGGAATTATAAACTTATGGTTCGGCGATTTACAATTTCTTCATTTAAATGAAGAGGCGTCCCAATCCATTTAAATAAGGAGATTGCAAATCATCCTACTTACGTATTTCCGGCACAACAATCATACTTACTTTACTTTCCATCTTTTCTAGCCCTGGACCCAATCTCACTAACCTTTCATCCATGCCATAAAGGCAAGCTAACAACCATGCCAAGAAGGCAAGCTAGGCCATCCCGAAGGATGCCAAAACACATGCCGAAACACATGCCAAAAAGGCAAGATGGGCCATCTCGAAGGATGCCATACTATCATCCATGCCATAAGGCAAGCTTTACAACCATGCCATGAAAGGCAAGCTAAGCTATCCCTAAGGATACTTCCATACATGCCAAGGATATAGGCAAACCATGCCGGTGAAGGCAAGCTAACAACCATGCCATAAAAGGCAAGCTAGGCCATCCCAAAGGATGCCAATACTAGAGCATTGGATCCAAGCTATGCTTATTTTAACATCTATACTCGTTTTATCTTTCATGTACTTTAATCATTAAGTATACGCTATCATTTCAACACTTCTCATTGCCTTAAGCAATTTCAACATTCGCTACCACGTTTACTTTCATCTAGACAAGTTTCTATATCACACTTGTCAATTTTATTATACTTGCATCCCACAATGCAATCTATCATTTATCCGTCAACCCCAAGTTGACTCATACATTCTCTACGTGGCATCTTTATTTCAGAAAAATTCTATATGAAGCTTGTTTATTTACAGTTTACACATTCTCTATGTGTTCTTATATCCCACTTTTACTATTATCCGTCAACCCTTGTTGACCATGTTTACAACTCATACTATCACTTCATTTAGTCTACTCAACTTTACTCATATAAGCCTTACATAGGCTTATTCTATAACATTAAATAACAGATAGCTCACTGTTTTGCGTATAATTCTGAAACCGCTCGGAGTTAGCTTACGTCATCAATGGCCGTGGATTCGTAATTAAATTCAAAGAAAATGCTAACGGAATCGCCGTCTCCATCAGTCGAACACACCTAAAGCTTCGTTATAAGTCTCGACAACATCTAGATACTATCTTTATGTTTATGTTAGGTTTATCTTTCTTTTTCTTCAGTTTGAGCTTTCGCGATTTCACGTAGAATTAGGCAATAGGCCTGAGCCTGCTTGGGGTTTCGGTCCATTAGGATTTATATGTATTTGTCTCTATAAGTATCATATCAATAAAACGTATTATCTATGGGTTTTTCATTGTTTAACAAATATACGAAGGTTTTCGCTTACACCAAATTGATTTATGCATGAACCATCAAAAATGAACTTGGACCGTTCATATAAAAAATCTCAAACTCCCACCACTAAGATATTGGATCTATAATTCGTTTAGAAAACTACAATATTCTTGTCGCAATAATTTCTTTTTAATAAAATGAGTTTCAAGGTTATATACAGTTTAGTATAGATAAGTTTTAACCAGTCCACGAAGGCACGAATATTAGTTAATGTTTCTAATTGTATTTGTACCGGTTGAAGAACATCTAACATATTTTATCATCTCACTTCCCAAACCGTGTCACAATTCAAATCCCCTCAAAATCTAAGTTATAACCGCGTATAGGTTGACGAAGACTTCGACAAGTTCTATACATTTATTCAAGAAAACAAGATTCTATTGCGGAGATAAACAATGCTTATTTTTTAATTGATTAATTATGGTATTTCAACTTTGGATAATAACAAAGAAAACATGTATTTAATTATTATTTTTATTTATTTTTTTTTTTAACACGAATCTTTAAAATTTCGACTTTTCTATGTATTTTGTGACTATTCTACCTTTACAGTTTTTAACTACTCTGTCAATATTAAATGGTAAAATGGACATTGTACATAAACAAAATACACACGAAGGTCAAAATTTTAAAAGATTAGAAAAAAAAGAGAGAAGAAAAAAAAGCTACATACAACAATAAAAATGAAAGAGTTAGATAATTTTTTTTTTTTTTGTTATTATCCCTTCAACTTAATGTTTAACTTAGCATTAACAAAGTTAGCAAAAAGGGCGTAAATGAACATATTTCATTGCTTGTGACAGAAAGAAAATCGAAAGAATTTAGACTTGATCGTCTCTAGCTAGCTCAAGCTGAACACAATATTGTCCAGCTTGATGTACTTTTGTATATACCTTTATGGTTCGAGTCCTAAAGTTCAACATTATATGCATTTCTGATAGAGACCCCAGTATTTTCCAAGTTTATGTGCTTAGACGAGTAAACATGCAAAATAAGAAGATAAGAATATATATGGTTGAGTCAATAAGTGACATACATCCGATATGGAGCATCTTCTTATTATTTACACATTAAGAACGAGACCAAAATTTCCATGGGGGGCTACTTTATTACAACAAATTTTCCTTCCAGAACTCGTATGGTCCGGTGAATGTCAGGTACCATCAAACTTGTTCCTTGTGCATTAACAGCTTTAATGCTAGATTTTGTAAATTATGCGATTCACTCAAATGCCCAAGTTTACATTGTTAAAGGTAGGTGACGTACCCGTGACCTGATTTGGATATCAGCATAAAAGCACACCTCCTTACAGCTAGTGACAATAGCTGCTGGATTTTTCTTGTTAAGGTTTTTTCTTTCTTACTGAAAGGAAAAAAAAAAAAAAAAAAAAGAACATTAGAGGGTGATGTGCATATTTTCAATAGTATACGAGCTCAAGAAAAACTACGGCCAAAAGAACGATTAAACTGTGCAGTATGTTGCTATTCTGCTCCAAAAGCTAAAACCACAAAGTTATTATCCAAACCTGTTGGATTCGGTGTTCGCACAGTCGCACACTATATGTTCAAGCCAAAATACCATAGCTACTGCTACTAAAATCATTAAAGTGGCCAAGGAGCCAAGGACACAAATTGTGTTGCATTTGGCTCTTTATACTTTACATGCAAGCCATATGCAAAGCCATGCAGTTCATTAATTAAGGGAACAACACCTACCCTGCTACCTTTTGCGTCTATATACATATTCAAATCAAATGCTAATTGCCAATACACTGACACTAAAGATCTCAGTATTTGCCTCTCTAAACTTTATATTCCTCACATGGATATGGGTAACCTGCTGCCCCTTAACTCAAGTTTGTACAAATCCATGAACCATCAGTTCGTGCTAGGTTCGCACATGGAGCCTCAGGCCATACAAAATTGCAACTAGGTTTAATAACTAAAACAGGCAAGTACTTTAATTCCATACTGACATAGCTCTGCATAGAGCAGTTAGGGGTTTGATATTATCCTTGGTTCAATTGAGTATTATACTGAGATTCGGTTTACCTCTTGAAAGTTGGCCTAGCTCTAGAATAGAGGTGTTCTAATGTTCATTTACTTATTTTATAACTACTTTGTCCTATTTTTCTCTACGTTTTCAGCATATTTCTGCTAGGGTAATATAAATTTGTCGCTTCTACTGCAATAAACCAAGTTATAATCAAACTTACAGCTCCCTCATTGGCTTATGCAGTGGACTTGAGCACATTACATAGTCAACATAGGAAATATTTCAGTAGTGGTACAACTAAGAAGGGTTAAAGACAAAGGCTATTATGGTCATTTTCTGTCATTCACCATGCATAACACAAATTTTCTATCACCACTTACTCCAGACAGCCTTCGATATCCAAATATTCAAAGGGAAAAAGATAAGAGATCCTAGATATATATTCTACCAACGAATTCGTTCACTTTATTTCACAAACATACTTATGAAAGGAAATAACTTATAGCTTGCTATCATATACTTAAGACCAAGCTTAACAATTGCCTTTGTCCTTCTACTCTTTAACCCTTACCTACATGGTCGAACAGGATGCAGCCTTGAAATAAGGGAACCTCGAAGAAGTATACATAATTAATAAGCCATGTATATATCATCTAAAGCAGTGATCTCCAACTATTAACACAGGTTCTGTTTCACACGGCT
Organism: Artemisia argyi; assembly: GCA_030686995.1. NCBI lineage: Eukaryota > Viridiplantae > Streptophyta > Magnoliopsida > Asterales > Asteraceae > Artemisia > Artemisia argyi. Next base: position 149,782,069 of record CM060691.1, on the reverse strand, counting down.
CACTATGACAATCTTTGTTTCTTGTGAGTATGACTATCACCCAAACTCCTTTCCGGTACGGATCTTACAGTGAAGGTTACAACACGAAACAATATCCTCCACCTTTTACAAAACCTAGCAGGAATGAAAACACTCCTGAGCTCATCAACAATCTCATTTAAGCGAGTTACTTGAGGTTTAGATAAAGATTGTTGATTTAAATCTGGCTCTTCAAACACTTTACTGAAATAAGAACCTTCAATACTTTCCAAGTCAAGGCCATCCTGATTTATGCTCTCATCAAGTAAATGAGAGGAATTTGCAACAAATTGGTCTTCGTTAACAATGTTTACTTTTTCCCAATTCTCAAATGCAGATATTACCTCCCTCTTGGAGACTTCCTGCTACCATATACCAGCTATAAAAGTTAGAGGTGGCGAGATGGGCACGTTGGGTCGGGTGGGTTAGGGTCAAAATGGGATAAGTTGACTTGAAAAACATTCATCTAAAAAATTAATTATATATGGAAAAATTCCCCCTTTAAACTAGGTGCAATTTTATTCGGCTACTTTTCGACCCATGTCCTTTTGATATAATTGTTTTGTTTTTTACCCGTTGGACCTATCAGGATTAAAATATATCCTGAATAGTCTTATTCAAAAGTAAATGGGTTGAACCAGGAAACTCTAATTAACACAACTGAAAGCAACAAAAAATTGAAGACGACATTATAAGAGTGTAGATAGGAAGCATGCCTTTTGGGTCTCGGAGAGTGTATCCCTAGAAAAAAATACGTCGTCCATGTACAATCCTAACACTTCACCCGAGACATTGAAAACAGCCTCTGTCTTTTGGTTAAAGCTAGAACAGTTATACTTGAGTATAGCTCGACATTTTTGAGCATGCTTCACAGTGAGCTCCAAATTTTTTGCATGATTTGCACCAGCAAATATCTGGAAATAACCCAACATGAACACTTATGTTATCCATTCATTTTATACCAACCAAGAAGTTATTTTTTAAGTAATGAATTTCAGTGTGACGTCCGTAACAGGTTCTTTTTAAGAAAACAAGCAACTAAGAATAGCATTGTGGGTCGTTAGGTGCCCTTTGGCTCTTTGTTTAATCCAATTTATAATATATGGCCGTTAAGTATATCACTTATAACAGGATCGATCCATGAACAATAAGATACACTAGAAGTCTAGGACTACAATCCTTCATAGGGTTGCATCTAAACAAATAATGCTGAGAATTCAAGCTGGAAAGATAGGCATGCAGGTTCACATCATACATGTAATTTTTTAGATGGGACTAAACAGGCCAGGTCAGTTCCACCCGTCAAGACTTTTGTGCTGATTTGTGTAAAAGACTAAAAAATAGATGGTAAATGTCTAATTATGATTATTAAAATTATATTGTTAAGTATCCAAATAAATCTCTTTTGTGACGTAATTAGGAAGTTCTAATAGTTCAACAACACTGTCTGAATTTCGGCCCATTTGGGATGAATACAATCAAAATCGGCTGTCACCTCTAACAAAAATGAACCTTAAGTATGTATGTCCTGTAGCTGTTAATTTTAGTCTGGATGACAGATGAAGCTTTAGATACTGACAACAGATACTTGTGCAAAGAATGCTTACTGGTTCAAATAACACATTTTAACTTGTTTTGTACTTTTGCAGCTATGGGACATAGAACAATAATATTCTATTGTTGTGAATTTAATCATTTATACATGTAGTTAAAACTACGTGACCTAGACGAAACAGTTATGATATTTGGTTACTATTTAGTGATTCTTTATTTTTTTTTCAAATACCAGTGAATTTAGGTGAGACTGGAGTATAAAGAAAAGGTCACTAAATAGTAACAAAGTTTCATAAATGTTTCATTTAGGTCTCTTAATTGTGACCAGATGTTAAAAAATTTACAACAATGAAACAAATGTTAGAATATTGAATGGTTTTCATAGTCGATATTCCAAATCTACTGAGTGACGTTTTCCCTAAAACCTAACACGAAAGCGTAGTAGATATTCCAAATGTTAACTTTTTCAGACGTTCCATATACATATTGTAGCCGGCTTTTCAGGTATTAAAATCTTTTGACCTACTGTATGAAGGAAGACAGATTTTATAAGTTAAACATCAAAAAACATAAAGATATTACCTCCTTGAGAAACTGAGGTTGTAGAAATTGACAAACGATAAAATCTCGTACAGTTTTGACTTGTGCTTCCATCAACCTTCTTGCCAAAAGACCCTTTCTATTAATTTTATCTAGTCGCCATACTTCGTCATCAAGAGATGGGACAGGGTGATTTTTGTATGCTGCAATACAATTTTCATTGATAGCAATAATCAGTCATTCATCAAAGAATCATTATCTACACTAACACTAGTATAATGGCCAATAATGTCACACCAGCCTAAAAACATGGTAAAAAAGCAATATTATCCCTCACTTTCAGTACGGCGATCCATGAGAAAAAAGGGGTCTGTATGTGCTTCTTTAACTTGAACCCCATAGAAACTGTCCACAAATCGTGCTTTAAGCCTAATTTCGGATCTACTCATCCAAGTAGAGTTGTGAACAAAAGAAACCTTAGGCAAAAGAGCAGTACCGAATACTAGCTTCAGACATATATTACCCACAGTAGCAGATCTGTTTCCTTCCATCTGCTGAACAAGTTTTCTTTTAATTTCGTTTCCATTGTTGCCATCAACCTTTGCTTCAACAACTGTTATTTCCACTCTTCCTGAGGCTTCAGGTCCTGACTTCACTTCTTCCTTGGTAAGACTGTCCACTAATACCACTCGTACAGCGACGCCTTCTAGTCCTTCAATGGGGTCGTCAGTAAACAAAGGACTAGCAATGTTTGAGATTCTTAACTCTAAGCTTCTTGATTCAAAATCGTGGAACCTATTAGCTCTGAGATACAAAAAGCTAAGTAAAACACATATCTAGAAGTTAAAAGAGTTATTGATCTTGAGCCTTTTAATGCAAATCATAGAGACTCACACGTGATTGCTGCTTGTGGCCAGGTTCTTATGTGACAATTCAATTTCCTCTTTTACCTGAAAATACATAAAGGACAATTCAATTTCCTCTTTTACCTGATCGATATTGTTCCTGATACAAACCATACACTAAGATTTCCTCTTTTACCTGATCGGTATCGTTCCTGATATGAACGGAAAACTACAAATATGTTGAATTTATGATTCTCAAAGCTTATAGAGTCGCAATACAGCAAAATGAAACTATGAGAGCACTGATTGGCATACCTAATTGGTATGCCTAAACCTATGTGGCAACATCATGTTCACGTCGATTTAGGCACAAAATTAGTCACACTTTTAGTTCCCTCAATCATTTCTCTTTAAATAACATATTTAAAGTAAAAGAAGATTAGTACGAACCCAAAAATTACTCATAATACAGTTCAAACTTTAAATACTTTAAACTTACAGAAGTTTTAAGGGCTGCCAAGATTAGAGAGTAAACGATTATACAGAAGGCCTTTAGTGATCTTTATGATTCAGATATCTACGAATGGGTGTGGGTGGGTTGGATAAATCTGAGAAAAAAAAATCAAGAAAAGTATTGGTGACAGAGAAACGACAATGAGACCTTTGCGAATAAATCACAGTTTCCTAGAAGACATTACCAAAGTTTGTGCATGCTTCCTTACATGGAGCATCTCATGTATCGCCTTACATGGAGCATGCCATGTATCGAGGTCCAATGTGATCATTCAACATCAATTTACATCGAGGTCCATACCAGTGAGTCGGTATTATTGATATGAGATTATCGTTTATAGTTACATAAGACATAGTACATTAATATCTGCCGAAATTATAAATTATGTTAGAATCCCGTATACTGAAATAATATTCCCTTCCAATTAAAAGAGGAATACATAAGTGTTTGGGATTACTTTTTTTTTTTTTACTTAAATTTAAGCAGATAAGCAGTTGGAAGATGCGCGGATAACCCTGCTTCTGCTTATCTGCTTACTTTGGGGGTAAAATATTCAGTTTTCACTAAAGCAGGTTGGGACTTGATTATCTGCTTATTTCTGGATAAATTGACTTTGTACTCTCATGTCTAACCAAATATTCCATAAAAAAGAGATATCCAAACACTATTCAGCTTACATTTTTTGCAGCAGAAGCATTAGGAATCCCAAATACCCTCTATCATAATTAACTAAAATGACAGTAGATGTTTCGAGTAACTTATCGTTCTGTTTATAGATAAGCACTTATAAGCTGCTTTAAAATAAGCAGTTCAGGAAACAAACTGTGTTTGGATTTGCTTATTTTGTAAAAAAGATGCACCAAGACCTAAAAACATAATTTCCGAATTATTCAATCTAATCCATTTATAATGGGTTTTTGGTTAAATATGAAGGTAAAAAAGTTATTTTAGTTCCATCTCAAATAAGCACTTCAAAATAAGAATATCCCAACGTGCTTATTTTTCCGTAAAATAAGCAGATAAGTAGAAGTTGTTTGGATTATTCAAACACTTCAAATTGCTTATCATACCAATCAACAATTAAGCATAAATATATAAAAGAAATTAATTTAAAAAAAAATAATAATAAATAAAAAAATCCCAAACATCCTAAAGCCCTAATGAAAACCTTAACTCGCGCGGGCACACACATAGATGATACATAAGTACATAACAGCTCCAAATATGTTTGTTAAGATCCCGATTTTGATCTTAGGATCTTATGATTTCACAAAGCAAAAATGTGTCGATCCTACATAGAATCTTTGCAAGGGAAGGATCTTATGACGTTGTGTGCCACATGAGCATACACTCCCACCACTAAACTGCGGTAGCGTTCACCACCTTCCATACCATTTACATATACCCGATTTAAACATAAACATACCACACAACACACTCACACACACATACAATATTTTGTTAGGTCACCACTAAACCACCCAAATTTCCGGTGACCACGCGTGAATGGTGGTGATACCTCACCTAACCAGCCGTGGGAGGGCATGTTGTTACACCCGGTCTAATATTGTTAGAAAAGTGATTTAAACTTGCTGTTAGGTGAATTTGGTATCATTAGCATTATAATTATTTGTACCTTTTGAACTAGAATTTAGTACCTTTAATTGGAATTTTGAATTGGTACCTTCGAATTTGGTTTGGCAATTTGAGTAAAGCTTCCGCTTCATTTGTCTAATTTTGTTTGTTTGTGTTGTTCGTTTGATTACCAACAAATATAATCTCGATCTTGACTATAGGATCATAACATCTAGATCCGATCCGATGTTACTTTTCTCGTATGTAACAAGCTAAAAAAAACTACAAATTGATTGATTAACTTTTATATAACGTAAAACAAAAAGGGTTAATCCAATAATATAAAACCATAAATCACTCACAACAACTCGAAGCCATTTTTCGAGATTCTGACGCAACTCGTGAGGAATACAGCTCAACATCCCCTTTAGTTCCTCCCTACATACAAAATAATCAGAACATAACCACTAAGCTTCAAAAACAAAATATCAGGGATGTTTGTTTAAGCTTATTTGTGGGCTTATGAACTTTTTAGATTTCATAAACTCAAAATTTCTCACGTATTTTGAGACTTGTGGACTTGTATCATTTTATTTTGTCATAATAAGATTATCTATGCTCATAAGTGTCAAGAAAGGGGGTGTTTGTTTCGGCTTATATAGCCGGCTTATATATGCCTTATTTAGTTTTGAGCTTATGTTTCGAAAGCTCACTTTTTGTGGCTTATTTTCAAACTTTTTGGCATATATAAGTTTATTATGATATAATACAATTATATAAGCCCAGAAGTTTCAAAATAAACCGCAAAAAGTGAGTTTATAAAACATAAGCCTAGAACCAAATAAGCTATAAGCTAGCTATATAAGCCGAAACAAACACCCTTAAGCGAGAAATAAAAAAGCTGTTAAGCACACAAATACACCGAAATTTGACAAGCCTATATAAGCTGAAATTGAATAAGCTCGTAAGCCCACAAATAACAAAAAAATTAGAAAAAAATCTTACTCTCGTTGGACAGAAAATCGAATAATTGCATCATCCTTAATACAAAATACCATTTTAAAAATTTTTTAGATTAATTTTGGTTTTTGTTTAATAAAAGCTTATGGTTAGAATTTGGGGCTGGCTATATAAGCAAGCTAGTGACAGTCTCTGTAGTTTCCAGGATCCTTCTAAACGAAATGTTTTACTTTTGGTGTTGCCATGGTTCCAACACCCGACGATGTGGGGACAATTGACTGGTTCCAACACACGCTAATCTAGTTTAGTTTGATAACTTACTATGTTTTGCCGGTGTTTTCTATAGTCTGATGCAATGATTAGCCCAATTTTTAATTGATTAATTATGGTTTTTCAACTTTGAAAAAAATAAATAAATAAATAAATAACAATAAAACTGTATTTAATTACTCCATTTTTTGGTTCTGTTTAGCATTTTTTTTAACACAAATTTTAAAATTTTAACTTTACGATGTATTTTGTGACTATTTTATCTTTAGTTTTTTAACCTTACATCAGATGATAAAATGGGCATAGAACAAAAACAAAAGGACTAATCACATGATAATGTATCGTAGTTGTTATGATTTCCTTTTATATATATCGAACAAATTTTTTGCTATTCTATGTACTAAACTTGATTTTTTTGTATACTTTATAACCATTTTGCCCCTCATTTTATTAACCCGAGAGAGGCAAAATAATCATAAAGTACACAAAGAATACCAAAAAAATCAAGCTTAGTACATAGAATAGTAAAAAAAATGTTCGATACATATAAAAGGAAATCATGACAACTATGATACATTTAGAGATCATTAGTATTAAACAAAATACACACAAAGGTCAAAAATTTAAAAGGTTCGCATTTTAATAAGAAGAAAAAAAAGAAGCTTCACACAACAATAAAAATGAACGAGTTACATAATTTTTTTTGTTAATCCCTTCAACTTTTAATGTTCAACTTAGCATTAACAAAGTGAGCAAAAAGAGCATAAAATGAACATGTTTCAGTGCTTGTGACCAGAAAGAAAATCTAAAGAATTTAGACTTAAAAGGGTGTGCAATAGGTGTTATCGCACAAGGCCTCCATTTAAAATATGTCACATTTTTATTAGTTTTGTATATAAATAGTTATAACATTAAACGTATATGAGTCATATAATTCAAGTTTATATGCAGTTTCTTTTTAGTTTACAAGTGTAATAAGACATCTTTGTTGTTATTGTTTAGGGCCACCAAATATTATGAGATTACCATGCTCAAACTGAACATATACTTTTGTATACCGTATAGCAGCGCCATAACGGCTCGACACGTCAGAGGTGTGGGTCGAGCGTTATGGCACCAACCGCTCTTATGATTGGATTGTTGGAATGCTCCAAAATTAGTGTGTATATTTCATCTTTTTTTTTTTGGTTTATATATGCGCTACACGCGTACACTCCTTTCTTTTACGAAAATATCAACCGGTAAAAGCTTGGGTCTGGTTATAAAATGGGTAATTTGAGTGTTTTTGTCATCGTCAATAACTTGGTCCAAATGATCGAGGTGCTTGTCTGCTTGAAATTTATGCAAAAAGTCACCCAATTTATTATGATCTTATCTAATTAGTTTTATTTATTTATTTATTTATATTACTATTATTAATATTTTTAATCATTCTCCTGGTGCAAAACATTTTTACCGGTAACAATAGACCAAACGCTTTGCGTGAAAAAAAAAAAAAAAAACCCTCTTCAAGAATTTATTAAATTTACACTAAATTCATGTCATTTACCGTCTGGTAAAAAAAATGTACATCCTTTATCAATTCCGTCACTATAGGATGCATATATATGAACAGTTTCAAAGAGTAAGTGGGTTGAATTTTAATGCCAGTAACCATATAGGATGCATATATATGAACAGTTTCAAAAATTTTAATAATTAGTTCGTGAAAAATTCTAATAATTACCCATCCAATTTTTTTGTTCACCTACAGTCAGGCTAAGCCACAAGTTAAAGAAAAAACACATTACAATATTAGAGAAAGGGTGTTTTGATCCGTCCTTTGAAATAAACAAAAACTGAATAATACTAGCTAATCAGTTATATAAAATTTATAAAAGACCACAATTAATCTCTTGATAAAATGTGTTTAATCTGTTGAGATAAACTTGTCATAAGTCTTCGTCAACAATACGCGTTCGTAACTTTTAAAATGGAAAGTGGAAACTAGTGAGATGTATAAAATAGAGTAAATTACATGGATGATCATGTGGTTTGTCTAAAATAACAACTTTCGTCTCTCGAAGTTTAAAGCTGCACTGGTAGTCCCTAAGTTGGTAAACAAATAACACCACAAGTCCTTTAGTTTAACTGGTGTTAAGTAGTTTGGTTATAATTAACACGTTAGCCCCTTTAGTTAAATATCGTTGCATCGTTTATTCTTAATAATAACGGCTATTTATAATTTAAAGTTTTCATACATTTTTATCCGTTTTTACACGTTTTCGTCCATTTTCATACGTTTTTATCCGTTTTCATTCGTTTTTATAAGTTTTTATAAGTTTTTGACAGTTTTTATACACATTCGTTCGTTTTTCTTATGTTTTCATTCGCTTTTATACGTTTTTGCCCGTTTTCTTACATTGTTATACGTTTTATCCGTTTTCATCCGTTTTTCTTACGTTTTTATCCGTTTTTGTCTGTTTTTATATGTTTTCGTACATTTTCTTTCGTTTTTAAACGTGTTCGGCCGTTTTTCTTAAGTTGTCATACATTTTTATCCGTTTTCGTCCGTTTTTATACGTCTTTGACCGTTTTTATATGTTTTCGTCCGTTTTTCTTACACTTTTATCCATATTCATACGTTTCCATACATTTTTATACATTTTTCCTCGTTTTCTTACATTTTCGTTCGTTTTTTTACATTTTCATATGTTTTTGTACGTTTTCAAACGAGATGAAAATGTCTAAAAATAGATAAAAACGTAAGAAGGCTTATAAAATGGAGGAAAACGTATAAAAACGGATAAAGAATTATAAAAACGTAAAAAATAACAGATAACAATGTATAAAAATGGACAAAACATACAAAAACAGACCAAAACGGGTAAAAACGTATAAAAACGGATAAAACGTATGTAAATGTAAGAAAACGGATGAAAACGTATAAAAACGGATGAAAACGTAAGAAAAATGGATAAAACGTATGAAAATTTAGGAAAACAGGTGAAAACGTAAGAAAACGGTCAAAAACGTATACAAACGGATAAAAATGTAAGAAAACGTATAAAAACAGACTGAAACGTATAAAAGCGGATGATAACTTAAGAAAAACGGACGAAAACATATTAAAATGGATAAAAACGTATGAAAATGGATGAATACATGTAAAGACGGACAAAAACGGATAAAAATGTAAGAAAAACAGACGAAAACGGATAAAACCTATAAAACGGACGAAAACGTATAAAAATGGATGAAAACATATAAAAACGGATTAAAACATATGGAAACTTTAAATTATAAACAGCCGTTATTATTAAGGATAAACGATGCAACGATATTTAACCAAAGGGGTTATGTGTAAATTATAACGGAACTACTTAACACCAGTTAAATTAAAGGACCGGTGGTGTTATTTGTTTACCAACTTAGGGACTACCAATGCAATTTTAAACTTCGAGGAACGAAAGTTGTTATTTTAGACAAATCACAAGGACCATCCTTGTAATTTACTCTATAAAATATGTTGATGTTCTTTATTAAATTGGCTAGATGCGGCATCCTTGGTTTAAACATATAAACATTTTCTAATGTTGAAAATGGGTTTAATTTAATGATTCAAACTCATCCAAACTGAATTTCATATACAACACTCTGAAATTACATTATTGAAAATAGAAGTACTAATATTCTTATTTTTGGAGTTTTGCTAGTAAATATTTGGTGGTTACGGTTAAGTACATCTTTGCACCAAACGAGTGTCGTAGAAGCCACGTGGCGGATTGTCAGTTTCGTCTATACAGCCGAAAACATTGATAAAACCAATATATTTTGACATTATTGGATTGCTTACAAATCAATGACTCATGTTAGGATTTATATTCTTCGTGACTGCGACATTTTCGACAACTAGAAACTCATAGTTATAGTTTTGCTACTGTATTTTCTTTTAGGAGCCGACACACTTTACTCAGCAATATATGAGTTAAATGATAGAATAAACCAATGAGCTTTTGGTTTAACGGTACATGTGAGAAAGCTAACGATTCAACTAAAGGTTACATGTGAGAAAGCTAGCGATTCAATTAAAGGTTGTGAGCAAGTCTTTTAATGGTAAATGTCTATACAAAAAACACCATTCAAAAATTAGAAATTTTGACCAATACTCAAAGTTTTTAAAATGTTTTTAGTATCGTCATTATACGACAAGTTATTAAACCCCCTCACTTTAGATAAGATTAATCAAGATCTTCTTTATAGCTAAGGCTTATTATGAAGGTTATATTAAAATGTTAGGAAATTTCGAGAACAAACATTAAGAAAAGTGTTTTACTCTCTATTTCCATTTGCTCTCAATCTCCATGTGGCAAGCAAACTTAATTGAAAAAGTTATTATTTGAGTGTGTTTATGAAAGTGACGAGCAATCCAAAGTGATGAGCAAATATATTTGCTCCATGTTATTTCTAAAGTTACGAGCAAATGGATGTGGCGAGCAAATGTGTTTGCTCGCGATGTAGAGATCTGTAATATGGAAAAATAGTGTCGATTATTGATATTAGGTTTGATAGAAGTAGAGTTTCGTAATTGATTTTTTAAAATGTCCCTTGTTTGCATGTTAAACAAATCTTTTAAGCTCAAAATTTCTTTATAGATCAAAGACCGTGTTTAAATTATATTAGCTGGGTATTCGCGAGTTGAAGCGGTGAGTACGTTACGATTTAATTTATTTGCGGTCAATTGTTATATGAAAATGGTTAAGACATCAACATAAGTATTATCTTAAAAACATATATACTGAAACAAAAGTCACTGCAAATGAGATGTAATATACTATACACACAAATATGATAACAATGAATATCCATAATTGATTTACTATGTAAAATATGGTTTCAACCATTCTGTAGAAACTAGAAGGGGGTTGAATAGTTTCACCGCTCATTTTATGTTTTACAAAACGTTTCGCCGTTTTTAAGTCAGATTATTTTTCTTTTGCAAACTTATTGAATTGTACTTGTTATGTGATATCTAATTAGCAACTAAGAATGTAAACAAACAAGTAAAGTAAAGAGTAAGGAAAGAACACAACCAAAGAGACGCGGCGATTTATAGTGGTTCGACACGAAGCTCACTCACCGTCCTACTCCACTCCCCGAGTACCACACTCGAGAGTTATCAATCACTATATCAACACACTCCTTCAGGTGGAGCAATCCGTACATATGCTTACACAAGGATTAACGACATTAAGCATAATGTTGAGTTCTAATGATAGCTAGAATCAATCTATTCCAAAGGCCCACGTGGCCACACGAACAATCACTCTTGTCCATCTTGAATCTTCAACCGATCCAAATCTTTATTTGTTAGACATACTTGGTTCTTCACCCGAACCAAGCCTTCACACACATGACTTACTTGATTCTTCACCCGAATCAAGTCTTTACATACATATCACACTTGATCATCCCCGATCCAAGTCTTTACATAATGACACAACAAATCCTAACCTACACTTTAGGACACCACTCTCCTCACAAGAATTACATGAACTAATCTAGTTACAAGATTTCTTGGAACTACATCACCATCTAAGCTCACACAAATACAATACTTGGTACTACATCACCATCCAAGTTTATACCCCATCCTCGACCCACACACAAGTGAGAAAACAATGATATCAATCCTATCACGTAATACATGTTACGTGTTGTGTGTGGACACCTATAACATCTCGAATCTTCATAGTTGTCGAGAGTTCTTCTCTTGCACTTGACGGAAGAGGAAATCACTTATAAACATATACCGACATGTTATAGTGATCAAAGAATAAAAGGAACAAAGAACAGAAACTTTTGTGCGTGTGAAAAGTCTTATTTATGAAAGAAAACAGTCCAGTATTTATAGTCGACATAAAGGAGCAGACGGTCCCTTAAATAGGCGACGGTCCTTTATCACTAAGGGACCGTCGACCCCTTTACGGGACCGCCCCGACAAACGCTCCCATTTTTGTCAAGACGTGGTGAAAAACTATCTGGTGAAGGTTGGAGGGAAAACTAGTTGGTATGATGTTTGAATTTGAATTTATTTTCTTAACAAAACATTTATTTAAAAACGCAAAAATACTTTTGTGAAAATGTTTTGTCAAAATTAAAAATGAAAGTTTAGAAGAAAACAAAAGTCTTTGATCACTTAACTAATGACGGTATAATGTTTGTTCATACCTGAAGTGATGTTGAGGCAGCTACGTAGAAGTAACGAGTTTCCTCGATTAAAAACTTATAAACCGTAGCTTTATGTAACATGTCTTTATATTTTGTGAGTATCAAAACACGAGAATACCGAATAATGCAAATAATGTTTTTGACATTATTTGTATTAACAATCTCCCCCTTTTTGATGATTACAAAATATAAACTCATTTTAAGTAAAATTATGCGTTGATAAATTTTTAATGAGTTTTCCCGTTACTTCTCCCCCTTTTTGTAGAATCAAAAAGGTGTGTCGTGGTCATTGAGGAGAGAAGACATGAGCACGGTTGAAAGACAAACGTTGGAGTGACTAACGAAACACAAGCTCCCCCTAGCTAAGTGCTCCCCCTTAATGAGGACACCGGGGAATCGAGCTATTGTGATGTGCTACAAAACAGAGTTAGAACAAAGCACATGTATGCATATATATAATATGATAAGGATGTGAAATCAATTATGTAGTGTAGAAATCAGATAGAAAACACACAGAGTAGAGTTTTAATTCTGAGCACTACTATGGATGGTCCCTTAAATAGTGGGACGGTCCCTTATCTCTTAGAGGACCACCAACACAATAAAGGACCGCCACCAGTAGGTGTCCTGGTTGGCTAAAGTGTTGTGTTTTAAGCAACTTCTCATTTTTAAGGTTAGATAGTTTTAGTCCATTTTCATGTTTAACAATGACTAATATCACAACACATTATCATATCTAAAACATAATCATCCATTCATTCATTCAAGAGAGTCATACAATTACTACTATAAAAGTTTTACATCATAGAAACAACAACATCAATCATAGACTAGTACAACAAGTTAACTCCCATTGCATGTTTGGTCCAAAGCACAACTTCCACTTGATTATTCATGACTAGATTCTTGAGAGTATCTAGTCAGAGGGTGGAGTGGATGATGGAGAGGATGAAGGTTGAGCCAAAGGAGTTGTCGATAGTGGCATTGAAGCAAGAGGAGTTGGTTGCACATTTTGTTGAGCAATGTGATACTCAATGTGACCAAACATGATGTGTAGTTCATCTCGAAGAGTAGTGATGAGATGAAAATTATGATGAAAACAAGCACACCCCACAGTGTGGTTGTTAGCAAAGTAGTAAGGTAGATGATTACCAAGGGTTGGAGGAGATGGTGGAGTTTGTGGAGTATTTTCCAATGGCCCATTTGGTGATGGGGAATTGTGAGTTGATAGGTTTGTTAGAGGAGGATGTTGGTTTCTCGGAGATGAGATAGAATGAGTGGGAGATGATGGTTGATTACTCACAAATGGAGTGTAAGCACCCGAACTAGATTGGGTGAGCAAGGGTGACAATTTTTTGACAAATGATGAGAAAGGTGATGTGGTTGTCTTTGAGCTAGAGGATGTCTTAAAAAAGGAGTGATATGTTCCATTAGTGGATGGTGTTTTGAGTGGTGCACTAGGTGCTTGAGGTGATGATGGTGGTGACTTAGGAGATGGAGTGGTGTCATAGAGTGTGAGGTCAATGAAATTTATTTGAGGTCGAATGATTTTGAGCTTAGGCCTTTTGTTTGATTGTTGTGTTGTGGGTTCTTTGTTTGTTGTTGGCAAGGAGGTGGAAGATGAGGCCATTGTAGATGATGAATTTGATTTGAAGGATGATTGTGATGAGGTTGAGACTGATGAGGGAGGCTTAAATAATCAAGCATGGTTGTGATTTGGGCAAAGCATGCATTAGGAGTTTTTAAGCACTTCAAATTGTTTAACTAAACATGGCAAGGTGGTGATAAACATGCAATAGGTTTATGATTGCAGGAATGAAGAAAATAGTGCAATAATCCGTGATCCCACTCGGACGGTCCTTTAAACCTCAGACGGCCCCTTATCACTAGAGGACCGCCAAATCAATAAGGGACCACCGACAATGGGTTCTGAGGTTTTTTCCTAGTTTCTCATTTCTGCAACCTGTATATAACAACACTCATTCAGAACAATAGCAGAACTGAATTGTAAGAGAATAGTACCACACAATCATGCAAATAAAAGGCAGGTTTAAATAAGCATACATGAGTATCAGCAATCCAGAATTATCAAATCATAGTGATACGAATACATAGTTATCATAGCAATTAGGTGCTTTATAATAAACTATCATGGAACATCCTTATCAATGTTGTTTGTGACAGGTTCTTGTTGCAAGACTTTCTTGACTCTAGCTTGTTCCTCAATCTCGAGTGTGGGATCATCATAGATGCCATAGTCAACAGATGCCGGGGAGATAAAGATAGAGGAGATATGGAGATCATTGATGGGTTCCATGACATGATCAAAGAGAGAATATTGAGGACCATGGAGATAGGGATGAAAATTCATCATGTAGTGATAGAAACGAGTAAGGAACATCCCGTAAGGTATCAATTTAGTTTGATTCCCCTTGAGATGTACAATTTGCTTAGCGAAGTGATAGGCAAGGTTATATGGTTGTTGGGTGTGAAGACAGTACATCATGTGAGCACAGCACGCAGGAAGTTGCTCACGAATCCCTTTGAGACCAAGAGTGTTCTCTTTCAGGATGACAGCCCAAGGAATCAGTTCATCACGAACCTCTATCATATGAATTTTTATTTGATCGAGGTAAGGAAAGTTCCTACTGATGCAAAGGAGTTTGGAAATTTCACAGGGGCGAGGTATGTAGGAGCAATAGGGACTATTTTCTTCCCTATAGTTGAAAAGTGATTCGAGACACCAATCTTCAGAGTAGGCACATTGCCCATAATTGGGAATACGAAGGATTTCAGCAAATTGATCAAGAGTAAGGACAAATTTGAAGTTTCTAATCCAAAACCAATGTGACAAAGATTGATCCTCGTTACGTACAAGTTCAGCTTGTCGGAAGAATTCTAAGACAAAGCGGGGACAAATTTTCTCATTGATGTGAAGCAAGCAATCGAATCCTATAGCGCGAAAGGTAGTATTAATATCTATGTCATAGGCTAAGGAAGGATCAACGATTCGTCCCTCATGAAAGCGTCGAGTCTCAACATTCACATAAGGACGAATATGACTTCCCGGAGTGGTTGGTTCAAGAGAAATTCTAGGAGTATAAGAGTCAGTGTTGAGATGATCAAAATCATATATGTGTGACATTATGTTTCCTATGAAAGAAAGAATCACAAGATTATTGTTAGAGTTTTACCTTACTTAGAATTTGTTTTAATTATCACATAAAACTAATGTTTTTTTTACATGTATTAACCATTGTAAAGTATATGTGTGTGTGTGTGTGTGTATATATATATATATATATATATATATATATATATATATATATATATATATATATATATATATATATATATATATATATATATATTTTAGAACATCATGTTAATGATATATATCTTCCCATCTTGTAAATTATCATATTAATATCTTGTATACAAGAAAGCATTACAATTAACTTATGATTATACTAAATAATATCACTATTGATCTATTATTGAGTTTAGATTACAATTGTACTTAATTTGGAAAAGTTGTTTAAGATCTCCAATTTCAATTTTATAATAACTTCTAATTGTTTATCTTAAAGAAAGAATTAGATGAGTTTGACTTACAATTGATGATAAGTATGTAGGAGAAGTTGAAAATTATACGCTTGAAGTCTTGGATTAAAATCTTAATTTAATGGGTGAAAGCTTGATCATGTTACTCAGCAACACATCATTCAAAGTAAGTGTTGATATGTTTTATAGGTATTTATAGAATGAGAGATGTGTTTTGTGACAACTGACAATTTAGGGAAACAATTTACAAACCCGCATTACTTTAAAATTCATGATTTTTGAAATATTTGAAAAGTTTATTCGTGATGAGATTTGTAAACGTTGGAATGTGATTTTAAACCTTGCGTTATTTATGGAAGTTGATTATTAATTATTGGTTTGGTTTGGTATTTTCGTGATGATTTATTTTTGAGATATTTATTTGGCACTACATTGACTCCGGCACTAGGATAACCTAACAATTTTTATATATTTTAAATGTTTGGTTCGGGTATTTTATATTTTTGGAACGTATCGCGAGATTTTGGATATTTGGAATGAGCTCGGTTCGAGAGAGTCGTTTTACTTTAAATGAGTTTCGGGTTTGGTCCGTGTATCCTACACCTAATTACCTCACCCACTTTACCACTAATATTATTATTATTATTACTATTATCATTTTTTTATAAGAGTAAATACAAAAATCGTCCTTGTGAACCTGGACACACAAACACAACCAACACCCTCATCACCTTCACACTCTCTCTCTCACTCTTTGAAATACAAACACCACCGTCACCTTAAACCACCATCACAGCCGCCACCGCCCCCCTCCTAAACAAAATAACACCACCATCATCACCACCTCATCCCGATCTATCTTTTGGTATAAATCACGCGCCCTAAAACCTTCCTTAACATCACGTACGAATTACCACCGCGACTTTAACATCACCAATCTTGTCAATACTTGTTGGGTTTTTGAAGGAACGTAATCTTGGAGCCGTTTTGAAGGTGAGTGGCCACGAATCTCACTCGTGTGCCTCGATTTATTACCCAAACTGTGGGTATATGAACTTTTCTTGTTGGGTTTCATTATAAACTAATGGGAAATAACATTTTAAGTGTTGAAAAGTCCGTTTGGTATCCGGGTTTGCTTTGTGGTCGTGAGGTCGAGACCAAACCGAGAGCTAATGCTCTCGGCTTGTGTCATTTTTGGATTATTTTGATTTCTTGACAATTATTGGTCATTGGTTTTGGATTTGGAGGATGTTTGGATGATATTGTTGTTGTTTGGAACTACGACTGACGACCCAAGGGTCCGTTTGGATTTGTTTGAGCTCGTTATGAGCAAGACCGTGACCCCTCTTGGATCCGGTCGAATATTGTTGTGGTTTGAGGTTCGGCTCGACCACTAACGCCGTTTGGTTTGGCTCGTATGGAGCAAGCCGAGACCCGAGAGGTCTCGGGTGTGATCATGATACCTGTGGTTTAATTTTGACCCGGGTTGACTTGGTAAACCAACCCGTAAGTGTGATATAATATTTGGTTGTTTTATATACTTGACGGATTATTATGTTGTTGTTTTATTATTTTGATCATGGTTATTTTGGGAGCTTGAATGGTACATTTGGACTTGTGTTATTTGATTATGGCGTTGTGTTGACGAAGTGGTAATGGGAACCGATTGTGAGACGGTTAACTAGATTGACGGAGATAGGTTAGTTGGATGCCGTAGTCGGACCCTATTGTTGTAGCACGTGATTTGAGATTGTTGGACGGAGATTGATACTTGGTTTGACTTGATTATCATTTTTACTTGGACTTGGACAATGAGCCGAGAGTGATGACTCGGACATGTGACCAACTCATATAACTCGATAAATAATTATAATCAAACGTTAATAATAAAACTCGTAATAATATTATTGGTATTATAATCGTTTATATAAGTATATAGACGTGAAGAACGTATATATATATATATATATATATATATATATATATATATATATATATATATATATATATATATATATATATATATATATATATAAATGCGTATATTAATAATAAAACGATCACGAGTAAACATTATAATAACGTGACGATAATTATTGTACTATGTGAATAGTGTAATAAATGTCGGGAGCGTTATTATAAATAAATAACTATAAATGATGACGAAATCTAATACGTTGGATAATTAATAAATAAAATATTTCTTTTAATAAATTAGGAAAACTATCGAGTTATACGGGGTTGTGGTCACTTAAGTCCAAGTGGACTTCATTTTATTATGCGACTTTTGTGTTGTCACGGATATATGACGATTAATATATCCATTTTATATAACTACGCAACTTATTTAATCGACAGGTTAAATAGGGTCTATTTAGCTATATAAAATGAATATATTAATGGGCATCGTATCCTACGACGCCCATAGGTTATGGTACGTGTACTGGGATAATGAATTACTAAATATCTCGTGGAGTTGGCTAAATTGACGAATTTGGCAAATTTGATGATATATATAGGGAATTTATTTGACTACGATACTTACCATATAGTATTATTTGTGCTATATGATTTAGGTTTGGGTATAATCTTAGAGTGATATATTACGTAAATAAATATGGGGGATTACCAAATCGACGAATTTGATAAACTTCGATGATTTATTTAAATAATATATTGGGCTAATATTAGACCTATAAATTGTTTTATTATTCTTTTCGTTGTGGTTTCTTGGTTTGAGTTGTGTCGACCCTCCACCCGCATGGATACCAAACGTCAAACTCCAAATTAATAAGAGGATAATACGAGAAATGGATTTTGGAAAGTAAAATGGAATACGTTCAGGATTGGGAATATTTGATCTTTGAGGAAATGATTCTGAACGCGTTTATATTGTTAGGAAGTGCCGAGTCTGTAGTTGCCGTTATTTGAGATGCTTTACGTCTTACATCTATCGATTTCTTTTGCTGATTGCTGGACTTGAGGTGAGTCATAGCCCCACTTTTACTCTTGAACTTTGTTTTCAATACTTGGGGTGAGAAACGTGCAAATTGTTTTATGTGGACTATTATCGCTTTATTTATCTTAAAACTTGCTATGCTTATAGAACTAGGTAGGATAGTGCGAGACCTAGTCTTGAACTAGGTGAACTATTGATTTGGTTATAGAGCGAGACCTAGTCTTGAACTAGGTGAACTATTGATTTGGTTTGAGCGAGGCCTAGTCCCGAACTAGGTAAGCTATTGGATTGATTTATTGCAAGCGAGGCCTAGTCAAGAACTAGGTAAGCTATTGATTTGATTGGATTGAGCTATAGCGTGCACCTATAGGGTTGATTAGATTTGGTTGGTTTGTTTTGGTTGGATGATTGAGGCCTAGTCTAGCTAGCAAGCGTTTTTGCGTATATGTCCACTCTATTTAGTCATGAATTTAAACCTATGATCCCATCAGTGAAAGCTGACTGTTAGCGCGTTTTCTCAGGTAATTAAGTGATGCCCTTGTATGCTTGGATTGGAGGCTTGGCTATGGCACCTGGTTATGGATCTATTTTCTAAAACTCTGATAAATAATTGTGGACCTATATTTATTTCTTTTGGGCCTGAATTTGGATGAATTTGGGATAAATGTAAACTTTAAAACTCCGCGTGGTTGTATTTTTTTATGTTTACTTTATCTCGTTCTTTTATGTCTTGTGTTGGATACCAATCTCCGTAGCACCCCAAAAGCTTGTTGAGTCTTCCGCTGTACCAAATTTTGGGGGTGTTACAGATTGGTATCAGAGCCAAGGTTATAGAGAACTAGGTAAATAAACACCTAAACTATAACCGATTTTTATAGAAAATGATCCTCGACCAATGCTCGCCAGCCCGCCAAGCCGAAGCATCATTATTTATATTGAGGTATATTGAGATGATTAGTAGATATGAGATTCTTGAGACTATTTGAGGATTTGAGATTTATTGATTAAGTGATATGATGGCGTTTTGGGGAATTATATGGTTTAATTGTTTTATAAATGTTTTAGTAATGCGGTATTTTAAATCTTTCTTGAACTATATGATTGGGATTTTATGATGGTTATGATACGGTATTTTGAGTTCGCGGTTTAGTTGTTTTGAAACACTTACACCTACCCTACGCCGTTGTCACAGACTATGGCCTCCCGTACGTTTGACGTTGTTGAGGATATTCTTACTGCACCTGTACACCCAGCACAGATCACCATGGCTCCTGATGATCCTTACAGGATTGCCATGCATTCAGCTACTGCGTCACCGACAGCTTCTACTTCTGCACCGCCTGCTGCACCTACTACGCAGGGACCCTCATCTTCTCTAGGGCTCCCTGATATTTCGAGACAACTTACTCTTCATCAGGATTTGGCTCGTGTGGCTCCACGTTTTGCCCACCGAGCTACGACACGTATGTCGGTACGCCCTGCTTCACCACCTTTGCACTTTGATGCTCACACTCTCCTGTCAGATGCACCACCTACATCATTGCGTCGTCGTCCTAGATCACCTACCCCATCACCACATGGTTCACCTGTTAGGAGACGACGATTGATGGTGTACTCTTCCGATGAGGAGGAGGAGGAGTACGAGGGTGAGGGTGAGGATGAGGCTGATGACCCTCAGGAGGCTGACCAGGGTGATGATAACCCTGAGGAGGAGGAGATGCCTGATGATGATGGTTTGTTAGTGCCGCCAGCTCCTGATTCACCTATACATCCGATAAAGCCTGTTTCATCTGATCACCCATTTTTGTTTGAGTTGCCACCTGGTAGTCCCGTCGAGTCGGATGCATCATCTGAGGTTTCTGCTGAGCAAGCAGAGTTAGGTGAGACTGGTAGGTTGTGGGCTCAGATTTCTGCTCTAGGTGAGAGGGTTACACGTATGTATGAGCGGATTGATAGAGTGACCGTTGAGTTCATTGGAGAGTTGAGGATTGACATGGTTACGGCTGAGAGGAGAGTTACTAAGATGAGGAGAGGCATGATGGAGATTCATGAGCATATTGAGAGCTTGCAGCGATGTTTCATCACAGCTCGCGAAGCCAATCGCAAGTTGTGGCAGAGAAACACTGAGCTAGAGAAGGAGGTAGCAGACCTCAAGAGAGATAGCGGCACCCATAGTGTGGAGTTGGGATCATTGTGGAGAGAGCTAGATGGTTTGAGGCAGGAGTTGAGGAGCCTACGCCAGCATCGTGGCTAGATAGTTGGGTTATGTTGTTTTGTTGCTTTCTACACCGAGGAGTGTTCGGTTAGAAAAGCTAGTTATTGTATTTTGATGTATTTTCCGTTGATTATCCGTCTCGTTTGGAACGATTAGTATCTTTTGTGTTTTTTTCGGTAGTTGGAACGATGTTGGATCACTATTGTATGGATGATGGTTATTATTATATGATAGTATGTGGCTTTTGGATATTATGGAAATTGAGTTCCTATTCGCCTTATTGATGTCTTGTGGTGTATTGATGATATTCTTTCCATGACTTGGCTTCATTGATTTAATTCTTGTTGAGCATATGATAAGTTCTATCAGAGACTCATGAACCTTGTATGATGTTTCAGATCAATGGCCCCATGATGAAACCCTGTTAGAGCTACCAGAACTGGTCCTGCAGCAACTACCCCTGGTCGCTGAGGACGCCGTCCTACTCGAAATGTTGAAACCCCTACTCCTGATAACCTGGACGCTACTAATCACAACAACAGGAATCAAAATGTTAAGATTCAGGGAGACAATGATCATGTTCCACCTAATGCACCTATTGTGGATCAAGCAATGATCAATCAACTTGTGGAGCAACGAGTTGCTGAGCTACTAGCTGAGTCAAATCATTCCAACAATTCTGCTGGAACATTTCCACCTGTTCGTGTTAATGGATGTAACTATAAGGAGTTTCGAATTTGTAGACTAGTTTAATAATTAGAATAATAATTAGTTTAATTGGTAATTGTTTAATACTGTTCATTTATACTGTTCATTTACTAGTTTTCATAATTTAATTAGTTTAATTGGTAATTGTTTAATAATTAGAATAATAATTAGTAAACTAGTTTAAAAATATATAAAATAAAGTTTTTATAATTTTTTAAGATTCCTATGATGGTTAATTAGATTTATAAATTTTTCAATAATTTTCTAAGTTGATTTAGTATTATTTGTAATTTAAAATAGTTTAATTAGTTTAATTATTATAAATAGTTTTTAATTAATAAAAAGCTCATAATAAGACAAAAATATTTATTTTTATTTTTTATACTTTTTTCAAGTTCTAATTTAAGTTTAGAAATTAATTTTATAAGTTTTTAGTTTAATTTGTAGTATTTATAATTTTTAGTTTGATTTAAATTAAGTTTTAATTAAAAAGTTAAATAGTTTTTAATTAAATAATTAATAATAAATAATATAATAATCTAAAAAATAGTTTTATTTTTAATTTTATTTTATAGGATTGTAAATTTTAACCCTTGTAGTTTATTTTTCTTAAAACTCACATTTTTCTCAGTACGCAGTCGCGTCTGATTTTAAATTGGTGTACGTTTATACGTTTTAGATACCTAGGTTTCTCGTAATCATTTCAATAGTTTAATTAAGTTATTTTAAGTTATAAAACCCTAGTTTAATCACACACACACACACACTTATTCATATCCCTGTTCACATTCACTCGATCACAGATTCGTTTATAATAAAACATCGCACACCTCGTTGGGACATTACGACCCGGGAAAACACTGTATTTCACGGAAGCATTTGCCTCAGCTGTTTGACTATTACAATTGGCCATTCACAAGTGGCTGATCAATAATTATCTGACTGTTTGAGGCGAATCAAAATTTGGCGCCGCTGCCGGGGAGGTTGTGCGCTTATTTTAAACGATTTTGCGTATTAGTGATTCTGGATATACATCCATTGTATATTTACCATCTTTTATCCATATTTTTATAAAACAAAACACAAAAATATTCACCTTTACACCCCAGTCTATTTGATTCTTCATTTCTCATCCCCTAAACCCTTTGATTCTACTTTCTTCCACTTGTCCCATAATTAATTCTAATGGCATCTCTCGATGACGATTTCTTGAAACAAAGGGCCTGTAAAAGCGAAGTTGAAAAACTTATGGCCTTGTCAAAAATGTCGAGATGTTATGTTGATTATGATGGACCTTCGATTCCTATTCCCTCTCCGGTGAGGGAAAGAGATCATGAAACCGAGGTGACAAAGGCCTTGTACTTTCCTCTGACGATGGAGGTGCTAAATACGTCCAAACCACGGTTGTCCAAAAACCTGAGCTCACAAATGCTCCTAAACCTTCAAGAATCAATCCTGATCTTTCACGGTTTACGGTTAAAAGTTTGTTCAGCAAACGTACAGAGCTTAGGGCAATTACTGAAAAGAACGATTTGCCTAATCTTCACAATTATCAAAAACAAAAACCCGAGACCATAACGGAAGTGGTGGAAATTCCTAGCTCTCAGAGCACACCACTTGTCCCACCTCCAGATTTTGTTCCTTGTGACGGTTGTGGTGAGCAACTTTTCGGTTTTCCATGTCGTTGGTGTACATGTGAACAATGTGGTAATGATATTCGAGACGGGAGTTGTTTGTTTTGTGGGTCGAGTAATTCATTTGCTTATGATCCTAATCAAAACTCATTCAACAACTCCTCAAATTTTTCAAACTACCCATCACATTCATACGAGCAAGAATCATATTATCCAAATCTCAATGATGCTTCGTATCAAAATACACCAAGCCAGACTCAACAGTTTTACTGTTGTAAGTACTGTGGAGGTCCACATTTTAGCTCTGATTGTCAAACAAGGAATCCATTTCCTTGTAACAATTACGACTATTCGTTTCAAGACCCACAGTACCAAATGAACCAAGCTACTCCTCATATCCAGCAAGACCCTTATATAGAGGTTCTTGAAAAACTTAAAAACATTAGGGAGGAGTTAGCTAATATGTCGCTTCTCCATGATCCAAGTTCTTCTTGTGTATATTGTGGGGGTCCTCATAATGATGATCAATGTCAACCTTCCGGTTTTGACACATCCACACCTCCACAATATCCACTCATTCAAAATTCTCGTGATAAATCTATCACAGAATTACTTGCTGAAGAACGAGATTCTGGGAAAAGCATGGAAGATTTAATTGCTGAGGAAAGAGTAGCCAAAATACGTGCCAATATTCGCTATGCTGCTTTTTGTGAGTACGATGATGACAGTGATGATGATGATAACATTGTTATCATTCAAAAAGATTCATCGAGTTCATCAGTTGAGACTTCTTCCATGGAAATACAGGGAGAAAAGAATATAACTGAATCACCAGCAGAAGAAATAATGGAACTTGTAGACTCCATTACTGCTAGTCCTTCTTAACTCCCTGAGTCTATTGTTATCACACCCGAGGTTCCCACTCACTCTCTGAGTATGGGGGACGAGCATCTTGACATAATTCCTGCAAAGGAATCTGACGAATTCATAAAGTCTAGTGTTGAGAACCTTGTCTCAATCCCAAGTGAGTCACAGGGAATTCTTGATCATATGTGTGATATTCCTACCTCCCTTGATAATCCAAATGATCAAATTGAGAATGTCTCTAATTCCAGTAATGATTATATATCTTATGGAGACATTGAGTATGTTGAGGCATCACTGCCTCATTCTGATGTTGATTCTCTTCATGAGGATTTTACAAAGGAACTCACTCACATCATTCCACTTCTATCTGGAAGTAATGATGATATTCTTGATTTTGAAGCCGATATGGGAAAAACTAAAAATCTTTTAAACTCTAATCCCAACATCGAGCTTAGTACTTCACATACTGATGAAAATTCTTTATCTTCTGGAGACATCAGTTATGTGGAGGAATTACCTTCTGAGCTTGTCAACTCAGAAGAAGAGAATGATAATCATTTTGTTCCCGAAACAGTCGAGACTACTCTCACTAATCCTCTATATGAATTCGAATCTGAATTCACTTTGATTTCTGATAATCCACTCTTTGATATTCAGAATGAGGATTGTGATGAGTCTACAAAGGAACATGAGTTCACGGATTTACATCTGGTGAATGATTCTCTTTACAAGGAGTTCTCCAATGAACTCACTCATATCATATCTCCTCCGGAGTATGATAGTTTCTATTTTGATCTAGACATACCCATAATATGTCTTGATCAAACGAGCTTAAATGAGGAGATTCATGAAACAATGAATTCTCCTATTGAAGATGAGGAATTAGTCATGATTTTCATCATGACTTTCTTTCTTTTCTTCATATATTCTGTTCCCTATCCTGTTCTTCACTCCTTCGGGAATGAAGACATTATCTTTGACCCCGGCATTCTCATTTATAAATTATGAGCCGGGTACTTATCTCATCGGTGTGGAACTTTCACGTGCTTCAAATGTTTATCCAAACGTCTTGAATGAAAGTCCGATTGAGATTGTCTCTTCCACTTGCTTCCCCATGGACAAATAAATTCGGGGTCGAGTCAAGCTAGCGACTCGGAAATCAAAAACAGTAGCATGTACATAGGTTTTCACCCATGTTTCACCCTAGTGTGGGGGAGATACCCCACATGTTGTATATATATATATATATATATATATATATATATATATATATATATATATATATATATATATATATATATATATATATATATATATATATATATCCTAAAAAAAAAAATGTAAATATAGTGATAACTTCTATTTAAGAAGTTTTATCTAAAAAAATAATTGTATGTATATACATCTTAAATAAAGGCTATAGAATATTTTCTTCTTACGTTCTAAGTGTCGGTTTAACACCCGGTACTTTGAATATTGAGGACAATATTCAGTTCTAAGTGTGGGGGGAGATTCGTTATTCTAACAAATTTAAACACATGTTCCATCAAGAACCCCCATTTTAGCCAAAATTTTAAATTTTTTCTCACTTAGAACGCAATAAATGGTTATCAGTCCGCCATGTCTAACCCACATAAGGATTGGCTAATCCAGGAGCAAACGGTTCTTGGTAAAGATAACTCAAACCCGTTTATGGCTTGCAATTTGCCAAAAAATTGTATGGTTCCTCAACTCCCCATATCCCATAAAGCGAATGAGTTGGCTAGCCCGCAAGATTATGGCTTGTAGTAAAGGCCGTAGAAAATCCATAATTGGTAATCAGCTCACCAAGATGTTGACTATTCCATCAAGAGTTGGCTAGTCCAGAAGCAAACGGCTTTTGGTAAAGACAAATCAAATCCGTTGACAGCTGGTGATTTGCTCAAAATCACACGGTTATCAGGTGTGCCACAGTTCTTACACCTGGCTACTCCAGAAGTGATGGCTTTTGGTAAAGAGTTTTTCAAATCCATTAAGTTTTTCTCAATAGATTGCTAGGGACTAGCAATAGTTTAGTGTGGGGGATTGATGAGTGTCTAAATACTCATCATTTTATACCAATCTGAGCTACCAAAACATACAAAAACACTCAAATATGTATCAAAATACTTAAAATATCTTAAAGGTGTGTTTTATATGTTTCAAATGCAAAATATGCAAAAACAGATGAAAAACGTACAAAGTTTGCATAATTGGCAGTTTCAGTCCCTCAAGTTTTATAAATTGGCAAAACTAGTCCCTGGTTATTCTAAAAACTTAAAAAAGTCATCAAAGGTCCTTTTTAATCATAAAATTACATATTTAGTCCTTTGGTGCAAAGTTTCATAAAATTACAAGTTTAGTCCCTGTACTTTGGAAATTGACAGAAATGGTCCCTGGGATGTAAAAAACTTTGAGAAAATTCAATTTTGGTCCTTATACTAATAATATTTTGCAGGAATGGTCCTTGGTGTGAAGTTTGGTGAATTTACATGATTGGTCCCTCAACTTTGCAAGTTTGGCAAAAATAGTCCCCGGTATTAAAAAAATGAAAAACATCAAAAATAAACCGTGTACTATTCAATTATGGCAAAATAGGTCCTTGTGATTACATATGGGAATTTACAACAACAGCCCCTCAACTTTTCACAATTTACAAAATTAGTCCTTGTGAAAATACCAAACCAAATCCGGACCTTATTATTATTTAAACCCAAAAACCAAACTAAACCCAAACCATTACCAACAGCCCACCCCCACTTCTTTGGCCCAATCTTGATCCAGTCCACACACCCCGTTTAAATATTGAACCCGGTCAACGCCCAGGTCAAACACCCCTTTACCGCCTTCTTCCCCAATACCACCCTCCACCTCTGCAACCAATACCACCCTACACCTGGCCTTCCACCTCAACCCCCCACCTCTCCACGCAATTTCTCCACCTCATACTACCTCCCAAACCCATTTAATGCCCGTAAAACCCTCCGCGTTTCCCTGTGGAGACTTTGGCGCCAAGAAACATTTTAAACGGTTGAGATGATTCAGAGACAATCAAGGGTTCACAAGTGGTGGGAAATATCTCTGTGGGTCCCACAAGCTCTATAAATCAAGAGAGATGCAGCAGAAGAGAAGTATTAGAGTAAAATTAGATTAGAGTAGTGTAATTTAGTGTCGAATATTGTAATTCAATAATCTTAGTGTAATTTTAAGCCTTTGAGTACTAAATTTAGTTGTATCAGTATACTTTACAACCTTTTCAATCATCAATTTACATTTTCAGTTAATATCTCACTTTATGCAATTTCAAGTTTGATCAAAAATCTCAAATAGTCAAGTTGTTGTTTTTAGTCTTGTTTATGGATTCTACAAGCTCAAGTAAGCTCTGACAAAGCTTAAGTTAAGCTTTAGAAGTCTTAATCATCAATATAAGTTAACAAAAGAAAAATACTAAAAAATTACAAGAAAAATCAAAAATAAATAAAAATTAGTAAGTGTAGAAGAATAGAAGCTGATGCATGATGAAGGTTGGATGAATTCTGGTTTAAAACCTTTTGGGAGGTATTAAGTTGGTATTTGTTCATTGGTTCATTCATTTCTCAGTTGGCATCATTTGTAAGTTTAATTTTCAAATTGTACTTTTTACTGTAGATTGCTTAATATTGCTTAGTTATAGTTTCTACATGTTTATTTAGTATTAGTAAATCAGTATCTAGCTTAAAATAGTTTACTTGTTATTAAAATTCATTTGTTCTAAAAATAAAAAAATCTCACAGTTAAAAACTCATTTTTGACAAATCTGAGGAATAGGCTTGTGGTGTAGTTAATTCTTGTTTATTTGATCTTAATTAATCATAGTATAGTATTTAAAATCAGTTTTATGGATTAGAATAGTGTTTAGCTTTGAAAATCATCAAATCTGTCATAATAGGGGTGTTTGGATCAGTAGGATCCATTGACCTTAAGGGTGTTCTAGTTGTTGTTTCTGGTTCAGTCAAGTTATAATAGGTCTAAGATAGTTAAGTCAGTCATAAAATAGGCACCTCATTAGGAAAAAGTCAAAATCCAATACCAAATTCCTTGACAGTTAACTGTCAAGGATTTGGGATCTCATACCCATCACATTAGCTTATATCCATTAGTTATAGCTTAATTTAGGTTAGTCATAGCTTAAAACAACTTAATTAATCAGTAGTAAGTGTTAGAAGTTCATAAAAGTCAAACATATCAAGTTTCATTAAAAGTCAAATCTTACCCCTCTCAGATTTTATCAAAACTTCAAGCAATTGTTTTGATTTTTGTAGAAGGTTTTAGAAATTGAAATTTGTTTTAGTAATAGACTACCACCTCATCTTTAAGTTCACACAAGCCTTACATTTTTAGTATTTTTTCCCTGGGCCCCACAGATCTCCAAACATACTTGCAGGGCAAGGGAGTGCCCTGCTCCATCAGACCTCAGTCACAACACCAACTTTGGTGGTGTTTTGTGACCACCACAGTGGGACCCACTCCTCAAATCTTGTACCATTGAACCCCCCTCCTACCAGGCTTGAACCCTTGACCAATAGTTTGACCTAGCACCCAGTGGACCCCACTTAGTTTTGGCCTTGATCTTTGTCCCTATTCTGTCTCAGAAGTGAAATAAGCTAAGTGCTTATTTATGATTTGTGGCTTATTTAAGCTACTTATTTGTGATAATCATGCTTATTATTGATCAAACAACTCAGGGGAATAAACTTTTACCATAGTGGGTCCTACACCAGCTCATTTGAGCTTATTTCCAATTTCAGTCAACATAAGTCAACTGTTAGGGTTGATAGCTTATATCTAGCTTATTTTTAAGTTGTAAAATTATTGTCTTTATTAAAGTTATCTATTTTTATATATAAATTAGTTTTGTAAAAGAAAAATTCAAGAAAAACAATATAAAAATAAGTGATAGTTTCTATTTAATATAATTTAATTTTAAATTTTCATTTTTACATTTTTAATAAGTAAGTTGTGTTTTTATATTTTTATTAATTTCATTTTAGGTTAAAGTAATTATAATAATTTTCTCAGATTTTAATTTTGTCTTTTAGTATTAATTAGAATTAAAAATAGTTTTATTAGTAATTAATAAATAAATAAGTTTTAATTAGCATAAATAGTTTTTATAAAGTAACACCTATATTTTATATTTTTCCTAGCTTCTATAAGTCATAAAATAATTTTAGAAATTTTCTTGTGATTTATACTGTTCATTTACTAGTTTTCATAATTTAATTAGTTTAATTGGTAATTGTTTAATAATTAGAATAATAATTAGTAAACTAGTTTAAAAATATATAAAATAAAGTTTTTATAATTTTTTAGGATTCCTATTATGGTTAATTAGATTTATAAATTTTTCAATAATTTTCTAAGTTGATTTAGTATTATTTGTAATTTAAAATAGTTTAATTAGTTTAATTATTATAAATAGTTTTTAATTAATAAAAAGCTCATAATAAGACAAAAATATTTATTTTTATTTTTTATACTTTTTTCAAGTTCTAATTTAAGTTTAGAAATTAATTTTATAAGTTTTTAGTTTAATTTGTAGTATTTATAATTTTTAGTTTGATTTAAATTAAGTTTTAATTAAAAAGTTAAATAGTTTTTAATTAAATAATTAATAATAAATAATATAATAATCTAAAAAATAGTTTTATTTTTAATTTAATTTTATTTTAAGTTTAAGTTTATAGGATTGTAAATTTTAACCCCTGTAGTTTATTTTTCTTAAAACTCACCTTTTTCTCAGTACGCAGTCGCGTCTGATTTTAAATTGGTGTACGTTTATACGTTTTAGATACCTAGGTTTCTCGTAATCATTTCAATAGTTTAATTAAGTTATTTTAAGTTATAAAACCCTAGTTTAATCACACACACACACACACTTATTCATATCCCTGTTCACATTCACTCGATCACAGATTCGTTTATAATAAAACATCGCACACCTCGTTGGGACATTACGACCCGGGAAAACACTGTATTTCACGAAAGCATTTGCCTCAGCTGTTTGACTATTACAGTTGGCCATTCACAAGTGGCTGATCAATAATTATCTGACTGTTTGAGGCGAATCATAGACCTATTGAGTTTGGTCGGACTGAAGGAGTGGTCTACTTGGTTAGGTGGATAGAAAAGACTGAGTCAGTGTTCAATGTCAGCAACTGTGCGGAGAATGCGAAGGTAAAGTTTGCTTCTTTTACTTTCAAGGATGAAGCTTTAACTTGGTGGAACAATTACCGAAATTCGGTTGGGAGTGATGTGGCTTATGCTATGACTTGAGAGCAATTTAAGTCTTTGCTGATTCAGACTTACTGCCCAAGGAATGAGGTTAAGAAGCTGGAGATTGAGTTCTGGAATCACAAGGTGAAAGGTACCGATATGGCGACTTACAATCGCCGCTACCACGAGTTAGCCTTTCTTTGCCCAGATATGGTTAGGACTGAGACTCAAAGGATTGAGCGGTATACCGATGGGTTACCGGTAGCTACAAGGAATGATGTGATTTCTGCTAAGCCTGCAAATATTCATGAGGCTATCACGATCGCTCAACAATTGATGGACTCGTTGGTATTGGAAGAAGCTGAGAAAGACAAGAATGGAAAGAGGAAGAGGGATAATCACTTTAAGGGTAACGATCACCGAAACAAACGACAGGCAACTACTAGAGCTTATGCTATGGGAGATGGAGATAAGAAGAACTACAATGGAGATGCACCCAAGTGTGGCCGATGTTACAAGAATCATTCTGGACGATGTAATGTGGTGTGCAAGAATTGCTCTGAGATGGGACATATAGCTAAGGATTGTAGAGCTCGACCACTTGCTATGGTTCAAGCTACTCCTGAAGCTACGAGTAAGGCAAATGTTACTTGTTACGGATGTGGAAAGAAGGGACACTATAGGAATGAGTGTAGGGAATCGTGGAATCGAGGAAATCAAGGATCGGGTGGTAATGGGTACAATCATGGAAACCATGGAGCTGGAGGAAACCGTGGACGACAAGACAATGGGGACCAACGTGTGGAAGCTGGAGCCGCTCATGAGAGAGTGTATGCACTTGGGAACGAGAGAGGAGAAGATCCGAACGTTGTTACTGGTACGTTCCTTCTCAATAATCGTTATGCTTTCATACTATTTGATACTGGTGCCGATAAGAGTTTTGTGTCCACTACTTTTGCACCCTTACTAGAGAAACCCCCGATGGCCTTAGGAATTGTTTGTGATGTAGAGTTAGCTAATGGGAACATAGAAAGGATTAGGACTATCATTCGCGGTTGCACGTTAAATTTCCTGAATCGTCCTTTCAACATAGATCTTCTACCCGTCATATTAGGAAGTTTTGATGTCATTATTGGTATGGATTGGTTGTCGAAGTATCATGCTCATATACTTTGCGATGAGAAGATCATGCATGTGCCTTACGGCAAGGAGATCCTAAATATACCAGGAGATCGAAAAGAATTGAGAGGCTCATCTAGACTAGCGGTTATATCTTGCACTAAATTACCGAAGCTAATGGAAAAAGGATGTTGCCTTTTCTTAGCTCAAATCTTTGAGAAAGGTGGGAAGGAGAAGAAGGAAAGATGCATTGGAGATGTGTCTATAGTTCGTGATTTTCCTGATGTATTTCCCGATGATTTGCCGGGAATCACGCCTACTAGACAAGTGGAGTTTCAGATTGAGTTGATACCTGGTGCTGCACCCGTGGCACGAGCGCCTTATCGACTTGCACCTACTGAACTGGAAGAGTTGTCGAAACAATTAGCGGAGTTAGCCGAAAAAGGATTTATAAGACCAAGTTCTTCGCCTTGGGGAGCCCCGGTCTTATTTGTAAAGAAGAATGATGGATTGTTTCGCATGTGTATTGATTATCGAGAGTTGAACAAGTTAACGGTGAAGAATAGATACCTGTTACTGAGGATCGACGATTTGTTCGATCAGCTTCAAGGATCGAGTGTGTATTCGAAGATCGATTTGAGATCGGGA
Source organism: Artemisia argyi (assembly GCA_030686995.1). Classification (NCBI taxonomy): domain Eukaryota; kingdom Viridiplantae; phylum Streptophyta; class Magnoliopsida; order Asterales; family Asteraceae; genus Artemisia; species Artemisia argyi. The sequence continues at coordinate 149,749,596 of CM060691.1, read as the reverse complement.
TATCATCAGCTTAGAGTTCGAGAGGAAGATATTCCGAAAACGGCTTTCAGAACCCGTTACGGGTATTATGAGTTCCAAGTGATGCCGTTTGGGTTGACTAACGCACTAGCAGTATTCATGGATCTCATGAATCGAGTGTGTAAGCCTTATTTAGACAAGTTTGTGATTGTGTTCAGCGACGATATTCTAATTTATTTGAAGAGTGAAAAAGAGCATGAGGAGCACCTAAGACTTATCTTAGAATTGCTCAGGAAGGAGAAACTGTATGCCAAGTTTTCTAAATGTGAATTTTGGATTCCGACGGTACAATTTCTGGGTCATGTGATTGATAGACAAGGAGTTCATGTAGATCCTGCTAAGATTGAAGCGATTAAAGATTGGGCTGCACCAACGACCCCAACAGAAGTTCGTCAATTTTTGGGTTTAGCCGGTTATTACCGAAGATTCATTGAGGGATTTTCGAAGATAGCAAAACCGTTGACCAAATTGACTCAAAAAAGTGTTAAATACGAATGGGGAGATAAGGAATAGGAAGCATTCCAATTATTTAAGGAGATGTTGTGTAGTGCTCCTATATTAGCGTTACCCGAGGGTAATGATGACTTCGTCGTCTATTGTGACGTTTCTCATAAAGGTTTTAGGAGCTGTGTTAATGCAACGAGAGAAAGTGATAGCTTATGCTTCCCGACAGCTCAAGAAGCACGAGAAGAACTACACCACCCATGATTTGGAGTTAGGTGTTGTGGTTTTTGCATTGAGAATATGGAGACATTACTTGTATGGAGCCAAGTGTGTTGTATTCACTGACCACAAAAGTCTACAACACATCCTGAATCAAAAAGAGCTCAACATGAGACAACGACGTTGGATTGAGTTGCTAAGCGATTATGATTGTGAAATCCGTTACCATCCTGGTAAAGCAAATGTCGTTGCTGATGATCTTAGTCGAAAAGAGAGAATTCCGCCGTTAAGAGTTAGGTCATTGGGAATGACTATCGTATCGCCGTTACCGTCTCAAATATTAGAAGCTCAAACGGAAGCGTTGAAAGCAGAAAATCGACCTGCTGAGAACATATTTGGGATGGCAGAAAATGAGAGAGGATTTGTTAAGCGTTCTGATGGAGTATTGTGTTTTGGAGACCGAAGTTGGGTACCATTGTATGGAGGAATTCGAGAGTTGATTATGCATGAGTCGCATAAGTCAAGGTACTCTATTCATCCTGGGTTTGACAAGATGTACTAGGATCTGAAGAAGTTATATTGGTGGCCAAATATGAAGGCAGATATAGCATTGTACGTTAGTAAGTGTTTGACTTGCTCTAAGGTTAAGGCCGAACATCAAAGACTGTCAGGATTATTGACGCAGACAGAACTCCCGGTTTGGAAATGGGAGCGGATTACGATGGACTTTATTACCAAATTACCGAAGACAACTAGCGGTTGTGACGCTATCTGGGTAATTGTGGATCGTTTGACTAAGTTTGCTCATTTCCTGGCGATTAGTGAAGATGATAGTGTCGACAAACTTGCGAAGTTGTATGTGAAGGAAATTGTTTCTCGTTATGGAGTTCCGATATCGATTATTTCTGATCGCGACAGCCGCTTCACGTCAGCATTGTTGCGATCACTTCAAACCGCTTTGGGGACAAGACTTGATATGGGTACTGCATATCATCCCCAAACCGACGGTCAAAGTGAGAGAACTATTCAGACTTTGGAGGATATGCTTCGTGCATGCATAATAGACTTTGGTAAAGGCTGGGAGAAGTACCTATCCCTTGCAGAGTTTTCCTATAACAATAGCTACCACACAAGTCTTAAAGCTGCACCATTTGAAGCTTTATATGGCCGAAAATGTCGTTCGCCTATTGGTTGGGCTGAAGTTGGAGATAGCCAACTCACTGGCCCTGAGCTTATTTTGGAAACTACTAAGAAAGTGACACAAATTTGTGACCGATTACAAGCATCTAGAGATAGACAGAAAAGTTATGCCGATCAGAGACGTAAACCCCAAGAGTTCCAGGTTGGAGACAAAGTAATGCTGAAAGTCTCGCCTTGGAAAGGAGTGATACGTTTCGGGAAACGTGGGAAACTCAACCCCCGCTACATTGGACCATTTCTCATTTGGAAAGAATTGGGCCCGTGGCTTATAGGTTGAAACTTACCACAGGAACTGAGTAAAGTTCATGATGTATTTCATGTTAGTAATTTGAAGAAGTGTCTTTCAGATGAAACGCCGGTTATACCGATCAAAGATATTCGTGTGGATGAGAGTTTGAACTTTGTGGAAGAGCCGATTGAGATATTGGATAGAGAGATTAAACGACTCAAGCGAAGTCGTATTCCACTCATCAAGGTTCGTTGGAATTCGCGGCATGGACCGGAATTTACGTGGGAACGTGAGGATGAGTTTCGAAAAAGATATCCGAAGCTTTTTACTTCGTAGATGGATTGTTCCGAGTGAAACCCGGGACGGGTTTCTTCTGAGGCTGGGAGGATGTGACAATTGGCAATTTAGGGAAACAATTTACAAACCCGCATTACTTTAAAATTTATGATTTTTGGAATATTTGAAAAGTTTATTCGTGATGAGATTTGTAAACGTTGGAATGTGATTTTAAACCTTGCGTTATTTATGGAAGTTGCTTATTAATTATTGGTTTGGTTTGGTATTTTCGTGATGATTTATTTTTGAGATATTTATTTGGCACTACATTGACTCCGGCACTAGGATAACCTAACAATTTTTATATATTTTAAATGTTTGGTTCGGGTATTTTATATTTTTGGAACGTATCGCGAAATTTTGGATATTTGGAATGAGCTCGGTTCGAGAGAGTCGCTTTACTTTAAATGAGTTTCGGGTTTGGTCCGTGTATCCTACACCTAATTACCTCACCCACTTTACCACTAATATTATTATTATTATTATTACTAGTATCATTTTTTTTAAAAGAGTAAATACAAAAATCGTCCTTGTGAACCTGGACACATAAACACAACCAACACCTTCATCACCTTCACACACTCTCTCTCTCTCTTTGAAATACAAACACCACCGCCACCTTAAACCACCATCACAGCCGCCACCGCCCCCCTCGTAAACAAAATAACACCACCATCATCACCACCTCATCCCGATCTATCTTTTGGTATAAATCACGCGCCCTAAAACCTTCTTTAACATCACGTACGAATTACCACTGCCACTTTAACATCACCAATCTTGTCAACACTTGTTGGTTTTTTGAAGGAACGTAATCTTGGAGCCGTTTTGAAGGTGAGTGGCCACGAATCTCACTCGTGTGCCTCGATTTATTACCCAAACCGTGGGTATATGAACTTTTCTTGTTGGGTTTCATTATAAACTAATGGGAAATAACATTTTAAGTATTGAAAAGTCCGTTTGGTATCCGGGTTTGCTTTGTGGTCGCGAAGTCGAGACCAAACCGAGAGCTAATGCTCTCGGTTTGTGTCATTTTTGGACTATTTTGATTTCTTGACAATTATTGGTCATTGGTTTTGGATTTGGAGGATGTTTGGATGATATTGTTGTTGTTTGGAACTACGACCGACGACCCAAGGGTCCGTTTGGATTTGTTTGAGCTCGTTATGAGCAAGACCGTGACCCCTCTTGGGTCCGGTCGACTATTGTTGTGGTTTGAGGTTCGGCTCGGCCGTTTGGTTTGGCTCATATGGAGCAAGCCGAGACCCTAGAGGTCTCGGGTGTGATCATAATACTTGTGGTTTAATTTTGACCCGGGTTGACTTGGTAAACCAACCCGTAAGTGTGATATAATATTTGGTTGTTTTATATACTTGACGGATTATTATGTTGTTGTTTTATTATTTTGATTATGGTTATTTTGGGAGTTTGAATGGTACATTTGGACTTGTGTTATTTGATTATGGAGTTGTGTTAACGAAGTGGTAATGGGAACCGATTGTGAGACGGTTAACTAGATTGACGGAGATATGTTAGTTGGGTGCCGTAGTCGGACCCTATTGTTGTAGCACATGATTTGGGATTGTTGGACGGAGATTGATACTTGGTTTGACTTGATTATCATTTTTACTTGGACTTGGACAATGAGCCGAGAGTGATGACTCGGACATGTGACCAACTCATATAACTCGACAAATAATTATAATCAAACGTTAATAATAAAACTCGTAATAATATTATTGGTAATATAATCGTTTATATAAGTATATAGACGTGAAAAACGTATATATATATATATATATATATATATATATAATAAAACAATCACGAGTAAACATTATAATAACGTGACGATAATTATTGTACTATGTGAATAGTGAAATAAATGTCGGGAGCGTTATTATAAATAAATAACTATAAATGATGACGAAATCTAATACGTTGGATAATTAATAAATAAAATATTTCTTTTAATATATTAGGAAAACTATCGAGTTATACGGCGTTGTGGTCACTTAAGTCCAAGTGGACTTCATTTTATTATGCGACTTTTGTGTTGTCACGGATATATGACGATTAATATATCCATTTTCTATAACTACGTAACTTATTTAATCGACGGGTTAAATAGGGTCTATTTAGCTATATAAAATGAACATATTAATGGCATCGTATCCTACGACGCCCATAGGTTATGGTACGTGTTTTGGGATAATGAATTACTAAATATCTTGTGGAGTTGGCTAAATTGACGAATTTCACAAATTTGACGATATATATAGGGCTAATATTAGACCTATAGATTGTTTTATTATTCTTTTCGTTGTGGTTTCTTGGTTTGAGTTGTGTCGACCCTCCACCCGCATGGATACCAAACGTCAAACTCCAAATTAATATGAGGATAATACGAGAAATGGATTTTGGAAAGTAAAATGGAATACGTTCAGGATTGGGAATATTTGATCTTTGAGGAAATGATTCTGAACGCGTTTATATTGTTAGGAAGTGCCGAGTCTGTAGTTGCCGTTATTTGAGTTGCTTTACGTCTTATATCTATCAATTTCTTTTGCTGATTGCTGGACTTGAGGTGAGTCATAGCCCCACTTTTACTCTTGAACTTTGTTTTCAATACTTGGGGTAAGAAACGTGCAAATTGTTTTATGTGGACTATTATCGCTTTATTTATCTTAAAACTTGCTATGCTTATAGAACTAGGTAGGATATAGTGCGAGACCTAGTCTTGAACTAGGTGAACTATTGATTTGGTTATAGAGCGAGACCTAGTCTTGAACTAGGTGAACTATTGATTTGGTTTGAGCGAGGCCTAGTCCCGAACTAGGTAAGCTATTGGATTGATTTATTGCAAGCGAGGCCTAGTCAAGAACTAGGTAAGCTATTGATTTGATTGGATTGAGCTATAGCGTGCACCTATAGGGTTGATTAGATTTGGTTGGTTTGTTTTGGTTGGATGATTAAGGCCTAGTCTAGCTAGCAAGCGTTTTTGCGTATATGTCCACTCTATTTAGTCATGAATTTAAACCTATGATCTCACCAGCGAAAGCTGACTTTTAACGCGTTTTCTTAGGTAATTAAGTGATGCCCTTGGATGCTTGGATTGGAGGCTTGGCTATGGCACCTGGTTATGGATCTATTTTCTAAAACTCTGATAAATAATTGTGGACCTATATTTATTTCTTTTGGGCCTGACTTTGGATGAATTTGGGATAAATGTAAACTTTAAAACCCCGCGTGGTTGTATTTTTCTTATATTTACTTTATCTCGTTCTTTTATGTCTTGTGTTGGATACCAATCCCCGTAGCACCCCGAAAGCTTGTTGAGTCTTCCGCTGTACCAAATTTTGGGGGTGTTACATGTTTAGTACAAAAATTCACAGACGGTCCCTTATCAATTAGGGACCGCCGATCATACGGGGATCGTCGCCAGTAGCATTTGGTTTCTGGACGGTTTTTGGTGTTTTGGTTAGTATGAAAAATCTTTAGTTTCTGATGGTTTTAAAATATAACACATTGAGTTTTATGACACGAAAATGACTCAATACGCACGAGTAGGCTAAGGAATGGGTAAGTAGTGGAATCGAGACATAAGAAGAATGAAAGACTCGATACGCTTGATTTAAGAGTGGATTTTGAGTCGAAACAGAAGAAAAGAGAGAATGAGATTTACATTGAGGAAGCTAGAAGTCAATCAAATAAGTTTCAAGAAATGTCATAGACGAGAACTAGAGAGCAAACAAAGAGTGAAGCAAGTGTGCATCGTCTATAGTGATTGATTGATATTAAATTCATTATAAACAATGGTTGTGGTAAGGCCATTGTTTTGTCAAATAGTTTGCTTGAATCCAAAGAAGGATAAGCATTTAGACATAGTGTCTAAACAATATAAAGCATTTAGCACATAATGGTATACAAAGGTTATCTAACATGCAAGCAAGTAACTCCTAATCATATAGTTTCATGAATCATATAGCAAGCAATCAAGTAGCAAGTATAATAGTAAAGATTGGTAACAAAACTTACCTTGGCCTTTAGCTATCCTTATTAACACATAACTAACTCATGTGTTGTTGGCAATTTTCGACTTGGGTGATACTCACTTAGCACTTAGGCTTGATGATTAGTTAGTGCTTGACATGGTGAATTATCCAAATGTTTAGCTATAGGCTTTGAGACTTGCATTATCTTTATGACTTGCTATCTTCGTTACTTAGGCTTGTTCGCAACATTATCTTGGCTTGGCTATTAGTCCATAAGATTAGTAATGCAATTGGCTTGGTGAGATAACCATTAGGTTGTCAACATGCTTAAGGTCCGTAATGTCTTCTTAGCTAGCAATCCACATAACACATAAACCCGCACATTGTCTTCTTGATAGTCATTACATCAAGGCAAGTAGAATGATACACCAACAAGGATGCTCAAGAAATTATTGTCAGCCACATTACCTAGAATGAAAGCATTCAAACTAGTAGTATATGATTTCACTTAAACTAAGTGTTTTTCTAATATCACATTTTTATCATCTTTGGCTTGAACATTTCTTTGACGAATGTTAAAACTATTTTACCAAGTGCTATTTGCCGCTTGACACAAAATTGTTTTATCAAAATAGATTTTCGGCAAAGATTCATAAATCAACATTTTTGCTTCAAATATTTCACATAAGTTATTTACGAAAAACTTATTTATAAGACTTCCTATTATTGATTATACATTATCAATAGAAATGATATGCCAAAGATTATGATCTATTGATTTCACATAACTTTCAAATTCATTTTTCCAAATGACAAAGTTTTCATTTTCGAAAAATGGTGGCTCATTCAAGTAACACCCTTCTAGATATCATCTTGATTCCATAGATCGATTCAAGTTTTAAAGTACAGTATACTTTAAAGATCTTGATAAACGAAGCTCTGATACCAATTGTAGAAACTAGAAGGGGGGGGGGGGGGGTTGAATAGTTTCACTGCTCATTTTATGCTTTACAAAACGTTTTGCCGTTTTTAGGTCCGATTATTTTTCTTTTGCAAACTTATTGAATTCTACTTGTTGTGTAATATCTAATTAGCAACTAGAAATGTAAACAAACAAGTAAAGTAAAGAGTAAGGAAAGAACACAACCAAAGAGACGCGGCGATTTATAGTGGTTCGGCACGAAGCTCACTCTCCATCCTACTCCACTCCCCGAGTACCACACTCGAGAGTTATCAATCACTATATCAACACACTCCTTCAGGAGGAGCAATCCGTACACATGCTTACACAAGGCTTAACGACACTAAACATAATGTCGAGTTCTAATCATAGCTAGAACCAATCTATTCCAAAGGCCCACCATGGCCACACGAACAAGCACTGTTGTCCATCTTGAATCTTCACCCGATCCAAATCTTCATTTGTTAGACATACTTGGTTCTTCACCCGAACCAAGCCTTCGCACACACGACTCACTTGATTCTTCACCCGTATCAAGTCTTTACATACATATCACACTTGATCATCCCCGATCCAAGTCTTCACATAATGACACAAAAAAATCCTAACCTACACTTTAGGACACCACTCTCCTCACAAGAACTACATGAACTAATCTAGTTACAAGATTTCTTGGAACTACATCACCATCCAAGCTCACACAAATACAATACTTGGAACTACATCACCATCCAAGTTTATACCCCATCCTCGACTCACACACAAGTCGGAAAACAATGATATCTATCCTATCACGTAACACATGTTACGTGTTGTGTATGGACACCTATAATATCTCGAATCTTCATAGTTGTCGAGAGTTCTTCTCTTGCACTTGACGGAAGAGGAAATCACTTATAAACATATACCGACATGTTATAGTGATCAAAGAATAAAAGGAACAAAGGCCAAAAAGTTTTGTGTGTGTGAAAAGTCTTATTTCTGAAAGAATACTGTCTAGTATTTATAGTCGACACAAAGGAGCAGACGGTCCCTTAAATAGGCGACGGTCCTTTATCACTAAGGGACCGTCGACCCCTTTACGGGACCGCCCCGAAAAACGCTCCCATTTTTGTCCAGACGTGGTGAAAAACTATCTGGTGAAGGTTGGAGGGAAAACTAGCTGTTATGATGTTTGAATTTGGATTTATTTTCTTAATAAAATATTTCTTTAAAAACACAAAAATACTTTTGTGAAAATGTTTTGTCAAACTTAAAAATGTAAGTTTAGAAGAAAATAAAAGTCTTTGATCACTTAACTAATGACGGTATAACGTTTGTTCATACCTGAAGTAATGTTAAGGCAGCTACGTAGAAGTAACGAGTTTCCTCAATTAAAAACTTATAAACCGTAACTTTACGTAACATGTCTTTATATTTTGTGAGTATCAAAACACGAGAAGACCGAATAATGCGAACAACGTTTTTGGCATTATTTGTATTAACACATTCCATCCATTTAACGGTATCTTTCAAATACTTTACAATAAACTTTATTAAACCCTCAACAACATTAACATTAATATCAGGTTCTATCCTATTTATAAACTAACCACACCTTTATCATTATCTACAACAGATTGAGAGACGTCTCCGTTAACGATTTTACTCAATCATTTTTTTTTAATTATATTTTTGGTTTACAAATCAATCTCTATTTTGCTTTGTGCGCTTTTCTGCATGTTTAACTTTTATATGCAATATGAATAGAAATGTAATATGTTCACAAATTTTCATGTCCTTCATTTTCATTTCAAACTACAAAAAAAAAAAAAAAATAAACAAACTGATTGTCGTTAAATTTCTTGTCGTGTTTAAGAGTCACACATAATGTTTTTAGTAAAAGATTAAATTGTACACTTATATACATAATATACAACTTAGAAATATAATACAAGTTATTGTAGAAACAAATTTTCATTAAAATCAAGATTTAATTTTAGAGTTAAAAATGAAACCATTTAATAAATTAGTTGCTTGTGTGTTAACTTAGGGGGTGCTTGGTTGGGGGTAATGGGGGGTGGGGAATGGGAAAGGTAATGATTGAACATGTCTGGTTATGACTAGGGAATGCAATCATTGTTTAGTATTGGGTAATGGGGCATTACCCAGTAAATTGGGAGGTATGGTAATGATTACCCACCACCACCAGCAGCCACCACCACCACCACCACCACCACCAGCCACCACCATCAGCCACAACCATCACCAGAAGCCACCACTATCAGCCACAACCACCACCACTAGCCACCATCACCGCCAGCAGCAGCCACCACCACCACCACCAGCCACCACCATCACCACCGGCAGCAGCTATCACTACCACCACCACCAGCTGCCACCACCACCATCACCACCACCAGCCATCACCACCTTGGAGGTTAATGTGTTGTTTTAAACCAAGCACCATCAAAGATAATGATAATCTCTATTCCATTTCTTTGCATTCCCTTTGCCTTTGCCTTTCCCATTCCCCATTTTGAACCAAGCGCACCCTTAGAAACCATTCAATGAATATCATTAAGCTTAATATTTTTATGTCCCATGGATTGGTTGGGTTTGAAATTTATTACATATTACTTTCACAAGCAAATAAGTCAGAATTCTGATTTTTAAGGATTAAAAGAGAGAGAGAGAGAGAGAGAGAGAGAGAGAGGGGGGTACCCGCATTTTTTTTAACGGCAGAAAATATATATTATATCAAAATGCTACTAGCAAGATGCTAGAAGCAAAGAGTATAAATACACCAAGACTAGAAATAAACAGAAGCTACAAAATCTAGAATCTACCTGAAGCTTTAACTGCGAAGGCTACAAAAAGGATGAAAAAACTCTTGCCAATTACAGTAGAGACCGATACAAGAGAAAAATCCCCACTTACGGAGGCCGAGCCACCAGTTTTCACTCCGGAGTGCTTTTTGATGTAGCCCTAAACAAGCCCCGGGAAAAAAAAATTAAAAAGAGGTACTGAAAGATCAATCACTCTCAAGAAGCTCAAAACACTCAAGGTCAAAACATCAAGAGCTCAAAAATAGCAGCGGGTTCTTGAGCCAAACATCCCAATTACAAGATACGTGGCCTCTATGAGAAAGCCAAGAATACGAAGAAGAACGGATGTTGTTGAAAATATTACTTTTTCTCATCGGATGCGAAGAAAAAGTAATGCTATTGCGGTACCTCCAAATCCACCATAAAGAAGAAGCAATGATGATGTACAAACGATGGATCTTCTTATTAGAAACATGCTTAACCAAACTTTCCAATGCTCCATGGAATCAAACGTAGGAATAGAGTTATCACACCAGGTACAAATAAGCTTACAAATATCTTTAGCGAAGTCACATTTAAAAAAGATATGGAGGTTTGATTCAACATTACCTTTACAAGATGCACAAGATATCTCTTGAATTTCAATTCCCCGATTAGAAAGGTTGAGACGATGAGGAATTCTGTCAAGCTTAATACGTCACATAAAGATGTTTACTTTACGAGGAAGAACCTTATCCCAATGGGTCGAAGAATCCAAAGATGGTAAAATATGGTCATCGATGAGTTTACGAGTAAGGCCAACAGAGAACATACCATCGTTAGTGAGAGACCAAATGCAAGCATCCGAATTAAAAACTATGTCAACTTGGCTGATCTCGTTAATAAGATCATGAAGATAAGCCAAGTATATTGAAATTGTCATACCACTCATTTTTCAACTTAAAATCAAAATTGACGTCCCAGGTCATTTTTGTATTCTTCAATTTAATGAGATAATTTTGGATTCTTAATTTATTTGTCTTGTTTTGACTTTTTGAAATCTTTTAACTATTTTTCTTTTGTGTTATATAATACTTGATAAAAAATATATGAATGGATTAAGTTTCAAATGTATTTTTATTGGTATAATTTTATCAAGTCAAAAATACTGAAGGTCAAAGTTGAAAAAGAAAGAATTCAAAAAGTCAAAACAGGACACAAAGGGAGTAATAATTTGGGTGTGGGGCCATTGAAAACGGATACAGTTTCCAATTCATTGTTTTGTTGGTTAAATTTTAGTTTTGATTTATTTTAGAGTTTTGATTTTAAAATTTTTAAATGGATTTGAAGGTTTAGATTTTTTGAGGTTTTGAATATGCTTAATGGTTCGTAACAACGGAGAAGATGACAAAAGAGAGGATGATGATGATGGTGGTGGCGGAGGATCTACATGGTGGTGGCAGCGGATATGGGTGGTGGTGATGACAGAGGGGTGGCGGGTTATTAATGGCTAGTGATATCTACACATATATATTTACTTCATACACATAAAATTCACTTGTATGAACACACTCCTTTCACTATATTTTATGTGCATGTAGTAAATATGTATGCCTTATTAATATATGGGTTTTATGATTTTGGGTATATTTATATTGATCAATAAAATTAAAATTTAAGTGTTGTATAGACTTTTGATAAGATAGTTGTGATAAAATTATTGTGATCGTGAGGACAAAGTTAGAAAAAGAAGAGTTGGTGGAGAAAAAAAGCAATTAAGATTACTATTTTACCCTCACATTGGTATCACGTTGGCGCGGGCTGTTAGAAAGAGGGACTGCAGTTACGGACAAACGATGCATTTTTTCAGTCAGTGGACGAAAGGTTGCGGTCAATGTACACCACAAAGACCAACGGTGTAATTTACTCGAGGTAATATAACAAGCGCATCATAACTACGAGAATCTAGCACATAACCGCTTATAACGAACTCAAAAGGACATGACAACACTTTGACTTTTAAATTTAGTGTGGTGAACTGGTGATGCTCTCATGCTCCTGACATCAACACGGTTTGTGGGCCACTTCATGTCGTATATAAATAATAAACTCAACTCATACACACAAACACAACACAACACAACACAAGCTCAAACACAAACACTGAAACAAACACAAACTCACTCACATTTTGAGCTTAAAAAATGATGATGTTTAATAAGCAAGTGGAACATGATAACAACAATACAAGTTCACTTGATCATGAAATAATCTCTAGTACTAATGCTTCAAAAGAGTACGATTTTTTTTTTTAATTTTTTTTTCCCCGTATATATGTTTGATATATACGATTTTTTTATGCATTGAACTGTTTTTAGAAACATGATCATATGGGATTGTTTAATCCGTTCAAAAATTATATGAAGCATTTCTGCATTTATGTATTTCATGCCATTGTTTTCTTAGGGAGGAAATGCGACAAGTGATGATCCGTCTATACAACGAGACCTTGTGGCCTATAAATCCTGTAGATGTAAGTCTTTTTGTTATATATATGTTGTGTGAGGGTTTATATAAGCTGGAAAATGCGCACACACTTTGAGTTATAAGAATTTATATTGAAATTCATGGTGGTTAAATTGTAGTTTGAAGGAGAAAACAACCATGGATCAGGAGGAAGCATAACTTCCATTGTTGAACTTGCTAATGTTAATGCTTCCAAAGAGTAAGATACGATGTATATATTACTTTTGACACTTACCGATAAATGATTCAGGATCAAATAACAAACGTGGAAGAGAACTGATTCATTAGTCGTGTGATCTGTTTAATAATGTTGTGAATCTGTACAGTTGTGTTCATAGGGCGCAAATGGAGCTAATGATCCGTCTATACAAGGAAACTATTTACCCCATGATGTGTGCAGAGGTGAGTCTCCATCTCTTTCAGTTATTTTGTTATTTACTTGTTTGTGCGCACTTGTGTGTGATTATAAGATACTGATTAGTTTACGTGCATGTATTTCTGTACCTATCTAGCATTTATAGAACTTATTCTTTTTACCATATCAATGATTATGCATCCAGCTCAATTAGCTTGTTATGGTAACTATAGTAGATTTGTTTGTTTAACAACTCACTGTACAGTTTAAATATATGTATGTGTAGATGAGAGTTGTGATCATGTAATCAGGATAAGATCATACTCTTGTACTTGTATATTGGGTTACAGGGATTCGTTGATTTAAGGCTTCGCTCATTGCGTTTTCATTGCAGTTAGTTTATCATTCAATGTTTGTCAATATACTGTCATATCATCAAGTATTAATGCTTTCTTGTTGCTTCATGTATCCCAGTTCAACGCAAAACAACGAAAATTTCTTTCCATGACAGGAGAGAAATTTGGCATAAATTTGTTGGCGGAGATGACATGGTAAATGATTAAAACCATCAATTAGACTTGGCGGCAGATCTTGCTGAATAAAAAGAATATAGCTTACATATGTTCTTGATATATTTTCAGGAACACTAATCACGCCACAAGTACTTCGGGACCACAAGCTTTGGAACTCCAGTTCTTAAATGGAATCTCGACCCCAGTCGCTACCGGAAATTATATAAAAGGAAAAGACAATGTATCCTTTGTTTTAGCTTTGGTTGATGTGATCTCTGGGGAGACTGTGACTACTGGGATTGGAGCTTCAACAGAAGTTGAAATAGTCGTTCTTGATGGCAATTCTAGTAATGATAAAGCAGACAATTGGTCTTATGATGAATTCAATAATAAGATCGTCAGTGAATGGAATGGAAAGAAAGTGCTTCAAGGAAATACTATTGTGAGTATAAAAGAAGGTATCGTTGTTCTGGATAAGATCTCATTTACACACAATTCAGCATGGAAGGGGAATCGGAAGTGCCGGCTGGGTGCAAAGATTGTGAATTCGGTTTATTCTGCTAGTGTGATAACAGCAAAAACAGAATCGTTTCCTGTTATGGACAAGCGCAAGTTTAGTAAGTATTCGTACATTTAATCCCTAATATTCTCGATTATGTTGGTAAATGTGAATTGATTTATAAATTTGAAACAAGAAAGGTGGGCTGAGAATAATGGGTAATGCATCAAAACATATTCGGGTTAATGAGCCATTTATTCGTCTGGGAGGGGTGGCAATTCGGGTCGGGTTGACATGTTGGCGGGTCAAAAAACACCAACCCGAACCTGTCCCATTTAAATAATTGGGTCAGCTATGTCAACCCTAACATGTTTACACATTACCCGAACGTGACCAATTTAATCTGTATATATACTTGGGTTGGCATGTTAAATAGGTTACATGGGTTTAATAGGTTAAACGGGTTTTGGGTTGACCCATGTAACCCGTTTATATAAGTTGGCACATTAAACGGGTTAAATAGGTTAAATGGGTTTGTGGGTGTACCGGTTTAACCCATTTAACCGGTATAATAAAATACTCGTATAAATAATTTTTAGTTTAAGAAAAAAAATTCTTAAACGGGTTAGCGGGTCGACTCGTTTAATTTATTCCCAACCCGAACATGACGTGTTTAATAAACGGGTTAGATGGATCGACCCAGACCTGACCGAAGTGTATTTAGACTAAACCCGAACCTGTTAATTTTAAGGCAGGTTTCGTGTCGGGTCAGAAATTGGTACCCCTAGTTAAAACTGGCTAGCCGGTTTGGGTTGACCCGCAAACACTGTTGTCCTTTATTAAAAAAAGCTTATAAATAGTGAATGTGTTAGTTATGATTACAAAATATAGTATGCTTAACTCATACACTTTAAGTGACTTTCAATTTTGACCCATTACCCAAATCGATCCGTTTGCAAGTAAACGGCTCAAAGTGCCACATCAAACAATAGGGTTAAGTTGATTTATTTGGGTAGTTTATGCATGACTATTTTTTAGTTTAACTGATTGGTAGGTCACTTCTTGTTGTTGAGATTCTAGTTTCATAAGATACAATGAGAAAAAAAATGCATAAGTAAGGCAATTATATTTCTCTAAGCATACATTAGCATTAATCACTTTTTTATATTCGAGTAAATGACAGAATGAGTAAAGACTTACCATGGAGTTTTTGTTTTTTACTTTGCAGTGTACAACAAGCACCCAAATCCATCCTTGTTTGACCATGTATATCGCTTAAACTTGATTAACTTCCGTGGTAAATGCTATAAACGTTTAAGTAAAGCAAGTGTAAAAACTGTGATGGACCTCCTTACTCTCAATGCTATTAATCCGGAAAGGCTTAAAGATGTAATCATTTACTCTTCTTCCATTAACTTTCCTTCCCTCTGCTTGCTACTTGTTGCTTCTTCTGAAGCAAAAGTCTGCTATGAATATCACCAACAGGGAGAGGTGACAAGCTGAACTGGCTGGGTTACAACTCAAAACGGGTTGGAGTTGAAACGTGTAAAAGTATTTTGGTTCGGGTTACCTGCTAAAACTTCCACTAAAAAAAATCCTTTTAATGTTCTAACAAAAAGATCTTACTCCATATTTTTTAAATTAAATAAGCGTCTTTCAACCCATTTGACTTGTTCCCCCTTTTAGCTAAATTTTTTGACTTGGCCCGTTTGAGATGAAAACAACCCAAATGGGCACCCTTTCATAACTGAAAGGGTTGAATTTTCCATCTCTTGCAAACGGGCTTGCTCAACCTAGGTCTAAGTACGTTGGGTATAACAATTTCACAATTATCGTATTTGCAGATACTTAAAGTTCATCCTAACAGATGGAAGGCTATCATGGACCATGCACAAAAGTGTAAGGATGATAAGGGGATATACTTGTATTATAATCCTATGGATGATCAAAAGAGAAACGGTGTGGTTTTCAACGTTTATGGGAAACTGGTGGGAATAGCTGCAGAATCTCAATTCATTCCTTGCAGTAAGCTTCCCGATGGCAATAAGGTATATAGTTCACTGAATTTGTTACCATGTTCGACGTATGAACTATTATAGAAAGAAAAAGGTGGTAAGATGGGTGAGTTGGGACTTCGGTAAGCAGATCAAATCTGGTCATGTTTTGGTACCTGCCAAAATGGGTTGGGCTGGGTTGACATGAAAACAGTTTTCTGTCAATTTTTATAGGTAATTATGCTAATTATGAGAACAGTTAGATTGTATATAGGTGTGTGAAAATTTTCCTTAAAAAAAATGCACTAATTATTATTACCGAAAAATTATATATACAAACATAATAAAATGATCCAGGAAGTTGTATGCATCTAATAATGACTTTGGGTAGATTTTTTTCCCATTTGACCCGTCCCCCTTTTAGCTTCATTTTGACCTGTATGAGATTAAATGCAACCCAACTGAGCCTTTTGACAAGTAAATGTATCAGAATTGGCAGCTCTACTAAAAACAATGATGCCAAAATAGTTACCTTTACTATTGCTTACATAGCATGTGTAATCTCAAAAACTGAAATATGTCATAAATTGGAATCTTCTTGATCTTGTTTTCAGTATATTTTCATTTTGCCAAAAAGAAAAAAAGTACTGGGAAGACTAACTAATTTAATTTGATTTTACCAACAGTCTGATTCTGAGGAGTTGATATTGTCATCATCAGAAAACTGGAAGGAAGTAATCCCTTTCAAAGACCAGGATTCTCTTATTAAACATCTTCAGTCACACATCAATTTGAACTCGTTCCAATATGGCCTTCGTGTGGTGATTCCTCAAACAAACGACACACTTGATCATATAAGCCTTACCTCTTCTCCGCAGGTCATCACACCAAGCTTTCCCAGCATGAGCAATGGTCAAAGCCAAAGTCCGAAACGTCCTGCATCTGAACATGCTATCTCAAACTCCCCAAAAAAACCAAGAGATGATCGTTTACAAATGAGTCCCTCTACTCCCACTTATAGTACTAGTAGAATGACTTATAGTCTAAATGCTACTGAAACATTCAACAAGTCTCAAAAACCGAACAACTTGGAAAACTCAGATTTGTTTTCTTCTGGAGTTACTTTGGACGATGTTTGTTCACAGTTTCTTGATTTATCACAGTATGATCTTCCTACACAAAGATGGAATATGGTATGCTATGTGGTAGGATGGATTTCCATCTTATCAAAAGTACGCAAGAGGATGAGTTGGTATATGTTATTGAAGCCTCCATTGAACATGTGCAGACTTAAGACTCGCTGAGGCTAACCACAGTGTACAAAGTTGAGTGTTTTGAATTGTTAAGTGTAGTTAGTTACAAATGGTAATGAATCAATTTGCTTATAAATAATTACAGGAATGGAGTATAGGAAGGCTTTCCTTTCCGGCGCTTGTGAAATTGAGGAGCCGATGGGTAGGTGTTTAGATCTTTGAGTCCAAATATTGTTGTAAAGGGTTGATGCATGTGACAGTGTACTAGTTTAATGCTGTGTAATTGATTGTGATCATAGTTGTTTTGCAATGTATTTGATGAAAAAAAGTATTATTTGTTATCAGAAAACTATTTACCTTTTATCAAATTATTACATGATAATTTTCTAAACGTACACCAAAACAGGATGCAACAAGTTATAGGAAGGCAAATTTGTTAACACGAGTATGAAATTTTTTTTTTTCTTTTCACATTATCAACATAAGCATATTACATACGGGGATATCTTGGCTACAATTACTGTAGCCAATTGGCTACAATCCTTCATTAAAATTACATAAGAAATTATTCAGGGACACACAAAAATAACTCAGGGACCCACAAAAACACTTAGAGGCCCACAAATTATAACACAAAATTGTAGGGAGTTGGCTACAAAAAATTGTAGCTAATATATTCCCATTACAATAGAACATGGACCCTCTACACAAGAATCTGATAAAGCCTAGTTGTTTTGCCAAAGAAACCGAGGCTATATAAACATTGAACTCCTTAATATGTACTTGGTGTGAGTTAACGCTAGCTATTAAACTCAAGTCAACAGTGATGACTTGCACCTTATGCATTGACAGCGTTAGTGCACCGATTTCACCAATTCGACAACCATTTAAAGGGTTTAACAACTTCCTTCCTCGTTTTACTCTTTTGCCCTACCTATATGGTCAAGTGGGATGCAGTCACGGAAGAAGGGAGCTACAAAGGAGCGTCAATTACTACATATCACATGACCAGCAATCAAAATATTATATCTTAAGGGAGCAACAATTTATATTGGTTCTGCTTCACATGACACTATGATAATCTTTGTTTCTTGTGAGCACGAACATCACACAGGGATCCCATTGTGAAGGTCATGACACAAAACATCACTCTCCATCTTTTGCAAAACCTCATGGGCTGATGCTGACCGGATGTGCAAAGACTCTCGAACCCAAAATAAATATCATTAAAAGGTCTTATTAAAGGTTCGGGTAGATTTTGTGGATTTCGATGTTGACCATCAATAAACTCGTTACAAAATAGAGAATCTTCATTAATGTGCAAGTCATAGCCATCCCGAATTATGCTCTTGTCAGTATTTTCATATCTATAAGAAGCATTACTTAAACTAGAATGGCGATTGAGTACATGAGGAGAGCAATGTGCAACAAGTTGATCCTCGTTAACTATGGTCACATTCCCCCAGTTCTCAAATGCAGTTGTTACCAATTGCTTGGAGACTCCCTGCTACCACATAAGAGCTTAGATAATACTGAAAGCAGCAATAAATAGAAGAAAATATGACACTAACTAGAGGTGGTTTGAGTTAAAATGGGTCAAATTTAGTACTATTTGAAACAGGAAAGGCCGGGTTGACCCACAAACACTTACTTGTAAGCTTTTTTATAAAGTTATAGATGACAACCTGTTAGCGATATAAACAACAGCAATATTACTACAAAAATGATATTAATGTTTAAAGTAAACCAACTTAGCAGGTTTTATGCATATACTTTGACTTTTTGGGAGACTTTTTAACCCATTTGACCTGTTCCTCCAATTAATTGAAGTTCTGATTTGACCCGTTTGAGATAAAACACAAACCAAATGGACAATGGTCAAAATTTCAAAAGTATGGAAGGGAAGCATGCCTTTTGGAGATCAGAAAGTGCATCACTAGAAAGAAATTGGCCATCCACATACGATCCGAAAACTTGGCCGGAGACATCAAAAACTACTCCATTTTTTGGGTCAAAACTAGAACAGTACTTGAGTTTAGAAGGACATTTTAGAGCATGCTTCACGGTGACCTTGAAACTTTTTGCATGCTTTGCACCAGCGAATATCTAGAAATATCATAACATAAACACTTTGAAGTTATAAATTTATTGACATGGCAGAATGCACAGCTTATGTTAGTAAATAAATAATGGAGCTTCAGGTTATTGGTTATTGAAGTTACATCCTCGAGATATTGAGGGTGTAGAAATAGACAAATGATAAAATCTCCCACCGTTTTGATTTTTGCCTTGATCAAACTTCTGACCAAATTACCCTTTTTCCCAACGTTATATAATCTCCATACTTCGTCATGTAAAGATGGGATAAGGTGCTTCTTGTACGCTTCAGAACAATGTTCATTGGTATAAAAAATTAGTCATATATCTAGGAAATATCTATCAATCAGTCTTCTTTATCTAACAGTATATATAGTAGTCGCATGTTACCTAGCAATAATAAATAAAAATAAAACCATGTACAAAAGGGTGAAAAAAAGCAATATATAGCACACATCATACCTGCTGCTTGCAGGATAGAGACTAGAAGTTGCGTTAACTATGAATGGGTTGATTTGGGTTGTGTTTTTATCACAAAGTGGTCGACTATTTTTTTTTAGCTAAACTGGAACTGGTAAAATGGGTCAATCAAGTTAAAAGTAGCCCAAAGTCTATTTATAGTGCATATAACCTCATGCCTCATTTTATCGAAGGAATTTTAAATTTAATTGTAATTATATTTAATGCATTCATTATCTGAATAAAAATGGACAAAATGTGATACTGGGTCAGCACTTCTCGTCCCACCCATGCTAAAACTAACTTGCAACCTGTTTTGATCAACCCTCTCAACCTATCTTCCCGCTCCTGCTACAGATTATTCATTGAGGTTACTTCACAAAATGCACCTGCTCGGTCTCAGAAACTAGTAAGGATTTTGTTAATATTATTATTGTGATAATATTGGCTTTGTAAAATATAAGATAAAAAACTAAATAAACTCACAAAACATGCCAGTCATACCCGACTAAAATTGACCCATTTTAACCTGTTACCCAACCCAAACCCGTCTTGCAACCTGTACCAACGTTTGATTAAATCATGGGAAAACATGTAAATGGTAATGAAATTCATATAATATTTCACCTCCATTCCGTCGGTCCTTGAGGATAAAGGGGTCTGTCTGTGCATCTTTAACTTGTACCCCGTTGAAATCATCCACAAATCTTGCTTGTAACCTAATATTTGAAATCTTCATCCACCTTTTATTACGTGCCAAAGAAACCATAGGTAAAACAGCAGTCCCTTCTATTAGGTTTAGATGTAGTTTACCCACACGAACAGATCTATTTCCTTCATTCTGACGAAAAAGTATGCTCTTATATTCATTTCCTTTGGCACCATCAGCCATTGTGTCAACAGCTACTAACTCTACTCTTCCTGAAGCTTCAGGCCCTGACTTCACTACTTCCTTAGTATGAGTGTCGATTAACGTCACTTCTATAGGCACGCCACCTATGCCTTTTATGAGGTCTCCGGTCAACAATGGGGAACCAATTTTTGAGATCATTAACTGTAAAGTTCTTAACTCACAAATGCTAGATCTATTAGACCGATAAGTAAAAAGGTTAATGAACAGATGTACATGTAATCTTGAACTGTTTATTGTAAATTATAGGTGCTCACCCATGTGTTGTAGTTGTCGCCTGCTTTTTATGTGACAACTCAATTTCTTCTTTTACCTGAAAATAGCGGGTGGATTAGAGAAATTGTATTCAAATCCATCCTAATACATGACAAATTAGGTGACAAGGAATCCCAACAATATTTCTCATTAGAACTACTTGTATTACAGTAGACCAAAAAGTAAGTAGATAAACTCACAAATATTCGAAACAATCTGTCACATTTAGGTCGAACATTAGGTGGAATAAGGCTCAAGATCTCCTTAAGCTTTTCCCTGCAAAGATTACAATAGACACAAAGTGTGCATTAAAGATCAGCAAGAAATTATTAGACATGGAAAATGCATAATCTAGTTAGAGGGGTATTTGGGACTGCTTATTGCATATTGATCGTGTATTTTGGATAAAAGCAAACCACTTATCATGGCAGAGCTAGAAAGTTATGGTCGAGGGGACAAATTTTGATAATTTTTAGAAACTACACTACAAGTCGGTTCGTTAGAGGGCAAATTACTAAAATAGCCAGATATTTAAAAAATTACACTGCAAAGATTACAATAGACACAAAGTGTGCATTAAAGATCAGCAAGAAATTATTAGACATGGAAAATGCATAATCTAGTTAGAGGGGTATTTGGGACTGCTTATTGCGTATTGATCGTGTATTTTGGATAAAAGCAAACCACTTATCATGGCAGAGCTAGAAAGTTATGGTCGAGGGGACAAATTTTGATAATTTTTAGAAACTACACTACAAGTCGGTTCGTTAGAGGGCAAATTACTAAAATAGCCAGATATTTAAAAAATTACACTACAACTTTTTTTCGCTAGGGGGGCACGTGCCCCCCCCCCCCCCCCCCCCCCCCTTTTGGATTATTTGTTCATTTAAGGGCAAAATAAGTGGTTTGTGAGTTGCTTAATATGTTTTTTTAGCTCTTAAAAACAAAATTGGCATGTACTCAAAATATTGTTACAACATAAACAAAACCAAACCAAACCAAACCCAAAGTAGGAAAATCTTGCTTATTTTTAAAGAAGCAAAATCTAGATAAAAAATTATAAAGCAAAAGCAGAAACTTGCTCTCTATAGGGAGATAGTATCCTCAGTGCATCATCAATATCTCCAAAATTGCTGGATTTTGAGCTTGAGATCTGTGATTCATTAAACGACATTTTTATAAAACTTGGTACTTTCTTGAAAAACAAGTGACAGAAACAGTTACAACAAGAAAATCTAGGACAGATTTGATGTTATTTGTTTATGGAATGATTACATAATGATGGTCATAACTGTATTTATTCTACTTTAAGTGACATGACTGACTCCACATTTGCAGCTACCAAGTTACTTCATGGAAATATCCAACCAAAATGATTCCACCTAGCAATACAAAAACCAACAATCTACTATACCTTATGTTTCATTTGGTGTTTTCGCTATGTAACCACGTTCAATGCAAATCGTCCGAAGAAATACCTCATCCTTAGCGACACCAAACTCTCATTTATATGTATTTCAGACAGATGTAGGAATGCTTCGTTTCCGACATTGTATCTTCTCCCTAGCAAGAGTGAGAAAAAACAAAATTTAAACAAAAAAAGAGAAATAATTAAGAAATACATCTATTTTTGTAGATACGTCTAAAATTAGTGGTTGTAGTTCATTTTTTCTTCTCATGTTAATTATATTTCTCATTTGATACTTACTCTATAACTCCTTATAATGTTAAAACATCAAATATCATAGTTAAAGTTGGGGTGAGTTCAATAAAAAAATAATAATAATAAATAAAAAATAAAAAAATTAAATGGACAAATTCAAGCCATTCATTTTTCATCAAAACAAAAACTCACTTTCCACTTAAAAAACAAAATATTTGCAAATGATTATTGCTAAGCCTAAAATAATGCACCATCGCGATGAGAATGTTTTTATTTTTCAATAGACGAGCAGTTCGATATATTTTTGACAATTCGTTTTTTTTTTTTTTTTTTTTTCATAGATATTGAATATTACACAATAGGAAATCATATGTTATTTGTGACATGAGTTTTGAAGTTCAAGACTTCAAATCACTAGTGATTTGCACAAATCACGTGTGATTTTTCAAACTACAAATCGCATATGCTTCTTCAGTGCATAAATTTCAACAACCATAAAAACAGCTCGAAAAAAAAGTTTATCGTAAATATATAGAAATGCCCGCCTATTGAAAGATAACTTTATGCCTGTCATGATAGTATAGTTAATTTTGCTTAATAATCAACACTTTATGAAAAAAATAAGTTTTAAAATAGATGATGAAAATTGTTTTTTTTTTTTTATTATTATTATTTTTTTTTATTTTTAATTTTGATCGGAAAATAAATGGTTAAAAATATTCCATTTGATTTTTTTTTATTTTATATTTATTTGTTATTATTTTATTTTTAATTTATTGATTTAATCACATATTTGTTCAACCAAACTCAGTTTTGTCTCTATGTTGACAGAGAAAGAATATTGGCAAATCGTTCCACTACCGGCAACAACATATCTCGCATATAATCGCATGTTCCTTTAACATTACTATAAACGCGTTTCGTGTTGGAGTTTTAATATTTCTACAAACTTAATCAACTTTGATGTATAAAGCTACATTTTTTGGACTATACAACTAAATTATATTGGTTCCAATTTTTATGAACGAAACTTTTAGCATATGTATCAGTTTCATCATAAAATGTAATTTGCAATGTTTTACAAAGTAGCATTTTTTTTAGTAATATTTCGTTTGGAAATGGATCGAACAAAATTTGATAGAATAGTTATTACATATTTGGCTTGTTTTCATGTTTTTTTAATATCTAAATAAACATTGAGATTTAGTTGTTTCTTGTTTGAAACCATGATTATTGACGGCATTTTGACCGATCAATTTACGGTGTTAGAATTTTTTTCGCCACATAGATTGATATCGGATAAGGTTCTCCTCTTTAGTAAATTAGCGTTGTCACTTAAAAATTATGTATCAAGCGAGATTTGAACCTGAACCTCTCGTAGACAAGATGCAAGTCACTTCACTCTAGACTTGAAAACCATTATGATCCAATTCATAAGCTAGTATTGAAATCCTATGAAACATGACAATATGACAAAAGATCGATTCAAGAATAAGAAGATGAGACTTTATTTGGAACATAGAAATTACGTATTACTAGAAACCAAAACACATACTAGGTAATATCCTAGCTATTTCCTAGAAACAATAATGTGAAACTAAAAATCATGCATGCATGGAAATGACTTTTCAAAATTAATCGTGAATATGCGCATGAATTAATTTGGGCCGAATGTCGTATCAGTGTATCAAAATCTTACTATATTATGTCAATTATTATTATTATTTTTTTGTTGCAAAAGATGAATTATATTATGTCAATTAATGTAATTGATATGATATGAATAAGTGTCTTTTATTGATTGATTTGCCAATACATCGTACATCAATAAATATACAAAAACCGAATATAGATATGGGCTTACACAAATATAAACTATATGGGCTAGGCTAACACTCCCCGCAGTCGAAGCGGGAGGACACCGAACGCTGAGACTGGAGCGAAACTCCTCAAACAGAGCCGAAGGCAACCCTTTCGTGAAGATGTCCGCATACTGATATCGTGAAGGAACATGAAGAACCCGAACCTGCCCAGTAGCAACCAAGTCCCGAACAAAATGAATATCGATCTCAATGTGCTTTGTACGCTGATGCTGAACCGGATTACAAGATAAGTAGACAGCACTAACATTATCACAGTAGACAAGCGTAGCGAAAGATAAAGGAGTGTGTAGCTCACGAAGTAAATTCCGTAACCAACAAGTCTCAGCAATAGCATTAGCAATCCCACGGTACTCTGCTTCTGCACTAGAACGAGAGAGAGTAGGTTGACGCTTAAAGGACCAAGATAGTAGGTTGTTGCCAAGAAAGACACAGTAGCCGGAAGTGGATCTCCTAGTAGTGGGGCAACCAACCCAATCCGCATCAGAATATGCCACCAAGGATGAAGTAGAAGAAGCAAACAACTGTAACCCATAGTGTAATGTACCCCGTACATACTGCAAAAATCCGTTTAAGAGTTGATAGATGAGGCTCTCGAGGATCATGCATATAAAGGCAGACCTACTGAACTGCATATGATATTGAAGAGAACCTGCAAGACTCCTATATAAAGTAGGGTCAGAGACTGGATCACCATCATCCCCCAGTTTGGACTCAATGTCAACAGGAGTCCGACTGGAATTACAATTAACCATATGAGCTCTCTCCAAAACCTCAAGTGCATATTGCGTCTGAGATAAAAATAACCCTGTAGAATCACGAGAAATAGAGATACCCAAAAATTAATTAAGTGGACCCAGATCGGTCGTAGCAAACTCCTGATGTAAGGAACTGATAATCCAATGTAGCAAACTATCAGAAGAAGCTGTGAGAACAATATCATCCACATATAATAATAGATAGGCAGTGTCCATCCCCTGTCCATATATAAATAATGAAGAGTCACAATGACTATGTGAAAATCCAACCCGAGTGATATAAGATGCAAATCGCTGAAACCAGGCTCTAGGGGCCTGCTTGAGCTCATACAGAGACCGCTGCAATAAACACACATAATCAGGGAGCACAGAGTCTCAAAATCCCGGAGGCTGATGCATATAAACAGTCTCGGTCATATCTCCAAGTAAGAAAGCATTCTTGACAGCAATGTCGAGAAGTAGCTAAACTTAGTACATTCTGAATACTGCCCGGTTTAACCACCAGACTAAACATCTCATCCACATCAACCCCTTCTAATTGATTACTACCATTTGCCACAATACGAGCCTTGTAGCGACTAAGAGTACCATCAGCTAAATACTTGTCACAAAAAAGCCACATACAATGAAGAATGTTGGTGTCCGTAGGTCGGGGCACAAGGGTCCAAGTTATGTTCTTAATAAGTGCAGTGTATTCATCCCGTATAGCATTTTTCCAATTTGGATCATTAACCGCATGACGATAAGATTTTGGTAATGGAGAAATAGAATGGATATTGAGACGCTCAGTAGGACGATTAGTCCCGAGACGATATCGTGTGACCATGGGATGAATTGAGACAGGGTTTGGGTTGTGAGGAGGATCTGGCATAATGTGTTGGTTTGCAGGTGGTGATGGATTTGGTGTATGTTGTTGGACGGCGGTTGGTGATGGGGATGGTGATGGGTTATGGGTTGCATCATGTTGGGCTATATTGGGACTGGTGGGAATTGGTGTTGTTGGCTCGTTTGTGGGTTGAGGCTCACTGGGTTGCACAACGGGGGTGGATGGAATGAATGAGGATTTATTTCGGGTGAGTCATCCAAGAATTTGTAGTGTCGATGTTGGTTTAGAAGTGCCATATGGAAAAACAGTTTCATCAAAGGTTACATGGCGAGAAATGATTATTTTATTGGTGTTTAATTCGAGGAAACGATACCCACGATGATTTGAAGCTTGACCCAAATAGATGGACGGTGTGGCGCGTAGTTCAAGTTTGTGATTAGGATATAAGTGGGGGTTACATAAGCATCCAAATGTGCGTATAAGGCTATAATTCGGGTTTTGGCCAAACAGTCGGGTGTAAGGGATTTCGTTGGCAATAGCAGTGGAGGGCAAGAAATGGAGTAAGTGAACAACCATATTGAGAGCTTCAACCCAAAATGTTGGTGGAAGGTTGGCCTGAAAGTGCAAGGTCCGAATGAGATTATTGATGGTCTGAATCATGCGTTCAAACTTGCCATTTTGTTATGATGTTTTAGGGCATGAAAAGCGAAACTGAATGCCCTTGTTGGCAAAAAGTGTATGTAGGTTACGGTTGTCGAATTCACCACCATGATCACACTGAAAGGACCGGACTTCGCACTTAAATTGAGTGTGAACATAATTACGAAATATTACAAATTTAGACAAAACATCAGATTTGTTAATTAAAGGATAAACCCAAACAAAATGCGAATAATGATCCAAGAATAATACATAATACTTGAAACCCGAAAGACTCGGAATTGGTGAAGTCCATACATACAAGTGAATGATATCAAAACAAGCATTAACGACAGTGTTGGAACTAGTGAATGGAAGTCTGACGTGTTTGCCAAGCTGACAGGCATGACAAAGCACGGGAGGCTTCTCTTTATTACATGAAATGAGATTATTTGAAACTAGACGTCATAAAACTTAGCTTCCTGGATGTCGAAGACGCTGATGCCACGTAAGTTGACTGACTAGGAGAGCTTGAGGAATGGGAGACGAAGGTGTGACATGATAAAGGTCCCCCGTTCTATCACATCGGAGAAGCACCCGACGTGTCATGAAATCTTTAATAGAAAATCCAAAAGGATCAAATTCAAGAGTACAATTGTTGTCACAAACAAACTGACGAACTGATACATGTGAATCGCACCAGGCTTTACCTCTCGAGGGATCTCGAGTAGCTTACAACCCCTACCAAACAGTGTACTTGATCATTGTAGTATAGTATAGTGACAAGTACCGGGGGATTGATCGTTCAACTCAGGAATAGTGTCGCTAGGATTAGAAAGCCTAAAAAATAGGTCTAGAGGCGAGGGATGATTCTTTTTGTGTTTTTATATTTTTTATAAAGCAAGTAAAATCTCGGTTTTTGGAAGAGTGGGCGGAATTAGTTGCTAATCAACTAACCCAATAACTAAGATGCAATCAAAATAAAATAACAAAAATGAAATGAAATCTAATTAAACTAGTGGTGTGAACAATGATAGGGAGAGTTGTGTTTACTTAGGTTTTATTACTCCCTAGATATCTTTTATAGGTTGATAGTTTATTACAATTGCATGGATGACGGGTTGTATTCCTTAATACTAGTCGTAGGGCCGTGTACAATATTCCCTAACTCTATAGGATCCTACTTCACTCCTATGTCGAGCCGTTAGAAGCTCCTAACATGGGATCATTAGAATTCTCCTACGCATTAAATACAACCAAAAATCATAGTACACCTCTGATCATGTTTCTTAAGATGTTCAAGCATGTCACCAATGGAAGTCTGCCAGTTTTCTTAAGCCTAACATCGAATACAATCATCCGTAACAACTATAAACAAACAATCAACCCATAATTAACATCTAGGTTTCACTACATCTAAGCAAACACACAAGAGATCTAGCCAAGCATGTTAAATCCAAGACAAGTGTAAGATATATTCAAACAACACATAGACATATTGAATGAATTGAAAGAGTACTTATCTCAATTGAACATGAAAGGTTTCAAAGGGTAAAAACCCTTGAAAAAGCTGTAATATTCGGACTAGGGTTTCTCTCCAAAGTTATACCCTACTTGTTCCTCTTTAATGAATGAAAATTGCAAAACTATATATAGATTTTACAGGGTGATGGCGTCAAGAAGGAAATTCTGACGCCGTCAACTCGCCGCCCATAATGAAATTGGATTCTCTAGATCCACTTTTGAAGTCGACATGTGTAATTCTACTCTGGGCCGTCACTCATATTTGGACAATGACGGCCTATGGTGATGCCGTCATGTTCATAGTGCAAAACTCTTCTGGATCGTCACGGACTTTATCCACTTCCACCTCTTGTATTACTCTTGACGCTGTCACTTGATAACTCTTGACGCCGTCAAGTACTATTCCCATCAAGGAAAATAAAGACTTTGCCGTTTTCTTCACTTTTATACTCCGAAAACGTCCAAAATGCTTCCTTTTCTAGAATTTAGTCCAAAAGTACCTAAAATGACAAAAGGAACGATTTAGGGCATTATTTGATCAAATAAATTCGAATCCGGGCTAAAATAACCCCCTAAAAACGGTTCATTTTTTGCCTCAACAAATACCCTTACACTTGAGATTTGCTTGTCCTCAAGCAAATGCGCTTTTATTCTAATCAAAATACAAGGTAGGGGTCACTTAACACTAATATAAAAGTAATTACAACAAATAATCGTTCCACTAAAGACCAAAAACAAGCACGGAGGTCATACACTAGCACCTCACAAATAGTGTTTAGATACTCACATCTCTCGGGTGTAATAAAGTATATATATCACAAAATGGAAATGAAAAACATCTCTCACTACCTGTCATAGCAAAATAGATTACCATAGGCTTGGAAAATGATCAAACCTCCACCACATGGCGTAAGCACCTAGGATAAACTATCAAAGAGGTCTTTTAAAGGGTTATAACGTTAGGTGTAGGGATATGGAATACACGGTTTTGTTGGATAAAAACAATCTTTACTGGTGGCGAGTTAATCATCTTGGTTAATTACATGTACAATATGGCGTTGCTAAGCCAAGACTAGACTCGACTTAAGCTAATAAATCAATAATAACAAAAACATAAAATAAATATAGAATGAAACGGGATGGTAGTCCGTATGTTTTTCTTTCTTTCTTTTCTTTATATATATATATATATATATATATATATATATATATATATATATATATATATATATATATATATATATATATATATATATATATTTTTTTTTTTTTTTTGCATACACTCTTACCCTACCGTCCCAAATAATATATCATAGGGAATGAACATTCTCCTTACACTTGAATTTTTACATACTTTACAATAAACTAATTTAATGACTCGAATCAAGATAATCAAAACACTTAGAGTACTTTTTAAGATTAACGCACATATGGGAGTAATATAAGATGTTCTTCCCCATTACTCCATAACATTAGTACTTTACCCATGAGTCCCAATCGTCCCAAAACAATATGTACAAGATATGACTCGACTTAGCAACCATGTAATCAATTAGATAATTAACTAAGGGTTTAAACAAATAACAATAATACACTAAAGATGAGTGCATACACGGAAGGCTAAGGCGATTTGGTTGTACATTTAAGTGGGTTGTAACAAATTCTTCCTTTAAGTAAGATGCTTAAAGTTAGAAACGAAAAGATAGGCTCGGAGGGGTGTACTAGGGGTCTCGTGTACTAAAAATGAGTACAACGCTAAGGTGTGGGAAAAATTAATTGACTTTACTAGCCAAGTAATATGACTTAAATGGTCAAGTAATTATGATACGGGTTTAACACAAGGGTGATCCTAATGCCTCTTATCATGTAGTAAATCCTACTACACGAATGTAGTCTCACTAGCGGTCTCGGGATGCATCACTAACACAAGTTCTAGAATCTAAATGCTACCGGTACACTCATAAGCACTAATAATGAATGCTTTTCCTATCAAATCTAAAGGCGAACCTCACATATTTGGGTGGAAAATTTTTCTGAATAGTATGGTTTTATGCTAGTCATACAACTCCTATCCATGAGACGCTTGCTAAGGCTAAAGTTTCACTCCTAAATGTTGTAAAAAAATTTAAATTTGACGCTAAAATTACACTAACAAGTATTTCTCTTAGTTTTATTACCCACCTACCATCAAACAAACAAACTCAAGTGAAAGTGTATCCTATAAGGTATCATCATTTACCCTCCCCTTACACTTAGGATGAACATTGTCCCCAATGTTCAATTAAAGAATGTAAAAGTAAAACAGGTAAAAGAATGAAATCAAATACTCCCCTGATTCGTTTGGTGTGGATAGTGTGGTAACAAGGTTAGATCTTCCTCCAAGAAAATGAACATTCAAAGCTTCCCTACCAGAAAAATAAATCATCTTCTTGTCATACATAACCTGTTAAACCTGAGAAAACAAACAAGGCAACCTCGCGTAAAATCGGCGACAATATATATATACTAACAAGTCCTAGAAAGCAAATTAAGATATAATGCTTGTGGAATGAATGTTTGCAGATTTCCTGGAGTTTATAAAACAAAAGAATTAACAAAAACTTCAAGACTCCGTTAGAAAAACAAAACTAGCAAAATTTCCAGAATTTTACACATGACGCCGTCAGAAGTGACCTGCAGAAATCTTTACGTTAGTTTCCGGAAAATTTCTAGAAAAACTTATGTCCTACTTCCTGGAAAATCCTACAAAACATTATTATGACTCGATACAAGCATTTGACTCTAACAAATACTAATACACATGATCATTTAATATTTTGGAGAATCATGATCAATTTCGTTCTTAAAAACATATTTGGGGTTTCCCCTTACACTTATCTTTTGCGAAATACCTTTGTATGAAGTTAAGATGAAGTCAAATGACAAAATAAAGCATTTTCACAATTTTAGTTTTGAAACAAGATCTACCAACAATAAAATAAAGCATCCATACGAAAGCAAATAACAATCAAACAATTAAAAATCTCACAAAACATGGGTTGCCTCCCAAGAAGCGCTTTTCTTTATTTATGAGTCTTGTAGCTAGACTCAAGGTCATGGGCAATTACGTGACCTCATCGTTGGTCTCATTCACCGATTGTAAATGTTCTTTATAGAGACCAACCACCTTCTTCTTAATTGCTCCTATAATTCTATTGGAAAATTCCTTATCAACTTTATATTTTGGTCCTAAAGTCAAGCAATCCTTATAGAAAAGGCTCTTCTTCTCCCATACATCATCCATGCCCTTTTTCTTATCCTCTTCATTGATGTCTTCGAAAGCACCAATGCTATCCATGTCAAATCGAGGCACAAAACGAAATTCCTTCATTCTATTAGGCATCTTATATGTGATCCTATCGGTTTCACTAGAAAATCGGATTGTCCCTTCTATCTCATCATATTCTAACTTGGATTCTTCAACAAATGGTTTACCAAGCACAACATGGGATAAGTGACAATCAATGACACTAGCTAGGTCTTCAACTACCACAAAATCAGTGATATAAGTAAAGTTCCCAACAAAGATATGTAAACCTTTAATTCTCCCGACAAAGTTACAGACTCCACCGGGGTATTTGGGGTCTCTTCTAGGTCCAAGTCTTGTTTTCACTATATCATTATAGATACTTGAGGACATAATGTTGATTGGGGATTTAAAATCAATGTAAGCATTGTTAATGTGTTTATACCCAATCATACATGGTATCTTAGCATTCTTAGGATCGCCTCTCTTTATATTTGGTTCAATTCTAGTGAAAGGAGGTCGTGGGTTATCAATAAGATTATTATAGTACGCAATCTCCTCTTTAGTGGGGTATAGATTGAAATAGTCATCTAGCTTCAGATCTATCTCCCCTTCCTCAAGTTCCTCAAGTTCCTCAACAACATCCTCAAAATCTTTAGTTCCTAGGTCCTTATTTGAATACAAGGCGGTCGCTAGGTCACTAAATGCATGGTTGAGCTCAACATTAATAAACCTATTAAGCTCCCTAAGTTCCCTAATCTCATTCTCGATTTGTTCACGTAACAAAGCCACTTCTCTAGGGGAAAGGGGTGGATTCGCGTTTTCCATAATGGTTAACGGAATAGTCAATGAATCTAATTTACTAACCAAGACACAAAGAAAAATATAGACTAAGGAAAACCTAGAAATAAAAATAAAATCTTACTAGAAAGGAATCTAGCAAGTAGACCTAATAAAAAGAAATCATAACCTAGACAATAACTATTCCCCGGGCTGCGGCGCCAAAAACTTGATACGTGGGAATCGCACCAGGCTTTACCTCTCGAGGGATCTCGACAAGCTTACAACCCCCACCAGGCAGTGTACCTGATCATTGTAGTATAGTATAGTGACAAGTACCGGGGGATTGATCGTTCAACTCAGGAATAGTGTCGCTAGGATTAGAAAGCCTAAAAACTAGGTCTAGAGGAGAGGGATGATTCTTTTTGTGTTTTTATATTTTTTATAAAGCAAGTGAAATCTCAGTTTTTGGAAGAGTGGGCGGAATTAGTTGCTAATCAACTAACCCAATAACTAAGATGCAATCAAAATAAAATAACAAAAATGAAATGAAATCTAATTAAACTAGTGGTGTGAACAATGATAGGGAGAGTTGTGTTTACTTAGGTTTCATTACTCCCTAGATATCTTTTACAAGTTGATAGTTTATTACAATTGCATGGATGACGGGTTGTATTCCTTAATACTAGTCATAGGGCCGTGTACAATATTCCCTAACTCTATAGGATCCTACTTCACTCCTATGTTGAGCCGTTAGAAGCTCCTAAGATGGGATCATTAGAATTCTCCTACGCATTAAATACAACCAAAAATCATAATACACCTTTGATCATGTTTCTTAAGACGTTCAAGCATGCCACCAATGGAAGCCTGCCACTTTTCTTAAGCCTAACATCGAATACAATCATCTGTAACAACTATAAACAAACAATCAACCCATAATTAACATCTAGGTTTTACTACATCTAAGCAAACACACAAGAGATCTAGCCAAGCATGTTAAATCCAAGACAAGTGTAAGATATATTCAAACAATACATAGACATATTGAATGAATTGAGAGAGTACTTATCTCAATTGAACATGAAAGGTTTCAAAGGGTAAAAACCCTTGAAAAAGCTGTAATATTCGGACTAGGGTTTCTCTCCAAAGTTATACCCTACTTGTTCCTCTTTAATGAATGAAAATTGCAAAACTATATATCGATTTTACAGGGTGATGGCGTCAAGAAGGAAATTTTGATGCCGCCAACTCGCTGCCCATAATGAAATCGGATTGCCTAGATCCACTTTTGACGCCGTCATGTGCGATTCTACTCTGGGCAGTCACTCATATTTGGACCATGACGGCCTATGGTGACGCCGTCATGTCCATAGTGCAAAACTCTTCTGGATCGTCATGGACTTTATCCACTTCCACCTCTGTATTACTCTTGACGCCGTTACTTGATAACTCTTGACGCCGTCAGGTATTGTTCCCAGCAAGGAAAATTAAGACTTTGCCGTTTTCTTCACTTTTATGCTCCAAAAACGTCCAAAATGCTTCCTTTTCCAGAATTCACTTCAAAAGTACCTAAAATGACAAAGGAACGATTTAGGGCATTATTTGATCAAATAAATTCGAATCCGGGCTAAAATGACCCCCTAAAAATGGTTCATTTTTCGCCTCATCACGAACAAATATTAGATTTTTGATATGAGGGGTAATAAGGACGTTATATAAGTAAAGTGGTCGAGAGGGAGTTGGCAAAATGCTACGGCTCGTATTGTTGACAGGAATAGAGTGCACATCACCAACCGAGACGGACAGATACATGCATGTATTAAAAATATTACTAAGGCGATTAACTAAAGCATTAAGATGTTAGCTCGCACATGTGTCCATATTCTAGTTACCTACAGTGGGGTCCTGAAGTGACTCCGTATTAAAGGCACTTCGTAAGATTGTTTCTTGACCCGGGAGCCGACTTTGGACCTGCTAGCTAATGAACCGGGTGATTACCCACTTGACCTGTTGATAAGTGAACTGGTTGTGGACCAGGCAGACTACTTTGACCCCCCCTAAACGTTTGAACTTGGCAGACCAAAGTAATCCCCCAAACTGTTGTGAATTAAAGTGCCCTGGCTCCTCAAACGATTATTGCATGACTTCTGAATTATGATGGCCTGAACGGTGTTATGTTTTAACTAAACTTAATAACAACATAGCTCAATAGTAGGGAGTTTCATGTGAGGAGTATTAACTTCTGAATTATGATGGCCTGAACGGTATTATGTTGATAACATAATACAATAGTAAGGAGCTTCGAGGAGTCATATACTTCTGGATTGTGATGGCCTGAACGGTGTTACATTATATCTAAAACACTAAAAACCCTAAGAATGATTACTTAAGAAACTCAAA
Source organism: Artemisia argyi (assembly GCA_030686995.1). Classification (NCBI taxonomy): domain Eukaryota; kingdom Viridiplantae; phylum Streptophyta; class Magnoliopsida; order Asterales; family Asteraceae; genus Artemisia; species Artemisia argyi. The sequence goes on along the minus strand of CM060691.1, from coordinate 149,714,789 downwards.
CAAGATAACTAAAGCTTGACATACAACCACACCCACAATACCACCAGGATACGTGAGTAGGCAGTCTAGTTTCTGAGTCACTTTTCACATCAATTATATTTCCCTAAGCCCAGGTGGGTTTTCATAGCCTCACTTTTAAATGCTTTACAAACCCTATGAGGGGGTTACATGCTTACTTGCTTTAAATCAAATACAAGTCTTTTTCGTCGGTTGTTGCACGAGTAAATTATCTGCCACTCCTACACAACAAACTTCATGAATCTAATCGTTTGTGATATTTTACACAAATGAACGCGAATATAATTGATAGATTGATGAGTCTCGTATTATACAAATTTTTACCCCCGATATTATGTGAAATATATGATAAATAACCATGCTATTAGGACTTTTGGTACTTAATATGAAAATATATGTGTAGGATAATAGTTTGGAGGAAAGTACGAGAAACGCACGAAAAGGGTGACTTTATGGACATATAAGGAAAAAGACATAGTTTGGACTAAAGCACGCCGCTTATAAGAAGAAAGAGCGCCGCTTATGGGTGTCCTTGGTCAACTATATATACACGAGTCAAACATGAAGAGCATCAATTTTATATTATAAAAGCGTCGGTTACGCGAAACAAAGCACACCGGTTTTACACTAAATGCTCAGCGTACTTCACATGACAGTTATATCTTCTACATTAATAAGATATTTCAGTGATGAGACCGATCATTTGCTTGTATTAACTGATCAGGGACATGCTATGGCTCCATTTACACTATAAATAGAGGCACAATTCGTGACTCTAATACATACCTCAACAAAGAAACACACTTGATCATTAGAAGAAGTTTAGTAGTGGTTTGCACCAAAACCACTAGCTAAATCTAGAGAAACACTTGGGGAACGCAGTTGGAACGTGAACACATTTGGAAAACTCGGTATAATGACAACATCACTTGTTTACTTAGTTTACTTTTACATGAATATGGAGTAGTACTTTTATGTTTGTTAGAGGCATCTTTGCCATGATTTGAACTGTATATGTATTATGACTATTGAATCTATTTTTTTATGTATTTGATATATTATGGTTTAGACTCCTATCATATGTCTTGATTGGTCATTATAATTGTTTACAAGTTGAAAGATGCAATTATATTGATTATATTATGAATCGTCTGTCTATAACGAGTCATTGCTATACTTGTGAGAATTGGATAGTAAAGCATATGATAACCTCAAGCATAATATGTTTAAGGCCTAGTCTCACGTCTAGTGACTTGGTTAGGAGAAATGCATACTTGATACTTCATGCTTGGACCATACTTTATGCACTTTATGTATCTAGGATCATAAGCCGAAAGGAGATTCTTTTACATCAAGGAGATATATTAGTTTACATGATCACCCGTCATGTTTTGCTTTTATGCTTTGTCCAAGTATTGTCTATGATACACATGCTCATTCATCTTATGTGTTCTGCCTTTAACAAACATATTTTTAATATCAATTGGGAAAACATTTCAAAAATCCTAAATCCAACAAAAACAGTTTTAGTGATAAGTGGCAATCATTGGAATCTAATTTTGTTATCTTTAGCTAACTATAAGAATAATAACCTCTCTTGGGACGACCTGGTCTTACCTCAAACCTTTACTATAAACGGGGGTTATACTTTACCCATGTGTTTTATGAATTAAGGAAATGGTAAAATTAGTCATATAAATTTAAAGCTTTCTAAACACATCAAGTTTTTGACGCCGTTGCTGGGGAGGTTAGATTTGATCATATTGTTAGTTTTATGCATTTTGTAAAAACAAAAATTTCTTAATTCTTGTTAAAGTTTTAAAAAATTTCGTTTCTGAGACACAAAGAGCGCCGGTTTTTCAGATAAAACCGCCGATCAAATGATACAGTAAAAGAACAGTTGGATTTGATTTCACAAAACCCCATAAACAATCTTGTATAATGATTTTTACCGAATTTGAGCTCATATGACTCATGTTTCTTTTGTTTTTACTGTCTGAATTAATGCATGAGTATATAATGCACATTAAAATAAAAATACAAAAATATTTTGTTTTTACTCTTTAATTATTTTCTTGCAAATGTTCTACTGGATTGCTTTATTAAATGAAATGATAATTGCAATATGTTTTCAATTATTATCTGAATTAATGAATGATTATTTATCTTATGAAGAACTGTTAAAACCCAGAAACACGCCACTTTTATACCAAAACTCGCCGAACTTCTGGAGAATTTCAAATAAAACGGCTACAAAGTCACGTAACCGCCGTACTTTTAGTAAAACTCGCCGAACTTTTCTGCAAAAATCTTTACAAAAGACTTATTTCTTTTCCATGATGAGTAAACAGATGCATATCTTGACATATATCAGTTATATGAGGTTACTGGAGTATGATTATGTGCTTATAACTTATTTGACTAACTTGCTAATGTTTTGTTTGATGTTATGCTGTAATATATTAGAAATGGAGAAAAAATCAAACTTAGGACCAGTGGATGAGAAAAACCAAGTGAAAAACAAGAACACTTGGCAAGGAGAAATTACTTTTGAGGTTACAGTTGATAACAAGGAAGATGAACAAAGGGTTCATATCTTCAATAGGATAGAGACTGAAAGATGCTACATGAAGTTCATTACTCCCTGCTTTGTTGAGAACAATTATGCTCATGATGATGCGGCTGATTTGGATTACAGCAGGAACTTACTTTCAAAGAAATTGATGAAGAGACTAAAAGTTAGCGTTGAGGAAAAGGGAGATGGTAGAAAGGAGGTAACTAAGAGATTACTGGTGCAAATGAATAGGGATATTTTCTTTGTTGAATTCGATGTTAACCCTAGTGATAAAGAATGGGAGCATAGTGTGATCCTAAGAAGAGATTTTCTGGAACAAACCAAGGGAATGATTGACTTTTCTAAGGGTTTACTTACCCTTCACCCTGACACTAATGTACTTGGAAAGAGTTTTTGGAAAATGAATCCTTATGCCCCTGAAATGAATGAAAAAACTAAGGTATTTTTACTTCACAGGAATGGAAATGGAAGTGAAGTTGGGGAAAAATATGTAACACCATGAGGGATTGTTTACCTCAGATGGAATTCTAGACCTTAACCAAGATAAGAATTTCATTTCTCAAAAATATGTGGTCAAGCTTAATCTGAAATATGAGGTTTTAGAGAATGGGGATAAGAAAATTGATAAGATGTTGTTTATGAAACTGGTAGGAGAAACTATGGGAGATTACATTGAAAAAACCAAAAGATATGAGCTGGAGTTCTATGTTAACCCTGAAGAAGATGATGTGGAACCTGATGTGATATTAGGAAGAGCCTTCATGAAACATACTAGAAGCATAGTCAACTATCAGTATGGAGAAATCACTCTTTAGGCAGAAGTTAATGAAGAGGGAGAAGTTGGTCCTAATAAGGAAGACATTTCAACAACATTTGATACTTCTCTTGACACCAAAAGGAAGCCATCTGGTTCCTACAAGCTGGGTGACATCATGTCACCAGAGCATTTTACTGCCTGAAACACCAAAGCAACACCCAAAAATGGAGTTGAAACAATGCTCCTTTCTTAAACTTTTATTTCTATGTTATTTTTCACATTTTGAATAAGTTGTATCTCATGCTTATGCTTGATGAGTTTGCCTCTGATAAAGACATGAATGAACAACCTTTGTGTATATTTATTTGCTTTTGTTTGTTAGTTTATTACTTATCTATCTCTGGAAGATCAAAGCATGCTGTAAAAAATTGCAGAAATTAGTCGCCGCTCTTTTAATTAAGATCACCGAATATTTAACGAGGGAAGCCTTTATAACTTAAAAACTGAACATTTTGACCTTACGCGCTAAAAGAGAAAAACACCAAAATCCACACACAAAAAATAAAACCGACGATCTTCCTGAACAAACTGAGAAAATTTTCAAAGTAAAAAATCAATATCAAGACAATGAGGGTAAGTTTACACTTGTCTTGATCTTTCAATAAACTTAGGGTTTGATGTTTTTGAATTTTAGATGTTTTATGCTTAATTTTAGGTTGCTTTACATGATTTTTAAGTTTGCCCCTTTGTTAGTTTTAGAATTAAGATCATTTTCATATTTAGGAATTTTCTGTGCCCTAATGTGAAAAATTGCCATGTTAGAGGATAATGTGATTGATTTAAACCTTTGTTTATGAGCTTAGGGGGAGTATACATGATTAAGGAAGCGATATAAACATTTAGAAAGATATTTTGACCATGAAAGCATAAATTTCTAAGTCTAAGATGCTTAACTATTATTCTTACATGAATAGTTTGATACTTGAGACTACTTTTGAGATGATAGAGACCATATAAGTATAGAATTTTGATGCAATAATAAGATGAGATGGTTCTTGAATATAGAACAGAGGATTTAAGTGCAGAGCATAAAAATCGCCGGTCTTGTAGGCCAAGACCGCGAATCTTTTACTTAAAACCGCAGAACATTTTCATAAGTTTGAAAATTTTGTCACGTAATCGCCGGTTTTATTCTTAAAACCGCCGTTTTTCTGGAAATAATTAAACACAGTTTACTTGAAACTTACTTAATTGATTGCACATTGGATGTCTGTGTTTTCAAACAACTAATGTTGCTTGTTTGTGAATGTTTGAGTAGAATATACCAGGAGAGCTCTATGGTAGCATCTAGAACTAGGGGAGCACTCAATAACCCCAAGAGAGAACCTGAAGACCATCCTAATTTGTTATGGAGAGGTGCTACTAGACAATAAAAGAAAAATTTCAACTCTATCCTGAACCGGTTATACTTCAGGAGTATAGATGTACCTAAGGCATTAAACTAGGAAACTTTGAAGACTCTTGGTTGTGATAAGATTATGAATGATGTGCTAATGGTAAGGAAGGTGATAGGGGATGAGTTTGTGACATCCCAGATGTTTGGAATTCTTTAGCTCCTTGAGAGTAAAGCAGTATATTTCTGATGAGGAAGCTATGACTGGGACCTTTATGAAATTTAGACTTGTAGGAGTTGAAAGGAGAATAAATTTGTTTGAGTTTGGTAAGCTGTTGGGATTGTACACTGAAGAGGAGCTGAAGAGTGAAAAGTTGGAAAAGTTAGTGGTATAAGGAGGAAGATCATGGGAGTTTGATGGAAATAAGTTTTGGACTGAGATAAGTGGAGAGGATGTGAGAGTTTATGGAAAGAAATGGGTGTGGAAAATTAAGGACCCTGTGTTGCAGATTCTACACTAAATTTTAGTGAAATCTATTCTCCACAGAGAGTATTTTGAGCAATATGTGCTAGACCCTGATCTTTAAATAATGTATGTGTATGTGAGGGACAAGGACCTGAGTGGGTTGAATTTCACATGGTTGATAGCCCTACATTTGTGCTATGAAGCTGTGACTAGTGGAGGTACAAGGATTTGCTGTGGACACTAGGTCTCCAGGTTTGCAAGGAATTTGGGTTTGTTCAACAATGAAGAAATGGAGCTGTTTGGAAAACCAATTCTGTGTAAATCTGTGGAAATGAAGAATTTTAGCTATTTAAGGGATGAAGAGACTGGGCTGATCAAGGGACTTCTTGAAGCTATGGAAGTGGAACCCTTATGCATGTTGGAGAATGAAAACCCGCCGGGGTTGTAGGATAACACAGAGTGGTTCTGTTGGTTGATGACCAGTCTGTTGGTCTTGATTTAAAAACAATTCTGAACATGTTTCAAAACAATTTATGGTCTGTACCTCTGTTGGTACCCAGTCACTAAACATTTGAAACACTTGCACCACCACCACGATGGGCACAATGGTTGCCAAACTTGAAACAATTTGACCAAACTCATTATTATCTATAATTATAATAGCTAACATAATGTGTTGTGACATATTACAAATTTTGTGGAAATTTGTTTGTTGAATGATGTATGAATACAGGATATGAAAGAATGATCCAAAAAGTGGAAAAAACTTGGAGATTCCTCGGGCAAAAACAAAACACACCCGAGAAGTACTGTTATTCTTTATTTATTTTTCCCGTTATACTTTATTTCTAATTCTAAAGCATTAGGGACAATGCTTAAATTAAATATGGGGGGAAGATAACTTGAAAAATAAATTAAAACTTATGCTAAAACATGAAAAACTGTATGGTTGAGGCAAAAGCAGTCAACTAAAGTCAACCACGGATGTGGTCAATATAGTCAAACTCCTTAGGCTCAATGCTCCGCGGAATACAGTGGTTTCCCCGGGTCGTTATGTCCCGACGAGGTGTGATGTTATAAAAACGGGTTTGTGATCCGGTAAAGTTGGACAGAAAGGTACGAAATTTGGTTTGTATGATTACACTAAGATACGAGAAATGAAAATAACTTAGAAACACTATATTAACATTTACTGATAATCAGATACACTAAAACCGTGAGCTAAGTCTAAAAACGCGTTCGTGTGATTTAATTCTACGTAGACGTACGCAATAAAACGTGAGTTTTATAGAAATAAAATACCTACGAACATGAAAATTACATTTTTACAATCCTAATGATAAAAGAAAATTATTAGAAAAAGAAAATAATTTTTATAACTATTTAATTAATTATTATTAATTAATAACTATTTATTAACTAATTAATAATATTTAAAATACACTAATTATGAATTTAAGCTAGAAAAATGAAAATTTAATTCTCAAAATTCTAAAATAATATAAAAGTAATTTTAAAACTAAAAATATATTTTCCTACTTTTTCTCTATTTATTATTAATTAATTACTATTTATTAATTATTTTAAACTAATTAAAATTAAGAAAAATAGAAAATGAATAGTGAAAATTATGAAAAATTTCCTAAAATTATTTTATGATATCTAAAACCTAGGAAAAATATAAAAAGTACTGTTGTTAAATATAAATTAATAAACCTATTTAATTAACTAGTATTACTTAATTATTATTAACTAATATTAATTATAATAAATACAAAATGAAAGGATAAAAATCTGAAAAAATTCCTACAATTACTTTAATATAATAGGAATTTAAGAAAAATATTAAAACATATAAGTAATTAACAAAAATTTAAAAAGAAAAATTAAAAACCTAAATTACATTAAATAGAAGCTATCACTAAAAATTAAATTTGTTTTTTTTTCTAATTTTTCTTTTGCAAATCTATTATCTACTGAAAATGAATAACTTTTGTGAAGGAACTTTTATTAGAACTTATGAATAAGCAGTTTGAGGGGCCAAAGTCATAACTGCCAAGTCCTAGTAAGCTTGAACTTGTGGAATTTTGAACAAGAAAGCTATCAATAAGTAATAAGCTAATGAATAAGCTACAACTTACTGAAGTAAATGTGGAATAAGCTAAAGCTATAAAAGAAGTACTCAGAATAAGCCACAAGAGCCAATTAAGCACTTGGCCAAAACTTCATACACAGTAGTTCAAAATGGTGACCTGCAGGCCAATATGGGGCCCACAGTGGTGACTTAGGGACCAAATAGAATGGAAATCTAGCAAGGAGACCTGAGGGGCTTTCAAAAAAGCCCACAAGCTCAGGATGAGCTTAAGTGATGAGAAAACTAGGGGCTTATGAAAAGTGCTCAATTCACTGAAATGGGAAGACCAAACAGTTGAGCAAAAGAAAGATTAAAGCTAATTCACAAGCAACCACATGTGCACAAACTAGGAATTTGCTTAAGGGGATCTAAATAAACTTGATTGAACAAAAGTAAACTTGGGCAAAGCTTAAAATCCAACAGTTGGTATTTCAATGTGTACGATAAAAATTCGACATTAATCCCTTAACCATAGAAGCTCATGAGTATCCATTACAAATTAACTTGGGCAAACACAAACTTAAGTGATTTTTTACCACTAACAATCAACAGATAAACAATGAATACTAGATTGAAAACAAACTCAACAACTCAGATTCAAGAACATAAGAGCATGCAGCAGCAGCAACAGAAAAAATAAGCCAAAGAAGGCTTAAAAATAAGCGACATGACAAGCAGTTAAGGGGAAACAAAATCCTAAACTTACTTACTAACTGGGTGGCTTTCTAAATCAACTAAGATCACTTCTTAACACTAACTAGTGAATGGTCTATACCTATTCTAAATTGGACAAAAACTGAAGGTGCAGGGGAACTCTCAGTCAACAAGGCAACTTCTAATGCAAAATTTAATAACCAAATCAAATCTAAATCCCAATTTCCTTTTTGATTTAGGTGCACAAGCTGGAAAACATCTAAAATCAACAAGACCTACTGATTTCCATTCATTAATAAATCCTAGAGCTTGATTTGAAATTGGTCAAAAAGCTAAGTATGCAAATTTGACTTTTCAAGAAATAAGTGCCTAATTGACTTTTGTGAGATTGAATCCTTCCTGGATTACTGAGTGTGTTGAATTATGCTAAGATGAAACTAAATCAAGCAAGTCTAATGAGTTTCAAGCTCAAGTGGAGATTATGCAACCCTAAACACCAATCAGTGAACAAGTTAATGGGAGTAAACTTGATTTTTGACTATTCTAACAACTGACCTACTGTTTCTACACTATAAATGTTCTAAATTGACCTAATGCAACATATTCTAATCACATATTAGGCACAAACTCTCACTAGGCACAGTGACTGATGCAGTTCCAAACACCCTCTTATGAGGAGTCTGATTGGGTTTTCAGCAAGAAAAGGAAAGGTTTGTCCTAAGAATTTGATAGGTTAAGTAAGTTTAGGCTCTGTTTACACCAACTAAACATTAACAAACCATAAATAAGCAATCTACAATAAGCTATGAGCAAAACTAAGTGAGCTAAACTTAACAGTAGAAAAAACTAAAATCTAAACTAGTGTTGTAAACCTAGGAAACTAAACTTGATAAACAAATAAGAACATGAATAAGCTAAAATAAACAGATAAAGAGTAGAATAAGCAGTTTTAATAAGCTGACTAGAACGAGCAGTTTTAAGCTAACATTATCTACTCTATGAAAAGCTTACACCAACTGGCATTTTTAATTACAACTAATTAATAACAATCTAAACTACTTATTTTAGGCAGTAAACAAGGCAGGATAAGCAATGGATAAGCTGGAGGCAAATACACAATGGAATTAAGCAAATTTAAATAAGCAGTTTGGAAATACTAAATGAAGAACTGAAATTGCATTAAATTCGAAGAAGGGAGTACATTAGTAACAATAAAACTGAAAAAGATAAGGATTAATTAAAATTACATTACACTAAATCTACTTTTAACCCTAAAATCCTACTGCCAAACAATGGCATACATCTTTTCTATTTATACTAAAATCTTAGGGAGTCCATCTCTCTTCTGTGCTTCTCTTCACCAAATACCAGCCATTGGATTTCTTTGACCTTATCCCAACCCTTGATTGTAATTGTTGGGTCTGTTTTGCTTGTGGTAGGGGATAATTTTTGGACACAAATGTTTGGAGGGACAAGGGTGTAGGGCTAGGGGTGGAGTGTTGGTGAATGGAGTGTGATGATGGTGTTGGGAGTAGGCAGGGGTTGGGTTGCAGGGTGTTACAGGTTTTTGGAGGGAGGTGGAGGCAAGGGTGATTGGAGGGAGTAATAAAAAAATGGGAGGTTTGTTTTTATTTTAGGGTGGATTGGGCTGTGGGTAAGGGTAATGGGCTAAGGGTTGATTGGTGGGCTTGGGTAATTTGGTTTAGAAATTAACAAAGGATCCGTTTGTATTATTGTTTCACAAGGACCTTTTTGTAGTTTTTGGATTTTTGAGGGACTGAAATTGTAAGTTTCCCAAAGCTTCCACAAGGACTAAAGTTGCCAAGTAAAATAACCCAAGGACCATTTTTGCACTTTTCATAACTCCAAGGGTATTTTCTGCCAATTCTGAAACTTGAGGGGTTAAAACTGCCAAAGCTCCAAACTTTTCTCCAAGGACCTTTTCTGCCAGATAAGAATAGTACAAGTACCAGATTTGCTATTTTTCAAAGTTTTGACATCCCAGGGACTATTTCTGACAGTTTTGCAAAGTACATGGACCAAACTTGTAATTTTCCAAACTTTTCACCAAAGGACCAATTATGATACTTTTTGATTTCAGAAGGACCTTTGATGACTTTTCTTATAAAACAAATGCTCAGGGACTAGTTTTGTCAATTTTAAAAAGTTGGGGGACTGAAACTGCTAATTATGCAAACTTTGTTCGTTTTTCATCTGTTTTTACTCATTTCGCATTTGAAACATATAAAACACAATCCTAGGATATTTTCAGTATTTTGATGCGTATTTGAGTGTTTTTAAATGTTTTTGCAGTTCAGATTAACTAAAAATGATGAGTATTTACACACTTATCAATCCCCCACACTAAACTATTGCTAGTTCCTAGCAATCTTTTGAGAAAACTTAATGGATTTGAAACTCTTTACCAAAAGCCATCACTTCTGGAGTAGCCAGATGTATCGATTCAACTAAGAACTATGGCCCACCTGATAACCATGTGATTTTAAGCAAACCACCAGCTGTCAACGGATTTGATTAGTCTTTACCAGAAGCCGTTTGCTTCTGGACTAGCCAACTCTTGATGGACCTAGTCAACATCTTGGTGAGCTGATTACCAATTATGGTTTTTCCACTGCCTTTACCACAAGCCATAATCTTGTGGGCTAGCCAACTCATTCGCTTTTTAGGATATGGCGAGTTGAGGTACCATACAATTTTGGGCAAATTGCAAGCCATAAACGGATTTGATATATCTTTACCAAGAGCCGTTTGCTCGTGGATTAGCCAATCCTTTTGTCGTTTAGACATGGCGGACACAAAAATTTTGAAGCACAAGTGAAATTTTTTTGAAATTTTGGCCAAAACGGGGGTACTAGATAGTAAAATGTGATAAAATTCGCTAGAATACCCCCCACACTTAGGATGAATATTGTCCTCAATATTCAAAGTCCCAGCTATTATGCCGACTCTTTGAACGTAAAAGAGCAACATTATAAGCTAAATGTGGAAACACCATTTTTTTCACTGTATTAGTAACCACAGTAGGGGTAACTCCCCCACACTTAGGGTGAAAACCCTATAAGCATGCTACTGTTTTTGTTTACTGAGTCGCTAGCTTGACTCGACCCCGAATTCATTTGTCCTTGGGGAAGCATGATGTGGAAGAAGCAATCTCAATCGGACTTTCATTCAAGATGTTTGGACAAACATGTGAAGCACGTGAAAGTTCCACACCGATGAGATAAGTATCCGGCTTAAGATAGTATAGACTATAAGCGGTGATCCCAGGGTCAAAGATGTTAGCATCAAAGAATTATATAGAAAAGTGATGGTCATTCTCATATTAGGAACTTTGTCTTTGTGTCGTTAAAGTATGTAATTGTTTAAGATAGTTGGGCATTGGACTTGGTAATCTAATATGTTAAGAGTTATGATAGTAAGCCTTTTATAATTCATGTAAACCAAGTCCAAGCCCAAGTCCATTAGAAAGCCCATGAGGCCTTTCTCTCTAACTATAAAAGGCACCTTACCTCTCATTTGTAAGGTGTGCTTGTGTGTGTATTGTGTGTGTTTTTAATAAAAGCTCTCTTATTTCATCTCTTATTCTCTCATATACACAACATATACATAACATCAAGTCACCATCTTTCATCTCTTCTTTATCATCTTCTAGTGCTTATATTTGTGTTAAAGTTGATATATCTAAGGTCCAACAAGTGGTATCAATCGCCTAACAATGATTTAGGAGTGTGTGGAAATCGTTTTCATCAAACTTTCTCTTTAAAAGTTTCGTTTTTTATGTAAAAACGTGTACTTTTCATTAAAAAGTCTTGATCTTTAAGTGTTTTAGTGTTAAAGTTGTTGTTTTTCTTGAAGCTTTAGTGATTCTAAGTGTTTTGGGAAAGATTTGATCAAAAGAAACAAGTGGAAAAAGTGTTTTTGGTTGAAAAAATCGGATTTTTCAAGCTTTCTGGTCTCCTTACGCGTAACTTGGGTGAATAGTACGAATCTACAGCTGTGAACAGTACTTTCTGTCATTTTTACGCATAAGATTTGGTCAAAACCCTTTTCCTACGCGTAACTTTAGTCAAAACCCTCTTTCTACGCATAAGTTGGAAGTCTACGCCTAAATCCTACGCTTAAGTGAAGATTCTACGCCTAAGTCCTACGCAGAAGAGTTTCTACGCCTAAGTTCTACGCATAAGACAAAACTTACGCCTAAGTTTAATCTTACGCGTAAGTACCTATTTTCTACGCTTAAGTTTCTTCAAAGGTTCTCTCTTCGTGCTACGGTGACTCGGTACTTCCCTGACTTGGATAAGTTTGTGGAATACTTCGACAAGGGATATCTTTCAAGCTTGGACAAGTTTGAGAGATCAATTTGGTTGAAAAACCTTACGCGTAACTTTTCTTACGCATAAACTCAAAGTTTACGCGTAAAAATCAAAGCTTACGCATAAACATTTTGTTTACACATAACCTTAATTTTTACGCATAACCTGAAAGTTTACGCATAACTTTTCTTACGCGTAAGATTTGAAGTTAACCATAAGATTCTAAGTTAAGCGTAAGAATCACTGTTTACGCATTAGATCAAGGTTTACACGTAAGTTTTTGATTTTTGACTACCAAACTTCAAACGGCCATAACTTTTGAACCGTAACTCCGTTTTCGACGAATCAGCTGTCAAAACGACCGTGAGACCGAGAAGAAGGACACGTTGAATAATCTAATGATCATTCAAGCCAAGCTTCGAGGCCCAAATCCACTCCGAACGGAAGTTATTGAGGTTTTAAGGTTTCAGATCAAATCTTTCACCATAAAAACTTGCATCAACTTACACTAAACGCAACTCCTACTTCGTTGAATCGATCCAAGAATCAACTTTATCAATCTACACTTCATCAATGGCAACTCAGCAAGACATTCATGCTGCCGGTGCAGAAAACCGACCTCCAATGCTTGAAAAAGGTGGATATCTCTCATGGACAAGTCGCATGCTTCGTTACATCAAAACAAAGCCTGATGGTAAATTAATGATCAACTCCATTACAAATGGTCCATTCAAGCCAAGACAAGTTCAAATTGAAGGCAATCCAAATACAATACCTCCTACTCAACCATTCGTGCGTGAACAAACAGAAGCAGATTACACAGAGGAAGACAAGAAGCAGATCGCCGCTGATGATATGGCAATGCATTTAATCCAACTTGGATTACCTGCGATCGACAGTTGTGAAACTGCTTATGCTATGTGGGAACGTGTTAGAAGGATATGTCATGGAACAGAAATTGGACAACAAGACGTTGAGAACAAACTTCTTACTGAATGAGAGAACTTCACATCCACTAAAGGTGAACAGATTGAATCATACTACACAAGGTTTTGCACTTTGATGAATGAGTTAATCAGAAACAAGTTGACACCTCGAACAATTGCAACAAACATCAAATTCATCAATAACCTTCCAGAAGAATGGGGTCGTTATGTTACAATTGTCAATCAAACAAAGGATCTACATAAGGTGAATTATGATCAACTCTATGACTTTTTGAAGCAAAACCAAGCTGAGGCTAATGAAGTAAGGAAAGAAAGATTGGCAAAGAATCATGATCCTCTTGCACTAATTGCTACTACACCAACACCGCTACCAGTAAACACACAACAACCATCATCATCTTCCACTCATAACTACTTGCAACCATCATACATTCAACAACCAACACCGGTCTACCAACAACAGTTCTACCCACAGTAACAACATGTTATTCCACAACAGCAATACCAACAATTCCAAGAACCAGAATTCACTGAAAATGATGAAGCTACTGCAGCATTGACCTAAGCGTTTGCTTTTCTGACAAAGGCATTCCAAGGACGTTATTCTACACCAACAAACAACAACCAAAGGAGTTCATCGAACACTCGTAACAAGCAGATTGCTCAGCCGAGTTTCAATATGGGCAACGCAGGCCAAATGGTTGGAGTTTATGGGAATCAGCAAGGATATGCTACTGGAATTAACATGGGGAATCAGAATATGCTGAATACAGGGAATCAGAATGCAGGAAATCAGTATGGTCAGTATGCAGGGAATCAGTTGGGTCAGTTTGTTGGAAATCAGAGGGGTCAGAATGTTGGTAATCAGGCAATGGGTAACAGAAATGCTGCAGCTCCAGTAGTTGGGAATTTGGGAAATGTGAATCAGGGTAATCCGGTTAAGTGTTTCAACTGTCAGGGTGTAGGTCATATGGCAAGGAACTGTCCTACTAAGCCTAACAAGAAAGATCTAGCGTACTTGCAGAAAGCAGTGATGTTGACACAAAAGGCAGAGGCAGGATTTCAGTTGAACGCAGAGGAGAATGATTTTATGGCTCTTATGGATGACATGGAAGATAGAGAAGATATCGATGCGAACTGCATATTCATGGCGAATCTTCAGGAAGCTAAGTATGACACGGATTCTGACACACTTCCTGTTTATGACACCAATGCACCATCTGAGGTACCAAATTTCAACACATGTCACAATAATGATATATTTGATATGTCTCCTCATGAGGAACAACATTCTGAGAAGCTAGCACCCACTTATGATACATACCTGGACACGCCAAGTAGTAGCAATACTCCTTCAGCAACTCCAGATGTGAATCATAATGGAGGCTTCGTTTCACAGCATGCTGAGAATGATGAGGAAACACGTGCTTTGTTTGAATCATTATTGAATAATTGTCGTATTGAAATTGAGAATGTGAAAAAGGTCAATCGCGATATTAAGGCCGCGAATGTTAAATTGACCGCTGAGCTTGAGAGTTACAAAGAAAACGTTAAAGCTTTTGAATTTCATAACAAAAGATTGTCTGAATTAGAAACTGGTTATCAAAATTCCGTTTCAAGGGAAAAACAATTGCAACTCAAGTTTGATACACTTGATGTTAATTCTTTCAAAAAGATAAAATCTTTACACGCGGAAATTTCTGATTTACAAAACCAACTTTCTAAACAAAAAACAGCTTATACCAATCTTGAAAAAGAAAGGGATGAGTTGAAAAAGGACTTTGCAAAGAAAGAAGACAAACTTTTGGCCGAAATCGTAGAGTCAGAACACATGATTGCTCATTTAGAAGAATTAGTGGTTAAGTCGGGTCAGTCGAGTCAAACAATGAAAATGATTTCAAATCAAACTAATCCGATTTACCATACGAAACATAAAGTGGCTCTTGGTAACAATACCCCCAGTAATCTCAAGAAAGCTCAGCAAGAACAGAATGTTTTGTATAATGGTAATATGATTTACACCAAACATGATCCTCCCGTCGTTCGGGATTCTGTGCAAACGATAGAACATGTCGAAGAGAGCATTACTAAAATGAAACAAAAGGATTTGAAACCCATTGATTACAACAAATTGAACAAACTTTCGGTAATTACTTTTGTTCCACAAAAAGAACCATCTGTGTTTTCAATAAAACGACCATTCTCAAAAATGTTTTCTAAGAAAGTACTTGCTTCCAAATCTCTTTCAAAAATGGAACAAATATCCTCTAACAACACTTTTAATACAAGTGAGGCTAGAGAAATTTTGGATGACGTTAAAAAGAGAATTCAAGAACTTCAAAATATTGTTGCTTCTAAAACTACAATCGATATTAACAACTGGCATTCCAGTTTTCATATTGAGCAGAAAAAAGTTTTTGAAAACGAAATTACTATCCCACTGAATAACATCAGTGCGAGGGTAATCCATTTTGAACGTGCTTTCTTAAAAGAAACGGCCGACTTTGTCAAGGACCACAAATCCCTGGTAAACGAAACTAACGAAACTCGTGAAAACATGAATGTTTTGGAAAACCTAAATGATTCTCTCTTCGAAGCTGTTATGACCACTGACATTATGTCCATCATTTTACAAACATATTCTGTTCAAGACGATGAAAGACTGAGAGCTGAGACCTCCGAAATTGTTTCAAAATATGAAAATGCTCTTATAAAGCTTGAAAAAGAAAATGTGTCATATTTTAAACAACTTGATCGAAAAAAGGAAGAATGCAAATATGACAAATTATCGTATGAGCGTGCCTTAAAGAACATGAAAGAGCAAAATGATCTTTTGAGGGCTCAGCTTGAAAGTAAAAAAGGAATGGATGAGGAAACTAAGTTTGCAAAACCGTCGACTTCGGAGAAACCAAATGTTTCAAACACGGTTCAAAAACCAAAGATGTCAATTTCAAGGTTTGCTCCAAAAGTCGATGAGAAAAAGAATTTGACAAAACCAGTCACTCCAACACCCTTGCCCAAAAAATGTGAAAATGATAAGATTGTTGATAAAGGAAAAGCGGTTGTCGAAACACCAAAAGTGATAGCACCTGGCCTTTTTAGGATTAGTCCCACTAATGCGTCTGCCTCCACTTCTAAGACAAATGCGTGCAAAAAGGATAATTCTAAAGAGTCTAGTGATGCTAAAAAGGACAACAATATAAATCCTAATGTGTGTGCCTTACCTTCTACAGGATTAGAATGCACCTCTAGGAGTAGCAGACTAAAGCCTAGGAGCAATACAAGGAACGATGAGGCGAAAAATGATCCATTTTTAGGGGGTCATTTAAGCCCGAATCCGACTTTATTTGATCAAATATTGCCCTAAATCGCTCCTTTTGTGATTTTAGGTGTTTGGAGAGTGAATTCTGGAAAAGAAGCTATTTTGGACGTTTTTGGAGCATAAAAGTGAAGAAAACGGCTAAGTACCAAATTTCCATGCTAAAAATACAAGGTGACGGCGTCAAGACCATCAGCTTGACGGCGTCAGACATGAAGAATTAAACTCCGAAGGTGGTGACGGCGTCAGAAGGACTAGTGACGGCGTCAAAGTGGCTAAATTAATATACCGTGGGTGGTGACGGCGTCACATAGGCCGTCATAAGTGGATCAAGGCCGTCTGAGGAAGTATATGGCGGCGAGGTGACGGCGTCAGAAGTTACTCTTGATGCCGTCAGACTGTTTTTCCTATATATAGTTTTCTAGTTTTTTCATAAAAAGAGAGAGAAGTTTTGGTGAAACCCTAAAGACGATTTTGGTGCCTCTTTTACAGGTTTTTCAAGGGTTCCAAACCCTTGAGACCTTGTATTGTAATTGAGATAAGTGTACTTTCAATTCAATCAATATGTCTATGTGTTGGTTGTTTATATCTTGTTCTTGTCTCAATTCCATTATGCTAGGCTAGATCTCTTTTGTGTTTGCTTAGATCTAATGAAACCTAGATGTTGATTATGTGTTGATTACTTGTCTATTCTTGTTTTGAATGAATGATTTATATGTTAGGCTTAAGAAAACTGGCAGATCTCCAAATGGTAACATGCTTGAACGTCTTAAGAAACATGAACCGAGGCGTACTAGGTCTTTATTGGTTGTATTTAATGCATGAGCCACTGTTTACAATCCCTATAGTTGTGCTGGGTCATGGTGTAGGAGGAGATAAGAGCTCATAGAGTTGGGGAGTTATGTATGCCACCCCACGAATGGTATTAAGGAATACAACCCGTCATTCATACAAGTGTAACAAGTAATTAACATGTAAAAGATATCTAGGGAGTAGTGAAGTCTAAGTAAACACAATTTCTCCAACCACTGCTCATAACTTTAGTATAATTTAGTTTAATTTTATTTTCATTATTTTAATAGCTTTGGGTTAGTTGAATAGCAACTAATTCCGCCCACTCTTCCAAAACCCGAGATTTTAATTGCTTTCATAAAAATATAAAAACACAAAAATAATCATCTCTCACCTCTAGAACTATTAATTAGGTTTTCTAATCCTAGCGACACTATTTCTAAGCTGAACGATCAATCCCCCGGTACTTGTCACTATACTATACTACAACGATCAGGTACACTGCCTGGTGGGGGTTGTAAGCTTCTCGAGATCCCTCGAGAGGTAAAGCAAGGTGCGATTCCCACGCATCAAGTTTTTAGCGCCGCTGCCGGGGGAATAGTTATTGTCTAGGTTAGGATTTCTTTTTATTAGGTCTACTTGCTAGATTCCTTTCTAGTAAGATTTTTATTTTTATTTTTAGGTCTTCTTTAGTCTATCTCATTTCTTTGTGCCTTTGTTAGTAAATTAACCCCATTGACTATTCCGTTGACCATTATGGAAAACGCGAATCCACCCCTTTCCCCTGAAGAAGTGGCTGTGTTTCGTGAACAGATTGAGAGTGAGATTAGAGAGCTTAATAGGTTGGTTAAGATTGAACTCGAACATACATTTAGTGACCTAGCAACCGCCTTGTATTCAAATAAGGACCTAGGGCCTAATGACTTTGTGAATATTGTTGAGAGACTAGAAGAGGAAGCAATGGATCCGAAGCTTAACGACTACTTTAATCTATACCCCACTAAGGAGGAGATTGCATATTATAATAATCTTATTGATAACCCGCGATCTCCTTTCACCATAATTGAACCTAAGATCAAGAGAGGCGATCCTAAGAATGCTAAGATACCATGTATGATTGGATATAGGCACATTAGCAATGCTTACATTGACTTTAAATCTCCAATCAACATTATGTCCTCAACGGTTTATAATGATATAGTGAACACAAGACTTGAACCTAGAAGGGACCCCAAGTACCCCGGTGGAGTTTGTAACTTTGTCGGGAGAGTTAAAGGTTTACGTGTCTTTGTCGGTAATTTCACTTTTGTCACCGACTTTATGATTGTGGAGGATCTTGCTAATGTTATTGATTGTCGATTATCCAATGTTGTGTTTGGCCAACCATTTGTTGAGGAGTCTAAGTTAGAATATGATGAGGTAGAAGGCACGATTCGATTTGCAAGTAACACCGATAGTATCACTTATAGGATGCCCAATAGGATGAAAGAATTTCGCTTTATATCTCGTTTGGATAAGGACAACGTTGGTGCTTTTGAGGATATTGATGAGAAGGATAAGAAAAAGGGCATGGACTATGTATGGGAAAAAAGGAGTCTTTACTACAAGGATTGCTTGGCCGTTGGGCCAAGGTATAAAGTCGATGAAGAATTTGCCCAAATGATTATGGGGGCGATTGAGAAAAAGGTGATTGGTTTCTACAAGGAATATCTACAATCGGAGAGTGAAACCAATGATGAGATCACGTAGTAACCCACGACTTTGAGTCTAGCTACAAGACTTGTAAATAAAGAAAAGCGCTTCTTGGGAGGCAACCCATGTTTTGTGTGATTTTATTTGTTTGATTGTTATTTGCTTCCGTATGCATGTTTCATTTTTATTGTTGGTTGATCATGTTTCTCTACTAAAATGTGAAATACTTTATTATGTTGTTTAGCCTAGTCTTAACTTCAACCTAAAGGTATTTTTGCAAAAGATAAGTGTAAGGGGAAACCCCAAATATGTTTTTAAGAAACAAACCGATCATGATTCTCCACAATATTTAATGAACATGTATATTCGTATTTGTTAGAGTCAAATGTTTGTATTGAGTCATAATGAAGTTTTGCAGGATTTTCCAGGAAGTAGGACAAAGTTTTTCCAGAAATTTTCCGGAAACTTAACATAAGAATTTCTGCAGGTCCATTCTGACGGCGTCAGGGTATTGCTCTTGACGGCGTCAGGAGTTAAAATCTGGAAATTTTACCGGTTTTGTTTTTCCAACGGAGTCTTATAGTTTTTGTGAATTATTAAGTTTTATAATCTCCAGGAAATCTGCAAACTTCATTCCACAAGTATTATATCTTACTTTGTTTTCTAGGATTTAGTAACTTATATAGGATGCCGCCGATTTTACGCGAGGTTGCCTTGTCTACTTTTGTCAGGATTTACAGGTTATTTATGACAAGAAGATGATTTATATTCTGGAAGGGAAGCTTTGATTGTTCGTTTTCTTGGAGGAAGATTTAACCTGGCCAACCTAAAATCCATACCGAGCGAATCAGGGGAGTATTTGATTTCATTCTCTTTATTTTTTTAACTTTTACATTCTTTACTTGAACATTGGGGACAATGTTCATCTTAAGTGTAAGGGGAGGGTAAAAAGATGATACCTTACATATGCACTTTCGCTTGAGTTTGTTTTGTTTGATAGTAGATGAGTAATAAAACTATGAGAAATACTTGTTAGTGTAATTTTAGCGCCAAATTTAAATTTTTTTACAACATTTAGGAGTGAAACTTTAGCCATAGCAAGCGTCTCATGGATAGGAGGTTGTTTGACTAGCACATAACCGTATATTCAGAAAAATTTTCCACCCAAAAATGTGAGGTTCGCCTTTAGATTTGATAGGAAAAGCATTCATTATTGGTGCTTATGAGTGTACCGGTAGCATTTAGATTCTAGAACTTGCGTTAGTGATGCATCCCGAGACCGCTAGTGAGACTACATTCGTGTGGTAGGATTTACTACATGATAAGAGGCATTAGGATCACCCTTGTGTTAAACCCGTATTACAATTACTTGACCATTTAAGTCATATTACTTGGCTAGTTAAGTCAACTAATTTTTCCCACACCCTTAGCGTTGTACTCATTTTTAGTACACGAAACCCCTAGTACACCCCTCCGAGCCTATCTTTTCGTTTCTAACTTTAAGCATCTTACTTAAAGGAAGAATTTGTTACACCCCACTTAAATGTACAACCAAATCGCCTTAGCCTTCCGTGTATGCGCTCATTTTTAGTGCATTATTGTTATTTGTTAAACCCTAAGTTAACTTTCTAATTGATTACATGGTTGCTAAGTCGAGTCATATCCTTGTACATATTGTTTTGGGACGATTGGGACTCATGGGTAAGTACTTATTTTATGGAGTAATGGGGAAGAACATCACTTATTACCCCCATATGTACGTTAATCTTAAAAGTGCTCCAAGTGTTTTGATTTTCTTAATTCGAGTCATTAGAATAGTTATTGTAAAGTATGTAAAGATTCAAGTGTAAGGGGAACTCTCAACCCCTATGATGTATTATTTTGGATGGTAGGGTAAAAAAAAAAAAAAAAAAAAAAAAAAAATCGAAAAAAATAAAAAATTAAAAGAAAAAAAAAATAGAAAAGAAAAAAAAGAAAAAAAAACATACGGACTACCATCCCGTTTTTGTTCTATGTTTATTTTATGTTTTTGTTATTTTTCATTTATTAGCTTAAGTCGAGTCTAGTCTTGGCTTAGCAACGCCATCTTGTACATGTAATTAACTAAGATTGTTAACTCGCCACCAGTAAAACTTCCTTTATCCAACAAAACCGTGTAATTCATATCCCTACACCTAACGTTATAACCCTTTAAAAGACCTCTTTGATAGTTTATCCTAGGTGCTTACGCCATGTGGTGGAGGTTTGATCCTTTCCCAAGCCTATGGTAATCTAATTTGCTATGACAGGTAGTGAGAGATATCTTCCATTACCATAATGTTATATTACTTTATTACACCCGAGAGATGTGAGTATCTAAACACTATTTGTGAGGTGCTTGTGTATGACCTCCGTGCTTGTCTATTGGTCTTTAGTGGAACGATTATTTGTTGTAATTACTTTTATATTAGTGTTAAATGACCCCTAACTTGTCTTTTGAGTAGAATAAAAGCTCATTTGCTTGAGGACAAGCAAATCTCAAGTGTAAGGGTATATGATGAGGCAAAAAATGATCCGTTTTTAGGGGGTAATTTAAGCCCGAATCCGACTTTATTTGATCAAATATTGCCCTAAATCGCTCCTTTTGTGATTTTAGGTGTTTGGAGAGTGAATTCTGGAAAAGTTTGGAGCATAAAAGTGAAGAAAACGGCTAAGTACCAAATTTCCATGCTGAAAATACAAGGTGACGGCGTCAAGACCATCAGCTTGACGGCGTCAGACATGAAGAATTAAACTCCGAAGGTGGTGATGGCGTCAGAAGGACTAGTGACGGCGTCAAAGTGGCTAAATTAATATACCGTGGGTGGTGACGGCGTCACATAGGCCGTCATAAGTGGATCAAGGCCGTCCGAGGAAGTATATGGCGGCGAGGTGACGGCGTCAGAAGTTACTCTTGATGCCGTCAGACTGTTTTTCCTATATATAGTTTTCTAGTTTTTTCATAAAAAGAGAGAGAAGTTTTGGTGAAACCCTAAAGACGATTTTGGTGCCTCTTTTACAGGTTTTTCAAGGGTTCCAAACCCTTGAGACCTTGTATTGTAATTGAGATAAGTGTACTTTCAATTCAATCAATATGTCTATGTGTTGGTTGTTTATATCTTGTTCTTGTCTCAATTCCATTATGCTAGGCTAGATCTCTTTTGTGTTTGCTTAGATCTAATGAAACCTAGATGTTGATTATGTGTTGATTACTTGTCTATTCTTGTTTTGAATGAATGATTTATATGTTAGGCTTAAGAAAACTGGCAGATCTCCAAATGGTAACATGCTTGAACGTCTTAAGAAACATGAACCGAGGCGTACTAGGTCTTTATTGGTTGTATTTAATGCATGAGCCACTGTTTACAATCCCTATAGTTGTGCTGGGTCATGGTGTAGGAGGAGATAAGAGCTCATAGAGTTGGGGAGTTATGTATGCCACCCCACGAATGGTATTAAGGAATACAACCCGTCATTCATACAAGTGTAACAAGTAATTAACATGTAAAAGATATCTAGGGAGTAGTGAAGTCTAAGTAAACACAATTTCTCCAACCACTGCTCACAACTTTAGTATAATTTAGTTTAATTTTATTTTCATTATTTTAATAGCTTTGGGTTAGTTGAATAGCAACTAATTCCGCCCACTCTTCCAAAACCCGAGATTTTAATTGCTTTCATAAAAATATAAAAACACAAAAATAATCATCTCTCACCTCTAGAACTATTAATTAGGTTTTCTAATCCTAGCGACACTATTCCTAAGCTGAACGATCAATCCCCCGGTACTTGTCACTATACTATACTACAACGATCAGGTACACTTCCTGGTGGGGGTTGTAAGCTTCTCGAGATCCCTCGAGAGGTAAAGCAAGGTGCGATTCCCACGCATCAAGGAACAATAGAGTCTCGCCTGTTTCTACGAGTAGTAGCAAGAATAAAGTTGAAGAAGTAGAAGAACACCCTAGGAATTTATCGCTTTGTAATAAGAAACATGATTCATCTGAATGTAATGTCGAAAGTACTGGTTCTAATGCATGTAATGACTCTGTTTGTTTAATATGCAAGAAATGTTTAATTAATGATGTTCATGATGAATGTGTTTCTAAGAATGTGAATGTTACGCCTGAACAGAAGTATGTTCCAAAGGGAACTAGTGGTAGATCTAGATCTATAGAAAGATTAGTTGCACGTTTTAGGTCTACCACTAGTAGTCGAATGCCTAGGAACTACCTTAAGTTTTGTATGTGGATACCAACGGGTAGAGAGTTCACTCTTAAGGACGGCAAATTAGAAATAACTCAAGCTAAACAAGTAGCAACTGTCTATGAGTGTGATTTAGATTTTACTCCTAACCAAATGGAACCAAATTCAAAACGGTTTCCAAATACAAACTCTTCTGTTCTTGGCAGGTTATCGAAATATGTCTTTGGATCGTCGACTCGGGTTGCTCCAAGCACATGACCGGGAATTTAAAGCTGCTGATCAATTTCGTCTGGAAATTTATGGGAACTGTACGCTTTGGAAATGATCATGTAGCAGCTATTCAGGGTTATGGAGATCTTCAGTTTGGGAATTTTTTAATCACTCGAGTTTACTACGTCGAAGGGTTGGGACACAATTTGTTTTCAGTTGGGCAGTTTTGTGATGCAGATTTAGAAGTTGCATTCAGGAGAAACACGGTTTTTATTAGAAATTTGGTTGGTGATGATCTCTTAACTGGTAATCGTAGTACAAACTTGTATGCTATCGACATCAACCAAATGGCTTCTACATCACCAATTTGTCTTATGACAAAGGCAACCGAAACTAAGTCCTGGCTGTGGCATAGAAGATTATCCCATCTCAATTTCGACACCATCAACAAGTTAGCCAAAGACAACATCGTCACAGGACTTCCTAAGTTCAAATACACCAAGGAACACCTATGTCCATCATGCGAACAAGGAAAAAGCAAAAGAGCATCATATAAACCTAAAACCGTACCTAGTTCGGAAGCAAGGTTACATATGTTGCACATGGACTTATGTGGCCCAATGAGAGTTGAAAGCATTAATGGGAAGAAGTATATTCTCGTTATTGTTGATGATTATTCAAGATATACTTGGGTAAAGTTTTTGAGATGAAAAGACGAAGCACCAGGCATCATCATCACCTTTCTGAAGCGTATTCAAGTTCTACTTCAAGCTCCAGTAAGGATTATAAGAACAGATAATGGCACAGAATTCATAAATCAGGAGTTAAGAACCTACCTCGAAGATGTTGGAATTACACATCAAACATCAGTTGTTAGAACTCCACAGCAGAATGGGGTAGTTGAAAGAAGAAACCGAACTCTTGTGGAAGCTGCTCGCACAATGCTGATTTTTTCTAGTGCACCTCTATTCTTATGGGCTGATGCTGTATCCACTGCTTGTTTTACTCAAAACCGATCCCTAGTCCATCCGAGATTCAATAAAACCCCATATGAGCTAGTGAACAACCGTAAACCTGACATTTCTTACCTCCACGTATTTGGCGCTTTGTGCTATCCGACGAATGACAGAGAAGATCTAGGGAAGTTAAAAGCTAAGGGTGATATTGGTATCTTCATTGGATATTCAGAAAACTCGAGGGCATTCAGGGTGTATAATAGAAGAACGAAAAAGATAATGGAGACGATGAATGTGAAGTTTGACGAGATTTCACAAATGGCTTCTGAGAGATACGTTCTAGAACCCGCGCTTAATCCAATGGCTTCTAATCAAAACGGATTAGGACCCGCACCAAACCCGCAGACTTCTGGACACATCAGTTCAGGACTCGTACCTCAAGGAGCTCAGTCAACAAACACGGATAAACCTTCAGAACAAGAACTGGAAAATTTCTTCGAGTTAATGTTTGATGAATACTATGGTGGAACTTCGACAAATGCATCTCAACAACATTCCGCTGCACCCGCTCAAAACCATCAACCACCACCACCACCACAAGATGCATCCATAACAATCGAAGCTGAAGCACCAACTACCTCAACATCATCTACATCTACTCAAGTAACTCCAGTACTTGAAACTGACATACCAAGAGTTGATGAGCAAAACCGAAACACAAATTTTCAAGAAGAACCAACAAATAATTCAAACGATGTTACGTTAGAAGAAGAAGAAGAAGAAGTATTTGAAAACCCGTTTGCCATAGACTCTGCTGAATCTTCTTCAAGGTTACAAGAACCATCTAACACACATTCGTTACACCCAAGGTACCCTTCTACGTTTCAATGGACAAAAGACCATCTGTTAGTACATGTTATTGGTGATCCTTCAATGCCAGTTCAGACGAGGAGACAACTTGCCACCGATCTCGAATTGTGCATTTACATTTGCTCAATAAGCACCAAAGTACCTAAGAACATTCGGGAAGCAATGGCAGAAAACCCATGGATTGAAGCGATGCAGGAGGAATTTCTTCAATACCTGTTACATGATAGTTGGGAACTTGTTGAACGACCACTTGATAAATGAGTTCTTGATCTCAAGTGGTTGTGGAAGAACAAACTGGATGAGGAAATGACTGTTATTCGTAACAAAGCTCGTCTCGTGGCTAAAGGTTATCCACAAGAAGAAGGGATAGATTTCGAAGAATCATTCGCGCCTGTAGCTAGACTTGAAGCAGTCCGGATTTTCTTAGCCTATGCAGCTCACGAAAACATCACAGTCTATCAGATGGACATTAAGACTGCATTCTTGAATGGAACTCTGAAAGAAGAAGTGTATGTGAGTCAGCCAGAGGGATTCATCGACAAAGATCATCCAGACTACGTCTACAAGCTTAAGAAAGCAATTTATGGTTTAAAACAAGCTCCAAGAGCGTGGTATGACGAACTCTCATCTTTCTTGCTCAAAAACAATTTCACAAAAGGAACGGTTGATGACACCTTGTTTATCAAAAAATTCAAAGATGACATTTTGATCGTTCAAATTTACGTGGATGACATTATTTTTGGATCAACCAATCCTAACCATTCAAAACATTTTGAAAATCTCATGAAAAGCAAATTTGAAATGTCCATGATGGGGGAACTAAAATTCTTTCTTGGTTTACAAATACATCAATCCCCACGTGGTATTTTTATCAATCAAGCTAAATATACGATAGAGATTTTGAAAAAACATGGAATGGAAAATTGTGATTCTGTTAGTACACCAATGGTCACTTCACCAAAAATAGGTGCTGATTTGTTTGGAAAACCCATCGATCCGAAAAAATATCGGAGCATGATCGGTTCTCTCATGTACCTAACTGCTAGCCGACCCGATATTCAATTTGTTGTTTGTTTGTTAGCACGGTTTCAGGCAAAGCCTACCGAACTTCACCTCAAAGAGGTTAAACGGATCTTTCGGTACCTACGAAGCACCATTAACATGGGACTTTGGTATCCGAAGGATTCGGGGTTTAATCTAACAGCATTTTCAGATGCAGACCAGGCTGGTGATCAAGTTACAGCAAAGAGTACATCAGGTGGAGCACAATTTTTGGGTGAAAAGCTTGTAAGCTGGTCGTCAAAGAAACAGGATTGTACTGCACTATCAACCGCTGAAGCCGAGTATGTGTCTCTATCTGCGTGTTGTGCCCAAGTTCTTTGGATGCGGACACAGCTCACAGATTATGGCTTTACTTTTGACAGAATACCTATGTATTGTGACTCAAAAAGTGCCATAGCCATCTCGTGCAATCCCGTACACCACTCTAAGACGAAGCATATCAAAGTCCGCTACCATTTCATCAAAGAACACGTGGAAGAGGGTACGGTTGAATTATTTTTCGTTAAGAATGATTACCAACTCGCCGATCTATTTACTAAAGCCCTTCCAAAAGAAAGGTTTGACTATTTAGTTCGACGAATTGGCATGCGAAGCCTAACTCCTGAGGAGCTAGAACGTCTTCTCGAATCTTCTTGAAAAAGTTTTCAAAATCGCTTCGCTGTAAATATTTTTGAAAAAACAAAATACAAAATTTGAAAAACCAACAAAAACAAAATACAAAAATATAAAATTTCAAAAAATACAAAAACAATATAAAATCAAAAAATCCAAAAATATTCTTCTCACGACATGTCTCTCGTATAAATCAATATTCTGTACGTTTCTAGAAATGTCATTCAACAATGATACGGACATGTACAGATGCTTGAGCCGGAGTTCTTTTAAATGTTTTTCTAAAACATGTCGTTTCTCAAAAAGTTTCTTCACGATGGCTTTCGTATACTTCAGTACGAAACCCGGACCCGAACAATGACTTCTGATTATTTTCAAATCAAGGACTCGTACGTTCAATGACGAACTCTTTTTCAAAAAGTTCGAGTCTAAACAAACGAAAAAGATTTCAAGCATAACTCGTTTTTCATAATACAATTCTTGAGCACTTTTTCATGATTGTTCAAAAGATTTCTCAAAATCTTTCAAATGAGTGCTCAAGATAACTCCCTCAAAACCCTTATTTAATTTTAAATATGCTATCATTAAAGGGGGAGTATAAAAAGATAAAATGTTCCAAATTCATGCAAAATCTGTCTTTCTCTCCAAAAGCTTTTTAGTAATCAGTTGATATAAAAAATATCACGCTATGCTATTTTTGAGAGGGAGAAGACATGATTAAAATGTGATCAAAGATGTTTAAAGTTTGTGACTGAATCTCAGAAGAGCTCGACTCAGTAAGTACCAATGAATTGACGAAGCTTAAAATGTCAGAAATCGAAAAGACTTGTCCTGGACGGGTAATAATTTCAAGCTAGTCTAACTAGTGATGTAAGCGTGTCTCGAATAGGACTTGTCTGAGTAGAATGTACCGTATCGAGAGACTTTCTTTGGACTTGACCAGGACGGGTAATAATTTCAAGCTAGTCTAACTAGTGATGTAAGCGTGTCTCGAATCGGTCATGTTCACAGAAAGTGGATCAATTCAAAAAGTGCAAACTCCTCACGCATGTGCAAATTTCTTAAAAAAAAAAAATTCATGAGCACATGTGAAGGGGGAGTCCTTCATAAGTTGCAAAACTCTCAAAGTGGTAAAAACAATGTGTTTTATTATCATAAACACTTTGAGAGATTTTCAAATGAATGATTTTATGGCAATTATAGGATAGTCATGGAGTTATAAGGTGACTAAGGTTAGGTAAAACCGTCCTATGATCCGCCAGAGCCGGAGGGATCTACCCAAGGATAATTCCAATAGATTAGAATTAGAAGTCCTTAGGTATGATTGAAAAAAGGAGAAAATGAGAAAGGAGAAAGAAGGGGTTGAAGAATTAAAAAGAAAAGTTATGAAAAAGGGTGAAAAGAAATAGCCCTCCAAATGTTCAACCTTAGGGCAGAAACCGGGTTCAACTCATATGCTACTGGTTGTTACTAAGGTGACACCGGTATTGAAGATAAAGACGTCATGGACCCAGTAACGCACTGCACTAAACCTTCTTAACCACTCAAGTTCTCTTAAAAGAGCTTGTTTCATTCTCACGGGGAACCGGTGTAATCTATCGACCTGTCTCTTAGAGATGGTTGATATTGAAGCAGGAGACCTCTCCCTAATCTCCGCATAGGAAACCAAATGTGCACTTATCGAGTCTAGAGCCCCGAGATTCATCAAACGATCTCATAGGAACACATGATATTTCTACACTGGTTGTTCATCATTAAGGACGCCAGATGTAAACTTAAGAGTCCTACTCAGATCTTAGCAATCTGCCAGAACATTTATGAGAGAATTCACACAAGTGTTTCTCAATGATTGAATGGAAATTCCTGCCAGGGTCAACATTAAGCAGCCCTGACAGCAGGTCACTTCGGTAATTCTTTATGGGTTACGCTTAGTGTTCGCGGTGGTTTCAAACGGTCTACAGTCGTGGAGTGATCCCCAGCGACTCACCCAGTCATTGAGCTACTTAGTAGGTCTTGTAAGCTCTCTCGAGAGTATCTGACATGGGAACGGCCTTGGTAAGGGTTAGAAGGAGTCTTCACACTATGCTGTTGACGATCTCAAATTCTTATCTGTAAGTACCGGATGTTTTATTGCTAACTGTTTATATGCAGGGACACTTCATCTCCATGGCGACAGATTCCACATGCTCATACATGCATCTCGAAGTCAAAGGAAACTTCTCACAAAGATCAAAGCAAAGAAAGGTTCAAAGAAAGATTCTACGCAATGTGAAAGAATCTACAGAAGTAAAGTGACAAAGATCTATGTGAAAGAACGGGAACTACAAATGCATGTATCACAAAGACTGAAGATGTATGAGCATGTTGGAATGGCAAACAACCACCACAGATGCAGAAGTGACGAAAGGCAGATAACTCCACATCACTAAGGAACAAAGAACGATGAAAAATCAGTCATCAAAGATTACAAAGCATGAAGGAACAAAGACTAAAGATTATTCTACAACGACACACAAAGTTGAAGACAAAGAACACAGAAGACCCACTCACGTGGAGCATCATTCGAATGACCACCCCTTAGGGGGAGATTGTTAGCATCAAAGAATTATATAGAAAAGTGATGGTCATTCTCATATTAGGAACTTTGTCTTTGTGTCGTTAAAGTATGTAATTGTTTAAGATAGTTGGGCATTGGACTTGGTAATCTAATATGTTAAGAGTTATGATAGTAAGCCTTTTATAATTCATGTAAACCAAGTCCAAGCCCAAGTCCATTAGAAAGCCCATGAGGCCTTTCTCTCTAACTATAAAAGGCACCTTACCTCTCATTTGTAAGGTGTGCTTGTGTGTGTATTGTGTGTGTTTTTAATAAAAGCTCTCTTATTTCATCTCTTATTCTCTCATATACACAACATATACATAACATCAAGTCACCATCTTTCATCTCTTCTTTATCATCTTCTAGTGCTTATATTTGTGTTAAAGTTGATATATCTAAGGTCCAACAAAAGATAATGTCTTCATTCCCGAAGGAATGAAGAACAGGAGAAGTCACCCTGTAGGTGAAGAAATGTAGAAAGATCTTGATGACAATCAAGATAAAGTCATCGTCATCAAAAAAAGAATCCATAATTGGTGTATCATGAATCTCATCATTTAAGCTCGTATGATCTAGACATATGGGTGGGAGGGTTGGGATTTTGATATCAATCAAATTCTCAAGGTTGAGAATATTTCCCTCTGGCACACAAAGATTATCGGGATAGGAGATGAAATAGGTTTCATATTGAAAGCCTCGATTTTAGAAATGAGGAGATCGACATTCAATAATGTTGCACGAAGTGCTTCATCCTTGATTTCAGTGTCAATCTCATCATTCTCTTCTTCTAAGCTAACTAGCTTAGAAGGTAATTCTTCCATAAAAATGATGTCTCTACAAGATAACGAATTGTTATCAGTAGAATCAGAGAACATCTCAACATGATCATTCGGGAAGACAAGAGGAGGAGGGATATCACACAAATGATCAAGAATTCCCTGTGACTCTCTTGGGATTGGAACAAGGTTCTCAACACTAGACTTTATGAATTCGTCCGATTCCCTTTCAGGAACAGTGTCAAGATGCTCGTCCCCCATGATCAAAGAGTGAGTGGGAACCTCGGGTGTGATAAGAGTGGGTTGAGATGGAATCTCAAGTGATGGTGTCTCATCTGATGAATCTTTATAAAATTGAAGAATATCAAGGATATCCTCATCATCACTGTCATCAGGAATGAAACGGAATCGAGAGCTAGATCTGGCTGCTTTTTCTTTTGCTATTGATTCCCTAATAGATCTTTCATAAGCATCTTGGGAATTTATTTTAGCAGCCTGTTCGTCAGCTAACAATTCTTCCATCGATTTTTGTTTTGGATTATCTGGGGTATGTGTTATTCCTTTCAAGTCTTTCACTAAATCCAAAAGATCAAGGAGAAGACTTTGAAGAATTGGCTGAGGTGGAGGTTCGTCATAATACGATGTGTCAAAATTGTTACGCGGAAATGGATTCCTTGTTTGACAATCAGAGCTGAAGTGTGGACCTCCACAGTAATCACAACAGTAAAAATTATGTGGCTGTGGGTTGTATGTGCTAAAGTCATAACCGTTATCAGGAAACTGCTCATAGACAAGCGTGTTTCCCGATTGACAATCAGAACTGTAGTGTGAACCACCACAGTACTCACAACAGTAAAACTGTTAAGTCTCATGGTGTGGTAGCTGATGGAATAAATCAGTCGTGTCATGGTAGGAATAGGGATCTTGGTTATAGACAAACCCGTTTCCTGATTCTACCATGCAACAACTGGGGCAATTACCACCATTATGAGGGTTACCACACCATTGGCAAATCAGAAGGTGTGGATGAGACATAGAAAGAATCAAAAGGTTTGAGAAGGTAAGGAATGAAGAATCAAAAGGGTAGGAGGGTAAAGATGAATATTTTTGGATTTTTGGAAAGACATTTTGTACAAAAATAAGAAAGAAAATCTTTTTGGGTTTTTGTGTTCGTTGAAAACTAATTTTTAAAAAGTTTTTGTGAAAAAAAATATGAACAAAGGATGGTAAATATACAATGAGTGTATATCCAGATTCACAAATCTGTAAAACCGTTTAGAATAACGCGCACAACCTCCCCGGCAACGGCGCCAAAAATTGGTTGAGGCAAAAGCAGTCAACTAAAGTCAACCACGGATGTGGTCAATATAGTCAAACTCCTTAGGCTCAATGCTCCGCGGAATACAGTGGTTTCCCCGGGTCGTTATGTCCCGATGAGGTGTGATGGAATAAAAACGGGTTTGTGATCGGGTGAAGTTGGACAGAAAGGTACGGAATTTGGTTTGTATGATTACACTAAGATACGAGGAATGAAAATAACTTAGAAACACTATATTAACATTTACTGATAATCAGATACATTAAAAACGTGAGCTAAGTCTAAAAACGCGTTCGTGTGATTTAATTCTACGTAGACGTACGAAATAAAACGCGAGTTTTATAGAAATAAAATACCTACGAACATGAAAAATACATTTTTACAATCCTAATGATAAAAGAAAATTATTAGAAAAAGAAAATAATTTTTATAACTGTTTAATTAATTATTATTAATTAATAACTATTTATTAACTAATTAATAATATTTAAAATACACTAATTATGAATTTAAGCTAGAAAAATGAAAATTTAATTCTCAAAATTCTAAAATAATATAAAAGTAATTTTAAAACTAAAAATATATTTTTCCTACTTTTTCTCTATTTATTATTAATTAATTACTATTTATTAATTATTTTAAATTAATTAAAATTAAGAAAAATAGAAACTGAATAGTGAAAATTATGAAAAATTTCCTAAAATTATTTTATGATATCTAAAACCTAGGAAAAATATAAAAAAGTACTGTTGTTAAATAAAAATTAATAAACTTATTTAATTAACTAATATTACTTAATTATTATTAACTAATATTAATTATAATAAATACTAAATGAAAGGATAAAAATCTGACAAAATTCCTACAATTACTTTAATATACTAGGAATTAAAGAAAAATATAAAAACATATAAGTAATTAACAAAAATTTAAAAAGAAAAATTAAAAACCTAAATTACATTAAATAGAAGCTATCACTAAAAATTAAATTTGTTTTTTTTCTAATTTTTCTTTTGCAAATCTATTTATCTACTGGAAATGAATAACTTTTGTGAAGGAACTTTTATTAGAACTTATGAATAAGCAGTTTGAGGGGCCAAAGTCATAACAGCCAAGTCCTAGTAAGCTTGAACTTGTGGAATTTTGAACAAGAAAGCTATCAATAAGTAATAAGCTAATGAATAAGCTACAACTTACTGAAGTAAATGTGGAATAAGCTAAAGCTATAAAAGAAGTACTCAGAATAAGCCACAAGAGCCAATTAAGCACTTGGCCAAAACTGCATACACAGCAGTTTAAAATGGTGACCTGCAGGCCAATGTGGGGCCCACAGTGGTGACTTAGGGACCAAATAAAATGGAAATCTAGCAAGGAGACCGGAGGGGCTTTCCAAAAAGCCCACAAGCTCAGGTTGAGCTTAAGTGATGAGAAAACTAGGGGCTTATGAAAAGTGCTCAATTCACTGAAATGGGAAGACCAAACAGTTGAGCAAAAGAAAGATTAAAGCTAATTCACAAGCAACCACATGTGCACAACCTAGGAATTTGCTTAAGGGGATCTAAATGAACTTGATTGAACAAAAGTAAACTTGGGCAAAGCTTAAAATCCAACAGTCGGTATTTCAATGTGTAGGATAAAAATTCGACATTAAGCCCTTAACCAAAGAAGCTCATGAGTATCCATTACAAATTAACTTGCGCAAACACAAACTTAAGTGATTTTTTACCACTAAAAATCAACAAATAAACAATGAATACTAGATTGCAAACAAACTCAACAACTCAGATTCAAGAACATAAGAGCATGCAGCAGCAGCAACAGAAAAAATAAGCCAAAGAAGGCTTAAAAATAAGCGACATGACAAGCAGTTAAGGGGAAACAAAATCCTAAACTTACTTACTAACTGGGTGGCTTTCTAAATCAACTAAGATCACTCCTTAACACTAACTAGTGAATGGTCTATACCTATTCCAAATTGGACAAAAACTGAAGGTGCAGGGGAACTCTCAGTCAACAAGGCAGCTTCCAATGCAAAATTTAATAACCAAATCAAATCTAAATCCTAATTTCCTTTTTGATTTAGGTGCACAAGCTGGCAAACATCTAAAATCAACAAACCCTACTGATTTCTATTCATTAATAAATCCTAGAGCTTGATTTGAAATTGGTCAAAAAGCTGAGTATGCAAATTTGACTTTTCAAAAAATAAGTGCCTAATTGACTTTTGTGAGATTGAATCCTTCCTGGATTACTGAGTGTGTTGAATTATGCTAAGATGAAACTAAATCAAGCAAGTCTAATAAGTTTCAAGCTCAAGTGGAGATTATGCAACCCTAAACACCAATCAGTGAACAAGTTAATGGGAGTAAACTTGATTTTTGACTATTCTAACAACTGACCTACTGTTTCTACACTATAAATGTTCTAAATTGACCTAATGCAACATATTCTAATCACATATTAGGCACAAACTCTCACTAGGCACAGTGACTAATGCAGTTCCAAACACCCTCTTATGAGGAGTCTGTTTGGGTTTTTAGCAAGAAAAGGAAAGGTTTGTCCTAAGAATTTGATAGGTTAAGTAAGTTTAGGCTCTGTTTACACCAACTAAGCATTAACAAACCATAAATAAGCAATCTACAATAAGCTATGAGCAAAAGCTAAGTGAGCTAAACTTAACAGTAAAAAAAAACTAAAATCTAAACTAGTGTGGTAAACCTAGGAAACTAAACTTGATAAACAAATAAGAACCTGAATAAGCTAAAATAAACAGATAAAGAGTAGAATAAGCAGTTTTAATAAGCTGACTAGAACGAGCAGTTTTAAGCTAACATTATCTACTCTATGCAAAGCTTACACCAACTGGCATTTTTAATTACAACTAATTAATAACAATCTAAACTACTTATTTTAGGCAGTAAACAAGGCAGGATAAGCAATGGATAAGCTGAAGGCAAATACACAATGGAATTAAGCTAATTTAAATAAGCAGTTTGGAAATACTAAATGAAGAACTGAAATTGCATTAAATTCGAAGAAGGGAGTACATTAGTAACAATAAAACTGAAAAAGATAAGGATTAATTAAAACTACATTACACTAAATCTACTTTTAACCCTAAAATCCTACTGCCAAACAATGGCATACATCTTTTCTATTTATACTAAAATCTTAGGGAGTCCATCTCTCTTCTGTGCTTCTCTTCACCAAATACCAGCCATTTGATTTCTTTGACCTTATCCCAACCCTTGATTGCAATTGTTGGGTCTGTTTTGCTTGTGGCAGGGGATAATTTTTGGACACAAATGTTTGGAGGGACAAGGGTGTAGGGCTAGGGGTGGAGTGTTGATGAATGGAGTGTGATGATGGTGTTGGGAGTAGGCAGGGGTAGGGTTGCAGGGTGTTACAGGTTTTTGGAGGGAGGTGGAGGCAAGGGTGAGTGGAGGGAGTAATAAAAAAATGGGAGGTTTGTTTTTATTTTAGGGTGGATTGGGCTGTGGGTAAGGGTAATGGGCTAAGGGTTGATTGGTGGGCTTGGGTAATTTGGTTTAGATATTAACAAAGGATCCGTTTGTATTATTGTTTCACAAGGACCTTTTTGTAGTTTTTGGATTTTTGAGGGACTGAAATTGTAAGTTTCCCAAAGCTTCCACAAGGACTAAAGTTGCCAAGTAAAATAACCCAAGTACCATTTTTGCACTTTTCATAACTCCAGGGGTATTTTCTGCCAATTCTGAAACTTGAGGGGTTAAAACTGCCAAAGCTCCAAACTTTTCTCCAAGTTCCTTTTCTGCCAAATAAGAATAGTACAAGTACCAGATTTGCTATTTTTCAAAGTTTTGACATCCCAGGGACTATTTCTGACAGTTTTGCAAAGTACATGGACAAAACTTGTAATTTTCCAAACTTTTCACCAAAGGACCAATTATGATACTTTTTGATTTCAGAAGGACCTTTGATGACTTTTCTTATAAAACAAATGCTCAGGGACTAGTTTTGTCAATTTTAAAAAGTTGGGGGACTGAAACTGCTAATTATGCAAACTTCGTTCGTTTTTCATCTGTTTTTACTCATTTTGCATCTGACACATATAAAACACAATCCTAGGATATTTTTAGTATTTTGATGCGTATTTGAGTGTTTTTAAATGTTTTTGCAGTTCAGATTAACTAAAAATGATGAGTATTTACACACTCATCACTGTTACAACAAAGTTGCATAAAAAAACGCTGCTTTTGGCAAAAGAACGCCGTAGTTATAACGAAAGACCGACACACATTCTAGTAATGTACACCGATTACGGGGATATAATAAAATTAAAAATAACTAAAAGATTAAAGAAAACATATCCGAGACAATCATTAGAAGTCTGAATCGGGATTAATGACATTATTTATGCATTTCATGACCATTACCACTATAAAAGTGAGGAATTCGAGCCTATATCGGCATATACCTTTTATGCTTGATTTCTTTGTTTGTGAGTGTGCCGATAATTTATGTGATTCTAGAACTTGTATTAGAAATCATCATGAGACCGCAGTGGGATCACATTCATGTGATATAAGTATTTTTAAATGATAAGAGGCAAAAATTAGGAAATACACCAAAAAATAAGCCATCCATTTTCTAATCAAAATTTAACCGTTTAGCACTAACTTTTAGTGCTATTGTCCATTAGATACACCTTCTGAGCCTTAAACTTTTCTATTTTATTATACACCAAGAAAATAACCAAAAATATGTTGCTTAGTCGGGAATATGAGAATTGGAAAATATATAAGGAAAAGTATGGTTGAATACCAATTATGATGAGTATGAAGAGTGCACGCTTTATGTTTTTTATAATGTGGTTGATAAAAAAAAGGAAGAAAAAAAAAGAGAATTTTGAGTTCCCGACTTAAGTTTTTACAACAATTATTCTATATCTAAATTCATACCTTATAACCCTTAACCGAATAAAAGTCCTCTTTGATATTGATACTTGGTGCTTACGCCATGTCGGTGCAGTTTTGTTTCTTTCTACAAGCATATGGTGAATCTATAAGTTATGACTGAGCTATAAGAGTGAATCACACACCAAAAACTATTTCTATGAGTGGTTGAGTGAATTGAAATATATATATATATATATATATATATATATATATATATATATATATATATATATATATATATATATATATATACACACACACACACACACACACACACGCATACACTTTCATGAGGAGCATGTCATGTTATTCTTGGTTGTCTTGGATATACATAAATATATTTGAAACTTATACGAGACTGGAATTTAAAAAGACAATTTTTATATGCTTGAGGGCAAGCATTGGTTTAAGTATGGGGGAGTTTGATGAGTCTCGTATTATACATATTTTTAACCCCGATATTATGTGAAATATATGATAAATAACCATGTTATTAGGACTTTTGGTACTTAATATGAAAATATATGTGGAGGATAATAGTTTGGAGGAAAGTACGAGAAACGCACGAAAAGGATGACTTTATGGACATATAAGTAAAAAGACATAGTTTGGACTAAAGCATGCCGCTTATAAGGAGAAAGAGCGCTGCTTACGGGTGTCCTTGGTCAACTATATATACACGAGTCAAAAATGAAGATCGCCGATTATATATTATAAAAGCGTCAGTTACGCGAAACAAAGTACGCCGGTTTTACACCAAAATGCTCGGCGTACTTCACATGACAGTTATATCTTCTACATTAATAAGCTACTTCAATGATGAGACCGATCATTTGCTTGTATTAACTGATCAGGGACGTGCTAGGGCTCCATTTACACTATAAATAGAGGCACAATTCGTGACTCTAATACACACCTCAATAAAGAAACACACTTGATCATTAGAAGAATTTTAGTATTGGTTTGCACCAAAACCACTAGCTAAAGCCGGAGAAACACTTGGGGAACACAGTTGGAACATGAACACATTTGGAAAACTCGGTATAATGACAACACACTTGTTTACTTAGTTTACTTTTACATGAATATGGAGTAGTACTTTTATGTTTGTTAGAGGCATCTTTGCCATGATTTGAACCGTATATGTATTATGACTATTGAATCTATCTTTTATGTATTTGATATATTATGGTTTAGACTCCTATCATATGTCTTGATTGGTCATTATAATTGTGTATAGGTCGAAAGATGCAATTATATTGATTATATTATGAATCGTCTGTCTATAACGAGTCATTGCTATACTTGTGAGAACTGGATAGTAAAG
The DNA here is from genome assembly GCA_030686995.1 of Artemisia argyi. NCBI lineage: Eukaryota > Viridiplantae > Streptophyta > Magnoliopsida > Asterales > Asteraceae > Artemisia > Artemisia argyi. The sequence goes on along the minus strand of CM060691.1, from coordinate 149,676,817 downwards.
CATATGATAACCTCAACCATAACATGTTTAATACCTAGACTCACGTCTAGCGACTTGGTTAGGAGAAATGCATACTTGATACTTCATGCTTGGACCATACTTTATGCACTTTATGTATCTAGGATCATAGGCCGAAAGGAGATTCTTTTACATCAAGGAGATATATTAGTTTACATGATCACCAGTCATGTTTTGATCTTATGCTTTGTCCAAGTATTGTCTATGATACACATGCTCATTCATCTTATGTGCTCTGCCTTTAACAAACATAATTTTAATATCAATTGGGAAAACAATTCAAAAATTTTAAATCCAACAAAAACAGTTTTAGTGATAAGTGACAATCATTGGAATCTAATTCAGTTATCTTTAGCTAACTATAAGAACAATCATCTCTCCTGGGACGACCTGGTCTTACCTCAAACCTTTACTATAAACGGGGGTTATACGTTACCCATGTGTTTTATGAATTAAGGAAATGGTAAAATTAGTCAAATAAATTTAAAGCTTTCTAAACACATCATAGATCTATTGGAGTTTGATAACTCCCGTTGGTACTACCTCTCACTAGAGGGTACCAATAAGTATTATATCTGAACCCTCTAAAGGATTAACTTATGCAAGTTATCCTTCCCGTTCCCTCATGGTTTGGTCTATAGACCCCATGACCCGGACTGTTAACGTGTGGTTCATGAGCTTAGTGCAACAGACCAACTCTTGATAATTGTACATGCATTACAATTATCACACACATTACATTTTCCTTGAAGGGTATAACAACTAAACCCTGAGGAACTTGTATTCACTAACTCTTAAACCTATGATTCTCACTCAACACCTAGTCTTGACTTTTAAAGCATGTATCCTAGGTAACGGAACTTTGTGGAAATTATGGCATGGAGTGGTACGAGACTTGAATGACTTTCTATATGGTTATCATTCAAGCTTCATGCAACACCCCGAAAATTTGATAAGCAGCGGAAGTCTAATCGGGGTCATTACAGTTTAGTACACAAGCATATTCATAGAAAACAATTCAAATGATAATCGATATCATTCCATGAAAACTCAAATAGTCAGAGTTACAAACATTTTTCCAAAATGTTAATTGTTTCGCAAAAGAAGTGATGAGTTTAAAAAGAATGATATAATTATTGGAATAAAAAGGAAGGTCCTGTGTGCCCTTTTGCCAGCTCCGTGCCGCCATGCTTGCTAATTTCCTGAGATAAACATGCTTAAAAAGTCAACACAACGGTTGAGTGAATCCATAGTAGTTTAAATAATAATAATGTGAATACAAGTCAAGCATTTGAAATAAACAAGCCAAGATAGATAGGTCTTGACTAAACTGGTGAAATATTGCTCCTAAGCCTCACGAAATGCAAGCCTTAACATTGATTCGACATATCATAAAGATAATAACAATCACCTACACCATAGAGGATGTAAATGACAAGGGGCCCTCGGTGACAAGAAATGTGCCAAATTTCCATGGTACCTCGAATATAGCACACCTCCTGCCAAGTGATCACCTTGACAGAGGTGGGCTGCCGTTCCGATAGATCTACCAACTATATTCGCACTCACTCGCAAGTGATTAAGGTTCGTGATATGAGGGACTTGTAGCACGGGTGTCAACTTAGGCAATATCAGATTGTAACAGCATACAGAAAAATACTTGTGTTCGATTTATAGCATGTATCTCCCCACGGGGTTTAAAAACAATTAAAAAGTGGGACCATGAACTCACCTGACAGGTGTGTGTGAATCACAACGGTGCTCAAAAGTGATGGTGTACTGCTACGACTAGCAATGAAATTCCTCCGACTTGCGACCTATATATATATAGTCATCGGTGTCTTAGATTTGATTCGTAAATGACATATGATATGTCTCGTGTACGGTGATATCCATTCGGGTGTCTTAACATATTCCAAAATAACTTTACGTAGTTATTTGTAACGTTGTTTCAAAACGGTGTCTACTAAATATTTATTTATTTGTGAAAATAATATTGTTTAATAAAAATATTTAAAATTAAATATTTTTAGTAAAAATTCATATTTATTTTAAAAGTTACAATATATATGTTTATATAAAAAGTTAAAATGTGTAAAGTAGTAAAGTATCCTTTTGTCAAAATTTCCCCTTGACTTTAATAAAGTTACACTTTTTACCCCTTGGTCAAAAAGAATTACTTTTTAGTCCTTTTAGTACTTTTTACACTTTGTTCCTCAAACTTTTGAAAATTACAGTTTTCACCCTCAACTTCTATTAGAAATCGATAATATGATATTTAGTCCGAAAATTTTCATGATTTGTCACTTTTAGTCCTTTAACGCGACTTTTTGCAAAAATAGTCCTTGGTTAACTTTTTGAAAAACAAACCTTTTTATTACAATAAAAATGGTAATTATAACTTGTAGCAATCTTTAAAATCTGTTTTTATACCTCTCGCTATTCTCAAACTTTTGAACCGAAATTTCCTTTTAAGAAACTCAATGGGCTCGTTAGCCCATGCTAGGCCCAAGGGTGTTTTATTTTGCTTAAAAACATTGCTCGACATTGATTTGGTTTAGGTTTAGTTTTCATAGTATACGATCGTGTATGGCTTGCATGTTAGTTAGGTTTGGTTAAGTGTGAGTCGAAGATGTAGGTTGTCGAAAAATATTTACATATCGTACGTGTAAAAATGAAATGGCGAGGCCCTTCCTCAAGGGTGTCGAGGCGTGTAAAAATAGTCATAAGTGTAACGAGTGTGATATACTAAGAAAATAACGTGCACCGTGTGAGAATCTTAAAGTGATATGCATAAAGCTAGAGTAGGAATTGAAAAGGGTGATGGTAACTTACAACACCAAAATGGTGGTGAAGAGTTCGCGTGATATGAGCAAACGAGAAGAAGCAAAAGTGATACCCTCTTCGTGTAGTGACCTTTATCCAATATTAGCTACCCAACTCGTATTCTTGATCCAAAACCTTGCGTGTGTGTCCTATACTCGTTCGACAGCAACCAAGAAAGAAGTAGAGAGTTTTGTGATTGAGAACTTGGTGAAACTTGAGAGTGTGAGTAAGTTAGCATTTAATGTGACTTATATAGGGTTGTAAGAGTAGTTGTATGTTTGACATGGTGAGACATGTCTCTTAGTGGTCATTCGATGGGAGACAACCTTGTCTCTTGTCCTTGAATCTCTAGTCAAGTCGAGTAGTGTAGAATGGAAGCATCGATGGTTGCTTTGGATTAGTTTAAGTATAGCTAGGTTTAGTAGAGTAATAAACAATAGAATTTGTGCACATGTGGTAATTGTTGGTTGGGGAACATGGAACACTCGATCCCTTGGTTATTAGCCGATTTGGATATCTAGGTGAACATTGCGATTGTCCATTGGTTTGGTGGCTACAAATGGTGGCTCAATGTCGCATGATACAAGGTCAACGAGAGGTTACATGTTTGTGTAGTGTGAGTAGGGAACCATAGAGAAAACGTGATGATCGGCCCAAAAATAACGAGGTATCGGTGACTAGTATAATCGTGACTTTAGTTTCGGTATCGGTGTCGATTCGTGAAAACCATGAAAATATAAACGGTGTCATTCATACGTATATATATACTTATATATACATAGTGATAATAGTTCGTAATAATTAATATATATTTCGTAACATATATATTAATAATATATCGGTGTCCAATCAGGGTGTCGGGTCGCAAGTGGGAGTTACCAGTGTTAACCTCATTGGGTGGCATCCAAGAGTGACAATCGGGTGATACCTGGTGACAAACATAGGGTGACCAAAATAATCGGGTGTCAAACAAACGGTGATCAAAATAATCGGGTGTTAAACAAACGGTGTCTCATATAAAAAAAATTTCAAATTAGCCCGCCAAAATGGCTTAGTTTAGAATAGTGTCGAAAATTAGCATTAATAAATGACCTGGGATTTTACGTAGTATTACAGTACCCACCCGTTAGATTGGATTCATCCCGGAATCGAAAGTTGAATCGGTGTTCGGGGTTGTCTCATCAAATAGTTGTGGGTATTTGGCACGAATTTGATCCTCGCGCTCCCAAGTGAACTCTGGTCCTCTCTTAGAGTTCCATCTGACCTTAACAATGGGAATGCGACTATGCTAAAGTTGTTTGAACTCCCTATCCATAATCTCAACGGGTTCCTTAATAAAGTTCAACTTATCGTCGATTCTAATCTCTTTCAATGGAATCACAAGGGTTTCATCTGATAAACACTTTTTCAAATTTGACACGTGGAAGGTGTTGTGTACTCTACTGAGTTCCTCAGGTAGTTCAAGTTTGTATGCCATGGGACCAATCCTTTCAATGATCTCGAAGGGTCCAACGTATCTTGGGTTTAACTTTCCACGTTTTCCAAACCTAATCATCCCTTTCAATGGTGATACCTTAAGCATGACCTTGTCTCCAACTTGAAACTCTATTGGTTTCCTTCGCACATCGGCATAACTCTTTTGCCAATCCCTGGCAGCTTGTAATCGTTGCCTAATCTTTACTATCTTCTCAGTGGTTTCAAGAATCAACTCGGGACCTGAGAGTTGTACATTTCCAATCTCAGCCCAACAAGCTGGTGATCGACACTTTCTTCCATAAAGTGCTTCAAACGGTGCAGCCTTAATACTAGCGTGGTAACTGTTGTTATACGAGAATTCTGCTAACGGTAGGTGCTTATCCCAGCCTTTTCCAAAATCAATCACACATGCCCTAAGCATGTCCTCTAGGGTCTGAATAGTCCTTTTACTTTGACCATCAGTCTGTGGATGGTAAGCGGTACTCATATCTAACTTAGTTCCCAAGGCTTTCTGTAAAGATCGCCAAAAGTTAGACGTGAAACGGCTGTCTCGGTCGGAGATAATTGAAATCGGCACTCCATGCCGGGAAACTATCTCCTTTAGGTACAAACGTGCAAGAACGTCTATATCATCAGTCTCTTTGATTGGCAAGAAGTGCGCTGACTTCGTGAGACGATCGACAATAACCCAAATAGTGTCAAACCCACTCGATGTCTTGGGTAATTTTGTAATGAAATCCATTGTAATCCTTTCCCATTTCCACATTGGTAGCTCGGGTTGAATCAAAAGGCCGGATGGTTTTTGATGTTCAGCCTTTACTCTTGAGCAGGTCAAACACTTACCGACATACTCTGCAATGTCAGCTTTCATGTTTGGCCACCAATACAACTTCTTTAGATCCGTGATACATCTTGTCTGAGTCAGGATGAATGGAATATTTAGACTTATGAGACTCATGCATGATGAGGTCTCGTATTCCTCCATATAATGGAATCCAACTTCTGTCCTTGAAACACAGCCTTCCATCTGGTTTCTTGACAAATCTATTCGTGTTTTCTGGCATGCCATAAATCTTCTCGTGCGGTCTATTCTCTTCCTTAAGGGCCTCAGCTTGAACTTCAAGAATTTGAGACGGAAGTGGTGATCTAATCGTCATACCCAATGATCAAACTCTGAGGGGTCTAAGTCGTTCCTTTCGACTCAAGGCATCTGCTACAACGTTTGCCTTCCCCGGGTGATAACGAATCTCACAATCATAGTCACTTAGTAACTCTAGCCATCGACGTTGTCTCATGTTCAACTCCTTTTGATCTAAAATGTGCTGAAGACTCTTGTGATCGGTGAAAACCATACACTTGGTTCCATATAGGTAGTATCTCCAGATCTTAAGAGCGAATACTACCGCTCCTAATTCTAGATCATGAGTAGTGTAGTTCTCCTCGTGGGGTTTAAGTTGTCTAGAAGCGTAAGCGATTACTTTAAGTCTTTGCATCAATACGGCACCCAAACCTTGGATTGATGCGTCACAATATACCACGAAGTCCTCACTTCCTTCGGGTAGTGCCAATATCGGTGCTTCACAAAACTTCTGCTTCAAGAACTGAAATGCCGATTCTTGCTCCTCTCCCCAGTCAAACTTCTTCTTCTTCTGTGTTAACTCAGTCAAAGGTTTAGTAATCCTGGAAAAACCTTCAATAAACCTTCAATAGTATCCGGAAAGACCTAAAAATTGGCGTATCTCGGTAGGACTCGTAGGTGACGCCCAATTTTTAACAGCTTGATACGTGGGAATCGCACCAGGCTTTACCTCTCAAGGGATCTTGAGAAGCTTACAACCCCCACCAGGCAGTGTACCTGATCGTTGTTGTATAGTATAGTGACAAGTACCGGGGGATTGATCATTCAGCTAGGAATAGTGTCGCTAGGATTAGAAAACCTAAATACTAGTTCTAAAGGTGAGGGATGATTATTTTTGTATTTTATATTTTTTTAGAAAGCAAGTAAAAATCTCGGGTTTGAAGGATTTGGGCGGAATTAGTTGCTAATCAACTAACCCAATACTAAAGATGCAATCAAAATAAAATACTAGAAATGAAAATAAACTAAATTATACTAAAGTTGTGAGCAATAGGTGGAGAAAATGTGTTTACTTAGATTTCACTACTCCCTAGACATCTTTTACACGTTAATTACTTGTTATAATTGCATGGATGACGGATCGTATTCCTTAATACCATTCATGGGGTGGCGCACTTAACTCCCCAATTCTATGAGCTCTTATCTCCTCTTATACCATGCCCAGCACAACCATAGGGATTATAAACAGTGGCTCATGCATTAAATACAACCAATAAAGACCTAGTGCACATCGGTTCATGTTTCTTAAGACGTTCAAGCATGTTACCAATTGGAGATCTGCCAGTTTTCTTAAGCCTAACATATAAATCATTCATCCAAGACAAGTATAAACAAGTAATCAACAAATAATTAACATCTAGGTTTCATTAGATCCAAGCAAACACAAGATAGATCTAGCCTAGCATGATGGAATTAAGACAAGAACAAGATATAGACAACCAACACATAGACATATTGATTGAATTAAAAGAATACATATCTCAATTACATATGAAAGGTATCAAGGGCTTGGAACCCTTGAAAAACCTGTAAAATTTGCACCGAGTTTGTACTTAGGGTTTCTCCAAAACTTCTCTCTTTTTGTGAAAATTAGAAAACTATATATAGGAAAAGGGGTCTGACGGCGTCAAGAATAAACTTGTGACGCCGTCACCTCGCCGCCAAAACTCTTCTCGGACTGCCTTGATCTACATTTGACGCCGTCATGTGATAATCATTTCCAGGCCGTCATGACTTTTACTCTTGACACCCTACTTCGTGACGCCGTCAAATCTGTACTGGATCGTCATGGAATTTTGCTCTTGACGCCGTCAGGATGTTACTCTTGACGCCGTCACCTACTGTTCCCAGCATGGAAAATTAAGACTTTGGCGTTTTATTCACTTTTATGCTCCAAAAACGTCCGAATTGCTTCCTTTTCCAGATTTCACTCACAAAGTACCTAAAATCACAAAAGGAACAATTTAGGGCAATATTTGATCAAATAAATTCAATTTCGGGCTTAAATGACCCCCTAAAAGTGGTTCATTTTTCGCCTCATCATATTCCCTTACACTTGAGATTTGCTTGTCCTCAAGCAAATGTGCTTTTATTCTAGTCAAAATACAAGTTAGGGGTCATTTAACACTAATATAAAAGTAATTACAACAAATAATCGTTCCACTAAAGACCAATAGACAAGCACGGAGGTCATACACAAGCACCTCACAAATAGTGTTTAGATACTCACATCTCTCGGGTGTAATAAAGTATAAATTACAATATGAAAACGGAAGATATCTCTCACTACCTGTCATAGCAAAATAGATTACCATAGGCTTGGGAAAGGATCAAACCTCCACCACATGGCGTAAGCACCTAGGATAAACTATCAAAGAGGTCTTTTAAAAGGGTTGTAACGTTAGGTGTAGGGATATGAAATACACGGTTTTGTTGGATAAAGGAAGTTTTACTGGTGGCGAGTTAACAATCTTGGTCAATTACATGTACAATATGGCGTTGCTAAGCCAAGACTAGACTCGACTTAAGCTAATAAATGAAAAATAACAAAAATATAAAATGAACATAGAATAAAAAGGGATGGTAGTCCGTATGTTTTTTCTCTTTTTCCTTTTTCTATTTTTTTTCTTTTTCTTGATTTTTCGATTTTATTTTTATTTTTATTTTTTTTTATTTTTATTTTTTGAATACACCCTTACCCTACCATCCAAAATAATACATCATAGGGAATGAATATTCCCCTTACACTTGAATCTTTACATATTTTACATTAAACTAATCTAATGACTCGAATTAAGAAAATCAAAACACTTGGAGTACTTTTAAGATTAACGTACATATGGGGGTAATAAATGATGTTCTTCCCCATTACTCCATAAAAGAAGTACTTTACCCATGAGTCCCAATCGTCCCAAAACAATATGTACAAGGATATGACTCGACTTAGCAACCATGTAATCAATTAGATAGTTAACTTAGGGTTTAACAAATAACAATAATGCACTAAAAATGAGCGCATACACGGAAGGCTAAGGCGATTTGGTTGTACATTTAAGTGGGGTGTAACAAATTCTTCCTTTAAGTAAAATGCTTAAAGTTAGAAACGAAAAGATAGGCTTGGAGGGGTGTACTAGGGGTTTCGTGTACTAAAAATGAGTACAACGCTAAGGGTGTGGGAAAAATTAGTTGACTTAACTAGCCAAGTAATATGACTTAAATGGTCAAGTAATTATAATACGGGTTTAACACAAGGGTAATCCTAATGCCTCTTATCATGTAGTAAATCCTACCACACGAATGTAGTCTCACTAGCGGTCTCGGGATGCATCACTAACGCAAGTTCTAGAATCTAAATGCTACCGGTACACTCATAAGCACTAATAGTAAATGCTTTTCTTATCAAATCTAAAGGCGAACCTCACATATTTGGGTGGAAAATTTTTCTGAATATACGGTTATGTGCTAGTCATACAATCTCCTATCCATGAGACGCTTGCTATGGCTAAAGTTTCACTCTTAAATGTTGTAAAAAATTTTAAATTTGGCGCTAAAATTGCACTAACAAGTATTTCTCATAGTTTTATTACACATCTACCATTAAACAAAACCAAATCAAGCGAAAGTGCATATGTAAGGTATCATCTTTTTACCTTCCCCTTACACTTAAGATGGACATTGTCCCCAATGTTCAAGTAAAGAATGTAAAAGTGAAAAAGTTAAAAAGAATGAAATCAAATACTCCCCTGATTCGCTCGGTATGGATAATAAGGTGGCCAGGTTAAATCTTCCTCCAAGAAAATGAACAATCAAAGCTTCCCTTCCAGAATATAAATCATCTTCTTGTCATACATAACCTGTAAAACCTGATAAAATAGACAAGGCAACCTCGCGTAAAATTGGCGGCATCCTATATAAGTTACTAAATTCTAGAAAACAAGATAAGATATAATGCTTGTGGAATGAAGTTTGCAGATCTCCTGGAGATTATAAAACTTAATAATTCACAGAAACCATAAGACTCCGTTAGAAAAACAAAACTGGTAAAATTTCCAGATTTTTACACTTGACGCCGTCAAGAGTAAACTCTTGACGCCGTCAGAAGTGACCTGCAGAAATTCTTATGTTAAGATTCCAGAAAATTTCTGGAAAAACTTGGTCCTACTTCCTGGAAAATCCTGCAAAACTTCATTATGACTCAATACAAGCATTTGACTCTAACAAATACGAATATACATGTTCATTTAATATTGTGGAGAATCATGATCGGTTTGTTTCTTGAAAACATATTTGGGGTTTCCCCTTACACTTATCTTTTGTAAAAATACCTTTAGGTGGAGTTAAGACTAGGCCAAAACAACAAAGTAAAGTATTTCCACTATTTAGTTTAGAAACATGATATACCAACAATAAAAATTAAGCATGCATAAAGAAGCAAATAACAAACAAACAAACAAAATCACACAAAACATGGGTTGCCTCCCAAGAAGCGCTTTTCTTTATTTACGAGTCTTGTAGCTAGACTCAAGGTCATGGGTTACTACGTGACCTCATCATTGGTTTCACTCTCCGATTGTAAATATTCTTTGTAGAAACCAATCCCCTTTTTCTCAATCGCCCCCATAATCCTTTGGGCAAATTCCTTATCGACTTTATACCTTGGTCCTAGGGCCAAGCAATCTTTGTAGAAAAGACTCCTCTTTTCCCATACATAATCCATGCCCTTTTTCTTATCCTCTTCATTGATGTCCTCAAAAGCACCAACGTTATCCTTATCAAATCGGGATATAAAGTGAAACTCTTTCATTCTATTAGGCATCCTATAAGTGATCCTATCGGTGTTACTTACAAATCGGATTGTCCCTTCTATCTCATCATATTCTAACTTAGAATCCTCAACAAATGGTTTAGCAAACACGACATTTGACAATCGACAATCAATAACATTAGCAAGATCTTCCACAATCATAAAGTCGGTGATAAAAGTGAAATTCCAACAAAGACATGTAAACCTTTAACTCTCCCGACAAAGTTACAAACTCCACCGGGGTATTTGGGATCTTTTCTAGGTTCAAGTCTTGTTTTCACTATATCATTATAAATATTTGAGGACATAATGTTGATTGGGGATTTAAAGTCAATGTAAACATTTGAGGACATAAGATACCCAATCATACATGGTATCTTAGCATTCTTAGGATCGCCTCTCTTTATTTTAGGTTCGATTATAGTGAAAGGAGATCGCGGGTTATCAATAAGATTATTATAATATGCAATCTCCTCCTTAGTGGGGTATAGATTAAAATAATCATTTAGCTTCGGATCTATTTCCCCCTCTTCAAGTTCCTCAACGACATTCACAAAATCATTAGGCCCTAGGTTCTCATTTGAATACAAGGCGGTCGCTAAGTCACTAAATGCTTGGTCGAGCTCAACCTTAATCAACCTATTAAGCTCCCTAACTTCCCTAATCTCACTCTCAATTTGTTCACGTAACACAGCCACTTCTCTAGGGGAAAGGGGTGGATTCGCGTTTTCCATATTGGTCAACGGAATAGTCAATGAATTTTAATTTACTAACAAAGGTATAAAGAAATAAGATAGTCTAAAGAAACCTAAAAATAAAAATAAAATCTTACTAGAAAGGAATCTAGCAAGTAGACCTAATAAAAAGAAATTCTAACCTAGACAATAACTATTCCCTGGGCTGCGGCACCAAAAACTTGATAGCGCCGCACTCTTTTGCGAAAGTTGAGAAATGAATGTAAAGATAGACAATCCCCGGCAACGGCGCCAAAAACTTGATACGTGGGAATCGCACCAGGCTTTACCTCTCAAGGGATCTTGAGAAGCTTACAACCCCCACAAGGCAGTGTACCTGATCTTTGTAGTATAGTATAGTGACAAGTACCGGGGGATTGATCGTTCAGCTAGGAATAGTGTCGCTAGGATTAGAAAACCTAAATACTAGTTCTAAAGGTGAGGGATGATTATTTTTGTATTTTATATTTTTTTAGAAAGCAAGAAAAAATCTCGGGTTTGAAGGATTTGGGCGGAATTAGTTGCTAATCAACTAACCCAATACTAAAGATGCAATCAAAATAAAATACTAGAAATGAAAATAAACTAAATTATACTAAAGTTGTGAGCAATAAGTGGAGAAAATGTGTTTACTTAGATTTCACTACTCCCTAGACATCTTTTACACGTTAATTACTTGTTATAATTGCATGGATGACGGATCGTATTCCTTAATACCATTCATTGTGTGGCGCACTTAACTCCCCAATTCTATGAGCTCTTATCTCCTCCTATACCATGCCCAGCACAACCATAAGGATTATAAACAGTGGCTCATGCATTAAATACAACCAATAAAGACCTAGTGCACATCGGTTCATGTTTCTTAAGACGTTCAAGCATGTTACCAATTGGAGATCTGCCAGTTTTCTTAAGCCTAATATATAAATCATTCATCCAAGACAAGTATAAACAAGTAATCAACATATAATTAACATCTAGGTTTCATTAGATCCAAGCAAACACAAGATAGATCTAGCCTAGCATGATGGAATTAAGACAAGAACAAGATATAGACAACCAACACATAGACATATTGATTGAATTAAAAGAACACTTATCTCAATTACATATGAAAGGTATCAAGGGCTTGGAACCCTTGAAAAACCTGTAAAATTCGCACCAAGTTTGTACTTAGGGTTTCTCCAAAACTTCTCTCTTTTTAATGTGAAAATTAGAAAACTATATATAGGAAAAGGGGTCTGACGGCGTCAAGAATAAACTTGTGACGCCGTCACCTCGCCGCCAAAACTCTTCTCGGACTGCCTTGATCTACATTTGACGCCGTCATGTGATAATCATTTCCAGGCCGTCATGACTTTTACTCTTGACGCCCTACTTCGTGACGGCGTCAAATCTGTATTGGATCGTCATGGAATTTTGCTCTTGACGCCGTCAGGATGTTACTCTTGACGCCGTCACCTACTGTTCCCAGCATGGAAAATTAAGACTTTGGCGTTTTCTTCACTTTTATGCTCCAAAAACATCCGAATTGCTTCCTTTTCCAGATTTCACTCCCAAAGTACCTAAAATCACAAAAGGAACGATTTAGGGCAGTATTTGATCAAATAAATTCAATTCCGGGCTTAAATGACCCCCTAAAAGTGGTTCATTTTTCGCCTCATCACAGCTTCGATCTTGGCGGGATCAACATGAATACCCTTACTGTCGATAACATGCCCAAGAAATTGTACCTTCTGAATCCAAAAATTACACTTGGAAAATTTGGCGTATAATTTCTCTTCTCTGAGCAGTGTTAGTATAGCCTTTAGGTGTTCTGCGTGCTCTTCCTTACTACGTGAATAGATAAGGATATCATCGATGAATACAATCACAAACTTATCCAAATAGGGTTTGCATACTCGGTTCATTAAGTCCATAAATATAGCGGGTTCATTTGTTAGACCGAATGGTATTACTTGGAATTCGTAGTGACCTTATCTTGTCCTGAAAGTTGTCTTAGGGATGTCTTCTTCCCTAACTCTCAGTTGGTGATAACCCGATCTTAAGTCAATCTTCGAGTAGACACTCGATCCTTGCAGTTGATCAAACAAATCGTCAATCCTTGGCAACGGATATCGATTCTTTACCGTAAGTTTGTTCAACTCACGATAATCGATACACATCCTGAAGGTTCCATCCTTCTTCTTTAAAAATAGCACCGGGGCTCCCCACGGTGACGAACTTGGGCGAATAAATCCTTTATCTGACAATTCCTGCAATTGCCCAAATAACTCCTTCATTTCTGACGGTGCTAGCCTATAGGGTGCTCGTGCTATGAGTGCTGCTCCTGGTATCAAGTCGATTTGAAATTCCACTTGACGAGTCGGCGGAAGTCCAGGCAAGTCCTCAGGAAAAACTTCTGGAAAGTTCCCGACTACTGGCACATCCTCGAGTCGCTTCTCTTCCGACTTCTTCTCATTGACTTGAGCCAAAAAGACTTGACATCCTCGTTTGATGTACTTCACAACTTTGATGCAAGAAACGATGCTTAGACATGTTTTACTTCGCTCGCCGCGAACAATCAGGGTTTCGTTATTCAGAGGAATGTGAACGACCTTTTCATCACAAATGATTTTAGCGCGATTCTTGGATAGCCAATCCATTCCTAAAACGACGTCGAAACTACCAAGTCTAATAGGCATAAGATCAATGACAATTGGGGTGTCTAGTAGTCGTAGGGTGCAACCTCGGAGTATAGTGTTAGTGCTCACTAGCTTTCCATCGGCTAGTTCAATCTCATATGTGGTGTCTTGTTTGGTTGGTGTAATATTAAGTAGGGGTGCTAGGTAAATAGATACGAAACTTTGATCGGCTCTGGAATCAAATAAAACTTTAACGAGGCAGTTGTTTAGAAAGAACGTACCCGTGACTACGTGATGAGGCGAAAAATGATCCGTTTTTAGGGGGTCATTTAAGCCCGAATCCGACTTTATTTGATCAAATATTGCCCTAAATCGTTCCTTTTGTGATTTTAGGTGTTTGGAGAGTGAATTCTGGAAAAGAAGCCATTTTGGACGTTTTTGGAGCATAAAAGTGAAGAAAACGGCAAAGTATCAATTTTCCATGCTGAAGACACTAGGTGACGGCGTCAAGAGTTACACCCTGACGGCGTCAGACATCAAGAATAAAACACCGTAGTTGATGACGGCGTTAAAATCCATCCTGACGGCGTCAAAGTCCCAAGAATAAAATACCGTAGGTGGTGACGGCGTCACATAGGCCGTCATAAGTAGATCAAGGCCGTCCGAGGAAGTATTTGGCGGCGAGGTGACGGCGTCACATGCTTGTCTTGACGCCGTCAGCCCAGTTTTCCTATATATAGTTTTCTAGTTTTTACATTAAAAAGAGAGAAGTTTTGGTGAAACCCTAAAGACGAATTTGGTGCCTCTTTTACAGGTTTTTCAAGGGTTCCAAACCCTTCATACCTTGCATTGTAATTGAGATAAGTGTTCTTCTAATTCAATCAATATGTCTATGTGTTGGTTGTTTATATCTTGTTCTTGTCTCAATTCAATTATGCTAGGCTAGATCTCTCTTGTGTTTGCTTAGATCTAATGAAACCTAGATGTTGATTATGTGTTGATTACTTGTTTATTCTTGTTCTTGGATGAATGATTTATATGTTAGGCTTAAGAAAACTGGCAGATCTCCAAATGGTAACATGCTTGAACGTCTTAAGAAACATGAACCGAGGCGTACTAGGTCTTTATTGGTTGTATTTAATGCATGAGCCACTGTTTACAATCCCTATAGTTGTGCTGGGTCATGGTGTAGGAGGAGATAAGAGCTCATAGAGTTGGGGAGTTATGTATGCCACCCCACGAATGGTATTAAGGAATACAATCCGTCATCCATACAAGTATAACAAGTAATTAACGTGTAAAAGATATCTAGGGAGTAGTGAAGTCTAAGTAAACACAATTTCTCCAATTACTGCTCACAACCTTTGTAATAATTAGTTTAATTTCATTTTCAGTATTTTATTTTGAATATATATTAGTTTTGGGTTAGTTGAATAGCAACTAATTCCGCCCACTCTTCCAAAACCCAAGATTTTAATTGCTTTCATAAAAATATAAAAACACAAAAATAATCATCCCTCACCTCTAGAACTAGTAATTAGGTTTTCTAATCCTAGCGACACTATTCCTAAGCTGAACGATCAATCCCCCGGTACTTGTCACTATACTATACTACAACGATCAGGTACACTGCCTGGTGGGGGTTGTAAGCTTCTCGAGATCCCTCGAGAGGTAAAGCAAGGTGCGATTCCCACGCATCACTACGTTCGGATCTTGCTGGACATTTCCATCTCCCAGCACGTATGCTCTCCCACGTGCATTGTTGTCCTTATTTGGGCACTGACGCCTGTAGTGTCCTTTCTCTCCACAAGCATGCATACTACAGCCACGGGTTGCAAGTTAGCTCCTGTAGCCTTGCAATCTTGTGTCTTATGTCCAGTCCTTGAACATTTCCCACACTTAGCATAGTAGGGCCCAGTGTGATGCATCTTACACTTGTCGCAAAATGGAAGAGGTCCAGTATACCTAGCATCCTTAACTGGTGCGGCGGCATAAGCTCTGACAGCTTCCTGTCGTCGGTTCTGTTGATTGTAGTGGGTGTTTCTGTCATGGTGATAGTTACGGTTGGGGTTACGGTTGTTGTTGTTGTTGTTGTTTGTCTTCCGATCATCTCCCGGTCTAGCAGTCTTTGGGCAATAGTCATTGCTTCTTCTAAAGATTGAGGCTTTGACGAGGTGACGTTTCCCTCAATGCTCCTGGGTAATCCCTCAATGTACCTCTCCAACAACTTTTCCAAATCGGGAACCTTTGAAGGGCAAGGTGTGGCAAGCTCCTGAAATCTCCTATCATAAGCCCTGAGATCATTTCCTTTCATGACCAACGTGTGAAACTCATCTTCTAACTTCTTGATCTCACCTCTAAGGCAGAACTTCTTCAGCATCTTTTCCTTAAAGTCAGCCCAGGTGATCTGATAGGCCTCCTCCACACCTATCTTCTGAGCAGTTGCGTTCCACCAGGACAACGCATCTTCTAGCAATGTTCTAGTAGCAAACGAGACTCTGCTTTCAGCGGCACAACCGCTCCTCACAAACACAGTCTTAGTTCGCTCAAACCATCGAGCAAGCTCTGTCACTCCTTCAGTCCCCTTGAAGTGAGATGGTTTACAAGCTATGAAGTCCTTATAGGTACATTTCTGAGTCGCAGCGGACTCGCTTTCTGCAGTGGCTCGGTTATTACTACTAGTTCGTGCCATTACGGCAGCCTGCTCTTCCAAAGCTGCAGCAACACTGTCGACAACCAACTTTCTGATAGCAGCCTGGGTCATAGCGGGTGATGAAGTAGCAGTAGCAGTTTTCCTTGGGGCCATAACTCTATAAAATCGCAAGTGTATAAGTACAAATCCCAAACATCGATCAATAATAAGAGAAATAATGCAACCAAACTCATAATAGTCGAGATCATCACAAAGTACATATCACAACCACACCATGAATACATACATAAACCATATCATTCATAAATAATCATCATGACATGTAACAACACACATGGAAATTACAATATGGATCTTAATATGGGAGCATAATAAAAGATCAGATAACTAGAACATCATAAATCAATATCAATACAATACAATCATAACCAACATAAAGTTTTAATAATTTTGAATTCATTGTTACAAAACAATAAGATACAACATTATTAATGCCACAGGTGGCAAGTTAAGATGTCTCTGAATGTAATGATATGTCATAGATCTATGAAGGTCCAGGTGCGCCTCCTGATCTCCTCTCCAACTCTCTGATGATCCAAGTCATCTCCAACATCTCCCAATCTCTGGATCTCTCACGGGCCTGAATCTCCTCAATAGTGGCTGAAAGTGTGTGGATGGTAGCACTAGATGTGGCTAACTCCTGTGTCTGATGCTCCATGTGGAAGGATTGTTTATTGAATTGTGCAAACACTTGAGATGTTAATCTCAGTAATGTGTTTAGGATATTTATGAATGAATGTGAGTTAGCACGCGGAATTTACTAAAACACACTAAAGGAACAAAGGTGGTGAATAAGTAAAAGAGAATGAGCACAACAAAAATAACACAAAACGATTCAATATTATTGATGAAATAATACGGGTGATCTAAACTATCACCAGGATTACAAGTGTAACCTTGAATCTTTGATACGTGAAAAAGGTTAAAGATAGAAGTTATGCATGGGAAAGCTATGAAAGTTGTATGAAAAGATATGCAAGTTGTGTTCTAAGAAGGTGTCTTAAGGGTTCCTTTTATAGTATAAGGAGCCCTTATTACAAGTGGTCAAGTTGCTTAATATAATATACTAGAGGTTTATCTTATCCTAATATTACACCTTTTAAGGTAAAACACTCCATTATATCTACTGAGACTTCTGTACTACTTATTCTTAACGTATAACTTTGTACAAAGACTAATAATACAAGTAAATATCTCTAATTAAAATATAGCAACTTGTCGTGAAAACTAGTAGGACCTTCTTTAACTAGCTGTACCTTCTTACCCAGAAGGTACTGTTAGTATATCTTCATCATCAGCAGAACTGAAGAGGCAGGCTTAACTATCATTAGCAGGCTCTTCAGGCAGACTCTTTTCTTTGTGCATTTTATTCCCAACAATCCTCCCCTAAACTTGTTATTCCCATATAAAATAACCAAGTTTCTTTGTGAATAAAATTCATACCTTGAGGATTTGAGGGAACTCTTCCAAAAACCTTATCTTTTTCTTCTAAGGCTTTCATACTGATCAAGTATGCTCTCCTTCAATCTTTTGACTGCATCAGTCTCTTCTTCACACAAAAGCTTATTGGAGATCAAGACTGATAATACTTCATAGCTTAAAGGATACTCTTTCTCTCCTAGCATAAAGAGCTCTATTCCACTCTAAGTGGAAAGATGATGAACATGACTCATGCTGAAGTATTCCCATGTAACAGATAAATCATAGTAAGGAAATTTCCAATGAGTATCAGAAGGATTTGGATCATATAGTCTGTTGAACTCAACCCATAGCTCTTGCTCCTTTGCATCTGGCTTATACTTGGTTTTCAGCTTCTTTTGAACTAATACCCATAATTCATCTAAATCCATTCTGCTACATGCTCTAAGTAGATTTTCAAAGTTCTTGAAAATCTCAACCTTGTTTCCAACTCTTGTTATCTTCCATGCTTTGCCAAACTTATCATTGTAGATTTCCCAATCTATGACTGGATGCCTTGCGTGTAAGGGTTCAGCAAAAACTACTTGTGAAACATGGACAACCATTTCTCTTGATTGAACAGGAGGCAATTCTGCTTTCTCTTTTTGTTCCTTCTGATCATCTTCTCTTCCTTTGGAAGACCTTTCTTGAGTATCCATGAGAAAGCTGGTTTTGTTTCTTCTGTAAGCCTCTAAGTATAGAAGCTTCAATTCATCAAAAGATTTACCTTTGAGTTGATGATCTTTCATATTCACTTCTCTTTTCAGATATATCTTGAAGAACTTCTTCTGATCTGCTTCAGAATGTGGCATTTTGAATCCTTTCTTCTGATTCTTCTGAATCTGCTGATAGACATCATCCAATGCCTCTTGATTGTATTTCTTGGTGATGAAATCATTGAGCTTGATTGTCATTTCATCTGAGCTAAGAGATTCATCACAAATTAGGGTATAAGCTTCACCTCTTACAATTGGGTCAATGGAGATGATGTATTGCAGCTAAGCATCAAACTTTTCTTGCAGCATTCTTGATTCTTCTTCAGCCCTCAATACTTCTTCTTCATGAAGCTTTTTTGACAACTCTTCATCTACAGCCAATTGTACTTGTTCTTTCTGCTTCATCTTTTTAGGCATTGGTTCATCTTCAACCATAATTTCCTTGCCCTTGTCTTTTGGTGATGATACTGGACTTGGAGCAGCAGATTGTTCATCAGAAACAAGAAACCTCCCCTGAGGCTGTGATCCTCTCTTTCTTTTGTAAGACACTTGACCAGATCCTTTTAAATTCATAGCTAATAGCCTCTGAATCCCAGCAGGCTCTTGCTCTGCTTCAGTAGTATCTTGCTTTGCTTCAGCAGTATCTGTAGCAGCAGTATCTTTCAAGCTAACAGGCTCTTGTTCTTGAGTAGCAAGCTCTTCATCAATCATTGGAGTTCCTTCATGAAACTGAAATTGAATCTCTTCTTTATTTTCAGAACTACCCATCCTCCCCTTTTTGGAAGAGAGACCCAAACCCTCTGCATCTGAACTTGAGGAACTAGAAACAACCAACTGAGTAGACTTTTTACCCTTCAGCAACTTCACTTTCAACTCTAATTTCTCAACCCTCTTAACTAACTTGGTGTTGATCTCTGTAAAATGTTTGTTTTGACTTTCAAGAGAAGTTTGTAAGTACTGCACTTGCACCTTTAATTCCCTGATAGTCTGAGCATCTACACTTTGTTGTGGAGGAGATTGAGGTGGTGAGTTATGATGTGATAATGATGGTGATGTTGCAGATGGTGTTGGTGTTTGTTGACGAGATGGTATTGGCACTGATGATGGTGGTGTGACTGATGGTACTGTTGGTGTGGGTGATTGTCACAACTCGTAATTTCTGGTCATTTTCCAAACTTCGACAATCTACTATTCATCAGTTACTATTCACCAATTACTATTCACTGATTACTATTCATCATTTTACTATTCATCATTTTCGAGGTCAATTTGATATTCTGAGAAGCGTTCAAAAATTTTACTATTCACTTGACACTATTCATTTCTGGAAGAAATTTCACTATTCACGTGCATTACTCATTTCATCGTAAATTTAGTTTACGAGTATTTAAATTCGCGTAACCGTATTGGTTCAAGAGCGAATTCATGCATTATCATTTGGGACATCTCATACGGACTAGAAATAGTCTGCATATCATCATTATGGCACTTGCATACTATTCCACTCGTAGGCTATTTAAATTAGTACTTTTGGTATAATTAACTTTTACGTATATTTATTTCTAAATAAACGTTAACACGCGTCCAATAATGTGACTAACATGTCCGACACTACCGACTATGATCCCAATATATT
The DNA here is from genome assembly GCA_030686995.1 of Artemisia argyi. NCBI lineage: Eukaryota > Viridiplantae > Streptophyta > Magnoliopsida > Asterales > Asteraceae > Artemisia > Artemisia argyi. Next base: position 149,656,674 of record CM060691.1, on the reverse strand, counting down.
TTTATATTCATTTTAATAATATAAAAATTATAATATTAATTTACCCGGTATTTTGGAAATTTATTAATTTCGTATCGTACGTCTAATATAATTACGACAGTTTTCTTAAAAACTAAACGATAATCATCCAAACACTCAATACTTGTACCCAACATATTTTCACAACTTTTATGACTTTATTATGTCCCGATTAACTTCGTCATATTTTACTTCAACTCGTCACGATTTATTTTTAGTTAACTCGGTACACGATAACACCTAAAATACAAAATATCTAACCAACTAATACTTATACATTAGACAAGCTCATTTAATTAGCTCACAAACATTTCTCCTTGTTTCCCTCCTTTTGTGCTACCCCTCCCCCCCCCCCCTAGGATCAAGACCAAAGATATTTTGTTGACCATAAAGACTATCTACAAATATATAAACTTCATTCTCACTACATTCTTCATTTTAACACATCAAAAACTAGCAAAACCCTCTCTTTCTCTCCTCATCTCCACATAATCGGCCAAGGCAAAGAAACAAAGAAGAAACCATCAAATTTTGAAGTTCAAGTCTTAATCTAGTCTCATTTGTACTCCTAGTTAGGGTTTTGAAATAAAAACCCCAAGGATACTTAAGTATTTTTCTCCAAAACTCATCAAATCTTTCAAGTAAGTATGTCAAACTAATTTTCCTAATTTTATCAAGTTCTTATTATGTTCACATGGTTTTTATACAAGATCTACATGCATATGCTATTTATACCACTTTATTTTACAAACTTTTAACTTTGAAAGCCTAGAAAGTGATTATAGTTAGATTCTTGTTAGATCCACTTGGTTTATGATGTTTAGGAACCCATGACACCCTAACAAGGTGTATGGTAGGATTATACTAGTTTTGTGGTGATTGAAAGTGGTTTGGTTGAAGTTGGAACAAGTTTGAAACTAGGAAAATGATTTTGGAAAATATATATTTACCTACTGTCACCATTTTTAAAGCGTGGGAAACTCAGTAGGTGATGGGTAAATTTTGACCAAAGATTTAGAAAATACTTTTAAAAACGAAACTTTTGGCGAAAGAACGGACTAAAACGAGCTTATAACGAAGGAGATATGATTTTTGTAAATTTAACGACGAAAACTATTTTTCTGAAAAACTGCATGCTGTTTGACAGTTTTCGACGGGCAAATAGAGACGTTAGACGTAACCTAGAGGAGCCGAGCTATCGAAAATATATTAGTATATACTAAAACAAATCCGTGGATATAAAGAACGAGTAAAATGAGCTTAAAACGACCAAGTTATATACGTTTTAAAATCGTCAAAACTATATATAAATATATATAGTCACTACTAGAAAATAATATAACTACGTACTAAATAATATATTTTCTAGATTTCTTATTCAAGGAGTTTATTTTTAACTAACGAAGTACGTACGACTCAGGGTTTATTACGCGACTACTGGACATTATTTTAAGGTTTTCGAGACGAGGAATATAACACTAACATTTTTATACGATATATATTACGACCAGTTTTTATAACTCTATTTGGACTTATTTTTCCTAAGTATGGAAAGTATTTTATTTGACAATAACTAGTATTTCCAAGTCACGAGTGGTATAGGTATCATGTGCATGTGCATTCATTACATCACGGCATGATCTAAATTAGATCACGATTATTCATTTAGGTTGCGGCTATTGTTCGCGCCTCATTGTCCCGATTACTTTACCATCGTTGTACCATCTTTGTACTATCACTCCAGGTGAGTCTTCATAGCCCCGTTTTAATTACTTATTTGATTTCAAATCCCACGGGGGAGAATACATTGCACAATTATTTTTGTACATGCCCAAGTATTAAATTCCATACATTGCTTAAGTTGTTAGTACTACCACTTCAAGTCCCCTTTATTATCATGGACCGTGAATTATATTGCCAAGCGAGAGTAAATGAATAGATCTACTGAGGGTGACTCCTCCATTCGTGTTTGGGTTGCTCCATAAGGAAAACGAATGCATTTCATGTCTAATATTTGAGTGACTGGTAACCACTCCTTTGGGGCCAATTTTAGTACGTCTAGCTTCGGGGCCATGAGCTTAAGAGACAATGTAGCTTTTTGACATTTTATCACCTTACTTTATACTTGTGGTTATTGTATATACGATTTACTTATAAACCTGTGATTATTCACCAACTTTATGTTGACCGTTTTTCGCAATGTATTTCTCAGGTTATTAAGGTAGCTCATGTTGCATACATTTGGACCTTCATGGAGTCGCGGAGTCGACGCGTCTCACCTTATATTTTCTGCACTTATGAAACTTTTGATCTTGTTGAACTTATTTTATCTAAATTGGCAACATCTTTTAGGACCTAAGTTTTGTAAACTCTGAATGTTTTAATGATCAAACGATGTATTTTTCCAAACGACACTTTAGGTCGTTCAACATGACTGTAACTGTGGTGCTATGACAGTCACCCCCAGGTATTCCATTCCGCTGCATACAGGTAAATTGGGGGTGTGACAGATTGGCATTAGAGCTAAGGTTATAGCGAACTAGGATGTATCTTGGACCCTAGACTATAACCACATCATCATAGCATCTCATCATTTCATCATAGGTGCATATTCATTATACATTTTGTTTCATGCACACATTGTGCGAGTTATTTATACCCATACTCACATATATATATGATTATGTTGACCTGGTTCACAAGTGACATGTCTTCAGATACCCTCCCTGTTATCTTTTTATCGGATTCTGACATTGAAGATGCCTTGTCATCTTCCACTACCATTATACCACCAGTTGCACGTATACCACCATTAGCACTATTGATTTGTTATAGGAATAAGGTTTTCCTATCATTCAACCTATACATAGAATGCCGTTTGGTAGAGTATTCAGACTTAATTTTAATGGACTTATTAGGATGCTTATTGCAAGGGAGATAGTATGTTTTCTTTCCTCCACTAGTAGGACGCTTACTACTCAGGTACTACCACCACCGACAGTTACTTATTTCACTATTGGTCGTCCCATAGTGCGTACTTCAACTTTACCTCTTGGATGCCGCGAGATAGCGCGAAAGAGGGTAGTATTCCATTCACTATTATCACCATCGCCTCTTAACTCGTCACTAGGATTTCATCGTCATCAATGTTATTCTCATCCTTTAGAATACCACCATTGTCATTTCCCTTTTCCATTTTCACTTGCCATGAATTAGATAACGCCTTATGGATAATACCAAGATTACGGACTCAACAGGAACATCCGCAGATTCCTCGGGATTAGTTTGGAACCAACACTATTTAGAATATGGTCGATGCACAACTTCATACACTGCTTTAGGACTGTCTCGACCTTATGATGCCGTAAAAGTTGATTTCACTTAGAGGGACTACAGGAAGTCTTTAGACTAGACTTATATCTTTACTAGCTTTTACTATTATCCTAGCCACGAGAGGTGTGGCATAGTTCGAAGAAACTTGTGGTATTTTGATTGTTGTACAACGGAATCACCAAGTGTTGACTCTACCATATGGATATGGTTGTGCTATCTTTGATATCGGTCCATGTAGACCAAAAATTTCATGTGTTATATTCATGAGTTATGAATATGATGGTTTTATTACTTATAGATTCTCATGGTCTCTTATAATTTGATGAAAATAGATTTAAGCAAACCACTTCAAGAATGACGCAAGCCGCTGTTGGACAATTCACTGTCAGGAACATAGCCACCGCCCTCACCAAGGAACTTACTCACGTGGAATTTATGGGTTGTAATCCCCCCTCCTTTAGCGGAACTATAGACACAAAGGAATTTCTCAAATGGTTCGAAGAAATAGAAACAATATTTCAATGTGGCGACTGCCGTAAGGAAGACAAGGTTAAGTTCGCCACTTGCACTTTTCAGGATCATGCCCAGAAATGGTGGACTAAATATGTTCAGGTAGTAGGAGTGGATGCTGGTTACTCACACTCTTGGGAAAAACTTAAAAGAATGATGAGTTTAAAATTTTGTGTGAAAAGCGAATTACAAGCAATTGAACATGAAACACTAAACCTTACCATGGTAGGAGATGATGTTGTCAAGTATACAGCTTATTTTTATGATTTAGCTCGACTAGGCTCTGCAATGGATGAGCCGGAAAGCAAGAAACTTGAAAGGTACATAGGAGGACTTTCTCCTGAAATTCATATGTTGGTCATCTCATTGGAACCCGATACCATGCCTAAAGCTATCAGAATGGCAATCGAAGCAAAGGAACGCATAGCTCACACCAAGATTTTAGGAGGCAATGGTAGCAACAAGAGAAAGTGGGTCGGTAATATGGATGCTAATGCTTCTCAACAACCATTTAAGATACAACAAGTGGTGGAGACCTGTGCTGCTGGGTCAAGCCAAAAGAAAAGATATGTGGGTAAATTACCCGAGTGCAACAAGTGTCAGTTTCATCACAAAGGATCTTGCCCCTCTCAATGTAAAAACTGCCAAAAGCTCGGACATGAAGCCAAGGATTGCAAGGCTCCCACCCTCGCAAAGCATCAGAAACTCACGGTAACCTGCCGCGAGTGTGGAGTAGTGGGACACTTCAGGAGTGAATGCCCGGAGTTGGGAAACTAGAATTGGAAGAAGAAGTTTATGTTTTAATTATATAAACCGTAGTTTGAGCCCTCTAGGGTTGTACTTTCTTTTGGTACTTTCCATAAGTACGTTGGTGTAACCTAGTTGTATTAAGCACTTTCCTATCTAATGTAATGACTATCTTTTGTTATCTATGTGATAATCGTAACCTTCGTTTATTCTATTTTCTATTGCAATTGTGCAATTTTCAATCGTTTCGCAACATTATGTCACTGTCTTACTAGAGATTAGGCCGATTTCGTTTTTAACGGATTAGTAGACTATTACCATTCCATAAGATTCACCCATGTATCTAATAAACCATTTAACGAATTTTATCTCAAGCTATTTTACTACCAAATGGGGAAATTGTTTTACGGAATTATTAAAAGAAACTATTTTATTACCACCCTATAAATTGATTTTTCCGTCATTGCGTCAAGTATTTACTATTAGTATACGAAACAATTTTCATATTACTTGAAAGGAAATGACTAGAATACCATTTTTCAAAACAAAACGTTGAACACCATCTAAAACTTTTGAGAAGAATAATGCTATTTTGACTAACTCAACCATTGCATCATTAGTCCTCAATTATACATAGCCTGATCACCTATGTATAATTTAGGAACGATTATGCTATGAAGAAAATAATTACTTTTTAGGGATTATTAATAACAATCTTCATTCCAAAGCATTGTAAACAAATAAACTTTTTCATAAACATCTCTTTCTGACAAACCCTCCCTGGATACTTACCCCACCTGTCACCCACTTAGCCATTAAGTTGGACTATTCCATTGACTTCTTTAGGAGAGACTTTCCATATCAAGTACTAGGAGGACTCCTCGATACAAGAAAAACATTAAAAGGATTATGGAACTATTAAACCTAGACTAAGAAAATCCATAACCCAACAACAATCCTAAGGTACCACGATACCATCTGAATCACCATCTCTGACCTAGTTGTACGATTTTATTATTCAAAGGTACTAGCTAGACTGAGCTACAGGATCGAACACACTGTGAAGGTGCGCTATGCAAAACTATAGAGAGAGACCAAGACCAATAGGCAAAGAATAACACATGTCTTAGAAATCTATTAGACCAAAACACAAGGAATCAAAGATTGTTACCCATATTCTATCCCCTTTAAATGACGCTGAGTTCGAAAGACGTAACGTTGAGAAATTAGTCACAAGATTTATTGTACCTATTTCAATTGTTCCTGATAAAGGTGATCGAATCACCTCAGACATCTAGCTATCATTTTAAGATTTCCTTCGGGACTCCATATAGATGTAAACACCGCCTATCATCCTCAGACCGATGGACAGAACGAGAGAACGATTCAAACATAGGAAAGTTATACTCAGAGTATGAGTGATTGACTCTAGAAATGGTTGGACTAACCATTTACCATAAATCGGATTCTTTTACAACCATAGTTATCGCGCGAGCATGGAGACTACATCCATTGAGGCACTTTATGGTCGAAGTACCAATTACCCATTTACAGACCGAAATCGGAAAATTAAATTCACTGGTCTAGAACTAAACTATGGAACAACAAAGGAAATTTCACAAGTCAAGAACCAGTTACAAGCAACGAGAAGCTGGTAGAGGTAGGTTGGTACATGACACACATCATGCGGATTGGGTATCCCTGAACAACAAACCAACTAGATTCAAGTGGGAGAACGAACTAAGTGGAAAGCTTTGCCTTGAAGAGACATGATGCAATTTTGGTAACACGAGAGATTAAACCTCTAGTATATTGGACCATTTAAGATTCATTTTTGAATCGACCAGCTGACATATAAGAATTGAGTTCTGGCAGAGTTCAGCAACATATATTACCCATATTACCTTATAAACCTGAAGAAGCACTGATCATCTATTGACGAACCAAACTCGGAAAAATCCTAACTCACTAGTCTAGTAGGCATTCATGAGATAACCAGAAATTACTTGCAAGTCAAGAATCAATTACAAATTCTATAAGTTGTAAGCCATTAAAACTTCAAGTTGGTAGCCAGATCATGTTGAAAGTTCTGCCTAGAAAAGGCATGATATTATTCGGAAAAATTTGGAAAGTTAAAACCCGATATACACTGGACCACGTAATATTTCAGACAGAGTAGGCCTAGTGGCCGTCAGGCTTGAGCCTTGATAGAGAACAACCGGATTACACAACCATGTTTCACCTATTCAAATCCTAGGAAATGACTTCCAGATTAGTCACTCATAATCCCATTTGGAAAGGAATCCAACCCAAAGACAAACGTAAACTTGGTAAGAACCAATAGAAATCATGGACTGTTACGTCGAACGATGAAGCAGAGTCTAATTCCTATCATGAAAGTTCGCCGGAGTTCTCAAATATTATCACCCTTTCACCAATACCACTCCAGAGACCAACACAAACTGAACTTCAGGACGAAGTTCCTGTTAGAGGGGAAGACTGTCACAACTCGTAATTTCCGGTCATTTTCCAAACTTCGACAATCTATTATTCATCAGTTACTATTCACCAATTACTATTCACCGATTACTATTCATCATTTTACTATTCATCGTTTTCGAGGTCAATTTGATATTCTGAGAAGCGTTCAAAAATTTTACTATTCACTTGACACTATTCATTCCCGGAAGAAATTTCACTATTCACGTGCATTACTCATTTCATCGTAAATTTAGTTTACGAGTATTTAAATTCGCGTAACCGTATTGGTTCAAGAGCGAATTCATGCATTATCATTTGGGACATCTCATACGGACTAGAAATAGTCTGCATATCATCATTATGGCACTTGCATACTATTCCACTCGTAGAATATTTAAATTAGTACTTTTGGTATAATTAACTTTTACGTATATTTATTTCTAAATAAACGTTAACACGCATCCAATAATGTGACTAACATGTCCGACACTACCGACTATGATCCCAATATATTTTTATATTCATTTTAATAATATAAAAATTATAATATTAATTTACCCGGTATTTTGGAAATTTATTTATTTCGTATCGTACGCCTAATATAATTACGACGGTTTTCTTAAAAACTAAACGATAATCATCCAAACACTCAATACTTGTACCCAACATATTTTCACAACTTTTATGACTTTATTATGTCCCGATTAACTTCGTCATATTTTACTTCAACTCGTCACGATTTATTTTTAGTTAACTCGGTACACGATAACACCTAAAATACAAAATATCTAACCAACTAATACTTACACATTAGACAAGCTCATTTAATTAGCTCACAAACATTTCTCCTTGTTTCCCTCCTTTTGTGCTACCCCTCCCCCCCCCCCCCCCTAGGATCAAGACCAAAGATATTTTGTTGACCATAAAGACTATCTACAAATATATAAACTTCATTCTCACTACATTCTTCATTTTAACACATCAAAAACTAGCAAAACCCTCTCTTTCTCTCCTCATCTCCACATAATCGGCCAAGGCAAAGAAACAAAGAAGAAACCATCAAATTTTGAAGTTCAAGTCTTAATCTAGTCTCATTTGTACTCCTAGTTAGGGTTTTGAAATAAAAACCCCAAGGATACTTAAGTATTTTTCTCCAAAACTCATCAAATCTTTCAAGTAAGTATGTCAAACTAATTTTCCTAATTTTATCAAGTTCTTATTATGTTCACATGGTTTTTATACAAGATCTACATGCATATGCTATTTATACCACTTTATTTTACAAACTTTTAACTTTGAAAGCCTAGAAAGTGATTATAGTTAGATTCTTGTTAGATCCACTTGGTTTATGATGTTTAGGAACCCATGACACCCTAACAAGGTGTATGGTAGGATTAGACTAGTTTTGTGGTGATTGAAAGTGGTTTGGTTGAAGTTGGAACAAGTTTGAAACTAGGAAAATGATTTTGGAAAATATATATTTACCTACTGTCACCATTTTTAAAGCGTGGGAAACTCAGTAGGTGATGGGTAAATTTTGACCAAAGATTTAGAAAATACTTTTAAAAACGAAACTTTTGGCGAAAGAACGGACTAAAACGAGCTTATAACGAAGGAGATATGATTTTTGTAAATTTAACGACGAAAACTATTTTTCTGAAAAACTGCATGCTGTTTGACAGTTTTCGACGGGCAAATAGAGACGTTAGACGTAACCTAGAGGAGCCGAGCTATCGAAAATATATTAGTATATACTAAAACAAATCCGTGGATATAAAGAACGAGTAAAATGAGCTTAAACGACCAAGTTATATACGTTTTAAAATCGTCAAAACTATATATAAATATATATAGTCACTACTAGAAAATAATATAACTACGTACTAAATAATATATTTTCTAGATTTCTTATTCAAGGAGTTTATTTTTAACTAACGAAGTACGTACGACTCAGGGTTTATTACGCGACTACTAGACATTATTTTAAGGTTTTCGAGACGAGGAATATAACACTAACATTTTTATACGATATATATTACGACCAGTTTTTATAACTCTATTTGGACTTATTTTTCCTAAGTATGGAAAGTATTTTATTTGACAATAACTAGTATTTCCAAGTCACGAGTGGTATAGGTATCATGTGCATGTGCATTCATTACATCACGGCATGATCTAAATTAGACCACGATTATTCATTTAGGTTGCGGCTATTGTTCGCGCCTCATTGTCCCGATTACTTTACCATCGTTGTACCATCTTTGTACTATCACTCCAGGTGAGTCTTCATAGCCCCGTTTTAATTACTTATTTGATTTCAAATCCCACGGGGGAGAATACATTGCACAATTATTTTTGTACATGCCCAAGTATTAAATTCCATACATTGCTTAAGTTGTTAGTACTACCACTTCAAGTCCCCTTTATTATCATGGACCGTTAATTATATTGCCAAGCGAGAGTGAATGAATAGATCTATTGAGGGTGACTCCTCCATTCGTGTTTGGGTTGCTCCATAAGGAAAACGAATGCATTTCATGTCTAATATTTGAGTGACTGGTAACCACTCCTTTGGGGCCAATTTTAGTACGTCTAGCTTTGGGGCCATGAGCTTAAGAGACAATGTAGCTTTTTGACATTTTGTCACCTTACTTTATACTTGTGGTTATTGTATATACGATTTACTTATAAACCTATGATTATTCACCAACTTTATGTTGACCGTTTTTTGCAATGTATTTCTCAGGTTATTAAGGTAGCTCATGTTGCATACATTTGGACCTTCATGGAGTCGCGGAGTCGACGCGTCTCACCTTATATTTTCTGCACTTATGAAACGTTTGATCTTGTTGAACTTATTTTATCTAAATTGGCAACATCTTTTGGGACCTAAGTTTTGTAAACTCTGAATGTTTTAATGATCAAACGATGTATTTTTCCAAACGACACTTTAGGTCGTTCAATATGACTGTAACTGTGGTGCTATGACAGTCACCCCCAGGTATTCCATTCCGCTGCCATACAGGTAAATTGGGGGTGTGACAGTGATGGTAGTGATGATGGATGTGGTGATGAATGATCAGGTTCTTCAGAATGTTGTGGTAACATTTCCTCAAAAAGTGGTACTTCTTCTCCTTGAAAACCAATTTTCATGTTTGAAAACACCTTGTGTGTAAGTTTGGGAGTCTTAAAAGGTTTGTTTGGGGGAAGTAACAAATGTTTGGATTTGTTTATGAGGCACTGAATGAACCTTGGGTACATTAAAAACTTTGTTTCACTGTCCACATTTTTAACCATTCCTTCAAAAATATATTTTGAAAAGTTGAATTTCTTGTTTGTTGCCAGGCAAATGAGAGCTGCAGCCATGTTACCACTAAATTGCTCCCATGAGGTTTTCTTTTGGCTTAAACAATGAAGGATGGTATGAATCAAAAATCTCCATTGAGGGGTAAAATGCTTTTTAAGAAATGTAAGCTTTGTAGAAGTTACATTATACCCCATTTTTGTCAAATTTTCAAATATTTTAGTATCAGGAAGTTGACTAATGCCATCTGAATCATCCAAACGAAGATGTCTTCTAATGGATGACTCGGTAAAAGTCAAGGTTCTACCATCCACTTTGACCTCTAATTCTTGAATCCCATTCCTAAGAGTGTTAACTCTAGCAGTTTGCCAAAATTGTGAAATTTGAGATTCAAAAATAGTGGGATTCACGAGTAAAGCAAACCTGACATAAGAATTGTTTAGAAAATCTACTGCTTGATGAAAAGTTTCATTGTCATCAGACTTTTCCAAAAATGCTAATTGGTTGTGACGTTTGACAAAACTTAGACGAGCCATGGTGAAAGGTTTGATGAAAATTTTGATTTCAATGGTGGGATTTTATTGTTGTACTGGTAGAAGATGAAAGGTGAGTGTGAATTATGATAAGGATTGAATATGAGAAAAATGACTTTTGACCGACTATAAAAGTTATGGATAAGAAATTGAAGAGGCGGTCAAAAAGATCTTTTATTATAATAACTATATCCTTAATTCGAGGAAAACATGAATAATTCACAAAAATACCCTTTTAAAAACAACGGCTATAATTGAGCCTGACAGACTCAACGGCTATGTAGCAGTACCATTTTACTCTACCAGTACTAAAATTTGAACTACCAGTACCTTGTTTTGAAATAAAACTTGGCAGTCTCTTTGAAATTTTAGAGAATATCCCTTATAGTTTTTAGCAAACTATCAGCTATCAACGGATTTGATAAGTCTTTACCAAGAGCCGTTTGCTTTGGACTAGTCAGTTCGTTTAAGTTTTTGAAACTGGGTGAACTGATTACCTTATAGTTTTTAGCAAACTATCAGCTATCAACGGATTTGAGAAGTCTTTACCAAGAGCCGTTTGCTTTGGACTAGTCAGCTCTTAAAGTTTTGAACAACTTGGTGAACTCATTACCATTTCCATATCCTGATTGTGTTAGCAAGCTTTGAGTAACCTGAAATGGTTAGTTGTAAACCAAAAGAACAGAGTGCAAAGCACTTGTTTTATAGCATTGTTAACATTTAAACATCAAGATGAGCAAAAACAGAGCAAACTTTGAACTAACAGTACCAATTTTGTACTGACAGTACCTTATGACTAACTAGCAGTACCATGTTTAAAGTCCAGAACTTGTTTATTTATATACAAAACACATGTTTTTCAAAGATTTATCATACCAATACCTGCTACCAGGTATTTAAACCTACCTAAATCAAAAGCTTTGGTGAGAAGGTCTGCAAAATTATTTTCAGAATCAATTTTGACAACTTGAATTAACCTTTTCTCATTGCAATCTCTTATGAAATGGTGTCTGATCTCAATGTGTTTTGTTTTTGAATGTTGAACTGGATATTTGATGATACATATAGTACTGCTATTGTCAATGTAAATAATGGTGTTAAGAAAATTGTACCCATAGTCAAGCAATTGATTCTGGATCCAAAGAACTTGGCCACAACAACTTGCACTTGCAACATATTCTGCTTCAGTTGTAGAGTTGGCCACCATTGTTTGCTTCTTGCATTGCCATGATATGAGTCTGTAGCCAAGAAATTGACATCCACCAGTTGTGGATTTTCTGTCTAGGGTTGCACCAGCATAGTCACTATCTGAGTAAGCTACCAAATCAAAAGATGATTCCCTTGGATACCATAAACCCAACTTAGGCTGGCCCTTGAGGTATCTGAAGATTTTTTTGACTGCTGTGAGATGAGAAACTTTTGGATTGACTTGAAACCTTGCACATACACATACTGAGAACATGATATCTGGTCTAGATGAAGTAAGGTACATTAGGGACCCAATCATTGATCTGTAGTTGTGCACATCAACATCTTCACCCTCAGCATCTTTGTGTAACCCCTTTTCTGGATCCATTGGTGTACTTGCAACCTTTGAATCTGCAAACCCAAATTTCCTTAGGATCTCTGCTACATACTTATCTTGGCTGATAAATATGCCTTCATTAGATTGTTTCACTTGGAGACCCAGAAAGAAAGTAAGTTCCCCCATGGAACTCATTTCAAACTTACTATGCGTAAGTTTTTCAAACTCTACACACAATTCCTGATTTGTAGATCCAAAGATAATGTCATCAACATAAATCTGCACCAGCAAGATGTCTTTCTTGGTTCTTTTGATGAACAAAGTTGGATCAATCTTGCCTCTTTGAAATCCATTTTCCAATAAATAGAAAGCCAATGTTTCATACCGTGCTCTAGGAGCTTGGTGTAGACCATAAAGAGCTTTGGTAACCTTGTACACCTTGTTTGGATATTCTGCATCAATGAAGCCTGGAGGTTGAGAAACATACACCTCTTCTTCAATAGTACCATATAAAAAGGCACTTTTGACATCCATTTGATAGACAGTGAATCCTATGAAAGAAGCATAGGCCAAAAATAGCCTAATTGCTTCAATTCTTGCAACTGGAGCAAAAACTTCTTCATAATCCACTCCTTCTTCTTGAATGTACCCTTGGGCCACCAATCTGGCTTTGTTTTTGATCACTATTCCCCTTTCATCTTTCTTATTTCTGAAAACCCATTTGGTTCCAATTGCCCTGTAACCTTTGGGCAAATCAACCAGTACCCAAACCTTCTGCAGTTTGAATTGAAGTAGCTCTTCTTGCATTGCTTCAACACAACTTGAATCATCTAAGGCTTTTGTAATGTTTTTGGGTTCTACTTGAGAGAGAAAGCATGAAAACAGGCATATGTGGGCAACTTCGTGGTTCTTTTCTTCATACACAGCTAGGACAAACCCATCATTGTCTGAAGATAAGACTTGAGTTCTTGTTTTAACACCAGAATCAATGCTGCTAATCACATTTTCAATGTAGTGATCTTTGAGAATTCTTGGGTTGTGTGTTGTAGGAACATCATAGGAAATTGGAAGGTTTCCAATCCCTATATCTGCTGGTAAGGAATCATCTGTTAGAACATTTAATGGTTCAGCAGGACCAATTTGTGAACTGGCAGTACCATCTGTTGAACTGGCAGTACCATCTTGTGAATTGACAGTACCATTTCCAATTTCAGAATTTTCTTGATTCCCTTGATCTTGAGTTCCATGATCATCTTCAACACCTTCATTTGTAGTATTTGAAGGCCCTCCATGACTTGAAGATGAATCCAATCCTGTCAAAATTGGCATCAAGATGTAATCTGGATCCTCAAATGCTTCATCATTGTCTTCAAAACCTGCATTATCATTAGTATTTGTACCTGTGACAGACACATAATTCATAGATTCTGAAAGCTTATCAATGTCAAAACACCAATCTGGTCCAGTGCCTGCAACATTTGGTAGTTTCTCTTGGAACTCTATGTGCAGGTTTTCTTCCACTAGCCTAGTGCATTTATTATACACCCTATAGGCCTTACTTTGCAAAGAATACCCTATCATGTAGCCTTCATCAGCTTTTCCTTCAAACTTTCCTAGATGATCTTTGGTATTGAGAATAGTGACATGACATCCAAAAGGTCTCATAAAACTTAGAGATGGTGTTCTACCAAACAAAAGTTCATAAGGAGTCTTTCTATGAGGTTTAATCACAAGAACCCTATTCTGTACATAACAAGCAGTACCTATTGCTTCAGCCCAGAATGAAATAGGCAACTTAGAATCTACTAGCATTGTTCTAGCAGCCTCAATAAGTGTTCCATTTTTCCTTTCTGCTACTCCATTTTGCTGTGGGGTTCTAGCTACACTATATTCTCTTTTTATTCCTTTTTCTTTGCAAAATACATCCATAACTCTATTCTTGAATTCTGTCCCATTGTCACATCTAATTACTTTTACTTTCTTATCAATTTGGTTTTCTATCCCTGTAATGTAGGACTTAAGGATCTCACTTGTTTCATCCTTAGTTCTTAAAAAGAAAACCCAAGAGAATCTGCTGTAATCATCAGTAACTACAAGACAATATCTTTTACCATTCAAGCTATTCACAGAAGTAGGACCAAAGAGGTCCATGTGAAGCATGTATAAAGCTTGAGAAATTGAGTTATGGGTCTTGGGCTTACAAGAAGCTCTATGTTGTTTGCCTTTTAGACAATCAACACAGGTTTGGGCCTTTTGAAAAATCTTTTTGGGTAAACCTCTAACCAAATCATATTTTGCAATTGTATTGATTGTTTTGAAGTTTACATGACCAAGTCTTCTATGCCAAAGCATAGATTCATCCAATGAGGATTTTGCTACTAGACAGGTTAAGCTCTCTTTAGGAACAATGTTCTTTAAATCAACAATGTACATATTGTTCTTTCTAGGGATTTTAAGAAGAATCTGACTTTCATCAGGGATTTTAAAATCAGGAGAAAGCACAATGCATTCAGTGTCAGTAAAAAGAACTTTGTTCTTTGTGTCACACATTTGTGAGACACTTAAGAGATTAAACTGTAGTTCTTTCACAAAGTACACATTTTCAAAATCTAATTTACTGGTTTTAATTGTACCTTTACCAGTAATCTTTCCTTTGATTCCTCCCCCAAAGGTAACATATCCTCCATCAAATGATTTGAAGTCTGTGAGGTAAGACATGTTGCCTGTCATGTGCCTTGAACATCCACTATCTACATATCCTTGATCTGCAATATCATTTGAATGTTCCTGCACATGTATACACATATTAGTTTCTTTGAGGTACCCAAGCCATGACTGACTTCGGTTTGCCTCGTGCATCAATGTAATCAAACCTTTTTAGGACTGTTGATGCACCATTTGGTTGGAGTGGTCTCCAAATCCAACATGCTGAGGACTTAACAGCATTTTCATTTTTGACGCATTTTGTGGTTTTTGGTCTGACAGTACCAAATTTGGCAGTACCATTTGGTCTAGCAGAACCTTTTGGTTTTGGTTTCCAGTCTTGTGTTTTCTCCACAAAATTTCTTTCAATATGACTTTTCACAACTTTTGGTGTATGTTTGAAAGTATTACTTGCACCCTTAGTAGTGAATTTTGGGTAAACAGGCTCATTTGGTCTAACAGTATGATTAACTTTTGGTGTGTTAGATTTTACAGAACCTTTTCTGGGGTTTGTTTTACTTGTTTTAGACCTTGATGTATTCCCAGAAACCCAATTGTTACAATAAGCATGAGTATGATTAAAACTACCACAGTAATAGCATGCCTTATTGTACAAAACAAAGTTATCACCAAGTTGATGTGACTTAAGATTGTTCCAATTTCTCTGACTACCTCTAGGTTTGCTATTACATTTAGCACAACATTCAACAGTTTTTAGAACAACTTTAGTCTTTGTGATACTTTCTACACTTTTAGGACCGATTGGTCCTACTTTGTTTCCTTTCTTAGAAACAGTCTCTTTTCTATTCTCATCAGATGTACAACCTTCAATAGTTGTAACATCTGAGCTCTTACCAGTGAGCACCTTTTCTTTGGAGAGAGAAGTATTAGTTGTACTCTCAAAAGGTTCACTATTTTCTACAGGTTTTACTTTTTCTAGTGGTTTATTTGTGAGCTCATGTAAACCTGATTCAGCAAGATCTAAACCTGGGGGACAAGGAATTCCTCTGTAAGGAGGAGGACATGTGTTGTATCCAATCCCAGATTTGATTCTTTTGTTCATTTGGTTCTCAACTATACTTTTAGTACAAGCAGAAGCATTTTCTAATGTTGTAACAGTTAGTTGAATATTATCTTTTGCTTGTTTCACTTTAGCAAACTCAGTTCTTAACAGGTTTATTTCAGCATCTTTAAGAAATATGTCTCTATTAAGAATAGCTTTTGTGTCAGAAAAGGTGAGTTCATTTTCTCTAAAGTGAATTATCTGTTTCTCAAGTTTGGACATACCACACTTATGATTAACTAGGTCTTGATGAGTTTTTCTTTGTTCTTCTTTCAGTTCATCATAAAGTTTTCTTAAGATTTCTAGTTCTTTAAAAACTTCACAAGTAGCAGAACATTTAGTAATTTGTACCTCAGGATTGGAGAGAGCCATTAAAGCCATTTCATTTGAGGATGATTCTTCTTCACCCATGAAGCTCCAATCAAAACCCAGCCCATCAATGGCTACCATAGCTTTTGTTTCAGTGATGTCCACTTCCTTGCTCTTGTTCTCATTGTTTCCCCTGTTCTTGTTCTCAAAACCTCTTCCCTTATCACCATGCTTCTTTGGTCTTCTACATTCTCTTGAGTAGTGACCCTTCATGTGGCAGTTGTAGCACTCCACTTTAGATTTGTCATACCCAGCAGGTTCATTGCCATTGATGACAATCTTCTTTCCAGTCCTCATCAAATATTTCTTAGCCCTCATGCTAAGAAGTGAAAGCTGCCATTTTATGTCCATTTCTTCAAGATCATCATCACTTTGAAGATCTTCAAAGGTCAATGTGGAACCATTGTGTTGTGATGTTAGAAAAGCACAACCAATTGTTTCATCTAAAATGTTTTGGTACTGCTGGAAGTACTGGCAGTACCAAAATTTGTGTTGGCAGTACCTTCTTCTCCACCATCTTTTTCTTCATCAACTTTCTTGGTAATACCATGAGATGACATAAATGCCATATTTCCTGAGCTTGAACTAGTAGACTTCTTTAGTTCATGCTCTACTATCTTGAAGTTGCTGTAAAGATCATTGAGACTCATGGAATCAATATCTGGTTTGTTTTTCCAGACAATGACATGCATGGCCCATTCAGAGGGTAGACTTCTAAGGAATTTGGAGTTTAAGTCTTCTTGAGATATTATCACTTCATGAATGGCTAACTGACTAGAAAGCTTTTGTAGTCTATTGAACATGTTGTCCAAAGACTCATTTGGTGTGGCTGAAAAGTTTTCAAACTGTTGTTTTAAAAGTGTTTTATGGGTTTTCTTGGTGGCATCATTACCACCAAATCTAGCCACAATAGCTTGAAAAAGGGTTTTAGCACACTTGTATTTGTTAAAGACTAGAAGCTGGTCATTTGGAATAGACATGAGAAGCATACTCCTGGCTTTAAGATCATTTCTCTTTTGAATTCTTTCTTCAGCGGTTATTGGGTTTACTTGCACAGTTGTGACAAGTGCATCATTTACTGTGGAGGTGGTGGTTGCTGGCTTAAATGAGTTTTCTTCTTCAATAATCTCCCAAAGTGCATAGTCTTGCACTTGGAAGTATTGTTCAACCCTTAGTCTCCACATCTCAAACTCATTCTGTTTGAGTAATGGAAGTTTTGCAGCCACATTGGTTTGAATGTGCTCAACATCCATTTTTGTTTTGTACTTTTATGTCGTAAATATCAGCCTTGCTCTGATACCACTTGTGGAAGGATTGTTTATTGAATTGTGCAAACACTTGAGATGTTAATCTCAGTAATGTGTTTAGGATATTTATGAATGAATGTGAGTTAGCACGCGGAATTTACTAAAATACACTAAAGGAACAAAGGTGGTGAATAAGTAAAAGAGAATGAGCACAACAAAAATAACACAAAACGATTCAATATTATTGATGAAATAATACAGGTGATCTAAACTATCACCAGGATTACAAGTGTAACCTTTAATCTTTGATATGTGAAAAAGGTTAAAGATAGAAGTTATGCATGGGAAAGCTATGAAAGCTGTATGAAAAGATATGCAAGTTGTGTTCTAAGAAGGTGTCTTAAGGGTTCCTTTTATAGTATAAGGAGCCCTTAATAAAAGTGGTCAAGTTGCTTAATATAATATACTAGATGTTTATCTTATCCTAATATTACACCTTTCAAGGTAAAACACTCCATTATATCTACTGAGACTTCTGTACTACTTATTCTTAACGTATAACTTTGTACAAAGACTAATAATACAAGTAAATATCTCTAATTAAAATATAGCAACTTGTCGTGAAAACTGGCAGGACCTTCTTTAACTAGCAGTACCTTCTTACCCAGAAGGTACTGTTAGTATATCTTCATCATCAGCAGAACTGAAGAGGCAGGCTTAACTATCATTAGCAGGCTCTTCAGGAAGACTCTTTTCTTTGTGCATTTTATTCCCAACACTCCAGCATCTGCTGCGTGATGATCGCTATCGCTCTCAAATCCTCCATCCCATGCCTTTGAACATCTAGTCGATGACCAAACTCAGTGATGGTAGCCTATGCCTCCTCGATCTCTGTCCCCATCATCTCAAATACCATCTCTAAAGCTTTCTTATGTACCACTAGGCTCTCGACCTCCTCCTGCATATCCTCAATCCTCTCCAAGGATATCTCCTCAATAACGCCCAGCAACTCATCAAGACAATCCTCATGTCTAACTAACCTAGCAGCCAATAGAGGGATAGTATGGTGTATCGGCTCCCCAGTAACCGGTAACAACGCTGAAGAGCCATCTCCAAGCTCAGCAGCTATAGGTGATCCCTCAACAAACCTCCATCTACGAATGCAATCCAACAAGAACGACCATCGGCGGGCATCAACCAATCTATGAATGTCGGGTGAGGTGGGGGTCTCGGTAGGAATAGGTGATGGTGATGGAATAGGTGATGAAACAGGTGATGGTACCGGTACGATAGTAGTCTGAGAGTAGAAAACTGTGGGTGGTGGCATGGGTGGCAAAACCTCAAAAGAGTGGGGTGCGGTGTAAGTAGGTAGCATGTAAGGATGAGGCTCAGGTGGGGGTGATACGGGTGATGGTGGAGGTGCTGGTGATGTCATAGGTGTCAGCTCTGGCATAGAAACAGGTGGTAGTACAGATGTGGGTGATGGTACAGATGTAGGTACAGGTGGTGTAACAGTAGAAGCAGGCAAAATACAGACTCGTTTCCGAGCCGTGAATTTGCGGTGAAGTCTCCCTCATGATATCGAAACAACTCTCCAGAAGGCTCAGGCTCATAGGGCTCAAGAATCCTCACTCGCTTGCGCCGACGAATCGGTGCAGGCGGGGATGGTGGTGGAATAGAAGCAGCAGTGTCAGAAGTATCGGAGTCAGAAGACTCGTCATCAGCATCTGAACCGGTGTGGTGACTAGCAGGTGGTGTAGGACGGTCATCAACCGCAAGAAACTGCTGAGACGTAAGGTGATCATAAAGGTACTGCCCTTGTGTCATAGGTCCACAGACAGGACGAAAAAGAGGTTGAATAGTAAAACAATCAATGGGTGTAGAAGCAACCTCACCCTCCTCGAAGGGCTCGGTATCAGCAGATGGGTTTCCAGATAGAACAAGAGATGGTATGTCAGGTGATACAGGTTATGGTCAAAATCATGGGTGTCTCGGGTGTCATAGTCAGATAGGTCAATGGTGGAATAGGTGGATGATGCCGGCATGACGTCGTCACTGTCGGACAAAATAATAACCGGGGGCGACATGGTACTGTAATATCCCAAAATAGCAGTAATATAAGTCATTTAGTCTACATAATGCTATATGCACAGTGATCATAGTGTCATAGTGAACTAAATGCAATGGGTGCTAAAAATCAAACCTTAAAACATGACGTTGGCAAGCGCTGGCACGGAGGGCACTTTGGTGATAAATAGTTTGTTTAGAAATCCGGTGAGGTTATAGTCCAATGTTTTGAAAAAAATCATTTGGTTCTCTATAACCTTGGCTCTGATGCCAATCTGTAACACCCCGAAAATTTGATAAGTAGCGGAAGTCTAATCGGGGTCATTACAGTTTAGTACACAGTCATATTCATAGAAAACAATTCAAACGATAGTCGATATCATTCCATGAAAACTCAAATAGTCAGAGTTACAAACATTTTTCCAAAATGTTAATTGTTTCTCAAAAGAAGTGATGAGTTTGAAAAGAATGATATAATTATTGGAATAAAAAGGGAGGTCCTGTATTCCCTTTTGCCAGCTCCGTGCTGCCATGCTTGCTAATTTCTTGAGATAAACATGCTTAAAAAGTCAACACAACGGTTGAGTGAATCCATAGTAGTTTAAATAGTAATAGTGTGAACACAAGTCAAGCATTTGAAATAAACAAGCCAAGATAGACAGGTCTTGACTAAACTGGTGAAATATTGCTCCTAAGCCTCACGAAACGCAAGCCTTAACATTGATTCGACATATCATAAAGATAATAACAATCACCTACACCATAAAGGATGTAAATGACAAGGGGCCCTCGGTGACAGGAAATGTGCCAGATTTCCATGGTACCTCGAATATAGCACACCTCCTGCCAAGTGATCACCTTTACAGAGGTGGGCTGCCATTCCGATAGATCTACCAACTATATTCGCGCTCACTCGCAAGTGATTAAGATTCGTGATATGAGGGACTTGTAGCACGGGTGTCAACTTAGGCAATATCAGATTGTAACAGCATACAGAAAAATACTTGTGTTCGATTTATAGCATGTATCTCCCCACGGGGTTTAAAAACAATTAAAAAGTAGGACCATGAACTCACCTGCAAGGTGTGTGTGAATCACAATGGTGCTCAAAAGTGACGGTGTACTGCTACGACTAGCAATGAAATTCCTCCGACTTGCGACCTATATATATATAGTCATCGGTGTCTTAGATTTGATTCGTAAATGACATGTGATATGTCTCGTGTACGGTGATATCCATTCGGGTGTCTTAACATAATCCAAAATAACTTTACATAGTTATTTGTAACGTTGTTTCAAAACGGTGCCTATTTAATATTTATTTATTTGTGAAAATAATATTGTTTAATAAAAA
The DNA here is from genome assembly GCA_030686995.1 of Artemisia argyi. Lineage (NCBI taxonomy): Eukaryota > Viridiplantae > Streptophyta > Magnoliopsida > Asterales > Asteraceae > Artemisia > Artemisia argyi. The sequence continues at coordinate 149,635,420 of CM060691.1, read as the reverse complement.
TATTTATAATTAACTATTTTAAGTAAAATTTCATATTTATTTTAAAAGTTACAATATATATGTTTATATAAAAAGTTAAAATGTGTAAAGTAGTAAAGTATCCTTTTGTCAAAATTTACCCTTGACTTTAATAAAGTTACACTTTTTACCCCTTGGTCAAAAAGAATTACTTTTTAGTCCTTTTAGTACTTTTTACACTTTGTTCCTCAAACTTTTGAAAATTACAGTTTTCACCCTCAACTTCTATTAGAAATCGATAATATGATATTTAGTCCGAAAGTTTTCATGATTTGTCACTTTTAGTCCTTTAACGCGACTTTTTGCTAAAATAGTCCTTGGTTAAGTTTTCGAAAAACAAACCTTTTTACTACAATAAAAATGGTAATTATAACTTGTAGCAATCTTTAAAATATGTTTTTATACCTCTCGCTATTCTCAAACTTTTGAACCGAAATTTCCTTTTGAAAAACTCAATGGGCTCGTTAGCCCATGCTAGGCCCAAGGGTGTTTTATTTTGCTTAAAAACATTGCTCGACATTGATTTGGTTTAGGTTTAGTTTTCATAGTATACGATCGTGTATGGCTTGCTTGTTAGTTAGGTTTGGTTAAGTGTGAGTCGAAGATGTAGGTTGTCGAAAAATATTTACATATCGTACGTGTAAAAATGAAATGGCGAGGCCCTTCCTCAAGGGTGTCGAGGTAGTCATAAGTGTAATAAGTGTGATATACTAAGAAAATAATGTGCATCGTGTGAGAATCTTAAAGTGATATGCATAAAACTAGAGTAGGAATTGAAAAGGGTGATGGTAACTTACAACACCAAAATGGTGGTGAAGAGTTCGCGTGATATGAGCAAACGAGAACAAGCAAAAGTGATACCCTCTTCGTGTAGTGACCTTTATCCAATACTAGCTACCCAACTCGTATTCTTGATCCAAAACCTTGCGTGTGTGTCCTATACTCGTTCGACAGCAACCAAGAAAGAAGTAGAGAGTTTTGTGATTGAGAACTTGGTGAAACTTGAGAGTGTGAGTAAGTTAGCATTTAATGTGACTTATATAGGGTAGTAAGAGTAGTTATATGTTTGACATGGTGAGACATGTCTCTTAGTGGTCATTCTATAGGAGACAACCTTGTCTCTTGTCCTTGAATCTCTAGTCAAGTCGAGTAGTGTAGAATGGAAGAATCGATGGTTGCTTTGGATTAGTTTAAGTATAGCTAGGTTTAGTAGAGTAATAAATAATAGAATTTGTGCACATGTGGTAATTGTTGGTAGGGGAACATGGAACACTCGATCCTTTGGTTATCAGCCGATTTGGATATCTAGGTGAACATTGTGATTGTCCAATGGTTTGGCGGCTACAAATGGTGGCTCAATGTCGCATGATACAAGGTCAATGAGAGGTTACATGTTTGTGTTGTGTGAGTAGGGAACCATAGAGAAAACATGTGTAATATTCATGTTGTGCACCATCTTATTCGTGTGAGTAGCATGCAGCACAAAGGAAAGTAACAACCATAAGGGCTTGTGCAAAAACTCGGCCCAAGTGCATCATAGAAATCAAAAGAGAACCGTGTGGGCTTGTGATGGTGTTTGGCCCAAATAAACATAGAAATAGAGATTGGTTGTTGGGTTTGTTGTGGTATACAACCCATAGCAAAAGAATAATATGGGGTGGGCTTAGGTTGATGATCGGCCCAAAAATAACGAGGTATCGGTGACTAGTATAATCGTGACTTTAGTTTCGGTATCGGTGTCGATTCGTGGAAACCATGAAAATATGAACGGTGTCGTTCATACGTATATATATACTTATATATACATAGTGATAATAGTTCGTAATAATTAATATATATTTCGTTACATATATATTAATAATATATTGGTGTCCAATCAGGGTGTCGGGTCGCAAGTAGGAGTTACCGGTGTTAACCTCATTGTGTGGCATCTAAGAGTGACAATCAGGTGATACCTGGTGACAAACATAGGGTGACCAAAATAATCAGGTGTCAAACAAACGGTGATCAAAATAATCGGGTGTCAAACAAACGGTGTCTCATATAAAAAAATTTTCAAATTAGCCTGCAAAAATGGCTTAGTTTAGAATAGTGTCAAAAATTAGCATTAATAAATGACCTGGGATTTTACGGAGTATTACACTTCATAACACACTTAGATTTTGGGGACCTCCTCTTATAAAACTCTGAAAATTTTAATGAATGATAACTCTTTTTTATAAAATGTCTCTTTTCGAGTCATTTTCTATTACTGTATCTGTGATCCATGAGGTAATACCCCAGATCCAAATTCTGCTGCGATCTATGAAAATGGGGGTATTACAGATTGGTATTAGAGCTTCAGTTGTAGAGAATAATTTCTAAACCTAAACTACAACTACTTTTCCCAATACCCGAGAAAGTCCTTTGTTGGGTCTGAAACTGCTGCTGAGTGAAACTGCTGCTATAAGTGAAACTGCTGCTAGTGGTAATGATTCTGCTGCTAATGTCAAAGTGCTGCTAAGGTTAAATGCTGCTGACAGAATCTACTGCTGATGGGATAAGGATGTATACGGGTTAGATAAATACAGAATAGATTGTGTAAATATTATATTTATCTAGAATATACTTATCGTGTAGAGAAAGGTATTGTAAACCTAGTTGGATTCCTTAATCTATAAAAGGAGGATCCTAGGGTTAGTTTATGTACGTATCATTATTCACTTCAAGGTTGTAAAACCCTAGCATTGTTGAGTGCTCGTATTAATAATATTGAAGTGTTGAAAGAGTATCATTATTCTTCTTAAGTTAAGCTTTTACATTCCGCATATTAGCTTAAGTGTTTAATCAAGTTAACTTCTATACAAGATCGTTTAAGCTCAACTGGGATCAACAAGTGGTATCAGAGCTTGTGATCTAGAAGTTATTATCAAGAAGATTTTGTTTCTTAAGAGTTTGCTGTTCCAAATCTACTGCTAAGATGGGTGATGAAACTCATATGGTGACTGCTTCAAGGGTACCCATGCTGAATCCTTCTGAGTATGAGCTTTGGAAGAGAAGGATCAGATAGTACATTCGCATGATTGATTTCAACATGTGAAATGTGATTGTTAATGGTGATTCTGTACCTGAGAAGAGTGCTGATGGGATGGAGATACCAATTAAGTCTGCTGAAGCCAACACAGTAAGGAAGATGGAAATCAAAGCACATAGTATTCTCTTAATGGGAATACCTAATGAATTCCAAATGGACTTTGATGACTGTGAATCTGGAAAAGAATTGATGGATGCTGTTGAATTCAGGTTTGGAGGGAATGATGCTACTAAGAAATCAAGGAAAAACATGCTGAAGCATCAGTTTGAGAATTTTACTTCTGAAAGTGGAGAGAAGATAATTGGCACATACAACAGGCTAAACCAACTTGTTAGTCATCTAAAGCTTGTTGGCTATTTGGTTCCACAAGAAGATGTAAACCTAAAGTTTCTTAGAAGTCTTGCACCTGAATGGAGTATGCACACAGTTGTGTGGAGGAATAAGCCTGATTTTGAAACTATGAAGTTGGAGAGTCTCTACAACAATTTAAGAGTGTATGAATCAGAACTATCTACCTCTTCTACTTCATCTTCTGGTACTCAAAATCTTGCCTTTGTATCCTCTAAAGGAAAAGGATCTCAAGAATCTCACTCTGCTACTCATTCTACTGCTTATGGAGTATCTGCTGCTGATGGATCTGCTGCTAGCTCAAATGATAAGATCTCTACCAGTGATATTGCTTTGTGTGCATTCTTGGCTGAGCTCACAACTACTATAAGGTCACATGTCACTAATCAAGACTTGGATTATACTGATCCTAATGATCTTGAAGAAATTGATCTTAAATGGCAAATGGCTATGTTGACCTTGAGGGCAAGAAAGTTTTTGAAGAAGACTGGAAAAGAAGTCAAGTATAAAGCTAAGGACAGTCCAGGCTTTGAAAAATCAAAGATAGAGTGCTACAATTGCAATAGGAAGGGACATTTTGCCAGAGAGTGTAGAGCTCCAAAGAAGAATGCTGATGCTACAAAGAAGGTTACTGAAGAATCAAAGACTGCACTGGTATCTTGTGATGGACTGGGAGATTATGATTGGAGTGATATGGCGGAAGAAGAACCAAATTTCTCTTTGGTAGCTGTTGCTCAACCCAAGGTGCAGAACTTTGCGCTTATGGCCTATGGTTCATCATCAGGATCTGACTCTGAGGTATCAAATGATTCAGACTTATCTGTGTGTTCTTTTAAATCTTGTGCTGACACTATAGAAGAACTTAAGTCTAGGAATGAGAGTTTAAATAGAGAAATTGAACACCTAAAACTTGATAACTTAGGTTACAAAGTAGGTATTCAAAATGTTGAAAGGAGGTTAGAATATCTCAAAGAGTGTGAGAAGGAATATGTAGATCAACTTAATCTCAGAGATATAGAAATTTTTAAGAAAAACAGTGAAGTAGAAGTTCTTAAAAATAAGTTAGAAGAAGCTGAAAAAGAAAAAGAGGAAGCTCTTGCTGAAAAAGATAAACATGTAGTAAGAGTACAAAAACAACAATATGCTTCTGATTTGGTTCATAAATCTATAGAGAATAACTTGATGAGAAAAGGTAGTGGAATTGGGTATAATGAAGTGGCTCCTCCAGCCAAAAGTGCTTTTGCTCCACCAGGAAAAGAACTATCCTTCATTAGTGAGCTAAATATTGAAAAACCTGTAGGTGAATGCAGCACAAGTGTTAATGAAACACCTAAGGTTGAGGCTAGAAAATTTCCTGAAGCTCCTATTATAGAAGATTGGTATTCTGATAGTGATAGTGATGAGGAACAGGTTAAACCAGAACAAAGTGTGAAAAAGGAAGAAATTCCTACAAAGTATAAACCTAAAATTGAACAGGTTAAGTTTGTCAAACCTGTGTTAGGAAATAACTTCTCTAGGAAAATGGTAGAGTACAATGAGGTACCTAGAGAACAGATGGAAAGGTTCAATAATAAGCCTAGGGGTAACCAGAGAAACTTCAACAACCTAGTTTCACACAGATTAGGTAATCAGTTTCAATTACAAAAGAAGGCTTGTTATAAGTGTGGTAGCTTTGACCACTTGATTGTTAGATGTCCTGAACACCAAAAGCCTGTTTGGAATCAATACACTAGGGTGAATCATAAATATGTAACTAAACAAACTCACCCACATCCTAATAGAAATATGGTTCCAAGAGCTATTTTATTGAGATCTGGTGCAACTAGATCTATTTATGCTGCTAAATCAAATGGTGTTTTCAAAACCACAACTGGTTCTTCTACTGGCTCTACTGCTAGTAAGCATTCTACTGCTAGTATGCACTCTGCTGCTAGTAAGCAACCTGCTGCTAGTACAAAACTTTCTATTTCTGGGCCAAAAGTTTTGACAAATACAGTTGTTGGTAATCACTTTTATGCTGTTAAGGCCTCAGCTTGCTGGACTTGGAAACCAAAAACTATTGGTTCAAATTCTGTTTCCAAGAATAGTAGTGCATCAAGTGATTTAAAGAAATTTGATTATGTTGATGCACAGGGCAGATCCAAGTCAGTAATGGCTTGGGTCGTCAAGAGGAACTAATGTTTCTACTTTTCATGTCCAGGCCAATCTACTGGATGAGCTTAAGGATATGGTTATTGTTGACAGTGGATGTTCTAGACACATGACAGGAGATGAGTCTCAACTTGAAGACTTTGAGGCTTTTGATGGTGGTTATGTTGCTTTTGGGAATGATCCAAAAGGTGGAAAGATTGTTGGAAGAGGAACTCTAAAAACTGGAAATTTGGACTTTGAGAAGGTGTTTCTTGTGAAAGGACTTAAGTTTAACCTCTTTAGTGTCTCACAAATGTGTGACAAAAAGAACTTTGTTCTTTTTATAGACACTGAGTGTATGATCCTTTCTCCTGACTATCAGTTGCCAGATGACAAATCTGTGCTTTTGAAGGTCCCTAGAAATGAGAATATATACAGTGACCATATTAAGAACATTGTTCCTAAGAGGGCTTTGACTTGTCTAATTGCAAAGGCCACTGTTGATGAGTCCAAATTATGGCATAGGAGATTGGGACATCTGAACTACAAGACCATGAACAAATTGGTAAAAGGAAATCTGGTCAGAGGAATGCCAACAAAGACTTTTGAGAATTGTGAAACTTGTGTTGCCTGTCAAAAGGGTAAACAACACAAAGTTTCATTCAAGTCCAAAACTGTGAACACAAATACTGAGCCATTACATCTACTGCACATGGACTTATTTGGGCCTGTATTTGTCAAAAGCTTAAACAAGAAGTCATATTGTCTTGTTATCACTGATGACTTTAGCAGGTTTACTTGGGTATTCTTTCTAGCCACAAAAGATGAAACTCCAGAAATACTCAAGGCATTTATTACAAGAGTTGAAAACCTGTACAATCACAAGGTGAAGATAATCAGATGTGACAATGGTACTGAGTTCAAGAACAGTGTGATGAATCAATTCTATGTGGGGAAAGGAATTCTTAGACAATATAGTGTAGCAAGAACTCCAAAACAGAATGGTGTTGCAGAAAGAAGAAACAGGACACTTATTGAGGCTGCAAGAACAATGTTATCTGATTCAAAACTACCTATTCCTTTTTGGGCTGAAGCTGTGAACACTGCATGCTTTGTGCAGAACAGAAGTAAGGTAGTCAAGCCTCATAATAAGACTCCATATGAATTATTTCATGGAAAGAAGCCACTGATTGATTTTCTCAAACCATTTGGATGTCTTGTTACAATTTTGAACACTAAGGATCAGCTAGGCAAATTTGATGAAAAAGCTGATGAAGGAAATTTGGTTGGTTACTCTGTAATTAGTAAAGCTTTCAGAGTATACAACAAGAGAACCAAACATGTAGAGGAGAATTTGCATATCAAATTTTCTGAGAACACATCTAATCCTGAGGGAAAAGGACCAGAATGGCTGTTTAATGTTGATATGCTTACCAAAACAATGAACTATGTACCAGTTATTGCCAGGGTTGAAAAACCACAAGAAGAATTTGTTTTGGTTGAGAAATTAAAGGTTGGTCCTACTCTACTACCCTTTCAGACTGATCTAGGTCCTAAAGAAGATGTTGTTACTCAAGAAAAATCTAAGGAAACTGAAGAAGGCATTGAAATACCTATTGAAGCAGAAAAAGAAACTAATGGGGTTCCCAAAGTAGTTATTGATGTCTCTCCTACAAAACCAGAAGACTCTGCTGCTGACTCACCAGACTCTACTGCTAGGACAAAAGATACAACTACTGCTCCACCACATTCTGCTTCCAAGCCTACTAACTCTACTGCTACTTCAATGTTTCCTAATTTGGACTCTCAGGGTAGACCTATTGCTGATTCTATCTATCCTGATGATCCAAATATGCCTCCTCTTGAGAATTTTTATTATGACACAGATGATGATGTACTTGATGGTCAGTTATTTGGAGCTGCTGCAGATTTTCCTAATTTGGAACTCAATATTCCTGTTAGTCCCACAACTACCACAAGAGTACACAAGGATCATCCCAAAGATCAAATTGTAAGTGATCCACAATCATCTATTCAAACTAGGCAGATGACTAAAGCACTGAAAGATCTTCAACATCAAAGTTTCTTTGCCAGATCTCTGCATCAAAGAAATAGTCATAAAGATCTTCAAAATTGCCTGTTTGCATGTTTTCTTTCTCAAATTGAACCCAAAAACACTTACAAAGCCTTACAAGAAGCAAGTTGGGTGGAAGCAATGCAAAATGAGCTTCTACAATTTAAGTTGCAAGAAGTTTGGACCTTGGTTGAACTGCCAAATGGAAAAAGAGTGATTGGCACAAAATGGGTTTTCAGATGCAAAAGAGATGAGAGAGGAATTGTCATAAGGAATAAGGCAAGGTTAGTAGCACAGGGATACACACAACAAGAAGGCCTTGATTATGATGAGGTATTTGCTCCAGTGGCAAGAATAGAAGCAATTAGAATATTCTTGGCTTATGCTTCATACAAAGATTTTGTAGTGTATCAAATGGATGTGAAAAGTGCTTTTCTGTATGGGACCATTACAGAAGAGGTTTATGTGTCTCAACCACCAGGCTTTGAAGACCCTGATCATCCTGACAAAGTTTACAAGGTAAATAGAGCAATATATGGCCTACATCAAGCTCCTAGAGCTTGGTATGACACTTTGTCAACATACTTGCTAGAATCTGGGTTTAGCAGAGGAAAGATTGATAAAACTCTGTTTCTCAAAAGACAAAAGGATGATATTTTGCTGGTTCAAATCTATGTTGATGACATCATCTTTGGGTCTACAAACAAAGCTATGTGTGTTAGTTTTGAGAAGCTTATGAAGGATAAGTTTGCTATGAGTTCAATGGGAGAACTCACCTTCTTCTTAGGTCTGCAAGTTACACAGAAAGAAAATGGTATATTTATCAGTCAGGATAAGTATGTCAATGATATTTTGAAGAAATTTGGTTTTGAAGATGCTAAACCTGCCAATACTACCATGGAAACCAATAAACCATTGCTGAAGGATGAATATGGAAAGGAAGTGGATATACACTTGTACAGGTCTATGATTGGCTCATTCATGTATCTTACAGCATCAAGGCCTGATATCATGTTTGCTGTGTGTGCCTGTGCAAGATTTCAAGTGTGTCCCAAGGAAACACATCTCAATGCAGTGAAGAGAATTTTTAGATATCTGAGGCATCAACCAAAATTGGGCCTTTGGTATCCTAAGGATTCACCATTTGATTTGGTCTCCTATTCAGATAGTGACTATGCTGGAGCTTCTTTGGATAGAAGTATACAACAGGGGGTTGTCAATTTCTAGGAAGCAGATTGGTGTCATGGCAATGCAAGAAGCAAACAGTGGTGGCTAATTCTACAACTGAAGCTGAGTATGTGGCTGCATCAAGTTGTTGTGGACAAGTTCTATGGATGCAGAATCAATTATTGGATTATGGGTACAATTTCATGAATACGATAACAACAGCACACTTTGCATAATTAAAAATCCTATTTTTCATTCTAAAACAAAACATATTGAGATAAGACATCATTTTATCAGGGATTGCTATGAAAAGAAGTTGATCCAAATTGTTAAAGTTCATACTGATAACAATGTTGCTGATCTTCTCACTAAACACTTTGATGTGGGGAGGTTTCAATTTTTGATTGCAAACATTGGTATGATAAATCTTTGAAAAACTTATCTCTTTGTTTTTGTACAAGTGTGTAAAGGAATTGTGCTGCTTGTTACTCTGCTGCTTATTTTAAAGCATATGTTTGTGATGGAATGTACTATGCTGCTATTTCTAACTCTACTGCTAGTACATATGTTTGTTTGCTTTGTGGTGTTTGGTCTAATATTGTGCAGGAATAAGTCTAAATGATGATTTGCAATAACAATATTATGACAACAAAAGAAGAACATCTGTCATTCATCATTCATCAAGTTCAAAAGTTCATACATCAAAAGAGAAATTACAAAGACTACTTCTGAAACCACAAAAGTGTGCAACAATCTAAGATGAATTAAAGACTACAAGCACTACTTCCTAGGGCATGGAAGTCCAAGAACAATTTTTCTTTCTTTAGGGAGAGGAGAGTTTATCTTCCTTGTCTTCTTTTTCTTGGTGGATTTCTTTGGTCGTGGCCTTGATGACTGAGGCCTCTCAGGAGTGGAAGGTGGTTCATTTGGAGGCTCATCCTCATCTGATGATGTGTAGATGAAAGGGGAAACAAGCTCCCTTGGGGATGGTTGCCTGACAGGGATCCACGCTGGGTCTTCTGATGATTCTGAAGACGATGGTGATTTTGGGGACATCACAGCTTTACCCCTGGATGTGTTTGGGGTTTGATTTAAATGCAGAAGATCTTTGAACACAGGGAGATCATGCTTTCTCTTTTTGGCTTGCTCTTTGGTTCTACAACCATCATGAGGAGGACGGAAGGGCGGCACATATGTTTCAAATGGGGTTTCATCTTCAGATGATGAATCGGAAGAGATATTGATGATTTCGGGTGTTGATTTCATGATTATTTGATTTGATTTGGGTTAATTGAAGTTTTGATTTGGTTGATTGGCGTTTTGATTGCGATTAGGGTTTGATTGTGGTAAATTAGGGAAAAGATTTAGTCCGTTTTTATAAGGATTACGGAATATCATCACATTAATTGCTGAGGATTCTTGACTTTTTGACCAAGCTTATTTTGTCAACTCTGCTGCTAAATTATTTCACTCTGCTGCTAGTTATATAACTTTGCTGCTAGTGTTATTGTGCTGCTACGGTTGAAAGTGTGAGGGTGGTTTGTGTAACTTCTTCAATCAGTTTAAAACCTAATTGATCTTTCTAATTGGTTTTCTTATATTTCAAATCGAAGTTATCACAAACCCTAACACTCCATTTTTCTCAAAGTCAATTATCCCCAATTTCCCTAAACCCTAACTCATGGATTGCGTTCGTACCTGGGCAAAGCAACACAACAGTGTGGTCGTTTTGGATGCCGAATCAGTTAATGAAGATTTCACAGACATGGTAAAATTTTTGAATGCTACTTCTCTTAGGTATGCACTCACTGTGAATCCTACTATATTTGCTTCCCACATCAAACAGTTTTGGCTTACCGCTAAAATCAAAACTATGAATGGGGAAAAACATGTTAGTGCCTTAGTAGATGGGCAAAAGGTTCGTGTATCTGAATCATTAATAAGAGAAACCCTTTTCTTAGATGATGAAACAGAGACCACTTGCCTGGCCAATTCTGCTATTTTTGCTGGGTTAAAAGATTTGGGATGTGAGGGGAATCATACAAATTTAAAATTTCAAAAATCTCTCCTCTGTCCTCAATACAAGTTTTTGATACATCTTCTTCTTCATTGTTTGAGTCCTAAAACTTCTGGATGGCATGAGTTTAGTACTACTATTGCTTCTGCAATGGTATGCCTAAGCAAAGGTAAACCATTCAATTTTTCAAGAATGATTTTGGAAGGGATGTTTCAAAGTATCAAAGAGTCTGGTTCATATTTGCTTTATCCAAGGTTTATACAACTCTTTGTTCAAAATCAACTTACAAAGTTTAGAGGCCATGTTGCTACCTATAATGCTCCAAAATTGGTTTCTAAAACCTTTACTTTGTTGGTTAAACATGGAAAAGGTTTTTCAGGCACAAATACAAATCTTACACCCTACATGGTGCAACTTGTGCAAAACAATCAGGGTGAAGGATCAGGAAATCCCACTGACTCCCATTACACACCCAATTTTAGTGCATCTGCTACACAACCTAAAATACTCTATACCCGTAGGAACACTAAAAAGAACACTGATCTACCTCAGGATAGTGTTAGTATGGCTGTACCAGATGAGGCTGTCCTAGGTGATGAAGAGGACATGTTGGCAAGGGCTGTCACTACTGCTTCTAGCTTAGCAGCAGAGCAGGATAGTGATAACATCATTAAGACCCAAACCAAGGCAACATCTAGAGATGATGATTCTTCTGAATCAAATTCTCAGGATGGTAACCCTAGCCAAATGGCAAATACAGGGGGCTCAGCTGATCAAACTAGGTTTGATACTGAGTTTATGTCCCAAGATTCACCTCTCGGACCAGGTTACACAGGTCAAAGTGATGAGGACAGGCCGGTGACCAATGAATTGACGGAAAACCTTGCACATGATGCCAATGTCCATGATCCACCTCTTGGACCAGGTAACACAGGTCGAAGTGATGAGACTATTATGAAACTCATTCAGGAATTGACGGTTACTTGTACCAACTTGGGGGTGAAATGTACTACATTGGATGACAAAGTTCTTAATCTTTCATTTGTTGTTGCTGATCAGGACAAGACTATCATCAAATTGCAAAAACAGATTAAGAACTTTCAGAAATCAAGATCTTCAACCTCTTTGAAAAGATTGAAGAAAGTGGGCACTTCTCAGATTGTTAGTTCTCCTGATGTCTCTACTCACTTGGAAGAGGATGCTTCCAAACCGGGGAGGAATGAAGAGGCAATGGGTTCAGGGGAGAAAAATTTGGAAAAGATTGGTGGTGCTCTGGGTATGAATGATGTAATGGTTTCAGGGGAGGTTCTAGTGATTGGTGATATGGATGTTGAAAGTCCTCAGGATGCTGGAGATTTTGTGGTTGCTGATAAATCAGGGAATGAGGTTGTTATGGAAGAGGTGATTGCTACACAAGAGAAGGTGGTAGAACAACTTACAACTTTGGAGCCTGAGCAATTAGTGAAGGCAACAGGGTTGATGGGTGAAACATTGATGAAGTTGGGAGATTTGGTGAAAAACAAAAGTCTTGACTCTGCTGCTCAAGATTCTGCTGCTCAAGAATCTACTGCTAAGGAAATTACTAACTCTGCTGCTAGTGGATCTGCTGATGCACAAGACTCTGCTGTTGGGTCTGGTGACAATGCTGCTGCTGAAGCTATGGTATTGTTGAGCAAGAAGACTACTCCATTATCAACTCCTTCTCTACCACAACAAATAACAACAACAATCAAATCATCAGCACCTAGAAAACTTGAAAAAGGGATTGTTATTAAAGAACCTGCTGCTCAACAAAAGAAGATTATTTCTTCATCTTCTACTGATAAAGGCAAGGGAAAGCAAGTTGAAAAACCAAGGATTATGTATAAGGGGATTGATTTCACTGATGTACCTTTTGAGTCTTGGCCTAAGGCATTACAAGTTAAACATCATACAGCTGCTGCACTTAGAGCACAAGAGTTGATTGATATGGAAGATCAATAGTTAGCTGAGAAAGAGGCTGAAGGCTTAAAGAGGTATGATGAATGGATAAATGAGAAGATCAGAATAGCTGCTGATATTGAACTCAATAAGCTGATCAAGATTGAAGAAAATGAAGTTCCAACTTTTAATGTGCAATCTTGGTACAGAGAGTTTACTACAAAGAAGAGAAAAGAAAATGCTACTGCTAGAAGAAAGATAAAGATATTTAAAGGTCCAACTGTTAAACAACAAAGAAAAGAATATGAAAGGTATCTAAAGAATATGGCTGGATGGACATTGGTACAGTTGAAACCTTATTCTGATAAAGAAGTTTTTGATTTATATCAACAAGCTAAGAGAAGAACAGATACTTTTTAAGATATGGGATGTGCTGAGGATTTGGAACAAATTGCTCAGATGAACAAGAAGTTGGTACCTGAAAAAGTAGCTGAAGCAGAGCATATTCAAGAAGCTGATGTTGTTAAACAGCTTGATATTGATGCAGCAAATACTATTTCTTCTGTGCAAGGTGGTAAAAGAAAAGGTGTTATTCATAAGTCATTTGCAAAGAAGAAGAGAAAGATTGGGGAAGGAAGCAGTTTTATGCCTGAAGGAGATGAGTTTAAACATGATTTTGATCATATTCCTTCTGAGCATCTAAAAGAACAATTGAAGGTTTACACTATGGTTGGCAAGATGGAAGATCCTGAAGTAGTTGATGCCAAACCATTAGGAGTTAAATATCCTATTATCAAAGTAACTACAGGATATGATGCTAACATTGGAGCATTTCATGATGTCCAGAGATCTGATGGTAAAACTCACAAGTTTCTTAGATTTCAACAGATGCTATACTACTTTGATAGAGAGGATGTTGAAGACTTGTGGAAGTTATATAAGGCAAAGTTTGGAGCTGAGAAGTTTGATGGTAAAAAGTATGAGATAGATAAAATTGATCACATCATAACTATGACTGATAATGTTATGTGGAGAGCTCTTAAACTTATGTTTGAACCTTCATTGGATGATTCTGAATGGACAGAGATAGTAGAATACAAAGTAAGAAAATGGAGACTCTTTCAAGATTCTAGAGTTCATGTACTAGAAATTGGACCAATTACTTTGTATATGCTAGCTGAAATGGATTACCCAGTGGTAAGATACTGGAATATTGTCAATCAGATGGTTAATGGTGATAAATCACTTAAGTTGCAGAAAGACAATGATTCTGATGATCAAGCATTCAATTTGCTGTCAAAGTATAAGAAGATATTTGATCAACTGAATTCTCAAGAGTTGAAGTGTTTGGAAGCATCCTCCTAGTGATTAGTTGTGCTTTGAAGAAACTTATTTATTTAGAAATAAATAATAAGTTTAGGGGAGGATTGTTGGTTCTGAAACTTCTGCTGAGTGAAACTGCTACTATAAGTGAAACTGCTGCTAGTGGTAATGATTCTGCTGCTAATGTCAAAGTGCTGCTGAGGTTAAATGCTGCTGACAGAATCTACTGCTGATGGGATAAGGATGTATACGGTTTAGATAAATACAGAATAGATTGTGTAAATATTATATTTATCTAGAATATACTTATCGTGTAGAGAAAGGTATTGTAAACCTAGTAGGATTCCTTAGTCTATAAAAGGAGGATCCTAGGGTTAGTTTATGTACGTATCATTATTCACTTCAAGGTTGTAAAACCCTAGCATTGTTGAATGCTCTTATTAATAATATTGAAGTGTTGAAAGAGAATCATTATTCTTCTTAAGTTAAGCTTTTACATTCCGCATATTAGCTTAAGTGTTTAATCAAGTTAACTTCTATACAAGATCGTTTAAGCTCAACTAGGATCAACATCCTTCGTGCCACTACACTCCCCAATGCCTTTTTCCCAGAGCCATAAGTGCATTAGATCTGTATAATAGGTATTCGTTAACCTATATTTTAGCTTATATTATTTTATCGGGTTGTTAGATTGTTATGCCTGCTCCCCACTACTCTACCTTTACCCCATCCAGATTACATACGGAGAATGTTCTTCCCTCTTCGAATGATTCGGATCTTAGTTTTAAAATTTTTTTTCCCAATTCCCTGGAAAGTACTAGGAATAGTATAGATACACCGTTACCCTTAGGTTCTACACAATTCGTAGATGACCCAAAATTAAAACCTATAAGAGAATTCTATACTAAGGCATCACCTATTAATCCCCCAAACAGTATTTTACACCCATCATTTCCCTCCCCTAGATTTGAGCCACACGGGTTATTTTTTCCTAGAGAACAATATATACTAGGAAACCTATCCCTACCTATATCCCTAGATATGAATCTAGACAACCCTATAACTTAGCACCCACACCTTACTTAGTAAACCCCCCACTTCATCTTGGAAATTTTAAGTCGGAGAAAATTCCACTAGGACAACTTTAGAACATCAAGAAAATTAGGTAGAGGATATTTTAAATAACTTAGATGAAATATTCCTTGACCTTATTGAGAAGATAGAAGATGGTCATGATAATAACCTAGGCACCCGACCTGTTTATAGTAGTTTAAGA
Organism: Artemisia argyi; assembly: GCA_030686995.1. Classification (NCBI taxonomy): domain Eukaryota; kingdom Viridiplantae; phylum Streptophyta; class Magnoliopsida; order Asterales; family Asteraceae; genus Artemisia; species Artemisia argyi. The sequence continues at coordinate 149,620,074 of CM060691.1, read as the reverse complement.
AACACCCTACAACAATCCCGTTTAAAGATAGCTAAATTATAGAAAAATCAAATGAGATACCACCATAAGATAGCTTTTGCCAGTTTTAGGATTTGTACATTAGAAAAGATGATTGATGATGATGAGGAATGTCATCAATCAAATCTAGGAAACATCCCAAACCCAAACCCTTATATTTTAGAAAACCTCAGAAGAAGTCCCTAAGTAGTATGCTGATGCGTGGTTTTGCAACCTTGCAAAAGGTTTTACCTCTCAAGGGATCTTGAGAAGCTTTCAATCCCCACCAAGCAGTGTACCTGACCGATGTAGTATAGTGTAGTGGAAAGTACCGGGGGATTGATCGTTCAACTCAAAGAATAGTGTTCACTAGGGTTAAAACTCAATTAAACTAGGTCTAGAGGTGAGGGATGATTCTTTTTGTATTTTTATATTTTATGTAAAGCAAGTAAAAATCTCGGGTTTTGGAAGAGTGGGCGGAATTAGTTGCTAGTCAACAAACCCAAATAACTACAAATGCAATAAAAATACAATAAAATGACACGAAAGTAAATGTGGAGAAAAATAATAATAAGAGAAATGTGTTTACTTAGATTTCACTACTCCCTAGCTATCTTTTACTAGTTGATTAGTTTGTTACAATTGCATGGATGACGGGTTATATTCCTTAATACCATTCGTAGGACCGTATACGATCTTCCCTAACTCTATAAGCTTCTACTTCTTCCAATGTCGAGCCGACTAATAGCTCCTAACATGACCTCCTTAGTAGTTACTTATGCATTAAATATAACCAATTAATCATAGTACACATTCGATCATGTTTCTTAAGACGTTCAAGTATGTTACCAATTGGAAGTCTGCCAGTTTTCTTAAGCCTAACATCGATATCATTCATCCATACAATTATAAACAAACAACCAACCAATAATCAATAACTAGGTTTCATTACATCTAAGCAAACACAAAGAAAACCTAGCCTAGCATGTTAAAGAGAAGACAAGCATAAGATAGAATCAAACAACACATAAACATATTGAATGATTATTGGAAAACTTGTATTCAATCAAACATGGATGAAACAAGGGTTTGGAACCCTTAAAAGTAAAGTAAAAATCGTGCTAGGGCTTCTCCAAAACTATCCCAAAGTTCTCCTCCTTTCACAAATGAAAAATAGAAAACTATATATAGATTTTTGGGTCGGACGGCGTCATGTGTAAATCCTGACGCCGTCAACTCGCCGCCATAAAACTCCATATATTGCCTAGATCCAGGTCTGACGCCGTTATGTGTTAATCTTCTCATGGCCGTCACATGTAATTTACTCTTGACGGCCTTGGTGACGACGTCATGTGTAAAATCCCAAAAACATTCTGGCGCGTCTCGTTATACTTTTTATCCACCTCTTTGCCATAACGTGACACCGTCACCTCCAAAGAGTGATGCCGTCAAGCACTGTTTCCAGCTTGATTTGGAGACTTTGCCGTTTTCTTCATTTTTAGCTTCAAAAATGTCTAAAATGTTTCCTTTTCCAGATTTATTCTCCAAAGTACCTAAAATGACAATGAACGATTTAGGGCAATATTTTATCAAATAATCTCGACTTTGGGCTTAAATGACCCCCTAAAAGTGGTACACTTTTCATCTTATCATATGCCTTTATAACTTTAGGAGTTTTGCCCAAGAATAATACCCTAATACTTATAGGATATGTAAGATAGGAAATCAATAATATAAGTTATGCCTTAGATACCTCTTACTCTCACTTCCTAGTGCCTCTTACTTTAGGATAACCTAGCTAACCTAGGATTAGGTATGCCTGTTCTTGATTACCCTAGGTCATCCCAAACCTTATAGGAACCCCTAAAAATTTAGATATATCTCGTAAAATATAACAAGTTGGGTACTTGTTATAACCTACCTTAAACCCTTACCCCATTATAACCTCTATGAACTTAGGATGAACCATCCCGATGCCTTAGATTCATAGATTCTCAAAACTCTTAAACCTTAACTCGTTTGGGTTTCGATTTTAAACCCAAAAACTTACTGAGAGCCGTCTTGTAAGGGTACTTATTCTTGAACTTTAGGCATTTTAGGGAAGCCTAAAGTGTCATTCTATAGAGTCCGTTCCCTATTCCCATTTTCTATCTTTAGGCAATCTACCTAAAATCCCTATCCTCTTAAATCTAACAACAAGACATTTGGCATAAATAGCGACACTTGTTAAAAACAAGTTATTTATGACCTTATATAGTTGTAACTTCCACTCCCGTTAATCCGTTATTTCATGATATTATATGTCCTGAATAACAACTTCCCTCGAACTTCATCTCTTTTCCACCTCCTAAAAACCAAATCCCTTAAAAATACTCCCTTATCATTTCATATGATAGTAATGATGAGAATTCTTATTCTACATCCTAGAGATCTAAATTCTTTCCAAATTCAGTATCCCTAGCCCTCACTACTTCCTTAGCCTCCTTTAGTCATCTTTTCTTAGCCTTCTTTCCCAATATTCCCTCTTTACACCTCTAAATTACTATGATTCCTGAAATAGTTATTCCCTCTTAGAAAACCCAAATTACACACTCTAGGATTCCCATACTTGAGGTTAGAAATAATTCTAGGATGCCCTTAGATAAACATAAGAATAGACATAGGATATTTTGAATAGGCTATCTCTAAGAAATCATTGAGGATATAGACACTACAAGAAAACAAACCTAATGCAACACTTAAATAGCAACACTTTAAAAAAATGTTGCATTTTAAACAACATTGATTATAAAGCAACATTTAAAAGAGAAGTGTTGCATCCTAATAACTAATGCAACATTTTTTCAAAGTGTTGCAAATGTAATTAGAAAAAGCCAACATGTTTGATAAGTAATGCAACACTTTTTAAAGTTTTGCAAAAATTCTTATAGAAAGGTATAACACGAAGGATGATAACACATCATTTTAATAAGCTTTCATACTTTTAGTATTGTTAACACAAAGACTAATATATTTTAACCAAAAAATTTTTTTCCCAGTGTTTTGAAACCGGGTCGAATCGGCCGGGTTACCCGGTTCGACCGGTTCTGGCAAAAAAAACGGGTAAAAAAACCTGAGTTTCTAAAACGAGTTAACCAGTTAGACCGCCTGGTTTTGAGTGACCCGGGTCAACCCGGTTCTCGAATTCCGGTCTGGTTTCATTTTTTCAAAATTGTTTAATAAAAACCCGGGTTGACCCGGAGGTTGAAATGGTCGACCCGGCGGTCGAACCTGTTGACCTAGTCAAAAAAATAAAAAAATGATAATTTGAAAACCGGGTTGACCCGCCGGTCAAATCGGTTAACCCCGTACCCGGTGACTCGACCGGGTCGATTTCAAACCCGGTTTTCAAAACATTGATTTTTTCCAACTCTTGTTACGGCATAGAAAAATGTAACTTTTTTTATAAAGAGAAAAAAATTCCAAGATTTTGTAATATACTTTATAGTCCAATTAATTTAAAAAGTATTTAAACAATGTCTCCAAATTTTATAAAGAACAAGCAAGAAACTAAAACCTAACCCACTCAATTGTCCGCCCAAAATCCTAATTCTTAAATTGATGGCGCCCTTTTTAATCATCAAAACCTTTTAACATTCTTTAAAATTTTTAAAAGAGTTAATTCTTTCTTTACCCCAAAGGTACAATTGTATATACCCCATATGCCCAAAAAAAATCCAACTTCCCCAAATACCCCATGGGTAACTTTCTCCCAATAATTCTTGGGCAACTGTCTCAAAATTGTGACACGTGTCCTTTTGATTGTCCCTACATAGTACTAGTTACCCATTATTTATATAAAACAAAAATACCAAAAATACCCCCATTATTATATAAAAAACTCTCTCTCTCTCTCTCACCACACATTCACCTCATCTTCATCTCTCACTCACAGGCACCACCTTCCACTGCCGTCACCACTACCACTAGCAGATTGACACCATAACCACCCCATTGCTCGATCTGACACCATCACCATCACCATCACCACCTCGTTGCTCGAACTAGCAAATCCGACACCATCACCATTATCTCCCCGTTGCTCGACAACCACACACCACACAAAACCACACACCAACAGATCCGACACCAACACAATGTTTCACCTACTTGTACATCACGCTTCACCACTTGTACATTGGATTTGCCTCCATTTTCACCACTATGTGACAAGATGATGTTGATACAGTGATATATATAATTATATCAATTGGTTATTTTTTTAAACTTTAAACTTTTGTAAGGTAGCCATTTTTTTTAGATCTGAGATGTAAATAATAGGCATAGTTGTTTTATTAAAAAAAAAGAAAAAAAAAAGGTGAATGACATAGATTCTGTGTTTGGTTTTGGTGGACAGTTTGGAATTAGTGAAAGAATAATTGTTAAAGAAAGAATGAATGAAAGCAATGGTTTATTTTAAAGATGGAGATGAGATGATAAAAGTGATGGTTTGTGTGTGATAGTGATGGATTTTTTGTTTTGTGACACATGGTCAGCCAATACGGTACAGATTCTTCCATACTTCATCTACTTTGTAACTTCCAAATTTATTTTCTTGCGTTTTAGTTGGTAATACTCCGGAACTAAGGATGCTCTTTTTTTTTTCTTTTTTTTTTTGGTTGAAGATAAAGTTGGTATTTTGATGATGGAGTCGGATTTGAGTGAGGTACCATAAGTGTTTATTTTAAATGGTGTTAGCGGTGGCGTTGAAATGGTGTTAGCAGTGGTTCTGATGATTGGGGTGGTGGGTGCTTGCCACAGCTGTTGATGTTAAGTAGATGAGTACTCAGTGATTTATGTTAGATACGATAGATTTTTTGTTTTGAAAAAAAAAGTTGGCCGGAATAAATGGGTGTTCCCGGAATATATGGGTGGTGGTGGTGGTCGGAGTTGTTGGTGGTGGCCGGAGTGGGTAGGGATCGCCGAAGTAATAAAAATGATCAGAGTTGGTGGCGGTGACCAGAGTGAGTAGGGGTTGCCGGAGTAATAAAAAAACAAATGTGAAGGTATATGTGTAATTTACTATAAAATAATATAAAAAATACTTTACTTTTTAGCTAAAAGACAAAATAGTAAAGTTGCCCAAGAAAGTAGGTCCCAGTTGCCCAAGAAATTAGTGGGGTTAGTTGTACTTTGCAAGTACAAAGTGGGGACAACCAAAGGGACACTTGTCAAAATTTTGGGAGGTTTGCCCAAGATTTCTTAGGAGAGAGTCGCCCATGAGGTATTTGGAGAAGTGGGAAATTTTTGGGCCATATAAGGTACACACATGTGTAGAGGTATTTAAAAAATTTTCTCTTTTTAAATCCCTCCTAAACCTTACGGATTTCTTTTTCCCCTAATATAATTTCCCTCCAAGTGTATTAATTGATAGATTTTAGCCATCAACACTTACAAAGTTCATCCCTTAATCCCTGCTCGAATGTTCTTCCACCGTATCTAGTTTACACCGACAAGCAACAGGTAATTAATTCATCTCTAAGTATCATGAAATGTATTATTTTAGAAATTGCATACAAAATACCAATTTCATTATAGCAGATGTTGAATGCGGAGTATCAATTTCTTTAATGCCAATGTTTCTTAGCTCTTTGCAATCTTATTTGTTTCTCTACATTGATTATATTTTTTGAACACCAAGTGTTTGATTAAAATCCCCAAAAGGAGAATTAGTACTATGGACTGCACAAGGTCACAAATGTTTGTTACAGTAGTTTCTAGTATTGCTTTTTGATTAATAAACAAACTTGTTAGATTCTTGAAACTTATCTTGGTTTGTACTGCTGTTACAGTTTGTCCATTTTCGTTTGTATTGCTATTTGTGAGTCCTTGTAATGTCCTTGTTTGGTTCTCAATTTCCTTAATTTTCTTGATTGAGGAGCTGGGGTGTCATGTGTTGTATTTGTTTGCTTGTAGCATTAATATATCATGTTGCCTTTCAAAAAAAAAAGTTTATTACTGTTTTCATTAGGCTGAAATTATGGTTGTATGTTGAAAATCAAATATAGCAGTTTGTGCAAACAAGAAGTATAACCATTGATAGTGTATAATTATATTGATTTGTTTATACTTTATTGTGTATGTCTTTTGCAGTTAGGAGTGCTCTGGTAATATTGATATAGATATAATTCTTATATACTCTCTTCAATGATCATATTATTTTAAGTATTTTACATGGCATGCTAATGGATATACTAGTAGTAGTACTATTAAGAATAGTTCACTAGACAAATGTAATAAGCAAAGGTAATTGGGGATTATAATAAGTAGTTCAATAGTTTGTTACGCTTTAGTTTGACATTCCTTTATATAGTCTGCATTGTAAAGTATTAGTACAAATATGATCAAGTAGCTTCAGTGTCAATTAGCTAAAAGTTATTAGTATTTATCTAACAACTGATAGTAAATATCGGCCTTGAAATATACCGTAAAATGTTTTACTATTCTACTAGTCTTGAAATAGTTTTGTATATGTTTTATGTTTTCTTTTTTTTGTTTTTTGCTCGAGTGTAATTTGTAAGTTAGGGTCTTGGACTAAAGTTTGTGATAGGAGATAAATGAAGCTTTTTTGATAATATCAGAAACCGTAAGTGATATGGACTTTAAAAGAGTAAACACTAATAACCGTAAGTGATATGGTCATTATATTTATGTAGTGATTACAATTATAAAATGGATGTGGATAACTTATGTTGTATGGCGAGAGTGGCTCAACACTAACTGTTGGAATAATTCTGTTAAAATGAGAATCAAAAGTGCATTGCAGTCAATTTAGTGAGTCTACAGGTACCTGATTTAGTGAGTTGAGATTCTTACATAGTGACAATGTTACAATCATTGGTCAAGATATGAGATATGTTATTATAATAATCATAGTGGTACAAATGAATTTGCTTGTAAGTAATGGGTAACATTCATTTGGGTCTTGGGTTATAGTAGGGGCCTATACAATGTGGGACATTCTCTGGTCTCTTGTGCTATGTCGTGTACCTTCAAATGGTCTAGAAAGGATCACTTCTATTGTGCTACGACTCATATCAATATGATGTTTAATGTTGGTGCTGGACTTTTATACAGTTAGTGATGGGAAACAAAGGAATGCACAATCAAGGTGCCCAAAAAATTATAACTGATTATGAGAGGAGTAAAATGTTGAGGGTCCAGGAGAACCAACAAAGATTACGAGAGTTGGGAGTTAAAAATATTGCCAAGTCTTTGACAAGTTTGGTAGTAGCTGAAAATACAAAGAAAAGGAAAAAGAAAGCCAAGGTTACCAATGACAAAGATGTAGAGTATAATCCTGAAGAATCTAGTGATACCGAGGAGAATTATCAAGAAGTTGCTACACATGTTACAGCTCCCAAAAAGGTAACCAAATTAGAAATCTTTTATTGTGATAAATTTCTGTAACTTTTCTCTCTATGATAAATTTTAATGTGTCACAGATACAGCGTCGACAATATATTGCGCCAATGTCCATGAATAGATTTGCTAATTTTTCAAAGCAACGGGTTTGTGCTTCGAATGTCTCTCGTGTCATACCGTGTGTCGATGGTGAAAAAAATGGAAAGATTGTGGATTCAAATGGAGAAAAAAGGAATCAACCAAAGGCTGGAATTACCATGGGTGAACTGATCTTAAATAAAAAAGGGTCACTAAGAAAACAATCGGGACTGGAACATAATTTAATAAAAACTAATACTTTGACAACGAGCGTAAGTGGACCTAGGAGAAAACTATTTTCTGTTGACGAGGATGAATGGGAGAATACCATGAGATCTCAAGGTATGTATGTATCATTTGTATAAAGAGTTTATTTAACAAATGAAACGATATTTTGTAGATCTGTTTTTCATATCTATGCTTTTCTATGGTTATAGATATGAATGAAGTTGACAAAGAACATGATGGTGCCCACGATGAAGAGAATGAAGAGATAGAGAATGCAATATTTGAAAGTATTCAAAATGGACTCGAAGGGGAGGATGTGAGGTCTCTAGGTAATGCACTTAGTTTTTGGAACTTCTGTCTTTCATTTTCTACCTTGTTTTGGTCTAAATCTAATAAAATTTCAAAACAGTCTACTTTAAGGGTGTGTTTGGCATAAGCCTTGATTGTAGGTTTTGGCCAATCTTAGTTTTAGAATCAACTTGAATAAGCTTTTAATTTCTAGTTAGCTTTTAGATCCTATAGCCTTTTCACTAGTTTTCATAAGCCTCCCCATGCTGTTTTAGAACCAACACATTCATAAGTGGTCAACAGCCTAATCCATAAGCTAATTTAGAAGCTCATAATAGCTTTTCAAGTTTTGAATTTTGGTGACTAGACAGCATATAGTATAGATTTTACATATTTTGGCTTTTCATAGATTTTAGTGCTTATTTAGAAGCTCTTATTAGGTCTGCAAGTAGGTACCCTAGGCTGTTTTACCTCAGCATACCTTATCAGCTTTTGTTTTTTGTTTTGTGCTTATTGCTTATTTAGACTTGCTTATTAGCTTTTAAGATTATCTGTACTAATATCATCCCTCTTAATATTACTCTCTTGTTGATGTTTGTTTTTTAATCATTAATATAGAAAAATAAAGACCCAAACAAAGAACCACCTACCTTGACTCAAATGTTTGAGTGCACACGGGAAAGAAAGAAGGAAATGTATATGTTGATACATATGATGACACAGCGGAGAAAATAGTAAGATAGTCCTTAATATTTCCAGTATCATTTGTGTGTTTTATTTTGGGTAAATACTTAATTTCTTAACAAAATATTGAAGGAACAAATGAAAAACTACAAGCCACCAGAAAATGAAAGTTCTCCCACAGATCCTTTTCTAGCTGTGATGAACAAAGAATATGATGGACACCGTAGACTTTTTGGTAGAGGTGTTACTAACACGTTGATAAAAAAGGTGCAAGCTAGTGGTAGTTCTAATATGGCCCCATCAGATATTGTGCAATCAAGTACAATCGGTTTAGAAGGTGATAATGGTCAACATGATGATAGGAATAGGAAGCTTGAAGAGGTTTATGAACGGAAAATCGTTGAGCTGGAGGAGGATAATGAAAAGAGACTTGAGTTGATGAGAAAGGAACTTTCTAACGAGCGTGACAAATTAGTTGAAGATGCTGTGCGAAAGATTCTAGAAAAACTACCTCCTGAAGTAGCTCGCAGGGTTTTAACATAAGTGATTTATCTCTTTTGGTAGAAGGTACGTTATATACTTATTTCAGAATACACCACCATGTTTCTTTAAGTATAGGATTTCTATCAGGTCGTTTAAGGAATTAATATCATTGAATTTAGTGGCTTTAATATAGTGTTTAATAACACCTTGTGTCACATAATGTAAGAAAATCTAATTTTATTCTTTGGTTATATATTTACCAGGTTGGTTTATTATTGCATATGGCGGAAATCAAGATTTGCAACTATCAAATGGAAGTCTTTTGAGAATACATGACGAAGAAGATTTTAGTACTATCCATTATTTTAGTGTGCAGGCTTGTGTTCATGAACTTTATGGTAGCTTGACTTTTGACAAATTTGTATTTGGAATATGATATTATTGATGACATTATATCATTTCTATGATGGAAACAATTTATGTATCCACGCATAATTAAAACATTGCCTATATTTGTAGCTTTTGAATTTTGTTGAGCATTCGGTATAAAAAGCTAAATTTAGTGTTGCCTCTAGTAGGAAAAGTGTTGCACTAGTATTGTAAAAACAAAAAAAAAAAAATGTTGTAATAGATGATGGAAAGTGTTGCACTTGATGCATAGAAGTGTTGTTATTGGTTGGTGTTGTTTAATAAGAAGTGTTGCACATATGTATCAAAAGTGTTGCAATATGAAAGTTTTGCATTCTTAAACACGAGCAACACTTTGACAAAAGTGTTGCACATTATGGCAAAAGTGTTGTTGTAGACCTAAGGCAACGGAGCCTAAGGCAGCACTTGAAAAAGTGTTGCACTAGGCATTCAGCAACATTTTTTAGGCCTAATACAACACTTTATGAGTGTTGCTTTAGCCCTATTTTGTAGTAGTGAGAAAAATAAGATTAGAAATCTTCGAGGTTTTTATTAGCTAGAAACCAAACTAGAGAAAAACCCATGCCCGATAGGTAAGAAAGACATTACAATAGGATTAATTTAATTTAAGTTAGGAATTTTACTTAATATCGAGGACATTAGAATTAGTTATAGATTAGACATAAGAAGTTTTTAAATACAATCTAGGAAACTTAGGAATAACTAAGGATTAGATTAGTAAAATACCTTAAGCCTTTAGCACCTACTCTAGTTACGGGGTAGAAAGACTAGTTAAGATTTCACTATATAAGTCCTTTTGAGGTTATAGTTTGCCTAGACCTAGTCTCATAAGTTACCCATTCCGTATTAAGATTTTCCACATACATTTTAGGATTTAGAAATTCCTAAGAATAATACACCATTAGGATAACCCAAACTTAGAATTCGAGGTTACTAGTTATAACTAAGAATAAGACATTTGAGGATTTTAGTCTACCTATACTTAGTTTCTTAGGATTTGACATTTTATTGGTTACACATTAGGAATTCTACTTAGAGTATACTATGGATGCTACCCTAACCGGATTCTAGTACCTAGGAATAATGATACCTATAGTAATAGTGATACTCGTAGTCTTAGACAACTTAGAACAAAAGACTAAATGTGAAACTCTACCTAAGTATAGTGATACTCCTAGTAAACCCTTAGACAAGATATCACCTAGCCCTTCTCCCAATATAGGATCTTCCTTACCAGTTAAGATCAATACATCACCTTTAGAACCTTAGGACTAGTTATGAAAACTAGAAGGACCTTAGGGGGAAAACAAACTTTGAAGGAATCTAGTAAATCTTAATTCCATTAGGAATACCATCTTTTCAGGTATCCTATACTCTCACTCTTCCATTTAATTCTATTCTCCCACTTCTTCTCATTCTCCCGTTTAACTCTCACTCTCCCGCCTTTTTCCACTCCCCTATTTTAAATCTCATTCTCCCTCCTTTTTCCCGCTCTCCTATTTAAATCTTACTCTCCTACCTTCCTCACTCTACCGTTTAATCCTATACTCCTATCCTTTTCCCGCTCCACCTATTCCTACTATTCTCCCACTCTTTCATACTTTCCTATTTCATCCCTTTCCTTCCCTCTTCCTCTTCACTCTTTCTTATAAAATCTATCTTTCCACTTCCTTCCATCCTTTCATTCCTCCGTCATTTTTCACTATATTTTTCCTCACTCTAAACTCTCTCCCTACCTCATCCTACAATGTTTTAAGAGTTAGAACTTGTATTTCTCGTCATATCACAAGATTCTATTAGTTAGAACTTGTAAGAATATCTATGTCGAACTTTAATCCTCATTATGTTCGACTATGATATTAAATCTCGCCTTGCAAAAGTTGTAAGAATGAGATCTTCAATGTCCATCACTCTAGTCATAACATGGGATGATACCAGGTGACTAGTTGCTAATCAGGGAGACCATAGAACTTGTCTCCACAGTGACTAGAACTTGTCTCCACCATGACTAGAACTTGTCTTCACCATGGCTGGAACTTGTCTCTAAAACATTCCCATATCACATTTCCTTAAGTTTGGTAGACTCTCTCCATTTTCCGCCGATACCCCTTAAGGATGATTTATGATGACTATCCTACTAAAATGAACTAGGACGCTCCTTCATTTTAATGAGAAAGTTATAAATCAAATGAATCATGAATTTACAAGCTCTTGCTTACAAGAATTGGGACGCCTCTACTTGTGAGTAATGAGATATAAATAAATGAGCCTAAGTATCTGGCACATGTACAAACATTTCCTACTCTGTTTATACAATTCTTTTCTTTCTCTATCACCTCTCGAATCATCAACTCGTTCATCTTTTACCCTACGTTTAACAAAATCTTGTGACGAGATTTTCCCCAAGGGAGTAAGAGTATAACAACCCACAAAAACTCATCACTATCATTTCCACTACAAATACCTATGTCAGGTATTTCACAAGTAAATTTTTGCTTTTTATGTGCATTCATTACCTGCATGACTCTCTAGACTTGCTCACGTATCTACACAAGCCAAATATCTCTACCCACACATCCTATAAACCTCTGGTATGTCAAGCATAAGATCACAACAACTCCACAATAAGTTATCTACCAACCTAACACACTAAACATATCACAATATCCTAATAAACCCTAATTAAGCCCTAATCAGGCCTACGTGTTTACAAAACCCTAATTGCTTATCTAAACCAATTTGAAAGTATTCAAGGCTTATGTATGAGTTACCTTAGGAACAATAGGATATCTTAGCACCCTTATACCCTAATATAAACCCTTAGAGCTTACAAGTCCCTTAAGCATAAAACCATAACTAGGTCATAACTTTCCGGAATTAGGTCTAAACTATCCCAAAACTTCACCATAAGCTACCACCACTTAGTATAAGCCTCCTAAGACTTATGATTAGTCACTAAGCACCCATAGGACCCTAATATAGGCACTAAAACCTAAGCGAGACCCTAATCTCTCACTAAGCAAGATTAGGTCTAAACTAAACCTAAACTAGTTAAAACCTAAACATAAACACCTCAAGCACCTAGCCTAGCACCTTAGTCACCCTAAGCACACACCCTAGAACCTCCCTAGCAAGCACACAAGTAGGTGCATCAACTACTAGTCACTTACTTGGTGTTTCGGCTTCATCTCCACCACATGAACCCTAGAACCGCCTATAGCCCCTCCATGTCACCCTTATAGCAACCATTTGTCATTAGGTACCTGTTAAGAGTCACTCCCCCCCTTGTGCCACCTAGCCTCGTATACCTTGGCCTCCAAGGTTACCGAAGGGTATAAATACCCCTACACCCCTATACACTTCAAACCGTCCCATTCTCTTCTTTCACCTCAAACTTTCTGTAGTTAGTAGTAAACTAGGTCCCTTTTAGCCATAGAAGTCGAGTGGTATAAGCCTTGAACCCTTGTCGAACTAGTTTTGCCCTAGAAAACCCTAAACACCCACGTTAACCCTAAACTGACCCAAGTAAGTTTAAGCTTTGCTTCTAATAGGTATACTACCTCCATCCCATAATAATTGTCCACTTGGACTTTTTTTAGTCTTTCTTATTCAACTTTGACCATAAATATTTTTTGTTGTGTTATACAATACTTGATGATAAATATATGAATGGATTGATTTTTAAATTTATTTTCATTGGTATAATTTTCATCAAGTATTATATAACAAAAATAAAAATATTTATAGTCAAAGTTAAGCATGAAAGACTTAAAAAAGTCAAAGTGGACAATAAATATGGGACGGAGGGAGTATTACAGTACTAGGATAGTATTAGGATACCTTAGAACCCTTTCCTAAGCCTTGATCATTTTCCTTTAGAACTTTTCATTTTAAAACCCTAATTATACACTAAATGCTAATTTCATACTATAAACCCTTATTATAAGCTATAAGCTAGTTTAAGTAACTTAGTTAAGCTAATATTAGTTAACCATAAGTTAGTAAACCTTTTTGTTTCATAAAAATATGATTTGCATGGAATTAGGACTAGTTTTGCAAAGTTTTCCATGCACATGGGTATATATGGTAAATTTCTAAAAATATTAAGTCTAGGGACTATTTTTGACATTTCTTAAAAGTTATAAGTATAAGGACCCTTTTTGCAAAGTTATATAACCTTAGGATATATAAAAAGATAAATAGTTATAAACATATAAGGACTAATTTTACCAAAAGTTATAAAGTAAAGGGTATAAATAGTAAGTTTTGAAAAACTACAAGTCCAAGGATCATTTCTGCCATTTTTCTAAAATATAGAAGTATAGGGACTAATTTTGCTAAGTTTAGATAGTTAATAATATAAGTTTATAAGTCTAGGGTAGATTTTGTAAATATATAAACTATAAGGGTATAAAGTGAAACTATTTTTATAAATATAAAAACCTACTTTAAAGTTAGAAGCTTAACACAATCCTAGGGAACTTCATGTGAGGAGTATCATGTGGATATTTCATTTTGACGAGTTTGCTGGGTTTACGAATTAAAGTGCCCTGGCTCCTCAAATGATTATTGCATGACTTCTGAATTATGATGGCCTAAACGGTGTTATGTTATAACTAAACTTAATAACAACATAGCTCAATAGTAGGGAGCTTCATGTGAGGAGTATTAAATTCTGAATTATGATGGCCTGAACGGTATTATGTTAATAACATAATACAATAGTAAGGAGCTTCATGTGAGGAGTCATATACTTCTGGATTGTGATGGCCCGAACAGTGTTATGTTATATCTAAAACACTAAAAACCCTAAGAATGATTACTTATGAAACTTAAACAAGATAACTAAAGCTTGACATACAACCACACCCACAATACCACCAGGATACGTGAGTAGGCAGTCTAGTTTCTGAGTCACTTTTCACATCAATTAGATTTCCCTAAGCCCAGGTGAGTTTTCATAGCCTCACTTTTAAATGCTTTACAAACCCTGTGAGGAGGTTACCTGCTTACTTGCTTTAAATCGAATACAAGTCATTTTCTTTGGTTATTGCACGAGTAAACTATCTGCCACCCCTACACAACAAAATTCATGAATCTAATCGCTTGTGATATTTTACACAAGTAAAAGCGAATATAACTGATAGATTTATTGGAGTTTGACAACTCCCGTTGGTACTACCTCTCACTGGAGGGTACCAATAAGTATTATATTTGAACCCTCTGAAGGATTAACTTTGGCAAGTTATCCTTCCCGTCCCCTCATGGTTTGGTCTGCATACTCCATGACCCGGACTGTTAACGTGTGGTTCATGAGCTTAGTGCAACATACCAACTCTTGATAATTGTACATGCATTAAAATTAGCACACGCATTACATTTTCCTTAAAGGGTGTAACAACTTAACCCTGAGGAACTTGTATTCACTAATACTTAAACCTATGATTCTCACTCAACACCTATTGTTGACTTTTTAAGCATGTATCCTAGGTAACGGAGCTCTGTGGAAATTATGGCATGGAGTGGCACGAGACTTGAAAGACATTCTATATGATTATCATTCAAGCTTCATAACACACTTAGATTTTGGGGATCTCCTCTTATAAAACTCTGAAAATTTTAATGAATGATAACTCATTTTTATAAAATGTCTCTTTTCGAGTCATTTTCTATTACTGTATCTGTGATCAATGAGGTAATACTCCATATCCAAATTCTGCTGCAATATGTGAAAATGGGGGTGTTACAATACAGAAGGCGTTTTTGTTTGTTTTGTTATGGTTTTTCAGGATACGATTTGTTGTAGGGTTCAATGAGGAAAGGAGCGTGGTGTGTTGATTCTCTGATACCATGTCAATTAATGTAATTGATATGATATGAATAAGTGTCTTTTATTGATTGATTTGCCAATACATCGTACATCAATAAATATACACAAACCGAATATTCTAGATATGGGCTCGGGCCCTTTACACAATTATAAACTGTATGGGCTACACTAACATATTATAAAGCATTAATGTATACTTAAGTTAGAAACTCTTAAAATTCAGCAATCCAAATTATAAAGCTATAAGTACAAGTAATTAAAACACATTTTCAAACATTAAATTCTATTAAAAGTTTTTAAGCTCAAAGTACAACTAATTCAGCATTACTTATTATAGTAAGAAATACAATTAAAACACAATTAATGGGGTCAAGATATTTAATGTAGTCAATTAATTAACTGATCAATAAATACAATTAATGTAGTTATTAGAACACTCCTTATATAAGAAATACAACTTACAAGCATATTATAAAACCAACTCAAACACAATTATTAAATATTGAATAATACAAATCATAAAAGTATAAAACACATTATACAAATATTAAAGTCTGAACAGGCAACAGGCCAAAAGGGCTCGAGCCTGAACAGGGATGGGCTAAACGGGCTCGAGCCCGAACAGGCACGAGCCAAACAGGCTCGAGCACGAACGGGCACGGGATAAATGAAATTCTTGATATCTATAAATTTAAATTGTTAAAAAGAACATAAGCTATATATATACTACTATATAAAATATTTGAGACATGCTATTAATAAAAGGCTTAAAAATTCAGGTTTAACAAATTACTTATGATAGAAATAATTGTCTTACTTTTTGCCATTAAATATTAAATCAATACGTACACATAAGTCTTAAAAGTTTGGCTATTACTGCTGCAGACGTTTCATTTGTTCCTAAAAATGAAATACAAGTCAATAGCCCAGACTTGTAACAGCCCAACCCCAGACTTGTAACCCCATGTTCCAATAGCTTACATTAGGGATGAGCACGGTACCAGTTCCGTATCGATCCCGTACCGAATTAGTGGTACCGATTTTTTCCCGAGTGTAAATTAGTAGTACCGGTATCGTACCGAACGGGATTTGGGTATCGGTACCGGTACCAAAAAATCGGGTTTTCCCTTTTTTTTCGGGAATTTCCCAATTTGGTACCGGTCCCGTATCGAATTAGTGGTCCCGAATTTTTTTCACCTTATTTCGTAGTCCCTGTACCGTACCGTATATCGAGATCGGTACGGTACCGGTACGGTTCCGATTCGGTTCCGGGATTCGGGTCGAAATGCTCATCCCTAACTTACATGATAATTTTCATAAAAGCTCAAAAATTAACAGGCCCTCCAAAGTCCAAACCTCCAATATTGTTATGGACTTGTAACTTAACATAAAGTAATAGCCTAACATACACTCCGCACATACTCGATATTTACTCTACCCTAAACGTACTAAAAATACTCGCTCCCCTCTCTCTAAGTTTCTCCATAAACTCATACACATTATAATACTTTGTTGCTCGTCTCTGCCTCACCACCTAACCCTCTGGTGCCACCATCTGACCATGGTTCGGTTTCTTTGGGTTGTCGGTTTGATTGGTAGTTTCAGTGTGTTTGGTTGCTATAGTGGTGTTTTGAGTTTGTTTTTTGTTTTTATTTATTTATTTCTTTCTACCGGATCTGATAAGTTCTTGGTTTGGCATGTGTGTTTTGACCGGATATGAGGGATTGTAACCTGATTTGACTGCTTATAACTGGATCTTACTGGTTTGGTGGCTTCAGTTTGTTTAATGATTTCGATAACAGTTAATATCTATCTCGAGTTTGCGGGTTTCAGTATGTTACGGTTGTTTCGATAACGGTTAATTATTTTTGGATGGTAAAGTTTGATTTGAAATTTTGGTGATTTAGAAAATCGGGAAAGAAAGTGATAAACATCGAAACTGGAAAAACACACAACTATTATAATTTAACTCTAGCTGCTACTTCAAGTTTGAAAGAATTTTTGATTGGCTTTTGGTTTACATTTCTAACTATCAAATTGTAACCATCGCTTTGTTTTGGTTCACTGGTTCATATTTCTAATTATCAAATTATGACAATCGCTTTTCTTTAATTATATGCTTTTGATTTGGATACTAAATCGATAACACAAATGAAATATTTAATAAAGTTGGTATTAAGGGCCCGTTTAGTTTGTTGACGTGATTAGGATTAGGATTAGGATTTGAATTTGGATTTGGATTTGTGTTAAGATTTGAAATTAAATAATGAGAGAGAAAAATTATAATTGTATAAAATATTATTTGTTATGTAATTAAATTTAAAAGTAAATAAATAAAAAATGTTATTATAAAATATAATTTGGGTAGAAACACATAATGAAATGGTAGAGCCTACTTTTTAATACTAAAAGACAAAAGAAAATTATTACTCCGTATTAAAAGGCAATCCAAGTTTTAATACTGGCATACCACCAGGTACACACGTTTAGTATTCATCCATCATCTCCGATCAAAGGACCACAAACTCAAACCAAACATCTAATTTTACCATCAACCGAAAAGCATTATCAAACCACCTAAATCAAATGGGCCCTAAGTAAAAATTAACAGTAGAAAGTATAAAAATGACATGAGTCTTTAAAAAAGGTTCACTGGGATGATATAAGTCCCTTGTACGTTAAAAAAAAAAAAAAAAAAAAAAAAAAAAAAAAAAAAAAAAAAAAACAGTCTTACACACCTTTTTTAATAACATGATTTCAAAACATCTAACATTTAATGTATTATAACTTCAAAACTTGTAAGAGCATTCGGTGTTTTCACCTCCTCTACGTTAAACTTTAACATTTTCGAGTTAAGCCTCAAGTTAACACACCACCCCAAAGTTAAAGTTGCGTTAACTCCTAATGCATCGTGAAGGGTGATATTTTTTGTTAGTTAACTCAAAAATGTTAACACACTGCCTCCCAAGTTAAGCTTTAACTCAATTTTTTTTTGTTTAATTATATTAAAAGTGGGGTCCAAAATATTGAGTTAAGGTTTTTTTTTTTTGAAAAGAGACTTTCATTCAAAAAAACGGCAAAGTCCTCAAAGAGAGGACCGCCACACCAAACGAACCAATTACAACATATACAAAGGAGACACAATCCAATCCTTCCATTCTAAGTTAAGGTTTAACTTAAAAATGTTAACACACCGCCCCCAAAGTTTTGAATTAAGGTGAAAAGTTTAAAGCTGATGTGACGCTGACGTGACAATGAGTTAATCTTTAACTTGGGGTTAAGACACCTTATGCTCTAACCATCATATATATTAATGATCACTTACTAAACTTGTAACCTCCTATTTTTATTTATTTTTATAATATCTTTCACTTAATTAAAATTATTAATTTAATTTACGTTACCTTTCTCGAGTCATATGCTCGCTATCTGTTTATTTTTGACTTTAAGTTTATTTAGATACGAAATTGTTTACCTTAAAGTTAAGAGGAGAGTTATATTAAATAACAAACTTTTCTTACATACCAACGGATTCATCTACACCATTCATCTAAAAAGAAATCAATAATTGAGATTAAAAGCATTTTAATATTTCACTATTTTTTTATAATTTAAATATCTCTTAAACCGTTAATCGTTAAGCGAAAATAATTACATCATCGCGACGAGCATTTAATTATCTTTCTATAGACGGGCACTTTGATATACTTTCGACAAAAGAAAAAGAAAAAAAAATTCATTTTTTTCACTCTTTTTTCATGGCCGAAAAAATCACATATGATATTACATATCATATATGATATATCTTATGTGATTTTTTCGACCACGAAAAAAAAATTTTGTCGAAAGCATATCAAAGTGCCTATTTATATAAAGATAATCAAATGCTCGTCGTAACGGTATATATTTTTTTCGCTTAACGATTAACGGTTTGAAAGATATTAATATTTGAAAAAAAATTATGAAAGTGGGTTTTTTAAATTGTTCAGATTAATCTCATCTATTAGATCAAATTAAGATGGAAAAAAGATGAAGGGTGGAGATTAATCCCTTGGTATGTAAAAAGAATTTGGTCATCAAATGATCTTAAATCTAAAGTTAATATAACTTAAATTATCATTATTTGTAAAGTTATTGTCAGAAAATACGCATACACTGAAAAACATCTGCTTGCCGGAAAATTTAGTTACAAGATACTCGCCGTCGCATTGTGCGGATACCCTGTTAGTAAATTAAAATATATGATTAATCAGAAAATTTTATTTCATAATACCCGCTGCTGTAACGCACAAATACCCTCCTAATATCATATAACGCCTAAATCAACTCATTTTCAAACTTAATGTGGTCCTTTTAAGCAATTACCGTTAAACTTCATGTAGAGTTGTAGACCAAATGGTCATCATAGCATCATGCCTATATCATATGATTTGACAATTGTGACAAAGTATATATCATGGACCACCTTAATTATTTGATTTAAAGCTTTTGATCTTTCGAACGATCATTGGTATTTGATTATTGGTAATTTCGTACCAATATTCGTAATAATGTGAGATAAATATAGAACTTATATTTGTCATAAATCAATGAACCAATCATATTTATTACGGAGTATTTTGTTTTTATCTAAATTAATAAAAAATCATTTTTCATTTTTTTTAAAACAAGATATCTTGCAAATAGTAAATTTTCAAGTTACAAAAAATACGCCATCACGCGAAAATTAAATTATCTTTTTATAGATATGTAATTTTATATACTTTCGATGATTTGACAATTTTATGTCTCTGTGTGTGTATGTGTCTATATATATATATATATATATATATATATATATATATATATATATATATATATAGTCTCTATTCATGCTAGAGGTGTGACTTGTTTAAGTCAGTGACTGTATCCGATTGAGTTAATTATTTCTTGTTATCCCGTGCACACAAATCCATCAAACTCCTATTTTGTACGGTACATCATCTAAATAGCTACACAGACGATGACCTTCGTAGGAGGGTCGATCATCGAGCTTCAAATACTCCATTGGTGTGTTCTTTCTTGGAACCTAATCATTGATTGAATAATATTAATGGTTGATTGCCATCATATCCATTTGATTCTAATACCATGTCTTAAATGAGTCATGGATCTCAGTCATTTCTTATTTAAACAATTATGTTTCTCGAATCTCAATACAAATAAGATTTACCAATACTCGTTGATTAACAATCACATGATGTTTAGATCTCGCCAGACAGTTATCTTTTCTATTCTTCAAAGTGCCCAACGGAATTAAACTCTAAACATCTTTTAGAGGAACAAATCCCATTTTGATTATATGACTACTTGCATGTGCTACATGATATAGTGGCGTACACTTTATAACTACTTTTGAAGAATAGCGTTTGAGCGCACCAGGCATAATATGTCTCACATCAAATGTCAACATATATCTCAGGTTTATGGATTTATGTGATAGACCATTTTAAGTTTTTCACTACTTGACTCCGATCCATATAGTGTAAAGCTTGGTTGCAGTCACTTCAATGTTTATCTACAATAAATACATATGAATTTGGTCACAACAAAATATTCATCACCATGAATATATATTTTATCATAAATAACATATAACCAGTATTCTCATAAGTCGAGCAACTATGAAGATTTAGAATACCTTTTAAAGCATTCATGGATTTAAACTTAGCTCCAAAGTTGTGCATGCTTAGTTAAGGCATCACATCAGTCTTTTAAGAAATTATCCACGTTATGTTATGTAGTTGTTAAAATGGTACAGACCAATATTAATAATCACCCAACCAATCACCCCTTAGTGATAATCTTTTATTATAACAATATACACAGTAGATTAGTCCCCAACACGGGTGCTAACCAAAACAATTACAAGAGAAAGGTTGTTGTCCCTCTAATAGGTGCAACAACAGAATACAAGAACTCACACACTAACAAAACTATAAACCAAAACCAAACCAGAGATCAAGATGATCTTCTATACTTGCTTACAATAGTAAAATACCCAGAAACCCAATTTCACCCAGAAGAATATGATGAGAACTCTTTGTGAGATAAACTTTGAGAGATAGAAAACAATTATGAAACCCTAGCTCCCGCTTATATAACCTTGAAACTTACATATTAAACACTGCATAAACCCAACTTAACAAACAACACCCAAAGTATTAGGATTAGAAAACTTAATATAAAAAATGTTACATAATATACCCCTGAAGGTTCAGCTGTTTGACAAAGTGAACGGTAATACTTTCAACACCCCCTCTCAAACTAATGAACCTGAAAAAAGATTAATCATACCAAGCTTTCTAACCATAATACCATGTTGCACAAAGCCAAGTGCTTTAGTCAAAACATCAGCAGTTTGACTTTTAGAGTCAACCTTAACTGTTTTAATCAACCCATAAGCAACTTTCTCTCTAACCAAATGCACATCAATATCAAAGTGTTTAGTTTTCTCATGCATCACCGGGTTAGCAGCAATTTGAATAGCAGCTTTGTTATCACAGAATAACTCAACTGGTAACAAATTATCTGTAATACCAAGATCCTTTAAAATCTTAAGAATCCACATCACCTCACATGTAGTAGAGGCCATACATCTATACTCAACCTTAGCTGAAGACTTAGACAGATTAGCTTGTTTTTTACTCTTTTAAGAAACCAAATTACCATTGACAAAAACACAATAACCAGATATGAACTTCCTTGTAACAGGACACTTAGCCCAATCAGAATCAGAATAAGCAGTAACTTTAAACCTTTCATTATTCTTACTAAAATGCAGGCCATTTCCAGGTGCAAGCTTAAGATACTTTAGAACTCTTAAGCCAATATCAAGATGTGACTACAAAGGACTATGCATATACTGACTCAAGCATTGCACAACATATGAAATGTCAGGCCTAGTCATAGTAAGATAAATCAATTTTCCAATAAGCTTCTGATAATTAGTGACATTTTTCAGCAGCTTATCATCATCAGATTACTTATGATTCAAAACAATATTCTCAGGTAAAGGGATTAACACAGGTCTACAAGCAAGCAAACCATAATCATTTAACAACTCAAGACAATACTTTCTTTAATTTAAACATAAACCTTTATCAGTTTTTAACACTTCAATTCCAAGAAAGTATTTCAATTCTCCCAAATCTTTAATTTTAAACTTCTTACTAAGAAATTTTTTAAAATTCTCAATTTCACTTTCACTGTTGCCAGTGATCACAAGATCATCCGCATAAACAAGCAAGTACACAACAGAACTGCCTTTAGTCTTAACAAAAAGAGAATGATCATTCTTAGACTGTTCAAAACCAGCTTCAAACAAAGCCTCAGACAACTTAAGGTTCCATTGTCTTGGAGCCTGTTTTAAGCCATAAAGAGATTTTTTCAATCTGCAAACTTTCTTACTATATTTTAGAAAATAACGAGGAGGTGGTAACATATATACTTCTTCTTTTAGATCACCATATAAAAATGCATTATTAACATCCATTTGAAAATTTTTCCAATCTCTTTGAACAACAATACTAAGTAAACATCTAACAGTCCCCATTTTAACCACAGGACTAAAGGTTTCATCATAATCAAAACCTTCTTTTTGATTGAAACCTTTAGCCACAACTCTAGCTTTATACCTTTCTATCTCACCATCAGACTTATACTTAATTTTCCAAACCCATTTAGAACCTATAGGAACTCTACCATCAGGAAGATCAACTTCCTCCCAAGTATAATTTTATGTAAAGCAAATATCTCATCATTCATACACTTTTCCAATTAACATTTTTTGAAGCTTCTTCATAAGAAGTAGGTTCAAAAGACTTGTTCAAATTAGCAACAAAACAACAATTTTCAGCATTTAACCTAGTATGATTAGCATACTTATTAAGACCATACTTACAGATAAAGAAACAAAACCACTGAAAAACAGATAAACAAACAATCAAGAAAACAATCAACCAGACAAAACTAAAAGTACTAAAGACACAAATAATCAACAAATACCAACTAATCAACCAAACAATCAAAAAAATACTACTAAAACCAAAAACCATAAAAGAAACCAAAAAAACTCACACCAAGGACTAACTTAGCCCAAGCCAGCAAGCTGTGATTGACCAGACCAGGTATTCATACCTGATGCATAGGGATTGCACCAGGCTTTACCTCTCAAGGGATCTCTAGAAGCTTACAACCCCCACCAGGCAGTGTACCTAATCGATGTAGTATAGTATAATGACAAGTACCGGGGGATTGATCAATCAGCTAGGAATAGTGTCGCTAGGATTAGAAAAACCTAAAGACTAGGTCTAGAGATGAGGGATGATTCTTTTTGTATTTTTTAGTTTTTATAAAAGCAATTAAAGTCTCGGGTTTGAAGGAGTTGGGCGAAATTAGTTGCTAGTCAACTAACCCAATTACTAAAGATGCAATCAAAATAAAATACTAGAAATGAAAATAAAACTAAATTAAACTAGAGTTGTGAGCAATATATGGGAGAATTGTGTTTACTTAGATTTCACTACTCCCTAGATATCTTTTACATGTTAATTACTTGTTACAGTTGCGTGGATGACGGATAGTATTCCTTAATATCATTCATGGGGTGGCGTACTTACTTCCCCAATCCTATGAGCGTCTACTTCACTCCTATGTCGAGCCGGCTAAGAAGCTCCTAACATGGGATCACTAGAATTTGCTCATGCACTAAATACAACCAATAAAACCTAGTACACATTGGTTCATGTTTCCTAAGACGTTCAAGCATGTTACACAATGGAGATCTGCCAGTTTTCTTAAGCCTAACATTGAAATCATTCATCCATTACAACCATAAACAAGTAATCAACATATAATTAACATCTAGGTTTCATTACATCTAAGCAAACACAAGATAGATCTAGCCTAGCATGTTGAAATCAAGACAAGCATAAGATATATTCAAACAACACATAGACATATTGATTGAATTAAAAGAAGACTTATCTCAATTGAACATGAAAGGATTCAAGGGGTGAAAACCCTTGAAAATACTGTAAAATACGACTTAGGGTTTACAAAGTTCGGCCCTAGTATTCTCCACACAAGTTCCTCTCTTATGAATGAAAAATAGAAAACTATATATAGATTCTGATAGGTGACGGCGTCAAGAACAAAAGTCTGACGCCGTCATCTTGCCGCCAAATAGTTTCTCGGACTGCCGAGATCTGGGTCTGACGCCGTCATGTATACTCCTTATGCAGGCTGTCACCAAAAATAGTCTTGACGCCCTTGTTGTGACGCCTTCAGGTTTTCACTGGGTCGTCATGGATTTTACTCTTAACGCCGTCATGATTGTCTTCTTGACGCCGTCAAGTACTGTTCTCAGCATGGAAAATTAAGTCTTTGCCGTTTTCTTCACTTTTATGCTCCAAAAACGTCCGAATTGCTTCCTTTTCTAGAATTCACTCCCAAAGTACCTAAAATCACAAAAGGAACGATTTAGGGCAATATTTGATCAAATAAATTCAATTCCGGGCTTAAATGACCCCCTAAAAGTGGTTCATTTTTCGTCTCATCATATACCCTTACACTTGAGATTTGCTTGTCCTCAAGCAAATGCGCTTTTATTCTAATCAAAATACAAGTTAGGGGTCATTTAACACTAATATAAAAGTAATTACGACAAATAATCGTTCCACTAAAGACCAAAGACAAGCACGGAGGTCATACACTAGCACCTCACAAATAGTGTTTAGATACTCACATCTCTCGGGTGTAATAAAGTAATATCATAATATGGAAACGAAAAATATCTCTCACTACCTGTCATAGCAAAATAGATAACCATAGGCTTGGGAAAGGATCAAACCTCCACCACATGGCGTAAGCACCTAGGATAAACTATTAAAGAGGTCTTTTAAAGGGTTGTAACGTTAGGTGTAGGGATATGGAATACACGGTTTTGTTGGATATAGGCAGTCTTTACTGGTGGCGAGTTAACAATCTTGGTTAATTACATGTACAATATGGCGTTGCTAATAAATGAAAAAATAACAAAAACATAAAACGAACATAGAATGAAAAGGGATGGTAGTCTGTATGTTTTTTTTCTCTTTTCTCTTTTTTCTATTTTTTTTTTCTTTTTCTTGTTTCTTCGATTTTTTTTTTGCATACACTCTTACCCTACCATCCAAAATAATACATCATAGGGGATGAACATTCCCCTTACACTTGAATGTTTACATACTTTACAATAAACTAATCTAATGACTCGAATCAAGATAATCAAAACACTTGGAGTACTTTTAAGATTAGCGTACATATGGGGGTAATAAATGATGTTCTTCCCCATTACTCCATAAATAAGTACTTTACCCATGAGTCCCAATCGTTCCAAACCAATATGTACAAGGATATGACTCGACTTAGCAACCATGTAATCAATTAGATAATTAACTTAGGGTTTAACAAATAACAATAATGCACTAAATATGAGTGCATACACGGAAGGCTAAGGCGATTTGGGTGTACAGTTAAGTGGGGTGTAACAAATTCTTCCTTTAAGTAAGATGCTTAAAGTTGGAAACAAAAAGATAGGCTCGGAGGGGTGTACTAGGGGTTTCGTGTACTAAAAATGAGTACAACGCTAAGGTGTGGGAAAAATTAATTGACTTAACTAGCCAAGTAATATGACTTAAATGGTCAAGTAATTATGATACGGGTTTAACACAAGGGTGATCCTAATGCCTCTTATCATGTAGTAAATCCTACTACACGAATGTAGTCTCACTAGCGGTCTCGGGATGCATCAATAACGCAAGTTCTAGAATCTAAATGCTACCGGTACACTCATAAGCACTAATAGTAAATGCTTTTCCTATCAAATCTAAAGGCGAACCTCACATATTTGGGTGGAAATTTTTTTTGAATAGTACGGTTATGTGCTAGTCATACAATCTCTTATCCATGAGACGCTTGCTATGGCTAAAGTTTCACTCCTAAATGTTGTAAAAAAATTTAAATTTGGCGCTAAAATTGCACTAACAAGTATTTCTCATAGTTTTATTACACATCTACCATCAAACAAACAAACTCAAGCGAAAGTGTATCTGTAAGGTATCATCATTTTACCCTCCCTTTACACTTAGGATGAACATTGTCCCCAATGTTCAAGTAAAGAATGTAAAAGTGAAATAAGTAAAACCAATGAAATCAAATACTCCCCTGATTCACTCGGTATGGATAATAAGGTGGCCAGGTTAGATCTTCCTCCAAGAAAATGAATAATCAAAGCTTCCCTTCCAGAAAAATAAATCATCTTCTTGTCATACATAACCTGTAAAACCTGAGAAAACAGACAAGGCAACCTCGCATAAAATCGGCGGCAATCTACATATGCTAACAAATCCTAGAAAACAAAATAAGATATAATGCTTGTGGAATGATGTTTGCAGATTTCCTGGAGATTATAAAACTAATGATTCAACCAAAAACTTTAAGATTCCGTTAGAAAAACAAAACTGGTAAAATTTCCAGATTTTTACACCTGACGCCGTCAAGAGTAAACTCGTGACGCCGTCAGAAGTAACCTGCAGAAATTCTTGTGTTAAGTTTCCGGAAAATTTCTGGAAAAATTTCGTCCTACTTCCTGGAAAATCCTGCAAAACTTCATTATGACTCGATACAAGCATTTGACTCTAACAAATACGAATATATATGTTCACTTAATATCGTGGAGAATCATGATCGGTTTTGTTTCTTTAAAAACATATTTGGGGTTTCCCCTTACACTTATCTTTTGCAAAAAAATACCTTTGGATGAAGTTAAGACTAGGCCAAACAACAAAGTAAAGTATTTTCACTATTTTAGTTTTGAAACATGATCTACCAACAATAAAAATAAAGCATGCATACGGAAACAAATAACAAATAAAATAAAATAAAAATCACACACAATCATGGGTTGCCTCCCAAGAAGCGCTTTTCTTTATTTACGAGTCATGTAGCTAGACTCAAGGTCATGGGTTACTACGTGACCTCATCCCTTGAGATGATGCACCCCATGTAGTTGTGATCATTACTATTTTGGTGGTAGTGCCTCAATCTATTGATAATTGCAATCACCTCTCCACCTACTTTACTTCTCAGGTTAGCCATCCCATCTTGGCTCATGCTCTCAATTGTGAAAGGCCCATACCACCAGGGACTCAGTTTATCGGGAGGTATCGTTATTTCCAAGTGTCTTAAGAGTACTAAGTTCCCTTCCTCAAATGGTACATGGCTTCTTGCTGGTCGATTGTGTTCGAACTCGACATGAACTTCATTGCTTTTGCTTCTTTCATGTTTAGCCTCCTTGTAGCTTTTGATTCTTGACTCCCATGCAAGTATTTTCTCTTGAACACGAATAGGCGACGTGTCAATGTTGTTTTTGAGCTTTCTCCAATTCAAACTCTCATGCCCACATCGCGGGGTCATGGGGAAGCTAATCTTTCTTTTTCCTGATTTAAGCTCAATTTTCTACCTTTATACTTAATGACAGCTCTAGCGGTGGTGAGGAATGGTGCCCCAAGGATTATTGGTATGCACCCATCTCCCTTATCATCGATGATCATAAAATCAACGGGGTATATGAACCCGGCGACATTAACCAACACATCTTCTGCAATTCCTAGGGGGTATACGTAAGAGTGTCCAGCGAGGGATAACTTAACACGAGTAGGGGCTGGCATTTTTGACGTTAGTTGGGTGTAAGTAGTTAGGGGCATAAGATTTACTTCTGATCCTTGGTCAGCGAAAGCACTAAGATATTTCAAATCCCCGATGCTAGCTGGTATCTCAAAGTTCCCACATGCCATCTGCTTAGTAGCCACTTTTTGTACCAATAGTTTCTCGAATATTGGCCCCCCAGGTAACGTATCATACTCATCTTTTCCCTCTTCCTCCTTCTCAGAACCCTGTTTGGAAGATTGGTTACGCCCGTCACCCTTTATCCAATTTGTTATAGTGTTTTCGTTTATATCATGTTTCAAGTAGTAACTTAGAGATTGGGATTTTGGTGGTTCTTCTACGGTTTGTTCAGTAGGGGTTTCTACCTTCTCATTATCCGTGTGGACAATTGTGATGGAATTAACAAGTCGGGTAGTAGGGATGACGCTTTCTTTCTTTAGTAATATTCTTTCGGGGGTTCTCTGGTTGGCATACTTTTCCATCAGACTCATCATCTCATTCATTTTCTCTTGCATCTCCTCTTTTTGCTTATAAACTGCTTCCTCGAATCTAGCGAGCCGATCCGAATGTGTTGCCATGTATTCTCTCATTCTGGCTTCAAATTCCGGGCTAAGTTTCTCGGGAGGGGAATAAGGTGGGGTATAGTTTTGAAAAGTCTCAACATTCTCTCTAGAGGGTGATTCTGATAACGGCGTTGAAGTCATTTTCGAGACAGAATTGACAGTAGCCCATCTAGGACTTAGGGGTCTCCTTTGCCTTTCCTCAAAATAGTCAACTTTTGCCTCAAGTTTGCATAGGAGTTCATCAGAGATTTCGGTAGTCCTTTCAGGTGTTGAGATTGCGTTAATGGCCGCTTTTATAGTATGATTAAACTCCCATATCTCTTGATTATCGGCGGCAAGCTCTTCAATAATTGCCCAGGACTCCTCGGCCTTATCATACAATCTACCTCCCGCGGCCCTATCGATTATACGTTTAGTGTGATAGTCTACATGATCATAGAAAATCTGAACTAATAACCAAAGGTTTATACCATGATGAGGAACCTTATGGAGGAGATCCTTGAAACGAGCCCATGCTTCGTAGAAAGTTTCACCCTGATGTTGTTCAAACATCAAAATGTCATTTCTAAGCATCGCAGTTTTCCCCGGTGGGAAGAATTGGGCAAGGAATCGAGTGGTGAGATCATCCCATGAGGTGATGGATCCCGCGGGTAAACGTTCAAGCCATTGACTAGCTTGATCACGTAGAGAGAATTGGAATAGGCGTAATCGGGTTGACTCTCTAGTTGTAACATCAAGGTCTATAGAATCTACTATTTTAAGGAAGTCCTTGAGATGTTGGTTTGGATCTTCGGAACGAAGTCCATGGAATGCACATCCGCTTTGCACCAACCGGATGGTGTCGGATCGCAAGGGGGTCACATTGGCTCCTTGGGTGAGCTCAATGGTGTTTCGGTAGCCTTGGTGGGTAGGTCGGGAATACTCTCCTAGGGTTCGGGGCCTAAGAGGTTGGTTATCTAGTGGTGGGTTTTGTTGTGGTGGGATGACGGGTTCAAAGATGTTACCATCGTTCATGATGTTGGATGGCGAAGAGTTACGAACAAAAACACGAAGAAATAGATAGACTAAAGAAAACCTAAAAATAAAAATAAAATCTTACTAGAAAGGAATCTAGCAAGTAGACCTAATAAAAAGAGATTCTAACCTAGACAATAACTATTCCCCGGGCTGCGGCGCCAAAAACTTGATGCGTAGGGATTGCACCAGGCTTTACCTCTCAAGGGATCTCGAGAAGCTTACAACCCCCACCAGGCAGTGTACCTGATCGATGTAGTATAGTATAATGACAAGTACCGGGGGATTGATCGTTCAACTAGGAATAGTGTCGCTAGGATTAGAAAAATCTAAAGACTAGGTCTAGAGATGAGGGATGATTCTTTTTGTATTTTTTAGTTTTTATAAAAGCAATTAAAGTCTCGGGTTTGAAGGAGTTGGGCGGAATTAGTTGCTAGTCAACTAACCCAATTACTAAAGATGCAATCAAAATAAAATACTAGAAATGAAAATAAAACTAAATTAAACTAGGGTTGTGAGCAACATATGGGAGAATTGTGTTTACTTAGATTTCACTACTCCCTAGATATCTTTTACATGTTAATTACTTGTTACAGTTGCGTGGATGACGGATTGTATTCCTTAATATCATTCATGGGGTGGCGTACTTACTTCCCCAATCCTATGAGCGCCTACTTCACTCCTATGTCGAGCCGGCTAAGAAGCTCCTAACATGGGATCACTAGATTTTGCTCATGCATTAAATACAACCAATAAAACCTAGTACACATCGGTTCATGTTTCCTAAGACGTTCAAGCATGTTACACAATGGAGATCTGCCAGTTTTCTTAAGCCTAACATTGAAATCATTCATCCATTACAACCATAAACAAGTAATCAACATATAATTAACATCTAGGTTTCATTACATCTAAGCAAACACAAGATAGATCTAGCCTAGCATGTTGAAATCAAGACAAGCATAAGATATATTCAAACAACACATAGACATATTGATTGAATTGAAAGAAGACTTATCTCAATTGAACATGAAAGGATTCAAGGGGTGAAAACCCTTGAAAATACTGTAAAATACGACCTAGGGTTTACAAAGTTCAGCCCTAGTATTCTCCACACAAGTTCCTCTCTTATGAATGAAAAATAGAAAACTATATATAGATTCTGATAGGTGACGGCGTCAAGAACAAAAGTCTGACGCCGTCATCTCGCCGCCAAATAGTTTCTCGGACTGCCTAGATCTGGGTCTGACGCCGTCATGTATACTCCTTATGTAGGCCGTCACCAAAAATAGTCTTGACGCCCTTGTTGTGACGCCTTCAGGTTTTCACTAGGTCGTCATGGATTTTACTCTTGACGCCATCATGATTGTCTTCTTGACGCCGTCAGGTACTGTTCTCAGCATGAAAAATTAAGTCTTTGCCGTTTTCTTCACTTTTATGCTCCAAAAATGTCCGAATTGCTTCCTTTTCCAGAATTCAATCCCGAAGTACCTAAAATCACAAAAGGAACGATTTAGGGCAATATTTGATCAAATAAATTCAATTCCGGGCCTAAATGACCCCCTAAAAGTGGTTCATTTTTCGCCTCATCAATACCACTCATGCTGGCATATCAAGATGTTAGTCAATCCATTTACGCCCACTTAACTCAGAACTAGTTAATCCTAAAGGAAGAAGAATTAAACCTTACAGTGCTTTAGAGATGAAACCAGCAGCAGAAAAGAATCAACCAATAGCACAAGAACTACAAGATTCCCAGAATACAAGAAACCCCCAATTTGAAAAATTATGGTTTCTTTCAATTGATCTAAGAAATCAACAATCAACCTCAAGAAACCACTCAAACCACCTCCAATCGAACCAAGAACCTTAATAACAGAAAACACCCAAAAATTAGGGTTTCAAGAAAAAAACCCTAAATCTTCATTTGAGATCACAACAACCTCAATTAACCAAGAATCACCAAGAGATCGAACAATTACCAACCTAGAGCTCTGATACCATGTTAAAATGGTACAGAACAATATTAATAATCACCCAACCAACCACCTCTTGGTGATAATCTTTTATTATAACAATATACACAGTAGATTAGTCCCAACATGGATGCTAACCAAAACAATTAAAGAGAAAGGTTGTTGTCCCTCTAATAGGTGCAACAACAGAATACAAGAACTCACACACTAATAAAACTATAAATCAAAACCAAACTAGAGATCAAGATGATCTTCTATACTTGCTTACAATAGTAAAATACCCAGAAACCCAATTTCACCCAGAAGAGTATGATGAGAACTCTTTGTGAGATAAACTTTGAGAGATAGAAAATAATTATGAAACCCTAGCTGGAAGTCCAGCTTATATAACCTTGAAACTTACATTTTAAACCCTGCATAAACCAAACTTAACAAACAACACCCAAAGTATTAGGATCAGAAAACTTAATATAAAAAATGTTACATAATATACCCCTAAAGGTTCAGCTGCCTGACAAAGTGAACTGTAATACTTTCAACAATAGTAAACTTTAATAATCCTTAATTTCAAATATAGTTAAATATGACGGATGTGTTGGCCATTCTCTTGAACTCTAAGGTTCATTATGATCACGACTTGCAATTCTTTTACCAAAGATGAGACGAAAAATGTACCGCTTTTAGGGGGTTATTTAAGCCCTAAGTCGAGGTTATTTTATCAAATATTGACCTAAATCGTTCCTTTTGTCATTTAGGTACTTTGGAGGAGAAATCTAGTAAAAGAAGCATTTTGGACGTTTTTAGAGTGAAAAGTGAAGAAAACAGCAAAGTCTCCAAATCAAGCTGAAAACAGTGCTTGACGGCGTCACTCTTTGGAGGTGACGGCGTCACATTATGGCAAAGAGGTGGATAAAAGTATAACGAGACGCGCCAGAATGTTTTTGGGATTTTACACATGACGGCGTCACCAAGGCCGTCAAGAGTAAATTACATGTGACGGCCATGAGAAGATTAACAAATGACGGCGTCAGATCTAGATCTAGGCAATACGTGGAGTTTTATGGCGGCGAGTTGACGGCGTCAGGATTTACACATGACGCCGTCAGACCCAAAAATCTATATATATTTTTCTATTTTTCATTTGTTAAGAGAGGAGAATTTTGGGATAGTTTTGGAAAAACCCTAGCACGATTTTTACCTTACTTTTAAGGGTTCCAAACCCTTGTTTCATCCATGTTTGATTGAAGATAAGTTTTCCAATAATCATTCAATATGTCTATGTGTTGTTTGATTCTATCTTATGCTTGTCTTTACTTCAACATGCTAGGCTAGGTTTTCTTTGTGTTTGCTTAGATGTAATGAAACCTAGTTATTGACTATTAGTTGGTTGTTTGTTTATAATTGTTGTGGATGAATGATATCGATGTTAGGCTTAAGAAAACTGGAAAACTTCCAATTGGTAACATGTGTTAACGTCTTAAGAAACATGATCGGATGTGTACTATGATTAATTGGTTGTATTTAATGCATAAGTAACTACTAAGGAGGCAATGTTTGGAGCTAGTAGTCGACTCGACATAGGAAGAGGTAGAAGCTTATAGAGTTAGGGAAGATCGTACACGGCCCTACGAATGGTATTAAGGAATATAACCCGTCATCCGTGCTATTGTAACAAACTAATCAACTAGTAAAAGATAGCTAGGGAGTAGTGAAATCTAAGTAAACACATTTCTCTTATTATTGTTTTTCTCCACATTTACTTTCGTATCATTTTATTTTATTTTTATTGCATTTGTAGTTATCTGGGTTAGTTGACTAGCAACTAATTCCGCCCATTCTTCTAAAACCCGAGATTTTTACTTGCTTTCCATAAATGTAAAAATACAAAAAGAATCATCCCTCACCTCTAGACCTAGTTTAATTGAGTTTTAACGCTAGCGAACACTATTCTTTGAGTTGAACGATCAATCCCCCGGTACTTGCCACTTTACTATACTACAACAGTCAGGTACACTGCCTGGTGGGGATTTCAAGCTTCTCAAGATTCCTTGAGAAGTAAAACATTTTGCAAGGTTGCAAAACCACACATCAAGTTTTTGGCGCCGCAGCCCAGGGAATAGTTATTGTCTAGGTTGAAATTTCTTTTGATTAGGTCTACTCATTAGATTCATATCTAGTGAGATTTTTATTTTCGTTTTATTAACTTTCTTTAGTCTATCTTTTCTTTGTGTCTTTGTTCGCAAAAACCTTTCCATTGACTCTTCGGTTAACCATTATGGAGAACGCGAATCCACCCTACTACCAACCACGAAATTTACCCACTCCAAATGACATCTTGATGTTCAAACAACATCAAGATGAACCTATCTATTAGGCATGGACTCGTTTTAAATATTTACTCCGAAATGTCCCTCATCATAGTTTCGATCTGTGGTCCCAAATTGAAATATTTTACCATCGTGTTGACCACTATACCAAAATGGACATTGACCATACCGCAGATAGAGACATTTGGGGATTAAGTGCTGATGAAGCATGGGAAGCCATAGAGGATTGTGTCCAACTCGCTAAGAAGTTGGACAACCCAACAAACATTGTTACAAATCAATTGATAGCAACTTTGAAGGAACAAGCAAGAAGTTTGTTTGGGGATAAAAACATTAGAGATGAGATACCTAGGTGCAATGAAAACATAGGTAATCTAGATAAAATGATGGATGAGGTCACAAATCCAAGCCCACCAAGTACCCCATAAGTCCTACCATCAATTGAGGCACACACACCGCCCGTGACTTACCCGGAAGAAGTAGAAGAGACTATAGGAACCCCAATAGAGGTAGAGCCCTTGGACCAAACACAACTAGAGGATATAGGTTTGAATACTTATAATGATAACCTTACTCTTAGTTCTGGGGAAGTTCCTAGTTTTGTTGAACCGGAGCCTCAACCAAAACCGTTACCTAATCTTCCATCCTTGGATGAAATTTTAGGAATTGAAATAGGTCCCGATCCACCTATCACACCATATAGTCCGGGTAGTCTTAGGATAAAGGTAGTAGACTCTCAGCCTTTTGTAGTAGAAGCTGCCATAGGAGTGAACTGTGACCTTACATACTTACATCACCCATTCGTGATTGATCACAAGAAACATTATGGGTTTAAACCGGGTTTATTAGGTCAAGATGGATTCCCAACTGGGAATCTCTCAAAGTTGGTAGAAGATGATCCCTTCTTAGGAGAAAACTTTAACTCACCCATTGACCAAAGTGAACTAGGTAAGGTTATGATGAAAGGAGCATACCCCTTTGAGCATATAATTCATCCACCACTCTTTCCTCACGTGGCATATTACCACCCTAAGGGTGTGTATCGTTACTTTCACCCGCACTAAATCCTAAGTGTAGGGGAAACCTCTCCTATTTCTGTTAAATAAGGGTAGATTCAGGCTTGTGACTCGAACAAAAACAAGCGCTTCTTGGGAGGCAACCCAACCCATGTTTTTAATTGTTTGATGTTTTTAGCTTTATTTGTTTGATTGTTTGCTTGTATGATTTTATTTGTTTCCATATGCGTGTTTTATTTTTATTGTTTGTGGGTCATGTTCCAAAATAAATTGTGAAAATGCTTTACCTTGTTGTTTAGCTTCATCTTAACTTGATAAAAAGGTATTTCGCAAAAGATAAGTGTAAGGGAAATCTAAATT
Organism: Artemisia argyi; assembly: GCA_030686995.1. Lineage (NCBI taxonomy): Eukaryota > Viridiplantae > Streptophyta > Magnoliopsida > Asterales > Asteraceae > Artemisia > Artemisia argyi. The sequence goes on along the minus strand of CM060691.1, from coordinate 149,584,647 downwards.
TGTTTCTAAAAACGGAATTGGACATGGACCACAACAATATTAAATGAACATGCATATTAGTATTCGTGTGAGTCAAATGCTTGTATCGAGTCATAATGATGTTTTGCAGGATTTCCAAGAATTAAGGCGTGAGTTTTTCTAGAAATTTTTCGGAAACTTAACATAAGATTTCTGTCAGAGCACTCTGACGGCGTCAGGATTATAACCTGAAGGCGTCAGGTGTAAAATTCTGAAAAATTTTGCGAGTTTTGTTTTTCTACCGGAGTCTTAAAGGTTTTGTTAATTCTTTAGTTTTATAAACTCCAGAAAATCTGCAAACATTCATTCCAAAGGCATTATATCTTTTTAGTATATATAGATTGCCATCGATTTTACGCGAGGTTTGCCATGATTGTTTTCTCAGGTTTAACAGGTTATATTGGACAAGAAGATGATTTATATTTATGGAGGGAAGTTTTCAACGCTCATTTTCTTGGAGGAGGATCTAACCATGTTACACATTATCCACACTGAACGAATCAGGGGAGTATTTGTTTCATTCTTTTACTTTCGTTACTTTTATATCCTTTTTATTGAACATTGGGGACAATGTTTAGCCTAAGTGTAAGGGGAGGGTAAATGATGATACCTTAGAGAATGCAATTGCACTTGAGTTTGTTTGTTCAATAGTAGGTGTGTAATAAAACTAAGAGAAATACTTGTTAGGGCAATTTTAGCGCCAAATTTAAATTTTTTTACAACATTTAGGAGTGAAGCTTTAGCCTTAATGAGCGTCTCATGGATAGGAGTTGTATGACTAGCACGAAAAACCGTACCACTCAAAATTTTCTACCCCAAATATCCGAGGTTCGCCCCTAGATTTGTTAGGAAAAGATGCTTATGAGTGTACCGGTAGTACTTAGATTCTAGAACTTGCGTTAGTGATGCATTCCGAGACCGCTAGTGAGACTACATTTGTGTAGTTAGGATTTACTACATGATAAGAGGCATTAGGATCACCCTTGTGTTAAACCCGTATCATAATTACTTGACCAATGAAGTCATAATTATTTGACTAATAAAGTCAATGAATTTTTCCCACACCTTCGCGTTGTACTCATTTTTAGTACACGATACCTCTATTACACCCCTCCGAGCCTATCTTTTTCGTTTCTAACTTTAAGCATTTTAGTTAAAGGAAGAATTTGTTTACAATCCACCCCAAATGTGCACCCAAATCGCCTTAGCCTTCCTTGTATGCACTCATCTTTAGTGCATTATTGTTACGTGTTTAAACCCTTAGTTAATTGTCTAATTGATTACATGGTTGCTAAGTCGAGTCATATCTTGTACATATTGTTTTGGGACGATTGGGACTCATGGGTAAAGTACTATTGTTATGGAGTATTGTGGAAGATGTAAATTATTACCCCCATATGTGCGCTAATATTTAAAAAGTACTCCAAGTGTTTTGATTATCTTAATTCGAGTCATTAGAATAGTTAATTGTAAAGTATGTAAAAGTTCAAATGTAAGGGGAATACAAATTCCCTATGATTTATTATTTTGGATGGCAGGGCAAGAGTGTATAAAAAAAAAATTGAAAAATCAAGAAAAAGAAAAAAAACATACGGACTACCATCCCGTTTCCTTTTATGTTTTTGTTAGTTTATGATTAACTTAAGTAGAGTCGAGTCGTGGCGTAGCAACGCCACATTGTATATGTAATTGACCAAGATGATTAACTCGCCACCAGTAAAGATTGCCTTTATCCAACAAAACCGTGTTTACCATATCCGTACACCTCATGTTATAACCCTTTTAAAAGACCTCTTTGATAGTTTATCCTAGGTGCTTGCGCCAAGTGGTGGAGGTTTGATACTTTCCCAAGCCTATGGTAATCTATGTGCTATGACAGGTAGTGAGAGATATTTTTCATTTTCATATTGTGATATATACTTTTATTACACCCGAGAGATGTGAGTATCTAAACACTATTTGTGAGGTGCTAGTGTATAATTTTCGTGCTTGTTTTGGTTGAAGTGGAACGATTATTTGTTGTAATTACTTTTATATTAGTGTTAAATGACCTCTAGCTAGTATTTTGATTAGAATAAAAGCGCATTTGCTTGAGGACTAGTTAATCTCAAGTGTAAGGGTATTTGATGAGATGAAAAGTGTACCGCTTTTAGGGGGTCATTTAAGCCCTAAGTCGAGATTATTTGATCAAATATTGCCCTAAGTCATTCTTTTTGTCATTTTAGGTACTTTGGAGGAGAAATCTGGAAAAGGAAGCATTTTGGAGCGAAAAGTGAAGAAAACGGCAAAGTCTCAAAATCAAGCTGAAAACAGTGCTTGAAGGCGTCACTCTTTGGAGGTGACGGCGTCACGTTACAGTAAAGAGGTGGATAAAAAGTATAACGAGACGCGCCAAAATGTTTTTGGGATTTTACACATGACGGCGTCACCAAGGCCGTCAAGAGTAAATTACATGTGACAACCATGAGAAGATTAACACATGACGGCGTCAGATCTGGATCTAGGCAATACGTGGAGTTTTATGGCGGCGAGTTGACGGCGTCAGGATTTACACATGACACCGTCAGACCCAAAAATCTATATATAGTTTTCTATTTTTCATATGTTAAGAGAGGAGAACTTTGGGATAGTTTTGGAGAAACCCTAGCACGATTTTTACCTTACTTTTAAGGGTTCCAAACCCTTGTTTCATCCATGTTTGATTGAAGATAAGTTTTCCAATAATCATTCAATATGTCTATGTGTTGTTTGATTCTATCTTATGCTTGTCTTTACTTTAACATGCTAGGCTAGGTTTTTTTGTGTTTGCTTAGATGTAATGAAACCTAGTTATTGATTATTGGTTGGTTGTTTGTTTATAATTATTGTGGATGAATGATATCGATGTTAGGCTTAAGAAAACTGGCAGACTTCCAATTGGTAACATTCTTGAACGTCTTAAGAAACATGATCAGATGTGTACTACGATTAATTGGTTGTATTTAATGCATAAGTAACTACTACGGAGGCCATGTTAGGAGCTAGTAGTCGGCTCGACATAGGAAGATGTAGAAGCTTATAGAGTTAGGGAAGATCGTACACAGCCCTACGAATGGTATTAAGGAATATAACCCATCATCCATGAAATTGTAACAAACTAATCAACTAGTAAAAGATGGCTAGGGAATAGTGAAATCTAAGTAAACACATTTCTCTTATTATTGTTTTTCTCCACATTTACTTTCGTGTCATTTTATTTTATTTTTATTGCATTTGTAGTTATTTGGGTTAGTTGACTAGCAACTAATTCCGCCCATTTTTCCAAAACCTGAGATTTTTACTTGCTTTCCATAAAATATAAAAATACAAAAATGATCATCTCTGACCTCTAGACCTAGTTTAATTGAGTTTTAACCCTAGCGAACACTATTCTTTGAGTTGAACGATCAATCCCCCGGTACTTGCCACTTTACTATAGTTCAACGGTCATGTACACTGCCTGGTGGGGATTGCAAGCTTCTCAAGATCCCTTGAGAAGTAAAACCTTTTGCAAGGTTGAAAAACCACGCATCAACCAACATGCCATCTCCTAAGGACCTCAATAACAAGATCCGTCAGATTCTTTTTATTGTCTAATCCAAATGATCCATATACTTGCTTCCCAAGCACTTATATTTCATTTTGTGGATTAAGCTCCATAAGATCTTTCCTTTATTAATATAAGAGTAGTTGAGCATCATCTCGCCTCATTGTAAGGTTAGTGTCATGCTACACCAGCGCTTTTATAAATCTGAAATTTAAGAATGCAACCTTCAATTTCTCAAAGATATTAAGGTATTCTTTACATCAATCTATAGTAGCAAATTTTAGATTCATTTTGCGTCATGACATATCATATGTCTTAGTACCGACTTTGTGTGATTATCATATCATATGGCTTAGTGTAGACTTTGTTTGTTTGTATTTTTAGTGCATCGAAGAAAATAGTAGGGCATCAGTAATTATGACTAGTGTAGTACATCATCAGACAAATTAAGGCATCGATGTGTATGTTTAGTGTATCGGTTTGTATGTTTAGTACATCATTGGTCATAGTAGGGCACCCATTTGTATTTTTAGTGTATAGTTGAAACTATGTGCACATCTACTTGTGTGTTTAATGCATCAATGAATATATTAGGGCATTAATGAGTATGATTAGTGTAGTACATCGTAAGACATATTAAGGTATCAGTGTGTATGTTTACTGCATCGTTGGTCATAGTAGGGCACCCCTTTGTATGTTTACTACATCGTTGAAACTACTTGGGCATCGGTTTGTATGTTTAGTGCATCGATGAACATATTAGGGCATCAATAAGTATGATAAGTGCATCGTTAGACATATTAAGGCATCAGTGTGTATGTTTAGTGTATCCGTTTGTATGATTAGTGCATCGTTGCTCATAGCAGGTCATCCATTTGTATGTTTAGTGCATCGCCGGACATATTAAGGCATTAGTGAGTATGATTAGTGCATCCATTTACATCGTTGGACATATTAATCCATTTATATATTGTACATGTCCTCGTTTAGAGTTCTTGGATCTTATTAGGCCAGTACTTTCCCTTATGGATCTTATTAGCCCACACATTCACATTCTCGGCTGCTGTTGTAGTTGATTGGCCCAAGGGTCCGGTCACATATGCGATAAAATTTGAACTCACTCCATGATGTGCAAATCTTTCTGCTGCTTCAACACCTGCATTTATAGACACATCAAAAAGTGTGAACTAATATTGTTAGAAGGAGCCATGGAGGTAATGAGAGATTTATTAACTTTACCAATGATAAAATACGCTGATCTCCAGCAACCAGATTTGGATTGCAGGGCTGGACGGCCTTTGTAATCAGTGACACCGTTGACATAGTTATTGAGCAATGGAGACTCGATTTCGGATAAATTGGTATTCGTGTAGTTGTCATCAATGTTAACAAGAGACTTTAATTTAACTCTTTAAACTACTGAACTTGTATCAAACATAGGTTTCACTGCAAACTTTGTTAGAGTTATTTGGATCACAGTAATCTGAGAATCGTGTAAACACTTTCCGATCGAAGTATTTCGATGGTTCTATCGAAATCTTTAATCGGATAAAACTCAGATTTGAAACCAGAATGTGTGTTTGTTGTTATGAAAAAACCAAACCAGAAAATGATGAATATGCAAAATACCGGGAATTTGAGTTTTAAGTGCGTTTTTAACATAGCACATTATACCAAATCTTGGACCCTGCCAGGGGCTGCTGCTACCAGGGGCTGCCGCCCCTGGAACCTCGCTATTGAAATCTTGGACCCTGCCAGGGCTGCTGCCCTTTGGACCCTGCTACCAGGGGCTGCCGCCCCTGGAACCTCGCTACCGGGGGCGCTGCCCCCGGACCCCGTGATTCGGGGCGATAATCACAATAACGTCATACAAGTGTGCACTCCGCATAACCCCGACTTGTTGTACATTTATCATGATTACACATTAGTCACCTAAGTTAATCTATTACACTTAAATCATATTGGTGATTAAAATCACCAACAAACTTAATATATTGCGAACCAGCAAATTTTTATGTACATATTCATTAACACGGTTATCACATTATCACATTTGAATAATATTATAGAAATTTGATCAGAACTACTAATTTTTCATTAGTCAACCATTATAACTTACTTTCATATGTGTTCATATTTATTTTCATTGTCTTTTGTTTTCTTAGAACTAAAGTGCATTAGCAATTATAAGTAGACATCTAAATCGTATGTATTATATTAACACGGAGACCACATGTGAATTAGTATCTTAGTAATAAAAGATTTTGGAAATCCTAACCAAAGCATTCATTAGTTTTAAACCATTATAGATATGAAATGCATTTATATAAACTTACTAATGTAATCTTAACCTATTAATTCAATATTTGATTTGAAAAGCTCGAAAAGATTATAGAAGCTCGGCTCAACCTGACTAAACTTTGAAGAAAACTTGTGATTTATCTTTATAGTACAAGAACTTGAATTCTGACCAATGTACACATGATGTCTTAGGTACAAAACAAACAAGTGATGAAGTCATATGAATGAAAGAAATGACCCAAGGTACAATAAGCCCTCAAGCGTAACAAATTTGGGGGAAGAACAACCCACATGACTCTGTCACCTTTAGTATATAAACCTGAAACCAGGAATTCGAACTTCTGTTGCTTTATAGGCGAGTAATTTTATCCAACTTTTGATCACTTGATGATACATCAGCTTTCCGTATCTCTAGCATGAGTAAGAGCCACTTTACGACACTTGACACAATCTTCCATCTTCTTTGAGCTTTGCCAATGGCTGAACAAGAAAACAAAAATCTATCAACCGCACAATGCAGATCACTGCAAGAAGAACTGCCAAGATACTGCAAGTGCATTGATGAGCTCGGGTCACAAATCAAAGTATTATCCACATGACATTGGAAGTCATCAGGTTGATCAAATCTAACATCTACCAAACTGGAACCCATGTGGTTCAACCCATATTCACCCATGCTCACATCTTGTGATGCGGGGTTTATTGGGCAATCAAACCGGGCTTTAGGAAGGGATTTATTGCCTTTGGGATTTACAGTTGTCATTTGGGTTCTGAGAGAAGCTTCATCATCATAGGGAAGAACTTTGTCTGCGTGTTGAAATGCAGATATCACCAGTTTCCGTGCTTCGGTCTATGTATGCAATTTAATATAGAGTTGAGTGACTATTCTCAGAATAACAAAAAGAGAAAAAGCACATTAAGAAGAAAGAGAAATAAATGATGAAAATATAGCAAGAGAACTTTACGCAGCTAACCTTTTCGGGTTCAGAGAGGTTGTCCGAAACAACATACTTGCAATCCCTAAGAATTCCAAGGACTTGTCCCACAACATTAAACACGACACCATCCTTTTTATCAGATTGAGGATAATATAAGTATAGCTTGTTATCATCCAACACACATTTTGTAGCATGCTCCACAACAACTTCCCACATTTTATTGGACATGCCCGGGCCAAGTATCTGCGGTGCTCAAAAGTTGGTAAAGAGTATAAGTAGTAGTATATAAATTATTTATGTACCCAGAGCATGTCCACTTACATTTCGAAGACTTGTTGGGTCAAGGAAGTAAAGAACTAAGAAATCTTGGACGGTTTTGACCTTTTCCTTATTCAACCGCTTGTGAAATGCTCCGTCTTTGCTGATTTTTTCGAGTCTCCATACTTCATCAGACATATACGGCGGGTGATGTTTCTTGTATACTAAAACCATACGTTAGTTTCAGTTAAATAGTTGTAAAAAGTCAATTTAGATAATAAGATCTACTAATTTTATAGATCAACATTATTGTGAAACACGGGCTTTATTATATAAAAAAATATACTTACATTCCCCACGATGATCTCTAACAGTAAAAGACTCGGACTTTGCCTCTCTAACTCTAACTCCATCATGGCTATCCAAAGCTCGAGCTCCCAATCTAAACCTACGACTCCTCGTCCAGCTCGAATTATCTGTAAAAGAAAGATCACCAACAACACCTACACCTTCTTTGAGGGTCAAAAAAACATTACCACTAAGAAGCGGTTTCTTTCCTCGCCTTTCTTTAACAATATTAGCATTAAACTCTTCAAGTGTCCAACTGTCACTTATGTCATCGCCAAAGTCTCCTTCAAGTACCACTATCTCCACTTTTGATGATGATTTGATACCACTAGAAACTGTTTTACCAGTTTTAGCATCGATTAATGCTACTTTTAGCGTGCTGCATTCTTCTCCTTCAATACGGGTTCCAGTAAAAACTGGAAGAGATAGGGGACTGAAGAATTGTAATTGTAAGCTCCTTGGTAAGATTGATTCTGTCTCGTTCTCACAATCCCTGTGTGAAAAACATTTGTTAGTCTAGTAAAGCAGACAATGCTTTTTGGTTCGGGTTGATCTGGATTGGCCTAGAACACTTCTTGTCCAAATCTTCCAACTTTCTCTAATAGGTAGTGTGTCAAGTATGATTGAACATTATGGTATTCTAATAATAACAATATCAATTTTAAATAAAATGATTCAAGTGATAAAACATAATCCGAATCAACCATTCACTAGTAAATGGTTCAAAAATCAAAACAGGTCATTTCTGTTTCGGACCAAAGCTGGTTTGTTCGGATTGTTATGTCCACAACACTTTTTGCGCAATTTTTTTTTTCTTATTTTTTTTTTATTATTATTATTATTAAATAAATAGACAGTATATCAAGTCTGACTACAAATAATTGTATGTCAATGATAATTTAAAATCTGAGTGATATGATTTGAATAAAGGTTTTCTATTTGATACACTTTGGATGACTTTCTACTCATTTAGCATGTTTCCTCTTTGGCTAACTGTTTTTTATTCTGCCTGTTTAACCCACTAGAGATGATCAACCATAACCTGAGTTCATTCATAAGTGATGAGTTATAATGCCATTTCTTGGCTAACCAACCGCACAAGTACATAAAGTACTATCCGTTATGCAAATCATACAGCTTACCAATTCAGGTTAGCAATATGTCTCTCCAACGCCATTTCAACTTCCTCTCTCACCTGCGTCACAAAATTTTTAATTTACATGCAGATATTATCATCACGGTTATGTGACGGATATAGAAAAAGAATAAGACCGACACACTATAAACATAAATCTACTTGGAGAATATAAATATGCAAATAGATTGTAAAGGATAGTTTCAAAATGGATATAAAGTGAATAACACACACTTACTACTCTACGGATCAAGGGCTCCAAAACCGGCTCAACATATTTATGGATGGTACAGAACTTCATCACCTCTAACACCGCACTGTATACAACATGAAACCATTTCAAGTTAAACAAAAATCACATTGAAGATACAAAGGGAAAAGTGAAAGATGACACTAGATCGACTCGGTTATTCTTTTGCTGTTTCACTACTATTCATTACAAGGTTTTCTATAATATACTGTATGACATATTAGTTTCCTAAATTAAGTTTAAGTCTATGTAGTAAGTTTATTTTGTAAGTTACATTAAGAGTTTGCCTAACAAGAGACATGTGGCACTTGTTAGAGGTTGTTGATTAAATTACAACAACCGAACTTATTAATACGATTTTTAATCTATAAAATACGATAATCTAACACAATAATATTCTCTCTTTTTTATTCATTTAAATTAATGTCTTCTTAAGGCACGTTAAACAAACTCTACTCAAGGCTAGGGGCTATATATGATCAAGAACTCTTGACTATTCATGTAAATATTTAATCCATCAATACACTAAAATGGTTTAAAATATTAGAAAGGTTTACTTAAACATGCGCATCAGTAGTAATTTAATGGCTTTGTTTACTTTTAAACCAAAAGATTAATGACAAACATGTCAAAATTTGTTAAGCAAGTACTCAATCAGTTCTCTTTTATAAAATAACGAACCATACAATTTTTTACAGTTTCCAAAGACAAAAAGTACTTAAGATATCCAATATTGGCCTATGTAAAATTAGTATTCTTCAACGACTACAATATACTGTAATATTAATAAGATATCTTTTTTATATTCTTTTTCGAAGGACAAGACTTTGTATCAATTTTAATCGTTCAACAATCCATTGATCATGTTCAGTAAATTCAGACAATTCTATACATCGCTCATGAAAACGGGTTTGAGTAAGTCATTAACAGACTTACTTTCTGAAAGATGGACGTTTACGATGACCTTCATAAGACGACTGTTGTTCCTTTTCCTCAAGCGATGAATACATGCATGCATCGTCCTGCTTTTGCCGTTTCTGCGACATGATAAGAATTACACGCGGTTGTTAGTTATACAACAGAAATCTGAAAGGAGTATTAGAGAAATGGAAACTTTGTAGTTGATCATATGAGTATGAACAGTTGTAGTTTTGTGCCAAACTAATGAAATAAAAAAGTGGAACTGATTGAGGATGAGGAATAGTCGACAAGAACGACCAACATGCGGTGTCAGATTACAAGACAAATGTTCAAAGAACTTTTTCGACAATTAATTGAAAACAAACAAAAAAGTCGTTTGGACTTCACTTGCTTGTAGACTGTACGGAACATGCCGAAATTTTGGTCCATATAAATTATCATGGAGTATAATACATCTTATAAAAATTGGTTTTATCGCATTTTTAGTATCAACAACATTTGTAAACCGCTAACATTTGATGTGACAACATGTTATAGCTCTAATAAAAAGTAAAAGCATTTCATTGCCGATATTGTCGTTCAGCAAAAGAATGGTTCGATTACACGCTGTCATCTAAAAATATTGTCACTTCATCAATCTATCGGTCACTAAAGATCATTTATGTACCGGTAACACAGCTAAAAGTTTGTCAATTGTCACCAATAAAACCTCAAAGGTATTCTATTGTTGTGATTGTAATCGTTTGTGAATGCATAAGTTAGCATTTTATTTATAACTATGACATGGGCGGACCTAGCGGGTTTTGGGGTTGATGGGAACCGATGGCCGGATGCTTGTCGTCTGATGAAAATTTTCGTTAAAAATCATGATTTTTGCGAAATGAATCTTGTTTCAAAATTTTGTGTCACATAAATACATGTCTTGTTTAGTTGGTTCATTAATATGTTAAAAAAAAAAAAAAAAAAAAAAAAAAAAAAAAAAAAAAAGTATCTTATTAATTTGTTTATTAGTCTTAATGAAATTGCACATTTTAGTGCATTTATATTTTCTTTATACTCGTGACTTGGAGTTCTGGGTCTGCCTTTGAACTAGCATGCTACATTCACAAAGCAGTGGGTTTAGAGGCGAATATAGTTTAACGATTTTTTGATTTTACCTTTTTTTGGAGAATATTGTTTAACGATTTATTTATAATGGATAATAATTTATAGAGAATCTGTGTTTGTGTTGTGAGATTGTGAAAAATTTTATTTCATATTATTATATGTAAATTTAAAAAGTTATTAATTTTAACTATAAATATATTAAATTCAAAGTTATATTCTAGCATTATAACATCTATTTTAATGTCATAATTTAATGTGCAATTAGTGTATTGTTAATTTTTTTTTAATAATTACTAATAATAGAAGGTGAATTAACTTAATTTTTTAAGACTTCTAAAGATAGAAGGTTCCAAATACATATAAGAGGTAGGGATGATGAGATGCTATAATCCTAACCCTAAACCAACTGGGTACGACCTATAGAAGGTGTGCTAACTTAATTACTAATAATAAAAGGTGTGTTAACTTAATTGTCTCTTTTGTAACGTCAGGGCTTGTGTTTTGCCTTCATAAAAGGAGCGGTAATTTAGGTCAACTGGTGTTGTCAACAATGATGATCTCCTGCAGATTAAAGAGTATTATAGATGAAGTTGATGTAGACGACAACTTTAGTTTTTTATGGCTACATGAGCATTTTGTTGCTTGTTATGATTCCTAGGGGTTTTCTTTGTGGGCTTGGATTATGATTTGGATTAAAAAATCTTTTATATAATAAGAGATTTTCAAAAAATGGAAAAATAGTATTTGAGCAATTGAAATTGGATCAATATGAGTGTTCAATTTTGTCGCATAAGAGAAACGGAGTCAAGCCATTAGCTAATAGAAAGTGAAAATTAAAAAAAAAAAATTTGGGTCAAACTCCTCTAAATTTCATCTAGCAAAAATATATATAAAAACACATGGTGTCGATTTTGAAAAAAAAATAATATGTAAATTTTGAGTAAATTATATGGACTTAAGTAAAATTATTAGTTTTCTTGTTTTTTAATAACTTTATAAATTTAATAAATACCATCTACACTTTATACTGCTTAAACTTAATTTTTTTTAATAAAAAAAAATTACATATATGTTGTTATTTATAAATATTATTACCATTATATATTAAATTAATATATAGGAACTGAGTTATAAATATCAAAATAAAAACACGACTTACTATGATATTGTAACACCCCGTGAACGACTTGACCAAAAAATTTTGACTTTTACGCAGAAATGCTTGACTTTGACGGACATTCTGAGACTCCTTTGACCATTTATTAAAATCTATAAACATTCAGACCTTTAGACTATTTTTAAATGATACTAGACTCAATTACCTTCGAAATGACGGGTGGCACGACCTCTAACGACTTACAGTTTAAAAGATATGATTTTTCTAACATGACCTATTTTCTAGACTACTTGCTGTCCCAAACACCCCTTTTTCTGCATATCCCTTTTATGCACTTTTGACCTATTTTCCGTAAAACAACTTCTATAACTCGACAATTAACGAAACTTTTCAGATTTCATTAATAGATAATAAATAACATTTCCAATAAATAATATCACCCAATTGACACTTCGGAATGGTACTTTACCAATAGACGAATAATATACCCGTTTTGACCCGTTTCACAACAAACGACCTTAAACTTATAAATACCACTTCAAACTTAATCAAAACCATTTACACGACATAATACAACATTTCCATAACTTCTTGACCCGTTTACAACCCAAAATGGGTATAATCACACTTATGCCAAACACCCCTTAAAGTTGACTTTCACCTTTAACCACATTCATACTTGACCATCCATTATTTACAAAAACTCATAGCACGACCAAGACATGTTTTATGACTACAAAAGACGACAATCATGAGACGAGATTATACCAAAATAAGGAAGACTCTCGGGGTTTCCAACTTCAAGTGCTTGGTCCTAAAGATGAGCTTCTACTTACCGTCTTCAACTAAGCTACTCCTTCTATCAAGCTAAGGTATAGACTTTATCCTTACCTTTACTTGGTTCTTCAGTACCTATCAAGAAAACATCAAAACTAAACATGTAAGCGATACGCTTAGTAAGTACATGGCATAACAAGCTAACAATGCATAATATATAATCATGCCATAACTATAACTAGTCTAGCACTAGTTAAAGTAGCGATATAGTGGCACACACCTCACGCCATCATAGTTGGCCTAAATACGCTCAACCCTTGCTGTTGAACCTTATCCCGTAGTTAGTCCTCGCGACTAACTAAGCTATGCCTAGAAATAGATCCATAACTAGCTATCGCACCTATATCCTATTCATCACCATTACCAACATGATAAAGCTAACAAAGATAAACAATTATCATACATAAATTATGATTAAGCTAACAAAACAAGTTATGTCCATATACTTAACTTGATTCACATAATCACAACCTCACTAGCAATAGCTTCCAACTTCTTACTTGCTTCCTATACCACAATCAATTCTGATTAGGGACTAATTAACTAACAAATCATACTACTAATCTTTACCCATCATCCCATAGCTTTACAACATAAACCCTAGATTCATAACTAGGTAAAAACAATTACTTGATTGTGGATACACCCAATTAAGGGTCATTAGAGCTTATACTACCACTTCACAATGATTACTTGGGCTTAACTAAAAACTTAGATTTTCCTTCTCTTTCTCCTTATGAACCAATCCTCACACACATATGGATAATAATGAAATTTGTAGAACCTGGATATTTCTACTCAAAACTTTCTTCACAACAAAGGTATTCCCCAAATGACACTTTTGATCCCTTAATTGCTATAAGAATTTAGTCCTAGTACTAGAACAAGTTAGTTCTAGTGCCAGTTTAAGGTTTTGGCAAGAATAGTCCCTGGCTCCCTGCAGACTAGAACAAGTTGGTTCTAGTACTAGAACAAGTTGGTTCTAGTGCCAGTTTGAGGTTTTGGCAAGAATACTCCTTGCAAACTAGAACAAGTTGGTTCTAGTACCAGTTGGGGATTCTGACAACTTAGGCCCCTCAAATTCTTTTCTCTTATATTTGTGACACATAATACTTCCTAAAACCATTTACATAATATCTTGACTTATAGTTTGACTAATGGGTTTGACTTTCAATTTACCACTTATTCTTAAATATATATTAAACAATAAAATACTATCACTTTTCTTATAAAATAGTACCTTATCGGGTCATAGGTGTAATAGATATGTAATGAATACACGAAATTGCACATATACGAAAAACTTATGTTATTCATCTTTATAAGTTTAAGTAATGATGTCTGGAAACGTGTTTTTTTACTATCCACGTTCAATGACGACTCATGTGATTGCTCTTTTAAGTTTATCCTGCACGTACACGGATCTATAAAGTTAATAAAAGTAATATTATTATTAACAGGAATTTTAATATTAAAATGAATCTATGAAATGAAAACATATAGACGATAATGTGCATATAGTAACAACGCGTGTAATTTCTCTTTAAAGTTTAAATAAAGATATTCAGAAAATCATTTTTAAGGGTCATTATATGCAATTAAACACACGTACTCCTTCCGTCCCAAAATATAAGTCCATTTTTTATTTTTCAAAGTCTTCTTTTTAATACTTTGACCTTAATTTTTTTTTATTGTGTTATATAATATTTGATGAAAAGTATAACAATGAAAATGCATTTAAAACATAAATTCATTTATATATTTTGCATCAAGTATTATTATATAACATGAAAGAAAATAATTAAGGTCAAAGTTGAAACTAAAAGACTTTGAAAAAGTCATAATGGACTTATATTTTGGGACGGAGGTAGTAATATCTAAAACATGATATCAATAGTTAAATTTAAATAATATCAACTTCCTCACCATACCGATTAGACAAAGTGAAATCCTTCGTCTAACAAAAATCTATACAAATGAAATTGATAAAGCGGATGTAAATAGATAAACTGGGATCCTTTTGAATCATCGACAAGTAGATAAACGGAGGATAACAATTTGCTAGTGGGTTGTATCTAAAGTTTTTTTACCATGTAAACTCTCAAACGGTATTGTATATTGTAATTATAATTGTGCATGAAACATAAATCAGCACATCTTTTTTATAATGATTATGTGACTAAGACAATAAGCAACTCTAATTCTAACCCTATAAATAATAGGTACGCCCCATAAGCTGCCCAACATATTAGGTCTAATATCACTATAGATTACAAAAATAATTACAATTCTGGTATAACAAATGTTCGTTACTAGCGCTATGAACAAACCGGACGAACACGAACGGAGCTTTGTTCATGTTTGTTAGTCTAATTTTAACTGGACAAATAAACGGACACAAACACTTAAACGGACGAATTTTCTTGTTCATGTTCGTTTATTAAGAAAATGAGTTGTTCATGTTCATTCATTAAGACACAAAACGAATGTTAAACGAACATAAACGATCGAAGATAAATGAACATAGACAAACTAACATAAACTTTATAAAACTATGCACAATATATTGTTTATAAGTGTCGTTTTGTTTTAAAAAACAAAATTTAAAATTATATAATTAAATGATATGATATACGAACATAAATAAATAAATAGATTAAATAAACGTTAACGAACGCATAATTAAACATTCACAAAAATAAATGAATGTACGCGACTTTTGTTCATGTTCGTTCATTTAACTAAATAACGTAAAATATTGTTCATTTTATAAATAAAACGAACATAAACGAAGTTTTTACCAAACAGTTTATGAAATATTCACTAAACGTTCAGTTTGTTTACAGCCCTATTCATTATACTATGCAATTTTCTCATTTAATATGTAACAGGTTGATTGCAAATATAAAGATGTTCATGATGTAAGGCATCTTCATCCACCGTGAAACAAACTTTAACTATGAGTGAAACAAAGTATAAAGTTTTTCAATTTTCATACATTGTGGAACTATTTTTAGACATCCCGCTCTAGATTTTTATTTATTTATTTTTTTTTTTTTTTGAACGGCAAATATATTAGAGTTTATATTAAATTTCCATACATGCGACGCCGTTTCATGCTTCCGTTTTCCCGCCATTTTTCGGCCCACCTCATTAGCCCAGCTCCCCACTTTACCCACATAATTTGGCCCAGTTTGTGCATACACATAGTATCTGGAATTCGCTCTCAAAATCACACACACTCAAAATCACACATACGCACACCAGCAGGTCCGGATCAATCATGGCTTTTGAAGATGGAGCTGAAACGGATGAATATTGCAAAGAAGAGTATTATAAATCGCATGTTCAGGTTAGTTATCAGTTTTAGGTTTTTGATTTTGATATACAATTTACTTTTAATTTAGGGTTTTGTTATAATTAGGGTTTTTTTTTTTTTTTTTTTTTTTTTTTTTTTTTTTAATTTGGGGGTTTTTGCTAATTTCGGGTTTATTTATAAATTTTAGTTGTTTGCCCTCTTTTAGATGATTTTGATAGCCAGAAGCTTCAGTTTGCTTAAATAGTAAAAATAAGTCACCTGAGCCAAGGGTTTATATACCTAAAGAACTTGATATGAGAAGTGGTCAGGTGGTAATATTTTGATTTGCGGTATGAGGCTATGAGGGTGCGATAATTGAAGGTATGTGGTTTAATTTCGTGGGTTTGTGTATAATTTTGGAAGGATTTTATAATTTTAATTATACTTAATTTTTTTTCCAAGAATTTGTGTTTGTATGGGATTTTTAATTTTGATGTGTTACGGTGTACTTTTTGCACACACTGTCCAATCATGTATTGCTGCAGTGGAAAGTGCGGTTGTGGATCAAGCTGCTCATGTGGTAGCATCTTCAACAGTTCAAAAGGTGTCGATTGCATTTTTCTCAACCCTTTCTTTTGTCATGAGTTGCTGATAAAATATATTTAATTTTGTTTTTAGATGCAATGGGTCGACGCCGCTATAATTGGTATGCACATAAGATTTAAGGGTGTAGGTGAAAATCGTCTAAAGGTAACTTAAGACACGTTAAATGGCTAATGTGTTTACGTTTTTTATAGGCTATTACCAGCGAAATCCACAGAATACTAACCGAAAGGGTGTTCCATTTCAACATGGCATTGGATAGGCATAAGAAGCAGCGCGCAAATGCAACTAGCTGATACACGAAAACCTCCTGAAAAACCATTAACCTTTACGTTACAGCGGCGTTGCTTACGGTTCAGGTTGTATATACTTTTCATATTTTTCTCCTTATAAATTATTTAGCATGCTAATGTCAAATAGAAATAGATCAATGAATCAAGACCATATATCCTAAATGAAATGATTTTCACCAATACACCTGATTGGATCTGGCTAAGTGTAGTGATTATGCATGCACAACCTGATTTTACTCTTAACAGCGCATGCTGATACACATTCGTATAATTTATATCTACAAATGAGGATAGCTTAAATGAGGATAGCTAAACGCATCCTGAACTAACTAACTTATAGTAACTTCCGTATGTGTATAAAAAATGTCAAGGTGCGCAATTATGTCCGCATCAGACCACATAATTCTTTGGTGGCTGATAAGTGACGGAAGTGTATCATGCTACACAGCGATTATGTTGTCACTGCTCATTTGTTTTATGATAAGAATGGGGTCACTAATACAAACAAACATACAACATTTTGTGTAGGTAAGAAGTGTTTGAATTAATTAATGCAATGGCTGCGCGAGGTGCGATCAGGTGCACAAAAAAAGGAACAAAGCTGAAACAAACTACAGGTAAAGAGGTGCCTGATGAGGGTCATGTTAGTATATGGTTTTGAGTAACCACACTTGGTCGGCGTAAATGTATAGATACCTGAGACTCGATTATTTTTTATAAGCAATTCAGGTTGTTAGTATGAAATAATTTGGCTTTTATTATTTGAAACTAGACATAGTGTATTTAGTTATTGGTTCCACAACCATATAGTGCGAACATTAGTTCTGACTTTTGCAAACATTTCAGATATCCTTTCGATGAATCTGCAATTGCGGCCATAACGGCAATCAGAGAGCATTGCATTGACATAAAGGAGGTACATACGAATCCCCATTTCACTGTGATGCTTACTTTTTGTTTTCTGTGAAATTAAGTCTTATGCCTCTTTTTTATTGATATGTGTTTAAGATGATTGTTTACATATTATGTGACTATAAGTATGGACCCGATGTGTTAGTTTTGGTATCCTTCGGGATAGCCCAGCTTGCCTTTTATGGCATGTATTTGGCATCCTTCGGGATAGCCTAGCTTGCTTTCATGGCATGGTTGTTAGCTTGCCTTTACGGCATGGTTGTTAGCTTGCCTTTCATGGCATGGTTGTTAGCTTGCCTTCGCCGGCATGGTTTGCTTATATTTTTGGCATGTATGAAAGTATCCTTTGGGATAGCTTAGCTTTCCTTTCATGGCATGGTTGTACAGCTTGCCTTATGGCATGGATGATAGTTATGGCATCCTTTGGGGTGGCCCAGCTTGCCGTAAGGGCATGGATATTATGGTATCCTTCGGGATAGCCAGCTTGTCTTTATGACATGGATGGAAAGTTAGAGAGATTGGATCCATGGCTAGAAAAGATGGAAAGTAAAGTAAGTATGAATGTTGTGTCGGATGTACGTGAGTAGAATGATTTATAATCTCCTTATTTAAATGGATTGGGACGCCTCTTCATTTAAATAAAGAAATTGTAAATCGCCGAACCATAAGTTTATAATTCCTTACTTGCATAGATTGGGACGCCTTTTATGTAAGTAAAGAGTTATAAATGAGCGGGCTTATGTGTAGCCGATATGACATGAATACGGGTAGAGATATGAGAAAGTGAAAACTAAAACAAGTTAGACGTTATAAGAAGAGATTAGATATAAAATCTTGTAGTGGCGTTAAGGTCGTATATGAACCTTAAGATAGACGCCTAGAATGATTTTTTTGCTTTAAGTTGATAAGATGATGGGTGGATTTTTGGAAGTGCCGTTTATATGGTACTATGTATATATTGCGAGATAAGTTACCCGTTTTTGGCAGTAGATAAGTGTTGATATTGTGTAAAGTATAATTTTGGCCGGTATATGACGTAAGGTCATGTAGTGCATTTGTGAATGAAGTGATGATAGTGTGAAGTTTGACTTATATAAAGTCAAAATAGTTAATTTTCCATATGACTAGTCGTCAATTGTGGGACATTTTAGATGAGCTTGTGATGAGAAGTGTTGCCTATAATATAATATGAATTATGATTAAGTATAGCAAGTTTAGACTTTGCAAGATCATCTAGATCGTTGCAGGGTAATGGTTTAGTGAGCATGAGAATAATAAGTTGTTATATTGAGATTTAGTTTTGGATAGTAATAGACGAAAGATTTCGAGGACGAAATCTAAATAAGGGGGATAGAATTGTTAGACCCGTTTCCCAGGTACTTGGACCCCACCCTAGATGTAATGGACTAAGAGCCTTACGTGATTGGTTAGTCAACAAATGTCAGGATGTGGTCAAACCCGATAGTCATAGTAATTCGTAATGTGGTTTTAGAAGTATTATGTGTTATAAGTAAGAGAGATAAGAACTTGAGGGACCTAAGTTGACAGAATCCTAAACTGGTACTAAAACCAACTTGTTCTAGTACTAGAACCAACTTGTTCTAGTCTGCAGGGACTATTCTTGCCAAAACCTCAAACTAGCACTAGAACCAACTTGTTCTAGTACTAAGGATGAATGGTTAAAGGAACTTAAGGGACTAAAGATGCCAATTGGCCAAACCTCCAACTAAGTAGATAAATATTTAGTTATCTACAAGTTTTCAGGGATTCTAGTATTATCCACACCATTCTTGGGTGTGCTTGTATGTACCGTTTTAGAAGAGAAGAAAAGGAGGGAAGAAGCTAGTTGGGTGGTGAAGCAAATTGGTGAACGATTGAAGCTCTAGCATTAATAATAGATACCTAGCTATGATCCCTTAAAGTAAGTAACCTATCTGTTAATGTTAATTGTTGAAATTGAGATTAGGGTTTATGAACCCTAATCAAGGGCAGTGGGTAATTGGTGTTTATAAGCTCAATTAAGAGTTATAGTAATGATGAGATGATTTTATAATGGGTTAAAGTTAATAAGTTTATGGGTTTGATCATCATATAATCAATATATGATTATATATATGATGATTAGAGGTGTTAGAGGTAAGTTAATAGTGGTATAAACCATTGTTATGGTTATTTGATTATGTTTTAAGTGTTTATGTTTATGATGATGAAGAATAATTATGCCTTAGGATGCTAGTATGGATGATGATGACGTTGATGATGGTGAGATTGGTTTGATATGCTTAGCTTGGAGCTATGGTAAGTAAAATGATGATAGCATATGTTATATGGATTTCTAGCATTATGTGTTATGTATGTTTATGTTGAGAAGATGAGCTTGGATTATGCTTATGTGATGCCATGGTTATGGCTTATGTGATGAGATGATGCTATAGAATATGTTGATGATATGTGATAGTTGAGACTTGGGTATGTAAGCCATGAAGTAAATGTTTATGTATATGATGCATTATGTGGATTGAAGTATAATAGTATGTTATAGTCGTTTTACTTACTAAGCCTTTGTGCTTATGGTTTAGTTGTCTAACCATTTTTTAGGATTGGCATGTTCTTATGGATGGCTTGGATATGTGGATTAAGGTTTTGGTTATGCAAGATTTAAGGTAACATGTGTTTAGGAGCTTAGCTAGAATACCGGGCTTATGTGTAAGTTTGTACCCCCATTAATCTTTTATGGGTTGTTAAAGGGCAGCCGTATGGCAAAGTGTATGTCAAGAGTTGTATGACAATTTGGTAGTCATTTGATAAGTCAAAGTATGGTTTATGTGTTTTTGAGTAAAGTTAAAGGGGCGTTTGGTTTAAGTGTAAACATACCCATTTTGAGTAGTAAACGGGTCAAGTGTTATTGGAACATGTTTGATATGTTAAATGATTGATTTCTGGAAAGTTTGGTGTAAAACGAAAGTGATATAAGTGGTTTGTTGCGAAATGGGTCAAAACGGGTTATTTGCATAACCCATCGTAAAGTACCCCTTCGGGGTATCGTAAGATAAATGTTTTTGCATGAAAATGAGCCCATTCATATACCAAATAAATCTGGAAAGTTTGGTTGAGTTTCGAGTTCGGGAGGTCGGCCATCCTTGATTGCCATCGATATTTCCTCCCTAACTAGCCCCTTATTAATATAAAATGAAAGAAGAAGTTCGGGAAACCGTCAGGCCCCACTCAAACTAGCTGCCCTACCACCTTAGAATTAGAAAGAAGCATTTCTTAAAAAAAAAAAAAAGAAGCCCGAATGCTCAAGCTCAATATCATATGGGTTGTGTTCTACCAACGAGCAGCCAGGAGTTTCCGGCCGGGGATTTTGAAAGTGATTTCGGGACAACAAGCTGTCCAGATTTTCCGGGCAGACTGTGCAGATTTTTGGCAGTTTTCAAAAATTCATATCTTTTAATCCGTAAGTCGTCACGGGTCGTGCCACCTATCATTTCGAAGGTGATTGAGTCTATTTTCATCTAAAAATAGCCCCAAGGTCTGATTGTGTACTGATTTTTTTCAGTTTATGAAAGAGTAACAGCAGGTCAGTTTTAGTTCAAGCGTTTCCACGTAAAAAGTCAAAGTTTTCAAAGTAAGCGGGCACGGGGTGTTACAAATGGCCTTAAACCTGTGCTAAATGAAACACAATTATTTCAAGTGACGGAGGGAATCAAAATGTGGGGTGGGAGATGGTTCTTTCTTTTTGTAGGCTTACTTGACAAAGGAATATTAGAAGATGGTTCTTTCTCTGAGCGCATACCAGGAAGGAGCGGGAGGCGGCAAAAAAATGCAACCAAGTTAATCGATGGAATGTAGCAGCTAGAGGAATGGCATACGCAAACTGAAGCTGCCAATATCGAGATATTGGTGAGTTTTGCTTTAACCCATTTGATAATGTGAAACAAATAAAGCTTATATGTCCAAAAAATTAGGTCGGACAAGATTTGTGGTTCTGGGGATAAATTTTAGTTGTTTGCCCTCTTTCACATCCTCATAGTTATCTATAATTTCATTATATAATCTTTGTAAGTTATGCAGGTAGACACCTCATGGGAGACCGGAAAGGGGACACGAGAGATATCGGGCAAGAACCCCCATGGATGCAGGTACTATTAATATTAAATTGTACGCATAAGACTGTATCGTTTTAGTTGAAAATCCTTAATTGTCATGTACTTCATAATTTGGCCCACTTTACCCACATAATTTGAAAATCCTTAATTTAGTAGTAAGATGTTGATGCGCTTGGAAGAAAAAAGATGATAAAAGCAAAGGTAACTTATAGTGTCTATTTGTGTTATGCTTAATACATGGCCTTTAGGTAACTAATAGCATACATTTATGTTCCCGAGACTCCGGTAGGCTGTGTGTCTTTGAGACTAATGCAATAGCTTGCTGCGGTAAGTGACAAAAAAATTTTGGATTTAATATTCTTATGATGTTTTGGCATTTGTGCTAATATTCTTATGGTGTTTTGGTATTGGCGCTAATATTTTTATTCTGTTTGGTGCTAATGCATGCTTTTTATAAATTTAACCTTAGACTAAATCAAATCACATTCGCAGGTATATTCGAATACTCCCGTGGATTTTGAAATCAATGTCAATAATGTGTCAGCTGAGATGTTTGTAACAATTTAATCAGCATATGCAATATTAGTTTCAATGTAAGCTTCAACAAAAGATAATGCCCACTTTCATTTTCAACCAGGTCTGCACATTTTGTTTCATCTCCATTTGTTATTTTTTTTTATCTTTTGTTTATTTTAACCAGTTTAACATCTCAAAATATCAATTCACATGGAAAAGGGTGAATCACTCATCCTTGGGACCGCTAGCTGATTTTTTGAATCCCGTTAATCTTTATTTGAATGATAAAGGATTTTTAACTTAACTTTTAATATATGTATGGCTAAAGTGAATTTGTAAATTAAATGAGTTTCGTTCCAGCGGGTATGAAACTATTTGTCCAGAACACTGCCTGATCCTTGACTTATTCTATATATCAGAAGCAGAATATATTTTCTCTTCTCTTTGGCTATTTTGTCTTTCCTCATACTGATTTCAAATTTTTTTATTGCTTTGGATTGGACGAACGCCAGCAGTCCAAAACTACCTATGTGAGTTCGTACGTCGGTACTTCCTACGGATGCTTTTGTTAACGATGTTGGCCATCAATATTCGTGTACACGCAAGTATATTGGTTTTTGATAAGGCGAAAAATGAACCGTTTTTAGGGGGTCATTTAAGCCGGAATTGGAGTTTATTTTATCAAATATTACCCTAAATCGTTCCTTTTGTGATTTTAGGTACTTTGGGAGTGAATTCTGGAAAAGGAAGCATTTTGGACATTTTTGGAGCATAAAAGTGAAGAAAACGGCAACGACTTAATTTTCCTTGCTGGGAACAGTACCTGACGGCGTCAAGAAGGATTTTTTGACGGCGTCAAGAGCAAAATGGATGACGATCCAGAGAAAACGTGACAGCATCAGAAGTAGGGCATCAAGAGTAAATTTGGTGACGGCCTGGAGCAGAATTACACATGACGGCGTCACCCAAGGCCGTCACGTGTTAACTTGTCAAAACTTGCGCGCGAAGTAGCTGATATTGTTTTGGTCATAACTTTTGCATACGAACTCGGATTTAGGTGATTCAAAAGCCCACGCGAAGAGGACGAAAATATCTACAATTTGGTGAAAAAGGCTTCTTGACTCCGTCACTCCTTAGAGGTGACGCCGTCAGATCGGTGCGGACAGAAAACTGCCTATAAATATAACTTCATAACTTCATTATTTGTAAGCCCTAAACCCTAAGCTCGATTCCTTGGTTTAGGTGGGTGTTTTTCCAGCAACTTAGAGGGTTTCAATCACTCCATAAACATCATGTATTGGTTTGATGATTCTATCTCAATTATGTCTTTCATTATTATTGTTGATTGTCCTTCTTTGATTATGTTTTGCTAATTCATCTTGTGTCTACTTATGTTTATGTGAAACTTGTATATAATTGATTAGATCTTATTGATTCCTTGTTGATGTTGTGTCTATCTTCATCAATTAGGGCGTGACACTTCGATAGATCTAATTGGTTTAGCTTATAATTCTTGATTCCTATTGTCTCTTGTTTGGTTGATTGTATTCAATGTTAGGCTTAAGAAAACTGGCAGACTTCCATAGGGTAACATGCTTGAACGTCTTAAGAAACATGAACCGATGTGTACTAGGTTTTTATGGTTGTATTTAATGCATGAGTGAATTCTAGTGATCCCATGTTAGGAGCTTCTTAGCCGGCTCGACATAGGAGTGAAGTAGGAGCTTATAGAATTGGGGAAGTAAGTACGCCACCCCATGAATGGTATTAAGGAATACAACCCATCAATTAAAACAAGGTGTGACAATTCAATAGGTAGAATTGGATAGCTAGCAAGGAGTAACATATCATAGGTAGACATGCTTCACATCCCTTGTAGAACCTTAGTTTACTTTTCTTGTTTATTAGTTTAATTAGTAGCTTTTGGGTTAGTTGATTAACAACTAATTCCGCCCTTCTTCCAATACCCGAGAATTTTACTTGCTTTTCATAAAATATAAAATCACAAAAAGAATCATCCTTCACCTTTAGACCTAGTTAGACTAATTTTCAATCCTAACGACACTATTCCTGAGTTGAACGATCAATCCCCCGGTACTTGTCACTATACTATACTACAACGATCAGGTACACTGCCTGGTGGGGGTTGTAAGCTTCTCGAGATCCCTCGAGAGGTAAAGCCTGGTGCAATTCCCACACGTCAAGTTTTTGGCGCCGCTGCCGGGGAATAGTTATTGTTTAGGTTGAAATTTATTTTGATTAGGTCTACTCATTAGATTCCTTTTTAGTGTGATTTTTATTTTCTTTTTATTAGCTTTCTCGTAGTCTATCTTTTCTTTTTGTATTTGTTCGTAGAAACCTTTCCATTGACTCTTCCATTCACCATTATGGAGAATGCGAATCCACCATACTACCGACCACGAAACCCATTCACTCCTAATGACATCTTGATGTTCAAACAATATCGAGATGAACCTATTTATGATGCCTGGACTCGTTTTAAAAATTTACTACGAATAGTCCCTCATCATGGTTTCGATCTATGGTACCTAACTCAAATCTTTTACTATAGTGTCTACCCGTATGACCAAAGGTACATTGACGATTTTACCAACGGGGACCTTAGGGAATTAAATGCTGAAGAAGCATGGGATGCCATAGAAGATTGTGCCCAATATTATTATAGAGTAGACAACCCAACAAACAACATCACAAATCAATCAATAACAAGTTTGAAGGAGCAAACAGGAAGTTTGTCTGGGATGATTACTCAGGGATACCTGCGTGGATGTCACCTAAAATCATAGTACAAAACAAACACACAGGTAATCTAGGTACAATGGAGGATGAGATGGACAATCCAAGCCCACAAAGTACCCCACAAGTCCTACCATCATTTGAGGCACATACACCGCCCGTGACTTACCCGGAAGAAGTAGAAGAGACTTTAGGAATCCCAATAGAGTTAGAACCCTTGGACCAAGCACCACTAGAGGATATAGGTTTGAATACTTGTAGTGATAACCTTACTCCTAGTTCTAGGGAATTTCCTAATGTTGATGAACCGGAACCTCAACCTTTACACAACTCTCCATCCTTAGATATACATCTAGGAGACAAAAGAGGAACCGACCCACCCATCAACCAATATTATCCGGGTAGTTTTAGGATGAAGGATGCCATTCACTCACCCCCTTCACCTCACGTGGCATATTTCCACCCTAAGGGTGTGTATCGCTACTTCCACCCACACTTAATCCTAAGTGTAGGGAAAACCTCCCCTATTTCCGTTAAATAAGGGTAGAGTCAGGCTCGTTTCTCGAACAAAAACAAGCGCTTGTTGGGAGGCAACCCAACCCATGTTTTTAATTGTTTGATGTTTTTATTTTATTTGTTTGTTTGTGTCATATGTGCTTAATCATAGTTGTTTAATTTTCATGTTTCGAATAATTTGTGAAAATGCTTTATTTTGTTTTTAACCTCGTCTTAATTGCATATAAAGGTATTTTACAAAAAGATAAGTGTAGGGAAATTTATATTTTGTTAAAAAGAACTAAATTCGAACATGAAAACTTCACAATTCATGATTAGCATATATTCTATCTTGTTTGTGTGTCAATAATTGTGGATATGTTTTATGAGTTCCTATTTGTAATTCATTCCACAAGTATTCTATCCTTTTGTTGCTTTGTCTTGTTTCTATTTCTAAGTCTGGAATTACATCTAGTTGTGATTTTTGTTCAGTTTGATGCTTTAGTTTTTGTGTTTGTTGATTACTGGACAAGAAGATGATTTATATTTCTGGAGGGAAGCTTTCAACGTTCATCTTCTTGGAGGTATACTTAACCATGTTGTCACATTATCCACACCGAATGAATCAGGGGAGTATTAGTTTCTTTCATTCTTTTTATTTTTACTTTTACATCTTTTATCTAGAACATTGGGGACAATGTTCGGTTTAAGTGTAGGGAAGGTATATTAGAAACTATTACTCCACTTGGTTTTTGTTTTGATTGATAGTGAAAGTGTAATAAAACTGAGAGAAATATTTGTTAGGGCAATTTTAGCACCAAATTTAAAATTTTTTGCAACATGTAGGAGTGAAACTTTAGTCTTAATAAGCGTCTCATGGATAGGAGTTGTATGACTAGCACAAAAACCATACCACTCAAAAATTTCCACCCCAAATATGTGAGGCTCGCCCTTAGATCTTTAGGAAAAAGCATTCATTGTTGGTGCTTATGAGTGTACCGGTAGTATTTAGATTCTAGAACTTGTGATAGCGATGCATCCCGAGACCGCTAGTGAGACTACATTCGTGTAGTTAGGATTTACTACATGATAAGAGGCATTAGGATAACCCTTGTTCTACACCTGTAATATAATTACATTGACTTCATAGGTCAAGTAATTCTCCCACACCTTTGCGTTGTACTCATTTTTAGTACACGATACCCCTAGTACACCCCTCCGAGCCTATCTTTTCGTTTCTAACTTTAAGAATTTTACTTAAAGGAAGAATTTGTTTACAATCCACCCCAAATGTGCAACCAAATCGCCTTAGCCTTCTTTGTATGCACTCATCTTTAGTGTATTATTGTTAATTGTTTAAACCCTTTGTTAGTTGTCTAATTGATTACATGGTTGCTAAGTCGAGTCATATCTTGTATATATTGTTTTAGGACAAGTGAGACTCATGGGTAAAGTACTTGTGTTATGGAGTAATGGGGAAGAACATCATATATTACCCCCATATGCGTGTTAATATTTAAAAGTACTCCAAGTGTTTTGATTATCTTGATTCGAGTCATTAGAATAGTTGATTGTAAAGTATGTAAAAGCTCAAGTGTAAGGAGGAAACGAGCTCCCTTTGATGTATTATTTTGGATGGTAGAGTAAAAGTGTATGCAAAAAAAAAAAAAATAAAAAAAAATAAAAAAATAAATCGAAAAAAGTAATAATTAAAAAAGAAATAAAGAAATTAAAAAAAAGGAAAAAAAATAGAAAAAGAAAAGAGAAAAATATACGGGCTACCATCCGTTTCTTTTGTTTATGTTTAAGTCAAATAGTGTCTTGAAAATCCAAAAAGAGTTGTGGTTAGTTTAAGTTGAGTCGAGTCTTGGCTTAGCAACGCCTCATTGTACATGTAGTTAACTAAGACAATTGACTTGCCACCAGTAAAATATCCGTTTATCCAACAAAACCGTGTCTTCCATATCCCCTACACCTAACGTTATAACCCTTTAAAAGACCTCTTTGATAGTTTATCCTAGGTGCTTACGCCAAGTGGTGGAGGTTTAATCATTTCCCAAGCCTATGGTAATCTATTTGCTATGACAGGTAGAGAGTGATATTTCTCCATTTCCAATTATGACATATAAATTTAAAACACCCGAGAGATGAGAGTATCCAAATACTTAATGTGAGGTGCTAGTGTATAATTTCCGTGCTTGTTTTGACTAAGATGAAATGATCATTTGTTGTAATTACTTTTATATTAGTATTAAATGACCCCTAACTTGTATTTTTATTGGTGGAAAAGCTCATTTGCTTGAGGACAAGCAAATCCCAAGTGTAGGGATATATGATAAGGCAAAAAATGAATCGTTTTTAGGGGGTCATTTAAGCCGGAATTGGAATTTATTTTACCAAATATTACCCTAAATCGTTCATTTTGTGATTTTAGGTACTTTGGGAGTGAATTCTGGAAAAGGAAGCATTTTGGACGTTTTTGGAGCATAAAAGTGAAGAAAACGACAAAGACTTAATTTTCCTTGCTGGGAACAGTACCTGACGGCGTCAAGAAGGATTTTTTGACAGCGTCAAGAGCAAAATGGATGACGACCCATAGAAAACGTGACGGCGTCAGAAGTAGGGCGTAAAGAGTAAATTTGGTGACGGCCTGGAGCAGAATTACACATGACGGCGTCACCCAAGGCCGTCACTTGTTAACTTGTCAAAACTTGCGCGCGGAGTAGCTGATATTGTTTTGGTCATAACTTTTGCATACAAACTCGGATTTAGGTGATTCAAAAGCCCACGCGAAGAGGATGAAAATATCTACAATTTGGTGAAAAAGGCTTCTTGACTCCGTCACTCCTTAGAGGTGACGCCGTCAGATCGGTGCGGACAGAAAACTGCCTATAAATATAACTTCATAACTTCATTATTTGTAAGCCCTAAACCCTAAGGTCGATTCCTTGGTTTAGGTGGGTGTTTTTCCAGCAACTTAGAGGGTTTCAATCACTCCATAAACATCATGTATTGGTTTGATGATTCTATCTCAATTATGTCTTTCATTATTATTGTTGATTGTCCTTCTTTGATTATGTTTTGCTAATTCATCTTGTGTCTACTTATGTTTATGTGAAACTTGTATATAATTGATTAGATCTTATTGATTCCTTGTTGATGTTGTGTCTATCTTCATCAATTAGGGCGTGACACTTCGATAGATCTAATTGGTTTAGCTTATAATTCTTGATTCCTATTGTCTCTTGTTTGGTTGATTGTATTCAATGTTAGGCTTAAGAAAACTGGCAGACTTCCATAGGGTAACATGCTTGAACGTCTTAAGAAACATGAACCGATGTGTACTAGATTTTTATGGTTGTATTTAATGCATGAGCGAATTCTAGTGATCCATGTTAGGAGCTTCTTAGCTGGCTCGACATAGGAGTGAAGTAGGCGCTTATAGAATTGGGGAAGTAAGTAGGCCACCCCATGAATGGTATTAAGGAATACAACCCATCAATTAAAACAAGGTGTGACAATTCAATAGGTAGAATTGGATAGCTAGCAAGGAGTAACATATCATAGGTAGACATGCTTCACATCCCTTGTAGAACCTTAGTTTACTTTTCTTGTTTATTAGTTTAAATAGTATCATTTTGGTTTGAATGTTCTTATTGTTACGCTTTTACGTGTCTTGCAACCGGTAATCATATGATGGCAGAAACTTCAACTACCGGTTGTAGTCGTTCCATGCAGACAGCTGAAAATGGTTAAAAGAAATGCCACACACTAATGGAAAGTTTGAAACAAAGGCGCAAAAGATGAAAAAAGATAGCTGCTTTAGATGAAGCGGCCTTTGTTATGCATGTTGATAAGGAATGAACAGTCAGGTGAAATGGCTACGGGGCTTCGCATGTCCTGAGAAAACCTCTTAGCCACTTCAAACCAGGTATATTGTACCGTCTAATTTTTTATAGGGTGTTTGGACTTTGGATTGTTAGTCGAATTTGGTAGGTTTATCAATTTATACTTCTACTTTTTCCATGTTGCATTGACCAATGCAACCATGCTTTTGGGTGAATATTTGGCAGATGGCCATGGTTGAAGCTTCTATGCAACAAAGTCGTTCCACCACTCAAGGTAAGCGGATTCTTTAGTTTTTATGTTGTTGGGTTGATGTATACGGTATACGACAGATGGTTTAGGCTGTCTCAATCCTTCCTGATTTGTTGTTGTTAGCCTATTATTGTGACAGCCGAATTCGGTCCGTCTCATACTGCTTTCACAATGTGAATATACACAAATTCAACAGTAAAATAATATCGATGATAGTGCTGATGTATGACTTACTTGCTATTAAATATGGTTTTAGCTGACCACACCGGTAGAGAAATAAATCTCTTGGAAATGATAAAGTCCATTTATTTTTTTTACGTGTATCTAAAAGTTATCATTAGTAGGGTTTTCGGTTGTTATTTTGTTCGTTGTATCATACTTGATCGATATGGAGACTGATTTTTCTATTATGTTCGTATGACAACACCAGCTCAAAAAAAGACTCGCACTACTTTTCGTGCGGAAAAGATCAAGAGGACTTCTCTAAACCACATGAAACAATCTTGAGGTGTGTTCCTCTATTTTTATGATGTCTTGGTATTTGTGCATACAAATACTGAACACGTACCTCTAATCCTTTCGACCTCATGTTATAAGGCAGGTTTGCATGTGCAGGCTTTCTGTGGCCCGTGCCTGTCACTTGCATCCAACTCAAAGAGGTCAAGAATTGCACAAACAATGTCTCAGAAACCAGCTGTACTAGCTGTCTTAACACTTGAAAACTTACACACAGGTAAATAATAGACAGCAACCTGATGCAACTAATACCTTTTTTTTAACAAATTACATTTTAGCATGTATGTTGAAACATGTTTCTATTTCATTTTATGCATATTTAGTGAACGCTTATTGGTATTGTCACTGTAGGTGTGTTTGTCACACCCCCAAAATAGGGTCCAACGGAAGCATACATGTAGCTGGGGTGTAACTCAATCGGTATCACAACATAAGTACAAAAACGGTTTTCACTTTAATTATTTAGAATAAAATCGTTTAATCAAAAATGTTGAATTTACATCATTAAAAGTAGTGCGGAAGTAGGCCCTTAAAATAGTTAAAAACGGCCCCCATATGAATAATCAGAGTCTTCTATGACCATGTCATGCCCTGCCAAAACCTCCAGTAGCGTGCCATATGATTAAAACCTGAAAATACATGCTAAAGTGTCAACACGAGGTTGGTGAGTTCATAGAGTCTTGTGAAAAACAATGTAATACACATAAATGAAGATTTCCCCAGCAAAGGCATCGTAAATCCACTCAGTTGCAAGTCCCACCATAAGAGACTTGTAACCTGTGTGTTTACAACTCACTGCTAAATAGTTTATGTCTAGTAATCAAGCACAAGTGGTCAATATAGTTCACAATATGGGCACATAGTATATAATAAAGAATGTGGCAAGGCTCCTAAAATAAATAATATGCAGTCCGTAGACAGGGGAACGAGAGGTTGGCCGACCTCTAATAGCGCTATCCATACTACCTACTGCCCCACACAAGGAGGCCGCACGAACGGTACGTATAAACTGGAGTGCGAACGGCAAACCAGCAAGAGACTAACAATTGCGGATGCACGAACAGTACATCATTTACAAACTATTACATAGTATAAAGTCAAAGTTACTCCGTAGACAGGGGAGATTTTATGTTGCTCCGAACATGGGAGACTTGATAATGCTGCTCCATAGACAGGGGAGACTTTGCACTGCTCCGTACATGGGAGACTTTAGGTTATAGTACGTACGGTACTTTAGGGTCAAAAGTTTAAGTCAAGTTCAAAAGGTCAAGATAAGTTAAAAAAAAATATTCATAATAGTCCAAGGTTCAAAACAATGTTCAAAGAGTCAAGTAGTAATTCATGTAAAAATGAGCATGTATTCTCCCCCAAAAAGTTAACAAAACAATTTAAAAGAGTAGGGGCTATGACTCACCTCGAAGCGATAGCAATGATGACAAAAGTGGATGCACTGAAATGAGACACGATCTCTAACCGCAACCTAATATGAATGATGTGATCAACTTTAGATCATGAAATGATGAAATGAATGTACATGCACATGATACCTATACCACTCATAACTTAAAAATACTTGTTGTTATCAAAATAATACATTTTTCCAAAACTTGGGAAAATAAGGCAACTAGAAAAATAAAGCTAGTCGAAATGTATATATATCGTATATATAAGTGTTAGTGTTGAACTCCTCGATTTGAAATCCTTGAAATAACGTCTTGTAGCCATAAAAATATACTTGAAATCACTAATACTTCATTAGTTATGAAATTGGGCACTTGGTTATTATTTTTAGAAATCTAGAGTTAGTATGTAGTAGTAATATTATTATTATTTTTCTAGTTAAAAGCTGTCAATTTGTATAAGGTTTTGCCGATATTGAAACGTGAATATCTTTGTTGTTGTATATTCCGTTTTACTCGTTCTTTATATCCATGGTTACGTCTTAGTATGTACTAATATATTTTGGAAAGCTTGGCTCCTCTAGGTTACGTCTAACGCCTCGGTTTGTCCACTAAAAATCGCCCAACAGCACACAATTTTCAGAAAAATAGTTTTCGTCAATAAACTTGCAAAAATCATATCTCCTTCGTTATAAACTCGTTTTAACCCGTTCTTTCGCCTACAGCTTCGTTTTTGAAAGTATTTTCTAAATCTTAGGTTGAAAAGTTCCCCTGAGTTACTGAGTTTTCTAGGTTTTCATTTTTGGGACAGTAGGTATAAATATATGTTCCAAAACCATTTTTAAGGTTCTAAACTAGTTTCTAATCCAACCAAATCACTTGCAAACACCACAAAGCTAATCTAATCTTAACATACACCTTCTTATGGTGTTATGGGTTCCTAATCATCATCAATAAAGTAAAACTAACAAGAGTTTCCATATTATCCATATCTAGGGTTTATAAGTTGAAAATATATAAAATGGAGTGGTATAAACTAGCATATGCATGAAATCTTGTATGGAAATCATATAATCATGAAAATAACTTTGATAACTTACTTAGCAAAGATTAGTGAACTTGGATGAAGAAAACTTAATAATCTTGAGTTTTTTATTTCAAAACTCTAACAAAGATCATTAAAGGAACTAGAAAATGACTTGATCTTGGAAAATCCATGGTTTCTTGCTTGTTTTTGATTCTTGGTCGTGGGTTTGGAGAAGAGAAAGATGAGATGAGAGTTTGCTAGTTGTTTTTGTAAAGAATGAGGTGACAAAGTTCATTTTGTATACTCAGGAAATATCTAATGGCAATATTGTAATTAAATGATCAAGTTGAAGACATGGAAAGGGGGGGGGGGGGCTGCACATGGGTAAAAATAGGAAGAGTATGTGGGAAGCTTGGGTAATATCTTGTTCACGGAGTCGGTTTTGGTTCCGTTAATCGCTAAACGTAAATAGTTAAGCCGCGAAACGTAAATCTGGGTATTGTAAAAATATGAAACTTGAAATAATGACTAAACTTGTCAATATACTCCATAATAAAATATAAAATGAATGCTAAGTTCCATCGGGTTGCTTAAACGCAGTTAAAACTGGAAACGCGAGTTTAAAACGCGTAATTCGCGTAAAACGCTGAACTGGAAAACATAAAATTCCAAAACTTTTAGAATTGTCGTAAAATGAAAGAAAATCATATTTTTATTGTTTATATTATTTTATGGACATATCGGGATGCCGGAAGGACGTTTAAACCTGAATGTAAATCTCGGACACGGCTTTGTGATTTTAGCAGAAATGATCCGACGAGCGTCAAACTCTCGGATTATCATTAAAATGGTTTAATTTACGAGAATATGAAATAAAAATTTTCAGGAATAAATAGTGAAAATGAATAGTAACTTCCGAAATAAAAAAAATGAAATTTTTGACGTTTGAAACAGGACATGAAATTACGAGTTGTGACATTCTTCCCCTCTAAAAGGAACTTCATCCCGAAGTTCAGTTTATGTTGGTCTCTGAAGTGGTATCGGTTAAAAGTTGATAATATTTGAGTCGCACACATGAATGAAACATTTGGAAATTAGGTAGAGAATTCAATCCAGACAAAATTTTATTATAACCATTCTCAGTGTTGCAAAATTCATTTCTGAGTCGGATATAGGTGGTCAGCCTATGTCCCACTATCCCGGGTCGAATATAAATGACCAGTCTATATTCTACCGAGGTTCCATGAATTTTGAAATACTCAGCTCAGTTATACTAAGACTATGTCCTTCACAAATACCAAGACGTTCTGATAGACTAAGGCAGGTGACCAAACTCGAGGTCAAATGATGAAACTATACAAAGAAAAACATAACGCGGTGACATATATGATATGTGAACATGCTTATATGAATGACAATTATAGTAATCAACTATAATAAGTGAATATAATATACCTGATAATGAGATACAATTCTCATTACCTATGTCAGCAACTAACCACAATTGAGGCTTCATCTTGGCAGGCAGGCACGTGACGGTCATAGGGTTAAGTTTTCATAAAAGTAGCTATAGTCTAGGTTTTAAAAACACTCAGTTCACTATAGCCAAAAACTCTGATACCAATCTGTCACACCCCCAAAATAGGGTCCAGCGGAAGCATACATGTAGCTGGGGTGTAACTCAATCGGTATCACAACACAAGTACAAAAATGGTTTTCACTTTAATTATTTAGAATAAAATCGTTTAATCAAAAATGTTGAATTTACATCATTAAAAGTAGTGCGGAAGTAGGCCCTTAAAATAGTTAAAAACGGTCCCCATATGAATAATCAGAGTCTTCTATGACCATGCCATGCCCTGCCAAAACCTCCAGTAGCGTGCCATATGATTAAAACCTGAAAATACATGCTAAAGTGTCAACACGAGGTTGGTGAGTTCATAGAGTCTTGTGAAAAACAATGTAATACACATAAATGAAGATTTCCCAAGCAAAGGCATCGTAAATCCACTCAGTTGCAAGTCCCGCCATAAGAGACTTGTAACCTGTGTGTTTACAACTCACTGCTAAATAGTTTATGTCTAGTAGTCAAGCACAAGTGGTCAATATAGTTCACAATATGGGCACATAGTATATAATAAAGAATGTGGCAAGGCTCCAAAAATAAATAATATGCATTTCGTAGACAGGGGAACGAGAGGTTGGCCGACCTCTAATAGCGCTATCCATACTACCTACTGCCCCACACAAGGAGGCCGCATGAACGGTACGTATAAACTGGAGTGCGAACGGCAAACCAGCAGGAGACTAACAATTGCGGATGCACGAACAGTACATCATTCACAAACTATTACATAGTATAAAGTCAAAGTTATTCCGTAGACAGGGGAGATTTTATGTTGCTCCGAACATGGGAGACTTGATAATGCTGCTCCATAGACAGGGGAGACTTTGCACTGCTCCGTACATGGGAGACTTTAGGTTATAGTACGTACGGTACTTTAGGGTCAAAAGTTTAAGTCAAGTTCAAAAGGTCAAGATAAGTTAAAAAAAAAATATTCATAATAGTCCAAGGTTCAAAACAATGTTCAAAGAGTCAAGTAGTAATTCATGTAAAAATGAGCATGTATTCTCTCCCAAAAAGTTAACAAAACAATTTAAAAGAGTAGGGGCTATGACTCACCTCGAAGCGATAGCAATGATGACAAAAGTGGATACACTGAAATGAGACATGATCTCTAACCGCAACCTAATATGAATGATGTGATCTACTTTAGATCATGAAATGATGAAATGAATGTACATGCACATGATACCTATACCACTCATAACTTAAAAATACTTGTTGTTATCAAAATAATAGATTTTTCCAAAACTTGGGAAAATAAGGCAACTAAAAAAATAAAGCTAGTCGAAATGTATATATATCGTATATATAAGTGTTAGTGTTGAACTCCTCGATTTGAAATCCTTGAAATAACGTCTTGTAGCCATAAAAATATACTTGAAATCACTAATACTTCATTAGTTATGAAATTGGGCACTTGGTTATTATTTTTAGAAATCTAGAGTTAGTACATAGTAGTAATATTATTATTATTTTTCTAGTTAAAAGCTGTCAATTTGTATAAGGTTTTGCCGATATTGAAACGTGAATATCTTTGTTGTTATAAGTCCGTTTTACTCGTTCTTTATATCCATGGTTACGTCTTAGTATGTACTAATATATTTTGGAAAGCTTGGCTCCTCTAGGTTACGTCTAACGCCTCGGTTTGTCCACTAAAAATCGTCCAACAGCACACAATTTTCAGAAAAATAGTTTTCGTCAATAAACTTGCAAAAATCATATCTCCTTCGTTATAAACTCGTTTTAACCCGTTCTTTCGCCTACGGCTTCGTTTTTGAAAGTATTTTCTAAATATTAGGTTGAAAAGTTCCCTTGAGTTACTGAGTTTTCTAGGTTTTCATTTTTGGGACAGTAGGTATAAATATATGTTCCAAAACCATTTCTAAGGTTCTAAACTAGGTTCTAATCCAACCAAATCACTTGCAAACACCACAAAGCTAATCTAATCTTACCATACACCTTCTTAGGGTGTCATGGGTTCCTAATCATCATCAATCAAGTAAAACTAACAAGAGTTTCCATATTATCCATATCTTGGGTTTATAAGTTGAAAATATATAAAATGGAGTGGTATAAACTAGCATATGCATGAAATCTTGTATGGAAATCATATAATCATGAAAATAACTTTGATAACTTACTTAGCAAAGATTAGTGAACTTGGATGAAGAAAACTTAATAATCTTGAGTTTTTTATTTCAAAACTCTAACAAAGATCATTCAAGGAACTAGAAAATGACTTGATCTTGGAAAATCCATGGTTTTTTGCTTGTTTTTTATTCTTGGTCGTGGGTTTGGAGAAGAGAAAGATGAGATGAGAGTTTGCTAGTTGTTTTTGTAAAGAATGAGGTGACAAAGTTCGTTTTGTATACTTAGGAAATATCTAATGGCAATATTGTAATTAAATGATCAAGTTGAAGACATGGAAAGAGGGGGGGGGGGGGGGGGGGGCTGCACATGGGTAAAAATAGGAAGAGTATGTGGGAAGCTTGGGTAATATCTTGTTCACGGAGTCGGTTTTGGTTTCGTTAATCGCTAAACGTAAATAGTTAAGCCGCGAAACGTAAATCTTGGTATCGTAAAAATATGAAACTTGAAATAATGACTAAACTTGTCAATATACTCCATAATAAAATATAAAATGAATGCTAAGTTCCATCGGGTTGCTTAAATGCAGTTAAAACTGGAAACGCGGGTTTAAAACGCGTAATTCACGTAAAACGCTGAACTGGAAAACGTAAAATTCCAAAACTTTTAGAATTGTCGTAAAATGAAAGAAAATCATATTTTTATTGTTTATATTGTTTTATGGACATATCGGGATGCCGGAAGGACGTTTAAACCTGAATGTAAATCTCGGACACGGCTTTGTGATTTTAGCAGAAATGATCCGACGAGCGTCAAACTCTCGAATTATCATTAAAATGGTTTAACTTACGAGAATATGAAATAAAAATTTTCGGGAATGAATAGTGAAAATAAATAGTAAAAGTGAATAGTAACTTCCAAAATAAAAAAAATGAAATTTTTGACGTTTGAAACAGGACATGAAATTACGAGTTGTGACAGTGTTAGACTCAGTTGATGAACCGTCAACAAGAACAAATGTATACGGTATGTGTTAACTCTTATTATAGTAAAACCTATCATTTTCACCTTATTTTCATTTTATACAATGGATTGAGGTAATATAAGCTACGACACATTTTCTCAGTGATTATTCTTATCTCAGGAAAATCCCGAATGGAAGAGCTGAGTATCTTCCTAAAACGTTGACTGTTTTAGCCCCGTGTCTCCATATGCTTCAAAAGGAAAAAAAAGTGTACCTGCAGTGGCTAATGCTTGGACTCCAGGACGTGGTACAAATCTTGATGCGTGCATATTGAAACATCAGGTATTCCATCTTAGCTTCTGCTGTGTGTTTTCTTTCTGTCAACCGCGACCTTTATTAGTACGGTTTCAACTTGGTTTTTGTTGAATCGACCCGTTTGAGATATAACACAACCCAAATCCAACCCGTTTATAAGTAGTGCACTGGTATTGCTACTTCTACGATTCAACCATAACCCTATTAATGCAATATCTTTTTTATGTTAAGAAACACGATACTGTCAACGGTATCCTTCTTTAATTTCTTTCGCCTGAGAATACATCACAAGGCCTAACTGTTGTATTTTTTTCCCTTTGCTTTCTTCTTTTGCTGAACTTCTAGAATTACTCTACAATGACACTTATATGGACTGTTGTATACAGGGGACCAAACAAATTCAAGTTAATGAGGTTCTGAACCTGCACAATCTTCCCGAGATTTGCAAGGTTAGTCAAGTTATTCATAGATCCTTTAATCAAAAAAACTGTGACATCAAGGTTACGTTTGTTACTTATAATATATAAAAGCATACAAGCCTCTTCTATACTCATTATAATATATAAACAAACACTAGGTATAATAATTAAAAAGAAGATATGCCCCATTTTTTTATGTAACTGCTTCTACTAATAATCTTACCGTTTCCTTTTTACATAACTGACTTTCGGGTTTCCACTTATTTTGGAAACAAAGATGGAAATTTGATAATTAGTTTTGCATATTAGGAAGGTGTCAACTGGAATCTCTATCAACTCGAAGGAGCAGGTAATAAGTACTTTTGCATGGTCATGTAGATTCTTATAATAGAAATGTTATATATAACTACGAGTCTATTTAATTACTGTAATTTTTTAGATTGAGGGGCTTGGCAAATTTCTGGATCAAAACGAAGAACCGTTATCATCGCTTGAATTTGTAAATCACAAGCTTCCTGGAAATCTTATGACTTCAATATGCAAATTGTTGCATGTAAAGGGATTTGAAAATGTTGTGTCACCTCGACAAGTTTCTGATATATGCAACAGTAAAATGAGGTTGCTCTTTCATTAAAGAACGACGAGCTTGATAGACATGTAAAGACCAGGAAGACATTTGGAGTTGTGATCACCTTATCCTTGAAGATGATACTTTCGACATGCTTTTTTCCAATGGATATAATACGATTCTCGCTACATGTATGTTAATCTCTTAACTACCTTCTTCTAGCATTCCTCTTTGTAAAATGCATATTAGTGATTAGATGCTAAAAGTATAATGCATATTGTGCCCAGAAACATTTTTGTCTAAAACAACGTTCGCTATTCTACGACGCCTTTAATGTAAAAAATCATTGGACAAAATAAACAGGCACGCTAGCAACGCGGCGACTGTTGCCAACCTTGTATAAAATAAAAGAGCTTCTAGTAAGACACTAGAAGCCAATGAGTACAATTACAATCTAGAAAGAGCCAAAACAAAAAAAATATAGATTCTATCAGAGACTTTAACTGCGAGATCAACAAAAAAGATAAAAAAAACTCTTGGCAATTACAGCAAACCAGGACAAGAGAAAAATACTCACCCACGAAGACTGAGCCACCGATTTTCACTCCAGGGTGTTTTGATGTTGACCCAAACAAGCCCCGAAAAGAACCAAAACAAAATGGCTAAAGCTCAACACTCCCAGCCAAGGTTGTAAAAATCGCTAGGCGCTAATGAGGCGGTCGGGTAGGGCCTAGCGATTAATCGGTTAGGCGGGGATTAATCGGATTGGAATTTTTATGCACAAAATTATAATTTTAGATATTATATTATATTGTATGTATAAGATAAGTATAATGCATCAAAGTTCAAATATCTCAAGTATTCAAATATAAACATAATACATAATTCTTTAATGTTCAAAGTCAAACATAGATATTATTCAGTTTGTTGAACATTTTTAAGCGATCTTTGACTGATTTTGTCTGATAAATCGGTTTGTTGACCAATTTTAAAGCAATTTTATCAGACTTTTAAGCGATTTTGTTGATCGAATTTTAAATGATTTTGTCCGGTTAATCCAATTAGACCGATTTTGTCCTATTAATCGGTTTGTTGACCGATTTTTAAGCGATCTTTGATCAAAACAATTAAATAGGCCGATTATGATAAATCAAGGCTCTTAGTGAGCGATCAACAATTATGCGGGGATTAATCGGCCGCCTGGGCCGATTTTTACAACAAAGCTCCTAGCAAAGGAAAGCAAGAAACAACATTAGTCAACAATTACTCATGGGCAACAAAGGAGATTTGAGTCAATGTACCCAACTGCAAGACATATCCCCCTATGAAATAACCAAGAAAAAGAAGATAAACGAATGTAATCGAACATATCAATTTTCCTCATCAGATGTGGACAAAAAGTGACATTGTTACGATATTTTCAAATCCACCATAGAGAAGCCGCAACAATAATAGATAAGCGACGAGACTTCTCTTTGGAAGCATGCAATGAAACGAACTAAGATATCCAATGCTCATACGATGTAAATGGAGGAAGAGAAATATCACACCAAATACGAACCAGTCTCTAAACATCTTTTGCGAAATCACAATCAAAGAAAGTATGAGAAGATGTTTCGACATCCCGAGCTAGATGATTTAAATAAAATCTCCAAATGATACTACAATATTAAATATTCGAGCTCAATTTAGGCACTCTTTTCCAAACATGTTTGTGCTATTTACAACATTTTATACATTTTGTTTAATCAATTGGACGGATACTTTTATAAAAGA
Source organism: Artemisia argyi (assembly GCA_030686995.1). Classification (NCBI taxonomy): domain Eukaryota; kingdom Viridiplantae; phylum Streptophyta; class Magnoliopsida; order Asterales; family Asteraceae; genus Artemisia; species Artemisia argyi. The sequence goes on along the minus strand of CM060691.1, from coordinate 149,544,071 downwards.
GTAAAGATGATTCAAGATATTATCTTTCCCTTAAATTTGAGTAACGTTGAATTACAAATATATCATTGGTTATTAAATGACAAGAGATTATTTTCTTTTCATACATCGTGCGTACTTTTAATTTCTTACTCATGCATTTTATTTTTGTTGGAAATTATGGTCAATAATGGGTTTGAATGACAATTGATGGTCATCAAATATACTAATGGGGCTTTAGAGCAAGATTAATGTTTGATCATATGTAACGACAAATTTAATTAATTGTTGGAAAATATGGTCAAATGGTTTGAATGACAATTGATGATCATTATAATGAGTTAATCACAAGGTTAATGTTTGGTCATGTAACCACCGAATTAACTATATGTTCATTAGCCATTAGTATGATTAATAATGTTAATTATTGTGACCGTTTTCTTCAATTCCCAATCCCTATATATTGAGGCTTATTATTTCATTTCAAATACACCAAGAAAATACTCACTCCTCTCCTTTTGTTCACCATTATTCTTGAGCTTGTGTGTATCCGTTTGTAATAGAGGGAAGGCACGTTTTGGTTCGCCTAGATAACTCGTTTGTGCTAACGGGGTTATCTGTTGTTGTTGTATCCTGGGAGATAGACGTCTATGATTTCTCAAGCACCGTGGAGATGACGAATCTGTCTTAAGGAAAGTGTGAGCATCACACGCCTCAACATTTTCCTTGTGATTTTATGCCACACTATCAAAATAATTACGGTATCGTTTTCTACATTTTATTTTTTATTGTTGTGATCAACATAGTATTTATTTATCTCTAATAGCAATACACATGATATATATAACAATCTTAAGGCAGAATCTGTTGCTATTAGAGGTTGTCACGGGAATATTAAAGGGAAAATTGTTTTGGAAAAACATTTTGATGTTTCGTTGAGTAGCAAGAATGAAACTGGCTTTTTGTTTCACTAGTAAAATTATTTTAATTGAAATTTAATATGTATTGCTAGTGATAACAGTTATTAAAGCACATGAGTTATTAGGTGATGAATAGATAAAGCAAATATAAGTGTTTTCAAAATAGATACAAATTATATCTACTTTGGTAGTGGGACGTTGAAACTATAAATGGGAAATAACAAGATGTATATAGATCATTTATCATCTTGGAGAAATAAATTCTTTAATTTGCTATCTGGTTTTAAGAATGAATTGGTATGGCCTTTGCTCACGGTTGGCATTGAGATATTACATACATGTTCCTAGTACGAACTAAATTGTTGAAGTTTATGCCGGGTATGAAACATGTAGATTTTATAATTGAGTGAACATGTTCTAGTTGTGCGAAGAGATATGCCCCGGAGAAAACTTAAGCTACCCATAGGGTAGTCTACCCACTATGAATTAAAACATAATAAAAACACAATTAATGATTTGTTGGAGGAAAGAGAAGAATATTATTCATTCTCTCCCAATGAATTATTGCCACCTCATCCGGGTAAACTACCCGGTGGGTAGGTGTATCCATAACCCCCCCCCCCCCCCCCCCCCCCATTGTTCCATTTGTTTAGGAAACTTTATTTTTTGACAAACAGTTGTCTACAGTAGCATATTTTAATTTATTGAAATTAATGTTTATTAATCAATAATTACATGTTAGTAATTAGGTATTGAATTTGTTTGGATGGTTATTCAACCGTATATTTAAAGTCGTTCCGTTGTTTTGTGGAAGAAAAACAAGGCTCGGTCACATTTGTGAGTTAATTGCATTGATGATTACCAATAGATGACATGTTATTTATTGAGAGATATAAAATATGTGATTCGGTTTGTGATCTTTGTGTATTATAAGTTGATAGATTATATTGTTTGAAGTTTGATATGGAATGCATGTAGTTTTTATGATTCAAATCGAGAAGATTTTTAGTAACATATTAAATTTACGGTTGAATCTATCATGGTACTATATTGATGTCGACTGGTTTGAGTCACTTGATCAAGATAAAATGCTTTTAAGGCCACTCTTCTCGAACTATTATTTTGTTAATTTGTTTAACTAATAAAGAGCATATACTAAGGTATTGAATCATTACGTTATGATGGAACAATAGAGGGTTCCAAGCATGTTGACTCATATTGTCAATATACTTGTTTGTGTAACTAGTATTGGTTTCATGACTGGATGGAAATTAAACTCATTTTTGCGGAATGAGAATTTTGGTGTTATTTGGAATCCAAAATACTTGCTATCACAACTATGCACTTGTGGGAAAAAGTGCGTTATTCGCATAATAAACGAATGAATTTTGATTCCAATTTCGTTGTGTTGCACTCTAAGATTTTAAACTTGACTTTTGGAAAGTTTGAGTCGAAATAGGTGAACCGTTTGGTGACAAAGTATTTTGGTACAACAATTCATTTTGGAGAATTTGTTGTCAAAACTGCGCATTCATGGAAAATGCATTGTTCAGGTGGTAAACAAATGTTTGAGCCCAATTTTTATAAAGGACTGGTATATTGTCATAATCGTGATGTCATGGAAAATGTATTTTTCGCATGGTAACAAATGATTTTTGCACCAAATTTTTTTTTCATGAATCATCTAAAACTTGATTTCGAAAAAAAAAAAAATGTTAAGCTTAAACGGAAGAATTAGATGATCGCAGTTTGTATTTTAGCACAACATTTTTTTCGAGCGGCTTATTTTTTTTTGTGTTAATATTTGTGTTGATTTGATGTTGTTTGGTACAAAATTTTTTGGTTGTTATAATACAAAATTATGTGATATTTTGTACAATGTCAACGCAAAATTATTTGTTTTATTTGGTGCAAAATATTGTAGCAAAGTAGTGCCTATTTAAAGTTGTTTTGTGCAACTAATTATGTAACATGATAATAAACAAGTCGCTCGATTTTGTATCGAGTATTGAAAGTTTGGATGTTGCAAATATTCTGTTGTGAATATTGGTGCAAATAATCAAACTACTTGTTATTGTAGAAAGATGAATAATCGTCAAGACTTGTTATTAAGTCATATTGCTAATAATCGAACGGTTTGTCATATGTAAAAAATGACTATGTGTTGAATATAACCGTGTTAGACATTGCGAAATGTCAAAAAGGAACCAACATATAGATGACAACGATTACGTTGGTTTATGTAACTAACTTGAATGGTGTGATTGTCGTCAAATGTGAGCTATTGTCCATTTGCTAAGTTGGACATAGTTTGATTGTGTAAAATGATTACATATTGATTTTATGTGATTATAATCACATAATAAATTGTGACAATCATATAATGATAAGAGATTAAATGTGATTATATATATAATCACAAGTGAACTGGAATGACATGTTATAAGTGTAGGACTTAAACATATAACTTATGGGATCCTCCTAAAACATGTGTGGTTTAAGGTGGTGATTTGTCTAATAGAAGAATGTTATTAGATGAAGCTATGAGTAATCAGAATGATGCATCTTCTGTCATACGCTTGATTCCATGATCTATAGCATGCTAGATTCGGAATCTGTTAATTATGATACGGAAAATAATTAACGTAAGACATTCAAAAAGTGTGCATACACTAGTATGAAACTTGTGAGATGACAAATTACTAATGATCTTGGTGTCATATCCATGTGGGAAAAATCTTATAAACTAGATTAATAAATTGAAAGGGAGAACCTTTCTACAAAATTCTTGAGATAAATTGCATGTGGGGGATTCCGGCCTAGCTAGAGTTCAAAAGGACATCAACAAACATGAAGTTCTTGCCTATTTGGAATACTCAAGAATTACTTGGAACATGATACACTTAAAGAGTTGAACGAAACTCGAATTTGTATAGACATATTATGTCGATACGACAACTACTCTCAGTATGAGTTATCCCTATTGACAATGTGAAGTCATAGAATAACATTGTGGATCCGCTTGCGATATTCTAAATGTGAGAGTTAGTTATAAAGTCGTGAAGAGGAATGAGACTAAAGCCCTTGAAAAGTTTATATGAAGGAAAACCTAACCCAGCTGACTGGAGATCCCAAGATCTGGGTTCAATAGGACAACCTACTTGTATAAACTGAGGTCACTGTGGGGGAGTAATAAACTCCACATTTATTTAAGGGAGTTGATAAACTTCCTAGTCCATTCCTATAACAGTGACAATATGAGGTTAAGCATATGGCTTTTAATGATTAATCGAGAATCACCTATGTGAGAGAGAAGTGAGGTCGCTTCTAAGGGAATTGTGGGGGCGCAATTCTTAACAGCTCTCACAGAACCAGGCTAATGTTCATGACCAAAACGAACATAACTATGAGAACCAAAAAGTGTCAAGGAGATATTTGTGTGAATATATATTGTCGTCTCCACAAACAGCAGACAGTTCAAAGACATCGAGTTCTACTGGCTGCTAGGAGTCTAAGTATATTTCACAAGGGAAGGTTCAAAGGGTAACACCTACCTATCCTTTGCAAATATCAACTGCAAAACTCTATTACATCATCGAGTCATTGAAATTTGTTTCCTGTTATCAATTTCATTCATGTGGGGGATTGTTGGAAATTATGGTCAATAATTGGTTTGAATGACAATTGATGGTCATCAAATATACAAATGAGGCTTTAGAGCAAGATTAATGTTTGATCATATGTAACGACAAATTTAATTAATTGTTGGAAAATATGGTCAAATGGTTTGAATGACAATTGATGGTCATTATAATGAGTTAATCACAAGGTTAATGTTTGGTCATGTAACCACCGAATTAACTATATGTTCATTAGCCATTAGTATGATTAATAATGTTAATTATTGTGACCGTTTTCTTCAATTCCCAATCCCTATATATTGAGGCTTATTATTTCATTTCAAATACACCAAGAAAATACTCACTCCTCTCCTTTTGTTCACCATTATTCTTGAGCTTGTGTGTATCCGTTTGTAATAGAGGGAAGGCACGTTTTGGTTCGCCTAGATAACTCGTTTGTGCTAACGGGGTTATCTGTTGTTGTTGTATCCTGGGAGATAGACGTCTATGATTTCTCAAGCACTGTGGAGAGGACGAATCTGTCTTAAGGAAAGTGTGAGCATCACACGCCTCAACATTTTCCTTGTGATTTTATGTCACACTATCAAAATAATTACGGTATCGTTTTCTACATTTTATTTTTTATTGTTGTGATCAACATAGTATTTATTTATCTCTAATAGCAGTACACATGATATATATATAATAATTTTAATTTACATGGTGTACTTAACTTAGGTTGATCTAGAGACACTTAGAAGTAGAAACATCACAGAAAAGGAAGTCTTTTAAACAAACAAAAATGAAACATTAGGGCTGACAGCTAACCTACTTCTCGAAAGGTCTTTTTATTTAATTTCGCTCAAAGTCCCTAAAAACTTAGGGACGGCCCGGTTTATGTGTCATCTTTAAAAAACTCCCCGTGGACGCGTCTTACATAAGTTTTGTAGAAATGTTGGTCTTGGCCAAGATTGAGTTGTGATGTTGTTTGTGGTGTGTGTCGGAGTATATTGTGCAGTATATTTGTCTTTCAGTGAGGTATATATATTTGTGTGGTGAAGTTGGTTGTTTTAATATACCTTCAAAGTGGTGATGTTGACGGTCATCAATGAAAAGGTGATGACGCTGAGTTGCCGGTGATAATGTGGGTCACTGCTTTACTCAACCTAATGTGTTTTACGCAGTGTTTTAAAAGGCGCGCCTTGGCGCCGTAAAAGCGAGAGGCGTCACCTCCACGCCACACAGTAGATCAAGATGTCATCTTAAGGCTTGGCATGTGATGAGGTGTGATAAGGCGCGATAAGGTGTACTGGTATTTGAGACGTTTAGAGGATTTACTAGTAATTGAAATTTGGGCATCGTAGTTGAGGTTTAATGGTATTTGGCGTTTAGGGGTTTACTAGTATTTGAAGAAAATTACAAACATAAAGAGAGTTTCTTGACTTTATTGCTTATGTATAACACTTTTTGTAAACTCGATGTATATAAAATCTGATATACTAATGAAATATAATACAAATCTATAAATCTATAAATACTTTTTGCCGCCTTAATTTACGCGTTAAAAACGTCATGCCGCCACGCCTCACGTTAAGGCTTGATGCTTGACCATGCCACCACGCCACGCCTCACGCTTTTTATAACCTTGGTTTTACGCAAGTACCATGATATTTTCATAAAACAGCATGTAGGTTAAATTAGTAGAAAAATAGATTCAAGAAGCATTGGGACCATGTTTTTGGCAACGGGGTATAGAGTGGTCACCATTTTATTCCCTAACCTTGTTCTTCGTTTTCTTCCTCCTCTCCTATCACTTTCTACTAGATTTTCAAGGAATAAATCACCTTTGTCGTCCTCAATTAATTATCACTCCGATTTCTTTTTGATTTTATGGGATAATAATATATTTGTACATTATAAGGCTAGGAAATTTGCAAGAACGTTAGGTCACCAGATAGTGTTAGTTCTATAGATGTATAAATCTATTTAGGGGTATTTGAGATCACCTTCGGAAACTTGATAATATAAACTAGTTTTATTGGTTTTATAGAAGTCCAAAGTGCTTATGCATACGGCTGAGCACCGAAGGTTCAAAACCGAAATGGACCGACAAAACCGTCTGAACCGACAAAAACCGAACCGGACCGACGGCCCGTCGGTTCGGTTTCGGTTTCAGGTTTTACATGATTTCAGTTTCGGGTCGGTTCGGTTCGGTCCGGTTTGGCCCAAAACTGACAAAAACATACTAAAATACACTTAGACCGACAAACCCGAACCGAATCGACGAAAACCGAATCGACCTGACGGCCCGTCGGTTCGGTTTCGGTTCCGGTTTTTCATGAAGTTCGGTCCTCGGTTTTTTTGGTTTGGGTCGGTTCCGACCCGATGCTCAACCCTACTTATGCATATTGTGTTTTGAAGGTATAAGAGCACAAGGAGTAATAACATGTTATAACACCAACACCCCCGCCACGTCAGCACCACATTATTTTAACACCAAATAACATAACACCAAAAACACAAGGAATTAATTACACCCAATAACACAACTTTTTACAAATTTACAAATTATACCCTCAACAAATTCATTTATTAAACATTCAAACATTTCATTAATAAAACTAAACATTACAATACGAAATAAAAATATTACAATTAAAAAAAACAAATGACATGAAAGAAATTACGAAAGAACCTACGAAATGAAACATACGAAATAAAACACGATAAGTAGATAATTTAAACTAGTGTGTTGGCGGATGTTGCAACTTATATTTATTTTTCATTCTTTGTTTTTTCAGTTTGATCCAATACGCCTCATCCGGATCTATGTCACTCATTTTATACCGAAAAATTTAAATTATTTCAAACGCGTAGTCGTCGCGTCTTTCACTCTAGCCGCTTCGTACGCCGCTTGGGCCTCTTCCCGTCTATGTCGAAGCTCGTTTGTCATAGAATCCAAATTGTTTGACGCACTTCTCCCGGTGCTAGTCAATGTATCAGACTTTTGTTTTTTTCCCGGTGCGTGCTTTCCGGCCGGACGTGATCGTGCATCATGACCGAATAGCTCTTCGTTGGTTTGACCGGGGACGTCTCCGGTTAAGTCAATCGGTTCCGGCGCGTCCCATTGACGAAGATCCGGCATTGTTCGGGTTAGGATTTCCAAAACCCATCATCAAGTTAATAAAACTTTGATCGTCACGTCCCGACATTGTTTTTTTTCTTTTTGTTTGTGATATAGGATCGAATGGTTTTTTTTTTTTTTTTTTTTTTTTTTTTTTTAAATAAATGTAGCCGTTGATCAAACGGTAAGTTGTTTTTTTTCCCTATAAAACTAGCCGTTGACCACCTTGTTTTCAAATGGTCAAATATTAAATACTAGGGACTGTTTTGAACCAAATGCAAAATACAAAAACGCACGTTAATGAAATAACCCATTTGGAAACGCAGGTGGAAAAAATTGACCATGGAACTCGTGTTAGCGCCGAAACGCCGTGAAAAATCGTCCACGTATTAATATTCCCAGCCCACTAAATAGCTTTTGAAAGTTGGTTAACTCGTACAAACGAATACTCAGAAATTTAGCGTGCTAACACATGCACCTTTTTTCTGGTGTTCATTTCATTTAACTTTTTGATTTAAGAATCAACCAGCCAAATTTCACATTTTTATGGATTAAATTTGTTAAACCGTTTCTATATTGGTGCAGTATGCATGTATGTATTTTTCTAACCACAATTCGATTAAAACAATATCAAGAAACTAGCTATTAGAACTTAAAGAGCTACCATTCCAATTTATCAAAAATGAAAGACGCTTTCCTTTGCCTACTAGAGATCCAAGTGAAGCGACTAAGTTTAACATCCTTGAAAAGGAGTTCCCGCTTTGGCTGTAGGCTTACATGAGAAAATTGGACGATTCTGAATTCTCCATAAGGACCACACATGGTGGTTTGAACCACAACGTCCAAGAATTTGACATGCTTATCCGGAAGTGAAACTCAATCGACAAGGTTTTTATTATTTATTTTGGAAGTCAATTAACAATGACGCATTACATATTATATACATACAACAAATCAATCTCACTTGTCACATATAAAACTTGAACCCACAGACAACCAATTGGTTGAGAAGCATTCTCACACAAGATAGGGTACCGCTAGATCACAAGGCTTTTGGTAACTCAATCGTCAAGGTTAAGCGCATTTTCAAGAGTAATGATGCTTGTGGTATGAAGATTCCACCAAGTGAGAACATTCATCCATATATTTGTTGCAATATTCGTTTCTTACGTTTCTAGGCAAAAATATATTTAGGAAGTGAAAGTTGCAATTTTTTATTATTTCACTCACACACTTTACAATAAGATAGGGAACATACGAGTGTGTATTACTTGCTTAGTGGTAAGAATAATCAAAAGGATAAAACGATTAAACAAAGAAATATATAAACAGTACTACCGTTAGGAAACGTCACTTTAGAGACCCAGGAAATACAACATGGGCTTTTATTTGAAGTTTCCAGTCCACGAACGCATGACCTACGGAAAACATGGCAAGTAGAAAATCTGCACCAAAATCGAATGCTAACTTTTATTTTATTTGAACGGCCGGATTATATTAAAATTAGCAAGAAGCTAATAAAAACAATTACAAAATAGACTTAAGTAAAAGGTTTTAGATTCAATTCCACCGAGAAACTTTACAATTTTTATTTCTAGAAGAATATCACAAAAAAGAAACATCGACAATTTGATCTAATAAATCCTTTTGAAGCATCTTCTTGTCCTAGAAAATTTTGTTCTACGAAATTTTCATAACTTCCAAACCACTACACCCAAAATATAATGCATAATATTTTTAGAGGCCGAATTAAGACGTGTGTGATCTAGCAAACCGAAGACGCTATTCACGTTGTCTGAATCCGGAAGAGGAAGATCCATCAATTTGAAGACAAAACGCCAAACTGAAGTAGCCAGGTTGCATGACCAGAAAAGATGTGAAGAGGTCTCAGGAGAGGTGTTGCAAAGAGGGCAGAGAAGAGAAGGAACCTCAAAACCTTTCTTGCTTAGATTCCACCATGTAGGAATTCAATCTCTCAAGATACGCCAAACCAAAATATTAATTTTTATAGGAATGAAGTGACACCATCTTATCTCAATCGAGAATTCTGGAATAGAAATGTAATCGATATAAATCCGAATGTCTTTAACCATGAAGATATTCGAACCTATTAAACTCCATTACCAACATGTTGACCTTTTGTAAGTTGAACATTCACTAACATAGGGATCAACTAATCCAATTGAGAACTGATAGCTCCTCCATGAAAATTACGCGTCCAACATCAAACTCAACAATTTTGCCACCTGTCTCGAACAAGACAATATTTTTTTGCTTCAAGACAAACAAAGACGCGGAAATTGGCGCTTAAGAAGGATGTCACAAAGCCATCAATGTCTCCAAAATCTAGTAGCAGAACCGTCTTTCACTTGACATTTAATAGAAGAATGAGGGATGATGCCTTTGTCATGCATGTCGTTGATTACCCCCACAATCCTAAACCAAGTACCAGAACCTCCACATTGATGAAAACAACATAGAACCGACCGTGCCGTATGAACCGTGAATTTTTTAAATGACTTTGACCCATAGAGCTGGAGGGCTATTAAAAAAAAAACTCCAACTCCTTTTTTGGCGGAGAGAAAGATTTAAAGCCTCAAGAGAACCAATACCAAGACACCTTTCAGCTTTGAAGCTAAAACCAAATTCCATGTTTTTGTTCAAGAATATATCGAGAGATGGCCTTTGTTCAAGTTTTTGGTTGAGTGGATCATTGTATTTCGGGTTTTCTTGTTGGTGTGGTTATTCCCTGTTTGTGATGAATCTGTGATGGAGTTGGGTTTGTGATGAATCTGTGATGGGTTTTAGATTTTAGATCGAGAGAGTGTTTGGGTGTTATTTTTATGTTGTGGATTGAGAAAGATGTATTTGGTTGATGTTTTATATTATTTGACTTACCTTTTGTAGAAAAACGGGATTCGGTAAGTGATTTAAAGGAAGCATGGAGCGGTGGCGATTGTGTTAGGTGTATTCTGAATGAAGGACATTAGGTTGTTTTCGTCAAGGTTATAATTTTGTCTTAAACACATTTTCTTTCTTATGAAATTATTTTTTATAGATCATAGTCTCCATGCTCATAATTTTCGTCAGCTTCATCATCATCATCATCATCATCATCTATCTGGATGGTTTCTTGACAGACACCGTTTCATTAAGTCACAGTCACAGTGCTCATTATCGTCATTACTATCATCATCATGGTTTGGCTCGATGATCTTTTTAATTTTAGGTTTTTAATGTTGTATCTAATAACTTTTTGCAGTATAACTTTGTGGTTGTGTTTACAGTTTTTTACATTTTGTGTTTATGTTACTAAGATTGTTCAGGAGGTAACTTATATTGATTGTGATCTTGGTTAACACAACATGACTTATCTATACTACATATAAAGCATGAACGACTCTCTCTCCAAAATTTTAAGACTTACAAGAAATTAAGCATGGTTTACAACACTTTAAAGTACCCAATTTTCAGAATTACAACAAAATAAGCATATTGTACAACAAAATAAAGCATGGTGTCATTTTAAGACAAAAATTCTATCAAACAACATTAATGCTATTAAAAATACCCCATCACCAAAAATTACAACCATTTAAGCACAATGTACAATAGCTGCAACCAATTTTTAGATTTACAACAAAATGAGCATAATGTACAACAAAATAAGCATGATGTAATTTTCAGACTTATTTTCAGACTTACAACATTAATGTTATTAAAGTAGTCAATGTTATTAATGACTACTACTTACAAGAAAAGAAACATAGTGTACAACACTTTAATGCACATAATTTTTAGACGTACAAGACAAGAAGCATAGTGTACAACAAAATACCACATTAATGCTATTTAATGTAGTCAATTATTTAACTGGTCAATAAATACAATTAATACATTTATTAAAACACCTCTTACAGATACAAATTATCAAGCATATTGTACAACCAAATTAAACACAATTCCTGCATTAAATTTCACTACTACAAATAATAAAGCACATTATACAAATATTCAAGCCCGAACGGGCAACGGGCCAAATGGGCTTGAGCCCGAACGGGCGAGGACCAAACGGGCTCGAGCCATAACAGGCACGAGCCAATGGGTTCGAGCCCGAACGGGCACGAGCTATACGAAATTCTTGATATCCGTAAATTTATTGTCTAAAATAACATAATAAACTAAAATACATTATTTATCGAAAATTTTTATTTCAGGGTACCCGCCGCTGCAACGCGCGGGTACCCTGCTATCTTAATTGAGAAACCTAATATAGCAAACCTTATTTTAATTTTATGATTTTACAATTCTAACATGTACAATAACATTGTATATAAACACTCCGCAGCAACGCGCGAGTTGCAATCATTGTTTGTAACATTTGTTACATCATTATAGTTTACCATCATACACCAAGTTCATAACCACTCATCATACACCACAATAGAGAGTTCTGGTTAGTGTTTTAGTCCGGTAAATACGAGTGTGTTCCTATTAGTATTTTAGTCCAAAAAATACACGTGTGAAAGGTTGGGTTCTACCTCGACAAAAACTTGACATTTAGCTTAGTTTCGGAAAATATTTTAAGCGACGTCATTCGGTTTTCTTTGCTTAAAGAGAGCTTGTTGACATAGTGAAGTGAACTTTCGAGTTGGATACTCGGAGAGTGGAATAAGGCTAAGAGGAGCTTTGTAGCCGAACAACTATAAATCCACGTGTTGAGGTTTGAATTTTCATTCTCTTACTTATTGTCTTGCACTTTATTTATTGTTTTGCATATTACTTATAGTCTTGATTTTCTCTTTATTTTATATATATCGTGATTGGTTGATTTCACATATACTTGAATCTAAATCGTCGAAACTTAAATTTTAAAATGGTAAAAAATATTCAACCGCTTTTTAGTATTTCACAATTTGTACTCGATAAATGTAGTATAGGTGATGTATGAATATAAAACATATATGAAACAAATAAACGCAGCAGAAAACATCACCAACAACGGATCCATATAGCCATATGATCAATCAATAAGATAAACAAGATAGTTATACCTTTGTAGCGTGATTCGGGAGTCACCAACAAACACTTATCCCACGAATGAATCAAGAAACTCTAAGAGATCAATGAAGTCAATCTCTTCTATGTGTGAAACACACTACACGTCCTTGATCACCAATTGATGCTAGTCTAACCCCGTAACAACGATCCTTGCAATCACCTTTACAAGATAGAGCCAAGTAAATATCAAAATCAAAACCCTAAGTGGGAATTTTGTTTTTACCGTCACTTTTTAGAGAGGATGAAGGGGAGAACGTTTTTGGAGATCCTTTTATGATAAGTAATCCCTCAAAGACTAAATCAACTTTGATCTTATCATTATCAAGTTACACATAGCCCCTCCAGCAAGCTTACAATGCCTCTTTTCCCCTCCATATGGCTGACCATCATAAGGGCCCTCAATGGGCTTGCTCATTGTTGGCCCAGTCCAAAAACATTAAGTCTAACTTAGTATTTATTGGCCCGTTATTGATCCCGAGTTACGTAGTCGTTTATATATTGTAAATACGATAAATACAATCTATAAAATGGTGTCTCTGTGTATAAGTGTGTGACCCCATATGCTCACATATGTCTAGCCATATAATTATTTATTATGACACGAGCATACTCCAACAGCTCCCACTTGCGACGTCATAATAATCAAGTAATTATACAACCAAAGGTTAGCGTCTAGCAACATGCCAATGCCCCTAGAAATATGTGAGGGTAGTTTCTTAAACTTCTCATTTAAATGGTTTATATGTCATCCATCCTTTTGTTACAGATACTATGTTGAACACTAGACATGGATCGAAGTCATTCTATTTGTTCAACTATTATGTTTCTCGATCTAGATATTGAACAAGATTACCAAGTGAATTAAGATTTGTCTTAATCCCATTTAGGTACGGCCATACAAACATCCTTTCAATTCATCGAGGGGCCCAATAGTATCTAACTCCATGACATGTGGAGGAACAAATCCTATTTTGACTGCACGTGTCATTCATGTGTTTCAAATCACTTCTGAAAATGGTTTTTATAACTACCTTATTCAGGACAACGTTTAACCATATCAAAGAATGAAATTCCACACATGCAAGACCTACTTGCATCTCAAGTCTAAGGATAAGAGACATAACCAGTTGCGAGATTCATTATTGACGCCGATCCATGCAGTGAATTCTCGAAGATTTGGGTCAGTCCAACACAATGAACAACATATGAGTTTGGCAAATAAATCACCAACACGCTCACATTTGCCTTAATTTGATGATACTCCCGTATCGTCAACTGGCAATGGACAATTTTAGAATAAATAAACTATTCATTGATTAAACATACAAATATAGAACACAGTAGTATAAATGAAGACGATAATAATCGGTATATCAATTCATTATATAATACGACTGCTTACAGTTCCATTATCCAAATACTAAAAATAGATATGCATAAGACTACATATAGATCGGAATCCGATGTTTCCAGCATGATCAATTTTGTTGTACAAGACAACAAATGGTCATCTGAGTAAAATTTGAGAATACTTGTTTCAAAATTCAAAAATGTTTTGAATGATGATTGTCCTTTTGTATGTGTGCATTCAAGTACAATATGAGTATTGCAACAATACATTCCATAGTGTGTTTGAAGCTAGCAAAACACCTACTTTAGACAGTCATAATAACAGTTTCCTAAACTATAAAGTATTCTTATTCTTTTAATGTATAATGCATTAATGCTCTCAATCGAGCACATCTAGTTAGAGGTGTCATCATTCATGATGTCATCCTACTACGACTAGGGTTGAGCATCATCTCAGTTATATAAGTATCAATGAATGAAAATATAACAGAGCTCCTCAAATATCCGTAAACGTTTGAACAAATATTTAGTCCTTTGCAGGTCCATTAGGTTGTTCGTTTAACAATTATCTAATGACTTTCACTTAGATATTTGTTGTTATCAACTCATCTTGCATTCATGCAAATGATATAAATAATCCAATACATAATATGACTTACATAATGAATCATTTAGTTAAACTTAAGGTTTCCACTCATGCATTCAATCTCATCATATAAGATTGATCTTTGAGACTCCCCTCAATGACATGTCATATTGTGTTTAGATTATTAACCGCTTATGTTTATCCTAATAAACACATGCAACAAGGTTTTATGTTTTATTTCCTAAATTCCTTAATTGAAACTTCATCCCATGCTAAGGATTAAAGTCTAGCTTAGATGGATATTGTTTCTTATATGTTAACAACATATGAGATTTAAGAAAATAAATTCATTTATCCTACTTGCACTATGAGTTCTTGGGAGTAATCTTATTTAATCAAAATCAAATTAATGATTAAGTTAAGATCTCTGTTCCTAGATACATGATCTAATCCACACCTGGATTCTTATGTCTTGTATACATAATAAAGATTATACAGATTCATAAACCCTTTTGATTACTCATTGTCCTCGCAAAAGTAATCAAAAAGTGTTTTGAAATCCCATTGTCATATTTCATTTACATGAAAACAAGTATGACAATTAATTATCTTTATACATTTAATGTTTGTAGGTATGAAGTTTTAATCATAATCAATTTCTTGAGTATGAGTAAACTCTTTCTACTACGCATGCATTAAATATGTGTACGAGTTTGTCCTTATGAGTCTTCTAGTTCAAGAAACTCATTTAAACCTCACAGTCTAACTGATTTGGTAAGAGATCAATCAAGCTCCATGAGTGATTATCTTTCAAGGACTGCATCTTATCATTCATAGTTTAGAGCTATTCATCAGATTCAAGATCTGATAATGCATCTCTTTAGTTAGCAGGTTCACTATGATCCTCCAACTTATGTCCCTTAACATTGATATAAAAAATGTATCATTCAGGTGTTAGGGGTATCCTTTCGTGTTATGACCCTTGCTTCGAATATCTAACACAAGTTATATTGAGAATGGAAGAGATAAGTAGAGAGAGAGATAGAGAGAAGAGAGAGAGGAATGGGAACTCTTGTGTGTGAAATGAATAACTTTGATATTACCAAGAGAACCACCTCTAAATGAGGCCTTACATGGGTATTTATACTTGTAGTCTAGGGCTTCACATATCTTTGACCATATTACATAACTAGCCCTTAGACTTTATACAAGCATGAATAATACACATAAACTTAATAAACTAGCATTTACTAACTATTACATGAATATATTTAACTAACTGTTTGACTCAATAATGATCGTCACTTTTAATGCTAACAATCTCCCCCTAAGGGACGATCATTGAGATCTCCCTTTGATTACATAAATGATCAACACTTCTAATGCTAACAATCTCCCCCTAAGGGTGATCATTGAGATCTCTCTTTTGTGACCTTGATCGTTGATCTTTGAAGCTTGTTCTTTTTGAACTTTGAGTCTTTGTGTAATAGTTTTGCTAGTTCCTTTGTTCCAATCATGCTTTGTGATCTCTGAATAATGTCGTTTGGTCGTTCTTGCCTTTGATCAACATCTTTACTCTGTTGTCTTTACGTCTTTTCCAACATGCTCATACTTTGTTTGACTTTAAATCTTTGTGAAGTTCTCTTTTCTTTGACTTTAATCTTTGTTTCTTTAGTTTGTAGATTCTTTGACTTTGACTTAGAAACGTTCTGAACTTTGTTTTTCTTTGATCTTTGAAGAGAGCTTTGCAGGGTATGAGCATGTGGATTTTTGAGTGATGGTAACAGTCTTTCTCCAAGGGACATTCACCAGTACCTGCATAAAACAGTTAGCAATAAAGTATCCGGTACTTACAGGTTCGGAATTAGAGATCGTCAACAGCATAGTGTGAAGACTCCTTCTAACCCTAGCCAAGGCCGTTCCTGAACCAGATACCCCCGAGAGGGCTTACTAGATCCACCGAAGTACATCAATGATTCAGGTGAGTTGCTGGAGATCACCCCACAACTGTAGACCGTTTGAGACAAAGAACCATCATGATAGATAAGGCAAGATCCGTAGATCTCATAAAGACTCTTACAACTTGTGTCCTTTTTGGCGAACACAAGTGTATTCATAGGAAAGTGTATCCTAAGAGATCTTTTAATGTATCTCATGGCTCTAGACTCGATAAGTGCACATTTGGTTTTCCTATGCGGAGATTAGGGATGGGTCTCCTACTTCAATATCAACCATCTCTAAGAGATAGATCGATAGATTACACCGGTTCCCCGTGAGAATGAAACAAGCTCTTTTAAGAGAACTTGAGTGGTTAGAAGGTTTAGTGCAGTGCGTCACTGGGTCCATGACGTCTTGTCTTCAATACCGGTGTCACCTTAGTAACAACCAGTAGCATATGAGTTGAACCCGGTGTCTGCCCTAAGGTTGAACATATGGAGGGCTATTTCTTTTCACCCTTTTCATTTGCTTTTCTTTTTAATTCTTCAACCCCTTCTTTCTCCTTTCTCATTTTCTCATTTTTTTTCAATCATACCTGAGGACTTCTAATTCTAATCTATTGGAATTGTCCTTGGGTAGATCCCTCCGGCTCTGGCGGATCATAGGACGGTTTTTCCTAACCTTAGTCACCTTATAACTTCATGACTATCCTATTGTTGCCATCAAACCATTTGTGAAAATCTCTCAAAGTGTTTATAATAATAAAACATACTTTATTAACACTTCGAGAGTTTTGCATTTCATTTGAAGGACTCCCCCTTCACATGTGCTCATGGATTGTTAAGAAATTTGCGCATGCGGGAGGAGTTTGCACTTTTGAATTGATCTACTTTCAATGAACATGACCGATTCGAGACACGCTTACATCACTAGTTAGACTAGCTTGAAGTTATTACCCGGCCTGGTCAAGTCCACAGAAAGTTTCTCGAAACGGTACATTTCTACTAAGACAAATCCTTTTCGAGACACGCTTACGTGGCTAGTTAAAGAGTTCCGTTGTCAGCTTTTAGGTGACAACTAGCTCTAGTAACTAACTTGATGTTATTACCCGTCGAGGATAAGTCTTTTCGATTACTAACTTTTGTTGTTTCGTCAATTCTTGGGTCAATTCTGAGTCGAGCTCTTTTGAGATTCAAGACAATCACATTTTAATCACGTCTTCTCCCCCTCAAAAATAGCATATCCATGGTATTTTTTATACCAATTGATTAAAACCTTTTCTTTTTGGATAGCTTATGGGAGAAACGGATGTTTGTTAATTCCGAATTAGTTTTTTTTTTTTTTTTTTTTTTTTTTTTTTTTTTTTTTTTTTTTTTTAAGCATGATCTTTATGGAACAACTTTATATTACTCCCCCTCAAAAATAGAACATTTTGATCAAATTAATCTTTTAAGGATTTGAGGGAGTAATATCTTGAGCAACATCGTGGAAAGTTTTGAAAACCTTTTGAATCATTTTTCAAAGTATTTTGCTCAAAAATTAAGAAGACTTTGATAAGCTTTGGAGAGAAGTCTTCTTATCTTTTAGGATTGTCGCACAGGCATGTACAATAGGGTCCTTTCTTTGAAAATCACGGGTTATACACTGTTATGTGTGCATAAGCCATAATGCTTTTAGGATAAGTGCTCAAAAGATATTAAAAACCTTTGTTTTGATTTAAGCACTTTCCTTTCTTTAAAGAACGAGTCCTTAGCTGAAGTACTAAGAAGTCATCATTGAAGCCCGGGTTTCGTACTGAAGTATACGAAAGCCATCTTTGAAGCCCGGGTTGTAAGCTGAAGTACTTACAAGCCATTATGTTTTTGGATTAGACAACAACTTTTGGAACCCATTTAAGCACGACGTCAACTGGGTTACCATATTTCGAAATCCATTTGTAAGTTGTGTCAATCCGAGACAAAGAAGTTGAATTCCAACGAGGACTGAAAACCTGTGTTTCATTTTGAAATAAAGCTCGTGGAATCAACGGTGATTTAAAACTCTTTTGCTTTTGAAAGTTGTTTGAGAAACTCGGTGTCTCTTTTGGAGTTTTAAAACTTGAAGAAGAAGTTTTCCATCCATTGTTGAAACTCGGCGTTTCATTCCGAAAATTCGTTTTTGAGATGAATGGAAACCTTCCAGAATTGGGATTTTTCAAAGCATAGCCATTCCTTTGTTGTAGCGGAAGCATTTCAGAGTATGAATATGTCAAATGTTTTGAACGGCTTTGCTTTGGTTTCCACACTGGCTTTACCGGAGTAAAACGAGAGTATGGAGTTAGAAAACCTTGATTCTTTTCTTTATGAGCACTTGCATTTGAAACCTTTTGAGGAGTAAAGGTTTCAGAAAAATTAGGTCTCTTTGAAAATTTCCTTCCTTTTTGCAAAGAATAGGTTGTAAACTGAGAAACCTTTTTCGAAAACGGTTTGGAAGATTCACTCTTGTAAACCTTCTCCGAAACACTTACTTGTGGTTTAGACTCGTTTGAAACTTGAGATTTTCCTTTTGACCGGTTAAGAACATCAAACTTCGCTTTTAAGGCATTGTATGACGTTCTCAAATCATTGTATTCTTTTTGAAGAGAAAGATTATCTGATGATGCCAGTTTTTCTTGCAAAGAAGCATTTTGATTTTCAAGATGTGCAAAATATTTTTCATATTTGTCTGTTTCGATTGAAAAATCATTTTTGGCATCACCAAAATCCTTGGTTTGTTGTGCAACCGTTTTTTCCAATTCTACAATTTTCTTTTGAAGCACAGATTTTTCTTTTTCAAAAAGATGATTTGGTGTGATTTGAGAGTCAGATTTGTTTGAAGTTTGATTCTGAACTCTTGACCGCTTGATTGAATCAAACAAGTTTTTGTAAGTTTGTTTCAAATGTTCATTTTCTTTTTGTAATGATGCCACAACATGTTCCAATTCAATATTTTTAGTATCAAGTTCATCAAGATCAAACTTGATTTTCGTATCATCACAGTTTTCTTCAAAAATCTTTTCTTTTCCTTTAAGCACCGATGTCGAAGAGTTTTCCGAAAACTTTTTCTCATTGTTCTCTTGCAGTTTAAGTTGGAAAGAGATACTTTGTGCTTCGAGTTTTGCAAGATGTTTCTCAAACTGAGCTGTTCTTTTTGACAATTCTTCTTTGACATCAGCTGCTTCTTTTGAAAGTTCGATGATTTTCTTTTTGAGACAAAGATTTTCAGATTTCAAAGAAGATGTTTGTTCGAAATTCACATTCTCATACTCATGGTTGACAGATGCTGACTTGAACGACTCTATTTGATTTGTGAAAAATTCCTTTTGAATGTCAAGTATTAAGCATTTTTCATCAAATTCGTCTTCAAGAGAATGAACATACTTTAAAGCTTCTCTCATTTCAGTGACAAGATGTTTTTCAAAGTACTCAAAACTTAAGTTGAGATTTTTCACATGAGGTTCAATCTCATTTTTCAAAATCTTTTTGACTTCAATCTTAAGGCGTTCATCTGATGAAAGAGGATAAGAGAAAATACTGCGATCGATGTCTACTTGCTTAAACCAAATGGCCTTTAACGTATGCTCAATGTGATGTTTAAGATTACAAAATTGTTTCCTTGCTTTATTTTGCCATAACGTAGCATCATAAGTAGCAAGTTGAGCTTCTTTGAAAAATCTTCTCACATTTGTGTCTTTTCTTTTGAAAGGTGCTTTTGGAAAATCTGTCATTTGTAGACCACCATACACAAAGCCGTGATACGAGAGTGGGTTTTTTGTTTGTTTTACTTTCAAACGTTTTTCCTCTTCAGATTTTAGAATATCTTGAGATTCAAACAAAAGATCATCTGACAATTCTTTTCCCATATCATTAGCGTTATACAAAATAGGTGTTAACTTTTACACTTTGTTTAAAAAACAAGGTTTTTCTTTTTCCACATTAGCATTATTTTCAAAACCAATTCCAGATGTTTGTTTCTCAACCTCCTCATCTTTAGTAGGCAGCATGTTGAATGTCTGAGAAGTCTGTCCCAATTTTCGAAGTTTGTTTTCAAGATCATTTGTTCGTTTCACAAACTCTTTGTTTTCATTCTCAAGTTTTGTGTTTACAATCTCAAAATTTGATGTGGTTTTCTGAAGCTTTGAATTTTCACTTTTTAAATCATTGTTCTCTTTTAAAAGCGCTTGAACCTTTCTGTTGTTAACAACCATTTGAGTATCCAGATTTTGAATGGAACGTTTTTCACGAAGAACAGCTTCTCTATAACCAACTTCAAGTTCTTCATTTCTTTTTAAAAGTGGTTTGATAGACTCTCCATACATTTCAAACTTTTGAGCTTGAGATTTAAGGTTTGAGTTTTCAAATTCAAGTTCAGCTTTTCTTTTTGTTACATTTTGAAAACCTTTTTCCATTTCTTTAAATCTCTCAAGCTCTTTTGTCAATGAGACATTCGTTTGCTTAGCTTCACGATTGTCCTCTTTGCACTTTTCAAGTTCATGTTTGAAATTATCGATTAAAGAAGCAAATAAGGCACGATCTTGTTCATAAGAAGATCCATCCTGGGCAGGCTCACCTCTATTAGGATCCATATCTGGAGTATCAAAAGTGATATTGCTATCATTTTGTTCCTCCACATATGTGTCACTAATAGACTCAGAATGCTCAGGATGTGTCTGATTATGAGCAAACACATTATCAAACACAACATCATTATTGTTTGAATGTAGTACCTTAGTAAATATCTCTGTGTCTGATGAAGGTCTGATATGATTATCTTCGGTGTCCCAAACAGCTTCATTCCTTTGAGTACCATCAGCATCCGAATCATAGCTAGGACTGCTGCTTTCAACCTGCTGTTCTGAAGATGAATCATTGCCTGTGAAAACCAAACTGACATCTGATGCATCACCCTCATTGACTATTTCCTCGTCATTTTGAACATCTTTCTCTGTCTCTTTTTCAATCACCTCAGTTTCCTTCTGCTCTTTTTCCCGTTTCAGCTTCTCAATCTCATTAAACACAGCTTCCTCAGCATCAAGTATCTTTTCGAGTTCATCCAATTGATTTATGCATTGAGTTCTGAAGGTCGTATAGCTTACCCAAAATTTTTGGTAAAATGCATCGATAAACTCTGACTGTCCCATTATCCAAGGGTTAAAGATACTCTGAAATTGAGTCTGGATCACTTTAAGAGCATCCCTGCAGTCACATGTTTGAAGTTCTTCTTGATTGAGTAGTTTTTCAAGTTGATTCAGGTTTTTATTGAGTTTTTCTTTGAAATAATGAAATCGGTCTCTGACGTAGTATTCAAATGCTTGTTCGAACCATGACTCATAACCTGATTTGTTTATAACCTTCTCAACCTGTGACTTGAACACTGTAAACTTTTTCTTAAAATCTTTCTCTTGGATTTGCACTTTCATTTCCATTGTTAAATGATGTGTGATAAAGTTGATCTTAGGATCTTTTGTGATTTCAAATTTCCCTCCAAAATAATTTGAAAAAATTTACTCTCCAAAAATTTGAAAATCACAATGAAAGGCAATTCAAAGATTACCAGAAAAATTTGAGTTTTGAAAATTTTTACGCCAAAGTGTGCCGAAAAAATTTGAATTTTGGCCTAAAAATTTGAATTTCGGGCCAAAATTTTCAACCTTTTACCAAAATTTGAATCTCGCGTAAAAATTGAACGTTAAGTCTCGTGTGAAAAATAAATTTTACTCAAATTTTCCCGCCAAAAACTTTTTTTTTTTTTTTTTTTTTTTTTTTTTTTTTTGAAATTGATAGGATAGCTTGTGTAGATGAATGGATCTTTCCAACGAAATAGGAGTTGAGTTAGTCGAAAGCGGAGTTACTGATCAAACGATACAAGAATTCCACTTTTCTCGAAAAAATTCCCAACTTCTCGATAATTATGCCAAGTTCTCGAAATTTTTTAAGTTCTCGATAATATTTCCAAGTTCTCGAAAATTTTTCAAATTCTCGAAAATTATGCCAAGTTCTCGAAAATTATTTCAAGTTCTCGATAATTGTTCAAGTTCTCGAAAATTTTTCAAGTTCTCAAAAATAATGCCAAGTTCTCGAAAATAATTCAAGTTCTCGATAATTTTTTCAAGTTCTCGAAAATTATGCCAAGTTCTCGAAAATTTTTCAAACTTATCTAAATTATACAATTTAGAAAAGTATCCCAAGTCGAAGTGTTTTCTTTCTTATACAAGAGAGAAAATACCGAGTAACCAACTATGATCACGAAAGGAGCCGGTTCATGTTTTCTCGAAAAGCATCCAGGATTGCGAAAGCAAGTACATAGAGATTTCGAAACTAGTACATAGTTTGGCAGATTTTGATTTCGCAAAAAACACTCCCAAATGAAGTTTGTAATCCAAGATTCTTGTACTTCAAGGCTTAAAAACACCAAAACTTGAAGAAAGTTCCAAACTTGATGATTTTTATAAAACTTTTTCGAGATCTAGAAAACAAGTACAAGAATCAAATCGAGTTTTTTAAGCAAGAATTTTTCAAAAAGATTGAAACTTTCTTGTTAGAGAAGGTTTATAACACTAGTTTGTAATCAAAAAAGTGTTAAAAACCAAAAAAAAACAAGAAAAGTAAGAATTTTTGATAATAAATTCGTGATAAAAAGCTTAAAAACACGAAAATAACAAACCCTCAACCCTCCTAAATCATTGTTAGGCTCTGATACCACTTGTTATGACCCTTGCTTCGAATATCTAAGACAAGTTATATTGAGAATGGAAGAGATAAGTAGAGAGAGAGATAGAGAGAAGAGAGAGAGGAATGGGAACTCTTGTGTGTGAAATGAATAACTTTGATATTACCAAGAGAACCACCTCTAAATGAGGCCTTACATGGGTATTTATACTTGTAGTCTAGGGCTTCACATATCTTTGACCATATTACATAACTAGCCCTTAGACTTTATACAAGCATGAATAATACACATAAACTTAATAAACTAGCATTTACTAACTATTACATGAATATATTTAACTAACTGTTTGACTCAATAATGATCGTCACTTTTAATGCTAACATTTCGGATTTATGAATGAGAGATATCAATCTATAGTTTAACATATGCATGTTCAACCTTAGTATGACATTAGCAAGTGTACTCAGAAGGTTGTATATTTAGCTCTTGAATAACTTCAAGATCTAAAGGTGCTCCCACTTTCTTTTGTAAGTGGAGACTAATCTCCAAGTACTTAGCATCTTGATAACAATAAATTGTTTTCAAGTGGGACATCCAAAATACATCGTTAGTTCTTGATTCTAGTTTGTTAATTACTTACTCTCAGGTATTTAACAAATTCAGAACTTCAATCAAGACATAATGGGATTCATCCTATTCCATAATACAATGGTGTCCTAAATTCCTTCTGGGTTGGAACCATATTGGGTGTATGCATGGCACATCCAATTTTCTAACCTTGATTGCTTTTGAGGTAAAAGAGTTTAAGTCATCAAAGATCAAATGATATCTATGATGGACATATCATAAATTTGTGGTATTCCACGTGGATAGATGTTGTGAGACTATCACACAACTCATTAGATGAACTTATACTCTTTTGCTTACGTATCTGCCAACCAAGTCATACCAGATGGCATCAATAGTATTTTTAGCCTACTGCATACTTTATATTTAAAGTCTTTGACCAAGTCAATGACTTCATGTGTATGTTTTAACTAGAAAACATAAATATTAAATATTTTATTATACGTCGTAAGTGTACATGTCTTTAACAAGAAGACATAACAAATTAACGTCTTTACTTTACGTTATAAGTCTTTCAACAATTAACGGAATTGTTGTTTATGTCTTTACAAGAGACCTAAACATATTAAACTAAAGTAATTATGAGTGCCGATAATTGGCCTCAATAGTAATTTCAAGTTAATTAAATACTTCATGATTATGAATTTACAAGAAGACATAATCATATTTACTAAACAATTCAGCAAATATGTTGAAGTAGCTTTTCATGTTATCTTGACATTTTTTCTAATTAGGGCAACATACATTTTATGTCTATAAGTCCTAGTAGAACCTTATTTTTCTTATCTTGCAGTCAAGAAAAACCATTAGTCATATTGTTATATGTTGTACCTTGCACACAATTAAGATTTCTCCCACTTGTGCATGGCACAACATTATGCAAGCAAATATGACAATGTCACAGATAACATATGATTTTAGTCAAAATCAAAATATAGATATGTAGAACTTTATCGCTTTTATAATGAATCATGCATAACAATTTTATTGATAACATTTCAGGAAGCAACATCAGGAACGTGACAAGTTATCTAATAAAATTCATGCAATGGTTCTCATAAAAACTATGATGCTTCATATGTGGAAAGTAATGTGTTATTTCAAGACAATCTAGAAATAAGATGGGCAACTTGTAAGTTAATAGAGCTTACAACTCTCACTGGATTAGAGAACATTACATGTGTTTCGTCACCAGTAATACAATCATTTAGCTCCCACTGGATTAGACAACATTAAAAGTGTTACATCACCAGTGGAAAGTGAGTGATGATTGGATACTTTCCTGTTTTCTTTGAATATCTACACATTATTGCTAATGTGAGTCACCATGACTAGTAACATGTACTTAGGTATTCAAGGAAGTGCATCAAGTTCTAATAAATAGATGATGGGCTAGCCATCATTTTAAACTTGAAAATTAGGCATGCAGTTCCTCCATGTTTATCAGGTTAAGACACATTGCTAGGTAATCATGCTAGTAATTGCCTTTACCACTTTTCGGTTTATTAATATTTCCGTTTTCTAATTATTTTAACTCATATTAGTTTGGTAGCTATAGAAAACATGTTCTCTAGTTATCCAAATATCTTATATTTCTTGAAGGTTTCAAAACCGGAACTAGGGTTATAAAACGAACTTGAAAGAATAAGATGTGCAAACATACTTAACCGTTTTGACTTTACAAGACATCACGATTTCTAGAGTATGTGTGCTTTGAGTTTGATTAGAATTAGGACAATTCAAATATTCCTATTATGGCTTTTCCTCATAAGGAAAAGGATAGGAACAAGTCTCTTTCTTACAAGGAAAGGAAGACTTAGTTTGATCCTTTTAACAAGAAAAGAACAAACTTTTGTTTACGATTTGTGTTGCATTAATTCATTAATTGAATTCTCAAAGTTCATATTTAGTATTTTCGATAAGTATCCTCTTATGAATTAATTACCCCATGTTTACAATTTAAAATAATTAATTTACGTAAAAGGCTAAGATCCACATTGTGCTTCTACTATCACATCAGTTGATCTGCTAGCAATAGTAGATTCAATTGGTAGGTGACGATCACCAATTGCATTATAAGTGCAACTCTTAGATCTTTATGGGACCCATGGCACTAGTGAACAAGCAACTAGTGTCATGTAGGCATGTTTAGTCCCATCTTTGCCTCGGGTCAAGGTCTCACCGCTTAACTCGATGAAGTCATCCAATTTGAGAACGTGCGAGAATATATCTAGGTCCCACGCATAGAGAATAGTCACCTTGGGTTACAATTCAACCTAGGTCCCACGCATAGGCAAAAAGTAATTGCAAGTGTTCTCAAAATTGGACGGCGTGACTTAAATTTTGACGGGTAAAAGTTTTGATGCGAATCAAAAGGTGTACGAAAATAGCATGCATTCATCCTTCGTAGCACAAGTTAAAAACATTTCTTAACTTAAGTCTAATCATTGTTTTAATTTATGTGTGTCAAGTTGTCCATTTTCATGACTAATATAAATTGTACGTTGATAATAAAGTTTGGACAATACATAAATAAAATAACATACATAACAAGTTTAGGTGTTATTTTAAGAAACAATGATTTTAAGTTTCAAAAACTTAGTAAAATTAAATCATAAGACTTAGTTTTAAAAATGGTTTGTGTTTCGTTTTAAGTTTTATAGAAAACTATTTGCAATTTTACATATGAAACAAGATATATAAAAAGCAAAACAAACACACAACCACAATATGCAAAGCCTCAACCGATGAAAAAACCTATGCTTGGTCTCGTGAGCCATCACAAGAACCAAGAGTCAACTAGAGACAACCACACAACCACACGGAGGACTCCCACTTGCTCCAAGACAATCAAGAGCAAGTTGGAAGCCCATGATGCACATGAAAAGTAGTTTATGTCTTTCCAGAATTTCAGTGTTAGAGGGCCCAAAAGTCCATGAATGAGGCTTCCCCGGGCTTAGCTCAAAACTAGAAAGTTGTAGGCCCATGTCTTGGGTACCTGCCAAAAAAAAAAAAAAAAAAAAAAAAAAAAAAAAAAATCAGCCAAAAAGACCTTACCAATCACCGGGAAACTCCGTTTTACCAACTAGTGTTCCAGCAATCATTTTTCGGCAAAAACATCTTTAACTCTTTCGCCATTCACCACCAAGCCACGATTACATTATATTGAAAGTAAAATACAATTAATCTACTTTTAATCTACTGTAAAAGTGCCCAAACAATGGCTACAACCAAAAGAATATAATTACATAAATGCCGAAACAATGGCAAAAAACCCCAAAACACGAAATTAAATAACATTCACAACCATTCAATGCACAAGTGGTCTAGGTTTTCATCGGCTTTGCATATAAACATAATTATACCATAATACTATGAATAAAACATGGTGTTGGCTAACTCCATGGACAAACATGCATGTATTTGCCATGGAAAACAAAATAATAACAAGAATTAAATTGTTAGCCAACGAAAATGAAGAAATTAATTGACAATAATTAAAACCCCGTTAGGTACGTGTTTTCTATGACTTAAGGGTCAAAACCCACTGATATTAGGATCTTCCAAATACCATTTAACCACAGAAAATATGGCCTTAGGGTCTGAATTAAAACCGTTTCAAAAACCGATCAAAAACACACGTTTTAGGCCATTTTTCATGTACCCGACAAGTAACCAATTAGTGTATGCATAACAAATGGCCATGGGATCAAAAAGTGCAGATCATAAGACCCCTAAAGGGTCGTCCTATGGGAAAAGAATTGGAGCCCTAGGGCTGTTTTAACTATGACTTAAAAAATAATCAAAAAACACCCGTTTTAGCCATTTTTATGCATACCCGATAATCATATGGCACATATGATGGCTCGTGATACCACTATAGGTGATGTATAAATATAAAACATATATGAAACAAATAAACGCAGCGGAAAACATCACCAACAACGGATCCATATAGCCATATGATCAATCAATAAGATAAACAAGATAGTTATACCTTTGTAGCGTGATTCGGGAGTCACCAACAAACACTTATCCCACGAATGAATCAAGAAACTCTAAGAGATCAATGAAGTCAATCTCTTCTATGTGTGAAACACACTACACGTCCTTGATCACCAATTGATGCTAGTCTAACCCCGTAACAACGATCCTTGCAATCACCTTTACAAGATAGAGCCAAGTAAATATCAAAATCAAAACCCTAAGTGGGAATTTTGTTTTTACCGTCACTTTTTAGAGAGGAGGAGGGGGAGAACGTTTTTAGAGGTCCTTTTATGATAAGTAATCCCTCAAAGACTAAATCAACTTTGATCTTATCATTATCAAGTTACACATAGCCCCTCACCAAGCTTACAATGCCTCTTTTCCCCTCCATATGGCTGACCATCATAAGGGCCCTCAATGGCTTGCTCGTTGTTGGCCCAGTCCAAAAATATTAAGTCTAACTTAGTATTTATTGGCCCGTTATTGATCCCGAGTTACGTAGTCGTTTATATATTGTAAATACGATAAATACAATCTATAAAATGGTGTCTCTGTGTATAAGTGTGTGACCCAATAGGCTCACATATGTCTAGCCATATAATTATTTATTATGACACGAGCATACTCGAACATGTAGTAGGGTATGTTGCGATGTTTTATGTTTTAGAACAGTATGTTAAATGTAAAGTGGCCGGGTATTTGTTTTATAACATTGTGTATAGCACTTTGATAATAGATTTCTTTATAACATCCAGCAAAATACGAGAACGCAAGAACAATTATTATGACCATCAAATTAACATAACATAAACTGCCTTTGCCACAACGCAACGTATATTGGAACTGACTTAAACCTAAATTGGCCCGCCACAATGCGCCGTAGCCTAATTACTCGTTTTATACCATTTTTTAACTTCACACATACTCTTATCAACAATTTTTTTTTCTTTTTTTTTTAGGCGTCACAGATCGAACATGGACTCCTCAAATGTTTGATGTGAATTGCATACCTTTGCTACTCAAGACTGACTAGCTCTTGAAGAAGACGATATATGCATACTTATTATTTTAATAATTACAAATACAAATAATAGAACCTGTTTACGATTATTGTTATTTGTTATTTATTCACATACTTATCTTAAACAGGGCCGTCCCATGAAATTTGGGTGCCCTGTTCAGTTACAAAAAATTGGCCCCCCTAAACACAAATACTTTAAAATACTAGTATAACTTTTTTTTTTTTTAATTGATAAACTTAAAACATGGGAGAAAAACATCAAAGTTACAAAAATAATAAAACTAACGGCAAAAATATGTTGTATTTCTAAAAATAAAAATAAAACAAACGGTAAAAATTTTTATAGGCAAAATTGCATATATATCTCTCCCAAAGTGAATAATTGCATGTATATCATTTGTACAAGTTTTTTATACACATAATACAACGATTTTTATGTATGTTTTGGATATATATGCAATTATGCATTTTCGGAAGGATATATATGCAAAAATCCCAAAATTATAAACTAGTGACTAAAATTCTTCACTTTAACTATTAGAAAAAAAAAAAAAAAAAAAAAAAAAAAAAAAAACAAAAAAAACATCCGATGTAGGAATCAAAATAAAAACAATTGAATCACATGCCTATGTTTCAACTTTCAATCATGGCCTCATAGGTTAATATGACAATATATAACATATAGCCTCATAGGTCAATATGACAATATAACATATAAAAAACTTGTTCTAACTTTACAGAAACAAAAAGAAGTAAACAATTACAGTAATAAAATAACACAAAAGATACCTCAATGCAGTGATTGCAGTCAAAAAGCGATTGATAGTTGTTGGTTTGCGTATTGAATACTACGTATTTGAATGAGTCACAGAGCGATTGATAGGGTAATAGGGTATTATATTATTATGTTGTCAGTTGGGCTTATACTTAACATAGTAATACATAAATTTTGGTGCCCCAAAAAAAATTGGGCCCTGTGCATGTGCTCCGGTTGCACAGCCCCATATCCGGGCCTGATCTTAAATAAATACAATAATTCTTTTAAAAAATTTCGTAATTCCATGATTGGCTACTCAAAAAATATCACAATGCTTTTTTTTATCAATTTACTTCAATACACGTTTATTGCATCTTGCTACGTTTTTTTCTACGTACGTGTTTATGCGAATCTGATTATTTATCAAACTAAACCGTCTCATTTCCTTATCTTGGTCATGAGTCTAGCTAGTTAAGCAAGCTAAGTTACGCTCATCCGCCTAAAAGATGAAGACATTCCGCGTGATTGCATGAGGTTACTAGCTGGCAAGACGGCGGAATGACTCCACCTTATGCGATCAGTGACATGGCAAAGATCCAGTCTTCTCAGTATCACAGTTTCCGAGGTCAAACTTATCAAAATCAGCACCAAATACACACCTTAAGAATATTCTTAGACTTCATTCGACCGACATGGATCAATGGCTCCTGGAAACTTCAGAATGTTTATAAATATTTTCTTGGTAAAGACACGTATTACACTCCACAAACATGCAGCAACACACGCGTCCTATGACTCATATTCGTCACTACTTACGTTAACAATTTATCTATATCCTCAAAAGCCATAGTTTCTTCAACAGCCGACCTTTTGAAAAACCTAAAAACCCATACTTTCCATACTTCATGTTTGTCACCATGATGAAAGTTTTGCTCCTATGTTTTGTTGTGAGTGCTCCGCTTATCGGAGCATTCTGGTCTTTTCCAGGGCCACATTATCATGAAACTGAAGTGGTCCTACAAGACCATGAAAAAGTTATTATCAAATTTGATGACCAACTCAATGGAGGCACAAAAGTCTCGGTCACTGAACCAGATGAGATTACCCCATCTGGGAATCGTTTGTTTAGAAAGTGTACGCATAGGCTCGCTAACGCATTTCGTTGCACGAAAAATGCAGTTTCGGACAAAACTCACGAAGTTTTGTCCGATATAGGAAACTTTGAGAAACACGGGAAAGATGTTGTGGATAACGCGGTCGGAAAAATAGGAGAACCTAAAGAAACGTTGTCCGAAAAAATAACCGAAACAGTTAAGTCGGTTGGAGAAAACGCGAAGTCCGCAGTTAAGCAAACCGTAGGCATTGTTGGTTATATCGGGGACAGTAGTACAGTTGGAACACTAAAAGACTCGGTAGTAAAAATAGAAGATTGGGACCTTGTCGATTCACCAAAACGTATAGGAGAAGATATCGAAAGTAACGCTAGTCGAAAAATCGAACAAGGAGTTGAAGAAGTAAAGGAAACTGTGGATTTTATTAAGGATTCAACCCCAAACGAGCTTGTTACACAATGTCAAAACAAGATGTGTGATGCCTTTTACGTTTCTTTAGAGACGATAAAATCAGTTATAAGTTGGTTTCACTTATTTGGTTTTTCGACCGCTTATGGGATGGGTGTATGGGTTACGTTTTTCTCGAGCTGTGTTTTGCGTAAGAGCTTATCTAAACAGCAATTTGGAATGGTGTTAAATAAGATCAATATGGTTTATTTTCGGGGAATGAGTTATTGTGTTGGTGCAGCTCTCTTTGGGTTTCTTGTGAGTGAAGGAAAGAAAGGGGCTTCTTCAAATAAGATGGAGATGTTTCAAGGATTTATTCTTGTGTGTGCACTTGTTATGAGTTTGATTAATATGATCTTCTTGGAGCCTCGAGCAACAAAGGTAAAATACGTCTACATAAAGATTTCCAATATAGTTTCTAACACTTTGTTTTTGAGTCTCCTAGGTTTATAAGTGGAGATCTTCAATGAAACGTTAAGTATTCGTGAAAAAAAAATTGTGACCTAATTTGCATGAGATCTCGGTCATTCAGCGTGCATCTAACAACAAAGATTAGTTGTTAGGCTTCTAATGGTCTTTAGATGCACATAGAGAAGTGATTTGGGAAGCTTAAAAGATGTGCCTAAATTTAAGCATAAACATAGCTGACATCTTTTTGTCAGCTACAGTAAGTGATCCACCTTTTCACAAACCGAACATGATCATGCCATGTAAATTTAGTCATGAAATTAAGCATACATTTATGTCCCATCATTTTCCATGCACATATCAATGGGTAAGAATAAGATTTATAGCCATTGATCTTTGCACATCTGATAACTCTGAGTTACTACACTTCCGAAATATTTATAGAATGCATTTAAAAATGTTTGTGGTTATATAAGAGTAAGACCACACCATCTTTAGAACGTTTAATGTTTGTTTGTGCTAAGATTTTACTTATTTACATTTGTGAATGGGTTGTGTGAAATTATATAAATTCTGGCTGTATATATTGTAGGGTTTATTTTTTGTGTTGCAATTTCTAACATGGGCGGTAAATGCCGTGCAGTTAATTGTCGAGAGGATGAACGAAAGAGTGGAGACAAAAAGTGAAGCTGCCGAGAAGCTTAAGAAGATGAACACATGCTCGTCGACATTAAATGTTTCTACGATGGTGGTGCTCACATGGCATTTAGCATACATCGGTCAACTGCTCCAAGCTAGACACTAGCTAGGCTCGCACCATCCGGATCTATGCTACATGGCTTGCACATGCATTATATAGCACTTGGCCTATCCAGGGTCCATCATTTGAGGAGAGAATCAGATATTCTGGCTATCGTTTTTCTTTCTTCACTTGTTTTCGAGAACGTCAATACTACTACCGCTTGCGAGTTGGTTGGTTTTTGTTCTTGTGACATTCTGTTTTTGACATATGGTTTTTACAATCAGCCATTGCTACAATGGCGGTTTTGGTTCTATTGTGAGTAGCGCACCCTTCCAGCTGTCTCGGGTGCAATTGGGGTCCAGTTGTTGCTAATTTTTACTTTGCTGCAAGGGAACGAGTGGTTTTCGTTCTTGGGTTTCTTGTTTCTTGTTCAAGAGTCATGTAACATTTGATATTTGACATATCTTTCTATAATAAGCCATTGTTACTGTGGCCGTATTTTGGTTCTATTTTAACGCATCTTAGTTCGTATAGTAGGATACTACTATCCATAACCCGTGGCTCTAGCTCCATTTAGGGGTTCAATATCCCAGGGAGGGTCTAGCTCCATTAGGGTTCAATATCATTGGAGGGTCTATAGATCCATTTAGGGTTCATTAGTCTTGGAGGTCAAGGTAAATTCGTAAATTATGTTGAATGATAGCTCCATTATAGCTCCATTTAGGGTTCAATAGTCTTGGAGGTCACGGTAAATTCATAAATTATATATGATGAATGATAGAACCTCATAAGTTATATTAGGATATTGAATGATAGAATCTTCATAGGTTATAATGTTATTAAGAAACTATTTTTAGAGTAGAATTATTGTAACCAACCCACAAACGGGGTTGAGCCTTATAATCTATTCTGTAATAGTCTCTCACAGTTCGAGCGGTGAACTTGTAAAAGCTCGAATTTCACCGTCCGAATAGGAGATGAGGAAAGATAAACCTAAGATATATAAATATAAAGTTATAAAGATAGTATGTGGATATAGTATGTGGATGACTGCTGAGACTTGTAAAGAAGCTTAAAGGCGCGTCTGACCGGTAGACCTAATTGGCGGTAGCATATTTTACGGAATTTCATTATGAATTCACGGCTGTTGACGGCATAAGCTAACTCAAAGATGTTTGAGAGTTATAAGCAAAACATTGATCCATTTGTTTTATTCGAACCCAACAGCTTGTTTGAGTGAGTGATGGCGCGTCGCTAGGCCTAACAAGGGGATTTTGGTATGCTTGTCTTCGGAATTTGATTATAATATGGCGCTGACAGCATCAGTTAACTCATAACAGTTTAAGAGCAATGGTCGAAACAATGAGCGGTTTGGGTTGAAGCCGAAAATTAATTTTCTTTTAATGAGGTATAAAGTGTGGCGGTTAGGTTTTGATGGGTGACATAAAGGCGGGATCAGACCCGCTCTGATACCATATTGAAATGCCCTTGAAATTTTATATATATGCAGACCATACGCAATATGGCACATTTCCATACGTCGTATGAGCATATTCTATACGCCGTGTGGGATCTCTATAACAAAATCCTGCACTTACACAAAAATTGCACCTATACATTTCTGTAAAACATGTAATTCTGGATTACATTTCATAAAGTTAACACTTTTGTGCAAAGACATTACTTAAACAGCATGTGGAAGCTTAGTATTTCAAAACTAGGGAGTTATGCCAAACACTCTCATTATCGACCCATTACCACATAACTTGTTCTTATGACCCATAAATCCGAACCAAACTCTGTTTAAACTGGAATGACATAAACTACAATAATTAAGAGGCGTTAACAAGTTAAATATCAAAGACGCAGATGAGTTTGTTATGAAAATTATAATAATTTATTTTGCATTCAATTTTAATATGTTGCTGCAAATTTTGTAAATTTCTAACAGAATTGCAACGGAGTATAGAATAATAAATTCAAAAATATTCTTCTCACGACATGTCTCTCGTATAAATCAATATTCTGTACGTTTTTAGAAATATCCCCACGACACTCGTGATTGCATGGAACTCCCCGAACAAGCTTTTGCGGACTACGCATCCTCGCGTACCGACAAAGCGAGAGAAAAGTGTACACTTGCCAATTAGGATAAAAGATGTATAAAAAACAATATAAAAAGATATCATACCAAAACTTTTTCTACGTGAATCACTCTAGGTAAGAACAAACAAATTTACAACTTGACAAATGATTAAAGAAGTGAATTTGTATTTCAAACCTCACATTTTTAAGGTTTTCTTCCTTAACCTAAGTACATGAATGGACCGTTTTCCTGATAGAAACTGATGATTTGAGTCGTGTTCATGCATGATACAAAATGTATATATGGCACAGACAATATGTAACAATTCGTAAATTCAGGTCATTTTCAAATCACCATTCATTTCATTTTCATCATTTCACGTAAACTAGGTTTACATGTATTCATTTCACATAACCGTGAGGGTTAAGCCGCGTAATCATGAGATATCATTCATAGTACATCTCATAGACTAGAGTTAGTCTACATATCATCACTACATCATTTGCATACTATTCCACTCGTAGGTTGTATATTTCAATTTACGTTTATTAAAATTTTTAAATAAACATTAACACGCGATCAATAATTATGATCAACACATCCGACACTTTTCACAATGGTCCTAATACATTTTTACACTCATTACATTGTTACGAAAATTATAAAATTAATTTACCCGATATTTTGGGAATTTATTTATTTTATATCGTAAACATTATATAATTACGACGGTTTTCGTAATAATGAAACAACAATTATTCAAACACCCAATACTTATACAAATTATATTTTTATAATTTTTGTGACTTTATTATATCACATTTAGTCCCGTTAAAATTTATTTCTAGTTAACCCGATACCCAAAAATATTAAAACTACTGAGACTACAACAAATATACATAAACCCAACATTTTCTTACAACAAGTCACCTCACCCACCCCTCCCCCTCTCATATCAGCCAAACCCACCCCCCCCCCCCACCCCACACCCATTTCCCACTTAAACAAATTATCATTGGACCTTAATTATCCACTACATAATATATAAGACACATATCACCAACTTTCATTTGTTACATGCAATTTTAGATTTAAAAAAAAAATAATACTCTCCTCATTTCCTCTCTATGTGGTGATCGGCCAAGGCAAGAAAACAAGAAGAATCCATAAAATTTTCAAGTTCAAGTGTTTATAAAGTATTATTAGTGCTTCTTTTAGAGTTTTGAAATAAAAACTCAAGAAGTAATTAGGTTTAAATAATTAAAAATCATTTAAAATCATCTAATCATTCAAATAAGTGTCCTAAACTATTTTTCACAATGTTACAATGTTTTTACAATGTTCATATCATTTTATCATCTCATGCAAGTAAATATGTAATTTATACCACATTGTATATGTTTTTATAATTTTTATGAGCTAAAAATTAATAAAAGAGAATTATTTGTTAAGTATCTTGATTGGTGATGTTTAGGAACCCATGACACCCTAATAGGTGTATGGTAGGTTTAGATTAGTTTTGTGGTAATTGGAAGTGGATTGGAACAAGAAACAAACTAGAAATATCATTTTTGAAACAATATAAAAAGTTGTTGTCCATTTTTTGTAAATTCTGGAAAAATAAGTAGCTCATGGGTAATTTTGGACTTAAGAATCAGGAAATATACTCAAAAACGAAACCGTGGCCGCTTGAACGAGTTAAAACGGACTTACGACGAAAAAGATATGCTAAAAACAAGTTTAACGACGAAAAATATTTTCTGAAAATTTAGAAGCTGATGCACGATTTTCAACAGTAAAAACAGGGCACTAAGCGTAAACTAAATGAGCCGACTTATCAAAAATCCATTAGTTCACTTTAACACAAGACCGAGGATATAAAGAACATAGAAAACGAGTTTATAACGACCAAGATACACGCGATTGAAAACCGACACTTTCACCAAGTATAAAACTGAAGTTCCAGGTATCCAGGTTTGGAGTCGTTTTTCCGTCAATACACTCACTTCTGGGAAGGTGATGTCTTTGTATAAAAGATAGTTCACCTGGCCTAGTTTCCAAATCAATTAGCCGTATGTCATTTGGATTTATAACAAATAATGTATGACCATCCAAACTTTCCGAAAACTGCCCAGAAATGGCAGTTTTGGCCCACTTCACGACTATTTATCTTCTAACCTGGGCACATATGGGAAAAATACCAGTTTTAAAACTTTTAGATAAGGTAACAAGATTTCCAAAACCACTGAGTTTGCTTTCTAACTCTCAATACACACTAATTTAAGAACAACTTCCCGATGCCACTTGACCATTTTCAGAAATTTTCCAAAATGTTATGTTTGCGACAAAAAGTTATATTTTTACAAGTTTTCACTAACCGACTATCGTAAAACATCGTTACACCATATATACACGTAAAGTACATTATAACTTGACGCGATAATATAAACATAATTATCGACGATTACAGTCATTTCAAAATAATACGAGTGGTATAGATAACATATGCATTTGCATTCACGACATCATTTCATAATCTAAATTAGATGATATTCATTCATATTAGGTTGCGGCTAGAGTTTCGCGCCTTGTTTCCAGTTCATTTACTTTATCACTTTACCATTTGAATCAGGTGAGTTTTCATAGCCCCGTTTTCAATTACTTATTTCATTTCAAAACTCTTGGAGGAGAATACATTGCACCATTTTTTTTAGTACAAGCCAAAGTATCAAATTCATTACATTGCTTAAGTTACATCATTGCCTGACTAAGTCCCCAGTTTATCATGAATCGTTAATTGCAAGTAAGCGAGGGTGAGTGAATAGATCTATTTAGGGTGACTCCTCCGTTCAGGTTGGTAGCTTCAACTAGTCTACAACCGCATTTCATTTGAATCACATTAGAGTGACTGGCAAAACACTCTGTTTGGGGCGTACACATTTAGTCTAGCTTCGGGGTCATAAGCTTAAGAGCCAATGTAGCATTTTTACGACATTTTGTCATTTCACTTTATACTTATGGTTATTGTACATTCAATTCATTTACATAAACCTATGATTTCTCACCAACATTATTGTTGACCGTTTTAGCAATGTATTTTCAGGTAATTAAGGCATTTTCCGCATGGCATGCATGGAGTCATCTTATTGAGTAGCGATATGACGCATCTCACTTTTGGATTTCGTGCACTTATGTAATCATTTGATGTGACGAACTTATTTCCTAAAAATGTTGGAACCTTTTGGGACCTATATTATGTACTCTGAATGTTTTAAATAAATTAAACGATGTATTTTCAAAACGACACTTTAGGTCGTTCAATATAACTGTTGATGTCATGCTAAGACTGTCACGCCCCAAGTATTCCATTCCACTGCAAATCATGTATTTGCGGGTGTGACACAATAGTTTCTACACCGGTCCCCATGGGATAAAATAATCCCAAGTGTACAGTGCATTTAATTTATCGAAAGACGCGCTTAACCGCTTCAAGATGATAGGCCGAATAGAAAGATCAAAGGAATAACACAATGAATCAAACCCCAACAATGATTCTACGATTCACAAAACCTTTATAGGATACCGAATAATGAAAAAAAAAGAAATTTTTTTACCAGATCCGCTTGATGCTAAAGAAGACTGGTTATTGATGAAATAACAGAGGAAACATTCGATGAGTTACTTGATGAAAGGATTGAATCTCATAAAACCTCTGGATAAATAAGCTATGAAGATCTCGACAGAGAATTCACACGTCACCACTAAATTTAGTGGTTACCGTGGGTGCTTTAGTGGTACCGTCACCTGGGATTACGATTTTAACTGTTTGCTTTCACTTTTTGCCGGGGAAGGTTTGACGTGAATTTTGATTCTCGTTTTACGATTCGTGTTTTGAAGACCTTTCCTTGCGAAGTTATCGTTTTTTGTGAATATTTTCAAAATATAAAAGAAACCATTTTGCTTTTTTCAATGGATTTTCATCCATTCACTACGGCTTTGTTAATCCGTAAGTATTTTGTTGTAATAACAGTTGCGATTTTGCAACAGAAATTTTCTGTTACAAAGTTTCATTGCATTAGTCTATCTTTGTAGTAGTGTGGATATGATTAAAAACATACGGGAAATTACTTTAGTAACCTAGAACTTTAGTAAGCTCTTAATTAGAAGCTCATTTAAAGTAACTAATGAAAATATGTTGAGCTAAAAATTTTAGTTACATAAAGACAGCTTTATATTTTGAATCGTTTGTTTGTATGTTTAGCATTCTACAAGTCAGTGTTGTAAGTTTCATACAAGTCCTGTTATCTTTACTACAAATTTAGAAGTCTTAAAAAATAAGACAAAAAATATTTTCACAAAAAGAAAGTTACATATAAAGAGGTTTCAGCCTAAAGTTAAATGTATTAATTTTGCTATTAAAAATTCAGACTTGTAACATCTTGGAAATTAAATGTATTTAATTGTCGACTTGTAACTGCCTTCGAATATTTATACTGTCCATTTCAACCAAACTTGTAACAGCCAAACCTCAATCGTATATAAGCAAACCTAAAAACTCAAACATCAATACTAAACACACACTCCCTTCTTTTTCCAAGCATTGATAAAAAAACAAATCTACGGGGTTTATCCGAATATACATGGGCTGGTAGTTTAGTCCCAAAAAGTTATGGTAAATGTGTTGATTGATTAGTAGTTTAGTCATTTTATTTTAAGTTTTATTTGTAATGTTTTTTAATGTATTTGAATTATTATGTAATGGTTGAAAAACATATGTATTTCGCCAAAACAATTGTCACATGGTACCCGTCACCGCATTGCGCGGGTACCCTTCTAGTTAACATATATGAACGTAAAACTAAAAAGCTTCGTTTGATAGGACGGAGTGAAATCTCAAATGAATGGAATAACCGACGTAATATAATAAATGATGTAATGTAATTATTCATTACCGTTATTAATCATGTTTGGTTGGTATGATAGGACACAATGGAATCAATAAGAAAAAGACTAAAATGCCCATTGATAATAGGAAGTTTATTTTATGTGATTAGTTAATGACAAAGTTTTATTTAATTTTGATTCTATTAAAAGATGGAATGTAAAAAAAGGAGGAGACCATAAGGAATGAAAATAATAATTTTTTGTGTAATGAGTCATTCGTTGTAATAAATCATTACATTGTATAACTGTAAATAAACAAGATTTTTTCATTCCATCGTAATAATTATTTTCATTCTCACTTTGATTATAATATACAAAACGCTACGCAAGTTCCGGCTCTCATACACTTTACTCCAGCTTTCAAAAACTACACCTCAACTCCCATTAATTAGGATATATATAACTACGATTTTGGTTCAACAAATAGTTAAAAAGAATAAATTAAAAATAAAAATTATAGTCACTCATTTATCAATCTAAATGAATAACTTATTTACAACATCTTTTCTAAAAATTAAATATTTTAGAAATCACTTATTTTTAAGTAAAAGTAATGAATTGAGTTATTTTATAGACTATAAAAAATATAAGTATTTAGGAATCAATCTTATTTTCAACTAAAATAAAACACTTATTTTCACCTATCTCATCCACTCCTTTTTTATTAAAACTCTCTTTCACTCTTATTTTTTAAGATAATATATCTAAAAAACTGTTACACGATTTATAACAGGCATTTAGTTACTAGTAACTTTTACTGGAGAGGTATTTTCATATACTTTTGACAACAACAAAAAAAAATGTTTGTTTGTGCAAAAATCATCCTTGTGTTATGTCCAAATTGCAAGTACAATCATTACATTTTGAAAGTGTAGACGCCGTCTTTGTGAGAAACTATTAGTGCGGATATCGTCCCTGACCAAAATTGAAATGACTAAAATGCCCCAAAGTTTAATGAAAAACTCTCACTGAGTCAAGGATGTTTTAGTCTTTTAATAGAGACGAAATCCACACCAAATGTTTCTCACAGAGACGAAACTTATGTAACACCCCCAAAATTTCATTATGACAGCGGAAGACTAATTTGGGTGTTACGTAAAGGATCACAGTCATAATCATAGAAAACGACTCAAAGAGACGTTTTAAGAGTCATTTTATTGAATTCAAAATGCAAGGATGTTCAATAGTTTAGTACATCACAATAAGTGTTTGAAAATGACTGTTTAAATTTATTGTTACACCACTGACTCAAGGTCAAATGCCCACTCCATGCCTTCAAGTGCTTGCTTCAGTTACCTGAGATAAACATACTAAAAAGTCAACAAAATTGTTGAGTGAATCCATAGTGCTTGAGTTGATAAATCATTTGAACATAAGATAAGTATGTCAGTAATCAATCAGTTATGGTGTATGGTTTGTATGTATGTTGCCATAAGTCTCATGAACGTAACTTTAACATGTGTGTGTCATAACATGATGTTGGGATATGAAGATCAAAGTACTTCTGAAGTTCAAAGTACTGCTTGTGTCAAAGTACTGCTCATGATCAAAGTACTGCTCTTGCATGAAGAAAAGTCAAAGTACTTCTAAGATAAAGGACTGTAATGTAATATCGTGAAAGGATTGTAATGCAAAGTTATTAGAATATTCTAGAATTAGATTAGTATTAGTTTACTTGTCATTCAGGTATTGTAAACCGACTTAGGGTTTTCCTTATGCCTATAAAAGGATCCCTACGGTGGTATTAAATATATGCATACGTACGAATTCAGAAAAACAAATATTAGCAAGTACGATATTAGAGAGTTAGGGATTATTAGTGAATCTGTATAGAGAAACAGGTTCAAAGTTCGGTTTAATATAAAGTTATTCTTCTTAGCTTTGTGTTAGTAGATTCCACATACTTTACAAAGTTACATCAGTGTTTCATTATTAATAGTTTTGGAGTTATTCAAGATTGTTAAACCTATTATAAGCTACATAGTTAGTTTGGTTAGAGTATATCGATCCAACTAGTGGTATCAGAGCTTGTGTGGAAACTATGATTAAGAAGAAACCCTTAAAATCGATTTTACAACAAACCCTAAAAGATGTCAACTGAAGTTGCACCAGTTCCTTCCATCACCTCAATCAGAATACTTATTGTCAAGAAGGGAGAGTATGATCTATGGAGCATGAAGATGAGGCAGTACATTGCTATGACAGACCATGCTTTATGGGATGTGATTGTCAATGGTAATGTTGTCATTGAAGAACCTGTATTAGTTGAAGGACAACCTACACCACCTAAGCCAACCTTGCCAGCAGTTACAAAAAGAAATCAAGATAAGGCTCTCAACATACTGCTGTCTGCTATTCCTGATGGTCACTTATTGAAGTTTCATGATGCTAAGGATGCAAAACAACTATGGGCTGCCATTAAGACAAGATTTGGGGGTAATGATGCTTCCAAGAAGATGCCTATGACAGATATCAAAATCTACTCAGTATGCTAGAGTTATATGGAGCAGAGGCATCTGTTGAAGATGCAAACTTAAAGTTCTTAAGAAGTTTGCCATCTGCATGGCATGTGGTTGCTACTATGTTTAGATGACAACCTGGTTTGGATACTATGAACTTTGATGATCTCTACAACAACTTAAAGGTGTATGAGCATGAGATGAAGGGTAACAAAGGCTCAAGTTCTCATAACATTGCTTTTGTGCCTTCTGAAAACATAGGCAGTACTTCCACTAAAATTACTGCTTACCCTGTCCAAAGTACTGTTGAAGAGAAACAGCACCCTTGCACAACCATGATCACTACCACTTCATCACCATCAAACAACACCAACTCAGATGATGTTCTATGTTCTTTCTTTGCTCAACAAGCCCACTCTACCTGTTACATACCAAGAAGATGTCTTGCAAATTGATGATGATGCTCTTGAAGAAATTGACATAAGATGGCAGGTTGCCATGATCACTGCAAGGATCAAGAAGTTCATGAACAAAACAGGAAGAGGTATTGATTTCAAGGCTAAATAGGGTATAGCATTTGGCAAATCCAAGATTGAATGCTTCAATTGTCAAAAGACTGGTCACTTTGCAAGGGGATGCAAGTTTGCAAAGTATCAAGCAAATAGAATGATTGAAAAACCCAAGGTTGAAAGAAAGGAAGTTCCTATTGCTGAACCAAAGTCACAAGCTTTGGTGGCTCAAGAAAATCTATAAGAGGTTGACTGGAGTAATGAATTTGATGATGAACCAGTAACCTACTCTATGGTTGTAGTGGAAGAAGTTGATTGGAGCACATCTTTTGATGAGGAACCAGGATATGCTGCTTTGGAATCAAGAGATGGTCTAGGAAGCTTTGATTAGAGCATGGAAAGTGAAGAAGAACCTGTTCAGCTTGCTATGGTAGCTACTTCACCAAGTTCATCCACTATCTATGATAGAGCTGGCATAACAGGTGCACACGACACAAACACGACACGAACACGATAAGACACGGACCTGTTAAGCCTTGACACGAACACGACACGATAAGCTAATCGTGTCAGATCTTAAAACACGAACACGAACACGAAAATTAACAGGTCACACGAACACGACACGATAAGACACGATAAGAGGTCTTAACAGGTCTTGACACGCTAAAACACGAAATCTTAACAGGTCTTTAACAGGTCTTAACAGGTCTTTAACAGGTCTTAACAGGTCTTTAACGGGTTTTAACAGGTCTTAACAGGTCTTATCGTGTCTTATCGTGTCTTAACAGGTTACACGAGGTCTTGACACGAACACGACACGTTATCTTATCGTGTCATCTTACACGAACACGAACACGACACGAAACACGATAAGCCCAAACACGAAATCTGTTAACTTCGTTTCGTGTCGTGTCGTGTTTTCGTGTTTCGTGTCGAAATTGCCAGCTCTAATCTATGAGGTATGCTCTAAATGCAATAATTCTTATCAAAAGTTGCTTAAAGAATATGAAACTGAAAGAGATAATTATAGAAGGGTTAGGTCTGAGATAGCTGGTTACCAATTGACTTTAGAGTCAATGGATGTAAAACCTAAAATTTGTCAAACGTGTAAAATTACCAAATTGCCCTTATAACATAAAAACTAAATAAAAACTTAAATAAAATACCAAATAAATCCCAAACACTTGTAAATAAGTAACATATAATTAATATTATTTTTGTTGGAGCATTTGAGATATTTAGAACCTAAATAAATTATGCCACGCCTAAACATAGTCCAAAATGAATTAATATGTAGTACAAATTATTTAAAAATAAGGATATGCATAATTTAATCATGGAAAGTGATAAATTCTGATTTTCTCTCAACCACTACACCCTAAAACCCGACCCTCAATCCCCATTTACCCTCTATATAATT
This sequence comes from Artemisia argyi, assembly GCA_030686995.1. Classification (NCBI taxonomy): domain Eukaryota; kingdom Viridiplantae; phylum Streptophyta; class Magnoliopsida; order Asterales; family Asteraceae; genus Artemisia; species Artemisia argyi. Next base: position 149,500,287 of record CM060691.1, on the reverse strand, counting down.
TGTTACATATTTTCATTTAAAACAAACTTTAAAAACCCTAAAAACCACCAAAACTCCATCTGGCGGCATAGTATTTTTCTAGGTCAATTGGGTATTTTTCCTGGACGTGTTTGAAGGTTGTGAAGGTGGGAAAAATAGTGGTGAGGTCTGTGGGTGATCGGATCAAAGCTTGGAAATTTTGTTTGCTCGTTAATTTGGCCAAGAAGGAGGAAATTCATTCTTGTTCATTCTTTTCGATCCAACACTTTTGGTATTTTTTATCATCCCTCTTATCATATATTATCTGTATAAAATCATAAATTCGATCCATGCATCATATATAAGGCTATACGAATTATTGATTTTGAAAACCCTAAAATAATGGAAATTACATAATTGGCTTATATGATTTTTCTATGGCAAGGTCTGATTTTTGTGGCATGTTAAAATACATATATGATCTGAATAAAATGGATATATATTTATTTGAAGCTTAAAATAATTGTTCTGAATTACTTTGTAAATCGGATTAAAGAATAAAGGGAAAAAGAGATCGAATTGGCTAGGGTTAGGGTTTCTTTTGATTTTGTGGGATAATAAATGCTGTAATTATTGAGTAATAATGAATAGATGAGATGGGAAAAAATTAGGGTTCATGTTTTGGGATTTTTGTTTAAACCGATTATAGTTTTCAAATAGTAGGGGGTGTTTTGTAATTTTATAAACTTATTGGACATTTTTGTAATTCATATTAGACCAGAGGTGACATATATAAAATATAATATGGGGGTGTAGAGTGTTAATTTCATAAATAAAAGGTTTAAATGTTAAATATATATAATTAGTAATCCGAATTGAAAATAAATAAAATAGAGGGGTGTATTTTGTAAATTCTGATATGTAAGGGTGTTTCGTACATAAATTAAAGTGAAGGGTAAAATGTGTGAATTCTGATAATAAATGGTTAAATATGCTAATATGGAATTATCATGGATGTAATTGTAATTTAAATATTAATAAGGGCTAAAACTATAAATAATAGAACTAAAGGGTTTAAAGTGTAATATTTATAAAATTGAGGGTTTGATATTATTAACTTCTTTATAAATAATGTAAAATATGAAAACTTGCGATATTTACACAATAGACCATTAGCTATGGCATATTTACATTTGAAACCCCAAAATATGGAAAGTTAGTTATTTAAACCCTAAACTTAATATGACTTGCTAAAGTGAACCCTAGACTCCATAATAATGTTTAACAAATGATTTAACTTGTGTTTTGATATTAAATCTTTCTAATTCTGGAAACATGCTATTTATGAAAACTTACTAAATAAAGAAACTTTCTAAAAATGGAAACTTGCTAATTTTGGAAACCGCTAAAAATGAAAAGTTACTTAAAATGGAAAGATAGCCTAAAAAGGATTAATTTGAATTTAAAATGAAGTATTGAATAATTCTGTACTCCTAATTCTTCTAGGTTTGGTGAAGGAGGAGTGATTTCTATTTCCGTTTTGTCCTTTCCCTCATTTTGCTTTGTCATCGGTTGAGGTACAGATATTCTGACCTTTCAGTAAGGTCTCTCATGACTCATGATCCGTTTTCTCTACCCCTACTCTGATATCTGATCTTGGTTCTTCTGATGTCCCTGGTTCATCTGTTATGATAATTTGATATGAAAACCTTTTGAAAATATAACTTGATGTTATGGAAGGTGTTGGGTCACTGAATTCCCCAAATCTTCTAACAAGGATTTGAACGTAAAATCCCCTAAGTGTAAACAAGTCACTGAGTGAACAGTAACTCAGTGAGTCACCTTCAGGATGCTAAGACCGAGCCTAAGAAGAAAGGTTCTCCATTCAGTGAGGCGGAACTCAGTGAAGTGTGATCTAAGCCAAGAAGAAGGTGATGGGTTCAGTGAGGATGACAATAACTCACTGACCCCCATGACTCCTCAACAACTTAATTGTACTGAAGACTGATGACAAGAAGACTGAAGTTTTGGCGGGACTGGGCGGGAAAGTCTGAGCTGCTTTATTAAAGTGCTTTATCACTTTAATGTCAAACTTTCCCAAAATGGTTAAAACCAGTCTGTCATCAGAAAGTGCCTTTTGGACCTAACTCAATGAAGGTTCCTTGCCAGAAGAATAATATCTTTCAAGATATTGTTAAGGAAGCTTTAGGTCCAATGTATATTTAGTTGTTCTATACTTGTGTATAAATAGGAAGCAAATGTGAGGAGTAAAAGTTGACAAGTTTGTGCAATTAATGCAAAGCATTCACAAACCACTTTACTCCTCCAAAGAACAACACAAGCCCCTGAGATAGCTCAGTGGGTAATTTAAGTTGTCACTCAACATAGTTGAGTTTAGTGAGGAGTCCATACTATACTTGTCATTTTCAATCCCAAGTGTTATTCCGCAAACACTTGGGTACGATTCTTTGTGATTAACTTCTAATAAAGAATTAAACGTTGGAAAATATTGTCTCTTATTTTTACGTTACTTTATTGTTAATCATTTTCATACATTTGTGTTCAAGTCATATAACTTGGTTACTTTAGCTTTTTAGTTACTGATAACCAAGTAAAAGGGACCAACAAGTGGTATCAGAGCCTCTGATTTGTAAAACTTAAACCTGTTTTCAAAACTTAAGAGTGCTCAAGTTTTTAAAATCAAGATCCCACTATGACTGACATAGATGTTCCTCAGCGTGTTGATAAAAAGGGTGGAAGTTATTCAGCAACTGCCCCTCGACTTGAAGCTGGCAAATTTAATAAGTGGAAAAAGCGAATGCTTTGCTACTTAACTGGGATGGAACCTTATTACATCAAACTGATTAATGAGGGTCCATATGTCCCAACAACTGTCCAAGGTTTAATCAAACCTGAGGCTCAGTGGACCCCAGATGAAAGGAAGGTGGTCAATCAAGACCAGCGCCTGAAAATCATCATTATATCATGCCTTCCTGATGATATAATGGAATCAGTGATCAACTGTCCCACTGCCCAGCAGACATGGACTGATCTGGTTCATAGCTATGAAGGGCCTTCTAATACCAAAGAAAATAGAATCATGTACCTGAAGCTTGAATTCAACACCTTCAGGGCCAAGGATTCTAAAAGTCTCTCTAAGACTTATACTCGGTATAAGACCCTCCTGAATGAGCTGACCAATGATGGTGTTATACTGTCAAAACATGAAATCAATGTTGGTTTTGTCAACAGTCTCCCTGAGAAGTGGTTAAACTTCTCTCAGGGATTGAGAAATGCAAACCACATTCAGAACCTTGAGCTCCCTGCCATCTATGGGAAGTTTGTCTATGAAGACAATCTTATCACCAGGAGATACCCTGGTAAAGCTCAGGAGACCAAAAAGGCCTTGACAATTACACCCATATCAACTGCTTTCTATTCAAAAGGTGTTGTGCAGGATTTTCAGGATGGATCTGATGATGAGGTTGACCAAAGAACCAGTGAGGAGTATCTTAATGATCTTCAAATTGAATTTCATGAAAGAGCACTCCTTGCTAATTCAAAAAGGTTTTTTAAGAAAAACAAATTTCCTTCTAAAGCAAATGACAACACTGAATGCTTTAAATGTGGCAAAATGGGGCATTTTGCTAAAGATTGTTTCTCAAAAACAACCTCAGAACCATCTTTCAAATTTTCAGGAAATAACTTTTTTTTAGGCCCCAGCAAATTTCAACAAAAAATGCTTCAATCTAGTCAAAGATTTGAAAAAGTTCCTCAAATTGACTTTGAAGCCAAGTACAGAAAGGCAAAAGCTAAACTTGCCCTTCTTGAATCATCCTCAACAGTCTCTCAGCCTCCTCAGGCTCCAAAGCCTACTCAAGCCAAGAACAAAGGGCTTGTAGCTGAAACATATGACTGGGATGAGGTTGAAGTGTCCTCTGATGATGATGAAGTTCACATCAGTGCCCTGATGGCTCTGTCAGAAGACAACAAACTTGCTGTGGGGAAGAGTCATGCAAGAAATGGAGAATGGGTCAACATCACTATGAGAAAGGTAAATCTTTTACTTTCTATGGATGATAATGATGATTGGAAATCTTACTTAGATTATATTAATGTTGATCTTAAGTATGTTGAAGAGCAAAGACTTAATTTGTTTTCAAAATTTAACAAAATGAGTTTTGAATTAAATCATTGTAGAGATGAATTACTTGCCTTAAAACAAGCCAAGCTTGAAAGTGTTACACTTCAAATTCAAAACTCTGAACTTGTAAAACAAAATCAAGCTCTTCAAGAAGAACTTAAGAAAGAAAAGGAAATCATTTGGAAATGGACTCAGAAAAACCCCAAACTTTATGAAACACTAAGTCTCTCACCCAGCCCCAAAAAGGCTGGTCTGGGTGATGATCAACTCACTGAAGTTTCTGGGGAGAGTAGCCATTCCACAACTTTTCTATTAACCAACATTCTCTCTAGCAAAGAACTAGCTCCCAAACCCAGTGATTGGATTGAAAGAAACAATCCTGATAGTAAATTGCCAAATTTTAACACTGGAAGAATCCTGGAGCCTGAAAGTCAGGCTATCAAGGAGCTGCTAGGAGTCACTGATGAACTTAGTCCTACTGAGTCCATCACTGAGTCTAAGTCTGATTCACCACTCCCTCCACTGAAACAACTTTAGGGAGCAGAACCCAAATCTGACCTTGCACCATTGGTTTTTCAACCACACTCTCCTAAAGAGAAATCAGGATTAGGAAGGACTATTCTGAAAAGACCCACTCCTGCACCAACTGAACACCAAGAACCTTCAGTAAAAACTGAAGTGAAGCCTGAAAGCACTGATTCAAAAGTTGATCAGCTTACTGAACTTGTTAGGATGCTGAGTGAGAAAATTAAGTCTACTGAGAAAAACTCTGACTCAAAATCAACAAAGCCCTCAGTATCCTCAGGTTCTTCCAAACCAAAGACCACACCCAGACCCTCAGGGAGATGTGAACTGTGCAATTATCCAAATCACAACACTAATAAATGCTACAGAGTCCTGTTTTGCATGATATGCAAACAAGAGGACCACAGAACTTGTGATTACATCCCCCACACTGCTTCTTTAAAGGCAAGGGGTCTATACAAAACCCAAGGCTATCAGTATGCCACACCTTCCAAACAAAGACTGAAGGCTAAGCCTTTCTCACCGTGTCCTCACTGTGGTTTCAATGATCATCTTCTTGATGATTGTATGATGAAAGAATGTTGTGACATCTGCGGAGATCCCTCCCATGAAACTAGGGGGCATGACAAAGTGATTCAGTCCAGAAGGAAAAACCAAACCAACACTTCTCAGTCACCTAAGGCATCAACCTCCACAAACTGTAAAACATGTGGAAGCTCAGGTCACACAACTTCAGACCATGATTCACTAACTGAGTTCAAAAAGTCCCTGAGGACTAAGCCCACTAGAAAGTGGGTCAACAAGAAAAACTAACCCAGTTTACTGTTTGTGCAGAAACACATCAAGGATCCTACTTGGCATCTAGACAGTGGATGCTCCAGAAGTATGACTGGTGTGAAAAGTTTTCTGCACAAATATGTGGAAGAACCAGGACCCAAAGTGGTATTTGGTGATAACTCATCAGCTCCCACTGAAGGTTATGGCTCAGTAAACTGCAATGGTATAGTTTTTACAAGAATAGCTTATGTTAATGGTCTGAAGTACAACCTGATAAGTGTTTCCCAACTATGTGATGCCAAATACATAGTTCAGTTTGATGACAAGAGAGGGACCATCTTTAATGCCAATAAGGAAGTTGTGTTGATTGCCCCTAGAAGGGATGATGTATATGTCCTTGACATGTCATCCCTGACTCAAAATGGGACTTGTCTATTCTCTAAGGCAAGTGAGACAATCAACTGGCTATGGCATAGGAGACTCTCTCATCTCAACTTTAAAAACATCAACAACCTGGCCAAACAGAACAAAGTTCTGGGCCTTCCATCCCTGGTGTATACCAAAGACAAGCCTTGTTCTGCTTGTGAAAAAGGAAAACACCACAGGGCATCATTCAAAACCAAACAAACCTTTTCCATCAAAAGCTGCCTACATCTTCTTCATATGGACCTTTTTGGACCTGTCAGTCCAATGTCCATACACCATGAGAAGTATACTCTGGTCATAGTGGATGAATACTCAAGATATACTTGGGTTTACTTCCTGACCAAAAAGAGTCAGGCAGCTGAAACCATCATGTCATTTGTCAGGAACATTGAAAATCAAAATGATGTCAAAGTTAAACAGATCAGGACTGACAATGGCACTGAATTCAAAAACCAAGACCTTGAGTGTTTTTGTGATGAGAAAGGAATTTCTCAAAATTTCACTTCTCCCTATACTCCTGAACAAAATGGAGTAGCTGAAAGGAGAAATAGAACACTCATTGAGGCAGCAAGAACAATGTTAAATGGCTCAGTCATCTCTAAACACTTTTGGACTGAGGCAGTTAAAACAGCCTGCTACACTCAAAATAGGTCAATCATTGTGAAAAGGCATAACAAGACTCCTTATGAGATATTCAAAGGAAGGATTCCTGACATCAGCTACTTTCATGTATTTGGGTGTCCTGTGTTTATACATAACCACAAGGATCACTTAGGTAAATTTGATGCCAAAGCTGATGATGGATACTTCCTGGGATATTCTCTGGTCTCTAAAGCCTTCAGGGTGTTCAACACAAGGAGACAGCAAACTGAGGAAACTTATCACATTACTGTTGATGAGAGCACTGAATCCATCAGGTTCTCAAATTCCTCAGTAGAAGAGATTGGTATTGATGACTCATCAAGATATCCTCCTGATGAGTATCATCCTGAGAACAATCCCTCAACTCAATACCAAGCTGATGTTGATGTCTCCTATTACATCATCCCTCACAACCTACCCCAACCACCTATCAGTGAGTTCATAGAAACTCAGCCTGTCTCAAATGAGACTGACACCACTAAACAAAATGTTCAGGAACCCACAGAACAAATTGTTCCTACAGTTGTCACTGAAGTACATATTGATGAGTTACCTCATGTTCCGGAGTCTGAACCTAATCAGTCTCCTTCAAGCTCAAATCCTTATCCCAAACCTCAGGATAGCTGGACTAGATCCAAAATCATTGAGCTTGTGAACATCATTGGTGAACCCACTGAAGGCATGCTCACAAGAAGCAAGGCTGCTAAACTAAAGGCTGCCACTGCCAATATATGTCTTTATGCTGACTATCTCTCAGAGATTGAGCCTAAAAATGTTAAAGAAGCCCTGACGTATGAAAGCTGGGTTCAGGCCATGAGAGATGAATTGGAACAATTTGACAGAAATGATGTCATGACCCTTGTTGAATGCCCCCAGGGTGTTTTAATCATTGGTATGAAATGGGTCTTTAAGAACAAGACTGATGAGAATGGCACAGTCATCAAAAACAAAGCAAGACTGGTTGCCAAAGGATATAATCAACAGGAAGGTATAGACTATGAGGAAACCTTTGCACCTGTTGCTAGAATGGAAGCCATCAGGATCTTCCTTGCCTATGCAACTTACATGAACTTTAAAGTTTACCAAATGGATGTTAAAAGTGCATTCCTGAATGGTAACATCAAAGAAGATGTTTATGTGCAACAGCCTCCTGGTTTCGAAAGTAGTGAATACCCTAACCATGTCTACAAGCTGAACAAAGCCCTTTATGGACTGAAACAAGCACCCAGGGCATGGTATGAAACTCTTTCAGCCTTCCTGATCCAAAACAAGTTTGTCAGAGGAAGAATTGACAACACACTGTTCATCTACAGAACAAAGGATGATGTCATTCTTGTCCAAGTGTATGTTGATGACATCATCTTTGGCTCAACAAGTTACAAACTTTGCAAACAATTTGAAAAACTTATGACCACAAAGTTTGAAATGAGCATGATGGGTGAACTCACATACTTTCTTGGACTACAAATTAAACAAACTGATAAAGGAATATCCATTTGCCAAGAGAAATACCTCAGGAACCTACTGAAGAAGTATGAGCTCACTGACTGCTCTTCAGTAAAAACTCCTATGGTTCCTCCAAACAACCTTGGTCCTGATCTCACTGGAAAATCAGTGAATCAAACCCAATACAGAGGAATGATTGGCTCCCTGATGTACTTACTTGCCTCAAGGCCTGATATCCAATTCTCAGTCTGCCTGTGCGCAAGATACCAGGCTGACCCAAAAGAATCACATCTCACTGCTGTCAAGAGAATCATCAGGTACCTGAAGGGTACTCCAAACCTTGGTTTGTATTACCCAAAATGTTCAGGATTTGATCTCAAAGGGTACACTGACTCTGACTATGCAGGATGTAACATGGATAGGAAAAGTACTTCAGGATCCTGCCAATTTCTTGGTGGTAAACTTGTGTGTTGGAGTACAAAGAAACAACAGTCAGTGGCCATGTCCTCAGCTGAAGCTGAATATATGGCTGTTGCAGGATGTTGTGCAAATGTACTATGGATGAAAAGCCAACTGAGTGACTATGGCATTCAGTATAAGATGGTACCTATCTTTTGTGATAATACAAGTGCCATAGCCATCTCAAACAATCCAGTGCTTCATCAAAGAACCAAACACATTGACATCAGATACCACTTCATCAGGGACCATATATCAAATAGAGAAATTGAACTACATTTCATCCCCACTGAGTATCAGCTAGTTGATATCTTCACAAAACCTTTGGATGAACCGACTTTCACAAGATTGAAAGCTGAATTGGGCATGTTGGACATAGAATCAGGAAACTGATCAAAAGTGTTCCAACCTGATGTAAATTCTCTAGGTCCCTGATCACACCCTTCCTGAAATTTTTTTTGAATGACAATACATTCAGGGGGCTCAGGATGAAAAATGGCATTGAATAACCTAACTAAATGCTCTAAGTATTTAGTCAGTTAATGTCCCAGGTAGGTAACTGAATCCTATTAAATATAGGAATATATGTCACTTACACAACTGGCATCCACTCCTTGGGCCCCCACATCCCTCTCACCAAACATCACTGAGCATTAAATGCTCCCTCACACACAAATGTTGTGATAATTTCTCTCTGCAAAAGTGCATTATTTGCAGAGCCGCACAACTGTTCATCCACAATGTGAGAGAAAATAGGGTAATGGGAATCGTGATATTTAATGCGGATATCAAACCAAAATTATTATGCCGTTTCGGTTAAATAAATTAAACCTTTGGTATCCGCAACATCACCACCCTAATTCTCACCCTATAAATACCCCCACAAAAAGGGAAACACACACACGCTTTTAAAATCATAACTAAACTCTTGCAAATTGTTTTCAAAACTGCGTGTGTTTCCCTCACCAATACCATTTTTTTTCAAAAAAAAACCAGGCCTTTTCATCCAAACTTAATGGCTTCTTCAAAGGTCGTAAAATACGCACCCAATGTGGATTTCCAAATGGAAAGTGTAGACCTTACCAAGAACAATGTGGTGGGGAACTTTGCCTACCCTGCTGGGTTCCCTGAATACAGGGATGTGGTGAAGTTCCTTCAGAACTGCTTTCTGACTACTGCATTCACAAAAACCCCCTCAGTCATCTACCCTGAATATTTGAGGGAATTTTGGTGCATAGCAGTGGTTGAAAGCCCTGATGTGCCCAAAGAGGCCAAAGTAAAGTTTACAGTCAAGAATGGAACTAAGTCCCTAACTCTTGACTATAAAACTTTTGTCAAAGCCACTGGGCTTGATTACACACAGACCTTCGTTGTCCCACCATCTGATAAAGATGTGAAGGAGGTCTTACTGACGCTAGGGCCTTATGACAAACTTCACCCTGAAGTATCACCTAGGGCCCTACTATCCAAAGCCCCAATTATCAAGACATGGTTCCCAGCTCCCTGGAGGATAATAATGACCTTTGTCATTCAGGTCCTCGGGCGAAATAAATCCTCTACTGAGCAATTGAACAATACTCAAGCAATGATATTGTTCAGTCTCATTGAGGGTAGATTTATTGACCTTGGTGAATTGATCTTCAAGGACCTCATAGCAAAATTAGGGGGGAAGTCTAAGCAAAAACTTATGTCATGCCCTAGATTCATTTCCTGTGCCCTACAAGATTTGCTTGGGTCTGAGTATGTAAAGCCTGATGCAATAGGTTTTGAGCCTGAAGTATTACACAAGGCTAATTACTCTCGTGACCCTCTAGACTCTAGAGGTTACACCAGTCACCCTGACCCAATATATGCGTACTGCTATCCAGGGTGACAATATTATATCACCAGTTCCCTCTCCCACCAAAAAGGTAAAGAGGAAGAAGGGACAGGGGTCCAGGAAGGTGGCTCAACCCAAGTCACTCGACACTGAGACCTCTGACCTTAAGGCTGCCAAAAAGGGGCATGAATTACCGCCCTTGACTGCGGACACCCTGAGAATAATTACCCAGTCACTAGGCCTGCAACAAAAGCCATCGGAGGGCACTGAGACATCACACTCAGTGTCCTCGGGCATACCCGTTTCCAAAGACTTTACTGTCATAAACAAGACAGTTGAGCCGAAACAAACCAAACCTTCACATCCTGCTAAAGGCTCTGGCAAATCACAACCAGAGTCTCAGGGAGTAAGGGATCCTAAATCCTCGGTGGGGCAGCACTACTCCACTGAGAAGGGGGTCCACAAATAATCACATCCTGCTAAAGGCTCTGGTACATCAAAACCCAAGCATCAGGGCGTTCAATTTCTTAAACCTTCGACAGGCCAGAACAAGCCTGTTGGAAAGGGGGACACAACCACTCATCTGCCTGATGAGGACATTCGCAAATCAAAGCTTTTGTCTGAGGGCACCCCTACTCATCCCAAAGACTCAGAGGGAAACATACAACCCACTGATAGGGACACAACAATCACGTCTCCTAGTGATGGCACTGAGAAACACCCATCAGTGTCTGAAGGGGTCACGGGGGACAAAGATTCAGAGGGATATACACCACCCGCTGATATGGAACCCACAACCACTCCCGGAGGTGCGTAAAACTTGGGAACCGGCCTTAAAGACCAGGTAGGTAAAACCCAACCTACCGGATTTGAGGGGTCAGGACCTGGCCAAAACGAAGGCAAATCTTCTTATGAAGAGGAGCCGGATAACCTCCATTTGTTGCAGATTACCTCCCTGGCAGATGCTCAGGCGTTCTTATTTTCTAATGATGAATTTAACAGTGATGAGGAAGTCTTCACGGCCGGAGATGAAATGGAGGTTGAGGAGACAGTCCCTGAACCTGTTACTCAGTCTCCTCAAACCTCTAACCATGATGAAGATGAACAACATTCCGAGCCGGAAACCTCAGAAGACGCTTCAACTCCTCTCACTGAAAGAGCCTTCAAAAAGTTCATCAAGAAAATGACCAATGTTTTGTACAGGGGGGTCACTGAAGAGGTGTTTGACATGCATGCTGAGCAAGCAGTCCACTATCACCTCCTCAAAGATGCTGTTGAAGACTACAATGATGATGTCAGGTAGCAAAATTCCACTGTCTCTCACTCCCTGACACAAATGGCTTCGCACATCAATCAGTTTTTGGAATCCCTAAAGGAGCTGGCTACAGGGGTTAAGTCAGTTCAAGAATCAGTCAAGGATGATCCTGAACTCAACAAGAAAATTCTTCAGGCATCTGAGACGTACCAGGTCAACTCGGCGGCTCTTACTAAGTTACTTGGTTTGATAAGGGATTCAAATGTTCAGAATCTCAGCTCCACGGTGGAGTCCCTCAAGTCTTCCTTCACTTAGTTGGAAGCATCAGTGACAGCTCAATCCCTGAAGTCCACATCTCTGGCATGGACAATGGGATCCAGGATGACTGCCCTTGAAAATTCTCAGGCTACTCTTGACTCCAAGGTATCTCTCATTCATCAGGATACTGCGAAGATCAAGTCAATGATGACGGAAATGTTTCAAGCCTTCAAGGGCACCTCTACTTCCTCTTCAGTAACTCCAACACTTGCCATCACTGCAACTCTGACAATTGTTGAGGGGGAGAATGTTCCTGAAACCCCTATTACTGATGAACAAGAAGCTGGACAGCCCTCTCACACTGAGGGGGAGTATGTCACTGAAGCCACACCAATCACTGAAGTTCCACCACAAGAAGAACCAGTCTCCTCCACTCTCTTTCAGGACAGAGGAAAAAGTATTGCCACCACCTCAAAACCTGAAGTAAGACTCCAGCCTGCCTCCACAATGGTCAGAGTTGACCCTGATGAACCTATTAGGGTCCCATTTGCAATCAATGGAAAAATCTATCAACTCACCCATGACCAAATACAAGACTACATGGAAAGAACTGAGAAAGTGGCAAAGGTAGCTGAAGAAGAGAGATTGAGAAAGCCTGAACTGATACAGGTTGTTCATGAGGAGGCTGAAAAGATTGGTCTGGATGCTGAGGCACTAGCTACTGAGCAAGCTGGTGCAGCCTTTAAAAAGGCTCAGGAAGAACAGATGAATGCTCTGAAAAGGGAAAGGGAAGAAAAGCTGAAAAGGCAAGCTCAAATCAGAAAGACCAGGGTTGAAAGATATCATTGGGTGATGAAGGAAAGGTTGAAGCCTGAAACCATCACTGACATTAAAATCCACAGAAACACCAAACCCGCAATGGTCACTGTCTTCAGGGGGGACTGATAAGAGAATCATGGACACTCATAACCCATTCAGATTCGCTGACTTTGGGATTACTGAACTTGATGAACTCCGACCCATCATTGCCAAGAAAAATAATGTCGTTGTACATCACCTTCTTAAGTCACTGAGTGAAAGGTATGAAAGACTGAGAGCAATGCCTGAAGCCCTCAACATTCCCTCCCTTCTTCCTGCTCCAACAACAGGAACTGCTTCATCAACAACCACCAAAAGAAAAAGGAAGCACATTGAATCCGAGCCTGAGATCAAGGTCCCAGGATTGGATTGTGATAGGTCCGTTCCTGAAGGAATCACCTTCGTGAACAACACTGTGCTTGAACACCCTGAACGAGGTCTATGCTTTACGGATGAATATGGAGACCTTGCTTTCCAAAGATGGTCTGATATAGACAAGGCAGGGGTCAAGGCAATGGTAACGTACCTGATGTTAGCTTCTCCTATACAAAGTGGGGCAAACCAAAGGTTCTGTAAGGATCTTAGGGCCAAGATTGAGAAGCATCCTGAGAAACACTTCCTGAGATCAAAGAAAGCTAAGATTGAGGGACTTGGCTATCATCTGAACATCTGATCTGCAACAACTATCTTTATTTTGTTTGTAATTTGTAGGAAAATGTAATAGCTATAAATAAAATGATGTTTTTGTTTAAATAGTTATGTCCTACTTACAATTACAACAAACATTCAGCAAGAGAAGATGTACCCTGACAACTCATGCTGAATCAAGTATCACTTAGGCTATTTGTATGTTCAAATAGGGGGAGATTGTTGGGTCACTGAATTCCCCAAATCTTCTAACAAGGATTTGAACGTAAAATCCCCTAAGTGTAAACAAGTCACTGAGTGAACAGTAACTCAGTGAGTCACCTTCAGGATGCTAAGACCGAGCCTAAGAAGAAAGGTTCTCCATTCAGTGAGGCGGAACTCAGTGAAGTGTGATCTAAGCCAAGAAGAAGGTGATGGGTTCAGAGAGGATGACAATAACTCACTGAACCCCATGACTCCTCAACAACTTAATTGTACTGAAGACTGATGACAAGAAGACTGAAGTTTTGGCGGGACTGGGCGGGAAAGTCTGAGCTGCTTTATTAAAGTGCTTTATCACTTTAATGTCAAACTTTCCCAAAATGGTTAAAACCAGTCTGTCATTAGAAAGTGCCTTTTGGACCTAACTCAATGAAGGTTCCTTGCCAGAAGAATAATATCTTTCAAGATATTGTTAAGGAAGCTTTAGGTCTAATGTATATTTAGTTGTTCTATACTTGTGTATAAATAGGAAGCAAATGTGAGGAGTAAAAGTTGACAAGTTTGTGCAATTAATGCAAAGCATTCACAAACCACTTTACTCCTCCAAAGAACAACACAAGCCCCTGAGATAGCTCAGTGGGTAATTTAAGTTGTCACTCAACATAGTTGAGTTTAGTGAGGAGTCCATACTATACTTGTCATTTTCAATCCCAAGTGTTATTCCGCAAACACTTGGGGACGATTCTTTGTGATTAACTTCTAATAAAGAATTAAACATTGGAAAATATTGTCTCTTATTTTTACGTTACTTTATTGTTAATCATTTTCATACATTTGTGTTCAAGTCATATAACTTGGTTACTTTAGCTTTTTAGTTACTGATAACCAAGTAAAAGGGACCAACAGAAGGAAACTGTTTTGAAATGACAATCTATGATTTTGATACGAAACCAGTTTTAAATGAAGGATTAATTGGCTTTTATGAAGAATGTTTTAAAAAAGGATATTTTTGTGATAGAAATGGATAAATGATTTGTAAAGTTTTTAAATCTGTTTTCTCTTAACTCTTTCATGTTTTATTATAAACTTATGAAACTTGATAATGAATCTTTTGGGCATGAACCATTGATATGACTTCTGTTATTATGACCTTTGATATTCTGAACCTTTGATATGACTTCTGATATTCTGAACCTTTGATATGAACCTCTGATTTGAACTCTGATTATGAACCTTTGCCATTTGTGAACCTTTGACTTGAACCTTTGTTATGCACCCTATATTGAAGACCTTCTGATTCTGATTATGATTATGGACCTTGATTCTGATTCTGTGATGATGACCTTATACTCTGACCTTCTGTTTTGACCTACCCAGTTAGATACCCGAGCCATTTCACTAGGCATGGGGGTTCCATGTCCGTGTTAGTGATGCACCTCTGACATGACTCTAGGGCAGTAGAGTGATGTTCTGCCACGTCCCCTTTCTGTTATATGATGTGCAAACTTCATGATATGATTTATTATGGCCAATCTGATTTATGTGGGGGCGTATGGATGCATCCTAGATCTGTTTCTGTTATCTGTTATCTATTATCTGTTATCTGGTGAATGTGGATGTGTGTGCATTACACGTCCTTCACAACCCATTGAGGTCACCCCTCTGTTTACATCTGATATTTTGAGGTCTCCCCTCATTATGACTATGATTATGATTATGATTATGATGAAGGCATTTATAAAGGCATTATTATATCTGTTTCTGGGCTCGTGGTTGATGACTAACCCTTACCTTATCTCTTATTACTATTTCATACTTGCCTTGAGTACATTCTGTTATTTCCTTTATACCTTATTCAGTATTCATCTCTGTTTCATATTACTTTGTTGTTATATCTGTTCACTGGGCTTTTTAAGCTCAGCCGTGTTTTCTTTCTCCCGCGGCAGGTTTTAGAAGGAAGCTGGGTTATGGGTGAAGAGTGCAAATAGGAGCTTTTAGAGAGGAATTGCTTGATGAGTTAATAGTGGTTCTGAAGATGCTTTAGATTAGTCATTTTGTACTTAGTTATGATATTGTATTCCTTTATCATAGAACCTTTTGTAACCCTTGTATCCATTTGTATTATTAAAGTTTATGCTTGTGTTTGTTCTGATTAACACAATGAATGTGACATTTTAGCCCTTGTCAGGTTGGGGTGTTACAATGGAAGCCAAGATAATCACTCATGAAAATAATGAAGTAGCTTGGGTAGAAAAATATGAGCAACAAGATTATCAATTAAAGCTAAGTGAATGGGAGTTAGGATGTAAGGTTTCTGAATTAGAAAAGATCACTAAAGAAAGAGATAAGTTGTTAGTAAAACTTGCTAGTTGGAAAGAATCAGGTCTGTCACATGTTAGTTTTGTTGAAAAACAAAGAACAACAAACATTAAAACTGGCCGAGGTTGTGATGATAGTAGTTCAGAAGAAATCCCAACTAGGAACAAGGAACTAATTCTTTCAGAGGAGACCTCAACTAGTGATGAAGAATTCATTAGCTTAGAAGAGAACACATCGAGTGATGAGGAAACACCTCCTGAATTTAAGAAAGACAAGGGATACAATGAAGTTCCTCCACCCACAAGTAGTTTTCAACCACCTAGGACAGATGTTTCTTGTTTTGGAGTAGACAATTTGGAGTTTAGAAAGAAGCTTAAAGGTCAATCTAATTCAAGTTAATCTAGTTCTGAGTCCTTAAGAGAAACTGTTGAGAAACCTAGGGATGATAACAAGGGTTCAGCATGCTGTGAAACGAAGCCTCCATTATGATTCACATCTGGAGTTGCTGAAAGAGTATTGCTACTACTTGGCGTGTCCAGGTATGTATCATAAGTGGGTGCTAGCTTCTCAGAATGCTGTTCCTCATGAGGAGACATATCAAATATATCATTCTTGTGACATGTGTTGAAATTTGGTACCTCAGATGGTGCATTGGTGTCATAAACAGGAAGTGTGTCAGAATCCGTGTCATACTTAGCTTCCTGAAGATTCGCCATGAATATGCAGTTCGCATCGATATCCTCTCTATCTTCCATGTCATCCATAAGAGCCATAAAATCATTCTCCTCTGCGTTCAACTGAAACCCTGCCTTTTCTTTTTGTGCCAATAGTACTGCTTTCTGCAAATACTCTAGATCTTTCTTTTTCGGCTTAGTAGGACAGTTCCTTGCCATATGACCTACTCCTTGGCAGTTGAAACACTTTACCGGATTACCCTGATTCACATTTCCATAATTCCCAACAACTGGAGCTGCCACATTCCTATTCTGATTACCCATTGCCTGATTACCAACATTATGACCCCTCTGATTTCCAACATGCTGACCCATCTGATTCCCTGCATACTGACCATACTGATTCCCTGCATACTGACCTGCATTCTGCATATTCTGATTACCCATGTTAATTCCAGTAGCATATCCTTGCTGATTCCCATAAACTCCAACCATTTGGCCTCCATTGCCCATATTGAAATTCGGCTGAGCGATCTGCCTGTTGCGAGTATTCGATGAAATCCTTTGGTTGTTGTTTGTTGGGGTAGAATAGCGTCCTTGGAATGCTTTTGTCAGAAAAGCAAACGCTTGTGTCAAGGCTGCAGTAGCTTCATCATTGTCAGTGAATTCTGGTTCTTGGAAATGTGGGTATTGCTGTTGTGGAATAAGATGTTGTTGTTGCTGTGGGTAGAACTGTTGTTGGTAGACCGGTGTTGGTTGTTGAATGTAGGATGGTTGCATGTAGTTGTGAGTGGAAGATGATGATGGTTGTTGTTGTGTGTTCACTGGCATAGGTGTTGGTGTATCAGCCATTAATGCTAGAGGATCATGCTTTTTAGCTAGTAATTCAGCTCTTACTTCATTAGCTTCATCCTGATTTTGCTTCAAGAAATCATACACCTGATCATAAGTCACTTCATGCAAATTCTTTGTCTGATAAACAATAGTGACATATCTTCCCCATTCTGGTTGTAACTCATTCAGAAAAATGGTATTGTTAGCAATATTTGTCTGACTGAGGTTGTGTCTCGATAAATCATTCATGATCTTACAGAATCTGTGGTAGTACGTCTCTATGGATTCACCAGGAATTGAGGTAAACTTGCGAAGTTCCTTAAGCAATTGTGTTTCCATTTCCTGTTTCCCGATGTCTGTCCCATACATTAACCTCTTGACTCTTTCCCAGACTGCATGAGCACTTACTTCACTGTCAACAGTAGCATAGATGGTTTCAGGTAAACCAAGAACGACGTAATGAAATGCCTGATCATCAGCTTCAATCTGTTTTCTGTCTTCCACAGTGTATTCAGTCTCATTCTGTTCTCTGTAGTATGGTTGTACTGGGGGGGTACCATTTGGATCACCAGGGTCTAGTACTTGTGATGGTTTGAAGGGTCTATCCACAATGGATTTGATGAGAAGACTTCCATTTGTTTTGCTCTTAAGATAACGCATCATACGACTAGCCCACTGTGAGTATCCACCCTTTGACAGCATGGGAGGTCGGTTTTCGGCACCGGCTGCATGAATGTCTTGCTGAGTTGCCATTGATGAAGTGTAGATGGATAAAGTTGATTCTTGGATCGTTCCAACGAGGTAGGAGTTGTGTTTAGTGTAAGTTGATGCAAGTTTTTATGGTGAAAAATTTGATCTAAAACCTTAAAACCTCAATAACTTCTTCTCGGAGCGTTTTTAGGCCTCAAAACTTCGCCTAAATCGATAAATCATTTAGCGTGCTGTTCTCCTCTGTCTCACGGTCGTTTTGACAGCTGATTCGTCGAAAACGGAGTTACGGTTCAAAAGTTATGGCCGTTTGAAGTTTAGTTGTCAAAAAGTCAAGAAACTTACGCGTAAACCCTGAACTTATGCGTAAATAGTGATTCTTACGCTTAACTTCAAATCTTATGGTTAACTTCAAATCTTACGCGTAAGAAAAGTTATGCGTAAACTTTCAGGTTATGCGTAAAAATTAAGGTTATGCGTAAACAAAATGTTTATGCGTAAGCTTTGATTTTTTACGCGTAAACTTTGAGTTTATGCGTAAGAAAAGTTACGCGTAAGGTTTTTTCAACCAATTTGATCTCTCAAACTTGTCCAAGCTTGAAAGATATCCCGTGTCGAAGTATTCCACAAACTTATCCAAGTAAGGGAAGTACTGAGTCACCGTAGCACGAAGAGAGAACCTTTGAAGAAACTTAAGCGTAGAAAATAGTTACTTACGCGTAAGAATAAACTTAGGCGTAAGTTTTGACTTATGCGTAGAACTTAGGCGTAGAAACTCTTCTGCGTAGGACTTAGGCATAGAATCTTCACTTAAGCGTAGGATTTAGGTGTAGACTTCCAACTTATGCGTAGAAAGAGGGTTTTGACTAAAGTTACGCGTAGGAAAAGGGTTTTGACCAAATCTTATGCATAAAAAGGACAGAAAGTACTGTTCACAGCTGTAGATTCGTACTATTCACCCAAGTTACGCGTAAGGAGACCAGAAAGCTTGAAAAATCCGATTTTTCCAACCAAAAACACGTTTTCCACTTGATTCTTTTGATCAAATCTTTCCCAAAACACTTAGAATCACTAAAGCTTCAAGAAAAACAACAACTTTAACACTAAAACACTTAAAGATCAAGACTTTTTGCAAGAAAAGTACACGTTAAATATGAAAAAACGCAACTTTAGACACAAAAAACTTGATACAAACGATTTCCACACACTCCTAAATCATTGTTAGGCGATTGATACCACTTGTAGGACCTTAGATATATCAACTTTAACACAAATATAAGCACTAGAAGATGATGAAGAAGAGATGAAAGATGGTGACTTGATGTTATGTATATGAGAGAATAAGAGATGAAATAAGAGAGCTTTTATTAATAAACACACACACTTACACACACAAGCACACCATACAAATGAGAGGTAAGGTGCCTTATATAGTTCCATACATAGGCTTTGATGGGCTTTCTATGGGCTTGGGCTTGGACTTGGTTACATGGTAAGATAACAAGGCTTATGAAACATAGCACATAACATAATAGCTTGCCAAGTCCAAGGCCCAATGACTAAACTATTACTAATCTTAACAAACGACTCAAAGTTACAATATGAGAATGACCATCACTTCTATATATATATTTTTAATGCTAACAATTCTTGATAATATTTTCAAAAACAGTGGTGATTACATACTCAAAGAATTTGAGTATGTCACTCCACAAGGGGAACACAAGTCAGTAATGGCTTGGGTTCCTAATAGAAACTAACACTTTTCATTTTTATGCAGGGCAACCCAGAAGAGGAGCTTAAAGATCATATTATCATTGATAGTGGTTGCTCTGGAAGCATGACAGGAGACAAGGAGCTTTTGTCAGATTTTAAGGCTTATTTTGGAGGAAGAGTTGCATTTGGGAATGATCTTGATGGAGGGAGAATCACTAGCAAAGGAACCATCAAGACTGGATCCATTGATTTTGAAAATGTTAGATATGTGAAGGAGCTTAAATTCAATCTTTTGTCAGTATCTCAGATCTGTGACAAGAAATATCCTGTGTTATTCCTTGACACATAATGTCTTATTCTCTCCCCTGAGTTTAAGTTAGATAATGAAAACTTGGTAATGCTGAGAGTACCAAGAACCAATGATGTGTACAACTTAGATTTGAAGAATATTGATGAGGCGAAAAATGATCAATTTTTAGGGGGTCACTTAAGCCCGAATCCGACTTTATTTGATCAAATATTGCCCTAAATCGTTCCTTTTGTGATTTTAGGTGTTTGGAGAGTGAATTCTGGAAAAGAAGCCATTTTGGACGTTTTTGGAGCATAAAAGTGAAGAAAATAGCAAAGTACCAAATTTCCATGCTGAAGATACAAGGTGACGGCGTCAAGAGTAATATCTTGACGGCGTCAGACATGAAGATTAAAATACCGAAGGTGGTGATGGCGTCAAACGCCTTCATGACGGCGTCAAAGTGGCAAGAATAAAATACCGTGGTCGGTGACGGCGTCACATAGGCCGTCATAAGTAGATCAAGGCCGTCCGAGGAAGTATATGGCGGCGAGGTGACGGCGTCACAAGTAACTCTTGACGCCGTCAGCCTACTTTTCCTATATATAGTTTTCTAGTTTTTTCATTAAAGAGAGAGAAGTTTTGGTGAAACCCTAAAGACGAATTTGGTGCCTCTTTTACAGGTTTTTCAAGGGTTCCAAACCCTTGATACCTTGCATTGTAATTGAGATAAGTGTTCTTCTAATTCAATCAATATGTCTATGTGTTGGTTGTTTATCTCTTGTTCTTGTCTCAATTCAATTATGCTAGGCTAGATCTCTCTTGTGTTTGCTTAGATCTAATGAAACCTAGATGTTGATTATGTGTTGATTACTTGTTTATTCTTGTTCTTGGATGAATGATTTATATGTTAGGCTTAAGAAAACTGGCAGATCTCCAAATGGTAACATGCTTGAACGTCTTAAGAAATATGAACCGAGGCGTACTAGGTCTTTATTGGTTGTATTTAATGCATAAGCCACTGTTTACAATCCCTATAGTTGTGCTGGGTCATGGTGTAGGAGGAGATAAGAGCTCATAGAGTTGGGGAGTTATGTATGCCACCCCACGAATGATATTAAGGAATACAATCCGTCATCCATACAAGTATAACAAGTAATTAACATGTAAAAGATATCTAGGGAGTAGTGAAGTCTAAGTAAACACAATTTCTCCAATTACTGCTCACAACCTTAGTATAATTTAGTTTAATTTCATTTTCAGTATTTTATTTTGAATATATCTTAGCTTTGGGTTAGTTGACTAGCAACTAATTCCGCCCACTCCTTCAAAAACTGAGATTTTAATTGCTTTCATAAAAATATAAAAATACAAAAATAATCATCCCTCACCTCTAGAACTATTAATTAGGTTTTCTAATCCTAGCGACACTATTCCTAAGCTGAACGATCAATCCCCCGGTACTTGTCACTATACTATACTACAACGATCAGGTACACTGCCTGGTGGGGGTTGTAAGCTTCTCGAGATCCCTCGAGAGGTAAAGCAAGGTGCGATTCCCACGCATCAAATATCAATCCTACTGAAAGAGCAACATGTTTGGTAGCAAGGGCAACAATGGAAGAAGCACATCTTTGGCACAGAAGATTAGGACATATGAATTTCAAGAATATCAACAAGTTGGTCAAAGGCAATTTAGTTAGAGGTTTACCTTCTAAAACATGTAAGAATGATCACTCATGTCTGGCTTGCAAGAAGGGTAAATAACACAAGGCTTCATGCAAAAAGATTAAAGAAAGAACTATTAGAGAGCCTTTGGAATTGTTGCATATGGATCTGTTTGGACCTGTTTCTATTGCAAGTTTAGACAAGAAGAAGGAGTGGACTATGATGAAGTGTTTGCTCCTGTGGCAAGAATTGAAGCTATAAGGTTGTTTCTGGCTTTTGCATCATATATGGGCTTTCCTGTCTACCAAATGGATGACAAAAGTGCTTTTCTTTATGGCACTATCACAGAGGAAGTCTATGTTAAACAACCTCCTGGTTTTGAAGATCTTGTACATCCAAACAAAGTATATAAGGTTATTAAGGCTCTGTATGGTCTACATCAAGCTCCTAGAGCTTGGTATGAAAGACTCTCCACCTTTCTATTGCAACATGGTTACAGGAGAGGTGCCATTGATAAGACTTTGTTTATCAAAAGAGACAAAAAGGATATTATGTTTGTCCAAGTGTATGTGGATGACATTATTTTTGGAGCCATAAAATAGTCCATTTGAAAGAGTTTGAGCAGCTCATGCAACATGAATTCCAAATGAGTTCCATGGGTGAATTGACTTTCTTTTTGGGGCTTCAAGTTAAACAATCAAGCAGTGGAATCTTCATAAGTCAAGATAAGTATGTCACTGACATTCTTAAGAGGTTTAACTTCACAACTGTCAAGCCTGGCTCCAAACCCATTGATGCTAACAAACCATTAGGGAAAGATGAAGATGGAGATGATGTGGATGTTAAACTGTATAGATCAATGATTGGCTGTCTAATGTACTTAACTGCATCTAGACCTGACATTACTTTTGTTGTATGCTTATGTGGAAGATATCAGGTCCACCGCAAAGTTTCTCATTTGGATGCAGTCAAGAGAATTTTTAGGTATCTCAGGAATCAACCTAAGCTAGGGTTGTGGTATCCTAGGGAGTCTCCTTTTCATTTGGAAGCTTTTTCAGACAGTGATTATGCTGGAGACAATTATGACAGAAGATCAACCACTGGAGGATGCCAATATCTTGGAAGAAGATTAGTTTCTTGGCAGTGTAAAAAGCAAACAATTGCAGCAACATCATCCACTGAAGCAGAATATGTTGCAGCTGCAAGTTGTTGTGGACAAGTACTTTGGTTGCAGAATCAACTCTTGGATTATGGATTCAATTTCAAGCATACTCCTATCAACATTGACAATGAGAGTACCATTTGTATTGTGACGAATCCTATTTACCATTCCAAGACCAAGCACATTCAAATAAGACACCATTTTTTTAGAGATTGCTATGAGCACTGACTTATTAATGTGGTCAAAGTTCACACAGATGACAATGTAGCTGACTTACTCACAAAGGGATTTGATGTTTCTAGATTCAATCATTTGGTGGTAAGTATTGGGATGATTAATTATTAATGCTACATTTGAGGGGAGGCATTAGTAATTATTATTTGTTTAAGGGGAGGCAAAACAGTTAGTTTACAAGAGTATTGAAAGTACTTTTGAGGAGGAGATGAGGGAGTACTGGATACTTATGCATTGACTAGAGAATTCAGAAGATTGAAGAAGGTGTTTAATACTCAAGCTGATATAATTTTGAAGTTTAAGTCTAAGTTGAAGAAGTTGAGAAATTCAGTTTGGCCACTTGTTAAGCATCACAGAATGTGGGTGAAGCAACAAAGAAGGAGTAGTCAGAAATCAAAAAAGGCATCTAAGT
Organism: Artemisia argyi; assembly: GCA_030686995.1. Classification (NCBI taxonomy): domain Eukaryota; kingdom Viridiplantae; phylum Streptophyta; class Magnoliopsida; order Asterales; family Asteraceae; genus Artemisia; species Artemisia argyi. Next base: position 149,476,855 of record CM060691.1, on the reverse strand, counting down.
TAAAGAAGAAGAACCTCAGGAAGCAATCTTCATTCACATTGGGGAGGAATTTGACTAAGAATCTGAATGAAGATGATAAACATAATGAAGAAGAAGATCAGAGGCTATTTGAAAGTACTGTTGAAAGAAAACTTAATGAAGTTGAGCAAGTTGTTGAAGAAGAGAACATTGTTGTTGAGCAAGTTAATAATGGAGATTTGGAAGGTACTGAAGCTCAAGATAAAGATATTCAAAGTGCTGATGATCAAAATGTTGGTGCTCAAAGTACTGGTGTTCAAGGTGTTACTGCTCAAGGTACTACTTCTCAAAGTACTGACAGGCAATTTGTAATCACACCAAGGACTTTGAATTTTGAAGAAGAAGCTGGTCCTTCAAATCCTATTCAAGAAGAGCCTATAGAACATACTACAAGTGATGATGAGACAATTGCAGACATCATGCTAAGCATCACAAGGCCAAGAGGTATTAGTATTCCTGGGATTTGAACAAACTCAGGTTTTACAGTCTTCTTCTCAACCTACTCAAGAGGTGGATCCTAAAGACAAAGGAAAAGGGATCTTGCAAGAATCGAAGAAGAAGAAGAAGAAGAAGAAGAAGAAGAAGAAGAAGAAGAAGAAGAAGAAGAAGAAGAAGAAGAAGAAGTACACTCTAGCACAATTAAGAGCTTTTGAGATAGCTAAGAATGAAGAAGCTGCTAGAAAGTATCAAGCTGATTTGGATGCTGAATTCTTAAAGGAATCAAGGAAGCCGGTTGTTGAAATAAGAAAACCACCATCCATTGCTCAAGAAAGAAATTCAATGATTAGTTTTTTGAAGGGCAGAGGATATAAAGGTTTACAAAGACTCAGATATCCACAGGTGAAAGAGTTATATGATGTTGTTCAAGAGTCTATTAAAAGAGAGCTTGAAAGTTTTATACCTATGGATTCTGAAAAAGAGAAGAAGCTGGAGGAAATAATGAAAGAACAAGCTAAGAAAAGAAAATTAAAGAGAAAAAGAGCAGCTCAAGATGATAAGTTATCAAAGAAGCTCAAGATGTTGAGATCAGATACTGTTGATGAGCTAAGGAATTATCTTAGAGTTGTGGATTTTGATAATCCAAAGAAAAAAGAAGATGCTGAGAAAAAGTCCAAGATATCTACATTTTCTGTGGTAGAATCATCTGAAGGGGATTATCTCATTTTTCATAGAGAAGATGAAAGTTTCAGAGTATTCAACATGCTATGGGATATACTGCACATGATAGATAGAGAAGATCTTTATCATTTGTAGTTACAAGTGCAAGCTTATTTTGAGAATACTGAACCAAAAGGAGTGGGATTAATCTTGCTGGGAGATTTAATGACCATCTGGGAGACAAATGAAACAAGTAATGATGCTCTATGGAATGCTCAAGAAAATTGGGAGATAACAAGATGGAGATTCTTTGAGTCATCAGGGGTACATTCACTTGAATTGGAAGATGGAGTTATGATACATATGCTAGCAGAGATAAGATACCCTCTAATTAGAGATCTTATGAAAAGGATGCTAGATCATGGTATGGAGGTTGAAGATGAAAGTGAAATAGCATTGATGGTGATTGAACTATTCATTAAGTGAACTACTTCAGATGATGATATTGCATAAATACTGGTATGGTTGTTATTGTATAAATTTTTTGAATAATAAGTACTTTTCTCAAAGTACTACTAGACAAACAGTATTTTCTCAAAGTACTGCTTGCTGCATAAAACCAGTAAAAGTCTTTTGATAGAGTTTAAAATAAAAAGAAAAAGAACCTTTGAAGCACAAGGTAAATGCAACAAAATGTTTTGAAACACATGGTGTTAGTACTTGTACTACACAGCAAATAGTAATCAACTCACCATGTTTAACAGACAAGAAAGAGTTTGACTCATTATGAGTGTACGGCTCTGGTGTGATAATCAAATCCGTTTTTAGTTGACAATTTACTAAAAATTGTATGGTGTTCAACTCACCATATCTGTTATAGTGAAGAGTTAGCTAGCCCACAAGAAAATGGCTTGGGGTAAAGGCTGTGGAAAAACCATTTATATGGGAATTAGTTCACCATGGTTATACTAAAAGAATAACTAGTCGAAAAGCAAAAGGCTCTTGGTAAAGACGAAACAAATCCGTTGATAGCTGATGATTTGCTAAAACTCATATGGTTATCAATGTACCATGGTTTTTGTGCATAAACCTAAACATTGGCTACTCTAGAGTTAATGGCTTTGGTAAAGAGACATCTAAATCCATTAATTTTCAATGATTCACTTCTCATAGGAGTTTACACACCTGGAAGTGATGAGAATAGAATGAAACTTTAAAGATTTGATGTATAATTTGTCATATGTTGCTGAGTTGCTGAAAAGATTTGTTGCTGTAAAGATATCATATGCTGCTGATAAAGAGTACTTTGATACACAAGTCAGAAAAAAGATAAAGATTCAATCTTTCCTTAAAGATAAAGATGTTGAAGTTAAAGATAACAAAAGAAACTTGAAATCAAGCAAGTAGAATTCAAGTTAGGGGAGGATTGTTGGGATATGAAGATCAAAGTACTTCTGAAGTTCAAAGTACTGCTTGTGTCAAAGTACTGCTCATGATCAAAGTACTGCTCTTGCATGAAGAAAAGTCAAAGTACTTCTAAGATAAAGGACTGCATTGTAATATCGTGAAAGGATTGTAATGCAAAGTTATTAGAATATTCTAGAATTAGATTAGTATTAGTTTACTTGTCATTCAAGTATTGTAAACCAACTTAGGGTTTTCCTTATGCCTATAAAAGGATCCTTATGGTGGTATTAGATATATGCATACGTACGAATTCAGAAAAACAAATATTAGCAAGTACGATATTAGAGAGTTAGGGATTGTTAGTGAATCTGTATAGAGAAGCAGGTTCAAAGTTTGGTTTAATATAAAGTTATTCTTCTTAGCTTTGTGTTAGTAGATTACGCATACTTTACAAAGTTACATCAGTGTTTCATTATTAATAGTTTTGGAGTTATTCAAGATTGTTAAACCTATTACAAGCTACATAGTTAGTTTGATCAGAGTATATCGATCCAACACATGACATATAATATAGGGGGCTCTTGTGTAGGAGTTTTCCATTCTCATAGTATCTCAAATAATGTGCATCTGGCTATCTATCCGGCTAACACTACGGAAATCTTCCGGACAAGCACAAATGGGTTATCAAACCAAATAGATCTATTCACAGTATTCGCGTTCACTCACAAGTGACTAAGGTTCATGATATAAGGGAATTTCATAAGATAAAGGGGACACAGTGCGTCTTATGCAATAATCATTCAAGAAGGCATACATAGTGAAATACTTGTCTTCCAGACGTAGCATGTATCTCCCCACGAGTTTGTAAAACATATAAAAAGTGAGACTATGAACTCACCTCAGATGAGTGTGTACATAGGCAAATAAGTATATCAAGTGCAACTGGTGAACGACTTCAACACACAACCTGGATAATATGAGAAATCTCAGTACTCGGTGGTGTGGGTGGTTTGTGTTTGTGTTTAATGCTTAGAGTTCAAGAACAATGTTATATACAACATGTTCTGCCCTTATGTGTTTTGTGCTTAACTTATAGGGATGGTCAATAGCGACAGATTCTTATAACTTTTAATGTTAAGTGTTCTGGTTGGGTGGTAGGTTATCATATATTAGTGTCTTTGTTATAGTTACTCAATAACCCTTCAAGTTTCCAGAAATTTACCTTTTAAACCTTAAAAGTAAAATTTTACAATTTCAGTCCCTGTACTTTGTGAAAATGACATTTTGGCACAATATATAAAATGTGAACTTTTGTTATCAATATTTTCTAAATATTCACTTTTGGTCCTTGTAGTTATCAAAATAACCATTTTTACACAAGTTTGTGGAATTTACAATTTTAGTCCTTTAACTTTGAAAAGTTTACATTTTAAGCTTATATGTTTACACAAATGACATTTTAACACCCTAGGTTTGTAATTAGTCCTTCTAACTTTATTTTACCAAACTGACAGTTTTGGTACCCTTTTCCAATAATTACACCTTTGCTCCTTATACTTTAAAAAATAACACTTTTAGTCTTTGTGAAATACAAGTTTGTACTTTTAGTATCTATATTATCCAAATAGTCAATAAATGCCATTAACATTCTGAATATACTGTTTTGACACCAAATTTCCAAGTTTTATAGTTTTGGTCCTTGTAGTTTAGAATATTTGCAAAACTAGTCCTTGTTGAATAAAATTTTCATTTTAGGTCCAAATACTTCCAAATTTACATTTTTGACATAAAATCATTTATATTATCAGTTTATAACCTCAGTTTTTATTTTTAGTAGTTTGTACCCTAAGTTTTCAATATTGGCAGTTTTAGTCCTCCTAGTTGAATAAATTGCATTTTTAGTCCAAATTACATTTTTAGCTTATGAACTCATTCCTTTTATCTTATTAAGTTCCTAGAAGCTCAAAGAAGCTTTGGTGAGCTTATTTGGTAGCTTATAACAGCTTATAGCTTATTTTCATATTAAATGGGCCTTAATGATCTGTTAAGGCCCATTGATAGGTGTGAGGGTCCACTGGGCTCCCTACTGCTTGGGCTTGTTTATGGGATTATATTGGACCATATTCAGTAAGGGGGAGGGCTAGTGGGCTGTGAAACAGGCCAGAGATCAATTTCAGTTTGGTGGGCTTAAGCCTACTTAGTAAGTTTGTTGTGTTTGTGATACGAGTAAACTGCTCAAGCTTTGAGCTTGAGAGGAGGGGAAAACAAGCTTATGGATGTGTGATATAAGTGTAGCTCGTTTGTTTAGGGTATAGAGAAATAGTTAAGTATTTTACTTGATAGGTTATACGTATAGATTCCAAAGTTTGAGAGCCATTTCAAATGAGTAAAAACTGATTGTGTACAAGTGAAAATGAGTTAACTATTTTCATAGGGGTTCACATAATTTAAGCAACGTGTGATATATAGTGTCTATACGTTATGTTAAGTGCATAATAAGTGTACTAGCTCATTTTGAGTCATGGTGAGATTGGAGTGAGTGAGTTTATTAGTCATGAGCTCAACGAGACATAGGATTAAATATGTGAAAGCTTTGGTGACTTTTACGAATGGAAAACATGATAAATGATCCAAAATATGTCTAAGTGCGGAAAACACTTACTACACCTTCAAAGGTGGGGAATTGGTGAAGTGTGGAGATGAGGAGAGGGCAAGAGGGCTTGTGACTTGTTTCCCAGCACACCAAGGACTTGAGAGGAGCTTGTAGTGAGCTTGAATGAGCTTGTGATCACCTTGAACCTTCTGTCTATCTTCTCGGTATGAAACAGTGAGTAAAAGTGGGTTTGTTTGTGTGTTTTGTATTGATACGTGAAGCTTACATGCATGGGAGTATATTAGCAAGAGATAAGGGCAAGTTGGAGGGACAAGAAGAATATACGATTATGATAAGGAGTAGCTAGGCCTAGGGGTACTTGATTGAGAGAGCAAGTAGATATACAAGTGTGAAATGGTTCATTGGTTTCGGTTCATATGAGATAATGAGGCCTTGAGCTTCTAGAACTCCATTTTATTTCATATCTTTTGACTTAAGGCTGAGTATGAGGTGATGAAGGGTTGTGTTGTGATGTTTGTAAGCATAGGTGGTGTTTAGAAGGAACACTAGGACACGTTTGGTACTAGAAATTATCAAAGGGTCCGTTTGATGTTGTAACGTGACCAAAATATGAGTTGGTGATCGAGTTGTGGTCTAGAGGTGTTGTGGTTGTTTAGTGATAGGGTTTTAGGGTCTTTAAAGTTCTATGGAAGGTTTGTGGGAGTTGAGATACGCTTAGGAGTCCAAACGAACTCATACGTGACCAAAATAAATAGATATGAGTTGAAATATTGGTTGTGAGGTCTTGGGAGTGTAGAAACGTATTTAGCCTAGATCATTTAGCTTAGTATGAGTAATGATGAGTTTCTAATGGCCTTGGGAGGTCTCATGCACGCTTGGGAGAGTTGTGACATTTGTTTGGCACGTTTGAATAAATAACGAGACACAAAGAAATCGTGAGGGCATAACTAAGGTCTAGGAGCTTTATGACTTGTGCTAGGATGCTTAGTGATGCATTTGAGGGTGTTTTGAGTTCAAGAGAATCAATGGGAACTTGTGTAGCACATAATGACCAAAGTTGGGTACTTTTAGAGGTCATGTGGTCTTGTTAAGCTTTTCCATCTTTACACTATTCATATATACGTATTATGTCAAAGTATACGTTGATCTTGATTCTTTTGTGGGTGATAAATGAGTTGATGCCTTGTATTCCATAGGTCGTGTGCATAGATTTCAAATAAAAAGGCCAAAGTAAACGAGTATGTGCATGTGTATTCATATAGTACATATAGGTTTGGATTGGGCTTGAATCATTGGGCTCATGAATAGTGACCTAAGTGTGTTTTCACTTAAGGATCCTTTTGGTTAGTTTTGGATTCGATTTCATGGGCTAGTATTTGTAGGGCCCACTGAGCGAAAATAGCTTACATTGGCAATGTGAGGCCCACTGTGAGAAAAGTGGGACCCAAGGGGGTTGTGCGTGTATTGTGGTGTATAAGTGATCAAAACTGATCAATAGTTTGATTTGTACACGTTCCAGGTTATTGTGGTATGCGTGTGAGCTCGTTCTAGATTTTTTTGAATCACATATCATGTATTGATTCATAGTTGCATAGTGTAAACAAGAGTTTAAAATTTTGCCTAAAAATGGGTGCGTGAACAGTAACACATAATTACTTCATGATTATTGTTTATTAATAACTGGGGTTTTTCGCAGGATATTATAGTACCTACCCGTCATTCAAATTCCGTCCCCGAATTTAAGTTTGTGTGGTGTTGTGTGTGGTCTCCTGGAACATGTGTGGCTTTTTGGGGCGATTCTGGTCCTCATGCTCCCAAGTATACTCGGGTCCCCTTTGAGAGTTCCATCGAACTTTGACGATGGGAATGCGGCTTTGTTTCAGTCGTTTCACTTCTCGGTCCATAATCTCTACGGGTTCTTCCATGAAGAAGAATTTGTCATCAAGTTGAATCTCTTTTAGTGGAATCACCAGTGATCATCAGATAAGCACTTCTTTAAGTTTAACACGTGAAATACATCGTGTACCCAACTAAGCTCTTCTGGAAGCTCAAGTTTATAAGCCACAGGACCAATCCTTTCTAGGATTTTGAATGGTTCGATGTATCGGGGGTTTAGTTTGCCACTCTTTCCAAAGTGTACTGTTCCCTTCCAGGGAGATACTTTCAACATGACTCTATCTCCTACTTGAAATTCCATCGGCTTTCGCCTCACGTCAGCATAACTCTTCAGCCTATCTCTGGCAGCTTGCATATGTTGTCTGATCTTAACTATCTTTTCAGTGGTTTCAAGGATCAACTCTGGTCTAGTGATTTGTGCTTCTCCTACCTCGGCCCAACAAACAGGGGATCTGCACTTTCGACCATAAAGTGCTTCGAATGGTGCTGCCTTAATACTGGCATGATAACTATTGTTATATAAAAATTCGGCCAATGGCAAGTGTTTATCCCATCCTTTACCAAAATCAATCACACATGCTCGAAGCATATCTTCCAGTGTTTGTATCGTTCTCTCACTTTGTCCTTCAGTTTATAGATGGTATGCGGTGCTCATATCTAGACGTGTGCCTAAAACTTTTTGTAGTGACTGTCAAAAATTTGAGGTAAATCGGCTATCTCTATCAGAGATAATTGAGATAGGTACTCTGTGTCGGGTCATTATTTCTTTCTGGTATAACTGTGCGAGTGACCTTACCTCATCGGTTTCTCGAATGAGTAGAAAGTGATCAGATTTTGTGCGTCGATCAACGATGACCCAAATGGTTTCTAAGCTGGTGGATGTTTTCGGGATTTTAGTGATAAAATCCATGGTAATTCGTTCCCATTTTCATATAGGAAGATCGGGTTGAGTGAGTAATCCGGATGGTCTCTGGCATTCTGCCTTTACTCGTGAACATGTTAAACATTTCTTGACATACTCAGCAATGTCGGCCTTCATGTTTGGCCACCAATACAGTTTCTTAAGATCCTGGTACATTTTATTAGAACCAGGGTGAATAGAGTACTTGGATTTGTGAGACTCATGCATGATGAGGTCTCTAATACCTTCAAACAAAGTCTCGTATTGCAGAATTTTTTTAAAAATTGGCAGAGTTTTCTTTCGTAAAAACGTGGGTAACAAAAGTCTCTTAAGACTTGGTATCACAACACTATCACAACAATAGATATCACAACACTGTCACAACAAAACCCTTGCTATCACAGCACTATCACAACCGTTGCTAAGAAAAGTCTTGCAAAAATAGCTATCACAACACTATCATAGCACTATCACAACCGTTGCTAAGAAAAGTCTTGCAAAATTAGCTATCACAGCAAAACCCTCTTTTTGCTAAGAAACACACTAAAATGAAAATTTCTCTCGTATCTCAATTTGCGAACAAAAAAAAATCACTGTTTATTTTTTCACGTATCTCAATTTGCTTCAAGAATCTTTATTATAATATTATATAGGATCATCAACATGATTCATATCAAACCAATCAACTAAAATATGTTTTTATCATATAAAGTGATACCACTTGTAGTTGTAGAACCAAAACAGACAACAAATAAATTATTCTCGTTGTACCTTTTGCGAAGAAAAAAAACTACGAACAAAAATCTTTATATTCTTTTTTCAAAAACAAGATTTTTAATACACACAAAATCCAATAACATACAGTCAATCTAACCTAACCATGGCTCTTGATACCAATTGAAAGATATTCAAGATCATAACACACAAGAAGATAAAGTATGGATGGAATTCTAGAGAGAGAAAGAAAGAGACAGAAGTGGGAGCCTTTTTGAGAGAGAAAGAGAGAATATTAGATTGATGTAAATAAAAGGTCCAACCCTCTTCCTTGGAGGAAAAGGGTATTTATAAACAAAACATGACCGCCCCATGTGGGCTATGAACCGGGCTTATAGTGGGTAAAGACCCGACCCGACTCTATGGATGATACGATATCTAAACTAAAACTATTAAGCCTACGAGCTAATTAATGCTAATAGATACTCGGGGTGACCGAGTCTTTCATATGAATATTTATATTCCTAACTGATAAGGCGAAAAATGAACCATTTTTAAGAGGTCATTTAATCCTGGATTCGAACTTATTTGATCAAATATTGCCCTAAATTGTTCCTTTTGTCATTTTAGGTACTTTTGGAGTGAAATCTGAAAAAGGAAGCATTTTGGACATTTTTGGAGCATAAAAGTGAAGAAAACGGCAAAGTCTTAATTTTCCTTGCTGGGAACAGTACCTGACGGCGTCAAGAGTTTCCAAGTGACGACGTCAAGAGTAATACAAGAGGTGGAAGTTGATGGTGCACATGACGATTGTAATACACCGTAAAATCACAGGTCATTTATTAATGCCAATTACCAACATTATTCTTAACTAAGCCATTTTTGCGGGCTAATTTGAAATTTTTATATGAAACACTGTTTGTTTGAGCACCCGAATATTATGAACACCGTTTGTTTAACACCCGATTATGTTTTGTCACCCAATATCACCCGAATGTCACTCTTGGATGTCACCCAACGAGGTTAACACCGGTAACTCCCACTTGCGACCCGACACCGAAAATAAACACCGATATATATTATTATATATATATATATATATATATATATATATATATATATATATATATATATATATATATATATATATATATATATATATATATATATATATATATATATATATATGCATAACAAAGTATATATATTAACTTTTTACAAACAATAATTACTACGTATATATATGTGTGTATATATACCTAGGAATAACACCGTTTATATTTATGAGGATCACACGAATCGACTCCGACACCGACACCGATATCGAAACCAAAGTCACGAGAACTCTAATCACCGACACCTAAACTAATTTTGCTTGGGCCTTGAATCACCCTAAGCCGACCACCATACGGATTTCTTTTCTATCTTGGGCCGTGTACACCTCTAGCCCAATACTAAACTAGCTACTCATTTTGAGCCTCTTGGGCCGGATTCTAAGCCAAGCCCATTCACCAAACTTGTATTATACTTTCCTTGGGCCGTATCACTCACAAGCCCATACGGTTGCATGTTTTCTTGGCTATGCATATGCATGTAACTAAACGTGGTTTGCTAAACCAAACGATATTCGCACGTTTCTTTTCTTTTGTTTCTCCTCATGCGACACAAACAAACCTATAAGAAGTTGACTTTGCATCCTAAGCCGACCTAGCAAAGCTAAACCCCAACATTCGAACCATTGGACAAGTCCATTACCCAACTAATCACACCACACAACTCACTAATCCTTGTGACTCTTGGATACTATGTTTCTTAATCCATTTACAAACCTAATAAACAAATCACTATAATCAAACTAGCCAACTATCCTAAATCGACCTAGTCACAAGTCAAAGGAGACATGACTTGACACCTCTATAGCACACGAGACACCATTGTCTCGCCTAGAGAAACATACGTATGGATCTTGGACATACTACCAAACGACTCACCATATATATAAACAACATTTATTGCACTTTTGCTCACACTCACTCGAATCACCAAAACACTCAAACATTTTTATTCACTAAACGTAATTTGGAGACAAGGAAGGAGCAAGAAGGGTTTGAAAGGCGAATAGGGTAACTAATATTTTGGAACGGGTCATTACAAGAGGGTATATCGATCTTAACCTTTGTTGTCACGCACTAAACGAACGATCCACCACTTTTGGTGTTGTAAGTCTTCTCACCCATTTCATTTTTACTCTACTTTGATGTGCACATCACACTTTTACACTACACGATTTAAACCCCTATGATATATAACAACTTAACGCATTTGTTGTCACATTTCAACATATCAACACCCCTAGGATCGGGCTTGTCATTTCATTTCTACACGTACGAATCGTTTATTTTTCGCGACCTACTAATATTACGACTCAAGTTTAACTAAACCATCGAAACATGCAAACCTATTACGTTTGTTCACTACAAAAACTAGACCCTTTTTGAAACTAAGTCGAGCACACGATTTAAACAACCAAAGCACCCTTTGGGCCTAGATTTGGGCTAACGAGCCCAATAGATTTCTAACAAAGAAACTTTCGGTTTAAGATTTGAAAACTAACGAGATGATTAATGACTTTAAAAACTAATTTTATAAGGGATTAACAAGTTATAATTACTACTTTTATCATACCAAAAAGTTATTTTTTTCAAAAACACTAACGGAGGACTAACTTTGCAAAACTTTTCGTTAAAGGGCTATATATGTCAAAACTGCCAAACCTACGGGTAAGGACTAAAACAGTAAATTTGTAATGAAACTAAAGGGTAAAAGGTGTAATTTTAATAAAGTTAAGGGTTGAATTGTGACAAGACATATTCTTATAATTTATTTATTTCATATACTTTTATAATTACATATATATATATATATATATATATATATATATATATATATATATATATATATATATATATATATATATTTCTTTAACTTTAATAAATATATATAACCTTATTAAAAATATTTAATCGTAAATATTTTTAACAATATTATTTTTCACAACGAGTTACTATTTATCGAACACCGATTCGTAGCAACCCTAACAATAACTACGTAAAGTTATTTGGAATATATTTAAGACACCCGGAACTGGATATCACCGTACACGAGACATATCACATGTCATTTACACACGAATCTAAGACACCGATTACAATGCATTTTAGGTCGCAAGTCAGAGGAATTTCATTGCTAGTCATAGCAATACACCATCACTTTTGAGCACCTTGTGATTACGCACCTTTCAGGTGAGTTCATGGTCCCACATTTTTAATTGTTTTTAAACCCCGTGGGGAGATACATGCTATAAATCGAACACAAGTATTTTTTTTCTGTATGCTGTTATCACCTGATATTGCCTAAGTTGACACCTGTGCTACAAGTCAAACCTTAATCACTTGCGAGTGAGCGCGAATATACTTGGTAGATCTATTGGATGGCAGCCCACCTCTGTCAAGGTGATCACTTGGCAGGAGGTGTGCTATATTCGAGGTATTATGGAAATTTGGCACATTTCCTGTCACCGAGGGCCCCTTGTCATTTACATCCGCTGTGCTGTAGATGATTATTATTATCTTTATGATATGTCAAATCAATGTTAAGGCTTGCGTTTCGTGAGGCTTAGGAGCAATATTACACCCGATTTAGTCAAGACCTGTCTATCTTGGCTTGTTTATTTCTAATGCTTGACTTATGTTCACACAATTACTATTTAAACTACTATGGATTCACTCAACCTTTGTGTTGACTTTTTAAGCATGTTTATCTCAGGAAATTAGCAAGCATGGTGGCACGGAGCTAGCAAAGGGCACAGGACCTCCCTTTTGATTTCAATAATTATATCATTCTTTACAAACTCATCACTTCTTTTGCTAAACAATTAACATTTTGGAAAAATGTTTGTAACTCTGAATATTTGAGTTTTCATGGAATGATATTGCAAATCTTTTGAATTGTTTTCTATGAGTATGACTGTGTACTAAACTGTAATGACCCCGATTAGACTTCCGCTGCTTAATCAAATTTTGAGGTGTTACAGATTGGTATCAGAGCCATGGTTATAGAGAACCAAATGATTTTTTTCAAAACATTGGACTATAACCTCACCGGATTTTTTTTTAAACAAACTATTTGTCACCGAAGTGCCCTCCGTGCCAGCGCTTGCCAACGCTATGTTTTAAGGTTTGATTTTTAGCACCCATTGCATTTAGCTCACTATGACACTATGATCACTGTGCATGTAGCATTATGTAGACTAAATGACTTATATCACTGCTATTTTTGGGATATTACAGTACCATGTCGCCCCCGGTTATTATTTTGTCCGACAGTGACGACGTCGTACCAGCATCATCCACTCACCCTACTATTGACTTATCTGACTATGACACCCATGACACCCGAGACACCCATGATTCTGACCATGACACCCAACCTGTATCACCTGCTATACCATCTCTTGTTCCATCTGGAGACCCCTCTGCTGATACTGAGCCCTTTGAGGAGGGTGAAGTTGCTTCTACACCCGTTGATTCTTTTGCTATTCAGCCTCTTTTTCATCCTGTCTGTGGACCTATGACACAGGGACAATACCTTTATGATCAGTACCTGACATCTCAGCAGTTTCTTGCGGCTGATGATCGTCCTACACCACCTGCTAGTCACCACTCCGGTTCAGATGCTGATGACGAGTCTTCTGACTCCGATACTTCTGACACTGCTGCTTCTGTTCCACCATCATCCCCGCCTACACCGATTCGTCGGCGCAAGCAAGTGAGGATTCTTGAGCCCTATGAGCCTGAGCCTTTCGGCGAGTTGTTTCGATACCATGAGGGAGACTATACCCGCAAATGCACGGCTCGGAAACGAGTCTGCTTTTTGCCTGCTTCTACTGATACACCACCTGTACCTACACCTGTATCATCACCCATATCTGTATTACCACCTGTTTCTATGCCAGATTTGACACCTGTGGCATCACCAGCACCCCCACCATCACCTGCATCACCCCCACCTGAGCCACATCCTTATATGCTACCTACTTACACCGCACCCCTTACCTCTGAGGCTTTACCACCCATGCCATCACCTACAGTTTTCTACTCTCAGACTACCACTGTACCGATCCCATCACCTGCTACATCACCTGTACCATCACCTGCTCCCGCCGAGACACCCACCTCACCTGGCATTCATAGATTGGTTGATGCTCGTCGATGGTCGTTTTTGTTAGACTACATACGTAGATGGAGATTGGCTGAGGGATTGCCTAGGGCTGCTGAGCTTGGAGATGGCTCTTCAGCGGTGTTACCGGTCACTGGGGAGCCGATACACCATACTATCCCTCTTTTGGCTGCTAGATTGGTTAGACATGAGGGTCGTCTGGATGAGCTGTTGAGCGTTATTGAGGATATATCCTTGGAGAGGATAGAGTGTATGTAGGAGGAGGTCACGAACCTCGTGGTTCATAGGACAGCTTTAGAGATGGTATTTGAGATGACGGGGACAGAGATCGAGGAGGCACAGACTACCATCACTGAGTTTGGTCATCGACTAGATGTTCAGAGGCATGAGATAGATGATTTGAGAGCGATTGCAGCCATTACACAGGAGATGATGGAGCATCAGGCACAGGAGTTAGCTGCATCTAGTTCTACCATCCATGCACTTTCAGCTACTATTGAGGAGATTCAGGCCCGTGAGAGATCCAGGGATATGGAGATGTTGGGGATGATCAGGATCATCAGAGAGCTGGAGAGGAGATCAGGAGGCGCACCTGGACCTTCATAGATCTATGACATGTCATTACTTACAGAGACATCTTAACTTGCCGCCTGTGGCATTAATAATTATTGTATCTTATTGTTTTGTAACAATGAATTCAAAAATTATTAAAACTTTATGTTGGTTACGATTGTAACGTATTGATATTGATTTATGATGTTCTAGTTGTCTGATCTTTCTTTTTATTATGCTCCCATATTGAGATTCATTATAATTTCCATGTGTGTTGTTACATGTCGTGATGTTTATTTATGAATGATATGGTTATTGTATGTATTTATGGTGTGGTTGTGATATGTACTTTGTGATGATCTCGACTATTATGAGTTGGATACACTATTTCTCTTGTTATTGATGTTTGGATTTGTACTTATGCACTTACGATTTTATAGAGTTATGGCCCCAAGGAAAACCGTTACTGCTACCTCGTCACCCGCTATGACCCAGGCTGCTATCAGAAAGTTGGTTGCCGACAGTGTTGCTGCAGCTTTAGAAGAGCAAGCTGCTACAATGGCACGAACTAGTAGCAATAACCGAGCCACTGCTGAGAGCGAGTCCGTTGCGACTCGGAAATGCACCTTTAAGGACTTCATTGCTTGTAAACCATCTCACTTCAAAGGAACTGAAGGAGTAATAGAGCTTGCTCGATGGTTTGAACGAACTGAGATTGTGTATGTAAGGAGCGGTTGTGCCGCTGAAAGCCGAGTCTCGTTTGCTACTGGAACATTGTTGGAAGACGCGTTGTCTTGGTGGAATGCAACTGCTCAGAAGATAGGTGTGGAGGAGGCGTATCAGATTACCTGGGCTGACTTTAAGGAGAAAATGTTGAAGAAGTTATGCCCTAGAGACGAGATCAAGAAGTTAGAAGATGAGTTTCACACGTTGGTTGTGAAAGGAAATGATCTCAGGGCTTACGAAAGGAGATTTCAGGAGCTTGCCACACTTTGCCCTTCTAAGGTTCCCGATTTGGAAAAGTTGTTGGAAAGATACATTGAAGGATTACCCAGGAGTATTGAGGGAAACGTCACCTCGTCTAAGCCTCAATCTTTGGATGAAGCAATGTCCATTGCCCAAAGACTACTAGACCGGGAGATTAAGCGTAACTCTGCTCAGGGAAACAACGATCACAAAAGGAAGTTTGATGATCGAAGGACAAACAACAACAACAACAATCACAACAGCAACAACAACGGCAGCAACAACAACAACCGTAACCCCAACCGTAACTACCACCATGACAGAAACACCCACCACAACCAACAGAACCGACGACAGGAAGCTGTCAGAGCTTATGTCGCTGCACCAGTTAAGGATGCTAGGTATGCTGGACCTCTTCCATTCTGTGACAAGTGTAAGATGCATCACAATGGACCCTGCTATGCTAAGTGCGGGAAGTGTTCAAGGGTTGGACATAAGACACAAGATTGCAAGGCGACAGGAGCCAACTTGCAACCCATGGTCGTAGTATGCCATGCTTGTGGAGAGAAAGGACACTACAGGCGTCAGTGCCCTAACAAGGATAACAATGCACGTGGGAGAGCGTACGTGCTGGGAGATGGAAATGTCCAACAAGATACGAACGTAGTCACGGGTACGTTCTTTCTAAACAACCGCCTCGTTAAAGTTTTATTTGATTCCGGAGCCGATCAAAGTTTCGTATCTATTTCACTTGCACCCCTGCTTAATATTACACCCACCCAACTAGACACAACATATGAGATTGAACTAGCCGATGGAAAGCTAGTGAGTACTAACACTATACTCCGAGGTTGCACCCTACGACTATTAGACACCCCATTTGACATTGACCTTATGCCTATTAGACTTGGTAGTTTCGACGTCGTTGTAGGAATGGATTGGTTATCTGAGAACCGCGCTAAGATCATTTGTGACGAAAAGGTCGTTCACATTCCACTAAATAACGAAACCCTGGTTGTTCGTGGAGAGCGAAGTAAGACACGTTTGAGTGTCATTTCTTGCATCAAGGTTGTGAAGTACATCGAACGAGGATGTCAAGTCTTTTTGGCTCAAGTTACCGAGAAGAAGTCGGAAGAGAAGCGACTCGAGGATGTGCCAGTAGTCAGGAACATTCCAGAAGTTTTCCCTGAGGACTTGCCTGGCCTTCCGCCGACTCGTCAAGTGGAATTTCAAATTGACTTGATGCCAGGAGCAGCACCCGTAGCACGAGCACCCTATAGACTTGCACCGTCAGAAATGAAGGAGTTATCTGGACAATTGGAGGAATTGTCAGATAAAGGATTTATTCGCCCTAGTTCATCACCGTGGGGAGCCCCGGTGTTGTTTGTAAAGAAGAAGGATGGAACCTTCAAAATGTGTATCGATTATCGTGAGTTGAACAAGCTGACGGTTAAGAATCGATATCCGTTGCCAAGGATTGATGATTTGTTTGATCAACTGCAAGGATCGAGTGTCTACTCGAAGATTGACTTGAGATCGGGTTATCACCAACTGAGAGTTAGGGAAGAAGACATCCCTAAGACGGCTTTCAGGACAAGATACGGTCACTACGAATTCCAAGTAATGCCATTCGGTCTAACAAATGCACCCGCTGTATTTATGGACTTAATGAACCGAGTGTGCAAACCCTATTTGGATAAGTTCGTGATTGTATTCATCGATGATATCCTTATTTATTCACGTAATAAGGAAGAGCACGCAGAACATTTGAAGGCTATACTAACACTGCTCAGAGAAGAGAAATTATACGCCAAATTTTCCAAGTGTGATTTTTGGATTGAGAAAGTACAATTTCTCGGGCATGTTATCGACAGTAAGGGTATTCATGTTGATCCCGCCAAGATCGAAGCTGTTAAAAATTGGGCGTCACCTACGAGTCCTACCGAGATACGCCAATTTTTAGGTCTTGCTGGATACTATCGGAGATTTATTGAAGGTTTTTCAAGGATTGCTAAGCCTTTGACTGAGTTAACACAGAAGAAGAAGAAGTTTGACTGGGGAGAAGAGCAAGAATCGGCATTTCAGTTTTTGAAGCAGAAGCTTTGTGAAGCACCGATACTAGCACTACCCGAAGGAAGTGAGGACTTCGTGGTATATTGTGACGCATCAATCCAAGGTTTGGGTGCCGTATTGATGCAAAGACTTAAAGTAATCGCTTACGCTTCTAGACAACATAAACCCCACGAGGAGAACTACACTACTCATGATCTAGAATTAGGAGCGGTGGTATTCGCTCTGAAGATCTGGAGACACTACCTATATGGAACCAAATGTACGGTTTTCACCGATCACAAGAGTCTTCAGCACATTTTAGATCAAAAGGAGTTGAACATGAGGCAACGTCGATGGCTAGAGTTGCTAAGTGATTATGATTGTGAGATCCGTTATCACCCGGGGAAGGCAAACGTTGTAGCAGATGCCTTGAGTCGAAAGGAACGACTTAGACCCCTCAGAGTTAGGTCATTGGGTATGACAATTAGATCACCACTTCCGTCTCAAATTCTTGAAGTTCAAACTGAGGCCCTTAAGGAAGAGAATAGACTGCACGAGAAGATTTACGGCATGCCAGAAAGCACGAATGGATTTGTCAAGAAACCAGATGGAAGGCTGTGTTTCAAGGACAGAAGTTGGATTCCATTGTATGGAGGAATTCGAGACCTCATCATGCACGAGTCTCATAAGTCTAAATATTCCATTCATCCTGGTTCGGACAAGATGTATCAAGATTTAAAGAAGTTGTATTGGTGGCCAAACATGAAAGCTGACATTGCAGAGTATGTCGGTAAGTGTTTGACCTGCTCAAGAGTAAAGGCTGAACATCAAAAACCATCCGGTCTTTTGGTTCAACCCGAGCTACCAATGTGGAAATGGGAAAGGATTACAATGGACTTCATAACGAAATTACCCAAGACATCGGGTGGGTTGGACACAATTTGGGTTATTGTCGATCGTCTCACGAAGTCAGCACACTTCTTACCAATCAAAGAGACTGATGATATGGATGTTCTTGCACGTTTGTACCTTAAGGAGATAGTTTCCCGGCATGGAGTGCCTATTTCTATTATCTCCGACCGAGACAGCCGTTTCACGTCTAACTTTTGGCGATCTTTACAGAAAGCCTTGGGGACTAAGTTACATATGAGTACAGCTTACCATCCACAGACTGATGGTCAAAGCGAAAGGACAATACAAACCCTAGAAGACATGCTCAGGGCATGTGTGATTGATTTTGGAAAAGGCTGGGATAAACACCTACCGTTAGCAGAATTTTCATATAACAACAGTTATCACGCTAGCATTAAGGCTGCACCGTTTGAAGCACTTTACGGAAGAAAGTGTAGATCACCAGTTTGTTGGGCTGAGATTGGAGATGTACAACTCTCAGGTCCCGAGTTGATTCTTGAAACCACTGAGAAAATAGTGAAGATTAAGCAACGATTACAAGCCGCTAGGGATCGGCAAAAGAGTTATGCCGATGTGCGAAGGAAACCAATAGAGTTTCAAGTTGGAGACAAGGTCATGCTTAAGGTATCACCTTGGAAAGGAATGATTAGTGTTTGGAAAACGTGGAAAGTTAAACCCAAGATACGTTGGACCCTTCGAGATCATTGAAAGGATCGGTCCCGTGGCATACAAACTATAACTACCTGAGGAACTCAGTAGAGTGCACAACACCTTCCACGTGTCAAATTTGAAAAAGTGTTTATCGGATGAAGCAATTGTGATTCCACTGAAAGAGATCAGAATCGATGATAAGTTGAACTTTATTGAGGAACCCGTTGAGATAATGGATAGGGAGGTCAAACGACTTAAGCATAGTCACATTCCCATTGTTAAGGTCAGATGGAACTCTAAGAGAGGACCCGAGTACACATGGGAGCGTGAGGATCAGATGCGTGCCAAATACCCACAACTATTCGATGAGACAACCCCGAGCATCGATTCAACTTTGGATTCCGGGACGAATCCAATCTAACGGGTGGGTAATGTAATACACCGTAAAATCCCAGGTCATTTATTAATGCTAATTACCAACATTATTCTTAACTAAGCCATTTTTTCGGGCTAATTTGAAATTTTCATATGAAACACTGTTTGTTTGAGCATCCGAATGTTATGAACACCGTTTGTTTAATACCCGATTATGTTTTGTCACCCAATATCACCCGAATGTCACTCTTGGATGTCACCCAACGAGGTTAACACCGGTAACTCCCACTTGCGACCCGACACCGAAAATAAACACCGATATATATTAGTATATATATATATATATGCATAACAAAGTATATATATTAACTTTTTACAAACTATAATTACTACGTATATATATATACCTAGGAATAACACCGTTTATATTTATGAGGATCACACGAATCGACTCCGACACCGACACCGATATCGAAACCAAAGTCACGAGAACTCTAATCACCGACACCTAAACTAATTTTGCTTGGGCCTTGAATCACCCTAAGCCGACCACCATACGGATTTCTTTTCTATCTTGGGCCGTGTACACCTCTAGCCCAATACTAAACTAGCTACTCATTTTGAGCCTCATGGGCCGGATTCTAAGCCAAGCCCATTCACCAAACTTGTATTATACTTTCCTTGGGCTGTATCACTCACAAGCCCATACGGTTGCCTGGTTTCTTGGCTATGCATGTAACTAAACGTGGTTTGCTAAACCAAATGATATTCGCACGTTTCTTTTCTTTTGTTTCTTCTCATGCGACACAAACAAACCTATAAGAAGTTGACTTTGCATCCTAAGCCGCCCTAGCAAAGCTAAACCCCAACATTCGAACCATTGGACAAGTCCATTACCCAACTAATCACACCACACAACTCACTAATCCTTGTGACTCTTGGATACTATGTTTCTTAATCCACTTACAAACCTAATAAACAAATCACTATAATCAAACTAGCCAACTATCCTAAATCGACCTAGCCACAAGTCAAAGGAGACATGACTTGACACCTCTATAGCACACGAGACACCATTGTCTCGCCTAGAGAAACATCCGTATGGATCTTGGACATACTACCAAACGACTCACCATATATATAAACAACATTTATTGCACTTTTGCTCACACTCACTTGAATCACCAAAACACTCAAACATTTTCATTCACTAAACGTAATTTGGAGACAAGGAAGGAGCAAGAAGGGTTTGAAAGGCGAATAGGGTAACTAATATTTTGGAACGGGTCATTACAAGAGGGTATATCGATCTTAACCTTTGTTGTCACGCACTAAACGAACGATCCACCACTTTTGGTGTTATATGTCTTCTCACCCATTTCATTTCTACTCTACTTTGATGTGCACATCACACTTTTACACTACACGATTTAAACCCCTATGATATATAACAACTTAACGCATTTGTTATCACATTTCAACATATCAACACCCCTAGGATCGGGCTTGTCATTTCATTTCTACACGTACGAAACGTTTATTTTTCGCGACCTACTAATATTACGACTCAAGTTTAACCAAACCATTGAAACATGCAAACCTATTACGTTTGTTCACTACAAAAACTATACCCTTTTTGAAACTAAGTCGAGCACATGATTTAAACAACCAAAGCACCCTTTGGGCCTAGATTTGGGCTAACGAGCCCAATAGATTTCTAACAAATAAACTTTCGGTTTAAGATTTGAAAACTAACGAGACGATTAATGACTTTAAAAACTGATTTTATGAGGGATTAACAAGTTATAATTACTACTTTTATCATACCAAAAAGTTATTTTTTTCAAAAACACTAACGGAGGACTAACTTTGCAAAACTTTTCATTAAAGGACTATATATGTCAAAACTGCCAAACCTACGGGTAAGGACTAAAACAGTAAATTTGTAACGAAACTAAAGGGTAAAAGGTGTAATTTTAATAAAGTTAAGGGTTGAATTGTGACAAGACATATTCTTATAATTTATTTATTTCATATACTTTTATAATTACATATATATATATTTCTTTAACTTTAATATATATATATATATATATATATATATATATATATATATAACCTTATTAAAAATATTTAATCGTAAATATTTTTAACAATATTATTTTTCACAACGAGTTACTATTTATCGAACACCGATTCGTAGCAACCCTAACAATAACTGCGTAAAGTTATTTGGAATATATTTAAGACACCCGGAACTGGATATCACCGTACACGAGACATATCACATGTCATTTACACACGAATCTAAGACACCGATTACAATGCATTTTAGGTCGCAAGTCAGAGGAATTTCATTGCTAGTCATAGCAATACACCATCACTTTTGAGCACCTTGTGATTACGCACCTTTCAGGTGAGTTCATGGTCCCACATTTTTAATTGTTTTTAAACCTCGTGGGGAGATACATGCTATAAATCGAACACACGTATTTTTTTTTCTGTATGCTGTTATCACCTGATATTGCCTAAGTTGACACCTGTGCTACAAGTCCCTCATATCACGAACCTTAATCACTTGCGAGTGAGCGCGAATATAGTTGATAGATCTATTGGATGGCAGCCCACCTCTGTCAAGGTGATCACTTGGCAGGAGGTGTGCTATATTCGAGGTATTATGGAAATTTGGCACATTTCCTGTCACCGAGGGCCCCTTGTCATTTACATCCGCTGTGGTGTAGATGATTATTATTATCTTTATGATATGTCAAATCAATGTTAAGGCTTGCGTTTCGTGAGGCTTAGGAGCAATATTACACCTGATTTAGTCAAGACCTGTCTATCTTGGCTTGTTTATTTCAAATGCTTGACTTGTGTTCACACAATTACTATTTAAACTACTATGGATTCACTCAACCTTTGTGTTGACTTTTTAAGCATGTTTATCTCAGGAAATTAGCAAGCATGGCGGCACGGAGCTGGCAAAGGGCACAGGACCTCCCTTTTGATTTCAATAATTATATCATTCTTTACAAACTCATCACTTCTTTTGCTAAACAATTAACATTTTGGAAAAATGTTTGTAACTCTGAATATTTGAGTTTTCAAGGAATGATATTGCAAATCTTTTGAATTGTTTTCTATGAGTATGACTGTGTACTAAACTGTAATGACCCCGATTAGACTTTCGCTGCTTAATCAAATTTCGGGGTGTTACAACGATCCAGAAAGTTTTGTACTAAGGACATGACGGCGTCACCATAGGCCGTCATGGTCCAAATATTAGTGACGGCCCAGAACTATTTTACACATGACGGCGTCAAAAGTGGATCTAGGCAATTCGATTTCATTATGGGCGGCGAGTTGATGGTGTCAGAATTTTCTTCTTAACGTCGTCACCGTGTAAAATCTATATATAGTTTTGCAATTTTCATTCATTGGAGTGTAACTTTTAGGGTGTAACTTTGGAGAAAAACCCTAGTCCGATTTTCACAGCTTTTTCAAGGGTTTTTACCCTTTGATACCTTTCATGTTAAATTGAGATAAATACTCTTTCAATTCAATCAATATGTCTATGTGTTTTTTGAATATATCCTACACTTGTCTTCAATTTAACATGCTTGGCTAGATCTCTCTTGTGTTTGCTTAGATGTAGTGAAACCTAGATGTTAATTATGGGTTGATTGTTTTTTTATAGTTGTTATGGATGATTGTATTCGATGTTAGGCTTAAGAAAACTGGCAGACTTCTATTGGTAACATGCTTGAACGTCTTAAGAAACATGATCAGAGGTTTACTATGATTTTTGGTTGTATTTAATGCGTAGGAGAATTCTAATGATCCCATGTTAGGAGCTTCTAACGGCTCGACATAGGAGTGAAGTAGGATCCTATAGAGTTAGGGAATATTGTACACGGCCCTACGACTAGTATTAAAGAATATGACCCATCATCCATGCAATTGTAAGAAACTATCAACCTGTAAAAGATATCTAGGGAGTAATAAAATCTAAGTAAACACAACTTTCCCCATTATTGTTACACCACATTAGTTTAATTAGATTTATTTTCATTTATGTCATTTATTTTGATTGCATTTGTAGTTATTGGGTTAGTTGACTAGCAACTAATTCCGCCCACTCTTCCAAAACCCGAGATTTTATTGCGTTCATAAAACATAAAAATACAAAAAGAATCATCCCTCACCCTTAGACTTAATTTAGGAGACTTTCTAATCCTAGCGACACTATTCCTGAGTTGAATGATCAATCCCCCGGTACTTGTCACTATATTATACTACAACGATCAGGTACACTGCCTGGTGGGGGTTGTAAGCTTCTCGAGATCCCTCGAGAGGTAAAGCCTGGTGCGATTCTCACATATCACTAACACATATTCATTTATAAATAATGAAGACCCAAATTTGTGAATCGTAACAGTATCATACCAGTAGGAACAACATTTTATCGACTTTCCTTTTCTAATTTCGTCAGAAGCTTCAAAGACAGAGATCGCCCTGTACCTGCATACTTGAAAAAAAATATCATAAAGTAGTAGTTAAAATTGGGCAAGAAAATATGTGAACATTGTAACAAACAAATCTTTAAAAATCACTATGTCCTTTCATGTTTAGACACCCTCACATTGCAAAAAAGAAAACTGGGCAAGAAAATATGCGATAAAGAAACCTCTTTCGCAGCAAAAAAGATCTGCAAATAAAAGCCAAGGTCATATCAGAGGATGACAACCTGAATTAAAAAAAATAAAAAAAAAATCCGTACAATAGCATACATATGCTGGCACACTGCCACACGCCTCATATTATTTGCCTAACGCAGGTCGATTCAGGTTGATTCTGTAATTGGCTTCATAAACCTCAATACACAATCATTCCCATTGCACTAAATTTTCCACACTTGCACCTTAGCAGCCTTGGCATCAATAGCAAGGAAAATATTTTAGATAAGCGATTCATTGACATTATGCTTCTAACAAATAGGAACCAAAAATTTTAGATAAGTCTTACTGTTTTGAATGGAGCTTTTCAAGTTAATATCCAAACTTTTGCGCTACAATAATC
Source organism: Artemisia argyi (assembly GCA_030686995.1). NCBI lineage: Eukaryota > Viridiplantae > Streptophyta > Magnoliopsida > Asterales > Asteraceae > Artemisia > Artemisia argyi. Next base: position 149,452,382 of record CM060691.1, on the reverse strand, counting down.
GTCAAAAACAAATAAGATCAATAAACCATCTTTATATGTATATTCCATTTCAAATAATAAAGGTAAGGATTTGATTTTTATAGGTACTATGAACAATTTTGGAGAAATTGATAAAACAAAAATTGATAATACTCAAAATTTATAAAAATTAGAAATAACCTAAGAATGAAATGATTAGTATGTATCCCAAACAGCCTATAACCAATAATCAAACCCCGACAAATATAGGGTTTTAGCTTCATAATACATGGATTTTGATCTCGATTTAGAACCACACATATAATTATGATCCAGATGGTCTTTTTTTCCAATTGATGTAGAACATAAAATCTTTGTTAAGGTTTGTTTGATGTATAATTCATTGAGGAACAGGAAAAGTAATTCGGGATCGAATTTGGGGGAGATTGAATTTAGTTAGGGTGTTGTGATTGAAGATCTTTTGTATGTGTTTTTTTATCGGCTATTATTTTTTTTGAACACCGAATGCAGGTTACAATAGAAATCCCGCCCACAGGGTTTATTGTATAAAGGGAGAAATGAATACAGGCCGTTAGATCAGGTTTGTTTTCCACGTGGTAGGTTTTAAGCAATTTTAAAAGTGAGATTGCTTTTCAAAATCCTGTTTTATATAGGTAGTAGATAAAAAATTCTCTTTTTAACATTTTTTAGTTGCAAAAATAAATAAATAAATAAATAAAAATAAAAAAAAAATAACAAATTTACTCCGTGTATATTTTGAGTGACAAATTACTATTTAACCTTTTTTACTCTTCGAAAACTATTAGGGGCCCTTTGTTTGCAATGATGTTATCCCTATTAATTTCTTGGGTAAATTGCAAATTTGGTCCCTAATGTTACACGAAACGCAAGGATTACACCAAGAGAAAATTTGTTGCAAAACAACCATTAATGTTTACGTTTTTTGCAAAACAGCCACTAAGAGTCACATTTTGCTAACGGCCATTAGTTATCTCGTTCAGGGGCCCCACCCGTGAGGGTATTATCGCCATTTCACTCGTTTCCCTCCATTGTCTAGCCACAATCTTTTTTCAATGACAAAATTTGCAATGTCTTAACTTATCTTTGTCGCCTAAAACACATGGCAACTGAAGCGATTTCCTTGGGACTATTCATTTCCGTATCTATCTCGCTTATTTAAATGAACCAAACCACACATACATATCCCAACCATGTTTCCCCAGAAACACACATAATCCCAACAAACCAAACCACTAATGATGGCAAAAAATGATAAAGGGAAGGCTATCTACATTAGATCTGATGAAGAGGAGTAAGCAAAAGTTTTAGACAACTATATTCTCTCTTTATATAGTTCTTGGGGGATTTGGCGATGAACCAATTGTTGAATATGGTTCATATAGGAAGATAGCTAAGGACTTGAGAGAAAAGATTCTAAATTGGCTGAGGGAACAAAAGTACTACTATAAAGAGTTTTTGGGTGTTACGGAGGAGAAGCAAGAGGCTGCGGATACCTGGTTATCAGAGGTTGATGATTTGGAAAGGAAGATTAAAAATCTTGAAGCTATGTTTAAACATCTAAAGGATAGGAAGGAAATGAAGGAAATAGATGATGGGGAAAGTAGTGGTTCTAGCTAACTGTTCTATGTTTGGTTGTAAATTGCTAAAGTGATGAATTCCAAATAGTCTTCAAATGCACAAAGTATTAGAAAGGGGTGTTTGACATAATTGTATACATAGCTCCCATTTAGCATTTGCAATTTGATTTTAGAAAGTCAAAATGCCATTGCTAAATGGGAGTTCTGAGTTTTGACTACATTGGATAAAGGGGGTGTTTGGCATGAGTGTATCCATGAGCATTTGTATGATTTCTAGCCAAATACACACCTTGCATACACTACAAGACAATTGACTTTAGAATGTCAAAGAAAGCAAACATGCACTACATGACAGTTGACTTTAGAAGGTCACACTCAGTAAACATAATAAAGAAGTTAACACAAGCCACAAGGTCAATTGCATCAGCCATCAAGCAAAAGTCAACAAGCCTGAAAAGCTTCTACTACATGAAAGGACTCATGTAAACTGCCAAGTGATGTAATGTGTAGTCTGTACAATTAGTTGTAAATATGATGTAGTGTAGTGTAGTTTAGAAGTAGTATGTTTGGGTCAGCTTAGCTTTTGACCCATTGTACTATAAATACTCTTTGTAACCATTCATTTCATTTAAATTCAATGTAACAGTTTCCTCCCAACTTCTCAATGCATAACATGATTAAACAAAGATAGACACATAACATTATTCAAAAGACATTAAAGACTGTAGGACCTTTGATCAAACTATATCACTAATCTTTAAAGCATGTTGGTGACTTGAGATAAATGAGTTTTAGAGAGAGAAACTAGAGTGATAAAGATGGAAGGATATCATTTATAAACACACATATAATACACTCAAGCACATACCTCAAATGACTCATTTGAGGTGTTTATATAGTTTCTTACATGTTGCCCTAAAAGGCTTGGCTCATGGGCTTTGTTTATGGATTGGACTTTACGTAGATTACATGAATGACTTAATACTTAATACTAACCTATTAGATTAGTCCGAACCATAAGCCCATTGACTATTCTATTAAATATATTCTACAACACATTACAAAGTTCCTAATTGAGAATGACCATCACTTCTTTATACATTTCTTTAATGCTAACAAAGACAAACATAGATCACTGCATAACAACAACTTGCAAGCTCATCAACTGACTTCTTCCTCTTCTTTGGTGGCATGTTAACTTGGGGTTTGTGAATAGGTGGTATTATTATTGTTTTAGACTCAACTACTAGCCAGAAGTCTCTGCCACTAAAACCATTGATCTTGAATGAGTATATATGTACCCATGTTTCTAGTTTGTAAGCATCATGAACCCACTCTTCAGGTATACAAAATCCTCTTCCATTCTCATTCATGTGGTATATTGTAGCCACAACATATTTACATGGTATTCTAGTCAACTCCCACTTCTTACAATAACACTCCCTTCTATCCATGTTAACAACACATTGATCCTCATAAGGCATAATTACTTGATATAAAGAACCTCCATTCCATCAACAACGCATTAATAGCTTCTTTTTTGATAACCTCAAACATGACTGTCGCAGTAGGAGTAAGTGGTCCAATAGTTTTTTCTATCACTTTCTAAACTACTACAATCCTCTTCATCAAGTACTCTCTGATATATTCAAAACAAGTAGTGATGGGTTGATCTCTAACATCAAATAACCGCCTATTGAACACCGCACATATGTTGTTTAAGAGTAGACCACATTGGGCTCTGCCTATTAAACAAATCACACACTATATAAGTATATGACCAACTATTACTATGCTTTTGTCTGATGCAAGTTAGTTAATTACCTAAAAAATGTGATATGCTCTATTGTTCAGCTGGAATCTTGATTAACCAATCATAAGCAGCAGAATTGTAATACTTGAGATGAGCCATCTCTTTGTTGAACTCAACAACAGTAGTGGTTGTAGCTGCATTCAAAATCATGTCCATGACGTAAACACCTCCTTTAAACCGTGACTTCATAGTCCCATGAATATGCTTAACACAGAACCTGTGTTCTGCACTTGGAAACACACTTGCAATGGCTTGTATCAGTCCCTGTGAACATTTAAGGTTAAGGATGGGGTTAAAACTGTACCTGTTCTCATTTTACATAAAACACATGACAAATTATATAATAAAATGTGTACCTTTTGCATATCAGAAAGGGTTGTTGGGTCCAAAAAACTGACCCAATTAACCTAACAAGGATTTGAAAATAAAATAGCCTAACTCACTAAAAAATAGTGAGTCACTCACTGAAACAGATTCAGTGAAATAGCTTGATGAGGCGAAAAGTGTACCGCTTTTAAGGGGTCATTTAAGCCCGAATTCGTGATTATTTCATCAATTATTGCCCTAAATCGTTCCTTTTGTCATTTTAGATACTTTTGAGGAGAAATCTGGAAAAGGAAGCATTTTGGACGTTTTTGGAGCATAAAAGTGAAGAAAACGGCAAAGTCTCAAATTCTTTGCTAGGAACAGTACCTAACGACGTCAAGCCTTAACACATGACGGCGTCAAGAGTGATAAAAGAGGTGGGAGTGGATATTACAACGTGACGGCCCAGAACATTTTCAATGTAATTGGCCTGACGGCGTCACCAAGGCCGTCAGGGTCAAAATGCATGTGACGGCCCAAAGTAGATTTGCACATGAAGGAATCAAGACTAGATCTAGGCAATACGAATTTCCATTTGGCGGCGAGTTGACGGCATCAGAAGTTAATACATGACGCCGTCAGGATGCTCTGTCTATATATATTTTTCCAGTTTTTCATTGTAAAGTGGGGAACAAGTGTGGAATATCAAAACATAAACCCTAGGTCTAATTTTCTGCTTATTGATGGGGTTTCAAACCCTTCTTTCTTCCATGTTTTAATAAAGATAAGTTCTCCAATAATCATTCAGTATGTCTATGTATTATTTGATTCTATCTTATGCTTGTCTTTATTTTAACATGTTAGGCTAGGTTTTTATTGTGGTTGCTTAGATGTAGTGAAACCTAGATGGTGATTATTGGTTGATTGTTTGTTTATAATTGTTACGGATGATTGTATTCGATGTTAGGCTTAAGAAAACTGACAGACTTCCATTGGTAACTTGCTTGAACGTCCTAAGAAACATGATCGGGGGTGTACTATGATTTTTGGTTGTATTTAATGCATAAGTGAATTCTAATGATCCCATGTTAGGAGCTTTTAGTCGGCTCGACATAGGAGTGAAGTAGGATCTTATAGAGTTATGGAATATTGTACACGGCCCTACGACTAGTATTAAGGAATATAACCCGTCATCCATGCAATAGTATCAAGCTAATCAACCAGTAAAAGATATCTAGGGAGTAATGAAATCTAAGTAAACACAACTTTTCTCATTATTGTTTCCACCGCATTAGTACATTAGTTTAATTTCATTTCTTTTATTTTATTTTGATTGCATCTTAGTTAATTGGGTTAGTTGACTAGCAACTAATTCCGCCCACTCCTTCAAAACCCGAGATTTTATTTGCTTTTATAAAATATAAAAAAATACAAAAAGAATCATCCCTCACCTCTAGACCTAGTTTAGTTGGCTTTCTAATCCTAGCGACACTATTCCTGAGTTGAACGATCAATCCCCCGGTACTTGTCACTATACTATACTACAACGATCAGGTACACTGCCTGGCGGGGATTGCAAGCTTCTCAAGATCCCTTGAGAGGTAAAACCTGCTGCGAGGGCACAATCCCGCGTATCAAGTTTTTGGTGCCGCAGCCCGGGGAATAGTTATTGTCTAGGTTAGAATTTCTTTTTGTTAGGTCTAGTTGCTAGATTCCTTTCTAGTAAGATTTTTATTTTTATTTTTAGGTTTTCTTTAGTCTATCTTATTTCTTCGTTTCTTTGTTTGTAACTTTTGCCATCCGACATCATGGAAGGTGGTAATATCTTTGACCCCATCAACCCACCACAACAAAACCACCCAAAAAACCCACCACTAGCAAACCAACCTCCTAGACCCCGAACTTTAGGAGAGTATTCCCATCCTAGCCACCAAGGCTATCGAAACACCACTGAGCTCACTCAAGGAGCCAATGTGTCCCCCTTGCGATCCGACACCATCCGGTTGGTGCAAAGCGGATGTGCATAACATGGACTTTGTTCTGGAGATCATAATCAACATCTCAAGGATTTCCTAAAAATCGTAGATTCCATAGACCTTGATGTTGCAACTAGAGAGTCGACCCGATTACGTCTATTCCAATTCTCTCTGCGTGACCAAGCTAGTCAATGGCTTGAATGTTTTCCCGCGGGATCTATCACCTTTTGGGATGATCTCACTTCTCGTTTCCTTGCTCAATTTTTCTCACCGGGGAGAACTACGAATCTTAGGAATGATATCTTGATGTTCCAACAACGTCAAGGTGAAACTTTCTATGAAGCATGGATTCGTTTCAAGGACTTACTCCAAAAACTCCCTCATCATGGCATAAATCTTTGGCTATTAGTTCAAATCTTTTATGACCATGTCGACTTTCACACCAAACACACCATTGATCGAGCCGCCAGAGGCAGGTTGCGTGATAAAGATGACGAGGAATCTTGGGAAATTATTGATGAGCTTGCCTTAGACAATCGTGAGTTATGGGAAGTTACGCATGTTATAAACTCGACTATCAACACAATCTCGACACCTGGGGAAACCACTCAAATCTCCGAAGAACTCCTTTGCAAACTTGAGAAAAAGGTTGATTATCTCATGGAAAAACAAAAGAGACCTTTAAGTCCCAGACGGGCAGCAGTCAATTCTGTCTCGAATCTGATTCCGACACCATTGTCTGAGTCACCTCTTAGAGATAATGTCGAAACCTTTCAAAAATATGCTCAACCTTATTCGCCTCCTCAAAACCTCAGCCCGAAATTCGAAGCTTGAATGAGAGAGTACATGGCATCCCATTCTGAGCGGCTGGCTAAATTCGAGGAAGCCGTTTATAAACAAAAGGAGAAGATGCAAGAGAAAATGAAGGGGATGATGAGCCTAGTGGAGGAATACTCAAACCTAAAAACCCCCCGAAATGATGTTATTAAGAAAGGAAAGTGATGCGTGGGGTTTGCACCAGGATTTACCTCTCAATGGATCTTGAAAAGCTTACAACCCCCACCAGGCAGTGTACCTGATCGATGTAGTATAGTATAATGACAAGTACCGGGGGATTGATCGTTCAGCTAGGAATAGTGTCGCTAGGATTAGAAAACCTAAATATTGAGTCTAGAGATGAAGGATGATTCTTTTTGTATTTTTATATTTTTAAGAAAGCAAGTAAATATCTCGGGTTTGAAGGATTTGGGCGGAATTAGTTGCTAGTCAACTAACCCAATACTAAGATGCAATCAAAATAAAATACTAAAAATGAAATTAAACTATATTAAACTAAGGTTGTGAGCAATAAGTGGAGAAATGTGTTTACTTAGATTTCACTACTCCCTAGATATCTTTTACACGTTAATTACTTGTTATAGTTGCGTGGATGACGGATTGTATTCCTTAATACCATTCATGGGGTGGCGTACTTAACTCCCCAATCCTATGAGTGCCTACTTCACTCCTATGTTGAGCCGGTTAAGAAGCTCCTAACATGGGATCATTAGTATTTACTCATGCATTAAATAGAACCAATAAAACCTAGTACACATCGGTTCATGTTTCCTAAGACGTTCAAGCATGTTACCAATTGGAGATCTGCCAGTTTTCTTAAGCCTAACATTGAAATCATTCATCCAATACAACCATAAACAAGTAATCAACACATAATTAACATCTACGTTTCATTAGATCAAAGCAAACACAAGATAGATCTAGCCTAACATGGTGGAATCAAGACAAGCACAAGATATAGACAACCAACACATAGACATATTGATTGAATTAAAAGAATACTTATCTCAATAGCACATGTAAGGGTTCAAGGGCTGAAAACCCTTGAAAAAGCTGTAAAATACGTATATGGTTCGGCCTTAGGGTTTCTCCAAACTTTTTTTTTTCTCTTAATGAATGAAAATTAGAAAACTATATATAGATTTTAGAGGCTGACGGCGTCAATAACAAAGGTGTGACGCCGTCATCTCGCCGCCAATTAATTCCTCGAACTGCCTTGATCTACATCTGACGCCATCATGTAGTCCTCTTTTGCAAGCCGTCACGCATTTAACTCTTGACTCTCTACTTGTGACGCCTTCATGTTTGTACTGGGTCGTCATGGACTTTACTCTTGATGCCGTCATGCAATTCCTCTTGATGCTGTCAAACACTGTTCCCAGCATGGAAAATTAAGTCTTTGGCGTTTTCTTCACTTTTATGCTCCAAAAATGTCCGAATTGCTTCCTTTTCCAGATTTCACTCCCAAAGTACCTAAAATCACAAAAGGAACGATTTAGGGTAATATTTGATCAAATAAATTCAATTCTGGGCTTAAATGACCCCCTAAAAGTGGTTCATTTTTCGCCTCATCATATACCCTTACACTTGAGATTTGCTTGTCCTCAAGCAAATGCGCTTTTATTCTAATCAAAATACAAGTTAGGGTCATTTAACACTAATATAAAAGTAATTACAACAAATAATCGTTCCACTAAAGACCAAAGACAAGCACGGAGGTCATATACTAGCACCTCACAAATAGTGTTTAGATACTCACATCTCTCGGGTGTAATAAAGTATAAATTACAATATGGAAACGGAAAATATCTCTCACTACCTGTCATAGCAAAATAGATTACCATAGGCTTGGGAAAGGATCAAACCTCCACCACATGGCGTAAGCACCTAGGATAAACTATCAAAGAGGTCTTTTAAAGGGTTGTAACGTTAGGTGTAGGGAAATGAAATACACGGTTTTGTTGGAACTGGTGGCGAGTTAACAATCTTGGTTAATTACATGTACAATATGGCGTTGCTAAGCCAAGACTTGACTCGACTTAAGCTAATAAATGAAAAATAACAAAAACATAAAATGAACATAGAATAAAAATGGATGGTAGTCCGTATGTTTTTTCTCTTTTTCTCTTTCTATTTTTTTTTCTTTCTTTTTCTTGATTTTTTCGATTTTTTTTTTTTTTTTTGTGCATATACTCTTACCCTACCATCCAAAATAATACATCATAGGGAATGAACGTTCCCCTTACACTTGAATCTTTACATACTTTACAATAAACTAATCAAATGACTCGAATTAAGATAATCAAAACACTTGGAGTACTTTTGAGATTAACGCACATATGGGGGTAATAATATTATGTTCTTCCCCATTACTCCATAAAATAAGTACTTTACCCATGAGTCCCATCGTCCCAAAACAATATGTACAAGGATATGACTCGACTTAGCAACCATGTAATCAATTAGATAGTTAACTTAGGGTTTAACAAATAAACAATAATGCACTAAAAATGAGCGCATACACGGAAGGCTAAGGCGATTTGGTTGTACATTTAAGTGGGGTGTAACAAATTCTTCCTTTAAGTAAGATGCTTAAAGTTAGAAATGAAAAGATAGGCTCGGAGGGGTGTACTAGGGGTTTCGTGTACTAAAAATGAGTACAACGCTAAGGGTGTGGGAAAAATTAGTTGACTTAACTAGCCAAGTAATATGACTTAAATGGTCAAGTAATTATAATACGGGTTTAACACAAGGGTGATCCTAATGCCTCTTATCATGTAGTAAATCCTACTACACGAATGTAGTCTCACTAGCGGTCTCGGGATGCATCACTAACGTAAGTTCTAGAATCTAAATGCTACCGGTACACTCATAAGCACTAATACTAAATGCTTTTCCTATCAAATCTAAAGGCGAACCTCATATATTTGGGTGGAAATTTTTTCTGAATAGTACGGTTATGTGCTAGTCATACAATCTCCTATCCATGAGACGCTTGCTATGGCTAAAGTTTCACTCCTAAATGTTGCAAAAAAAATTAAATTTGGCACTAAAATTGCACTAACAAGTATTTCTCATAGTTTTATTACACATCTACTATTAAACAAACAAACTCAAGCGAAAGCGTATCTGTAAGGTATCATCATTTTACCCTCCCCTTACACTTAGGATGAACATTGTCCCCAATGTTCAAGTAAAGAATGTAAAAGTGAAATAAGTAAAACAAATGAAATCAAATACTCCCCTGATTCGCTCGGTATGGATAATAAGGTGGCCAGGTTAAATCTTCCTCCAAGAAAATGAACAATCAAAGCTTCCCTTCCAGAATAATAATCATCTTCTTGTCATACATAACCTGTAAATCCTGAGAAAACAGACAAGGCAACCTCGCATAAAATCGGCGGCAATCTACATAAGTTACTAAATCCTAGAAAACAAAGTAAGATATAATGCTTGTGGAATGAAGTTTGCAGATTTCTTGGAGATTATAAAACTTAATAATTCAACAAAAACTTTAAGACTCCGTTAGAAAACCAAAACCGGTAAAATTTCCAGATTTTTACCCGTGACGCCGTCAAGAGCAAGCTCATGACGCCGTCAGAAGTGACCTACAGAAATTCTTATGTTAAGTTTCCGGAAAATTTCTGGAAAAACTTGGTTCTACTTCCTGGAAAATCCTGCAAAACTTCATTATGACTCGATACAAGCATTTGACTCTAACAATTAAGAGTATACATGTTCACTTAACATTGTGGAGAATCATGATCGGTTTGTTTCTTAAAAACATATTTGGGGTTTCCCCTTACACTTATCTTTTGCAAAAATACCTTTTGGTGAAGTTAAGACTAGGCCAAAACAACAAAGTAAAGTATTTCCACTATTTAGTTTAGAAACATGATCTACCAACAACAAAAATAAAGCATGCACACGGAAGCAATCAAACAAACAAAATAAAAATCACACAAAAGCATGGGTTGCCTCCCAAGAAGCGCTTTTCTTTATTTACGAGTCTTGTAGCTAGACTCAAGGTCATGGGTTACCGTGTATCGCTTATGCTCACATAACCAAGCGTGAGCTATCTAATAGTCACCTCATCTTTCTTATAATCACCCCCTAACTCTAAACATCCGCGATAGTATCTTTTATTCTTTTCATGAGTATATTTAAGCCCTTTTCTCTTATCATTCTCACTTAGCATTTCTATAGGCGGATACCTACTACACTTCTCCATGGAAAAATCCTTGAACCTAGGGTGTGTGCGGGGCATTTGGTAGACAAAATCTTCTTCCCCATCCGAGAATGTAATTAACCCTTCTATAAGTTTTTCATCAAGGTTGGTCAACCTTTTGAAGGGTTTTCCAAACACAACTTGGGTTAACTTATCATCAATAAATTCTCCTAGACTCTCCATAACCATGAACTCAACAAGATAAACCAAGCTTCCTACAAACACATGCAATGGTATTGCCCTAGCAATAATGTTTTCTCCTTTGTATTCTAACTCATCTACCATGATTTTATTATATTCATTACGCGAGATTATGTTCATTGGGAGAGATGAGTTAAGATAGGCGTTAAAGCTCCTAAATCCAATCTTACAAGGAAATTGCATGTTGAATGAACTATCACTCTCAATCCTTGTTCTAGGGTCCACATACCTAAGAGGGTTCACTTCCTCTTCCATCCTATTCTCATTAATCACATCACCATCATCAAGATCCACGTCAGAGTCTGAATAGTAAAAAGGACTAGCCCTATGGTCATCATCATGATCAGACTCCTCTAACTCAGAATTATTGTCAAAGTGGTGGTTGGGCGAGAGGTTGGGTGGGTTCTGATTCTCCACTAAAGGGACTGGGGCGGGCATTTGGAAAATCCTACGACGAAAAACACGAATAACAGGAATCAAACGATCAATGTTATTGTTATCCATCGAGATAGTTTAGGAACAAAGGAAACAAAGAAATAAGATAGACTAAATAAAACCTAAAAATAAAAATAAAATCTTACTAGAAGGGAATCTAGCAAGTAGACCTAATAAAAAGAGATTCTAACCTAGACAATAACTATTCCCCGGCATCGGCGCCAAAAACTTGATGCGTGGGGTTTGCACCAGGCTTTACCTCTCAAGGGATCTTGAGAAGCTTACAACCCCCAACAGGCAGTGTACCTGATCGATGTAGTATAGTATAATGACAAGTACCGGGGGATTGATCGTTCAACTAGGAATAGTGTCGCTAGGATTAGAAAACCTAAAGATTAATTCTAGAGATGAGGGATGATTCTTTTTGTATTTTTATATTTTTAAGAAAGCAAGTAAATATCTCGGGTTTGAAGGATTTGGGCGGAATTAGTTGCTAGTCAACTAACCCAATACTAAGATGCAATCAAAATAAAATACTAAAAATGAAATTAAACTATATTAAACTAAGGTTGTAAGCAATAAGTGGAGAAATGTGTTTACTTAGATTTCACTACTCCCTAGAAATCTTTTACACGTTAATTACTTGTTATAGTTGCGTGGATGACGGATTGTATTCCTTAATACCATTCATGGGGTGGCGTACTTAACTCCCCAATCCTATGAGTGCCTACTTCACTCCTATGTCGAGCCGGCTAAGAAGCTCCTAACATGGGATCATTAGAATTTACTCATGCATTAAATACAACCAATAAAACCTAGTACACATCGGTTCATGTTTCCTAAGACGTTCAAGCATGTTACCAATTGGAGATCTGCCAGTTTTCTTAAGCCTAACATTGAAATCATTCATCCAATACAACCATAAACAAGTAATCAACACATAATTAACATCTAGGTTTCATTAGATCTAAGCAAACACAAGATAGATCTAGCCTAACATGGTGGAATCAAGACAAGCACAAGATATAGACAACCAACACATAGACATATTGATTGAATTAAAAGAATACTTATCTCAATAGCACATGTAAGGGTTCAAGGGCTGAAAACCCTTGAAAAAGCTGTAAAATACGTATATGGTTCAGCCTTAGGGTTTCTCCAAACTTTTTTTTCTCTTAATGAATGAAAATTAGAAAACTATATATAGATTTTAGAGGCTGACGGCGTCATCTCGCCGCCAAATAATTCCTCGCCGCCAAATAATTCCTCGGACTGCCTTGATCTACATCTGACGCTGTCATGTAGTCCTCTTTTGCAGGCCGTCACGCATTTAACTCTTGACTCTCTACTTGTGACACCTTCATGTTTGTACTGGGTCGTCATGGACTTTACTCTTGACGCCATCATGCAATTCCTCTTGACGCCGTCAAACACTGTTCCCAGCATGGAAAATTAAGTCTTTGGTGTTTTCTTCACTTTTATGCTCCAAAAACGTCTGAATTGCTTCCTTTTCTAGATTTCACTACCAAAGTACCTAAAATCACAAAAGGGACGATTTAGGGTAATATTTGATCAAATAAATTCAATTCCGGGCTTAAATGACCCCCTAAAAGTGGTTCATTTTTCGCCTCATCAGAAAGCGTTACCCCCACTACCCAATTTGTTAACTCTATCACAATTGTCCACGAGGGTAATGAGGAAAAGGAAACCCCTAGTGTACAAACCATTAAGGAACCGCCAAAATCCCAATCACTAGGTTACTACCTAAAACATGATATAAATGAGAATACCATAACAAATTGGATAAAGGGTGACGGGCGTAACCAATCCTCCAAACAAGTTTCAAAAAAGGAGAAAGAGAGGAAAGATGAGTATGATACATTACCTGGGGGGCCGGTATTCGAGAAGCTACTTATACAAAAAGTGGCTACTAAGCAGATGGCTTGTGGAAACTTTGAGATACCGGCCAGCATTAGGAAGTTACAATATCTTGATGCTTTCGCCGATCAAGGATAGGAAGTAAATCTAATGCCTCTAACTATTTACACCCAGCTAACTACAGAAATGCCGGCTACCACCCGTGTTAGGCTATCCTTCGCTGGTCACTCTTATGTATAACCTTTGGGAATTGCAGAGGATGTACTGGTCAATGTTGCAGGGTTCATGTATCACGTCGATTTCATGATCATCGATGATAAAGGAGGTGGGTGCATGCCAATAATCCTTGGAGCACCATTCCTCACCACAGCAAGAGCTGTCGTTAGGTATGAAAAGAGGGAAATTGAACTTAAGTCAGGAAAAAGAAAGATTAGCCTTCCTATGACCCCATGATGTGTGCAAGAAAGCCTGATGAAAAGAAAGCTCAAAAACAACATTGACACATCGCCTTATCATGTTCAAGAAAAAATCCTTGCATGGGAGTCAAGAATCAAAAGATACAAAGAAACTAAGCCTGAGAGAGGCAAAAGCAGCAATAAAATTCATGTCAAGTTTGAATGTAGTCAACCGACGGAGAATCATGTACCATTTGCAGAAGGAGACTTGGTACTCTTAAGGCATTCCGAGATAAAAGTACCTCCCAACGAGCCAAGTCCCTAGTGGTATGGACCGTTCACAATTAAAAGCCTACGCCAAGATGGGATAACTACCTCGTGTAGTAAAGGATGAGGGGAGGTGACTACAAGTATCGTACGATTGAAACACTACCACCCAGATTGCGAGGATCACAATTATATGGGATACGTCATCTCAAGAGATGAGGTCACGTAATAGCTCACGACCTTGAGTCTAGCTACAAGACTCGTAAATATAGAAAAGCGCTTCTTGGGAGGCAACCCATGTTTTGTGTGTTTTTATTTGTTTGATTTTTATTTGTTTCCGTATGCATGTTTTATTTTTATTTTTGGTAAATTTTGTTTCAAAGTAAATTGTGAAAATGCTTTATGTTGTTTTTAACTTTGTCGTAATTACATATAAAGGTATTTCGCAAAAGCTAAGTGTAAGGGGAGACCAAAATTTGTTTATAAGAACGAAAATGAGCATGATTCGCTACAATATTTAATGAACATGTATATTAGTATTTGTTAGAGTCAAATGCTTGTATCGAGTCATAATAATGTTTTGCAGGATTTTCCAGGAAATAAGGCATAAATTTTTTCAGAAATTTTCCAGAAACTTAACATAAGATTTTTCCAGAAACATTCTGACGGCGTCAGGAGTTATAACCTGACGGCGTCAGGTACTAAAATTCTGAAAAATTTTGCGAGTTTTGTTTATACCGGAGTCTTAAAGTTTTTGTTGATTCTTTAGTTTTATAAACTCCAGGAAATCTGCAAACATTCATTCCACAAGCATTATATCTTAAATTGTTTTCTAGGATTTGTTAGTATATATAGATTGCCGCCGATTTTATGCGAGGTTTGCCTTGATTATTTTCTCAGGTTTAACAGGTTATATATGACAAGAAGATGATTTATATTTCTGGAAGGGAAGCTTTGAACGTTCATTTTCTTGGAGGAAGATCTAACCTTGTTGACACACTATCCACACCGAACGAATCAGGGGAGTATTTGTTTTCATTCTTTTACCTATTTTACTTTTACATTCTTTAATTGAACATTGGGGACAATGTTCATCCTAAGTGTAAGGGGAGGGTAAATGATGATACCTTATATGATACAATTATGCTTGAGTTTGTTTGTTTGATAGTAGGTGTGTAATAAAACTAAGAGAAATACTTGTTAGTGCAATTTTAGCGCCAAATTTAAAATTTTTTACAACATTTAGGAGTGAAACTTTAGCCTTAACAAGCGTTTTATGGATAGGAGTTGTATGACTAGCACAAAACCGTACCATTCAGAAAAATTTTCCACCCAAATATGTGAGGTTCGCCTTTATATTTGATAGGAAAAGCATTCATTATTAGTGCTTATGAGTGTACCAGCAGTAGTTAGATTCCATAACTTGCGTTAGTGATACATCCTGAGACCGCTAGTGAGACTACATTCGTGTAGTAGGATTTACTACACGATAAGAGGCATTAGTATCACCCTTGTGTTAAACCCATATTATAATTACTTGACCATTTAAGTCATATTACTTGACTAACAAAGTCAATTAATTTTTCCCACACCTTTGCGTTGTACTCATTTTTAGTACACGAAACCTCTAGTACACCCCTCCGAGCCTATCTTTTCATTTCTAACTTTAAGCATCTTACTTAAAGATAGAATTTGTTTACAATCCACCCCAAATGTACACCCAAATCGCCTTAGCCTTCTGTGTATGCACTCATCTTTAGTGCATTATTTTTACATGTTTAAACCCTTAGTTAATTATTTAATTGATTACATGGTTGCTAAGTCGAGTCATATCTTGTACATATTGTTTTGGGATGATTGGGACTCATGGGTAAAGTACTAGTGTTATGGAGTAATGGGGAAGAACATCATATATTTACCCCATATGTGCGTTAATCTTAAAAAGTACTCCAACTATTTTGATTATCTTGATTCGAGTCATTAGAGTAGTTTATTGTAAAGTATGTAAAAATTCAAGTGTAAGGGGAATGTAAATTCCCTAGATGTATTATTTTGGATGGTAGGGTAGGAATGTATGCACCAAAAAAAAAAAAAAAAAAAAAAAAAGTCGAAAAAAGAAAGAAAAAGGAAAGAAAAAAATAGAAAAAGAAAAGAGAAAAACATACGGACTACCATCCCGTTTCATTCTATGTTTGTTTTAAGTTTTTGTTATTTTTGATTTATTAGCTTAAGTCAAGTCGAGTCTTGGCTTAGCAACGTCATATTATACATGTAATTAACCAAGATGATTAACTCGCCACCGGTAAATATTGCCTTTATCCAACAAAACCGTGTTTTCCATATCCCTACACCTAACGTTATAACCCTTTAAAAAAAATCAAAAAAAGAAAGAAAAAGAAAAGAAAAAAATAGAAAAAGAAAAGAGAAAAACATACGGACTACCATCCCGTTTCATTCTATATTTGTTTTAAGTTTTTGTTATTTTTGATTTATTAGCTTAAGTCGAGTCGAGTCTTGGCTTAGCAACGCCATATTATACATGTAATTAACCAAGATGATTAACTCGCCACCGGTAAATATTGCCTTTATCCAACAAAACCGTGTTTTCCATATCCCTACACCTAACGTTATAACCCTTTAAAAGACCTCTTTGATAGTTTATCCTAGGTGCTTACGCCAAGTGGTGGAGGTTTGATCATTTCCCAAGCCTATGGTAATCTATTTCCTATGACAGGTAGTGAGAGATGTTTTCTATTTCCTTATTGTGATATATACTTTATTACACCCGAGAGATGTGAGTATCTAAACACTATTTGTGAGGTGCTAGTGTATGACCTCCGTGCTTGTTTTTGGTTTTTAGTGGAACGATTATTTGTTGTAGTTACTTTTATATTAGTGTTAAATGACCCCTAACTTGTATTTTGATTAGAATAAAAGCGCATTTGCTTGAGGACAAGCAAATCTCAAGTGTAAGGGTATTTGATGAGGCGAAAAGTGTACCGCTTTTAAGGGGTTATTTAAGCCCGAATTCATGATTATTTGATCAATTATTGCCCTAAATTGTTCCTTTTGTCATTTTAGGTACTTTTGAGGAGAAATCTGGAAAAGGAAGCATTTTGGACGTTTTTGGAGCATAAAAGTGAAGAAAACGGCAAAGTCTCAAATTCCTTGCTGGGAACAGTACCTGACGACGTCAAGCCTTAACACATGACGGCGTCAAGAGTGATAAAAGAGGTGGAAGTGGATATTACAACATGACGGCCCAGAACATTTTCAATGTAATTGGCCTGACGGCGTCACCAAGGCCGTCAGGGTCAAAATGCATGTGACGGCCCAGAGTAGATTTTCACATGAAGGCGTCAAGACTGGATCTAGGCAATACGAATTTCCATTTGGCGGTGAGTTGACGGAGTTAGAAGTTAATACATGCGCCGTCAGGATGCTCTGTCTATATATATTTTTCCAATTTTTCATTGTAAAGTGGGGAACAAGTGTGGAATATCAAAACATAAACCCTAGGTCGAATTTTCTGCTTATTGAAGGGGTTTCAAACCCTTCTTTCTTGCATGTTTTAATAAAGATAAGTTCTCCAATAATCATTCAGTATGTCTATGTATTGTTTGATTCTATCGTATGCTTGTCTTTCTTTTAACATGTTAGGCTAGGTTTTTATTGTGGTTGCTTAGATGTAGTGAAACCTAGATGTTGATTATTGGTTGATTGTTTGTTTATAATTGTTACGGATGATTGTATTCGATGTTAGGCTTAAGAAAAGTGGCAGACTTCCATTGGTAACTTGCCTGAACATCTTAAGAAACATGATCGGAGGTCTACTACGATTTTTGGTTGTATTTAATGCATAAGTGAATTCTAATGATCCCATGTTAGGAGCTTTTAGTCGGCTCGACATAGGAGTGAAGTAGGATCTTATAGAGTTAGGGAATATTGGACACAGCCCTACGACTAGTATTAAGGAATATAACCCGTCATCCATGCAATTGTAACAAGCTAATCAACTGGTAAAAGATATCTAGGGAGTAATGAAATCTAAGTAAATACAATTTTTCTCATTATTGTTTCCACCACATTAGTACATTAGTTTAATTTCATTTCTTTTATTTTATTTTGATTGCATCTTAGTTAATTGGGTTAGTTGACTAGCAACTAATTCCGCCCACTCCTTCAAAACCCGAGATTTTATTTGCTTTTATAAAATATAAAAAATACAAAAAGAATCATCCCTCACCTCTAGACCTAGTTTAGTAGGCTTTCTAATCCTAGCGACACTATTCCTGAGTTGAACGATCAATCCCCCGGTACTTGTCACTATACTATACTACAACGATCAGGTACACTGCCTGGCGGGCATTGCAAGCTTCTCAAGATCCCTTGAGAGGTAAAACCTATTGCGAGGGCGCAATCCCGCGTATCATAGCTCTTACTTACTGATACGATGTCAGTGAGTAAAGTATATGAGCTACAAACAAGACCAGTGTCACTGAGATTTGAAAAATGTCTTAGTGACCTTGAAGAAGCTATCTCTACAAACTGACTGGAAAATATGGGTGGGGACTTCAGAAAGGGGAAATCAAACAAAGTACAAGGAATTACCATAAAGGTTGGAATATTTGTCATGACTGAACCAAAAGAATGGTTGGTGCTTTTCCAAAAGAGGAAGATGAAGAGGGGCCACTTGATGCATGACATCTACCCAACCACCATCACATGTTACTTGTATTTTACCTATATATATATGTTTGTTTTAATAGAGATAGTTATCCATCCTAAACAAATAGTAATGCTTAGTATTAGTTGATAGGATGATCCTCTCATTGAATCTCAAGCTTAGCTTGGATCAATAAGAGTTATTTTTCATTCAATGGGGATAATATACTGAAATTATCCCCTTGAAGAAGCTGAAGATGTTATCATGTAGTCATATGTGTATTGAGTAATCTTGTAACATTTGTTCATTATTATTAATGAAATTGTTCTTTATTATTATCAGGATTTGCTCAATTCCATGGACCAACAAAAGTAAAATTGTAGTTGGTTTCTATACCAAAATCCTCTCTAAGTAATTTCAAAAACCAACACCAAGATGCCTTATTTTGGGCATCAACTTGTGCTACTAGATAAATCCCATTGTTTGCATCAACCCCAGCTGCTATTAGTAATTGACCTGGAAAAGGACCTGACATGAAGCATCCATCTAATCCTAAGAATTCTCTGCCACAAGCTTTGAAACCTTGTTTCAGAGCTCCCAAACACATATACACCATTCTAAAAGTTCTTGTTGAAGATTCTGGATTTGGTTCTAGCTGTACATCAATCCTAACAGTTGTGACTGGATTTTGATTAACGAACTCTTGGGCATATTCTCTAAGCATTGAACAATGATCCGTAAAAACAGGTATACTTAAATCATGTTGGTGTCTGGATTCACAATCAAATTAGACATATTTATAGGAACATCTTCAAGTATATGCTCATCATCATCATCAAACACTTCATGATTCTTTGGATGATAATCCAAATCCTCTAACCACTATCGGCACTCTCTTCTTCTGTTTCATTATCCACCTCTACTACTTTAAATTTCCCATAGGATCACCTACAATTATAAACCCATAACATTAACAACAAATGTACATTCTTTAAAAACCAAGAACAAAATTTAAGTAAACAGGAAAATGCACTATGTTCTTACCGTATTGTGCAGAGGCAAGGACGATCGATGTAATATAACCGGAGCTATAAGTCAACGAGTAAATTGGAATTAGATTCTGAGTAACTTGGTTGCCTGCCAACTTGGGGTTTGTGAATTGGTGGTCGGGATAGTGTGGTAGCGAGTTAGGGCGGCGGAGCCAATGAGGATCGTCTCTGAAGATAAAGGGGGATATTAGTCGTTTCATATGTATTTGACATTGATTAACGAGATAACTAACTGCCGTTAGTAAAAAGTAACTCTTAGTGGCTGTTTTGCAAAAAACGTAAACATAGTGGCTGTTTTGCAACAAATTTTCTCTCGGTGTAATCCTTGCGTTTTCGTGTAACATTAGGGACCAAAATTGCAAGTTACCCTAATTTCTTTCTAAGACGTAACTAATTTCACTTCGAATCACTATCTCAAACGTAACTAATCTATGCCGTAAACATTATTTAAACAATACTTATCCCGTCTCAATTTAAATATTCATGTTTCTAAATTTGAGTTGTGCCAAAAATCCAAAATATACATTCATTTTCACATGTTAGCTCAATAGAGAATAATTTAGTGAGTACATATAATGTTTGATTAGTTAAAAGATGTAGCAGCCTCATTTTCTTTAAATTTTGTATGTTTTTTGTTTAGTAACAATAATTTTGAGCCACAAAGAGAGTAATTAAAATGTTCATGTTTCCAATTTTAGATGTCCTAAACATATGTCCATTTTCACATACTAGACGAGTACCCGTGCAAAGCAATGGAATTTTCTAGCGGCAAACAACTATAGATACGATAAAACATGAAATAATCAAAATGCATAGCAACAAGTTATCTGGCGGCAAACAACTATAAGTGTTTCGTGTAACGTTATACATAAAATGTGTAGTTACATCCCATAGAGTCACAATACCCTCGTAATCGCTACTCGCTATGTGGCTTTTTGTATACATGTTCCGGCTCAAACAACTAAGTTTGGAGCGTGTTGGCATCTCCACTATAGGACAGTGCACATCTGCATTTTCATTCACCACCTGGAAGACACATATGTGAGTACATATGAAGTGAAGCTTATCTCAGTTTTATCAATATACAAAAATTTCAAAGCGAGGAAAGAAGTTTAATGTGACAAATGCAAGTCCATTGAAAAGCGGCTTCTACTTTTAATACATTGATGTACTCATACAAGATACCAAAAATGTTCCTAACAAGTGCCAAACTTTTCTAGCATTTATTGCCTAAAAAAATTTCCTTTAGATTCACTAAGGTATTTGTTCATTCTAGAAGTTTGCACTCCTTATATCTAAGATACAAGTAGCTTATATTTGAAAGTTGTTTTACCTGTCTATATAATAAAATAACAAGAATGGCGACGGCCGCCACGTTGCGGGCGGGCCTATTTTTTTCAGTTTTTTTTTTTTTTTTTTTTTTTTTTTGCCGGGTAGATTTTGTAGAAATAAAGTAGAATAAAATTTTGTTTGATCTATTTGTTGTATTTTAAATGGTAATGGCATGTCGTTTTATTGTTTCACGTAGTTTTGTTTAACATTACTTGAAGAAACTTAATAAAAGGTTTTCTATAATGCATCCATTCTAATTAGCCGAGTCTATAAAACGTACCTCGGATGAGGAAAACCTTTGATATGCTTCTGTCCAAACATTCTCTAAGAATACTCATCAGTCGGAACAGATGGTGAAAGATATTTGCATTGGTTTTGAGTTTTTAGCAGTAGCCTTCATTGTGTAAACACCGCAAAGGCAAGTCCAACAATAAGTACAATTGCAGCTACTCCAGTTCCTGCTACACCTGAACATAATGTAATTCAATTTTAAACTCAAAAGCTTATACATAGGGCAATTCACAATAGAGTGATTAATAAAACATTAATAATAACTTTAACCACTTCTTTCATGCTCATCACGTGACTACCAGCATTAACCAATACCAGATCAAATACAACATAACTTATTATAACATAAATACAACTTTAATGTACCTATTAAAAAATGAATTAGTCATATAAGTATCCTTAAAGTACATCTTGAGTGGCTTATACCAAGTCTAATTTGGTGCATACAAAAGGTTGACTAATTTGGTGCATACAAAAGGTTGACTGACTTACTGTAATTAACAGTTGATAATATTAATATAGTAGCATAAATGTTGCTAAAAATTCTCAAATTTTAGTTTGTTTGTGACGATAAATCGATAAGGCATGAAATGACCAATAAAATTTTACAATCGTACCTCTTTCATACGCCGTATTCAGCCAATACATTACTCGTCCCTATACACCACAACTTACGAAACTTGGCCGTGGAAAAAATTCTGTGAAGTACACAAAACACACACATATCAGTGGACCATCGCAAACATCCTTTCCTCTGTATTGTAGTTAAACCAGTATCTTGAAAACCGTTTCAGCCCATTCGTAGGTAGATCAGTCGGGACAGCTACCACCATCACCACCACTAATAATAATAAGTACTTCATAAGAAGTGATTACCTATCTACGAATCGTGTTGGCCCTTTTGTGATCGAAATCTGGGGTGTCAAAGATGAAAAAGACCAGACAAGTTAAGCAACATGGTATCTAACTATATAAAGGTTTCTGTGTAAACCACTATTAGGTCCATAGATAAAACTGAACTACTTTTCCCATTATTGATCGTCTGACCTAAACCTTCTCTTTAAAGTCAAGAAAAGTAAAACCGAATGGATGAAGTAACCATCCCAGCCTATTTGTTTGAAACTTTGTTGCACCTATTTTGAACCTACAACCTCAACAAAACCCAATAAATATCTATCTGCACAATTACCTTCAACATATAACACATCAAACACCAAGCAATTAAATGGACCACAAATTAATTAATATCTCAAATTGACAATAAGCATGATTGTGAGACACTAAAGTAGATCTTTCTATCATTATGGGCTGTTCTATTTTAACTCTGACTAAGCATCTAAACAGTCTTTCAAGTGAATCCCCATAACTAGGAGAAACCCAAAACTCCGAATAAAAAATGATATCAAATGTAGCTACATAATGAGTTTGATTGTTTAGATTAATAAACTCTAAAACAATACAAATTTAGGGACAATTTTAAGTTGTTTCTGAACTAAAAAATGACTTTTATACCCAACAAACCTAGATACGATATGGCTAACTTGAAAAGATCCCCATGCCTATGTTCAACAACAACCCGCAACCGACTACACATAAGACACAAAAACTCAGCATGAAAACCTTGTGACTAATTAAGATAACCATGTCAAAAGCAAAACATAACCATTAGTAACAAACCTATATTGTGTAAAGGAAGAAAGTACAGACTGAAAATCCTTGAGTCCCTGATGATAACCTTCTCTTTGCACAGGAGTGCAATCCCTCTCTTCCTGCTTTTGTGGTTTTGTTGCCCCGATATCTGCGCTTTTGCAAGTAACACTTGACCTCGTTAAACTGAATCAACAGAGAGCATATTAGTAATCACACATATTTTATAACTTTGAAAATAATGGCCTTCCAATAATTCATATACCACATCCATATATAAGAGACAGTCAACATGTCCCGATAAATAATTGATACATTCCATTCCATAAAGAATAAGTGCACTGACATGAGCATGGACATTCCTCTTTCTTGCTACAGATACTCCTGGTTGAGTGTTTTATGAATCGGACCCACTGCATGCATCATTTCTTTGAACTGCCTGAGGTGTTATAGGAGCTGGTTTATCAGCGGCCCTAGTTTGAGAACCTGCTGCTGCACCCGACCTGAATGGACCGTGAGCACTATTGTCGACAAACATATTGCTGCTGTTACGCTTGTCCATTAATGAAGGTCATGATGATCTTACATGAGGCCATGATGACTTGCAGAATGCATTATTATAAAGTTAGGCAAAGTGAGCATCTAGTGGTAATACATATAATAGTTACATACATAAAGTGATTTGTAATCCTAAATCACATAAACAGATTGCTACATAATAATAATTATATTAGCTATTGATTTTCAACAATAACTAATAAGAGATAATATACTCATACATGCAACAAGAACAATATTTTAACCGGATCAAATACCTTTTCTAAAGATCTGGACCAATTCATTGGTGTAAGGAATGATGTCACCAACATAGGCAATCAATACGGAGATTGTGTTGTGAACTTGAACCTGAAAAAACAATGAATAATAGTTCGAATAAGTGATCAGACAACAAAATAAAGATATATAATTATATAAGGAGCTCGTGACATATTTATACAAGGATACAACTTTTTTTAATGACCAATGGATTGTGTTCTATGGGTAACCTTGGAGTTTGACATTTGTCCGACTATATCCGGTTCGAATCCACACCTACAAAGCTCGGACCAAATAAAGCTCTTCCTATAGAAAATTGATGTGGCCTCACAAGGAATTACCGCACAAAGAGAACTTAGGGTTTATTGAACACAAGCAGTGATCATTCCCAATACAGAATTTCCACATACACAGTAAACTTAATGTGCATACAAATTCCATTACAAAAATCACAATCAAAGAACACTTAATTAATAGAATTCAAATGACATCGTAAAACGAACCTGATTGAAGAACGTATTTATTTTCCTGTGTAACAAAAAAATATGATTTCTCACCCCACATCTGAATTCAAAGTCAGAAAAAAGATAAAAAATAAATAAATAAATTAAAATAAAAAATAATAATAACTTACCTTATAGATTGTGGAGCCGGTGGAGATGCAAAATTTGTTTTTAAAAAAATTGATTCCGTGTAATACCAATTTGTGAGCCTGCAAGATCAAAATAAAAATAAAAGTTTAATTCAAGAGCTATAGGAAAAAGATTAATAGCGAATGCATAATCCGATTTGAATGGATGTTTCGAATTTTTTTTAACTGATTCTTGCTCCGAAAGTTTTGGTTTACTCTGTATATCATTAACCTTTGTTTGACTTCCTAGTATAACGCCTAGTTACACTTACAACTCATTTATAGCTTTTCAAATTAATTAGTTTCCCAATTTCCATAGTTTGACAAGGGTATTATGGGCATTGACCCAAAATTCAGTTTTCCACTTTTCTCTTGACAATTTTCTCAATATAATTAGTTAAGATTAAGATTAGCCTATCAAAATGAGATTTGTTAGGTATAGATGATATTTTATTTCACTTTTCTTAAACTGTTTACATGCTGGAAACATATATACATATATCATTAAAAAGTTTATTGTATGTATATTATAGTGTGTCAATTAAAAATTAAAATGTGTTAATCATGTCTCATTGTTTAATTGAACCAAAATTAGGCATTAATCATTCACCAGTCAACGCCAAAAACAAACAAATCAACTAAAAAAGCGCCTGACGTTGACATGAATGACAATCACGTCAGCACCACCACCGGAATCCAGTCACCACTGCTCAACGATTTCGTTGACGGCGCCGTTGACTACAAAAGCCGTCCAGTCCTCCGTTCAAAATCCGGTTGCTGGCGATCAGCATATTTCATTATCAGTAACTTTAATCAAACCACTCAACAAAATAATAAAATTAGAAGTATATTATTTTATACAATTTTTGATGTGTTTTATTATATATAAAAAATGCACGTAGGTGTTGAAGTAGCAGAAAGGTTTGCATATTATGGAGTCAGTTCCAACTTGATTATATACTTGACTGGGCCGTTGGGCCAGTCAACTGCTACAGCTGCTGAGAATGTGAATGTGTGGTCCGGAACTGCCTCGCTTCTTCCGTTAGTTGGCGCGTTTATTGCCGATGCATTTCTTGGTCGTTACGTAACCATTGTATTCTCTGATTTATATTATGGTTTGTTATATCTTTTCCTTTTTTTTTTGAACGGCAATTTGTACAACCTATACCACCTATCTCACATGTCTCCAACGAGACTTGAACCCACCACCTCTAGGTTGATGCCACTCACATACCGTTGTGCCAAGATGTGAATAAATATATCGTTTATTGCAGGATTTATCAATAGATTTAGCAAATTGGAACAAATAATTAGTTACTACCTCCATCTCAAATTATTTGTCCACTTTTCCCTTCAGGGTTTGTACCAAGTTAATTGTCCACTGCTAAAGATAGTTAGGAAAGTTTGATTTGAGTTACCGTTTTACCCTTAAATGGGCGGCCTATAAGTTAGTTCAGATAAATTAGTGGCTTGAAAGAAAAAAAAGTTAAGAGTTAGGTGACCTCCGGATACATAATACCTTTGTTAGTTGTTGATATTGTTATTGACTGTACATCTGTTGATATTTCAAGCCATAAAACTAAGATGCACAGGTATTGGTGTGTGAATTCGGATGTAGTTATACTAACCATGTGAAAATACTCATCCTTCTAAGATTGTGCGAAATGTAACCATTTCAGCAGTTACTTTATACTTGGTGCACCGAATAATCGAAGTTTAAAAAGTATAGTTATCTTTACAATATCCATCCGTGATTTACTTAAACTTGTATAGAAATTTTAGACCAACAGTTACTACATCACTTTTCATGCTGCTAGCATTCTGGTATCCTCTTCTTCTATGTTGGTGTTTCTCAATCAGTATTTTCCGGAAGATTGGATAGAAAGAAACACGATTTTTTTTTTTTTTTTTTGGCTGGAAATGGGAATCCCTAATCACCACCTTGTGCCCAAACATATGCTTAATCTTAAATTGTTATTCTTAAAAGTGATCTCAACTTGTGTGGATTACTTTGCAATCTTTATAGTTTTAATAGTAAAACCATAAAGTTTAATAAGTAATTATATGAATTTTATATGGGCCTTAGTATGACGGACTTGATTTTTTAGACAATTAGCCCTAAAAGAAAGTTTGCAATTTTGACATGACAAACTTTGTAATTTCCGTTGAAATTTTTTTCCTTTAAAGCAATCAGCACATCACCTTGCAAAAAATAAATAAAATAAAATAAATTAACAAAAAAACAAAAAAACAAAAAACAAAAAAAAAAACCAAAAAAAAAACAAAAACAAAAAAAACAAAAAACAAAAAAAAAAAAAAAAACAAAAAACAAAAACAAAAAAAAAAAAAAAAAAAAAAAAACAAAAAACAAAAAACAAAAAAAACAAAGTGAAAATTCTAGTTAGACGCTTTAAAATGCTATTTTGAGCTCTTATCAATTCAATTTTACTTATTGTAACAATGATTAACAGGCACTTGCATTGTTGGCTTTTTCAACTTTGATTCCTACCGACTGTGAGAATGCCATTGGTTCATCATCATGTTCTCCTCAGCTCCAAGTTATCCTGTTTTTCATTTCACTGTATCTTGTGGCATTTGCACAAGGCGGTCACAAACCCTGTGTTCAGGCTTTTGGGGCTGACCAATTTGACCATGACAATCCAGAAGAACGCAAAGCCAAAAGCTCATTCTTCAACTGGTGGTATTTTGGGCTTGTTGCTGGGCCTACAGTAGGGATCTTTGTTCTTACCTACATACAAGACAATCTTAGTTGGGGTCTCGGCTTTGGGATACCTTGCATCATCATGGGTTTTGCCTTAATCATATTTTTGTTTGGAACCCTGACTTACCGGTTTGGAGAGAAAACCGAGGAGAAAAGTGCTTTTGTCAGAATCGGCCACGTGTTTGTTAAAGCTGCTAGGAATTGGCATACAACACCTTCCATGATATCTGCAGAAGAGGAAACTTATGGGTTGTTGCCTTATCAAGGTTCACAACAATTCAAGTAAGACTGAATAAAATTTAATATTTTGAAACCCACATGGCTTCTTGGACCCGACTAGATGTGGCAAATGGATGGGTCGAACAGGTTGGGTAAAGTGACAAAATGAGTAGCTTTTTTAGTTCAGAGTCAAACGGGTTGGGTCAATCTGGGTCGATACAAAACAGTTTTTGCCCAATGTCATAACAAAACATAAAATATTGCAGTATCAATTTTACAAATTACTCTATGAGTTACAACGTTGGAAAAGGTTGTATGGATTGAAAACACACTCTTGCGACTTTCACTTGAGTCATGTTTCTTTTTTATCAGACTCTTTATTTTTATACAACCCATTTGATCCATTAGAGATAAAATATAACCCAAATCGACCCATTTATAAATAAATGAGTCGATAACGTCACCTCTAAAATGCCTATCCACATACACCTCCATGTGGAGAGATAGCTATTTTTCATCTGATAAAATACCTGATACCCTAATAAAGAGATATTTGTGTGCTTGCATGGATCGAAACGTGTACAATTTACCTTGAAAAAGAGGACTTATATTGTGTGGATCACATTTTAAATGTCTTTTTGATATTGGGCCAATTGCAGATTTCTCGACAAAGCTTTGCTTTCCCATGATGGATCAAATGAAGATGGAACTTTGTCTATCATTGATGACGTGGAGGAAACGAAGGGTATTCTTAGACTAGCTCCAATATGGATTAGTTGTTTAGGGTATGGAATAGTATTTGCTCAAACTTCCACGTTTTTTACCAAACAAGGAGCTACCATGGACAGATCAATAGGATCAAGTTTCCTGATTCCAGCAGCCACACTACAATCTTTTATTGGGATATCTATTATTATCCTCATTCCCATCTATGATACGGTCTTGGTTCCTCTTGTCAGAGCAGTTACCAAGAGACCATCCGGAATAACAATGCTTCAAAGAATTGGAACCGGCATCGTCATATCTATTGTTTCGATGCTCGTTGCAGCAGTCATTGAGACGAAAAGACTCAGGATTGCTCGTGAGTATGGATTATTAGACGATCCAAATGCAATGGTCCCAATGAAGATATGGTGGTTATTACCTCAATATCTGTTGGTTGGAGGGGGTGATGTTTTTGCAATTGTCGGTATGCAAGAGTTCTTCTATGACCAAATGCCGAGTGATCTCAAGAGTATCGGATTGGCGCTTTACCTCAGTGTCTTGGGAATTGGTAGCTTTTTGAGCAGTTTTCTCATCTCAATGGTTGAGAAAACAACAGGTGGAAATGGTCTAGATGGTTGGATATCAGATAACATGAATCGAGGTCATATCGATTATTTTTACTATCTTCTAGCTGGAATTAGTGCCACAGCATTTTTGATTTACATATATGCAGCAAAATCTTATGTATATTCTCGAGAGAGAGCCATATGATGTTGCTATTGCAGTTGCGTAGCATTGCCTGCTGCTGTTGTGAAATTGTGAATTGAAATTCAAAGCTGCCTATAGATGTAATTGTTGTAAAAGTTACATCGCTTGTACAGGATTGTACTATTCTTTCTCTGATAAAAATGGCTTTAAATTGAAGTCCTGCGCTTTGAGGTTTCTAGTACAATGAGAACTCTTTGAATACATGATGAGGTTTCTAGTCCTGCGCTTTGTGGTTTGTAGTTTTAATGTAGATATATATTTTAATTTAATTAAAAAAATGTAGTGTTTTATGCAGAAAACGAAAAACAAGAAACTTTGCAGCTCGCAAGAAGTTAAAGGTCCAAACCTAGGTACACATTTGGTACAGTTTCTCTCTCAAAACATTCTAAAGCCCTAGTCCTAAACACCAGCTGCCACCACCATTTCCAATCCCGGCCGTCGGCTTGGCCGACAGTCCGGAGATCATCCCTCCCTTCTTTGTACTATACATAATTCTCCCACCTTGTTCCGATGACTGTGTCATTGTTGTTGTTTCCGTATACACCGTGTCGGTTCAGATGCATTATCTTTGTGGTCGTTCTACTGTTCCATTTGCTGGTTTAGATCCGTGGATTTTGTGGTCATTTGGTTGGTTCAGAGTGGTTGTTTCCGTTGTTATCATGTCGTTTATGCGGGCATTGTTACAAGCCCATGATGTTTCAGGTGTTTGAGATTCAGGTTGTGGTGTCTGTGAATTTATGTTTGTGGTGGTCATGATTTATGTGGTGTCCGTGGTTAGGTTGTAGAGGTAGTGATCTGTATAGTGTTTGGTTCAGGTTGTAGGGGTTGTGATTCTGTGTTCATGGTTCAGGTTGTGGTGTCATGGGTCAAGATGTGAAGGTCGTGGTTCAGCTTGTGGTGTTGTGGTTCAAATTGTGGAGGTCGTGGTTCAGGTTGTAGAGATCATGGTTCAAGTTGTGGTGTCGTGGTTCAGGATGTGGAGTTCATGGAGGTCATCTTTCAGGTTGAAGTGTCGTGGTCCAGGTTGGAGTTCACGAAGGTCGCGTTTCCAGTTGTGGTGTCATGGTCCAGGTCGTGGCGGTCATGGCAGTCAAATATGTAATGCTTGCGGAATATGTGGTTCAAGTTGTGCAAAGGTCCTATTAGCAATAAACGATTAGGGTCACTAAAGGACATAGTAATTTTTAGCTTTTCGGTTTATCGATTTGGGGTATTTCTTCATTAATATCTCTCTATATTTCGCTTTGCCACCAATCGGCTAGATTGTGTTGTCATATTTATTTGGTTTGAGATTCCGACGGGTTTCGTCTCACTTGTTAGGTCATGGTCGGGTTTCCACCCATTTCCATACTTTCTGCGCGGGTGACGACTACCGGGGGAACCACAGGAACCACTAGTACCACGAGCTCGTCAGGCCAATTTAGCGACTTTATCACATCCGAGTATCGTGTCAAACAGGAGGCGGCCCAAGAGACGTATCGTGCGGCTAAAGAAAAAGATCAAATGATACAAAAGTTGGAAGAGATAGAAATTTCTGTTGATTGACACTACCGGCAAGGATCCAAACGTTGCGTTTTGGATTGACATGGAAAAAGACAAAATCATCAAAAAATATAATTTGCAACCTCGACAGTAGATGTAATTGTATTTCGTAATTTCCATGTTGTAGTTTCCTTTATGTCATGTTTTTATTATTTTTGTTCGTTGTAATTTTTTTTTTAATTCTTATTGTAACGTTTAAATTTTAATGTTATGTTATTTATTAAATAAAGTACTACTTTCGTCCCAAAATATAAGTCCATTTCTGAATTTTCAAAGTCTTTTCATTTCAACTTTGACTTTAATTATTTGAAAGTAATTGTTTTATGGGTCCACATTTTAAGGGTTTTTTTTATTTTTATTTTATTTTTTTTTTTTATTTTTTTTTAGACCACATCATTATTTTATCTAAAAGAACATATAAAACAAATTATGGGCACATAAGTTGGTAATTAATTTGTTATCATATACTAACTAGTTACTTAGAAAACAAAAGTATTACAGTAAAATTTGTTTTGTTACTAATTGGCCTAACAAATAAACGAAATATATAATAAATTTTGGGCTTGTATTTATTTATTTATTTATTTACATGAATATTAAGGTTAATATGTTTTCCTTATCGTCGTGTAAATCAAATCATCATTCTCAGTTCTCTCACTCTAAACCGCATAATGGCATTTCCGGTTCTATCTTTGAACTTCTCTTGTTCTTTTGGTTTGAAAATTTCTTGTTACTTATTTCTAACGATATTGCATCTTTTTTTTATCATATAGGTAAATGTTCATCTCTATTAAAAAAAGTTAAGGTAATAAGTCATTATCTCTTCCAAAACTTATCTCAGATGCATGAGTTTTGTTGATGTTATAATATACTTTCTGTAAAGTTTTAAACTTCTCATTTTTTTCAATTGCTCGTTTATTTTTGTGCTTTTATTGTTTAGGATTAAATAAAATAAAATAAAAATTAAAAAAAATGTAATCCAATGGGATAATCATGTTTGGCCAATATAATTAGATAAGTAACAAATGTATAATAATTAATGTGGAGTTTGTTGTTAATGACAACCCTTAGAGGACGTTTGGTACGCTTGAATCAAAAAGAATGGAAATGCAGTGGATAATGGAATGGCACGGAAAGAGAATGAATATGTTATAAGAGAATTGATTCTACTGTTTGGTAAAACTAAAGAATAGGCTGTCAGAATCGATTAAAGAATCCATACCTTTGTTTCGTACAAAAGAGAATGAAAAATTATTTTCAGTTTTTTACTTACACCATTTCTATGATGAAACAAAAATGGTCGTAGTTGCAAAAGTATATCATCATTAATCATCTCTATGATCATTATATCATAGATAAAACAAAATTATTGTGACCAATAATTTCTATAATGAAGCAAAAATTGAAAAAATCTATATATATATATATATATATATATATATATATATATATATATATATATATATATATATATATATATATATATATATATATATATATATTACTACATACACGTTATACTCAAGGAAAAAAAAGAAGGGAATTGCATAAAATCAAATCATACCATTGAAAATCAGGTTTCATAAAAGAATCAAACTAAGAACATTTAACTATAAGATAGTATTAAGCATATTACTGAGAAAAAAAATGTCTGTGACCAAATAAAGGTTAATGAGCACCTAATCCAATGGACCATCCCCAAGCATTTGAAACATATACGAATGAGGAAAAAAAAATATTTACCTGATGATGAATTCACGAACGTAGAGATGATTAGTTGGGAGAGAAAATGTCTGTTGTATGGTTTTTTATTTGATTTGCTAGACGAATACCTGTGCATAGCAACGGAATTTTATAGCAGTAGATAGTTATAGTGATATTTTGGTTAAACAAAACACTTGACCAAAACATCATTATAACTATATACCACTATAAAATTTCATTGATGTATACGAGTCTCGTCTAGTGCTACTAAAAAGACAATATACTTTTTTGATAATGTGATAAAATAAGGTATAAGCAATACAATTTATGACTATTTTTTAGCTACTAAAATCATTTGACATGGGAAAAAATCTAGTTAAAGACAGTTTTGAAAGTTGGTTAAAAGAATGGCTTAGATATGCTTTTTACTAACCATTTTTGTTTATACAAGCCCATTAACAAATTAACCCATATCACTATATCAGAATATCGATTTTCACTCTCTTGAGAAGGAAGGACACTACAAAAGACCATCTCGGTTTATGTCTCATTATCTCAGTATGCTAATTTTTATGCTCTGGTTCGAAAGTTCTTTCATATTTGTACTCTTTGAGACTACAATACATCATATGTTTTTCTTATCTTAAAACTTATAATATATGATGATATTGTCTCAGAAAAGGAAAACCCAAAATATGCATGTGTCCGCAATAAAAAAGAAAACCTAAATGGTGAACATAATTTTTATTAACAGTTCAAGTGGAATATTTGCATGTTTCATAAAGTAATCAACTTTAAATACACGTATAATTCAGTTCAGGAACTTGTATAAATGAAACCAGCTTCTCTTCTTCCATGTTATTTCATTTATACAAGTTCCTCAATTCTCTCTTGTTATAATCTCGTCTCACTTAAGTATAGTATAATACTTTGCTGTAAAACAAACATGAATATAAGTTACCATAACTATAAAATGATGCATAAACAACCCATACTATAAACATTTATAGTCAGTTAGTCACAACATGGTGAACAAATTAATATTATAAATATTCATGTAAAGTGACGAAAACATAGTCGAACGGATCGATTAAATAGTATGTGATTGTGATTGCCAATTATCTTGATAACAATGGTTCAATGTCCGGGCTCGTTTCTAAACATTCCTTAGACTTAGATCATTTAATAACACTTACAAATGAATTCATTGTGTTCCAACCCGAAACAAAGAAAAGCAGTTCTAACCTCAAGATCATCATCATCAACATTTCTTTGATTTATCTTATCAATCTCTTTCTTTATATCTGGATTGTTTTTTCAAATGATTGTTATAGCACATTATGATTTGTTATATAGGCAATGAATACTACATATAAAATCATTCCTATATTTAGTTTCATAACTTTCAATTTGTAATGAATGTCAAGTTAATGTCCATTTGTAGTGTTGCCCTTTATACAAATGCCAAGTTGTGGTGTTGCCCTTTATACGAATTAAGTTGCCGTGTGTATACAAAAATCTATTCAACTTGCCATACATAGTTTAAGGCCATACATAGTTTAAGATTAGTGTAGTTGACAAAGTTTAAAATTGTTTCCTTTATTAGTTAAGATATAGGTAGGCAATGCAAATTGATCACGTATAGGTAGGCAATGCATCTCCATTAATATGTTTCTTGAAATAAGGTGTTAAGTTACGAATGCATGGCTGTCTATTACCCATATGTTATTTTGCAATTTGACTTTCCCAAGCACATGGTTGTATCCAAAGGAAATATTAATATGTTGCCTTATTAAGATTTTGCATGGCTGTATCCAAACTCCAAACGCATGTCACTACATTTCAATATTTGATTTTCAACATTTCACAAGTTGTGTCAATTCAGATTACAAATAGCAAATAAATGTGCATTTCGAAATAAAAAGAATTCAATTTGTAACCTGAAGATTATCATCTACATTCCTTTGAAATACACTAATGAACATGAAAAAAACGCTAATGAAATACGATAACATTATAGCCCTTTTCCTGTAGTGAAATACGCTGGAAACCTGCTAATGAACATGTAATGAACATGTTGGGGGTGGTTTATATAGGCAATAGGCAATGTTAATTTTTAGAGTTTAGAGTTTGAATTTTCCCACCACTTTGAAAGTGTTTGAAATATAAAAGATGTACTCATGGTAGTATAGATAGACATTATCATGGTTGTATATATGATGAAACGCATGGCTGTAGTCATGGTGTCACACCCCCAAAATCGGGTCCAGCGGAAGCATACATGTAGCTGGGGTGTAACTCAATTGGTATTACAACACAAGTTCAAAAATGGTTTTCACTTCAATCATTTAGAATAAAATAGTTAAATCAAAAATATTGAATTTACATCGTTAAAAGTAGTGCAGAAGTAGGCCCTTAAAATAGTTTTAAAACGGTCCCCAAATAAATAATCAGAGTCTTCTATGACCATGCCGTACCCTGCCAAAACCTCCTGTAGCGTGCCATTGGTTAAATCCTGAAAATACATGCTAAAGTGTCAACACGAGGTTGGTGAGTTCATAGAGTTTGTTTAACAAAATAAAGTTTATAGAAAAATGATCACACAGCAAAGGCATCGTAAATCCACTCAGTTACAAGTCCCGCCATAAGAGACTTGAAACCTGTGTGTTCACAACCCACTGCTAAATAGTTGCATGTTTAGTAGTCAAGTACACGTGGTCAATATAGTTTACAATAAAGGCACATAGTACAACATAAGTCAAGGCCGCTCCGAACAAGGGAGACTTGAAGTCACTCCGCCACTTAGGCAAAGAATTATTAGTCACTCCACCGACTTGGTGAAGAATTATTAGTCACTCCACCATGGCGAGAATTATTAAGGATGCTCTGAACATGAGAGACTTTATAGTGTTGCTCCGAACAAAGGAGACTTTAAGTCTTAGAACGTACAGTACAATAAGTCCAAAAGTTCAAGTCAAAAGGTTCAATAGTTCAAACAAGTTAATTTGAGTACGTTTTGCTTATGAGCATAAATAGTGAAGCAAGAGTCATTTAAGTTCAATTAAGAGTAAACAGTTTAAGCATGTATCTCCCCCAAAGAGTTTAAAACAAGTACTAAAGAATAAAAGTGGGGCTATGACTCACCTGGTGCGATAGCTACGATGATAAAGTGGATACACAGAAATGAGGTTCGATCTCTAACCGCAACCTAATATGAATGATAGTGATCTACTTAGATCATGAAATGATGAAGAGAATATGCATGCACATGATACCTATACCACTCGTAACTTGGAAATAATAGTTATAGTCAAAGTAAAGTATTTTCCATACTTAAGAAAAATAAGTCCAACTAGAATAATAAAAACTTGTCGTAATATATCGTATATAAAAACGTTAGTGTTATATTCCTCGTTTTCGAAAACCTTAAGATATCGTCTAGTAGTCGCATAAATAAACCTTGGGTCGTACGTATTTCGTTGGCTAAAAATAAACCCCTTGAATAAGAAATCTAGAAAATATGTCATTTAGTACGTAGTTATATTATTTTCTAGTAGTGACTAAATATATATATATATATATATATATATATATAGTTTTGACGATTTTAAAATGTGTATAACTTGGTTGTTTTAAGCTCATTTTACTCGTTCTTTATATCCACGGATTCGTTTTAGTATATACTAATATATTTTCGATAGCTCGGTTCCTCTAGGTTACGTTTAACGCCTCTATTTGCCCGTCGAAAACTGTCAAACAGCATGCAGTTTTTCAGAAAATAGTTTTCGTCGTTAAATTCGGAAAATCATATCTCCTTCGTTATTAACTCGTTTTAATCCGTTCTTTCGCCCACGGCTTCGTTTTTGAAAGTATTTTCTAAATCTTTGTTCAAAAATATCCCCTGAGTTACTGAGTTTCCCACGTTTTCACAATAAGGACAGTAGGTATTTATATAGTTTCAAAAATCATTTTCCTAGTTTCAAACTTGTTTCAACTTCAACCAAACCACTTTCAATCACCACAAATCTAGTCTAATCTTACCATACACCTTCTCAGGGTGTCATGGGTTCCTAAACATCATAAATCAAGTGGATCTAACAAGGATATAACAATAATCTATTTCTAGGGATCAAAAGTTATATATATATATATATATATATATATATATATATATATATATAATATATATATATATATATATATATATATATAAATGAGTGGTATAACTAACATATGCATGTAGATCTTGAATGGAAATCATATGATCATAAAAATAACATGAAGAAATTATGAACAAGAGTTTGACAACTTACCTAGAAAGATTATAGAGCTTGGATGAGTAAAACCTAAGAAACCTTGAGTTTTTATTACAAAACCCAAACAAGAACAACTAAAGGGACTAGATTAACACTTGATCTTGGAAAAGTTATGGTTTTTCCTCCTTGTTGTTGTGTTTGCCGTGAACCAAAGAGAGAAAGAAGAGAGAAAAGTGAAGAAATAACTAGTTGATATCTTGTGGAATGAAGGTAAGTATATAATGTATGATATATATACATATATATAATAGGTTAGACCAAATTTGGGACAACATTAATGAGTTTGTAAACTTGTCAAATGGTGTAAGGGATTTGGTAGGGGGGGGGGGACGGAAATTAAAAGGGGGTAGGAAGAAAAATGAGATTTTGTGTATTATTAGGTAAGTTAAGTTAGATATTATTAGTTTTAGAGGATACCGGGTACCGAGTTAACTAGAAATAAATTGTAACGAGATAAAATAAGATATAATGAAGTTGTAAAAATTGTAAAATAATATTCCTGATGAGAATCGGAAGTTAAAATAATTATCTTATTGAAATAACGCAAACCGACGGAGTAATAAGCTCCGACCGTAAAATGTATCAATTGGTTTCAAAACACCGGGTAAATTAATAATAAAATTCTTAAATTATTATTATGAGTATCAAAATGTGTTAGGACCATAGTTGGGATTGTCGGATAATTATTCAAAATAATAGCTCATAAGATAACGTTTATTAGGTTGATAATCGTACGTGTACAGAAATGACGCAACTCACGTATAAATGACAAATTTTCTCCGGAGGTGAATAGTGTTTTATGAATAGTAAAATTTTAAAACGCTTCTCAGAATATCAAACTGACTCCGAAAAAGATGAATAGTAAAATGATGAATAGTGATCGATGAATAGTAATCGATGAATAGTAAATGTTGAAAGTTCGGGAAAAGACCAGAATTTACGAGTTGTGACAGTCTCTACCCCTTAAGGGAACTTCGTCCCGAAGTTCAGTTAACGTTGGTCTCCGAAGTGTTATAAAGGTGAAGATTCATGAGATGAAATGACCAGTTGATGTGCTTCCAGGCGGCGGTTCATGAGGTGAGGAAAATTATAAGCGTTCTGACAACGAGGGTATACACATACATAAATGTAACATTTGGAAATTGAGTTAAGGATTCAATCCAGACAGAATTTTATTATAACTATTCTCAGTGTTGCAAAATTCATTTCTGAGTCGGATATAGGTAGTCAGCCTATGTCCCACTATCCCGGGTTGAATATAGGTGACTAGTCTATATTCCACCGAGGTTCCATGAATTTTGAAATACTCAGCTCAGTTATACTAAGACTATGTCCTTCACAAATACCAAGACGTACAGAAAGACTAAGGCAGGTGACCAAACTCGAGGTCAAATGATGAAACTATACAAGGAAAAACATAATAGGGTGACATATATGATACGTGAACATGCTTATATGAAAGACAATGATAGAAATCAATTAGAATAAATGAACATAATATACCAGATAATGAGACACAAATCTCATCACCTAAGTCAGCAACAAACCACAAGTGAGGCATCATCTTGGCAGGCAGGCACGTGACGGTCATAGGGTTAAGTTTTTTTCGTAAAAGTAGCTATAGTCTAGGTTTTAAAAACACTCAGTTCGCTATAGCCAAAGCTCTGATACCAATCTGTCACACCCCCAAAATCGGGTCCAGCGGAAGCATACATGTAGCTGGGGTGTAACTCAATTGGTATTACAACACAAGTTTAAAAATGGTTTTCACTTCAATCATTTAGAATAAAATAGTTAAATCAAAAATATTGAATTTACATCGTTAAAAGTAGTGCAGAAGTAGGCCCTTAAAATAGTTTTAAAACGGTCCCCAAATAAATAATCAGAGTCTTCTATGACCATGCCGTACCCTGCCAAAACCTCCTGTAGCGTGCCATTGGTTAAATCTTGAAAATACATGCTAAAGTGTCAACACGAGGTTGGTGAGTTCATAGAGTTTGTTTAACAAAATAAAGTTTATAGAAAAATGATCACACAGCAAAGGCATCGTAAATCCACTCAGTTACAAGTCCCGCCATAAGAGACTTGAAACCTGTGTGTTCACAACCCACTGCTAAATAGTTGCATGTTTAGTAGTCAAGTACACGTGGTCAATATAGTTTACAATAAAGGCACATAGTACAACATAAGTCAAGGCCGCTCCGAACAAGGGAGACTTGAAGTCACTCCGCCACCTAGGCAAAGAATTATTAGTCACTCCACCGACTTGGTGAAGAATTATTAGTCACTCCACCATGGCGAGAATTATTAAGGATGCTCTGAACAGGAGAGACTTTATAGTGTTGCTCCGAACAAAGGAGACTTTAAGTCTTAGAACGTACAGTACAATAAGTCCAAAAGTTCAAGTCAAAAGGTTCAATAGTTCAAACAAGTTAATTTGAGTACGTTTTGCTTATGAGCATAAATAGTGAAGCAAGAGTCATTTAAGTTCAATTAAGAGTAAACAGTTTAAGCATGTATCTCCCCCAAAGAGTTTAAAACAAGTACTAAAGAGTAAAAGTGGGGCTATGACTCACCTGGTGCGATAGCTACGATGATAAAGTGGATACACAGAAATGAGGTTCGATCTCTAACCGCAACCTAATATGAATGATAATGATCTACTTAGATCATGAAATGATGAAGAGAATATGCATACACATGATACCTATACCACTCGTAACTTGGAAATAATAGTTATAGTCAAAGTAAAGTATTTTCCATACTTAAGAAAAATAAGTCCAACTAGAATAATAAAAACTTGTCGTAATATATCGTATATAAAAACGTTAGTGTTATATTCCTCGTTTTCGAAAACCTTAAGATATCGTCTAGTAGTCGCATAAATAAACCTTGGGTCGTACGTATTTCGTTGGTTAAAAATAAACCCCTTGAATAAGAAATCTAGAAAATATGTCATTTAGTACGTAGTTATATTATTTTCTAGTAGTGACTAAATATATATATATATATAGTTTTGACGATTTTAAAACGTGTATAACTTGGTCGTTTTAAGCTCATTTTACTCGTTCTTTATATCCACGGATTCGTTTTAGTATATACTAATATATTTTCGATAGCTCGGTTCCTCTAGGTTACGTTTAACGCCTCTATTTGCCCGTCGAAAACTGTCAAACAGCATGCAGTTTTTCAGAAAATAGTTTTCGTCGTTAAATTCGGAAAATCATATCTCCTTCGTTATTAACTCGTTTTAATCCGTTCTTTCGCCCACGGCTTCGTTTTTGAAAGTATTTTCTAAATCTTTGTTCAAAAATATCCCCTGAGTTACTGAGTTTCCCACGTTTTCACAATAAGGACAGTAGGTATTTATATAGTTTCAAAAATCATTTTCCTAGTTTCAAACTTGTTTCAACTTCAACCAAACCACTTTCAATCACCACAAATCTAGTCTAATCTTACCATACACCTTCTCAGGGTGTCATGGGTTTCTAAACATCATAAATAAAGTGGATCTAACAAGGATCTAACAATAACCTATTTCTAGGGATCAAAAGTTATATATATATATATATATATATATATATATATATATATATATATATATATATATA
Organism: Artemisia argyi; assembly: GCA_030686995.1. NCBI lineage: Eukaryota > Viridiplantae > Streptophyta > Magnoliopsida > Asterales > Asteraceae > Artemisia > Artemisia argyi. The sequence continues at coordinate 149,412,450 of CM060691.1, read as the reverse complement.
TATATATATAAATGAGTGGTATAACTAACATATGCATGTAGATCTTGAATGGAAATCATATGACCATAAAAATAACATGAAGAAATTATGAACAAGAGTTTGACAACTTACCTAAAAAGATTATAGAGCTTGGATGAGTAAAACCTAAGAAACCTTGAGTTTTTATTACAAAACCCAAACAAGAACAACTAAAGGGACTAGATTAACACTTGATCTTGGAAAAGTTATGGTTTTTCCTCCTTGTTGTTGTGTTTGCCGTGAACCAAAGAGAGAAAGAAGAGAGAAAAGTGAAGAAATAACTAGTTGATATCTTGTGGAATGAAGGTAAGTATATAATGTATGATATATATACATATATATAATAGGTTAGACCAAATTTGAGACAACATTAATGAGTTTGTGAACTTGTCAAATGGTGTAAGGGATTTGGTGGGGGGGGGGGGGGGGGGGACGGAAATTCAAAGGGGGTAGGAAGAAAAATGATATTTTGTGTATTATTAGGTAAGTTAAGTTAGATATTATTAGTTTTAGAGGATACCGGGTACCGAGTTAACTAGAAATAAATTGTAACGAGATAAAATAAGATATAATGAAGTTGTAAAAATTGTAAAATAATATTCCTGATGAGAATCGGAAGTTAAAATAATTATCTTATTGAAATAACGCAAACCGACGGAGTAATAAGCTCCGTCCGTAAAATGTATTAATTGGTTTCAAAACACCGGGTAAATTAATAATAAAATTCTTAAATTATTATTATGAGTATCAAAATGTGTTAGGACCATAGTTGGGATTGTCGGATAATTATTCAAAATAATAGCTCATAAGATAACGTTTATTAGGTTGATAATCGTACGTGTACAGAAATGACGCAACTCACGTATAAATGACAAATTTTCTCCGGAGGTGAATAGTGTTTTATGAATAGTAAAATTTTAAAACGCTTCTCAGAATATCAAACTGACTCCGAAAAAGATGAATAGTAAAATGATGAATAGTGATCGATGAATAGTAACCGATGAATAGTAAATGTTGAAAGTTCGGGAAAAGACCAGAATTTACGAGTTGTGACACATGGTTGTTCATAGCATAAACTTGTTTCCTTTATTAGCCATACTTACCGAAATCACAAGTTTACAACCAAGTTTAGAACCTGCGTTTTTCACAATAAGTCATACTTACCGAAATTAACTTTTCAACATTTCAACTTTTCACAAATCTGACTTTTTCACTTTTCACCTTTGACCATTTTCACATTATAGGTAGTATAGATAATGTATAATGTGTCGAAATATATCCCCTCCTTAATTTGTACGGGCCTTTTTTCATTCTTTGGAGAATGGATAGAGAGAAAGAGCCTTCCTACAATTCCCTGATTCCATTCTTTATGTCAACAAACATGGGAATGAACCCCCTTTCCCTTTCTCATCTTTCCATTCCAGTGTACCAAACATCCCCTTAGGGTTGTCGTTTGCATTTCCCGAATTAATAAGTGCCTCCAAAGTAATCAAGTGCTTCTCTTCTTTTAAATCTCTTTGAGGCACGTACTATTACCAAGGTTGCAAAAATCGGTAGGCAGTAGCTGGGCGGCCGGGGTACCGCCTAGCCATTAATTGGTTAGACGGGGATTTATTGGATTGAAATTTATATATATATAATTATAAAAGATGAAACTATATGCTCGATTTGGCAAATCTTGCCGATTTTTTTTTCTTTTATGATTTGGCTGATTTCTATCTGTAACCGAGTTGGCCGATTTATCCGATTTTTGTCTGATTTAGCCGATTTTGATCCGATTAATTCATATGTTTACCGATTTTTGACCAAACCAATTAATAAGGCCGATTAGTGAAAATCGGGGCAATTAATCCCTGCCTAGTGATTAATCGCCGATTAATCGGCCACCTAGGTCGATTTTTGCAACATTAACTATTACCATTATATGAGTTATTTATTTTGTGTCAAAATATTTCTACAATTTGTAACTAAAGTTGTCCATCTCAATGACATACCTGATTGGAGTTGTGCATTTGACATAGTTGTACATGTTTTAAGATGCATGGTTTCTTTTAAGTGTTTGGCTTATTGGATTTTAATAACAAATGATTAATAGCTTGATTAGATTGTACAATGTGGTAAAATTGTTGTATATTTGAGTAATGGGTGATTTAAATTAATTGGGTGATTTAGTATGCTTCCATGTAAAAAACGGGGTACATTTTAAAAATATAATAGAGAAACAAAGGCACAAATACAACAACAACAAACTCAATCTCGCCAGGGCAGGGTATGGGGGAGGTAGAATGTAGACAAATCCTACCCCTACCCCTACCCCTACCCCTACCCCAGGATAATTCCGTGAGTTGGGAGATTGCTTCCAACGAGACCTCCGGCAAGCATAGGTGTGCGGGTGAGAGAGAAAAGAAGAGAGAGCACAAAGGTACAAATAAGACCTCAAAAAAACATCAATGATGAAACAAGAAAAAAATACTTGTGATTATGATTTGCATTTTCATTTTATAAGACACAATTTGTAATGCAAAATAACTATCTAATAAAAAATAATAAATATATAAAAACTAATATACATAAGATTCACTATTTTTAATAATATGTTAATACAAATATCGCCTAAAAACGTTATTTATATTTTACTATCTTTGCTAAGTTTTGTTAATGACAAAGTATGAACTTTAGCTAAGAGTAAATCATCACTTTAAGTGTTTAATTCCTGTTTAACTAAGGTTTACATTTCCTTTTAAACAAAACATTGTTTTTATTTTTTAAATTAGAAAGTGTCTTGTCACATCACATTTATTTCTTTAAATAGAAATATCACATCACATTTATGGTAAGTTTGTCATTATACATTTATGGAAAGAAAGTGTGTTTGACTAATCATATGTTTGCTTGTGCAAGTTTGTGTTTGACTAGTATTTATGTGATGTGACCTTGTTTGGTTTGGAAGATTTATTGCAAAACCAACTGCAGCCCTGACGGAACCCTGGGGGTACACGGGCGGAACCCATCTGAGGGTTCCGCCGTATCCGCCAGACCTGCAGAATGTTTTGCTATAAATACCAAACCATTTGTTAGTTTTGGGCCATCACTTAGAGTCATATTTTACACATATTCTCTCATTATACTCAGTAGCTACTAACTTGTGTGATTCTGTTATGTAGCAAAGGAGCTCATATATTCATCTAAGAAGTTACAAGTTTCAACTCTAAGTTGCAAGACTTGTTAGCTTTGTTATGTATAGACTTTGGTAGTTTATACTTCATGTGTATCTTGTATAGAAGTGATCGGTTAGTATTTTAGGCCTCAAAATACATAGTGTGTCGGGAGTTGTTGTACCCTTGTAAAAGAACTAACGGGAGTGGTTGTACCCTTGGTAAAGAACTCGACATCTAGCTTAGTGTCGGTAAAAGTGTAAGCGATGATGGGAGCGGTTGTACCCGTGTAAAAGAACTCGACATCTAGCTTAGTGTCGGTAAAAGTGTAAGCGACGTTGTAAAGGTTTCTCCACCGGGAAAGGAGCTTGTTGATTAGTGCTTATAACTCTCGAGTTGGAAACTCGGGGCATGGATGTAGGGCAAGGAAAAAGAGTCCTTGTAGCCGAACCACGATAAACAATCGTGTTGTGGTTTGATCGTTTCTTTCCTTATCTTTGCTTATTACATATTGTCTTTAGTTAGAATTGCTAATCACACATAAAGCTTTTCGAAGAATTAAACAAGTAAAGTTGTGTTTATATCTTTAAACAAACGTAAAGCTTTTCAAAGAACTAAACAAGCAAAGTTAGGATTGTTAATCACACGTAAAGCTTTTCAAAGAATGAAACAAGTAAAGTTACAATTGTTATTCACATGTAAAGCTTTTCAAAGAATTAAACATGCAAAGTTGTACTTGCATCTTTGAACAAACGTAAAGTTTTAAAAAAGATAATGAGATTAAAAAGCGGAAACTATTCAACCCCCCTTCTAGTTTTCCACAATTGGCATCAAGAGCTACGTTACTCAATATCTTTAAAATATAGTGTATTTTAAAACTTGGATCGATCCATGGATTTTGAAAATCTCAAAGAAGGGCAACCTATTCAAAACCCACCGCTATTTGTAAAAGAAAACTTCCTTGAATGGAAAAGTAATTTTGAAAACTATGTGAAATCAATTGATCAAGATCTTTGGCATATTATTTCTTTTGGTGATTTCAAACCAAAGAAAACAAGTTTTGAAAACCAGGTTGACTATTCTAAACTTGATAAAAATACTAAAGCTAAGATAATGATTTATAAAGCTTTATCAAGAACCAGATATGAAAGAATGTATTTTTGTAAAACGGCTAATGATATTTGGAAAAATATAATCAACTTTCATCAAGAAATATGTCAAGTCAAAGATGATAAATTTGATCTTACATATGAATTAGAAGATAGACACTTAGTAGAAGTTAATACATGTGCTACTAGTTTAAATGTTTTAAATGAAGGTACAAGTGAAGATGAGTACGTGTGTCGTGATGAACTTGCTTGCGAATCATGGAATGAAACGGATGTAGACGAAGACAATGATCCAGTGGGTGATTGTCAATTTATTGAAACAACAAGCAAGGTACATGTTGAAACCAAACATTTTTGCTTTGACACATTTATCTTAGAATTTTCTAAATTAGAAAATGAGTCTAAACTTTTAAGTAACATGAACCTAAAAACTATCTTTAACAATAAGTCTTCAAAATCTTTTGTGAATAACTTTGAAAAGGAAATCTTGTTAGAAGATAAAATGTCTAGACTTGAGAGTAATGTTGAAATTGATCTAGAATGTAAATTATGTCTAGATTACAAACATGACTTTAAAAAGCAAAATGAGAAAGGAAAAATGCTAGCTAAATTTGATGAAAGCTCAAAATCTCTTGAAAGATTGTTAAGGAGTCAAAGGTTGTTTAGAGATAAAACCAGATTGGGATTTAACTCAAAAGCATCATCAACTAGTAAAATAAAGCAAGTAAAATTTAGAAGAGAGAGTTAGAGATTATTCAATCTCTAATAGAAACTGTTAGGATTAAAAGTGACGATCATTATTGAGTCAAATAGTTAGTTAAATATATCAATGTAATAGTTAGTAAATGCTAGTTTATTAAGTTTATGTGTATTATTCATGCTTGTATAAAGTCTAAGGGCTAGTTATGTTATATGGTCAAAGATATGTGAAGCCCTAGACTACAAGTATAAATACTCATGTAAGGCCTCATTTTGAGGTTGGTTCTCTTAGTTATAACAAGGTTATTATTTCACACACTAGAGTTCCCACTCACTCTCTCTCTCTCTACTTACTTTCTCTCTCTAGGTTTACGCTTGATTCAATAGTGATTTAGGTTGTTCTACGGTCCTACAAGTGGTATCAATCACCTAGGGATAATTTTAGGTTGTTTTAGATCGTTTTTTGGGTGAAAAATCATGTTTTTGGGTGAAATAAGACTTATTTGGGTACTGTTCATCGCAATTTTGTCGAGTTTGAAAAATTTCTGGCGAGTTAGGATCCTTGCGAGTTAGGAACTTATCGAGTTTGGATGCTATTTATCGAGTTAGGTTTTCTGGCGAGTTAGCCATTTCTGCCGAGTTAGGCATTCACCTTATCGTTTATCGAGTAAGGTTTTTTATTTGGTTAACACTAAACGAAACTCTGCCAAAATTCCTCTAGCTCTATCGAGTTTGAAAGGTTTACCGAGTTTGACAGGTGCTTATCGAGTTACAAATTGCTTATCGAGTTTGAAGGTTACCGAGTTAGGGAATGGTTATCGAGTTGCAAGGTTATCGAGTTTGCAAGCTTACCGAGTTAGATATTATGGATATCGAGTTTGAAAGGTTACCGAGTTTGAAGGTTACCGAGTTAGGGGCTTATCGAGTTAGGATATTTTACCGAGTTAGGGTCAATTATCGAGTTAGCCAAAAAAAAAAGAGTTTTTTGGCGGGAAAATTTGAGTAAAATTTATTTTTGAGAGGAGACTAAACGTTTAATTTTTACGCGAAATTCAAAATTTGGCATAACGTTGAAAATTTTGGCCCGAAATTCAAATTTTTAGGCCAAAATTCAAATTTTTTCGGTGAATTTTTGCGTAAAAATTTTCAAAACTCAAATTTTTCTGGTAACCTTAGAATTGCATTTCATAGTGATTTCCATATTATGGCCGAGAAAATTTTCCAATTTTATTTTTTGAGGGAAAATACGAAATCACTACGAATCACCCAAAATAGTATTTCAAGCTTCACCAAAACACACCACGTTTTGCTTAAACGATCCTGATCAAGAATCACAATCAAATGAAAACGGCTAGTATCAAATTTTTGTGACTACGGAATTTTTGTACGATATTGCTTATTTGGGTTTCAAGTTCATTTCACGGACATGTGTACTTATTTATCTCAAAGTCTAGGGGTGGATGGATGCATGACTTTCGGAGATACTTGTTTGGGCAAACACTGGTAGAGATAGTGATTAAGACTTGGATTATCTAGTTATACCCGATGTAAGGAGTTACATTGTAGTACTCACGGGTTATAGCTATCACTTTAAGGAGTTACGTTGTAGTACTCAGTGTCACATGAAGTTGTGGAGATTCCAAGAGGTGGATATTTCATATACTGTTTGTTGGTTTGGGTATGTGGCACTACCTATGCTTAAAGGAGTTACATTGTAGTGCTCAGTATAGGTTCTTAGTCACACCTTCGTACAAGATTAAGTCACATATCTATGAGATGTTTACTTCATTCTCAAATTGGTTATATTGGGTTCTCTCCATACAGTGGTCATTTACTAGCTGGTTGGAATTTGAAGAGGTCGCTTAAAGGTTGAAGAGAAGAGAAGAGATTGTAGAATAAAGAGAGTCATATCCTATCAGCATATTCTCACAAATTATGCTTTCATGGTCTATCTACATTGCATCAGAAGTGTAAAGTACGGGTAATTTTGGCATGTACACACAATAGTATGATGATTTCGATACATCGCAACCATTAGGAGGGAGAAGAACATGCCAAAAGAAGTAGTGTTTCATCTCTAATATGTTGGTTGTTCGAGGGAATTGTGCTTACACCAGAACCGAAGAAGTACTAATGATGTGTACATCGGAGCGTATTACCAACCTTCTGTGCTATACTATGTGAGTTATGCTATGATGCTCCCAGAACGACAACCACGGTGCAAACTCATTAGTATCTACCTTATCCGCTGCGAGATGAGAAGAGAGTTGTCAGTTCAGGAGGGAGCAGAAGTAAAAGAACAAAGGCTCACTAGTTAGGAGGGAGTAATAACCTAACTAGACCATTACAGTTGAAGTTCAGAGCTACAAAGACCTTTGCCGTCAGTGTCAAAGATCATACGCCGAGATCGTCGGAAGAGAGAACTTCAAGTCTGCCTCAGTATCTAGACTACAGAGACTTTGAGCTTCAACAACGTCAACATAGTTTACTATTGTTGTAATTTACATGTTTATGTGTTTATAGGTCTCATTATATCCATTCATGTGTGACGATATCTTGGAGGGAGATTGTTAGCCTTGCTATTTTATAAAAGATAACGTCACACATAAAGAAATGGACTAGATATCATACAAATAGTACTTTAGGGACTATTATTGTAATATAGGCAAACATGTGATGTAATGAGCCTATAAATACCCCTCATGACTCTCCATGAGGGGTGTGGGAAAGTGTGTGTAAGTTTTGCTTCATTTCATTTTAATATAAACCCTTTTGTTAGGATCATATTTTATTTATAAAAAGTGTCGGTCATTAACGTATAGTTATAGGTTGCTTTAGAATATCATTATGATGAAGTTTATTTTTAGTATTCATGTTTTGTAAAAGTCTAAGGGCTATTAGTGTAATAATGTAAAAGATTAGAGAAGCCCTAGACTTCAACTATAAATACTCTTGTAAACCTCATTTGAGAGGTTGGTTCTCTTAGTGATTCATTTAGTAATATCAAGGTCTTTTATTCCACACACTAGAGTTCCCATCCACTCTCTCTCTCTACTTACTTTCTCTCTCTAGGTTTAGGCTTGATTCATATGTGAAATAGGTTGTTCTATGGTCCTACAAGTGGTATCAATCGCCTAGGGATAATATAGGTTGTTTTAGGTTTGATTTGGTTGAAAAAAGTTGGTATAAGAGTGATTTTATGATTCTAGGTTACTGTTCATCGCCACATTTTCGAGTTAGGTTTAGGGTTCTATCGAGTTTGGATTTGGTCAAGTTTCTTGCGAGTTTGAAAGTTGTTATCGAGTTAGGTTCACATTTCTATCGAGTTAGGATTGAATTCTTAGCGAGTTAGGGGTGAATTCTCAGTTCTATCGAGTTAGGCTCACATTTCTATCGAGTTAGATTTAAGTTCTATCGAGTTTGGGGTACAATTCTTGCGAGTTAGAGCTTCTGTTCTATCGAGTTTGGCATTTCTTATCGAGTTTGGAATTGGGTATCGAGTTTGGAATTGGCGAGTTAGCCTGTCTTCCCTAATCGTTTATCGAGTTAGCCTACCGAACTTCACCTCAAAGAGGTTAAAAGGATCTTTCGGTACCTACGAAGAACCATTAACATGGGACTTTGGTATCCGAAGGATTCGGGGTTTAATCTAACAGCCTTTTCAGATGCCGACCATGCAGGAGATCAAGTTACAGCAAAAAGTACATTAGGTGGAGCACAATTTTTGGGTGAAAAGCTAGTAAGCTGGTCGTCAAAGAAACAGGATTGTACTGCGCTATCAACCGCCGAAGCCGAGTATGTGTCTCTATCTGCGTGTTGTGCCCAAGTTCTTTGGATGAGGACACAGCTCACAGATTATAGCTTTACTTTTGACAAAATACCTATGTATTGTGACTCAAAAAGTGCCATAGCCATCTCGTGCAATCCCGTACATCACTCTAAGACGAAGCATATCAAAGTCCGCTATCACTTCATCAAAGAACACGTGGAAGAGGGTACTGTTGAATTATTTTTCGTTAAGACTGATCACCAACTCGCCGATCTTTTTACTAAAGCCCTTCCAAAAGAAAGGTTTGACTATTTAGTTCGACGAATTGGCATGCGAAGCCTAACTCCTGAGGAGCTAGAACGTCTTCTCGAATCTTCTTGAAAAATGTTTTCAAAATCGCTTCGCTGTAAATATTTTTGAAAAAAAACAAAATACAAAATTTGAAAAACCAACAAAAACAAAATACAAAAATATAAAATTTCAAAAAATACAAAAACAATATAAAATCAAAAAAAATCCAAAAATATTCTTCTCACGACATGTCTCTCGTGTAAATCAATATTCTGTACGTTTCTAGAAATGTCATTCAACAATGATACGGACATGTACAGATGCTTGAACGGGAGTTCTTTAATATGTTTTTCTAAAACATGTCGTTTCTCAAAAGTTTCTTCACTATGGCTTTCGTATACTTCAGTACGAAACCCGGGCTTAAACGATGACTTCTGATTATTTTCAAATCAAGGACTCGTATTTTCAAGGACGAAATCTTTTTCAAAAAGTTCGAGTCTAAACAAACGAAAAGGATTTCAAACATAAACTCGTTTTCAAACATATTTCTTGAAGCACTTTTTAAAGATTGTTCAAAAGATTTCTCATAATCTCTCAAAATTAGTGCTCAAGAAAACTCCCTCTAAACCCTTAATTGATTTTCAAATGTGCTATCATTAAGGGGGAGTACAAAAACAAAATTGTTCCAAAGTCATGCAAAATGAAATCTGTCTTTCTCTCTAAAAAGCTTTTTCTTAATCTGTTGATATCAAAAATATCACGATATGCTATTTTTAAGGGGGAGAAGACATGATTAAAATGTGATCAAAGATGTTTAAAGATTGTGACAGAATCTCAAAAGAGCTCGACTCAGATAGTACCAATGAATTGACGAAGCTTTAAAATGTCAGTAATCGAAAAGACTTGTCCTGGACGGGTAATAATTTCAAGCTAGTCTAACTAGTGATGTAAGCGTGTCTCGAATAGGACTTGTCTGAGTAGAATGTACCGAATCGAGAGACTTTCTTTGGACTTGACCAGGACGGGTAATAACTTCAAGCTAGTCTAACTAGTGATGTAAGCGTGTCTCGAATCGGTCATGTTCACTGAAAGTGGATCAATTCAAAAAGTGCAAACTCCTCACGCATGTGCAAATTTCTTAAAAAATTCATGAGCACATGTGAAGGGGGAGTCCTTCATAAGAAACAAAAACTCTCAAAGTGTCAACAAAAATGTGTTTATATTCATAAACACTTTGAGAGATTTTCAATCAAAGGTTTCATGGCAATTATAGGATTCATGGAGTTATAAGGTGACTAAGGTTAGGGAAAACCGTCCTATGATCCGCCAGAGCCGGAGGGATCTACCCAAGGACAATTCCAATAGATTAGAATTAGAAGTCCTTAGGTATGATTGAAAAAAGGAGAAAATGAGAAAGGAGAAAGAAGGGGTTGAAGAATTAAAAAGAAAAGTTATGAAAAAGGGTGAAAAGAAATAGCCCTCCATATGTTCAACCTTAGGGCAGACACCGGGTTCAATTCATATGCTACTGGTTGTTACTAAGGTGACACCGGTATTGAAGATAAAGACATCATGGACCCAGTGACGCACTGCACTAAACCTTCTAGCCACTCAAGTTCTCTTAAAAGAGCTTGTTTCATTCTCACGGGGAACAGGCATAATCTATCGACCTGTCTCTTAGAGATGGTTGATATTGAAGCAGGAGACCTCTCCCTAATCTCCGCATAGGAAACTAAATGTGCACTTATCGAGTCTAGAGCCCCGAGATTCATCAAAAGATCTCATAGGAACACATGATATCTCTACACTGGTTGTTCATCATTAAAGACACCAGATGTAAACCTAAGAGTCCTTCGCAGATCTTAGCAATCTGCCGAGAACGTTTATGAGAGAATTACAAATGTATTTCTCAATGATTGAACGGAAATTCCTGCCAGGGTCAACATCAAGCAGCCCTGACAGCAGGTCACTTCGGTAATTCTTTACGGGTTACGCTTAGTGTTCGCGGTGGTTTCAAACGGTCTACAGTCGTGGAGTGATCCCCGGCGACTCACCCAGTCATTGAGCTACTTAGTAGGTCTCGTAAGCTCTTTCGGGAGTATCTGATATGGGAACGGCCAGGGTAAGGGTTAGAAGGAGTCTTCACACTATGCTGTTGACGATCTCTAATTCCTTATCTGTAAGTACCGGTTGATTTATTGCTAACTGTTTACCTGCAGCTATACATCATCTCCATGGCGAAAGATTCCACATGCTCATACATGCATCACAAAGTCAAAGGAAAGTTCTTACAAAGATCAAAGGATAGCAACAGTCAAAGAAAGATTCTACGCCAAAAAGAAGAATCTACAAAGTAAAGTGACAAAGATCAAAGTGAAAGAACGGAAACAACAAATGCATGTATCACAAAGACTTAAGACGTATGAGCATGGTGGAATGGCAGACAACCACCACAAACACAGAAGTGACGAAAGGCAGATGACATCATCGGATCACTTCATCAACAATGAACAAGGAACAATGAACAAAGTACTATGACTCATCTAATGATTCTTTAAGACGTCAAGAGCTATGAATGTTAAAGTATGAAGACAAAGATGATGACGTCGCGCAACCTTCAATGACCAACACTTAGGGGGAGATTGTTAGGATCATATTTTATTTATAAAAAGTGTCGGTCATTAACGTATAGTTATAGGTTGCTTTAGAATATCATTATGATGAAGTTTATGTTTAGTATTCATGTTTTGTAAAAGTCTAAGGGCTATTAATGTAATAATGTAAAAGATTAGAGAAGCCCTAGACTTCAACTATAAATACTCTTGTAAACCTCATTTGAGAGGTTGGTTCTCTTAGTGATTCATTTAGTAATATCAAGGTCTTTTATTCCACACACTAGAGTTCCCATCCACTCTCTCTCTCTAGGTTTAGGCTTGATTCATATGTGAAATAGGTTGTTCTATGGTCCTACACCTTTTCTCCACCTTTCTCTCTCTACTTTCTCTCTCTAGAACCATGATGTATTTCGATCAACCTCGACCTCCTGAAGGTGTTTCTTGGTCGCAACAGAAACTCATGATAAAAGGATTAAGATTATCATGTTCTATGCTTTTATATGATTATCTAACCTTCTTGAATACATGAGTAATTGAGTGTCCAAGCGTGTCATCAAACCAAGATTTTACGCTTTGCGTTTATTCTCTTGATAGCATCTCTATGCAATTTAAAAGGTACGCATTACTTCAACTTAACTTTGACTGTCTCTTGTTTCTAGCATTATGTGTTATAGTATGTGTTATTAGCAGTAATCTAAAGTGTTTACCTGCTATTAGTAATAACAAAGATTAGATTCTCTGCAACAAGGAATTTCGTCATTAGTACTAGTAGGAGATATAAGGTGTCTCGGTTCTTTAACCGTCAAGAGATAAACACGAGAAACTCTTGAGTGAGTCTCACTCAACTCTTGCTTACAAGTGAGCTAACTAAGAATTTCCTAAGTGTTAAAATGTCTAACACTTTTGTGATGCTTGCAAAACAAACCTTTGTAAAACAACATTCTTAAACACCATACTTTGGGTCTTAAATTGTGTTTTACTTCAATCACTCCTTTATGATAATTTCACATAAAACATACAAGGTGAAATAATTCACATTAGCATACATTAGGATGTGTGGAAGAAAATGAGTTTTCAACATCTAGGACTTACACATCAAATGTGACACTTAGTCTTATGATGTTGTACCTCTTGGACTTTTTCAAAACAAATAAAGTTCATAGTGTCTTAAGTAAGGAAACCCAAAGAGTCGAGGAGTCGTTGAATATAACATTTAACGAGTGATCTCCTCCTTCTAAATATCATCTTTGGTAGATGATGAATTAGTCGAAAGTCCAATGATGGCAAGACAAGTATGTTGTGTAAAACATTAAGGATAAAAGTAAAAAATAACATCTTCTCACCTTGAGTCAAACATTGAATCAAGTAAAATTGACATAAGTTATAAAACTTGATTTATAGGTCATAGTTGTGTCTAAACAAATTCAACAAAAACAATTTTTGGAATTTAGAGTAAAACAACTAGTGATACAAAATAGATATTTCAAAGTAATCAAGTGATTATAGTGTCAATATTTGAAAGACTTTTTGATAATAAAAGCAAGCTCCAAAAGCAAGGGATTTTAACTTAAAGACATTCCTAGTTACTTTCTTGTTCTCAATGGTTAAGTTATTGATGACTTATCAAGAATGAGATTAGTAAATCCGTAGGTAAAACTAAACGTAGAGAAATGTTCGGAAGACTACTTGTTCTCATAACAATTAGATCCAACATTATGTTTAGCGTTTGTCTATGTGCTCATTTTAAAGAAGATCCTAAAACAACTCTTTAGTTGAGCTTGTTTGGATACATCGTAAGGTACTACACAACTAGGATTATGGTATCCCAAAAGAACGGGAACAGAAACCATAGTGTATGACCAAATGGAATTATGTCGGTAATAAGTTGATAAGAAAAGCCCAAGTGGTACTTGCACTTTTATACTTACTTACCCAATGATTCTCCAAAACGCGTAAGATTCTCAAATTAGTATCGGATGGAGAAGCACATCAACAAGCTTCGCTTGAACAAGCAAATTTGTGTCAACAACGGAATTCATTTTATCAACATTGTTATACCTTCAACAAAGGAAGCATCGACTTCAGCGACAATTCAATCCATTATGTTCTTAATTGATATATTGTGATCCATCATCATCGTCTTGGTAAAAATGTTCATTGAGGAACATCTTAACTAAGAAAGTCGTATACGTTAACCATTCTATCAACGTTTTCACAAAACCTCTTGAATGAGAAGCATTCATCATCCCTAGGCTTAGTCAAGGACTCATAAGACCTAAAACCTTAGTTTTGAACATTAGGATAAAACCACAAAAATCAAGCCAATCCCTTTTGAATTTTTCCCTGCAGTTCCCACGGAACCCTCAGACCATACGGGCGGAACCCTCCCTTTGGTTCCGCCTGGTCCGCCAAATCTACAGCATGTTTTATTTTTAATTTCAAAACCAAACACCTCTTTACTCACAACTCCAACTTACTAACAGCCATTCTTCACTCACAAACACCTTACCACACAAAAATTAGGGCTCTCACTTACATCAATGGTTTGACATGTTCATGAAAATTTTCTAAATCAATAGGAACAAGAACATGTCAATAGGGTTTCATTCTTAGACATTTAGCACTTAAGTTCACTTGTTCTTTCACCATCATCTCATCACATTCACCTTGTGATATATCTCAGCCTATATGATTCACAAAATGAGCAAAACTTCAAGCATCTTCCTCATAACCTTTCATCACTCAAACCTCAAACAACCAATGTGAAATGAGAAACCGAGTTATCCTTTGTCCTATCAATATCGAGTCATCCACCATTTCCATGCCCTCAAAGAAACCAAGAGTCAATATCATCTTCACCAATAACTCCACCTAGTCATCTTCACAAGAAGATTCCACAATGTAACCAAACAAGTGTGTCATCCCCACTATAACCTAACCTATTAAGATTAAACCACCTTTCATGATACATAAACCTATGTTCACCCTTGTGTCGCTCTTTGAAACAAAGGGCAATTGTCATATCCATACTCTCATTAACATATTTGTCTATGTCGTCAAAAGTCAAGTGAATTTCATTATGAAATGCGTCTCTTCCACTTTCTAGCAAGTGAAGAACACAAAGAAGATATCCAAGCTTTAAGTGTTGTCAAGCAATCACCACCTCATTTCACATATCCACTCTCGGTCGTCAACCATACTTTACCACCGTTCACCACATTGTTAAAACAAATGAAAAACATCATTAAAACATCACTTGCATTATAAAACGTTTTTAAGCATCAAAATGAGTTAAGTTAACCGCACCTCCACATTGTTTTCATATAAGCACACACTAGAACATACACATTACAATAGTCGTTTACTTAGACTAAAATGTGAAATTTTGATTTTCTAGGAATCATCATGCCTCCTCTAACTCACTACGACCACAAGGACACCATCAAGTACCTACCCAAACACCACAAAACCAAAGGTCTTACTCAAACTCAAATCGTTGTCTTCAAAGCCTTAGAAAAATGATATGTCCATAAGGGTAGAACCATTGATCCATCCTTCTTAGAAGGTACAAACCTCTACACGGAATTTCCACAATCAACTTTGAGTGTCTCTTAAAAATCGACGAGCCTATTTGTTCTAGGTTCATTTTAGAATTCTATGCATCCGTCACCCTCTCCAAGGATGAGTATGGTCGCATGTCTATTAACTTTAGGGCTAGTAGTCATCAATACTCCTTCACTCTCGAGGAGTTTGCTCAAATCCTAGGTGTCCCAAACCATGGTACTTGCATCTACTCTGACTTGCACTCCCTCTCAACTCTTGACACACTCTTTGACCGCATCTATCCCTATGATACCCCTCTTGTGTCCAAAGATGAACTTCGTGACCACCTCTTCATTAGGACCACCAACACTAGGAGAACTAGAACCGGAAATGAGGTCATCAAGGACCCATATGGAATGGAATTCAATGAACTCAAGCCCCAATTCAAGGAATGGGAAGAACTCCTTAGAGCCAATGTAATTAGCACCATAGGAAACCGGGATCACATCAATGTTTGCCTTTGCTACATGCTCTACTCCTTGTCCGTTAGGCAACCCTTCAACCTTGCCTACTACATGACCAAGAGAATGACCGACATTCCCGTGCAAGGCACAACGTCTATGCCACATGGAATGCTCTTGACCCATCTCTTTAGGTTCATCTCTCCCATTCCATCAACTTCTAGAGGTCTTCACCTAGACTACTCTCTTATTCCACACGCTTTTGTCCCACTAAGTGATAGGAGAATCTACAAAGCCCAAGGTAAACATTTTCCAACTCTAGGCTTTGCCCAACTCTAGGCTCCCACTTCTAGAATACATTTTCCAACTTTCGGATATTCCAAATGAGTCGGCGGAGTTCAAGCAAACAAAGGGGATGTTCAAAAACATCGAGAGATTTCTTGAAAAGCTCAAGAAGAAGATTGACCGTCTATGAGAGCGGGTGTGTAGGAGTGTTTGCCACTAGGTGCTATTTGAACGATTTGGTCATTTAAACATTACGTGTTATGTATTTGTGTGTTGGTAAGATATTTGGTACTATTTGGAACTTGTAGGAACTAACAAT
Organism: Artemisia argyi; assembly: GCA_030686995.1. Classification (NCBI taxonomy): domain Eukaryota; kingdom Viridiplantae; phylum Streptophyta; class Magnoliopsida; order Asterales; family Asteraceae; genus Artemisia; species Artemisia argyi. Next base: position 149,396,186 of record CM060691.1, on the reverse strand, counting down.
GATGTAGGAAGACAACATTTGGCAAGTTGTCAAATTTTCATGTTTAAGAAATTTTCACTAAGTATAGTGAAATTCTCGACCCCCGGTCAAAGTCCTATGGTATGTGTGTTTACATGTCCAATTTTTGCATTGCCTAACCAGATATGCATTATCTTTTTAATTTTAGGAGTTTTCGAAAAGTTTGAAAATCGTCTCGCGGGTAAAAATCGCGGATTGTGTACTTTTTCATGTCTGGCGGATCTGGCGGCACCCTAAATTGGGTTCCGCCAGTGAAATTTCTGGGCAACCCAGAAATGGCCCAACGGACCAGACGGAACCCAAAACAGGATTCCGCCTGTGTATCACGAGGGTTCCGCCAGTCACCTGCAGAAAATTTTTGTCATTTTTCTTAAAGTTCAAAACTTGTAAAGTGTCAAACCATTATCTTTAGTGAGAAACATATTCCATTACCTCCAATAACCATATTAGGACAACTCTCACTCACTAAAAAAAATTAGGAAGTCACTTCCCGCCAAAAATTCAAATTCAAACATAACTAACCCAAGGAACCCTTTTAAAGGATCCTTCAAACCATTGGAACATTTTCAACCAAATCACTTCCCATGATCACAAAGCATTGAGTGCATATGTTGGTCTTTCACTCCACCCAATTCCATTGGATTGAAATCCAATGATTTGACATGTTCATGAAAATTTTCTAAATCATTTGAAACCTCAATCTTTGAATGGTAAAACATCAAGTCCAAACACCCATTCCAACATCTCTTCCACCCTATAAATTTGAAAGTTTTTGCAACAATTCAAATAACACCATCACCATCAAAATTTCCTCTCTCAAAACCTCAAAACCACACCTTTGAAATGACTAAATCCAACACCTCATCCGAGTCATCAAAATCTTTGGCAAAAACCACTAAGATTAGTGTTAAACCTTGTTGCTTTAATAAAACCGTCAAGTCAAGCTTATCATCTTCAAGTGATGCTTCACTTAACATTTCTTCACCTATCCAAGATTTCCTTAACCTTAATACCTCAACACCTTGCAATACCAATGTGATCACTATTCAAGATTTGCTTAATCTTGCTACTCCAACATCCTCTCCCAAACATGGCAATACAAACATACACACCTTTAATCATCAACCAAAACATCAAGTGATTCAACATCACAACAAACTCAACCATCAAAAACTTCATCACCTCAATCACCAACACTAACCCCAATGGAACTTTTCCATACACCACCAACATCACCACATCCACTATTTGGAAAATTTTAGAAGACCTATCACCTAAAACATCAAGCCCTCCATCTTTCTCACTTGTTGACACCATTGCTCAAATGAAAATCCAACAACAACCAAGTGAGCAATTAGATGATGAACCCAATCAACCATCATTGGTAGAACGGTTGGCCTACCGTTATGCTAGACCCTCAATTTTTTCAAATGATCAAGGTCATACACACCTACAATCATTTGTGTTTCACCCCATTTACAAAAACCTTCATGGTAATCCTTCCGAAGAACCAAGCTTCCGTCACTTTGTTCAACGACAACAACCACAAGAACCTTCCCAACACTTTGAATTTCTATTTTCTTCGTATAAGAGAATAGAAGCATCTCAATGATCTTCCACCAAGACCAACAAAACCACCACCTTTCACAAATGTAAAACCAAGGTCATTGCTTGACCAAAATGAGTCTTTTGACCACAACCAACCACCACAACAAGAGTATCACCACCCAAAACCATTGTTGTTTCACCCTATCTAGAAAAGACATCCATGGTCCTCTAACCAATGAAATGAGGTTTATCCTAAACCACATTTTGGATCGTCTCATGTTTAAAGTCTCCAAAATGAAACAAAACTGTTTCTTTTGGAAAATGTTTCACCATTTAAACCAACAAACCAAAACCGTTTCACCTTCTCACCCTTCAAAATAAAGCCCGCTACAACCTTCAACACACATTTTCATCCTTAAACAACCTTAGCCTTGTTTTTGGAAAATGTTTCTCATTAAGGAAAATGATGATTTCCTTGTAGCATTTTATGTTCTTAGTTTATTTTTAGTTTTTCTTTATTTTTAAGAAGTAGGATGATGTCGTCCTAATTTCTTGTTTTTGACTTTCTAAGAGTCAAAATTTTCTAAGAGTCAAAATTTTACATGAAATGAATTTCATTCTACTACAAGGTTTGCATTGTTTGTTGACCATTTAGGTATAATGAGTATACTATACCTCGCTATGGTAGCATACATATATCTTGTGTTTTAGAAACTAACCTTTCTTTTGTAGGATCATTTTCCATGTTTTCTTTCCTTGATACTCCATTTAGGGGAGTAATATTCAAGGGGGAGCATGAGTATTGCATTATTCCGCTTTACAACTCTTAGTTGTGTTTTAGACATGAAATGCTTTCATGACTTGTCTTGTGCGGCAACTAACTTTTTTCTTGTAGGTTCAAAATCCATGTCTCCTTTCTTGGCACTCCATTTAGGGGGAGTATCGTCCAAGGGGGAGCAAGTGCATACTTCCGCTTCGCTACTCTTCTTTTTGTTTCGACAAAAAGGGGGAGAATTTATATTATAAACTTGTTTCAAAAATTTTTTTGCATATCACATCATCTTAGCAAAAACAAGTTTTTATACTAACTTTGTAAGACTTAAGACTAAAACTAGTGACTTACTTATAAATAAAGTTTATGTTTTGTCATTAACAAAAAGGGGGAGATTGTTAATACAAATATCGCCTAAAAACGTTATTTATATTTTACGATCTTTGCTAAGTTTTGTTAATGACAAATTATGAACTTTAGCTAAGAGTAAATCATCACTTTAAGTTTTTAAGTCTTGTTTAACTAAGGTTTGCATTTCCTTTTAAACAAAACATTGTTTTTATTTCTTAAATTAGAAAGTGTTTTGTCACATCACATTTATTTCTTTAAATAGAAATATCATATCACATTTATGGTAAGTTTGTCATTATACATTTATGGAAAGAAAGTGTGTTTGACTAACCATATGTTTGCTTGTGCAAGTTTGTGTTTGACTAGTATTTATGTGATGTGACCTTGTTTGGTTTGGAAGATTTATTGCAAAACCAACTGTAGCCCTGACGGAACCCTGGGGGTACACGGGCGAAACCCATCTGAGGGTTCCGCCGTATCCGCCAGACCTGCAGAATGTTTTGCTATAAATACCAAACCATTTGTTAGTTTTGGGCCATCACTTAGAGTCATATTTTACACATATTCTCTCATTATACTCAGTAGCTACTAACTTGTGTGATTCTCTTATGTAGCAAAGGAGCTCACATATTCATCTAAGAAGTTACAAGTTTCAACTCTAAGTTGCAAGACTTAGCTTTGTTATGTATAGACTTTGGTAGTTTATACTTCATGTGTATCTTGTATAGAAGTGATCGGTTAGTATTTTAGGCCTCAAAATACATAGTGTGTCGGGAGTTGTTGTACTCTTGTAAAAGAACTAACGGGAGTGTTGTACCCTTGGTAAAGAACTCGACATCTAGCTTAGTGTCGGTAAAAGTGTAAGCGACGATGGGAGTGGTTGTACCCGTGTAAAAAAACTCGACATCTAGCTTAGTGTCGGTAAAAGTGTAAGCGACGTTGTAAAGGTTTCTCCACCGGGAAAGGAGCTTGTTGATTAGTGCTTATAACTCTCGAGTTGGAAACTCGGGGCGTGGATGTAGGGCAAGGAAAAAGAGTCCTTGTAGCCGAACCACGATAAACAATCGTGTTGTGGTTTGATCGTTTCTTTCCTTATCTTTGCTTATTACATATTGTCTTTAGTTAGAATTGCTAATCACACATAAAGCTTTTCGAAGAATTAAACAAGTAAAGTTGTGTTTATATCTTTAAACAAACGTAAAGCTTTTCAAAGAACTAAACAAGCAAAGTTAGGATTGTTAATCACACGTAAAGTTTTTCAAAGAATGAAACAAGTAAAGTTACAATTGTTATTCACATGTAAAGCTTTTCAAAGAATTAAACATGCAAAGTTGTACTTGCATCTTTGAACAAACGTAAAGTTTTAAAAAAGATAATGAGATTAAAAAGCGGTAAACTATTCAACCTCCCTTCTAGTTTTCCACATAATAGATTGTTTGTTTTCTAATTGATAGTAATACATAAACAAAAAATTTTAAAAAAACCGATGCGTGCATGGGTATTATAACTATAATTATAAATCAAAATTAAAACAAAAAACAAAAATTAAGTTATTTATTTTTTAATATTTTAATAAATAAAAATACATTATTGAAAATTTTAGAAAAAATCTCGCGTGCGCGAGTATTATAACTAGTTTATTGAATTATTATTACTCGTTATACTGGTCAAATGTCATGAGTGCACGAGTTCTAAAACTGGTTCTCTAAAAAAAATCTTACACATTAGAGCATTCAAATGGTGAAGTTTTGTATAGGTCTATAAGCTTGCATAATTATTAATTTATAAACCTCTTGATGTTATAAACTTATGTTCGCTATGTATAAACCTTTTACAATAACACATGCATTAAGTTATAAAGAAGTTCAAGAATATGAACCTCTTCATGCCACATGTACATGAAAGTATGAAACAAATGATTACTATGGTTAAAATAAAAGATAAACTTTATTCTTATGAAGAGTGAATGTTTATTCTTAAAATTTAAAATTACATAAAATTGAGTAATATTAGTAGACTATTATATCTTTGATTAAAAATGGTAACATCTACTACTAAATTAATATTTTAAATATTGTTTAATCCTTAAATCTTTTATCATTTTTTCAAACCAATGGAATATTTTTCTCGTAATGATTACAAATTAAACTCGTAATTTTTGCACCAAAGGTCAAACCATAATCACGATTTTGCAAATCTAATTATTTGTTGCTATACACCGACACTTTGCGTGGATATTAATCTGGTATAATTTATAGACCTTTATAGCTCACGGTATAGTGAGCTAATGGCTTCATGTCATGCAACCAGCCTAACCACACGACGCCACAACTATACTCCATCTCGGCTGTTAGCCTCTCGGACCAGCCCAAGCAGTAGGAATTTTTGATTTTTTTTGTCGGTTTTGTGTTTATGTGCTTGTGTGTCTTTGTTTATTTGTGTCTTTATATATGTTTATGTGTTTGTGTATTTGTGTGTTTTGTCTTTTTTTTAGGGTTAGTTGCATCAACTCTACAATGGTAGGATAGAAAAAACGAGAGAGAAGGGTGGATGATATTTGTTGTGCGTATAAGGCTGGACACAATAAGGGAGGGGATTGACCCCCATTTTGTTGGAATTATAATATCATGACAATCATATAAATAAACCAAACACATCAAGTAAACATATGCGGAAGCGTTATAACAAGATCATATAACATGTAATTAATTAATCAATAATAAATAGTAAACATACCTTTGTGATTCTAGCCCGAACAAGAATCAATTGCAATCTTCAATTCAAGAACCCTAATTAGGGTTTATGTGGATTATAAGAATTACCCCTCACCTCTTTTGTAATTCAATCCAAGAATCAAACAATAGTTTGTTTGAATCGTGATCTTGTACACACGTACTAATTCAAGTAAAAGTTTATGCAAGTAAATTAAACACAAAACTTTTTAGCTTAATGAAAATCGAATCCCTTGTAGGGATTGTTGATGAATCGATTTTAGGGACAAGAGAAGAGAAAGAAAAACACCTATTATGTGTGTACAAGTTATGAGAAAACAATAACCCATGAGGTGTTTATATACTTGAGATAACTTGGAGTCCAAGGCACAAATGAGGTGGAACTCCTTCTAGAACATTCTTGACCTTCCAATTATTCACAAGTATTACTTTCCTAATCTTCGTCTAACGGTCGTTAGCCATTCTCTGTTAAATACTAACGGTCGTTACTAGTTTTGTGTTTATTAATAATTATATATAATATTTATAAATAATTATTCTTTTACTCTTCATACGTAAAGTGTGCAATCCCACGATCTCGAGTTCGATCCTAACATACGACTACTAAAATAATGTCCATAATCTAACAGCTCCCACTTGGACATATTTTAATAGTGTAATCACATCGGTTAGCGTCTTGCAACACGCCGATGCCTCTAGTACGATCTCGAGTAAGGCTCCTGGACAAACCTTTTAATGATTTCTCATTATTATTATCCTTTTGTTTCTAATACCACGTTAATATGGATATGGATTAAAGTCATTCCTTAATTAACCATTCTGTTTCTCGTTGTTTATGATTGATCAAGATTACCAAATCTTCTGAACATATTCAGGGGAGATCTTGGGTGCGGCCGCACATACATCTTACTAACCCTACAAAGAGCCCAGCAGTATTAAACTCCAAAAATAAATTTGAAGGAACAAATTCTATCTTGACTACAAGCAAAACCCACAAACTTTGTAACATTTTCGAAAACAACCCTTATGACTACCAGTTACGTATAGCGTTAAGTTGTTCCACAAAAATGTACTACATTCATGACACTTATCTTGCATCTCAAGTCTGTGGATAACTTCTTATGATTTACTTAATGACAAGATCCATAAAGTAACATCATGTAATTGGGATAAGTCCTATATTCGGTATCATTGAATATCATTTGAAATGGCATGAATACGCATCAATATACTTTAAGTATATTATACCAACCTTCAGATTTGTCTTGATTTAATAATATTCCCATATTATTAACTGACAACGGACAATTTTGAATAACATTTATTCATGGATTAAACATGCAAATATAGGATACAATATATTATAAATTAAACATACCATGTATTTCAATTTATAATAATTGTTTACCATCCCTTATCCAAATACTTAAATAGATCAATGCATGATAACTCTTGTTGATGAATTATGTCTCAAGTAATGACATTCATACTTTTTGACAAGACATAAATCATCCAACTTTGATCTATCGGAATTTTGAGAATAATTTTTTTTAAAGAATTCAACTATTGAAGTTCTTGTATATGCATACTCAACTATTTTGATAATGCCTTATAATGTTTCATAAATGTGTGACATCCTTAACCACCAATTTATGATAATCAAACTTCCAAACATTTTAAAGTTTGAAGTATTCTTATTCTCTTAATGTATAATGCAACTATGCTTTTAGTAAGCATAACTAGTAATAGCCAAGGATGAAATCCTTTACCATAACTAGTATTGAGTGTCATCTCAATTTCATTAGCATCATTGTATGCAACAACAATATACTATTAAAACTTTCCGTAAACATTAATATCTATTGTGTAATGTTTGATGCCCTTCAAACTTTCAAGTTTGTTGGCTATGAAAATTTTCACAACAATTGAAAAATTGTTCATCTATAGAATTTGGAAGCTGTTCCAGATTTTAGGATGTGATTCTATAATCAAACATATTCATTTAAAATATTACACAAGTTATCTAATAACCTTTTAATTAGATATTAATATTGCTAAATCATCTTGTAAACAAGCATGATACAACAAAACATGATGTGCATGAAAAATCTTTCAGTCATACTTAGATTTTATTCATGTTATGCATATACATTTAGACTTTCTAAATGATATATCATGTTATATTAGATTTACTTACCACTCATGTTTCAACAATAAACATTCATTCCAAGGTTGTATGTCTTATTTTTCTAAATCTTTCAAGTAAAGTTTCATTCCAAACTAAGACTTAACTTTTAACTTATATGGAATGCTACCTTTTATATGTTCTAAAACATATATGATTTAAGAAATTAAACATAGTACTCCCACTAGCTTTTAGGAATACTTAGAAATTATCTTATTTCAATTATAAATCAAAACATGAATTTAATAATTAAACATAAGAGTAATCTTCTAGATGCATGCATTTATTCATCAATGGATTATCACTTTTGAATTCATAAACTCCTTTTGATTACTTATCGTCCTCGCTCAAGTAATCACTCAAGAAAGAGTTTGATATTCCATTATCAATTTCATAAATATGACAATCATAATCTTTATATATTTAATGTATTTAGAAAAGAATATTCAATCACAGTTAATTGCTTAAGTGTGATCAATAATCTTGTCATAAAACATGCATTAAATACGTGCACAATATTGTCCATATGATTTCTATACAAAGATTTAAACCACAAGGGTTACCTAATCTTTGAAGAAACTCATCTTTATTTTCTTGTCTAACTATTAAGATAAACCACATTTCTAAAATTAATTATCTTTATGGACAGCATCTTAATCATTCATATCATGTATACTTTACCCAATTTCATATTTTGTCACAACTCGTAAATTCTGGTCATTTCCCGAAGTTTTCAAATTTACTATTCAACTTTTACTATTCATCGATCACTATTCATCATTTTACTATTCATCATTTTCGGAGTCAGTTTGTGATTCTGAGAAGCGTTCAAAAATTTTACTATTCATAAAACACTATTCACCCCCGGAGAAAATTTGTCATTCATGAGTGAGTTTGCATCATTTCTGTATACGTACGGTTATCTACCTAATAAACGTTATCCTATAAACTATTACTTCGAATAATTAATCCGACAATCCCAACTATGGTCCTAACACATTTTTACACTCATTATAAAGATATAAAAGTTATATTATTAATTTACCCGACGTTTTGGATTTATCAATTTAACATAACGTTAAAAGCTTATAACTACGACGATTTACGTAATTATGATTTTTATGCATGAACAATATACCCGATACTACTAAACTAAACTACTCATCCTAAATATCTAACAAATATCTAAATATTTTGTTGAACACTTGAAATTACCATTATACCCTTTCATTGAAATTACAAAATTGCCCTTGGACTATATAATGCCTAAACTAGCTCATTTTTACAAAGTTTTCACAAAAATCTCTTCCTTCCTCTTTCTTGGCTCACGGCAACAATAAGAGAACAACAAGATCCATAAATTTTTCATGATCCAAGTATCTATCAAGTCCTAGGAGTGATCTAGTTAAGGTTTAGGATGAAACCTTGAAGTTTAACTAAGTAATCTATCACTAATCCTCTTCAAACATCAAGTAAGTTACAAGTAAAGTTTTTGATCTTTTTATACTCTCATTTGATTAATAACATGATGTATTTTCAAGATTTATTAGTAAACATGCTCATATACTTATGTATTTATACCACTTTTACAAGTATTTTAAGTTTTATGAGATTTTTAATAACCTATGATCATTCCCTTGAAATCCTACAAGTTTTGTGAATATTAGGAACCCATGACACCTTGAGAAGGTGTATAGTAAGATTAGACTAGCTTGTGGTATATTGAAGTGGTTTAACAAGGATTAGAAACAAGAAAAGTGAGTTTTAAACAAGTAAAATACCTACTGTCCCTATTTGTAAAACGTGGGAAATCCAGGGGGTTGGGTGTACTTTTTGGCCAAAGTTTTAGAAAATACATTCCGAGACGAAACTACGGCCGAAAGTTTGGATAAAAACGAGTTTATAACGAAGGAGATATGATTTTCCGAAGTTTAACGACAAAAAGTTATTTTCAGAAAATATAGTTGCTGTTGGGCAATTTTTGTTGGACAAAATGAGACATTTAACGTAACCTAGATAATCTGGACTACTAAAAATATGTTAGTATGTTGTCCCACGATTCCGGGGATATAAAGAACATAGAAAACAAGCTTATAACGACAAAGATATACACTTTTGAAACTTGCCGAACTCTATATATTTTTGGCAGCTTCTAATAGCAAATATATTCTAAGTATTGAAATTAATATTTTCATGTAGCAACAATGAGGGTCGATTTTCTCATCGAGCAAGACCCGTATGGTCAAAAGTTAAAAGAGATGACATCTAGATATGGTTACAAGGTTTTCAAAAACGTCAAGTTTGATCACTAACACTCAACGTACAACATTTCGCGACTAGTTTTGCGAGGCCATTTGGTCATATTTATAAGTTATAAAAAGTGTCATTTTACGTCGAAAACCTTATATTTGCCGATAGAACACCAAACGAGAATCGTGGAGAACCGTTTCAACCTATTTACATGGGAAGTGTTTATTAACTTAACGAGACGTCAAAAATATATTTTTTCGACAATAAACGTTATTTTCAAAACTAACGAGTGGTATTGATAACATACGTATTCACATGTGTAGCATCATCTCATTTCTTACATTAGACTATATCATTCATATTAGGTTGCGGTTAGAGATCGTGCCTCATTTATGTGTATCTACTTTTGTCATCATAGCTATTGCACCAGGTGAGTCATAGCCCCTACTCTTTTTATACTTGTTTTAACTCTTTGGGGGAGATACATGCTCAACTACTTGCTTACTTGTACAAATACTCAAAACATTTATACATGATTACATTTATACTTGATAACACTTATACTTGATTGCATTATACTTGATTTCATACATACATGATTGTGTTATACTTAACTGCGTTATACTTAATTGTGATACTTCCAGTGGCTCCAAATTAAGTTGTTGGATGACCATTGAGACTGCCAGTGGCTCCAAATTAAGTTGTTGGATGACCATTGAGACTATCTAGTGGCTCCAAATTAATTTGTTGGATGACCATTAGCTTTGATACATACTAACATTTGCGAATGTTGGATACAACATAAATGTGAGGTCTTCGGAGATGAAGTGTAGACTCACGACTAATTGCTTAACTATTGTTATGAACTTATACATATCCTAATCATACTATATTTTAGCAGTGGGTTGTGAACACACAGGTTACAAGTCTCTTATGGCGGGACTTGCAACTGAGTGGATTTACGATGCCTTTGCTGTGTGATCATTTTTTTCTATAGACTTTATTTGTTAAACAAGACTCTATGAACTCACCAACCTCGTGTTGACACTTTAGCATGTATTTTCATGTTTTAATCTATGGCACGCTACAGGAGGTTTTGGCAGGGCATGGCATGGTCATAGAAGACTCTGATTATTCATATGGGGACCGTTTTAAACTATTTTAAGGGCCTACTTCCGCACTACTTTTAACAATGTAAATTCAACATTTTGATTTAACTATTTTATTCTAAATGATTCAAGTGAAAACTATTTTTGAACTTGTGTTGTAATACCAATTGAGTTACACCCCAGCTACATGTATGCTTCCGCTGGACCCGATTTTGGGGGTGTGACATATTTGGTAATGTATCATAATGATTATCAGGTTTACAATAATCCTGTAAATCATAGCCCTTAGCATATTAATCAAATATCTGAGATATATTGCTATTCTATGAATGATAATTCCATCATCTTGAGATTTAACATTTAAATGTCAAACTTTATTATCATGTTGAGATTTAACATTCAAATGTCAAACTTCATCATGATATTTACTAGTGTATTTTAGAAGATTATGTATCTTATAATTTTATCTTTTAAAGATCAAAACTCCCACTTGCTTTTAGTAATTTAAAGACTATCTTTAAATACTTAGCAAATAAAGAAACAATACAATGTTCTCTTTTGGGATATTACAAATACATATTGACAATTCCTGACTTAACTTTGTTAATAACCTCTTCATAAGCAGTTAAACAAATTTAGAACTTCAATTTAAGACTTAATGTGATTCATCACATTCATCACATTCCATCCATCATATGATAATGTCTTATTAATCTTCTATGTTGGAGTTTTATTAAATATATCCAAGTCATACTCAACATTCTAACCTTGATAACTTTAGGAAGAAAAGAAGTCATAGTTATCTTTAATCAAACAATATAACAATAGTTTGATTTTCATAACTGAACATACCATAAACATTTGGTATTTCATTAGTTTTAATATTGTAAGACAATCTAACAATATTTGAGATAACCATATTTCTCTTGGGTTGTCTATTTACCAACTAAGTCATTTTAATGGTATAATAGTATTTTCAAGCCAATTACATGTTTTATAACACAAGTACTTTTGACAAAGTCACTTCATGTTCATGTCTCTACAAGAAAACATAAACTGTTGTAATCCCACTATACGTTATAAGTCATTTAACAATTTAATAACTTCATGTATATGTCTTAATTAAAAAACATAACAAGATAACGTCTTACTTTATTATAAGTCTTGTAACAATTAAAAGACTTTATGTTTATATCTTTACAATGAAACATAAACATGTTTAACTAAAGTAATTATTAGCACCATCTTTGGTTTCAATAGTAATTTCAAGTTAATTTATTACTTCATAATATAATAAATATCATTATTTTTTCATTTATTTATGTCATTCCAAGAACACATAAATATTCAGATTGAAGTAGCATTAGATTACTTAATTAATTTATGTCATTGCATGAATTCATAAATATACTAATTAAAGTAGTCTTGATATCATATTGACACATGTTCTAATAGATATCTAATTTAGAAACTATAAATTCTCATAATTCAATTACATCAGTTGATCTGCTAGTAATGAAAATATGAAATTCACCTTGTTGTTGCAATCTAGCTAAGCTCTCACATAACATAAATTGTAACACCAAGTGTTTCTTGAATTAGATTAGTATAATTTATATTAGAACTTTATTCTCTTACATTGCAGTCAAGAGAATCCATTAAATCATATCTTTATGAGTTGTTTCTTGCACACATTAAAGATAACATTTCTCCCACTTGTGCATGGAACAACCTTATATAGTTGATAAACAACACGCCATGCATTTGTTTATGTGATCAATATGATTGTGTCATAGATTTTAGCATAACAAGTAGATGTAGAACAACAATGTCTAGTAAGGAAACATACAAGACTATCCTTAAAAGTATGAGTGTCTACATTTGGAAAGTAATTATATTTAGCTACCAAGATGTCAAAGCTTGTAACTCCCACTGAATTAAAGATCATTACAATAATTCCTTATTAAGTAATAAGTACTCAATACTCCCACTGAATTTGACAACATTGTAAATGTTTCATATCCAGTGAACGAAATAGTGTGTTTTTAACTTTCCTACACCTTTGAATGTCCATACGTAACAATTACTTATGCACTAAAGTGTGTATTCTACTTTGTAAATGAGGGACTATCCATCAAATGCGTTTAACTTGAAAAATTGGGCATGCAATTTCTTCCTTAGCAGGTCTACCATCCTACAATGTATGTAGTACCTTTAAAATAGTCAAAACAACTAGTTTGTCTTTAAACATTTTGCGGTAATTAGTCTAGATTCTAATTATAATAACTCATAAAATGTCATACATAATTTTCTGTTAACCAAATATCATATTTGTTACTAATAATTTAATCACCGATTGAGGATGATGAATCCCTATGGAAAATATTCGCAATTTTCTTAACTATTAAAAATTTACTATGAGTTATATTAGAATTTAAACATATCTAATATTACTATTATCCTTTTTCATTCATAAAAAGAAATAGGATTATGTCTCACTCTTCTTTCATAGAAAGGAGACTTCTTTTGTCTTTTAAGTAAATTATTCTTAATCATCATTTGTTTGAAAACAGAACTAGATCAATTTACCAAAGCCCAAAGTGCGTTTACGGTTTGAACGTTGCATTAATACATTAAAACGAATTTCAAAATTCAATTTCAGTATTTTCGATAATTAGATCTTTAAGAAAATAAAATACCCATTGGTAAATATATTCATATAAACCATAGTATTTTCTTAAAGCTAGGATCCAAATTGACATAGTACCATTACATCAGTTGATCTGCTAGTAATGATAGTATTCAACAAGGTAATTGTCGAACAATAATTGCCAATATCATATTGTGTCATAACCCGCTATTTCCCAGGTCAATACTATTTTCTAAACTCGAATTTAAATTCTTGACTTTTAATTTGAAACATTTTACGTGAGCCCTTTTACTTGAATCGACGCGAATTTCTAACTAAATTCTAAGTACTCTAGGACTTAGACTAATTGTAGTCCACAACGCTCCGGTACCTTGCTCCTTCCCCAGTTCACCATTTTATTCTATAAAAACGAATTTCCATTCTTTAAGTACTTACGGTTTTTAAATTCAACAATCGTTAATTTTTATTCAAAAATGTAACACTCGACATACCCGACTTTCTCAACAATTATTTTTAGGATATTTTTATACTTCTAAAATTATTACAAAAGTCCCAAAAATATTTTCCGACGTCCAAGTTAAATTCTTTATATCTTATGTTTAATTACGTATAACTTCCGTTAACTACTAAACTAATACCCAATACATTCAATATATATATATTTATAAAATTTGACACATTTTCTTCCCATCCTAATAAATGAGCCCCCCCCCCCCCCCCCCCCTTTAATGTATAAAAATTTCCCTACAAAAATCTACAACATTTCAACCTTATGATCATGTGGAGACAACCAATTTAATTTTGGTGGCTAAAAGCCACATTTTTGTCCTCTCTTTTCCATGAAATACGGCAAGACCACAAGACCAAGACCAAGGTTTTCTTTGACCACTTGGACCATCTAGTCATATATATACATGCATAACCCTTGCACCTCATTTTAGTTACAAAGAAAATACACCACCTCTCCACTTATATATACAATTCGACACATATAAGGAGCAAGGAAGAAGAAGGAGTTTGTTGGTGACTATCTAGAGTACCTAGGGTAGATTAACAAGGGTTTGACACTAATCTTGGGGTTACACAAGTGCTTTACAAATCTCATCTCACTAACCTCTTTGTAAGTAATATTTACACTACTAATACTTCATGATTTTCATAATTTTTATGCTTGTCTAGTATATATACTTGGTTATCACTTGGTACATGTTGAAAATCTTTACATCCACTTTGATCTCTTAGCAAGAAAATATGTTTTGAACAAGATTTTATTACAAGAAAAATTGCTAGTAATAATCTTTACAAGAAAATGATAAAGACTTTATAAATATATATACATGTTAGTAGATTTGAAGTTTTAAATAGTGGGATGATCTTGTACATGGATCTTGAATATTGTTAAGTTATGTTTAGATCACCATATACTAGTTGTGAAGTTGATGGATGAACTAGGACTAGACTTGGAGTTGTTGTCAAGTGGTAATAATAAACACAACACTAGGAAATATAGTTTGACACATTTAATAACAAATCTGTCCCATTCGACTTTCTGTAGAGAGATCAATACCTTGGTGACCATATTAGGCTAGAAATATAGAAAATAGATTTAATAACGAAAATATAGCCGCTTGAACGGGTTAAAACGGACTTATAACGAAAAAGATATGCTATTTTCAAGATTGACGACGAAAACTATATTTTCTGGAAATAATGAATCTGTCCCGATTTTCTAGCTAGTAAAACTGAGATTTAATGACATCTAGGCTAGCCGAGACCTTGAAAAACCTAAAGTATACTTGAATACCTTCGCGGGAATATATAAAACTTGAAAAACGGAACTACGACGCAAAAGTTATGGCTTTAGGAAGTTGCGACGAAACTATAAAATTCTGACAGCTTTTGTGTTATGTTAAAAGCTGTTAGAAATATTAAAATGAATTTTTGGACACTTTAGAGTATAAATTGGCTAAAATGACGTAAATAAAAATGGTAGAGCATTACGTATACCTATTAGGTACGTTAGAGATTTTCAAAATATATATTTTCAAGACGACTAATATTTGGTCGTGAGATTTACAAGCTACGTTTTCTAAAATGGTGGATGACTTAAATACGAGATTACTTTGATTAAATACGTTTTTGACAATAAAAATTTCAACAACATGTACAAGTGATAATATAGTGTATGACTTGCATGCTTGACCTTGTTTTCGAACCTAAGACATATGCATTATTTAGGCCGCGATTAGAGTACCCGGACCTTATTTCTAACTACTGCTTTGTCTATCGGATATTGCTTTTGCTAAGGTGAGTTTTCATAGCCTCGTTTTCAATTACTTATTTGATTTCAAATCCCACGGGGGAGAATACATTGCATCAATTATTTTTGTACATGCCCAAGTATTAAATTCCATACATTGCTTAAGTTGCCTTACTACCAAGTTAAGTCCCCTTTATTATCATGGACCGTTAATTATATTGTCAAGCGAGAGTGAGTGGATAGATCTATTGAGGGTGACGCCTCCATTCGTGTTTGGGTTGCTCCAGCGGGACGAATGCATTTCATGTCTTAACAATTTGAGTGTCTGGTAAACACTCTGGTGGGGCCATTACAAAGTCTAGCTTCGGGGTCATGAGCTTAAGAGCCAATGTAGCATTTTTGACATTTTGTCGGTTTACTTTATACTTGTGGCTTATGTACATACGATTTAACTTACAAACCTATGATTATTCACCAACTTTATGTTGACCGTTTTCGCAATGTATTTCTCAGGTTATTAAGGTAGCTCATGTTGCATACATTTGGACCTTCATGGAGTCGCGGAGTCGACGCGTCTCACCATATTTTCTGCACTTATGATACGTTTGATCTCGTTGAATTTGTTTTATCTAAATTGGCAACATCTTTTGGGGCCTAAGTTTTGTAAACTCTGAATGTTTTAATGATCAAACGATGTATTTTTCCAAACGACACTTTAGGTCGTTCAATATATCCTTGTCGTGATGCTATGACAGTTACACCCTCAGGCATTCCATTCCGCTGCAAGTCAGGTAAATTGGGGGTGTGACATATTGCAATTCCTAGATCATTATGGGATTTACATTCACAAAACCTTTGTAATGTAAGCATGTTTCATCCCCATCTTAATGCCTTGAGTCCAAGATCTCACTTTCTACTCAATTTAAGTCGTCTAACTTAAAAACTGCAAACTTATAAATTCATTACATCAGTTGATCTGCTAGCAATGAAATTATGAAATTTTCATCTCCATTGCAATCTAGCCAAGCTCTCACATGACGTAAATTACAACTTCAAGTGTTCTTAATTAGATGGTATTCGACTTAATTTTATAAGGGTATTAATTTTGACGTGCGTAATCAAAATAATGTATGAAGAAGCATGCATACAACTTCATAACATTGGTTTTATAAAACTATTTTATTACCAATTCACTAAGAGTAAAATAACAAAGTTTTGATTGAGGTATCGGGTTCACCAATTAAAGAATTACCAACAATTATCGTCCACTATATCGTACTTTTGCATAAGCCCTAAAGCTTAGTGTTTCAGATAATCATTGTGGAATTGTGATCAATTCACCCTTAAGATGATAGTGTACATGTAATGGTTGTTCGGTAAGTCTAATTTACACACAAACGAGCGTTAAGACAGAATGTTGTCTATCTAAGGCCACAATTTAATGCGAAGCCAACCTTATACCCATCTTATAGTGTGTAAACTTCGGTCGAGCCTAGTTAACCATTACGTACAAAAACATCAATCAACAAACCTTTGAAATTTTGACTCTTAAAACCAAAACAATTTCGCCATTTATTTAGTCCATATTATTTTTCTATTAAAAAATTACCCTTTTTCGTTTATAAACATGTCTCACATAATAATAAACAAAAAACAAGTAATACATAATAAAAAATAAACAACCAAATAAATATATACATAACATAACAATTAAATATGTATAAACATGTAGCCACATGCAAATTTTATTCAATAGTCCTATTCATAATCAAGTCTAGGTGTATAATGCATTTATTCAATTAAGGCTTTCTTCTTCAAAGGAAAAAGAGCCACATACATCGATAAATCGATTGTGTAAGCCAAAACTAAACAAATACCACATAGCACATAATTGATTACTTAATATTGGAGTCTTCCCCAATTCGACATCTATTAATAAATTTACATGTTTCGATATAACTTAACAATTAATTCATATATCCAATTTAAAGCATTTAAATTTTCACAAAATAAAATCCATGCAAACATGCACTTTTCATGGATTATGCTTAACAATTAACATATTGCACCAAGATCGTTTACTAAAACGCATAACCAATTACATGACAACCTAGGGTTTCTAATCATATTAAAAATTCAAAAACAAAACCCTAATAGGTCAATCGACCTAATAAAAAAAATTAGAGTTAGGAATCGAAAAACCCTAAAAACATTTAATAAAACAAATCAAAATTCAATTTTTATGCGTTTCGATAATTAATTACACATTATAACGGCTCTAGATGCCACTGTTGGAATTATACTATCATGACAATCATATAAATAAACCAAACACATCAAGTAAACATATGCGGAAGCGTTATAACAAGATCATATAACATGTAATTAATTAATCAATAATAAATAGTAAACATACCTTTGTGATTCTAGCCCGAACAAGAATCAATTGCAATCTTTAATTCAAGAACCCTAATTAGGGTTTATGTGGATTATAAGAATTACCCCTTACCTCTTTTGTAATTCAATCCAAGAATCAAACAATAGTGTGTTTGAATCGTGTTCTTGTACACACGTACTAATTCAAGTGAAAGTTTATGCAAGTAAATTAAACACAAAACTTTTTAGCTTAATGAAAATCGAATCCCTTGTAGGGATTGTTGATGAATCGATTTTAGGGACAAGAGAAGAGAAAGAAAAACACCTATTATGTGTGTACAAGTTATGAGAAAACAATAACCCATGAGGTGTTTATATACTTGAGATAACTTGGAGTCCAAGGCACAAAGGAGGTGGAACTCCTTCTAGAACATTCTTGACCTTCCAATTATTCACAAGTATTATTTTCCTAATCTTCGTCTAACGGTCGTTAGCCATTCTCCGTTAAATACTAACGGTCGTTACTAGTTTTGTGTTTATTAATAATTATATATAACATTTATAAATAATTATTCTTTTACTCTTCATACGTAAAGTGTGCAATCCCACGATCTCGAGTTCGATCCTAACATACGACTACTAAAATAATGTCCATAATCTAACACATTTTACCCACCACGTCAACTTTTTCTCTCCGACGACCTACAGGCGATTGGTTGTCACAGTAAGGGCGATCTTCATTTTTTTTAAAACATTTTTGGCAACAAACTTAAATTTTTTTAATAATTAAAACCTTACATAATAATTCAAATAAAATTAAAACATTACAATACTAATTAAAAACTTAAACTAATAATCTAAGTCGTAGCGTGCCTGATTGAATCCTTGATCTACTGAAGCTTTTTTCGTTGTAGTTCGGGCAAAGATGGGCCGAATGATGTGACATAGAATATGATATCTTTTTCCTGTTTTTTTTTTGCCACTCAAATTCAAGTTTGACGTTCTATTTCAAATTTCTTTTCCTCAAATTCTGCTTCTTGCAGATATCTTCTTTCTTGCATATCCAACTCATGTTTCTTTTTCTCCAACTCTTGTTTCTTCAAATCTAAATATTCGCATGCTACCGACCCAATGGTCGCTCATCTCGAGTCTCTTCAGAATCAGGCTCATCAACTTCTTTGTTCAAATTGAAACCACCATTTGAGCCGGTTTCAGAAGTCTTGGATTTCTTTCGACCCTTATCATGCTTCTCAAAATGAGGCATCTCAACTTGCATCCAAGCAGCATGCTCCCTCAAAACTTCCCAACAATGCTCCTATTGAAAGGGATGGTCATACACCACTAGGTATTCTTCACACGCTCTTTGGTAAATATTGAGGTCATTGTCACCACTTGTGTGATTCATTTGCATGTTGTTAAAAATGGCACAAAATGCACCAACTCTAGGACAAAGCCTATTTTTCAACTTGCTAATGATCGAGTTGTAAGTTCTGTTTGCACCAACTTCTTTTTCAAAATAATTAATAACCTTCCCCCAAAACCCCTTAGCCTTCATAAAGTTTACCAGCTCGCTATTTTTTGACACATCACACCAAGCTTTGCACAACGCCACCTCTTCCTCAGCTGTCCAATTCGACGAATCATTTTTGGCATTATTCTTTTTGCCTTTGTAGCTCGTTTCGTAGGCTTCTTAGTTTTGACCGATGACATCTCTTCGACAGGAGATTCGTTGTCGTCATCATCATCATTTGGAACCGAATCATGAAACGATCCGTGAGCCGAACCTTGACCCATAGAATAATCTTGAGTCTGATAATACGTTCCCGAACCAGTTCCCACATAAAAATCTGTATTATTGTATAATCGTTCTTCAAAATCACAAGCGGCAAGATTAATGTGGTTAACCGGAGAATACGGTTGACTCGTCTGGTGATTGGAAAAAAGATTGCTGGGATGAGCTCCGGCAGGATTGTTGCTGTTGTTGTTGTTGTTGTTGTCGTCGTCGTCGTAGTCGTCGTCGTCGTCATTGTTGTTGTTAGTATATGGTGGCTTGAATGGATGATTTTGATAAAATGGGTTGTAAGTTTGTGGTTGTGGAGGTATTGCAAATGATAATCAAAACTAGCGGGTCAAAAATTTACGGTTGGTGATACACCGGTTAACCAAAAATTCAGATCCGGTGTTAAATACGAATTTTTTTTTGGCAATCGGGATCTTTCTGGCTTTTGATTGGGGTGTTTCTTAGACATGGTGAAATGAGAGAAGTGTTTGAATTGTGGTTTATGCTAAGGTATTTATAGGTACGTTTTTAAATTTTTATTTATTTTTATTTTTATGATTTTTGGCTTCCAAATATTACCGAACGGTAACATTCAATTTTAACGGTAACAATTTGACAAAACAAAGAGACGATTGTCAATCGATCCTGCGACCGAAACAAAAAATTAAAAAAAAAAAAAAAAAAAAAAAAATGGAGCTATCGATACCACAGAAGGGGCGATCGATCGCCTAGTCGATCGTCACTATTACAGCGTCCAGCCTAATAGATTTATGCATTCACAAAAAAGAAATAAGATAAAATTTATACACCTTTTTGGGCCTAAATATAATGCGTATTTGGGCTGGCACAATTATAACCCATCGTCTACTTTTATAAATGTACTAGCTTCAGGACCCGCTCGACGGGCGGGCTAGCTCTATAAAATCATTTCACTAAATATTTTAAGAGTAGCTTATACATATGATTATCTCAAACGACCATAACAAATATGTAATGAATTACACGAATATATAAAAAGATAAATTGTCTTTAAGGAATAACAAAAACAATGTATGAATACCAACAAAAAAAAATGTTTAAAATATATGCAATACTTCCTTGTAAACAACAATAGTAGTTTCATCAGTGTAGTTAAACTCCATATCGCAACAAAGTACTTTAAGTCCTTGCTTGTTGTTTACTCTTGACACCTCTACATATAACTGATCGTGTGAAAAAACACGGCGTTGTAGAAACAAACCACCTGCAACAACGTCTACCCTTAGCATAGCCATAGCAAAACAAACCACGAAATGTGAACAGTTTGTTTGTTGGAAAATGAGTTTTACAAAGTTGGTTTTTGCAAACTTTGGACATAATTTAATGTATGTATATGTTACATATATTTGTGTTTCTTGGGGGCGTTTTATTCTCCTCCAAGAGAGCTTCGCAACAAGCTAAAGTATGTCCAAAATAGAGCTAAGATGAATGAGATATCGTGTCTCAAAGTGGGACACTTGAAACACAAAACTTGGAAACAAAAACACATCCCACATCGCTTAGTGAAGGAAGTGGAGACTAGTTTATAAGGTAATCCTTGTACTAGCTTTCAAATTCCTTTAGGTGAGCTATGCTCCCACTCCTACGTGCGCGCGCGCAGGGGGGTGCAGATTGTGGGATTTCTGGGCCAAAATGGGTTCGAAGCTTCTGAACTCATGCGAGCCCGCGCGACCTGCGGACACGAATGCAACTCCGAAGCCTCGCATACATGCGTATTTTTTTGCTGCTGATTCGTAATCCAGTTTCCAATTTCAGATTCTGTAAATCTATTTGAGGAATAGATTTAGACTTTGTGAATAAGTTTACAGAATATTTTTGTGTGAATAAAAAAGATATCAAAATCGTGTTATTGCTTTAACAGATTTGCAAATCTTTTATTATCAGTCAAATATTTTATCTTGGAGCCCAAGATAGGTTTTGGCTATATATAATAAACGTTTGTTCATTCAGTTTCGGATATACAGAGAATAACGTAGCTCCATTCCGAACGTTTCCAGCAGTACCTTCGATCAGAAGCACACAAGTTTTCGTGATCTTTCAGGCAAGGTTAGTCAGGTCCGGCTGTACAACAGCTTAGTACGTTGTACCCTGGGAAACAGACGGCGAATCTGTTTTAAGGGAATCGTGTCTAACACGAGCCTCGTGCATCTACTGCTTTCATTTAATTTACGTTAAAATAGTGTCTGTCTTCTGCTTCTACTCCATTCTGTCTGTATTTATTTTCTGTTATTTACATTCTGTTAATTATATTATTTATCTTAATCTGATTTTATAAATAAAGTGTACACCGTTTCCTACATTGTTTCCTTAAACCTAAGTAAAGTTATCAAAACCAACCAACATATGAGTTTCATCCGAATGATTGCATCTATTAGAAGTTTGTGAATTCGATAACGGAATTAAAAATAAACTAATAAAATTTATTTATTTAGAAGTGACAGTTACATGTAGATCAAAGACAAAAACTTACACTATTGCATATATGAATGAAGGCGTGAATGTATAGTTAATCAAATAAACCATCTTGTCTTTAGCAAATATTTATCAAGGAGGTTTTGGCAAGTGTTTGGGTCAAACTGCCGTAAAGATGGTGACAGTTCTGCCATTCTTGAAGTTCTTTGCAAAGGTAGTTGTCAAACATTTCCACATTTATTCGCCTGTCAATAGATAAATAGTAGATCAAATGAAATGATAATAATAAAATGTGGCGAGTTTAAAATAATTTTGTGACAATAAGATGATTGAGGTTGTATTTTAATCACTACAGGTAAAAAAATAGCAATCAAGATAGCTAGTTCAAGCGGTCAAAAGCTTGTTTAAAGTGCACTATATGCTTAAATTATGCTACCCAAACTATTGTCTAAATTTAATCCATTAGATATTTATAAGATCTAAAAAGGGGGACAAAACATGGGTTGGCAGGTAAACCCAACTCGTTTTGAGCCAAACTAAAAGATTAATATTCACTTGAAATAAATTTTGACCGATAATTCAACCCAACTGTTATGCGACCTCTTTTTCGTAACCAAATACTGTCATTAGACCACCTACGCCAATTTTTATAAAAATAAATGTTACTATTCAATATAGCTTTAACTTAATGTGTCGAGGATAAATAAATAAGCGTCAAATTGATCAAAGGTCGTCAATATGCATTTTTTTTTACATAAACCTCCTAAATGAGAGCATATTGGACAACTGTAGTGCACTAAGAAACTTCTAAATAAGGAAAAAAAATACATACTTTCAAGTAAGCGTTTCTTTCAAAAGATACATTTTCATCCAGAAAATCTTGGTTCCAGTAGCACCCCAACTTCGCAAAAAGTTATTCCCTCATTGTATTTCTATCATGAAACTTCATAAGTTATTCGGCAGCAACACCAACTTCTCTGTCTCGTGCCAACTCCGTCTGTCATGAAATGGTTAATCAATATAATTAAAGGTTCCACATACTTGCAAATCACATACATGTCATGTTAGAGAAAAAATGACCCTACCATAGCCTACTTCCCTTTGAATACATCGTAATTTTATGATTTTGAAACTGTATTATATCTAATCATACATAAAACACAAAACCACAATATTATATTTATGGATTTACCTTGTTGTAATGCTCGATTTCATTGCGGCAAAGGTTTCATAATATATTTGTTCCTCAAATTCAGACATATCTACAAAACCACAAGATGAATAGTATGAAAATCAAAGAGAAGATAAGGAAGGCATATTAAGTTATTTTGTATTTTTAGTTTACGTATTGTTCTTAAGAGGAATAAAATACAAAATCCATGCATAGGTTATTTAGTACTAAAGTGGAAGTTAAGACTCATATAGAACATTAGAAGAGTAACTCAACAATTAAGTTTACTAACCTTTCTGTTCATGCTTATGACACCAAAACAATGTATCAGATTCTTAATACCAGCTCTATATGCATATATGGTCATTGAACCACTTGCATCGCTTAATACTTGTTAGAATAGTGTTCGAGCTAAATGTACAAATTACAAAAACTAAATATTTGTATCAGGCATGGAGATCATAAGTGATGAGGCGAAAAATGAACCACTTTTAGGGGGTCATTTAAGCCGGAATTCGAATTTATTTGATCAAATAATGCCCTAAATCGTTCCTTTTGTGATTTTAGGTACTTTGGGAGTGAAATCTGGAAAAGGAAGCAATTCGGACGTTTTTGGAGCATAAAAGTGAAGAAAACGCCAAAGTCTTAATTTTCCTTGCTGGGAACAGTAGGTGACGGCGTCAAGAGCAAAATTTCATGACGATCCAGTACAGATTTGAAGGCGTCACAAAGTTGGGCGTCAAGAGTAAAAGTCATGACGGCCTGGAAATGATTAAGTCTTGACGGCGTCAAATGTAGATCAAGGCAGTCCGAGAATAGTTTTGGCGGCGAGGTAACGGCGTCACAATGTTTGTCTTGACGCCGTCAGACCCCTTTTCCTATATATAGTTTTCTAATTTTTACACAAAAGGGAGGGAAGTTTTGGAGAAACCCTAAGTACGATTTTGGTGCGAATTTTACAGGTTTTTCAACCCCTTGATACCTTTCATGTGTAATTAAGATAAGTGTTCTTTTAATTCAATCAATATGTCTATGTGTTGGTTGTTTATATCTTGTTCTTGTCTTAATTCAATCATGCTAGGCTAGATCTATCTTTTGTTTGCTTGGATCTAATGAAACCTAGATGTTGATTATATGTTGATTACTTGTTTATAGTTTGTTTTGGATGAATGAACTTATATGTTAGGCTTAAGAAAACTGGCAGATCTCCAAATGGTAACATGCTTGAACGTCTTAGGAAACATGAACCTATTGCACTAAGGTCTTTATTGGTTGTATTTAATGCATGAGCCACTGTTTACAATCCCTATAGTTGTGCTGGGCATGGTGTAGGAGGAGATAAGAGCTCATAGAATTGGGGAGTTATGTGCGATACCCCATGAATGGTACTTGAGGACCAAGTCAATATCTTTGCCTTCGAACAATTCTAGCACTCCCGACCGTAGGATCATGGAACTTGAGGACCAAGTCAAGTTTCTCATGAAATCTTACGAAGCTCCTAAGCCTTCAAGCCAAGTGAACAAAATCACTTCTTCATGCGAATTGTGTAGTGGTCCCCATGACACTCGTGATTGTGTGGAACTCCCCGGAACAGCTTTTGCGGACTACGCATCCTCGCGTACCGACGAAGCGGGAGATAAGTGGTACACTTTCAAGCCCGAGCCAAACACTTACGGTGATTCATACAACCCCTCTTGGAAAAATCACCCAAACCTTAGGTGGAAACAAAATCAACCCAATTCTTCCAATCCGCCTAATCGTTACCAACCAAACGGTCCACCATCCAACCGTACTTTCAACAACAATCCTTCTAACAACTATGGTAGTACCAACAATCTTGAAGGATTGATTTCAAAGTTCATGGCATCTCAAGAAGCTCGCATAGCTAGGTTTGAAACCGAATTCAACCAACAACAAACGGAGATGACCAACAAGATTGACAACTTGTTGAAAGCCCTCAACAACCAAGCGTTACTTACACCTAGGAAGGACACTAGGGACACCAATAGTGGAATCCAAATTAAGGATCCCTCAACATCCAAACATGTCCACTTTGTCAATGTTGTCACCATTAAGCCGATAGATAAGGAGATAGAAGAGAGTGACAAGGATGAAGTTAGAGTAGAAGCCGAGACTAAGGATGAGAGTAGGGAAGTTGAGGTTAACAAGGAAGAGGAATTAGAGGAGGTAGAGCCTATAGAAAAATACTTTGATAAGTTACCCACCGAGGAAGAACGGGAGTACCATAAGGATTTATTCGATAGTCCCGAGAGACCATATATCTTTGGCACACCCCTTATCAAAATGGGAGACCCCTCTAACATTAACATACCATGCAATATCGGGCACATGCATATATGGAAAGCTTACATCGACCCTAGATCCCCCGTGAACATCATGACTAGGACTTATTACAATTGGGTGATGAAGAAGCAACTTAGTTTTAGGATGATGCCTAATAAGAATCTGATAAGTAATTTTGCAGGAAGAGTAAAGGGATTGCATGTGATTATAGGGAATCTCACCTATGAGATAGATTTTATGATAGTGGAAGACACTCGTCCGGTGATAGATGCTTGCCTAAGCCAAATAATATTTGGAAAACCATTTGTTGAAGCCACTAGGATGAGTTATGATCCGACTTTAGGGATAGTTAGATTCAAGGAAGAGAATGATGAGGTTACCTATCAAATGCCCTACAAGATTGAGCAATACCGCATTCTCTCTAATTTCGAAAAAGAACACAAACAAGCGGCTTATTATAGGAATGAGGAGGATAGACGTAGAGGAGTAGAATATGTAAAGAATAGGATGCTTGGTTTCTACAAAGAATGCTTACAACTAGGTCCAGAATACAAAACTGGTTTAGAAGACGACCTAGAGAGTGGAACCAATGATGAGGTCACGTAGTAACCCATGACCTTGAGTCTAGCTACAAGACTCGTAAATAAAAAAAAGCGCTTCTTGGGAGGCAACCCATGTTTTGTGTGATTTTATTTTTGTTTGTTTGTAATTTGTTTCCGTATGCATGCTTAGTTTTTATTGTTGGTTGATCATGTTTCTAAACTAAATGTGGAAATACTTTACTTTGTTGTTTTGGCCTAGTCTTAACTCCGCCTAAAAGTATTTTTGCAAAAGATAAGTGTAAGGGGAAACCCCAAATATGTTTTCAAGAAACAAACCGATCATGATTCTCCACAATATTAAATGAACATGTATATTCGTAGTTGTTAGAGTCAAACGCTTGTATTGAGTCATAATGAAGTTTTGCAGGATTTTCCAGGAAGTAGGACCAAGTTTTTCCAGAAATTTTCCGGAAACTTAACATAATGATTTCTGCAGGTCACTTCTGACGGCGTCACGAGTTTACTCTTGACGGCGTCAGGTGTAAAAATCTGGAAATTTTACCGGTTTTGTTTTTCTAACAGAGTCTTATGGTTTTTGTGAATTATTAAGTTTTATAATCTCCAGGAGATCTGCAAACTTCATTCCACAAGCATTATATCTTATTTTGTTTTCTAGGATTTAGTAACTTATATAGGATGCCGCCGATTTTACGCGAGGTTGTCTTGTCTATTTTATCAGGTTTTATAGGTTAATTATGACAAGAAGATGATTTATATTCTGGAAGGGAAGCTTTTATTGTTCATTTTCTTGGAGGAAGATTTAACCTGGCCACCTTATTATCCATACCGAGCGAATCAGGGGAGTATTTGACTTCATTCTTTTTACTTTTTAACTTTTACATTCTTTACTTGAACATTGGGGACAATGTTCATCTTAAGTGTAAGGGGAGGGTAAAAAGATGATACCTTACATATGCAATTTCGCTTGAGTTTGTTTTGTTTAATGGTAGATGTGTAATAAAACTATGAGAAATACTTGTTAGTGTAATTTTAGCGCCAAATTTAAAATTTTTTACAACATTTAGGAGTGAAACTTTAGCCATAGCAAGCGTCTCATGGATAGGAGATTGTATGACTAGCACATAACCGTATATTCAGAAAAAATTTCCACCCAAATATGTGAGGTTCGCCTTTAGATTTGATAGGAAAAGCATTTACTATTAGTGCTTATGAGTGTACCGGTAGTATTTAGATTCTAGAACTTGCGTTAGTGATGCATCCCGAGACCGCTAGTGAGACTACATTCGTGTAGTAGGATTTACTACATGATAAGAGGCATTAGGATCACCCTTGTGTTAAACCCGTATTATAATTACTTGACCATTTAAAGTCATATTACTTGGCTAGTTAAGTCAACTAATTTTTCCCACACCCTTAGCGTTGTACTCATTTTTAGTACACGAAACCCCTAGTACACCCCTCCGAGCCTATCTTTTCGTTTCTAACTTTAAGCATTTTACTTAAAGGAAGAATTTGTTACACCCCACTTAAATGTACAACCAAATCGCCTTAGCCTTCCGTGTATGCGCTCATTTTTAGTGCATTATTGTTATTTGTTAAACCCTAAGTTAACTTTCTAATTGATTACATGGTTGCTAAGTCGAGTCATATCCTTGTACATATTGTTTTGGGACGATTGGGACTCATGGGTAAAGTACTTATTTTATGGAGTAATGGGGAAGAACATCATTTATTACCCCCATATGTACGTTAATCTTAAAAGTGCTCCAAGTGTTTTGATTTTCTTAATTCGAGTCATTAGTTTAGTTTATTGTAAAGTATATAAAGATTCAAGTGTAAGGGGAACATTCATTCCCTATGATGTATTATTTTGGATGGTAGGGTAAGAGTGTATGCAAAAAAAAAAAAAAAAAAAAAAAAAAAAAAAAAAATCGAAAAAATCAAGAAAAAAGAAAAAAAAATAGAAAAAGAAAAAGAAAACATACGGACTACCATCCCTTTTTATTCTATGTTCATTTTATGTTTTTGTTATTTTTCATTTATTAGCTTAAGTCGAGTCTAGTCTTGGCTTAGCAACGCCATATTGTACATGTAATTGACTAAGATTGTTAACTCGCCACCAGTAAAACTTCCTTTATCCAACAAAACCGTGTATTTCATATCCCTACACCTAACGTTACAACCCTTTAAAAGACCTCTTTGATAGTTTATCCTAGGTGCTTATGCCATGTGGTGGAGGTTTGATCCTTTCCCAAGCCTATGGTAATCTATTTTGCTATGACAGGTAGTGAGAGATATCTTCCGTTTCCATATTGTAATTTACACTTTATTACACCCGAGAGATGTGAGTATCTAAACACTATTTGTGAGGTGCTAGCGTATGACCTCCGTGCTTGTCTATTGGTCATTAGTGGAACGATTATTTGTTGTAATTACTTTTATATTAGTGTTAAATGACCCCTAGCTTGTATTTTGACTAGAATAAAAGCGCATTTGCTTGAGGACAAGCAAATCTCAAGTGTAAGGGTATATGATGAGGCGAAAAATGAACCACTTTTAGGGGGTCATTTAAGCCGGAATTCGAATTTATTTGATCAAATAATGCCCTAAATCGTTCCTTTTGTGATTTTAGGTACTTTGGGAGTGAAATCTGGAAAAGGAAGCAATTCGGACGTTTTTGGAGCATAAAAGTGAAGAAAACGCCAAAGTCTTAATTTTCCTTGCTGGGAACAGTAGGTGACGGCGTCAAGAGCAAAATTTCATGACGATCCAGTACAGATTTGAAGGCGTCACGAAGTTGGGCGTCAAGAGTAAAAGTCATGACGGCCTGGAAATGATTAAGTCTTGACGACGTCAAATGTAGATCAAGGCAGTCCGAGAATAGTTTTGGCGGCGAGGTGACGGCGTCACAATGTTTGTCTTGACGCCGTCAGACCCCTTTTGATTGATCCGAAACAGTCAGATAATATTAACCAAGTTATGGTCAACAAGTCAGACAGCCTAAACCAATACTCCGGTGAGTGTAGTGTTTCCCCGGATCGTTAGATCCCAACGAGATGTGAAATCTGAAATAAAACGACTTTAAGATCAGGTGATTTGAACAGGAAAAGGGTTAAAGTGATGTATACTACTGAAATATAAGAATGAATAGCTTTAATAAGCTATATCACTAATACGTGAAATCAGATAAGTATACGTGAAAAAGGTAATGAAAAACGTAAACGTTTATTAATTAAACGTAAACAAAAACAAATTTACTTATAGTAGGATTTTATAAGCCTTAGGGGCTTAAATGCAAATTAAATAAATTTAAAATATTTACTTTATAATTAAAAACTATTTAATTAATTATTTTTATTTAATAACTATTTATTAATTATCTATTAATTAACTATTAATTATGAAAATGTAAAATAAGTTTAGAAAATCAAAATTAAAATTTCTAAAAATCTAAAATATTATAAAACTTATTTTAAAATTAAAATTATATTTTTCACACTATTTATCTATTTATTATTAATTATTTAATTAAAAACTATTTAACTATTTAATTAAGATTCAACTAAAAATTATAAATAATACAAATTAAACTAAAAATTTATAAAAATATTTTCTAAACCTAAAATAGAACTTGAAGAAAGTATAAAAAATAAAAATAAATCTTTTTGTCTTTTTCTAAATTTTCTATTAATTAAAAACTATTTATAATAATTTAAACTAATTAAACTATTTTAAATTACAAATAATATTAAACTAACTTAGATAATTATGAAAAATTTTATATATCTAATTAACCATCATGGGAATCCTAAAAAATTATAAAAACTTTATTTTATGTATTTTTAATTTAATCTACTAATTATTATTCTAATTATTAATTAATATCTAATTAAAATAATTAAATTATAAAAACTAGTAAATGAACAGTATAAATCACAAGAAAATTTCTAAAATTATTTTATGACTTATAGAAGCTAGGAAAAATATAAAATATAAGTATTACCTTATAAAAATATATTATGCTATTTAATTCTTATTTATTATTTAATTATTAAATAAACTAATAATAATTCTAAATAACACTATATGACAAAAGAAAATTCTGGAAAAATTTATAAAATTACTTTAATATATAAGAAATTCAATAAAAATATAAAATAGCAAAAGTGCTTATAAATAAGCTAAAAAGGAAAATTAAATAGATAGTTTCTATTAAATAGAAGCTATCACTATAAGTAAGTTTGGTTTTTTCTTGTTTTTCTTTTACAAATCTAATAAAATACTTAAAATATGAAACTTTTACAAAAACAAATAATTTAAAAACCAAAAATAAGCACTGAGAGTGCTTATTGGACCAAACAGTTGACTAGGTTTGACCAAACAAAGAAATGAGCTCAAATGAGCTTATGTGGGGTCCACAAGTATTTTCTGAACCACCTAAGTTAGTTGAACAAGTTTGAACAAGATTTGATCAAATAAGCCCACTAGATAAGCCACAAGATCATAATAAGCAGTTTGCTTATTTGGTTCTGGGTCAGAAATGGGACAAGGTTTGGGTGCAATTCTAGGTGGGGTCCAGTGGTGTGCAGGTCAACCAAAGGGTCAAAGGATGAACCTTGGTAGGAGGGGGGTTAGAATAACTAGGATATAGGGTGTGGGACCCAGTAATGAGCTCAAAATGAGCTTGGGAAGTGAGGGGTCCAACTGGTTCACTCAGTTGAGTGTGTGAGTGAACTAAGCTAGTAAGCTTAGTAAAAGCTTAAAAATAAGCCTAAGAAAAAAAACAAAAGGATAATATTATATATATATAGTATATTAATTATTATGAACAAGTGAATTCACTGGAATGAGCTAATAAGCTTGTGAAAAGCTTATAAGAAAAATCAATGAACTGAGATCCAAACACCCCTAGACAGTCAACCAAGAGGCCAAATTGAGCTTATGTAATAAGCTAAAAAGGGCTTATTGAGTACTGGGCTATAAATATGGGCTAGTAAGGATTCCAAATAAGCAAAGCTTAAGCTGTGTGAACCACAGATGAGCTTATGCAGGGCTTATAAAGATTGGTGGTTTGACTGGTTCACTCAGAGGACTGAGTGAATGGACAAGCTTCTAGCTGATAGCAGCCTTAGTAAAAGGATTAGAAAATGAATAAATAAGCTTGACCCTGATATATGGACTGCTTAGCTTCTTGAAAAGCCAAGGATCACAAGCCAAAGCTTTGTGATGAGCTTATGGTGGGCTTGTGATGTTGCTTATGTTCACTGAATGCTCAGTGGTGTGGTTTATTTGATGCACAAGTTAAAGCACAATAAGCAGTTCAGTTAAGCAGATATAAGCAGATAAGCACTTATTTTAGATAACTAGCCACAAGGGCATCACAAAAGTCCAATTTACACAGACTTACAAGCACTAAAGAAGCTTGTGCAAGCTTTTAAAGTTAATAGGTAGGACTGTGCACAGGGGAGATTTATGAAGAATTACCAAAAGCTAAGCACAAATTAAGCACTTAAATCAGCTGGATAAAAATAAATAAAAATAGTAACAAGTAGATCAGCAACAAGATATTTAAAACCTACAAGCTCAGGTTCTATGATCAATTAACAAGTCCACAATGAAAATCCAAAGTTTATTCAAAAATCATGTAGGCTGCAAATTGACTTTCTAAGTTAACCACTACTTTGACTTATCTGAGCTTAGAGCTTAATTTATTAACTGATTATGTTATCTTAAGCTATACTAAGTTGATATTAAGCTAAGTTATCTACTTTTAAGCTAGTATGAAGATTATGGACTGATTACACTACACAGTTAACAGATTAGACAAGATTAAGTCTAATTTTGACTTTTATTCTAACAAGACTTATATTTTATGACAGACAAGGACTATTTTGACTTAAACTAATATGCAACAACAAGAATTAGAGACAATAGCATGCAACAAATCACAGTAACAGCTTGATCCAAACACCCATTTAAGATGAATATTTCTATGATTAGTGTTGTAAACTATGAATTAAACCATGGAACTGATTCTAAATACTTGATACAGATTAACTAAGACTAAATGAACACAAATACACAGGTTCTAAACAAGTTTAACCTATGGAACACAATTAAGCTATTTGACTGTCAAAGATGACACAACTAGCAGCTAAGATTTCCAAAACACAAACTACCAATTTTAATTTATATTATCACTAACATATATCAACTAAGCATGAAATACTAAAGATCCAAGCAATTACACTACTTAAACAATAATATGCTAAATTAATGGAAATGGCTTACAAGTGAGATCCAAGCCACAACTAGAACCAAGAACTGAGAACCTTTCCTAATGCTTTCCACAAAGCTCTAAACCAAGGCCTTCCAAGATAAACCTTGCTCCAATGCTTCTTCTACACAGTATCTCTATTTTTTTATTATTTTCTATTTTCTAGTGTATTTTCCTAATTAATGAATTATTGGTGGTTAATGTGAATCCGAAATCTTGCAAAAGCTTACTAAGAGCTTAGTAGTGTTTAAGAGATCCTTTTAAACAACAATCATTCACAGAAATTTAAAGAACTTAATATGAAAATGGGACAACAATTGAAATTCTTGAAAACAGTAAGATAGATTGATATGAGAATACAAAGTTGTTTATTACACTTAGATAAGCTAATAAACACTTCCAAAACAGAATTTAAGATTACACTAATGATACAACTAGATTATTTAGGTCTACAGTGATCATAAACTAGTATTACAATTATATATATCTTCTCCTCTGTCTTCCTTGCTATTTATCACCAAAAGTCTTCCACTTGAACAAATATCTCATCCCACTTGATCTGAGCCATTGAATGAGTCCCAATTATCTCAACCGTTTAAACTTGATTTGGCGCCAAAACGTTCCACGTGTGCTGAGGCAGTTCCATCACAATTAATGGTTCTTGGGAGTTAGCATGAGGTGGGGGGGACAAGTATTAGGAGTTTTGAGGCAAGTTGGGGTAGTTTTACTCAAAATCGTGGGTAAGTGTTGCTACAGTGGTGGTTTTAGGTTGAAATGGGGTGTGAAGTGCATTAATTGTTGCGTGTTAGGGGTGAAGGAGATGGTGGAGAGTGGGTGTGATGATTAGGGTGTGAGCTGGAGGGGTTGAGGTGGAAGAACAGGTGTGGGTGTGAGCTGGAAGAAGAAGAAGAGAATACGGGGGTTGTTTGTTTGTTTTATTTATTTAATAAACGAGGGTGGGCCGGGTTTTGGTAAGTTGGGCCTTAGGATGGACTGGACTGGGGTTGTAACTGGGTTTAGGAAGGGAGTGGATTTGGAGTTGGATTTAATAATACAAAGGGTCCGTTTGGAATTTATTAAAAGCATAAGGTCCATTTGGTAAATTCTGAAACTTTAGGGGCCTGAAATGTAACTTTCACAAACTTCTCATAAGGACCAAACCTGCAATTAAACATTAGTACAAGGACCATAATTGCATAATTTTCCAATTTACAAAACCGAGGACCATTTATGTCATTTTCTGAAACTTGAAGGGTTAAACTTGTAATTTTCCAAAAGTTTGTCATAAGGACCAACATTGTCATTTATAAATAGTACAAGGGTGTAGTTTGATAATTTTCCATTTTTAAACACCCAGGGACTAAATTTGACACTTTTCAAAAGTTGAGGGACCAAAGTTGTCATTTTGCCATTTTTAAACTTTAAAGGACTTTTCTTGACAACTTATGATTTCCAAGGACCTTTTATGACATTTGTACAAGTTTTGATTTACCAGGGACTAGATTTGCCAATTTTCCAAAGTTCAGGGACTGAAACTGTAAATTATGTGAAATGTTTTGTTTTTCATCAGTTTTCAATCCTTATGCATAAAAACACAATCCAGGGATAATTTTATGTATTTTAAGGCATTCCTGTGTGTTTTCATATGTTTTTGCAGCTTATATGTAACAGAAATGATGAGTATTTACACACTCATCACCTTTTCCTATATATAGTTTTCTAATTTTTACACAAAAAGGGAGGGAAGTTTTGGAGAAACCCTAAGTACGATTTTGGTGCGAATTTTACAGGTTTTTCAAGGGTTCCAACCCCTTGATACCTTTCATGTGTAATTAAGATAAGTGTTCTATTAATTCAATCAATATGTCTATGTGTTGGTTGTCTATATCTTGTTCTTGTCTTAATTCCATCATGCTAGGCTAGATCTATCTTGTGTTTGCTTGGATCTAATGAAACCTAGATGTTGATTATATGTTGATTACTTGTTTATAGTTTGTTTTGGATGAATGAATTTATATGTTAGGCTTAAGAAAACTGGCAGATCTCCAAATGGTAACATGCTTGAACGTCTTAGGAAACATGAACCTATTGCACTAAGGTCTTTATTGGTTGTATTTAATGCATGAGCCACTGTTTACAATCCCTATAGTTGTGATGGGCATGGTGTAGGAGGAGATAAGAGCTCATAGAATTGGGGAGTTATGTGCGATACCCCATGAATGGTATTAAGGAATACAATCCGTCATCCATGCAACTATAACAAGTAATTAACGTGTAAAAGATGTCTAGGGAGTAGTGAAATCTAAGTAAACACATTTTCTCCACTTATTGCTCACAACCTTAGTATAATTTAGTTTAATTTCATTTCTAGTATTTTATTTTGATTGCATCTTTAGTATTGGGTTAGTTGATTAGCAACTAATTCCGCCCAAATCCTTCAAACCCGAGATTTTAACTTGCTTTATAAAAAAATATAAAAATACAAAAAAGAATCTTCCCTCACCTTTAGAACTAGTATTTAGGTTTTCTAATCCTAGCGACACTATTCCTAAGCTGAACGATCAATCCCCCGGTACTTGTCACTATACTATACTACAACGATCAGGTACACTGCCTAGTGGGGGTTGTAAGCTTCTCAAGATCCCTTGAGAGGTAAAGCTTGGTGCAATTCACACGCATCAATAAGCATATAAAATAAGTGGTGCCAGTTTTGGCTCATTCATTCATTATCCCACATATCTCATGCCATATGTAGAGCCTAATCTAAGCCAAATTATATCCAAATTAACTAAACCAAGACATAATTTATTTGTGATCCAGTGGATTTCTATCATAAATTAAAACATGTTACATGTTAGCTATTAAGACAGTTTCGAACACCCATGAACTCATCAATTAAAATAGCCCCACACACCCCTGAATCAGCTATTAAGATAGTTCCAAACATTTTATAATTCAATTATTAAAATCAGTCCCAAACACCCTGAATTCACTATTGAAACAGTCCCGAACACCTGGATTCTACAATTCAAATTGTCCCAAACACCCCTTGAAACTTCATCCTTAAAATTTTAATATAGAATCAGATAAACAGTTTAAAAGAAGCAATTACAAACACCCCCTAGTTACAATATTTACAGCATGACATCTCTTAAAGAACTGATAGGAATTGCAACATCCTTATTGAATAACCCAAGCATCAAGTGCTACCTTTTTAGAAACTCTTTCAATGAGCTTATCCTCTATTGTGTACCTTTTATAGTCAATAGGAAGATAATGTAAAATTCATTTAAGAAGCTTCCAATCAAAT
The DNA here is from genome assembly GCA_030686995.1 of Artemisia argyi. Taxonomy (NCBI): domain Eukaryota; kingdom Viridiplantae; phylum Streptophyta; class Magnoliopsida; order Asterales; family Asteraceae; genus Artemisia; species Artemisia argyi. The sequence continues at coordinate 149,360,079 of CM060691.1, read as the reverse complement.
GCGGTAAAATACGAGTAATAGAGAAACATCAGTATACTACACTGGTCAACCTTACTATTACCTCCTTTTTATCATTTTTATAAGTTTATTATCAGTACCATGTCTTTAACCTAAAGATCTATATTGAATTTTCATTTATAGATACCTTGAAGTACTACTAACGTTATAGATGCCCTATAAGGCTATAACTATTATACGTTCTTCACGCCCTAACAATTAGGGACATGAGAAGATGACTTGCACAAGGTGTTGACATGGTTAAATGAAATGAGCCCATACATACATGAGAGTTTACAACTATAACTTTGACTGTTATCCAATTCATCATAAGAATAGATATGCATATTGCTTCAATTTTTCCAAGAAAAATACTTCTAAGTTTTACAACTTCTGTATTAATAGTATAATTAGTTCGACACTATCCACCAAGCTTGCTATGCTTATATTAGTTCAACTAATGTAAGTTTATTTTGTGCCTTTATCTACAAACACATAGAAACTACTCAATATCCTTTACAAAATCATAAAATTACCTCCCATTAAGATTCCTGCTCCATCCATATTCTATAGGTTGAAGCAAACTGAAACACAAAAAATGAGTATTATTAGACCATTCACAACCACTTGAAATTTAGAGCTTCGATGATAATGATCAACTTACAATTAATCTTGTCTTTTTAATTACATATTTAGTACTTAATATCACATAGATAAGACAATCAACCTCAAAAGTTAAAAAGCCGGCATGTAAAAGATTATGTTAAAAGTAAATAATCAACATGGTTTTTTATATAAAAGTAAATACATTGTCAATGTTAAATTTAAGCAAGTTCCTGTACCTTCATTAACATGTTGGTCATCATTCTTTTATAAACATGAAAAGTACCTTGATATCACCTCTGATTAATAATCAAGTATAACTGGTGCAACTTTTAATCTAATCTTCAAGCTTTTTACCTAAAGATTTAGACACATAGTTTACCTGCTTAAGTTGCATTTTAGTCATGTTGCACCATAGGGTCCTTCAACGCAACATGTTCCTCCAGTAGAAAATGAAGTGCACTTAGATCTGCATATGTTGATACACAAACAGGAAAAACATCATTTTTATAAAACAATGCTTTATCATGGTTGCATAAGTTTGTCAAACTCCAAGTACCTTGCTTTATCATGGTATTAGCCATTGACTTATCTATATGCAACTCGACAAAGGATTACCTGAATATAAGGAGCAAATCCACCTCCATCACTTGAATAATACCTTTCTTTATCATGATATATCATGACTTGGAGCTATTATCACATGAATTTTACAACAAAGACACCTTCGTCGCCAATAATGCTGCATCATACACGCAAATTGATATATCATGATTTGAAACTGTTATCACCTAAATATTTGGATTGATTTACTCATTTAAGAAAACACTTCATAAGTTTGTGGCTATAATCAATGATAAACTGTGAATGCATTTCACAATTTGTTAATGAAAGCATTTCATCAAACACGTTTTGTGCAAACACACTAACAATTTTTAAAAGACAATATCTTTTTTAAAATCGGTCCATAACAAACTTAAAACACTCAATTCAATATTACTTACAAATATTCAACACTCAAAATAGTAATTCAATATTCTTACTCAAAATATTAAACCATCAATTATATCAATTGTTAGAATTTAATTTATGAAATATTAGGTCAAAAACATAATCGATTTCATGCCAATGCAATTGAAATTAGGGCTTGTAATTTCGCCAAACAAAAATCAAGAAAAGGTTGAACTTTTTGATAATAAGGTTTGAATTATAACAATATCTGTAAAGTAAAGATACCTGTATCATTTGATAATGGTAAAATTCAATAACCGAATAGCATGTTGTAGTTTATGAATTTCTATCACTTTTTCCACCCAAATTAATCATTCGATTGGTATCTTCAAAATTTGTTTGCGATGTGATAATAAAAAGAGATAGGCTTTTTAAAATCATTCGGATATTAGGGATTTTTGTTTAACCGAATTGATTTCAAATATTTTTGCAATCTTTCTATTTTTGAAATAAACTCCACATGTAGTTTTTATAGAGTTTTGAGGAATTTTTGATGATTTATGCCCTCTAAATATAAGAATCACACTTGTGCTTTATATAGGTTGTGATTTTATTATGATCTGTATATCTAGCTGCTCACAATCACATTAGTTTTATGTCGCTAGAATTATGTTTTATGTTGTGAACCTAAATATGTACTACTATATTTTACTTTAAATGTACAAAATGAAATATGTTTTTTTACTTTAAGGAGAAAAAAAAAAAAAAAAAAAAAAAAAAAAAAAAAGCTAACTGTGAGGTCTAGAGGTGCATCATGGTACTAGATTCTGGTGTGATTGGAAGAAGTGATGTTTTTGATGCTGCGGTGAATTCTCCTATTATGCAAATCAATTCCCTATGAGAAAAGATGTTGAGGTGGTATCACTTTTTCACGACACCACCTCACGGCACAAAACCCTACCTAACTATCAAGATAAAGGCACGTGACCAATTATAAATCATTGTTTAATAGAATCAAATTAAGCATAGACCAATCATCACCGATAACAAACACACCAACTAAAAAACGCACGTGACGTTGACATGATTGACAATGACGTCAGCTCCACCTCAGGAATCGAGTCACCACTGCTCAGCGACTTCGTTGACGGAGCCGTAGACTACAAAAACCGTCCAGTTCTCCGATCAAAATCCGGTTGCTGGAGATCTTCATATTTCATCATCAGTAAGTTTAAATAAACTTCTCAACATAATAATAAAATATTTTTTAATGTGTTTTATATAAAATGTACGTAGGTCTTGAAGTAGCTGAAAGGTTTACGCATTATGGAGTTAGTTCCAACTTGATCACTTATTTGACTGGACCGTTGGGACTGTCAACGGCTACTGCAGCTGAGAATGTGAATGTGTGGTCTGGAACAGCGTCACTTCTTCCGTTAGTTGGCGCGTTTATTGCTGATGCGTTTCTTGGTCGTTATTTAACGATTGTTATCGCGGATCTGATTTATATTCTGGTTTGTTATATCTGTTCATTTTAATTTTAATAAATACTAGACGATTACCCCGTTGTTTTACTAAACTTTTTTATCCCCACCATCCAGCTAAAAATAAATCAATGGTTGAGATTAAAAACATTTTAATATTTCACCCATTTTTTATAATTTAAATATCTTTTAAACCGTTAATCGTTAAGCGAAAATAATTACACCATCGCGACGAGCATTTAATTATCTTTTTATAGATAGGCTATTTGATATACTTTCGACAATTTTTTTTTCTTCGTTTTTTTTTCACTTTTATTTTCGTGGCCGAAAAAATCATATATGATATTACATATCATATATGAATATGATTTTTTCGGCTACGAAAAAAAACGTGAAAAAAACGGAAAAAAAAAAAATTTGTCAAAAATATATCAAATAGCCTATCTATAGAAAGATAATTAAATGCTCGTCATAACGGTATATTTTTTTTCGCTTAACGATTAACGGTTTGAAAGATATTAATATTTGAAAAAAAGGATGAAAGTGGTTTTGTAAATTGTTGAATTAATCTCATCCATTAGATCAAATAAAGATGGAGAGAAGATGGAGGGTGGAGATTAGTCCCTTGGTATGTAAAAAAAGTTTGGTCCTCAAATGATCTTATATCAAACATTTAACCAAAATATAATTATAACTATATGACGCTATAAAATCCCGTTGCTATGCACGTCTAGTTAATTATAAAAGTATTCTCACTCACTGATTTGTGTTAAGGCCCATGCGTATGTTTTGAAACTTTAGAAAGTATTCTCATTGATTTTGAAACCGTGTGTTAGCTGTTTGTGTTAAGGTCTATGCGTGTTTTGAAACAAGAGGGCCAAGAAAATTAAGTTTGAGCTAACTTGGGGTATAACAAAGAAAGAACATTACTCAAAAAACTTAAGAACTTTTAAGAGATGGATGTGATTCATGCTTTATAAGTAGTTAAGATATTGTTTATTTATAAGTAGTTAAGATATCGTTTATTGGAGGAATTTTAAATAGATTAAGCAAATTGGAACAAATAATTACTTACTACCTCCGTCTCAAATTATTTGTCCACCTTTCCTTTTCGGGTTGTACCAAATTAATTGTCCACTACTAAATATAGATAGGAAAGTTTGATCTGACTTACCCTTTTACCCTTAAAAGAAAGCTTTAGTTAATTAAAGGGTTTAAGCCATAAAATAGCGACTTACTTTCTAAGATGTTTCGATATGGTACATGTACTAATTTTTGTTCCAATATAATACGTCTGCTTTTGATTTTGTGCTAATATGGCCATGTTTTTACAGGATACCGGCAAAACTGGCTAAAATTTTACTCAAGTATGACGTGTATTTTTGAGCAAAAAAAGTCCATTGTGATTTATTTCTTTTACAAAATAGGGCCTTTGCGATTTTTTCAAAATAAGTTTTTCTGCGTCTTAAAGTTGAATATTACGTAAATGTCCTTCTCATTTATATAAATATCCTTCCCACTTTTATAATTACATCAATGTCCTTCTCAAACTTTTGTAATTACATTATTGTTTGCCGAACCTTTAAATTCTCATATATATCCAGAAATCAATTAAATTATAATTATATTGATTTTAAATTAAAAAACTATTATTTATCTCTTATATTAATCATAATTATATTGTTTATATAAATGTTTTGGCCGCGATTGATGAAAGAACATAATGACTTAATTACAAAAATTTGGATATATATTATGAAAAGAACATATTATTCATATTTATTTATTTGTTCATATATACTTTGAGCCTCAAGTGATGAAATAACATGTTGATTTTGGGATATATACGATAATTTAATGTTTGAAAAGGATATTGATGTAATTACAAAAGTTTGAGAAGGATATTGACGTAATTTCAAAAGTGAGAAGGACATTGACGTAATATTGAACTTTAGTAAGGATATAGATGTAATTTCCCCTTAAAAAAATGAAGATATTTTTCCTTTGTATGTTTTCATACGTTTTATCCATTGTACGTTTTTATACGTTTTCTTCCGTTTTTATATGATTTCATTCGTTTTTATACGTTCTCATCCGCTTTCATTTGTTTTTATATGTTTTCATCCGTTTTTCATTCGTTTGTATCCGTTTTTATACTTTTTCAACTGTTTTATATGTTTTCATCCGTTTAATGCGTTTTTGTACTTTTTTTTACGTTGTATACGTTTTCATTCGTTTTCATCTGTTTTTATACGTTTTCATCCGTTTTCATTCGGTTTCATCTGTTTTTATACGTTTCATCCTTTTTCATTCGCTTTCATCTGTTTTATACGTTTTCAACCATTTATACGTTTTCATTCATTTTCATCGTTTTTATACGTTTTCATCTGTTTTCATTCATTTTCATCTGTTTTTATACGTTTTCATCCGTTTTTATACGTTTTCATTCGGTTCATCTGTTTTTGTATTTCGTCATCAGTTTTCATTCGTTTTCATCTGTTTTGATAATTTTTTTTATCCGTTTTTATACGTTTCAACCGTTTTCATGAGTTTTCATCCGTTTTAATTTGTTTTCATCCGTTTTTATACATTTTCATCCATTTTCATCAATTTTCATTCATTTTCATAAGGTTTTGTATGCTTTTATACATTTTCATCCATCTTTATATTTATAAAAACATACCAAAGCGTAGAAAAACGCATGAAAACGTATAAAAACGTGTAATAACGTACAAAAACATATAAAAGCGCATGAAAACGTATAAAAATGGATGAAAACGTATAAAAACGGATGAAAACGTATACAAACAGATGAAATGGATGAAAACGTATAAAAACGGATGAAAACATATAAAAGCGCATCAAAACGGATGAGAACATATAAAATCGGATGAAAACGTATAAAAACGTACAAAAACTAGGGGCGGCAATCAAGTCGTGTTTGGGTTGACCTACTAAACAGTAATGTAGGGAATATTACTTATTATTGTGGTTCCTGCCTATTGCTAGTTGTTGATGTTGTTATCGACTGTACATCTGTTGTCTGTTGACATTTCAAGCCATGAAACTCATATGCACAAGTATTGGTGTGCGAATTAGGATGTAGTTATACTAACCATGAGAAAACACTCATCCTTCTAAGATTGTGCGAAATGTAACAATTTCAGCAGTTACTTTATACCTAGGTGCTGTTGATGTTGTTTAAATAGTCCTTCGATTAAACGATTATGCTTATGATCTTTGAACAGTCCTTCGTTCAAACGATTGTGCTTCTTGGTGGTTGACACCTGTTGTTCGAACAGTCCTTCGTTCAAGCAGATAGCCTTTTGTTTATATTTACTGGTTGACGCCATAATACTTGAAACATGAACAAGAAGAATAATAAACAGAAACTGAAATTGTATTTGAACAAATGTATATGTATCGATTGTATTCTAGCCTATACAATACATCTATTTATAGTAGCTGACACAATGAACCAATATGATGGTTCAAAATTTAGTTACAGGAAGTTAGTTATTTACTAACTTCTTTATTTATTAAACTATGTAATATATTATTATCTAAAGTTTTATTCCTAAAACAAATGATAAATGATATTTAAGATCCAACATCAACTACCTAGTTAGGAACACACACAATCAACAGTATAGTTATCTCTTTACTATATCCATCCGTGATTTACTTAAACCTGTTTAAAAATTTTAGACCAACAGTTACTACATTACTTTTCGTGATGCTAGGGTTCTGGTATCCACTTCTTCTATGTTGGCGTTTCTGGACCAGTCTTTTCCGGAAGACTTGATAGAAAGAAACAAGAATGGTTTATTTATTTATTTGGCTGGAAATGGGAATCCCTAATCACCACCTTATGCCCAAACATATGTTTAATCTTAATTGTTATTCTTAAAAGTGATCTCAACTTGTGTGGATTACTTTGCAATCTTTTATAGTTTTAATTGTAAAACTATAAAGTTTAATAAGTAATTATCTGAATTTTAGGAGCCTTAGCATGACGGACTTGGTTTTTCCTAGATCTTGATGCTTTAAAAGAAAGGGATAATTGTCTGAAAATGTATATTACTTGTCACTTTTTGTACTTGTATGTAGTATCGTTTCAATCGGATTATTTAAGAACTAACTTTAAATTTCGATTATTCTGTGTATCGATTGACGTATTTTTGGGTATCGAATCAAGTATTTTTGGGAATCGAATCAAGTAATTAATTGACAGAATAATCGAAATTTAAAAAGTTAGCTATTAAATAATCCGATTGAAACGATGCTACATACAACTACAAAAATTTAAAAATCTCTTTCCTTTAAAGCACAATCAACACTTCACCTTGCAACATAAAAAACATAAAGTGAAAATTCCAGTTAGATGCTTTAAAATGCTTTTTTGAACTCTTATCAATTCAATTTTACTTATTGTAACAATGATTAACAGGCACTTGCATTGTTGGCTTTTTCAACTTTGATTCCTACCGACTGTGAGAATGCTATTGGTTCATCATCATGTTCTCCTCAGCTCCAAGTTATCATGTTTTTCATTTCACTGTATCTTATGGCATTTGCACAAGGCGGTCACAAACCCTGTGTTCAGGCTTTTGGGGCTGACCAATTTGACGATGATAATCCAGAAGAACGCAAAGCCAAAAGCTCATTCTTCAACTGGTGGTATTTTGGGCTTGTTGCTGGGCCTACAGTAGGGATATTTGTTCTTACCTACATACAAGACAATCTTAGTTGGGGTCTCGGCTTTGGGATACCTTGCATCATCATGGGTTTTGCCTTAATCGTATTTTTGTTTGGAACTGTGACTTACCGGTTTGGGGAGAAAACCGAGGAGAAAAGTGCTTTTGTCAGAATCGGCCACGTGTTTGTTAAAGCTGCTAGGAATTGGCGTACTACACCTTCAACGATATCTGCAGAAGTGGAAGCTTGTGGGTTCTTGCCTTACCAAGGTTCACAACAATTCAAGTAAGACTAGATGTGGCAAATGGAGGGGTCGAACTGGTTGTGTAATGGGACAAAATGGGTAGCTTTTATAGTTCAGAGTCAAACTGGGTTAATCTGGGTCGACCCAAAACACTTTTTACCCAATGTTATAACAAAATATATAATATGTCAGTATCAATTTTACTAATTACTTTATCAGATACAACGTTGTATGGACTTTTATCAGAATCTCTATTTTTATGCAACCCATCTGATCCATTAGAGATCAAATATAACCCAAATCGACCCATGTATAAGTAAATGAGTCGATAATGTCACCTCTAGGAAATAAGGTGACCGCGCTTGATTAAAATGCCTCTCCACATACACCTCCAAGTGGAGAGACAGCTATTGTTCATCTGATAAAATGCCTGATACCCTAATAAAGAGATCTTATGTGTTTGTATGCATGGAAACGTGTACAATTTAGCTAGAAAAAGAGGACGCCTGTAAACTATAATATTGTATTGCATGGATCATGTTTTAAATATCTTTTTGATATTGGGCCAATTGCAGATTTCTCAACAAAGCTTTGCTTTCCCCTGATGGATCACATGAAAATGGAACTTTGTCTATCATTGACGACGTGGAAGAAACGAAGGGTATTCTTAGACTAGCTCCAATTTGGATTAGTTGCTTAGGGTATGGAATAGTATTTGCTCAGACTTCCACCTTTTTTACCAAACAAGGAGCTACCATGGACAGATCAATAGGATCAACCTTCCTTATTCCAGCAGCCACACTGCAATCTTTTATTGGGATATCTATTATCACCCTCATTCCCATCTATGATGCCATCTTGGTTCCTATGGTCAGAGCAGTCACAAAGAGACCATCTGGAATAACAATGCTTCAAAGAATTGGAACCGGCATCGTCATATCTATTGTTTCAATGCTCGTTGCAGCAGTCATTGAGACGAAAAGACTCAGGACTGCTCGTGACTATGGATTATTCGAGGATCCAAATGCAATGGTCCCAATGAAGATATGGTGGTTAGTACCTCAATATCTGTTGGCTGGAGCGGGTGATGTTTTTGCAATTGTCGGTATGCAAGAGTTCTTCTATGACCAAATGCCGAGTGATTTCAAGAGTATTGGATTGGCGCTTTACCTCAGTGTCATGGGAATTGGTAGCTTTTTGAGCAGTCTTCTCATCTCAATAGTTGAGAAAACAACAGGTGGAAATGGTGTAGATGGTTGGATATCAGATAACATGAATCGAGGTCATATCGATTATTTTTACTATCTTCTTGCTGGAATTAGTGCCGCAGCATTTTTGATTTACATATATGCAGCAAAATCTTATGTATATTATCGAGGGAGAGCCATATGATGTTGCTATTGCAGTTGCGTAGCATTGCGTGCTGCTGTTGTGAAATTGTGAATTGAAATTCAAAGATGCCTGTAAATGTAATTATTGTAAAAGTTGCATTGCTTGTACAGGATTGTACTGTTTTTTCACTAATAAAAATGGCTTTAAATAGAAGTCCTGCGCTTTGAGGTTTCTAGTACAATGAGAGCTCTTTGAATACATGATGAGGTTTCTAGTCCTGCGCTTTGTGGTTTGAAGTTTCAGTGTAGATATATATTTTAGTATAATAAAAAAATGTAGTGTTTTATTTAGAAAACAAAGAAAAAACAAAACCTTTGCAGCTCACAAAAAATCAAAGGTCCAAACATCACTATATACACATTTGGTACACTTTCCAATCCTGGCCGTCGGCTTTGGCAGACGGTCTGGAGATCGTCCCTCCCTTCTTTGTATATAATTCTCCCACCTCGTTCCGATGACTGTTTCATTGTTGTTATTTCCGTATACATTGTTTCGTCGTTTCAGATCCATAATCTTTGTGGTCGTTCTACTGTTCCATTTGCTGGTTCAATTCCGTGGTTTTTGTGGTCATGTGGTTGGTTAAGAGTGGTTATTTCTGTTGGTATCCCGTCGTTTATGTGGGCATTGTTACAAGCTCATATGATGTTTCAGGTGTTCGAGATTCATGTTGTGGTGTTTGTCATTTTGTGTTCGTAGTGGTCATGATTTATGTGGTGTCCGTGGCCAGGTTGTGGAGGTAGTGAGATGTTTGTGGTGTTTGGTTCAGTTTGTGGGGGTTGTGATTTTGTGCTCGTGGTTAAGGTTGTGGTGTCGTGGGTCAGGATGTGCTGGTCGTGGTTCAGATTAAGGTGTTGTGGTTCAAATTATGGAGGTTGTGGCTCAGGTTGTGGAGGTCATGGTTCAAGTTGTGGTCTCGTGGTTCAGGATGTAAAACATCTTTCAGGTTGAAGTGTTGTGGTCCGGGTTGTGGAGTTCACGGAGGTCGTGTTTCCAGTTGTGGTTTCATGGTTCAGGTTGTGGCGGTCATGGCAGTCAAATATGTGATGCTTGTGGAATATGTGGTTCATGCTGTGTTTCGGCAAAGGTCGTATTAGCAATAAACGATTAGGGTCAGTAAAGGACATAGTAATTTTTAGCTTTTTGGTTTAACGATTTGGGGTATTTTCTTCATCAATAATCTCTATATTTCCCTTTGCCACCAATCAGCTAGATTGTGTGGTCATATTTATTTGGTTGAGATTCTGACGGGTTTTGTTTCAGTTGTTAGGGTCATGGTCATATTTCCACCCGTTTCCATACTTTCTGTTTCCAGGTTATTGCCCTTAGTAGTCATGTGTTATATTTGGGTTTGGTTGTTGAAATTTGTACTTTCAATTGGTAGATATTAAAAGTTGTAAATATTATGGGGCTTTGTAGTTTTAGAGTCGTTTTAGTTGTAGTTTTATAGCCATTTCCTTTGGTCGAAAAATTTCTATCATCGTTACGCCTAGCATGTTGCTAGTTTTAAATATTAATATAATTTGTTTCCATTAAAAAAAAAAAAAAAAAACATTTGATGGTGGCCCGGGATTGCCCAAAAATAGTCTTGAGATACCCGTTTAAGTTGCGTACATGTGAGTCAGACACATCTTGTTCTCGGACAACCTCTTTTTTTATAAAAAAAATTTCATGTCAACTAAAAATTACAACCAACCCGTTAATTTTCATGTCAGATCATGTTTCGTGTCGCGTTAGGAATTATGACTCCTCGTCGCAACCGGTTTTCTTCCGATCTATAAAAAACTCCATGTTCATGCTTTGTCATGTTCTCTATTTAAATATGCATAGAAATGACAACTATATCTATCATCAAACATTATCCTGAATACTATATTATTCCGCAAATCAATAATGAACAAATTCTTAAAAAATAAGTACTCAACAGCACTGACAAATACTACACAAATTTAAATGCAAAAAACAATCTCATCTTCGTGACGTCACCATGGATGACAATGACGTCATCACCACCGGAGCAGACGCTCCATTGCTCAACAGCTTCGTCAACGGTGCCGTTGACTACAAAGGTCGTCAAGTCCTCAGATCAAAATCCGGTTACTGGCGATCAGCATATTTCATTATCAGTAATGATCAAGCCTCTTAATATATATAAAACTTATTAGTAATATATAAATATAAGTTTTTAAATGTTTTTGTCATGTGTTTATATATATGTATGAAGGTGTTGAAGTAGCTGAAAGATTTGCATATTATGGGGTCAGTTCCAACTTGATCACTTACTTGACTGGATTCTTGGGGTTATCGACTGCAAGTGCAGCTGAGAATGTGAATGCGTGGACTGGCACAGCGTCGCTTCTTCCTTTAGTTGGCGCGTTTATTGCTGATGCGTTTCTTGGTCGTTACTTAACGATTATTATTGCTTCTCTGCTCTATATTCTGGTTTGTGCTTAGTTTGAAAGTTTTTTTTTTTTTTTTTTTTTTTTTTTTTTTTTTTTTTTTAACATGGGTTTCTGACTCGACATTGCGATATTGCAAGGCGACTAATCCGAGGCCGACTACCCTTTTTGATAGCCCGTAGTCGGTGAACCTCCATGGCCACAAGGGGATTAATTTTCTCCCCGTTAGATTCGAACCCTTAACCTCCTTTTGGAAAGATGGTATTCTTACTGCTGGGTGACCCCCTTGTGGTGACCCCCTTGTGGTTATGTTTAGTGACAATTATTGTATGAAAATTACTTAAGTATCCGAACTAGAGAAAAAGTGGAAGTGAGAAAGAGTTTGTAAAGTAGGAATTATTACAAGATAAAATCATTAAAAACAAGTTATATGATTGATAGGCGCTTGGGTTGTTGGCTCTTTCAACTTTGCTTCCCACCAATTGTGAAAGTGTTGTTGGCGACTCATCATGTTCTCCTCAGCTACAAGTTATCTTGTTCTTTTTTTCGCTCTATCTTGTGGCGTTTGCTCAAGGTGGGCACAAGCCGTGTGTTCAAGCATTTGGGGCTGACCAGTTTGATGCAAATGATCCAGATGAGTGCAGAGCCAAAAGCTCATTTTTCAATTGGTGGTATTTTGGTATGTGTGCTGGTCCGACAGTCGGGATATTTGTTCTTAGCTACATTCAAGATAATCTTAGTTGGGCTCTTGGGTTTGGGATTCCTTGCATTGTCATGGGCTTTGCTCTGATAGTATTTTTGCTTGGAACAAGGACTTATCGGTTTGTTGAGAAAACTGAGGAGAAAGGTGCTTTTGCGAGAATTGGACACGTGTTTGCTGAAGCAGCTCGGAATCGTAGAATCACGCTAGCGTTATCTGTAGAAGAGCAGGCTTGTGGGACATCTCATCATCATGGTTCTCAGCAATTCAGGTAAGGGATTAGAACCCTATATTCTGAGTTTTGCATATGAGAATATAGTATTTGATAAATCATATAACATAAAAATTCCCGGTGTATACAATGTGCTCTTGCGTGATGGGAGGGATGGTAATGGGTTGACCACGGACACTTTGTATAGCACATGTTGAAACGAGTCGGGCTGGTATCTGGGACCTGTAAACACTTTTTTGTCCACATTTTGTGAATAGGTAATCGGTTTATTACGATTACAAAGTCAATGTTATCACGGTAATAGTTTTTATTTATCAATTTGATTTGGCCCATTTGACGTAAAACAAAACTTTAATTTATCAATTTGATAAATGAATTGAGTCAAATTACCACATCCACTTTAATGAGATATGGAATGTCCTGCATACTAGCTATATGTGTCAAAAAGTGGAAATTTCAAAACATCTTGGATTATCTTTGTAAAGGGTTGTTTGGATTTTGGTTTTGAATTAATAATCTGTTTATTGTGACTTGACTGTCTAATAATCTGTTTATTCTGCACGAATAGCCTGTAGGGTCATTTTATCGTTTGGTTACATAGCAATTAGAATTCCTTTATACAATCAACCAATTAGTTCTTTGATTATTAAAATTTCAAACAGGACAAGCATTTCCAAACACCACCCCAGTAGCCTGATGTTTTACAGCTGATTATTGGAGTCTGATTATTCAATAACATATAACCACATGCAAATCGCACCTCCAAACACCCTTTTATGCTATGTTTCACGCCAAATATGAACGTAAATATTTGTTGCATAGCGTAAGCTGCTAAAATCTTATTGTTATTGGGCTTAAACAGATTTCTCGACAAAGCCTTGCTTTCACCTGATGGAAGTGTTTGTAGTAGTCGTGAAGTGGAAGAAGCAAAGTCAGTTCTTAGACTTGTTCCAATATGGGCCAGCTGTTTAGCGTATGCAACCGTATTTTCTCAAACTTCCACGTTATTTACTAAACAAGGAGCTACCATGGACCGGTCAATTGGGTCAAGTTTTGAGATTCCAGCTGCCACTTTACAATCCTTCATTGGTCTGTCTATTATCATCCTCATTCCCATCTACGATGTGGTGATGGTTCCTCTTATTAGACCTATTACAAAGAAACCATCTGGTATAACAATGCTTCAACGAATTGGAACCGGCATCTTCCTATCTATAGTCTTGATGGTTGTTGCGGCAGTCATTGAAACAAAAAGACTTAAAACTGCTTATGAGTATGGATTAATAGATGATCCCAATGCAATAGTTCCCATAAAGATATGGTGGTTATTACCTCAATATCTATTGGCTGGAGCTTCTGAGGTTTTTACAGTTGTGGGTATGCAAGAATTCTTTTATGACCAAGTGCCGATTGAGCTCAGAAGCATTGGTTTAGCTCTTTATCTTAGTGTCATGGGAATCGGTAACTTCTTGAGCAGTTTTCTCATTTCAATAGTCGAGAAAATGACAGGTGGAAATGGTGAAGATGGTTGGATATCTGATAACATGAATAGAGGCCATATAGATTATTTTTACTATCTTCTTGCTGGAATTAGTGCAGGGGCTTTTGTGATTTACATCTATGCAGCAAAATCTTATGTATATAATCGAGTAAAAGCTTTGTGATTTTTCTGAATTTGTAAAGGTATTTTGACTGTACATTATGAATTAAAGTTCCAATGATGCAACCAAATAAGAATTTCATTGTGGTTGTATTGTATAATGAACGTACAAGGCTTGTAGTCTTGTACTATACTTTTCACTAAAGAAATGGTCATAACTGATGTTGCTTTGTGATGTTTACGTTTCTAGTACAATGAGACCTCTCTTAATACCTAATTTTCTTTTATCGGTGTACCCAAGGTTATAAAAAAAAATGCCATCATGAGCCTGCAACGATTTAAAAAAAAAAAAAAAAAAAAGAAAAAAAAAAAAAACTGCAACGATGTTCAAGGCTCATTCGGGACTTTTTTTGTCTGCGTGGAAGCTGGCGGCAGGGCTTGCTTAACCGGTCCGCACATGCTAACCTGTATATGTATGTTGTATGTCTATTATATCTTTCAGCATAAAAAAGTTGTTGATAACAGATTAATTAAAAATGGAATTGTATTTCATTTCAAGTAATGTATTGAACCTCCTTTTTCAACAAAATTTGTTTGACTAGTCTTATCTTGTAGTTGCACCAACTTTTAATTGCTATTTTAAAGGGATGTAGTGTATGAGTGAAGTTAATGTTGCGTGTACTACATTGGTTAATATTTCTTAAAAGGCATTTGATGATTTAGATAATATTGCACAGTTAATATGTAAAAATAGTTAATAGATCATATCTTAAAACCATATTAAGAAAGTTAGAATATTACAAAAAGCTTTTCCTACAATAAACAAGTACTACCATTGAGTCATTTCTTTAATGGTATTATTAAATATTTTGTGGATCGATCAAATAGCACTTTAAAGTTGGTATTGGGTTCAATCATAACTACCGACAAAAGATGACTACAAGTGCACAACTATGAGGAGTCTTGCAGTATCACGGACCCGATAGAATTATTTCATAGTATTAATTTTCATAAGAAAAAACTCTGGTTTTTTTAACTGCACCCAATCCAAACGAATGTGTGCAGCCGAAAATTTTTTGTGCACCCAACCCGTTAAAACCTAGTTCCGTCATTGAACGTGTTAGAGTTTGACAATCAAAGTACACATATTGCGGAAGCTAGGATCAAGTAATAACACGTATAAGATTAACTAAAAACATAAATAGTAAACATACCCGATGCACTTCAAATAAACCTTGATTCTTGTACAATTAGATCAATGATAAACCCCTTACCGTTTTGTTTATCGATCTCTTGATAATTACTAAAGTAAGTAATTACCTCGTTCTTGTACACACAAACTACCAACGAATAAAGGTTTGATGCAAGTAAACAAAACACTTAATATTTTGTTATGGAAAAATCGATCCAAACCCTATGGGGGGGGGGGGGGGGGATGAACCGATCGGCCACAAAAAACAAGGAGAAAAGAAAAGGTTTTAGGGTTGTGTGTGTGCACAAAAGATATGAAACCCTAATCCTTGGCCTTGTATATATACTAGGTGAATCTTGGAGCTCAAGTAAAGCATGGGTCGACCCTATGGAATGGGCTTCGACCGGCCATAGCACCCAAGGGGTGTTTCTAGATCTTTCTTGACTCCCAAGTTACACTCTAGTCCATATCTTTCGTTCCTAATGATAATTAGTCCATACGGTTAATAACTAACGACCATTTAGTCCATTAAGTGTTATAAATATATATATATTCAATACATTTAATATATACATATTTATTTTACATTATTCCTGTTTGTAAAGTGTGCAATCTCGAGGTCTCAGGTTCGATACTAGACATTTACTTATTAATATTTATACGTAACTGTTAACAGCTCCCACTCGTATATCTATTAATAGTAAAATGACACTGGTTAGCGTCTTGCAACACTCCAATGCCCCTAGTTCGACCTGAGCTAGGTTTCCTGGAAAACCTTTAATGATTCATCATTATTATTATCCTTTCGCCTCTAATACTACATTAATAAAGATGTGAGGTTCTTTATTAAATTTTGTTTCTCGTCTCTTTATGATTGAACAAAATTACCAAAACATCTGAACGTATTCCAGATAGACTTTGGGCATGGCCACGCAAACATTTTGTCAACCATACGAGGGGCCCAGCAGTATTAAACTTCTGAACAAATCAGAAGGAACGAATTCTCTTTTGACTACAAGAATAACCCATGAACTTTGCAACATTCTGAAAACAACCCTTATGACTTCCAATTACGGTAAGCGGTAGATTGCTCCACAAAATGCACTACATCCATGACACTTATCTGGTATCTCAAGTCTGAGGATAACTCTTAAATATGATTCTCACATATAAATTAAATCATATTGTTGGGATAAGTCCAATACTCAATTCATTGAATATCATGTGAAATTGGTATGACTACGCATCAATATACTTTCAAGTATATCCTTAACCAATACTCAAAATTGTCTTAATTTAATGATATTCCCATATCATTAATTGACAACGGACTATTTAGAATAATAAATTATTCACGGATCTTAAACATGCAAATATAGGATATATTATTAAGACAATGAATAAATAAACATAACCAATATTTTATTTCATTAAAAATTAATAATTGTACATTACATCCTTTATCCAAATACTAATCACAAATGGGCATGAAACTATCAGCTAATTTAAGTCCTATTCCTTCAGCATGCTTGTAAAGCTTGGTGCCAGGTAAAGGCTTTGTAAATTGATCAGCTAAGTTTTCATCTGTGTGAACTTTGAGCATTTCGATTTCACCTATCTCAACTTGTTCTCTGATATAGTGGTGCTTAATCGGGAAATGTCTGGTGCCTCTCATGATTCCAGGTTCATTGGCAAATGTAATTGCGGCTGAGTTGTCACAATACATTTTTATAGGTCGCTGAATCGAAGGTATAACCCCAAGCCCTGAAACAAACTTCCTAATCCAAACAGCTTTCATTTCAGCTTCTGAAGCAGCTATATACTCACTTTCTGTAGCAGACATCGCTAGTACACTCTGCTTTTTGCTCCTCCAATCAACAGCTCCTCCATTAATGACAAAGACATAACCCGTCTGAGACTTCGTATCATCTTTATCACCTTTTCAAGAAGCATCGCAGTAACCTGTTACATCAAGCTCTGCAGATGGAGTACCCCCATAAACTAAGAACATCTCTTTAGTAGCCCTAAGGTACTTAAGAATGTTCTTAACAGCAGTCCAGTGTTTTTCACCTGGGTTCTGCTGATATCGACTGGTTAAATTCTGAGCAAACGCCACATCAGGCCTTGTGCTTTTCACCGCATACATTATAGATCCCACAGCCGAAGCATAAGGGACTCTCTTCATGCGTTGCACCTCTTCAGGTGTTGAAGCACAAACTTTATTGCTCAAGCCATGTTGCTCTTGCATCGGCAAATATCCTTTCTTGGAATTTTGCATACTGAATCTCTTCAATATTTTATCAATGTAAGCACTTTGGCTTAATCCAATTAATCGCTGAGATCTATCTCTATATATCTTGATTCCCAGAATAAATGCAGCTTCCCCTAGATCTTTCATAGAAAAACAACTTCCAAGATATTCCTTAACCTTTTGTAAACTTGGAATGTCGTTCCCCATGATCAATATGTCATCGACATATAATATAAGGAAAATTACATTACTCCCACTAGCTTTGTGATATACACATGGCTCATCAAGATTTTGAGTGAATCCATACTTCTTAATTTCACTATCAAATCTCTTATTCCATTGTCGTGATGCTTGCTTTAATCCATAAATGGATCTCTTAAGCTTGCATACACGATCTGGGAATTTTGGATTCACAAACCCCTCAGGCTGCGCCATATAGATGTCTTCATCTAGGCGACCATTTAAGAAGGCTGTTTTGACATCCTGATTAATTTGGAAAAATGCCACAAACAGCCCCTCAACTTTGACCAATTTACAACTTTGGTCCTTGTGAATTATTAAAACCAAATCCGGACCTTTTTATTAATATAACACCAAATCCAAATCCATTACCCAATATACCACAACAGCCCACCCCTTTTAACCCTTTTGTTTTTGTGATCCAGTCCACATGGCCCAACTTATATACCAGCCCACCCCACCTTCTTTTAAATAAATAAAACCGGCAAACCATGTACACTGTTCATCTCCCTCACAGCCAAAACCGCCCCTCCACCTTGCCTGGTATTGCCACCACCTCACACCCCAGCTGTCCTACCCACTATCCCCTTGTCCTCCACGCCTCACCAAACCTATCTAATTGCCCTTAAAACCCGTACACGCTACCCTTGGACTTTTGGCGCCAAAAAGGTAGTTTCAAAGGCCAGGATCACTCAGACTTAATCAATGGCTGAGGAATGGTGGGAAATACCCCAGTGGGTCCCACAAACCCTGAAAATGGTTATAAAGCAGAAGAGAAGCAGGAATGAAGATGTATTAGATTAGGTGTAGTTTAATTAAATCGTAGGTAATATAATTTCATTTTCAGTTGTAATTTTAAGTTAAATCTTGTTGTATTCAGTTGAATTAATGTTAAGAAAACTTTATTTAACCTTTAATTCCATTATTTTTGTTAAAATCAACTTTTGCATCTTTGAATGAAAATTGACAAGTTCATTTATAAGCTGCTATAAGCTGTTGTTTTTGCTAGATTAAGCCCACTTTGGTTTCATTGTTAGTATTCTTCAAGGTTCCAAGTAGTTTAAATAGTTTTGATTAGCAACTCAAAAATTCCAAAATAAAAAAATAAATAGAAGGAAAATATAAAAATCAGTGTAAGAAAGAAGCAGAAGCAAGGAAATGGTTGTTCTTGGATTCATATGGTTTAGATAGCTCAGTGGGAGCATTAGGGGATGTTCTTGATTATTGGTTCATTGTTCTATCCATTGGAATAATTTGTAAGCTCATTCTCTATTTTCTTGCAAAGTACTGTACCATAGCTTATAATTGCTTATATTTGCTGATTTATGCTTATTTAGTATACTAGAGTTGAGTAGTTGCCTAATATTGAATGTTTATTTACTAGTTCACTTTGTGCTCACATTTCTAATTTCAACTGTCAATTTAACTATTTTAGTATTTCATAGGTAATTGTTGTTAAGACTTGGGATTTATGGTTAATTTAGCTTCTAGCATCACCTTAAATACTTATGAACCAGTGTTTTGGCCTAACTCAGTCTAAGCTATTGAAAATCAAATTCAGTGAGTGTTAAGGGAGTGTTTGGATTAACTGATCACTCAGTGATCTACTGTGTAATAGTTGTTGTTTGTGTTTAAGATTTATCAAACTAAGTTTCTTTAGGTCATTTACAGCATAAAAATCAGTGGTAATTTATTAAAAAGTCAAAATACTAATCTTAGTTCAATAAATGATTCACTGTTATGATTTTTAGCTAGTAAGTTCATCAATTCCATTCATTAGTTGTTGTTCTAGCTTAAAATCATTTAATAGTTGCTTAATACTACATAATAGATCACTTAGATTCATTAGAAATCCAAATTAGTCAAACTAGCAAGTTCTATCAAAAGTCAAAACTTGCACTTCTCAGGTTTTTCCAAATCTTCAAGGATTTTTATAGAATTTAGGAATAGGTTTTAGGAGCTCAAATTTGTTCCTAGTTCAAGTCCAACAGCTCAACTTTAGTGTCTCATAGTTTTTATAATTTTGTGATTTTTCTTGTGGGCCCCACAAAGCCACAAAGTGACTTGCAGGGCACAACCCTGCTCTGTCTCAGCAGCTGCACAACCAAACACCACCCTTTTGAGGTGTTTTCCAGCCACCTCAGTGGGCCCCACTACCACCACTTAGCTTTTCCCAACCCCCCTCCTACCAGGGAGTTAGGATTGACCTTTTGTTTGACTTGAATCCCTGTGGACCCCACCTAGAATAAGCCATCAAATCTGTCCCCATTCTGTGTTGCTATTGAGTTTTGGATTAGCTTATTTGTGCTTATTAGCTTATCTACTGAGCTTATTTGACCAATTTGAGCTTTGACAAGTCCAAGTAGCTTATTAGAATCAGAATAAACCAAGGTGGGTCCCACATAAGCTCATTTGAGCTTATTTGCCCTTTCAGTCAACAAAAGTCAACTGTGGAAGCAATAAGCTTCCACAGTGCTTATTATTAAGCTAGAAAATTATTGTTTTTATTAAAGTTGCTTGTTTTTATATATAATATAGTTTTGTAAAATAAAAATCCAGAAAAGATAACATAAAAATAAGTGATAGTTTCTATTTAATTTAATTTAATTTTAATTTTCATTTTTACATTTTTATTAAGTAATTTGTAATTTTATATTTTTATTAATTTCCTTATATGTTAAAGTATTTTTCATAATTTTCTCAGATTTTTTTTTGTCATTTAGTATTTATTATAATTAATATTAGTTTATTTAATAATTAATCAATAAATAAGTTTTTAATAGCATAATTAATTTTTATATAGCAACACCTAATTTTTATATTTTTCCTAGCTTTTATAAGTTATAAAATAGTTTTATAAATTTTTTCATAATTTTCAAAGTTAGTTTAGTATTATTTGTAATTTAAAATAGTTTAATTAGTATAATTAATATTAATAGTTTTTAATTAATAAAAAGTTTATAAAAAGACAAAAACATTTATTTTTATTTTTTATACTTTCTTCAAGTTCATTTTAAGTTTTAGAAATTATTTTTATAAGTTTTTAGTTTAATTTGTAGTATTTATCATTTTTAGTTTTAATTAAATTAGTTTTAATTAAATAGTTAAATAGTTATTAATTAAATAATTAATAATAAATAATATAATAATCGAAAAAATAGTTTTCTTTTCATTTTAATTTTATTTTAAGTTTAAGTTTATAGGATTTTCATTTTTAACCCCTGTAGTTTATTTTTCTTAAAACTCACCTTTTTCTCAGTACGCAATCGCGTCTGATTTTAATTTGGTGTACGTTTTTAATACCTAGCTTTCACGTAATCATTAATATAGTTTAATTAAGTCATTTTATTTTATAAAACCCTAGTGTAATCACACACACACTTTATACCCTTTCCTGTTCATATTCACTGATCACAGATTCGTTTTTAATACCATCACAACCTCGTTGGGACATTACGACCCGGGAAAACACTGTATTTCACGAAAGCATTTGTCTTGATTAGTTTGACTTTACTATTGGCCATTCACAAGTGGCTAAGAAATAAAAGATAACTAGTTTGAGGCGAATCAAAATTTGGCGCCGCTGCCGGGGAGGTTGTGCGCTTATTCTAACGATTTTGCGTATTAGTAAATTTGGATATACATCCATTGTATATTTACCATCTTTTATCTATATTTTTATAAAACAAAACACAAAAATACTCACCTTTACACCCCTACCTATTTGATTCTTCATCCCCAAAACCCTTTGATTCTACTTTCTTCCACTTGTCCCATAATTAATTCTAATGGCATCTCTCGATGACGATTTCTTTAAACAAAGGGCCTGTAAAAGTAAAGTTGAAAAACTTATGGCCTTGTCAAAAATGTCGAGATGTTATGTTGATTATGATGGACCTTCGATTCCTATTCCCTCTCCGGTGAGGGAAAGAGATCATGAAACCGAGGTGACAAAGGACCTTGTACTTTCCTCTGATGATGGAGGTGCTAAATATGTCCAAACCACGGTTGTCCAAAAACCTGAGCTCACAAATGCTCCTAAACCTGATCTTTCACGGTTTACGGTTAAAAGTTTGTCAAGCAAACGTACAGAGCTTAGGGCAGTAACTGAAAACAACAACTTACCCAATCTTCACAATTATCAAAAGCAAAAACCCGAGACCATAACGGAAGTGGTGGAAATTCCTAGCTCTAAGAGCACACCACTTGTCCCACCTCCAGATTTTGTTCCTTGTGACGGTTGTAGTGAGCCGCTTTTCGGTTTTCCATGTCGTTGGTGTACATGTGTACAATGTGGTAATGATATTCAAAACGGGAGTTGTTTGTTTTGTGGATCGAGTAATTCATTTGCTTATGATCCTAATCAAAACTCATTCAACGACTCCTCAAATTTTTCCAACTACCCATCACATTCATACGAGCAAGAATCATATTATCCAAATATCAATGATGCTTCGTATCAAAATACATCAAGCCAGACTCAACAGTTTTACTGTTGTGAGTACTGTGGAGGTCCACACTTTAGCTCTGATTGTCAAACAAGGAATCCATTTCCTTGTAACAATTACGACTATTCGTTTCAAGACCCACCTCCACAGTACCAAATGAACCAAGCAACTCCTCAAAACCAGCAAGATCCTTGTCTAGAGGTTCTTGAGAAACTTAAAAACATTAAGGAGGAGTTGGCTAATATGTCGTCTCACAATACACCAAGTTTTTCTTGTGTATATTGTGGGGGTCCTCATGATGATTTTAAATGTCAACCGTATTATAAACCTGAACATTGTTCTAGTTCTAATACATCCGGTTTTGACACATTCACACCCCCACAGTTTCCACTCACTCAAAATTCTCGTGATAAATCTATCACGGAATTACTTGCTGAAAAACATGCTGCTAGAGACGAAAGAAGCATGGAAGAATTACTAGTCTTAGAACAAGCAGCTATAACACGTACTAAATTTCAAAATGCTGCTCTTCTCGATGAAGATGATGAAAGTGATGATACCTCATCAAGTTCATCAGTTGAGACTTCTTCCACGGATATACAGGGAGAAAAGAATATAACTGAATCACCAGCAGTAGAAATAATGGAACTTGTAGACTCCATTACTGCTAGTCCTTCTCATCTCCCTGAGTATGATGTTATCACACCCGAGGTTCCCACTCACTCTCTGAACATGGGGGACGAGCATCTTGACACAATTCCTGCAAAGGAATTGGACGAATTCATAAAGTCTAGTGTTGAGAACCTTGTCCCAATCCCAAGTGAGTCACAGGGAATTCTTGATCATGTGTGTGATATCCCTCCCCCTCTTGTCTTTCCAAATGATCATATTGAGATGTTCTCTGATTCTGATGAGAACTATTCTTTATCTTGTGGAGACATAAGTTATGTGGGGGAATTACCTTCTGAACTTGTCAACTCAGAAGAAGAGAATGAGGAAGAAATAATCCAAGACGAAGCTCTTCGTCTTACATTATTAAATGCTAATCTTCTCATTTCTAGAATCGAGGTTTTTAATGAAGAGCCTATTTCATCTCCTATCCCCGTCAAGGATAGTGAGGTTTTGATCAATGATTCTATTCCTGAATTGCAAACGTTCCATTTTGATCAAACGGAAGAGAAGATAAGTGGTATCACCACTTCTCATTCTTATAATTCTCTTCCCGTTTATGAATCATTTACTATTGAGGAGTTCCCCAATGAACTCACTCAAATCAATCCCGAATACGAATCATTCACCTTTGAGGAGTTCTCAGGTGAACTCACTTATATCATATCTCCACCGGAGTATGATAAATTCTATTTTGATCTAGACATACCCATAATATGTCTTGATCAAGCGAGCTTAAACGAGGAGATTCATGAAACAATGAATTCTCCTATTGATGACGAGGAGTTAGTTATGATTTTCATCATGACTTTCTTTCTTTTCTTCATATATTCTGTTCCTTATCCTGTTCTTCACTCTTTCGGGAGTGAAGACATTATCTTTGATCCCGGCATTTTCATTTATAAATTATGAGCCGGTTACTTGTCTCATCGGTGTGGAACTTTCACGTGCTTCAAATGTTTATCCAAACGTCTTGAATGAAAGTCCGATTGAGATTATCTCTTCCACTTGCTTCCCCATGGACAAATAAATTCGGGGTCGAGTCAAATTAGTGACTCGGTAATCAAAAACATTAGCATGTATATAGGTTTTCACCCGTGTGTACCACCCTAGTGTGGGGGAGATACCCCACATGTTGTATATATATATATATATCATCTAAAAAAAAATGTACATATAGTGATAGCTTCTATTTAAGAAGTTTTATCTAAAAAATAATTGTATATATATACACATAAAATAAAGGCTATGTAATATTTCCTTCTTACGTTCTAAGTGTTGGTTTAACACCCGGTACTTTGAATATTGAGGACAATATTCAGTTCTAAGTGTGGGGGGAGATTTGTTATTCTAACGAATTTAAACACATGTTCCATCAAGAACCCCCATTTTAGCCAAAATTTTAAAATTTTTTCTCACTTAGAACGCAATAAATGGTATCAATCCTCCATGTCTAACCCACAACAGGATTGGCTAATCCAGGAGCAAACAGTTCTTGGTAAAGATAACTCAAACCCGTTTATGGCTTGCAATTTGCCCAAAATTGTATGGTTCCTCAACTCCCCATTATCCTCAAAAGCTAATGAGTTGGCTAGCCCGCAAGATTATGGCTTGTGGTAAAGGCAGTGGAAAATCCATAATTGGTAATCAGCTCACCAAGATGTTGACTATTCCATCAAGAGTTGGCTAGTCCAGAAGCAAACGGCTTTTGGTAAAGACTAATCAAATCCGTTGACAGCTGGTGGTTTGCTCAAAATCACAAGGTTATCAGGTGTGCCACAGTTCTTACACCTGGCTACTCCAGAAGTGATGGCTTTTGGTAAAGAGTTTTTCAAATCCATTAAGTTTTTCTCAATAGATTGCTAGGGACTAGCAATAGTTTAGTGTGGGGGAATCACAAGGGTCAAAATTGCCATATGTGAATAGTATAAGGGTATGTTTTGATAATTTACACTTTTAAATACCCGGGGACTATTTATGCCAAACCTTCAAACTTGAGGGACCAATTATGTAAATTCACCAAACTTCACACCAAGGACCATTCCTGCAAAAGATTAGTAATACAAGGACCAAAATTAATTTTTCTCAAAGTTTTTACATCCCAGGGACCATTTCTGTCAATTTCCAAAGTACAGGGACTAAACTTGTAATTTTGTGAAACTTTGCACCAAAGGACTAAATATGTAACTTTATTATTAAAAAGGACCTTTGATGACTTTTTCATGTTTTTAGAATAACCAGGGACTAGTTTTGACAACTTTTGAAACTTGAGGGACTGAAACTGCCAATTATGCAAACTTTGTACGTTTTTAATCTGTTTTTGCATATTTTGCATTTGAAACATATAAAACACACCTTTAAGATATTTTAAGTATTTTGATACATATTTGAGTGTTTTTGTATGTTTTGGCAGTTCAGATTGGCATAAAATGATGAGTATTTAGACACTCATCACATCCATTTGCCAAATCTCATAGTCATAGTAAGCGGCTATGGCTATAAGAATCCTAATTGCCCTTATGTCAGCTACAGGAGAAAAGGTCTCCTCATAGTCAACACCAAAAGTTTGAGTATAGCCTTTAGCTACCAAACGGGCCTTATATGTGTGTACAATGCCATCCATATCAGTCTTTTTCTTGTAGAGCCATTTACTCCCGACTAGCTTGGCACCCGGAGGTAGGTCTACTTCTTCCCAGACTTCATTGTCTTTCATGGATTGCATTTCCCCATTCATAGCTCCTTGCCATTTTTCCTTTTCAGGACTATTCATAGCAGCTTTATAACTTGTAGGTTCATCAAGATCCCCTGTCAAGTTGTCATCACACTCTACGTTTAGACATAGACGTGTAGGAGCCTTCACAGATCTTGAAGATCTGCAAACGGGAATCACTTCACCTTCTGGTGGAGGACCTAAACTTTCAGGTTCTTCAGGAAGTTGGCTAGTGTTTTCAGAAGGTGTTACATCTTCATGATCGTCTTCCAGATCATATACTCTCCCACTGAATTCTTGAGATATGAGCTCTTTTTCTAAGAAGTCTCCATACCTTGCAACAAAAACTTTGTTTTCAGCTGGGTAATAAAAGTAGTAACCCATAGTTTCCTTAGGGTAACCTACGAAGATGCACTTTACAGATCTTTGTTGGAGTTTGTCTGCTGAGTCACGTTTAACATACGCCTCACAACCCCAGACCTTTAGATAAGACAAGTTAGGAGCTTTCCCAGTCCATACCTCATATGGAGTCTTATCAACCTTCTTTGTTGGAACCATATTTAAAATGTGAACTGCAGATTCCAAGGCATAATCCCAAAACGAGTAGGGAAGAGTTGTTAGATTAAACATAGATCGTATCATGTCTTGCAATGTACGATTCCTTCTTTCAGATACACCATTTTGTTGTGGAGTATATGGAGAAGTAAGGTGCTGGACAATTCCCTCCTTTGCTAAGTAATCTGTAAACTCTTGGCTCAGGTATTCACCACCTCTATCGGATCGAAGAGCTCTAATCTTCTTTCCTAGTTGCAACTCTACTTCTGCTTTAAACACTTTGAATGTCTCAAACACCTCATGTTTATGTTTAAGTAAATAAACATAACCATAACGGCTGTAGTCATCCGTAAATGTTAAGAAGTAGCTAGCACCTCTCCTTGACACATGTCTAAGTGGTCCACACACATCTGTGTGAATAAGACCAAGTAGATCATTCGCCCTTTCAATCCTATTTTTAAAGGGCTTCTTAGTCATCTTCCCAGCAATGCAAGATTCGCATTTATCAAATGATTCATCATTGATCTTTTCTAAAAGCCCATCATATTGTAGCTTTTTCATGCGATCTTTGCCAATGTGAGCAAGTCGACAATGCCAAAGATAAGATGAATCCAGACCTTTCTTGATTCTCTTATTGTTGATGCTATACATTGAATTATTTTTAACAAAAGCATTATCATTATCATTCATATCAATTTCAAAGACACCATTCACAGCAATAGCATTAAAATAAAAAACACCATTTAAAGAAACCGAAATTCCATTGCTAGAAACAGTATGCTCAAAACCAAGGTTCAACAAACATGAAAATGAAATTACACCTCTAACAATTGACGGTGCATAATGACAATTATTTAAAGATAGTACTAAGCCCGAAGGCAACACTAAATCATAAACTCCTATAGCTTCAACTCCTGCATGCGCTCCGTTACCAACGTGCAAGAATTGTTATCCATAGGCCAGCTTTCTCTCAACTCTAAACCCCTGCAAGGTATTGCAAATATGAATGCCACATCCCGTATCATATACCCATGAATTCAATTTAGGAGTAAGAGTGAATAATTCAATCATAAAGAACGCACCTGATGAGCTGGGGTTACCAGCTTCATTCCCCTGCTTCTTGAGTCGCAAGTCATGAATATAGAGAGGACAATTGCGCTTCCAATGGCCCTTTTCATGACAATGGTGACATGCCTGATCCTTCTTGTTTGGTGGATTCACCTTTTTCTGCTTAGGCTGATGTTGCTTCATCTTGGGTTCAGGTTGATAGGCCATGACCTGCTTGCCTTTGTTAACCTTCCCTTTGCCTTTGTTCACATGCGATTTCTTCTGGATTCTCCCACCATGAATTGCCAACATTTGCGGGGTAGGAGCCTTGACCTTGGCTGGTAGACTTTTCTCATACTCAATAAGCAATGCGAGCAATTTAGATACTGTCTTCCCCGAGCAGTGCATGTTGAAGTTCTGCACAAAACCAGCAAAGTCCTTGTTAAGGGACCTGTTGATCAAGTGCACTTGCACATTGTCAGGGTAACCAAATCCAATTCTGTGAAGCTGATCAAAAGATTCCTTCATCTCAGTCACATAATCTTCAACTGGTTTACCATCACCATGCTTGCAGTTATGTAGCTTGTCCAATTCATCATACAATTCAACTGCTAGTGGTTTCTCATAAGATTCTGTTGGATCGTTGTAGCTCGAGGTTGTTTAGACCTCATAGGATCTAGGGCAAACAATAACAATGATAATAACAATATGCAGCGGAATAATAAGAACATATGTTATTGACACAAGGTTTTTCCTCAATCACCTCCAATATGTATTTGATCAGAATACAACGTATTACCTAAGTGTAATAGGGATCTAAGAACTCTCAGACCTTGGAGGATACGAACACAAACTAACTCTAGTCTAGGCGTTTACAATGAACCACGCCCTAGACACACACACACACTTTTACTAGTCGACTACATTGTGAAAGACATAATAAAACATACGACCTGTATCCTCTTTATATAATAGAGGATTAGGTTTACAAAGAATATTCTAAATAATAAAAAGATCCGTAGTAATCTTTTTCTTGCATTTGAAGTTTCATCCTTTGTCATCTTTAGCCCTTCTTGTTTCATTCTTTTATTTATTTTGTCACATCAAATCAAGAATCCCAACAATCTTCCCCTATTTGATGATGACAAAACAAACAAAGTCGTGTACGAACTTCCCTAGGCGAAGTAGAGAAGTTGAGATGTAGACATCTCCCTGAATGAAACTAGTCTTGTCTTCCCCTTAAGTCATGCCATGCCACCACAGTATTTCTTCCCCTTTTTGTTATCAACAAATAGAGAATGAATAAACCGTAGAAACTTCCCCTCGAGTGATGCATGTACATAAAATGATTCTTCAAATCTGTAGGCTTTATATAATGATCACTGATGAAGAAAACTGAGTATGACGAATTTGATGAAGAAGTTGAATTTTCCAAACTTGTGTCTTATGTCTTGTACTAACCATGTGACTCCAAACTTATACCCAAAACTGAATATATAAGTAGACCGTGATCCCATGACAAATCCTCATCTTTAATGAGACACTGAGCACTACAATGTAACTCCTTTAAGTGATAGTTAACTAGGTCTTCGTCCATCCTCCCCTTGACCTATGAAAACTAGATTTGACAAGTCTTCGTCACCACCGTATAAAACAAACAAGTTATCTTCAAAGTGCTACACCCACTTTGAGATATAATAAGAACACAAACCTGTGAAACTCAACTACAACATCAAATAAATGATATTCACCTTTCTTCGTAATCAATTAAGTAATAAGAACGAGCCTTTGAAACCTTTAAGAACAAACAACCATCTTCTTGTGTGTGTAAACCAAAACCAATCAAACATACGTACTTCCCCTCACTACTCTTAAAACATCAAAACACAGCAGTAGGAACAATATATATTGAGCAGCAGTGTGCTAGCAGCAGAGTACTAAAGCTAGCAGCAGATTGAAAATTCCCAGCAGCAGAGTATTACGAGAGCAGCAGAGTCAAAATAGAAGTAGCAGTAGAGTCAAAATATGTAGCAGCAGAGTGAATAACGTAGCAGCAGAATCAAATAACTATCAGCAGAATCAGAATTCTCAGCAGCAGAGTATTTCGAGAATAACATACTACTAATAGCGATTAGGGTTTAGTGAATAACGCGACTTTTACAATCAGAATCATAGTCGTCTTTTTTTTTTTTTTTTTTTTTTTTTTTTTTTTTTTTTAAGTATAAAGACAACACTTTGAAGTGTCGCGAAAACCCTAAATTCACCAAAAATCACTCATACACCTCCAGAACTGCTTTCTTTCATGAATTCTTCAATACCAAACATCGTATAACCAACTTCTATGATGAATTTATTCAATAGAAACCAAAATCAAAGAAGTTAATATAATGAAAACCCTAAAAATCGAATTACAAACCCTTTATCTGTAGCAGTGTTCGACACACCAGAACTTCCACATAAAACTTCAGATTGAAGATCCCTCCGGTGGAAATCTTCCTTGATATATAGAGAAGCTCCAGTAAAAATTTCAGCCCGATCCAACGGTTAACGAAGGAGATATCGCCGTTTGAAAACTGACCTGCAGAAAGTTACGAAAATTGAAACAAAATTCGATTTTCTTCTTCATTCTTCGACTAAAAACCTTGTGAATCCCTATGTAACGAGCTCCCCAAGCTCTGATACCACCTGTTGGATCGTTGTAGCTCGAGGTTGTTTAGACCTCATAGGATCTAGGGCAAACAATAACAATGATAATAACAATATGCAGCGGAATAATAAGAACATATGTTATTGACACAAGGTTTTTCCTCAATCACCTCCAATATGTATTTGATCAGAATACAACGTATTACCTAAGTGTAATAGGGATCTAAGAACTCTCAGACCTTGGAGGATACGAACACAAACTAACTCTAGTCTAGGCGTTTACAATGAACCACGCCCTAGACACACACACACACTTTTACTAGTCGACTACATTGTGAAAGACATAATAAAACATACGACCTGTATCCTCTTTATATAATAGAGGATTAGGTTTACAAAGAATATTCTAAATAATAAAAAGATCCGTAGTAATCTTTTTCTTGCATTTGAAGTTTCATCCTTTGTCATCTTTAGCCCTTCTTGTTTCATTCTTTTATTTATTTTGTCACATCAAATCAAGAATCCCAACAGATTCCCTAAGAACATCAAGCATATCTTTTGGGAAAAAGTACTCAAACTTCTTTTGTAATTGAGCACTCATGCTAGTGAGCATTAAACAAGCAACCTCATTAAACTTAGCATGTTCCACCCTCCATGCCGCCTTGACTGCTTCTGGTTCAGTAGCAGTAGACTCAGCTGGGCATTCTTCGGTCAAATAGTCCATCTTACCGGTCGACCTCAAGACAATTCTAAGTGAGCGGTACCAATCATTGAAATTCTTTCCAGTCAGTTTCTCTCTCTCAAGATGACTCTTGAAAGCAGAAATCACAGATGGGGTATCGGGTTGAGCCATATCTACAGATAAAAGTTCAAACATTAGTATTTTCGATAATAAATATCTTCAAGAAAATAAAATACCCAAAGTTATATTCATATAACCACCAAAATTTTCTTGAAAACCTAGGATCTAACTTTACATAGTTCCACCACATCAGTTGATCTGCTAGTGGTGAAAGTACAAAAGATAGTAATCTGTCGAACAATAATTGGCAAACAAGATTTCCAATTCCTAGATCATTATGGGAATTACATCAAATTGATTCATCAATTTGCCTTGTAAGCATGTTTCATCCCATCTCATGCCTTAAGTTCTAGGTCTCACGCACAACTTAATTAAGTCGTCTACCTTAGAAACTGTAAAATTACAATTATGGTCTCACGCGTTAAAAGAATTTTACCTTGTTATAGTAATTTAGCCTAGGTCTCACGTTTACTAAATTAAAATTCCAAGTGTTTCTTATAGGTAGATGGCATGTAACTTAAATTATAAGGGTATTTAATTTTGATGTGTAAATCAAAATATGTATAAAGATGCATGCACTCATCTTTATAGCATAAGTTTTCAAAACCTTTTTATTACCAATTCGTGAAATTAATACACAAAGTTTTACTTGAGGTTTAACAAACCCTAAGATGACTTTCTACAATTATGATTTTAAAAGTAATTCGTTTAAGACATATTCAAGATTGTGATAACCAAGGCAGACTCTAAGGCTCTTTTCTAAGCCTTCAAATCACGGTTATGAATATCGTCTTAAAGGACTTAATTTTAAAAGCATATTTGTACAAAACATCAACCAATCAAAAGTTTATGGATTCAATCTCAAAATTATGTAATAAAGTATGAATTTTGCTAGTCTCGCCTGGGAGCTGATTACCGTGCGAATCGGACCACTATCGGCACTTAAGACCTTGCAAGATTCTTACTTTATCACTTTAGTTTCACCGTTATTAGTCTATATTATTTTCTTTTATGAAAATCACCCTTTTTATTGCTTACATCAAGTCAAACAATTAAGAAAACAATAAAAACAAGTAATTTAAAGAAAAATAAACAACTAATAATAAAACGTGAAACAATTAGCCACATGCAAACCATATTAAAAAGATCCTAATAAAATCAATTCTAGGTATAATCATGCATGTAATCACCTAAGGCCTTCCCTTCTTAATGGAAGTGGAGCCACATACATTGACGAATCAATTGCGTAGGCCAAAGATAATATACACACCACATAGCATATAAATTGATTTTAATATATATATCAATTAGAGTCTTCCCCAATTTTAGATCTATTTAAAACATGTGACATAAAATAAACAAACAAGATCCATGACTAACATGCATGTTTCGTCACGGATTAACCTAACAATTAGTACATATGTCACAAGTACGTTCACAAAAAACCGGTGTAGACCTAGGGTTTCTATATGATTACAATTTAATCAAGAAAACCACAAACCCTAATTAGGGGTTTTTAGTGGAAGTCGACCCCCCCCCCCCCTAAAATTAGGGTTAGGGTTATAAATTTTTATAAAAAAAAAATTAAAGAAAAAACCCTAGAAAAAACATGTATCTAAAACAATTAAAGATCTGATTTTTATTACGTTTTAGTAATCAATTACATGTTATCCATGGCTCGTGATGCCACTGTTAGAGTTTGACAATCAAAGTACACATATTGCGGAAGCTAGGATCAAGTAATAACACGTATAAGATTAACTAAAAACATAAATAGTAAACATACCCGATGCACTTCAAATAAACCTTGATTCTTGTACAATTAGATCAATGATAAACCCCTTACCGTTTTGTTTATCGATCTCTTGATAATTACTAAAGTAAGTAATTACCTCGTTCTTGTACACACAAACTACTAACGAATAAAGGTTTGATGCAAGTAAACAAAACACTTAATATTTTGTTATGGAAAAATCGATCCAAACCCTATGGGGGGGGGGGGGGGATGAACCGATCGGCCACAAAAAACAAGGAGAAAAGAAAAGGTTTTAGGGTTGTGTGTGTGCACAAAAGATATGAAACCCTAATCCTTGGCCTTGTATATATACTAGGTGAATCTTGGAGCTCAAGTAAAGCATGGGTCGACCCTATGGAATGGGCTTCGACCGGCCATAGCACCCAAGGGGTGTTTCTAGATCTTTTTTGACTCCCAAGTTACACTCTAGTCCATATCTTTCGTTCCTAATAATAGTTAGTCCATACGGTTAATAACTAACGACCATTTAGTCCATTAAGTGTTATAAATATATATATTCAATACATTTAATATATACATATTTATTTTACATTATTCTTGTTTGTAAAGTGTGCAATCCCAAGGTCTCGGGTTCGATACTAGACATTTACTTATTAATATTTATACGTAACTTTTAACAGAACGTACTGAGAACAGTGTGCAGATGCTAATTCGGGAAAGGTCACTAGTACACTGGTAAGTTTTCCCCAGTGGATCTAAACCTTTTCGAAGAAAATAAATATATAAAACAAACAACGTTAGTTTTTTCATTTAATATACGTGACCACATTTAATATTCATAATTATCCATTACAAACTCAAAAAACATTGACTAAAAGTTGATGAATTAAATATGAAAAACTTGCTCTACTTGACAAGCAAACCAAGTTAGCGTCCCGCCAAATTAGCAATAATGTCCCTTACTTACAAAGTTACAAAGAAGTTAGAACGTTGAATAAAAGAAAACAACTCATATTTGAACTACAAGCAAAGACGTTGTCATGGATGACACAAGCACCACCAGCCACCAAGCCGGAGTCAAGTCTCCGTTGCTCGACAACTTCGTTGATGGCGTTGTTGACTACAAAGGTGGTCCGGTTCTAAGATCCAAATACGGTTGCTGGCGTTCTGCATATTTTATACTCGGTACGTAAAGTTAAGCCTCATTCAAAACATCCTCGTAAAATTTTGTGATTAAATATGCATGCTCTCTACATGGCTTAAGAAATTTCAAACTTGACATGCAAATAACGGGTTGAGGTTGGGTCTATATGGATTTTGGATCATAAACACGTAGACTCGTCTAACCTGTTCAATATACACTAAGATTTAATAAACAGGTTGAGATAAGCTAAATGGGTACACACTTCTGTGTCCTATAAAAATAAGAAATTATATTATTTACTTTATAGTTAAAAAGTCAAACGGGTTAAACTGGTTCCATGGGTTAAACGGGTAGACACCATACTGTTAATTCATGTAACCCGTTCTGCAAATCCATTTAGATAAAGATAATATGCAAGTCGTTTTCAGGTTATGTGTATACATGTTAAGATTCATATGTCATATTTGGGTCGTGTTTGGTTACCGTTGCACCAACTTGTTAACCCAAACATGACCCGTGTTGTCACCCTAAGTTTGATCCTACAAAAAAAATTTATGGAAATACATTTGGTAGTGGTTGCTGCCGAGTAATATAAGTTTACTGAAACTTTTTTATTGATGTTTTATGCAGGTGTGGATGTGGCGGAAAGATTTGCATACTATGGAGTTAAATCAAATTTAATCACATACTTGACTGGACCCTTGGGTCAGTCAACTGCTACAGCCGCGAAGAATGTGAACATCTGGTCTGGAACAGCGTCGCTTCTTCCATTAGTTGGCGCATTCATTGCTGATGGTTTTCTCGGTCGATATCTTACAATAATACTTGCTTCTCTGCTCTATATTCTGGTTCGTAATATTTTTTAAAATTTAGGTTGACTAGGAGTTTTGTGTTTACACAAGTTAACTGCATCAAAATGTAAGATACCATCACCTTTTTATCGTCAGTAAATAACCATAAATCTAACCCATATGAAGATAACTAAAGTATTTTCTAGTTTGCATGCTTGGTTTAGTGCTTTATAAGGTGTTTGGGATTTGCTTATTCAAACTATATCTCCACATTCTGTATTCTAATAAAGCATATACCACAGACTTTTTTTTTTTTTTTTTTTTTTTTTTTTTTTTTTTTTTTTTTTCTTGGTGGGGGGGGGGGATGATTTCTACAAAGTTATAATGTAATTATTTGTGAGTGAAATAAAGTTGTACTGAATTCAAGTTGCTTATCTCTAATTGATTATTTCAGAAACAAATAAGCACATGACTTGTTTTACTAAGAAATCGCTCACACAACTTACCAGTTAACTGGATCACACTTATAGGGAATTGCCAAGTGCATGTTTTCGCCATCACTTAATTAGTATCTAACACACTAAATTAAATTTAATTAATGTTACTAGGCACTTGCATTGCTGGCCTTTTCAACATTGCTTCCTTCCTACTGTGAAAATGCTGTCGTCGCTTCATCATGCTCATCTCAGCTCCAAGTTACCATGTTTTTCATTTCGCTATATCTCGTGGCATTTGCTCAAGGCGGTCACAAGCCCTGTGCTCAGGCTTTTGGCGCTGACCAGTTTGATGCTGACAATCCTGAAGAACGCAAAGCCAAAAGCTCATTCTTTAACTGGTGGTATTTTGGATTGTGTGCTGGCCCTGCAGTCGGGATCTTTGTTCTTAGCTACATTCAAGACAACCTTAGTTGGGGTGTTGGCTTTGGGATCCCTTGCATCGTCATGGGGTTCGCCCTCATCATATTCATGCTGGGAACCAGGACTTACCGATTTGGAGAGAAAACTGAGGAGAGAAGTGCCTTTGTTAGAATAGGACAAGTGTTTGTTATAGCAGCTCGGAATTGGCAAACTACCCCTTCAGCAATATCCTCAGAAGAGGAAGCTTCTGGAACATTGCCTCATCAAGATTCTCAGCAATTCAAGTAAGAATATATGAATGGGTCGATATGGTTGTATTTTAACGTAAATAGGTTATCAACTTACTGATATTTGGTTAACACGTACATTAGATTTCTTAACAAAGCTTTGGTTTCTCCCAATGGATCAAATGAAGATGGAACAGTGTGTAGCCTTGACGAGGTGGAAGAAGCACGGGCAGTTCTTAGACTAGTTCCAATATGGGCTACGTGTTTAGGGTATGCAATTGTATTTGTTCAACCTACCACGTTATTTACCAAACAAGGAGCGACCATGGACCGGTCAATCGGATCAAGTTTTGACATTCCAGCTGCCACACTACAATCTTTTATCGGCATCTGTGTCTTGATCCTTATCCCCATCTATGACTCCGTTTTAGTTCCTGTTACCATAGCTATTACAAAGAGACCCTCTGGCATAACAATGCTTCAAAGAATTGGAACTGGCATCTTCATTTCTATTGTTTCAATGATCGTTGCAGCACTCATTGAGACAAAAAGACTTGAAACAGCTCGTGAGCATGGATTATTAGATGATCCAGATGCAATTGTCCCAATGAAGATATGGTGGTTATTACCTCAATATCTTTTGGCTGGAGCTGGTGATGTTTTTGCGGTTGTTGGTATGCAAGAGTTCTTCTATGACCAAATGCCAAGTGATCTCAGGAGTATAGGTTTGGCGCTTTACCTCAGTGTCATGGGAATTGGTAGCTTTTTAAGCAGTTTTGTCATCTCAATAGTTCAGAAAACGACAGGCGGAAATGGTGAAGATGGTTGGATATCTGATAACATGAATCAAGGTCATATTGATTATTTTTACTACCTTCTTGCTGGAATTAGTGCTGTGGTATTTATAATCTACATTTATGCAGCAAAATCTTACGTATATAATCGAAGGTGAGCCTTGTGATGTTTTATTGTTATTTACTTGGGCAACATGTGCATGTGGTTTCACTGAGTGTTGGATGTGCATTACTTGTGCTATGAACATTTTCAAACGTATATACAACTATATAAGTTCAGTTAGAAATTATTTATGAACCTTTTCAAGCAATGTGAATACCCCTTCTTGTCCGTTTCTCTTATCATGTTCTTATGATGGTGCCCTATCTGTCGACTCTTATGCAAGAAAATCATGTCGCTGATGGGGACGGATCTACATGGATGCCAGGTGTACGTGGCACTGGCCACACCCAATTTTGGGTCACAAAGTGTGTTTTTTTTCAAAAAGTGTCATTTTTTGGTATGGCAATCCCTTGTATTTGAGCAAATTTCTTCATGGGTGCAACTTAAACTTGGCGAAAAAATTCTTTATGGTGAGAATTTTAGTAATTACTACCATTTGTATCCATTGTTAGAAAAAAACAAATAAAATTAGTAATGCTAACACCACCCATATCCATCCATTTCTTAAAGAACCACAAATGCTATTGACTATTTTTGTGCCATTATCAGACCAGACTATCTTTACGCTGGCTTTAAAATGGTTACCCACATATGCCAGAAATGAGTGTAATACTGCTCTAATCTGATCTTTAGAATGAATCAAATAGGTCCATGTAGCTCTTGTATGATCATCCACAATGGTGAAGAAATATTGAGCTTCATTTGGTGTTGGATGCTTATAGGGGGCCAGAGATCCACATGTATTAAATCAAAAGCATTAGAAGCAACGGTTGTGCTTCTTTGAAAGGGTAGTTTGCGATGTTTGGACAACATACAACATTCACAGGAGAAAGAGGAAACATTCAAATTTTTACATTCATGAATATAAACAAGTTCTGAAATAGATGTATGAACAAATCTTTCATGAAATGTTTTAAGATCTACAGAATGCTTAGCAACAGAGTTACTAAAAGCATTATTATTCAAATACACAGAAGGAACACAATTTGAATGAGACTTACAGAAGGCTGAAACTTTGGCATCAAAGGTTGCTTGATCAAGTGTGGGTTTGCAAATGTATAAGCACTTTGAACCTTTTCCAACATCAACAATTTGCTTAGTTGTAAGGTCCTGAAATATGAAATCATTTGGATAAAAATGAGCCGCAAGGTTTTTGGTTTGAATGAGTTTGCCAATAGAAAGCAAGTTAAGTTGGAAATCTGGCACATAAAACACATCTGTAAGAATCAAAGATGGAGTCAATTGGACTTGACCAACAATGGTCACAGCCTTAGATCTCCCATCCGGTAAATGAACACTAAGCGGGTCTTTGAGGTGTATAATGCTAATAAAAAGGCTTAAATGTAGAGACATGTAATCTGAGGCCCTTGTATCTCTCACCCAATCTATCTTAATATTCATGTCAGGTTGGCAAAATAAGGCAAAAGAAGCAGTGAAACAAGACATAATGTGTGCGTGTGAGGAGCTTGCAGACCCATTACCAGCCGTATTATCTTCCATGATTCCTTTTCCCTTAAAAAGCTTATCATTTCTTGACATACCGCTGCTACCAAATTTTTTTTGGGTAAAAGGTCAAAACGACCCGGTTAATGTATTACTCAACAAACATTTAAGTACAAAGGATATGGGTGAAGTCACATATCTCAGCCCATCACATAGGCGATAAAACTTGTATAACAAGGTGGATGGCTAAAAAATCATATTTACCTCAAGCTAAGCAGCTTGAAAAACAGCTAAGACTAGTGCTTATGACATGCCATAAGCACTTACAACTCTAGAAACAAAAGATAAAAAGCTAACCAGCAGCTACCGTGAAAGATGAACTTTCACCTATATTTGGATTCGTAAATAAGTTAGTTGATTCATCATACACATTTGCAACATGTTCTCTATCTTCATCTTCATTGTTCACCAACGCAACATACGAATTAGATGTAGTAATATTACCTTCCTTAGAGGTAGAACTAGTAGACTTCAACATAGACACCGATTTAGATGCGTTACCCATAGTAGTAGCTCCTTTCTTAGGTTCACTAGTTGCCGCCTTCGATGCATATCTGACATTCTGTTTAACCGATGGACCAACAAACTGACTTCTATTAGTAGACTTGGCTTTACCCTTCTTCTTTTTATTATCCACCATTTGGAAACCATCATTATTCAGCACTACAGTAGGAGTTAAAACATGTGAAGTAGAAACAATAAAAGGACTCACTACATGTTTAGGACATTGATCATGAATATGGCCAAATATTTTGCATATATTACACCTCGGAGGCCTCCATTCATATTCAACACGGATAGTCTCTTTAGTAAAACCCTACCCAGAAAGTGAAGGAAAACCAATAGTAACAACCTCCACGAGATCCTTATGCATAGAGCTCGTGTAAGAACCAAGCATAACAGGTTTACCAATGAATGTAGCAATTAAACTAAATACCATCCTCTTCAAAAACTTAATAGGAGCATCATGCAATTTAACCCATACCGGAATGCGAGTCAATTTGAAGAAAAAGAGCTTCTATTCCAAGGACCACCTTCCAAAACAGCTTCTATTCCAAGGGCCACCTTCCAAAACAGCTTCTATTCCAGCCTGTGTATCAAATTTGAAGAAAAATAAGCCTTTGGAATTCATCATAACCCTTTTCAGGCCATGTTTCACCCGGTTATTCCTCGCATAGTATTCAACAACTGGAAACGCCATCCTCTTTCCAATAAAATAGCCATACAAAGTGTGTTCCAACCATAAACTAACCTTTTCAACCACTTTGCGAGGAATAGAGATGTTGACACTTTCAAATACGGGTTCGGCAATGAGGGGACAAAAATTAGTATCAATTTTAGGATGGACATCCCTCAAACCCACATCTCTAGCATAGGACGTAGCATTAACATTGATATCCACAACTTGGACAATAGGAGACTCATGATTAGGTTTAAGGGTCATAGAATAGTATTTGTTTTAGCCTTTAAAGCCTCCCACAAACCACCCACAACATCCATAACCATCATTCGAACATCACTGTCCAATTCAGCCCACACCGAATATTTACCATCTTCACAACCCATAGTGAAATCATCAATATCCTTTAGTGTTTTAAGCGACACACCAAACAAAGTATCAATATAATCATGCTTCCTCGTAATAGAAGACGCCACACCTGTGAGTCTATGACATCCTTAGGATTAGCAGTACC
The DNA here is from genome assembly GCA_030686995.1 of Artemisia argyi. Classification (NCBI taxonomy): domain Eukaryota; kingdom Viridiplantae; phylum Streptophyta; class Magnoliopsida; order Asterales; family Asteraceae; genus Artemisia; species Artemisia argyi. Next base: position 149,320,293 of record CM060691.1, on the reverse strand, counting down.
GCTCGTAAATTCACCAGATGCATACTTATCACGACCTATACCAGATGCATACACAGTAACCTCAGTTTGAATATGAGTAGGTCTACTTAGAATAGCAGTAGGACTACTCATAGTAGCACTAGGGATACCAGTAACCTCAGTTGGGAAAACAGTAGGACTACTCATAGTAGCAGTAGGCTCAATCAATGCAATGTTCTTCTTAGTAGCATTGAACTCCTCAACCGATGAACCAATAGTCTTATCCACAGATTCATCAAAAATAGAAGAAGTGTTCGCCACTACAGCAGGGTTACTAGTATCGTTCATGGAAACATTTAGGCTCAATCAATGCAATGTTCTTCTTAGTAGCATTGAACTCCTCAACCGATGAACCAATAGTCTTATCTACAGATTCATCAAAAACAGAAGAAGTATTCGCCACTACAGCAGGGTTACTAGTATCGTTCATGGAAACATTCCTTTGAGACTTCTTTTGTCTCCTCACAGTCACATTCGACAATGAATTCGTATTCCCCTCTCCTGTACCCATCACCATTCAAACCAAACGAAACGTCACCGTATCCAGAAAACACGAAGAAAAATACATCTTTAATCATTAAACGAGAACGAGAAAACCCTAGCAAGCTAGGATTTTTAGAAGTGAAGTCCAATAAATCTATGTCATGATCGGTAATTGAAGCGTCCAAATAAATGTAATAAGATTGTAAAATTATAACCGACAATATAGAGCAACCCTAACTTAGCGATCAATCACAATAATCCTAAAAAGCTTTAAAACCTTATCACAAACCCTAGCTAACCAAATAACACAACTCGAATTAAAACAAGATCAAACACAGGTGTAAGATCAAGTCTTAGTACTAGGAATGTTAGACGATTAGGATGGAAAGTGATTGAGGATGAAAGTTGATTAGGGTTTAGATATAGTCTCCAAAGATCGCCAAAGCAGGAGGCCACTTTAGCTTATGCCTACCTCATTTTCACTTCCCCATTAAAATGTTCATCAAACCCACAATTAACTTGAGCAACTGGTATGTTGTTCTTCTTAGCCATTTTTCCTCTATACTCAGGATAACCAAGCCTCTCAAAGCATTGTTCAAGCAAGTGACCCTCTTGACCACAGTTAGTGCAAACCTTCTTGGAATCATTTTTGTTCTCATTCCTATTTTTATTCCTATTTCCTTTATAATCCTTTCTTCCTTCCACTGTTTACATTCCTATTTTTCATATTTTTAGAAAATGCGGTAGGCTCAAAAGTATGATTGGTGACTTGCTTATGCTTCTTAATTTGCTGAACAATGTAGTATGTTTTATTGACAGTTGGAAGTGGATCCATAGCAAGAATTTGGCTTCTCACATATTCATATTCATCATTCAATTTCACTAAAAATTGAATCAATTTTGAACTACTATCTCTTAAAGCAAATTTCTCAATCATAAAACAAGTGCACTCTCTCATTTTACCACAGTTACAAGTAGGCATTCCATTAAGATTCTGCAACTCATCCCAACATTTCTTCAACTTATAGAAATAAGAAGCAATTGAGAAATTACCTTGAGAAATTTTGCTCAACTCCTTTTCCAACTGATACACCAATGGACCATTGCTTTGACCATACCTTTCCCCAATTTCTTTCCACAATTCTCAAGCTAATTGTTCATACAAAAAAGCATCAGACAACTCAATAATCACTCAATTCAGGATCAAACATGTCACCATGTAATCACATCTAATCCACCTTTGTAATTCATTACTACCAATTGTTGGTTTAACACAAGAACCATATATGAACCCTAGTTTCAATTTTGCACCTAAAGCCATTTTGATAATCCTGCTCCAACCATGAAAATTGATCCCATTAAAAGGTGTATTGGTCAGAACCATGCTTAAATGATCTGAACTAGCAATGTACAGTGGATCATTAGGTTTGTTTGTGATTAGATTCATTTGGTTATTCATTTGGTTGTTTATTTGATCTTGATTTAGTCGAGTAAAGTTTGTTTGGTTCAGTATGGGAATTGAAGAAGATGAAGGTACCACCATTGATGACGTAAGCAAGAATACGATCTTTGACAAAATAAGCGTCAAACTGATCAATATATTGATCAATAATGATGTAGAACAACAATTAGATCGGACTAAATTCAATTTAATCAGATCAATAATAGATTATTCTGATTAATTTTAATACAAATCACAAAATTTAGGTTTTTGATATAGAGCCATGTCTCTGATACCATATGAATCGGAAGAGAATTATGATTTTATTGAAAGTGAACTGTTACAGATGAAGAAGATCTAAGCTTCTTATATACAAAATGAGAAAGTGAAAAACAGAACATAACTAACTCTAACGGCTAGTAACAAACATTCAAAGTAAGTTTACAATTATACACAATTAGTCCTTGAATTTTTGAACTTGTGACTAAATGATCCTTATACTTCTTTAGTCTATGTGGCAAGTGGTGGTGGTGGGGTGAGTGTAGGGTATTTAGATTTGAGTTTAAGTGACGTGAGGCCTCAAAACATGAAAATGCACCTTTTCACCGGCTTAACCGGTAGCCAGTAAGAAATGGTCATATTAGCATGAATTCGAAAGTTCATGTATTAAACAAGTAGTTGTAGTAGATGTACTATAATTGTATACTCTTAAAAAATATATGACTATTGTATGACTTAAACCCTGTAGAATATCATATAGTATTTTGTTCACAATCTATGCCTTAGCACTTGATGAGGCGAAAAATGATCCGTTTTTAGGGGGTCATTTAAGCCCGAATCCGACTTTATTTGATCAAATATTGCCCTAAATCGTTCCTTTTGTGATTTTAGGTACTTGGAGAGTGAATTCTGGAAAAGAAGCCATTTTGGACGTTTTTGGAGCATAAAAGTGAAGAAAACGGCAAAGTATCAATTTTCCATGCTGGAAACACTAGGTGACGGCGTCAAGAGTTACACCCTGACGGCGTCAGACATCAAGAATAAAATACCGTAGTTGATGACGGCGTCAAAAGTCATCCTGATGGCGTCAAAAGGCCAAGAATAAAATACCGTGGTTGGTGACGGCGTCACATAGGCCGTCATAAGTAGATCAAGGCCGTCCGAGGAAGTATTTGGCGGCGAGGTAACGGCGTCACATGGTTGTCTTGACGCCGTCAGCCCAGTTTTCCTATATATAGTTTTCTAGTTTTTACATTAAAAAAAGAGAGAAGTTTTGGAGAAACCCTAAAGACGAATTTGGTGCAACTTTTACAGGTTTTTCAAGGGTTCCAAACCCTTGATACCTTGTATTGTAATTGAGATAAGTGTTCTTCTAATTCAATCAATATGTCTATGTGTTCGTTGTCTATATCTTGTTCTTGTCTCAATTCCATTATGCTAGGCTAGATCTCCTTTGTGTTTGCTTAGATCTAATGAAACCTAGATATTGATTATGTGTTGATTACTTGTTTATTCTTATTTTGGATGAATGATTTATATGTTAGGCTTAAGAAAACTGGCAGATCTCCAAATGGTAACATGCTTGAACGTCTTAAGAAACATGAACCGAGGCGTACTAGGTCTTTATTGGTTGTATTTAATGCATGAGCCACTGTTTACAATCCCTATAGTTGTGCTGGGTCATGGTGTAGGAGGAGATAAGAGCTCATAGAATTGGGGAGTTATGTATGCCACCCCATGAATGGTATTAAGGAATACGATCCGTCATCCATGCAATTATAACAAGTAATTAACGTGTAAAAGATATCTAGGGAGTAATGAAGTCTAAGTAAACACATTTTCTCCAATTACTGCTCACAACCTTAGTATAATTAGTTTATTTTCATTTTTACTATTTTATTTTGATTGCATCTTAGTTTTGGGTTAGTTGAATAGCAACTAATTCCGCCCACTCCTTCAAAACCCGAGATTTTACTTGCTTTCTAAAAAACATAAAAATACAAAAATAATCATCCCTCACCTTTAGAACTAGTAAATTAGGCTTTCTAATCCTAGCGACACTATTCCTAAGCTGAACGATCAATCCCCCGGTACTTGTCACTATACTATACTACAACGATCAGGTACACTGCCTGGTGGGGGTTGTAAGCTTCTCGAGATCCCTAGAGAGGTAAAGCCTGTTGCGATTCCCACGCATCAAGTTTTTGGCGCCGCAGCCCGGGGAATAGTTATTGTCTAGGTTAGGATTTCTTTTTATTAGGTCTACTTGCTAGATTCCTTTCTAGTAAGATTTTATTTTTATTTTTAGGTCTTCTTTAGTCTATCTTATTTCTTCGTGCCTTTGTTCGTCACTCTTTACCATCCGACATCATGGAAGGTGGTAACATCTTTGAACCCGTCATCCCACCACAACAAAACCCACCACTAGAACCCCTTAGGCCCTGAACCTTAGGAGAGTACTCCCGACCTAGCCATCAAGGCTACCGAAACACCATTGAGCTCACCGGAGCCAATGTGACCCCCTTGCGATCCGACACCATCCGGTTGGTGCAAAGCGGATGTGCATTCCATGGACTTCGTTCCGAAGATCCAAACCAACATCTTAAGGACTTTCTCAAAATCGTAGATTCCATAGACCTAGGTGTTGTAACTAGAGAGACTACCCGTTTACGCCTATTCCAATTCTCTCTACGGGATCAAGCTAGTCAATGGCTTGAGCGTTTACCCGCGGGATCCATCACCACATGGGATGATCTCACCACTCGTTTCCTTGCTCAATTTTTCCCACCGGGGAGAACTACTAAGCTTAGGAATGACATCTTGATGTTCCAACAACGTCAAAATGAATCTCTTTATGAAGCATGGACTCGTTTCAAGGACTTACTCCAAAAAGTCCCTCATCATGGCATAGATCTTTGGCTCCAAGTCCAAATTTTTTATGACCATATCGACATCTCCACGAGGCGAACCATTGACCAATCGGCCGGTGGTAAGCTACGTGATCTTAGTGCGGAACAATCATGGGAACTCATAGAAGATCTTGCTCTCTATGACAACGAAAGTTGGAATGATCCCCGTGATTTGAACGAAACGGTCAAGGCAATATCTTTGCCTTCGAACAATTCTAGCACTCCCGACCGTAGGATCATGGAACTTGAGGACCAAGTCAAGTTTCTCATGAAATCTTACGAAGCTCCGAAGCCTTCAAGCCAAGTGAACAAAATCACTTCTTCATGCGAATTATGTAGTGGTCCCCATGACACTCATGATTGTGTGGAACTCCCCGGAACAGCTTTTGCGGACTACGCATCCACGCGTACCGACGAAGCGGGAGATAAGTGGTACACTTTTAAGCCCGAGCCAAACACATACGGTGATTCATACAACCCCTCATGGAAAAATCACCCAAACCTTAGGTGGAAACAAAATCAACCCAATTCATCCAACCCACCTAATCGTTACCAACCAAACGGTCCACCATCCAACCGTACTTTCAACAACAATCCTTCTAACAACTATGGTAGTACCAACAATCTTGAAGGATTGATGTCAAAGTTCATGGCATCTCAAGAAGCCCGCATAGCTAGGTTTGAAACCGAATTCAACCAACAACAAACGGAGATGACCAACAAGATTGACAACTTGTTGAAAGCCCTCAACAACCAAACATTAATCACACCTAGGAAGGACACTAGGGACACCAATAGTGGAATCCAAATTAAGGACCCCTCATCATCCAAACATGTACACTTTGTCAATGTTGTCACCATTAAACCAATAGATAAGGAGATAGAGGAGAGTGACAAGGATGAAGTTAGAATAGAAGCCGATAGTAAGGATGAGAGTAGGGAAGTTGAGGCTAATAAGGACGAGGAACTAGAGGAGGTAGAACCTATAGAAGAATACTTTGATAAGTTGCCAACCAAGGAAGAACGGGAATACCATAAGGATTTATTTGATAGTCCCAAGAAAACATATATCTTTGGCGACCCCCTTATCAAAATGGGAGACCCCTCTAACATTAACATCCCATGCAATATCGGGCACATGCATATATGGAAAGCTTACATCGACCTTAGATCCCCCGTGAACATCATGACTAGGACTTATTACAATTGGGTGATGAAGAAGCAACTCAATCTTAGGATGATGCCCGGTAAGAATCTGATAAATAATTTTGCAGGAAGAGTGAAGGGACTGCATGTGATTATAGGGAATCTCACTTATGAGATTGATTTTATGATAGTTGAGGACACTCGTCCGGTGATAGATGCTTGCCTAAGCCAAATAATATTCGGAAAACCATTTGTTGAGGCCACTAGGATGAGTTATGATCCGACTTTAGGGATAGTTAGATTCAAGAAAGAGAATGATGAGGTTGCTTATCAAATGCCCTACAAGATCGAACAATACCGCCTTCTCTCTAATTTCGAAAAAGAACACAAGCAAGCGGCTTATTATAGGAATGAGGAGGATAGACGTAGGGGAGTAGAGTATGTTAGAAATAGAATGCTTGGTTTCTACAAAGAGTGCTTGCAACTAGGTCCGGAATACAAAAACTGGTTTAGAAGACGACCTAGAGAGTGGAACCAATGATGAAATCACGTAGTAACCCATGACTTTGAGTCTAGCTACAAGACTCGTAAATAAAGAAAAGCGCTTCTTGGGAGGCAACCCATGTTTTGTGTGATTTTATTTGTTTGATTGTTATTTGCTTCCGTATGCATGTTTTATTTTTATTGTTGGTTGATCATGTTTCTAAACTAAAATGTGGAAATACTTTACTATGTTGTTTGGCCTAGTCTTAAATCCAACCTAAAAGTATTTTTGCAAAAGATAAGTGTAAGGGGAAACCCCAAATATGTTTTTAAGAAACAAACCGATCATGATTCTCCACAATAATAAATGTGCATGTATATTCGTATTTGTTAGAGTCAAATGCTTGTATTGAGTCATAATGAAGTTTTGCAGGATTTTCCAGGAAGTAGGACCAAGTTTTTCCAGAAATTTTCCGGAAACTTAACATAAGAATTTCTGCAGGTCCATTCTGACGGCGTCAGGGGTTTACTCTTGACGGCGTCAGGAGTCAAAAATCTGGAAATTTTACCAGTTTTGTTTTTCTAACGGAGTCTTATGGTTTTTGTGAATTATTAAGTTTTATAATCTCCAGGAAATCTGCAAACTTCATTCCACAAGCATTATATCTTACTTTGTTTCTAGGATTTAGGAACTTATATAGGATGCCGCCGATTTTACGCGAGGTTGTCTTGTCTATTTTGTCAGGTTTCACAGGTTATGTTCGACAAAGAGATGATTTATATTCTGGAAGGGAAGCGTTGATTGTTCGTTTTCTTGGAAGAAGATTTAACCTGGCCGCCTATAATCCATACCGAGCGAATCAGGGGAGTATTTGATTTCATTCTCTTTACTTTTTCACTTTTACATTCTTTACTTGAACATTGGGACAATGTTCATCTTAAGTGTAAGGGGAGGGTAAAAATATGATACCTTACATATGCACTTTCGCTTGAGTTTGTTTTGTTTGATGGTAGATGTGTAATAAAACTATGAGAAATACTTGTTAGTGTAATTTTAGCGCCAAATTTAAAATTTTTTACAACATTTAGGAGTGAAACTTTAGCCATAGCAAGCGTCTCATGGATAGGAGATTGTATGACTAGCACAAAACCGTATATTCAGAAAAATTTTCTACCCAAAAATGTGAGGTTCGCCTTTAGATTTGATAGGAAAAGCATTCATTATTAGTGCTTATGAGTGTACCGGTAGCATTTAGATTCTAGAACTTGCGTTAGTGATGCATCCCGAGACCGCTAGTGAGACTACATTCGTGTGGTAGGATTTACTACATGATAAGAGGCATTAGGATCACCCTTGTGTTAAACCCGTATCATGATTACTTGACCATTTAAGTCATATTACTTGGCTAGTTAAGTCAACTAATTTTTCCCACACCCTTAGCGTTGTACTCATTTTTAGTACACGATACCCCTAGTACACCCCTCCGAGCCTATCTTTTCGTTTCTAACTTTAAGCATTTTACTTAAAGGAAGAATTTGTTACACCCCACTTAAATGTACAACCAAATCGCCTTAGCCTTCCGTGTATGCGCTCATTTTTAGTGCATTATTGTTATTTGTTAAACCCTAAGTTAACTTTCGAATTGATTACATGGTTGCTAAGTCGAGTCATATCCTTGTACATATAGTTTTGGGACGATTGGGACTCATGGGTAAAGTACTTATTTTATGGAGTAATGGGGAAGAACATCATATATTACCCCCATATATACGTTAATCTTAAAAGTGCTCCAAGTGTTTTAATTTTCTTAATTCGAGTCATTAGATTAGTTAATTGTAAAGTATGTAAAGATTCAAGTGTAAGGGGAATATTCATTCCCTATGATGTATTATTTTGGATGGTAGGGTAAGAGTGTATGCAAAAAAAAAAAAAAAAAATCGAAAAAAAAAGAAAAGAAAAAAAAAAATCGAAAAAAAAAGAAAAGAAAAAAAAAAAGAGAGAAAAAACATACAGACTACCATCCCGTTTCATTTTATGTTTATTTTATGTTTTTGTTATTTTTCATTTATTAGCTTAAGTCGAGTCTAGTCTTGGCTTAGCAACGCCACATTATACATGTAATTAACCAAGATTGTTAACTCGCCACCAGTAAAACTTCCTTTATCCAACAAAACCGTGTAATTCATATCCCTATACCTAACGTTACAACCCTTTAAAAGACCTCTTTGATAGTTTATCCTAGGTGCTTACGCCATGTGGTGGAGGTTTGATCCTTTCCCAAGCCTATGGTAATCTATTTTGCTATGACAGGTAGTGAGAGATATCTTCCATTTCCATAATGTTATATTACTTTATTACACCCGAGAGATGTGAGTATCTAAACACTATTTGTGAGGTGCTAGTGTATGACCTCCATGCTTGTCTATTGGTCTTTAGTGGAACGATTATTTGTTGTAATTACTTTTATATTAGTATTAAATGACCCCTAACTTGTCTTTTGAGTAGAATAAAAGCGCATTTGCTTGAGGACAAGCAAATCTCAAGTGTAAGGGTATATGATGAGGCGAAAAATGATCCGTTTTTAGGGGGTCATTTAAGCCCGAATCCGACTTTATTTGATCAAATATTGCCCTAAATCGTTCCTTTTGTGATTTTAGGTACTTGGAGAGTGAATTCTGGAAAACAAGCCATTTTGGACGTTTTTGGAGCATAAAAGTGAAGAAAACGGCAAAGTATCAATTTTCCATGCTGGAAACACTAGGTGACGGCGTCAAGAGTTACACCCTGACGGCGTCAGACATCAAGAATAAAATACCGTAGTTGATGACGGCGTCAAAAGTCATCCTGACGGCGTCAAAAGGCCAAGAATAAAATACCGTGGTTAGTGACGGCGTCACATAGGCCGTCATAAGTAGATCAAGGCCGTTCGAGGAAGTATTTGGCGGCGAGGTGACGGCGTCACATGGTTGTCTTGACGCCGTCAGCCCAGTTTTCCTATATATAGTTTTCTAGTTTTTACATTAAAAAAAGAGAGAAGTTTTGGAGAAACCCTAAAGACGAATTTGGTGCAACTTTTACAGGTTTTTCAAGGGTTCCAAACCCTTGATACCTTGCATTGTAATTGAGATAAGTGTTCTTCTAATTCAATCAATATGTCTATGTGTTGGTTGTCTATATCTTGTTCTTGTCTCAATTTCATTATGCTAGGCTAGATCTCCTTTGTGTTTGCTTAGATCTAATGAAACCTAGATATTGATTATGTGTTGATTACTTGTTTATTCTTGTTTTGGATGAATGATTTATATGTTAGGCTTAAGAAAACTGGCAGATCTCCAAATGGTAACATGCTTGAACGTCTTAAGAAACATGAACCGATGCGTACTAGGTCTTTATTGGTTGTATTTAATGCATGAGCCACTGTTTACAATCCCTATAGTTGTGCTGGGTCATGGTGTAGGAGGAGATAAGAGCTCATAGAATTGGGGAGTTATGTATGCCACCCCATGAATGGTATTAAGGAATACGATCCGTCATTCATGCAATTATAACAAGTAATTAACGTGTAAAAGATATCTAGGGAGTAATGAAGTCTAAGTAAACACATTTTCTCCAATTAATGCTCACAACCTTAGTATAATTAGTTTATTTTCATTTTTACTATTTTATTTTGATTGCATCTTAGTTTTGGGTTAGTTGAATAGCAACTAATTCCGCCCACTCCTTCAAAACCCGAGATTTTACTTGCTTTCTAAAAAACATAAAAATACAAAAATAATCATCCCTCACCTTTAGAACTAGTAAATTAGGCTTTCTAATCCTAGCGACACTATTCCTAAGCTGAACGATCAATCCCCCGGTACTTGTCACTATACTATACTACAACGATCAGGTACACTGCCTGGTGAGGGTTGTAAGCTTCTCGAGATCCCTCGAGAGGTAAGCCTGTTGCGATTCCCACGCATCAGCACTCTTCCATTCATTCCTGCTAGCTATCCCTCAAATCCCAAGTTCTCTAAAGTGATTTTTCTCTAGGGATATCTTGTGCCACTCATGAAATTGGCTCGCGTATTCGTGTAGTGTATGCAATTTCTTTTCGACTTGTTTTACGGTGATAATGGTCTTACTAAAATAGGTTGATGAAACAACATATTCATTTTCACCATCTATTTTATTACAAGTGATCACCCGCGATCACTTGTGGTCGTCAACACTACTATTTAGTCCCTTTGGATTCATAAGAACGTGGTTTTGTTTAACATCAAGCGGCTCCAAAAAAAGATCGTGTCCAACGATATCAAACTAACATTGATTCATTTGGATAGAAATTTTATTTTTATTCTTGCTAATTTCTTATACATAATTATTGTTGTTGTTAAAAAGCAGTCTTGATCCGCTACTATAGTTGATACTAAAGAACTCGAATTACGTACTCCATCTTACGTGAGTTAGGCCAGGCAAAATATGTTCCGATGTTCCTCTTGCGTATTTGAATTCGATCTCGAGTTGGTTTTTACAAATAAATTAATAAATATTTTTTATAATAAGATAAAAATGTTTTGTGATTATCCGTCCTTTTATTGATCAATAGGAGAGCTCAATTGCAAAATTGAGTCCTTTTATTGATCAATTGATAACTTTGATGAAGAAGAAGAATGAAAATGCACATAACTTTGTGAGGTTTTTTTTTTTATTTATTTTATTTTTTTTTTCGCGAACGTAAGTGTAAATAATGTTATATCTTCATTGGTTAATACAATTTACATTAAAACCTTAAACTTCTAAAAGGAGACTAATCTTGAATGAAATTTTATAAACATAAGTGTAGCAATTTTTATAATTTAAAAATATTTATATATTTTACAAAAACCCTATATACTTTAAACTTTTCTATAAAGTGCTACTATTATCATCATCATCAGCATAATTATTAAATTAATTGTAATACTAAAAATACCACAAATGTAAGCTTACATGTTACTTAGTATATACACCGGATTAAATAAAATAAATAAACATTTATATTCAATGAATATATTAAAATATCAAGTTAAACTAGTCAAATAATAAGATTATTATACAAATTTGATCATATTTCCCGAGCCAATATAGTTGAAATGTTATTATTATTTATAGTCATTGTCCAAACCTAATCCGTGTTTAATAACCGGTGCGTACACGGGTCAAAAACTAGAACATGAATAACGATAAATTAATTTAATTGGAATACCAAAAATTTGTTGAAGAACGAGATTATAAGTATCAAAATGAAAACACGACTTATAAGTATGCAAACAAATTTAGTTAAAACATAACTAGTTGTACTTATAATCTTGTGTGTGTAATATTACGTTTACGAAACTTTGTTAAGTTATTATATGCTCGTATATTAAATTAGAATTTTAAAATAAAATTGACTAGATTATAAGTATCAAAATGAAAACACGACTTATAAGTATGCAAACAAATTTAGTTAAAACATAACTAGTTGTACTTATAATCTTGTGTGTGTAATATTATGTTTACGAAACTTTGTTAAGTTATTATATGCTCGTATATTAAATTAGAATTTTAAAATAAAATTGACTTATGTATATACCGTATGCATGCACGAGACTTATAACTAGTAACTATTAAAAAAAAATAATAAATAAAATAAATAAAAAATTAAAAAATCGATTGTAGATAATATCGTTGATCTTGAATTATTGGTGTACCAACTCCAATTCAAGGAATGAAGAGTGTGGTTGAAGTTTGATTGTTTCGTAAGTAACATTTTTTTATTAGTTTTTTATCCATAGTTGATTTAATATTTCATATTCGGATAATGTTGATGTGTTTTTAAGTCCTAAAGGAGTTGCTTATTTGACAACATCAATTTGACTTATTAAAATGTGACAATTTCCATTAATAATTTAAGTGATGATAGAATTGAATTGACTTTATTATCTTTTAAATATAACTCGGGGAAATTAACAGAAAAACAAAAAAGAGCAATGACTTTGATCAAATGAGAATAAACCTTAAAATATGACGATGAGAAATAACTAGAGTAAACTTCAAAAAAATGTCTTTAAACTTTTTCGATTTTGCGAGAAATGTCCTCCAGCGAAAAATTATGCAACCTGTGTCCCTAATATATATATATATATATATATATATATATATATATATATATATATATATATATATATATATATATATAGATATATATATATATATATATTTGCGAGAAATGCCCTTGAGCCGTTAAATCCCTCATTTTTGCTAACGATCATTACTAACACTCGTTACTTAGTCCTCACGTGCTATCTACGTGAGAGTATTTTCATCAGTTCACTTTTCTCGTTGTAAAATCCACCTGACAGGCCACTTTTGTTTTAAGGGACATTATTTACAACAAAGTTTTCCTTATTTCATTCTTATATAACATTATTAATCAGCCATTTTTGCACACTCACACCTACTGTTACTGCTCATCATCTTATTCATCCGAAAAAGTTGTTCTTTGTGTCTGTGGTCTTCAAGCTGTGGTAAGAACATCCTGGACAAACAGGAATCCTGGTCATCGATTCTATTCATGCTCGAAAAACGTAAGTTTGACTCTTGATCAAAACAAAATAATGTTACATTTTACAAGTTGCCTCTATTTTCTTCATTTTATTTACATTTATTTCATTTTACAGAACTCCAGTTGTCCCTTCATAGATTGGGTGGATCCGCAATGTATGACCAATCTCTAGACATCATCCCTGGTTTACTTAGGACTAGGGATGCTTTGAAAGATGTGCTTACGTTAGAGCAAGAGCAGGCTCACTTTGAGGAGCATAGAGCAAACGAGGAGGAGACCCGGGCAAACCAGACGGAGCTTCGGGCAAAAATGGAGGAGAAACGGATAAACAAGGAAATACCTTATCATCAGTTGGGTGTTCTTCGTTTCATATGTTTACTTGCAAAGTTGACCGTTTATGTTTGGTCAATGTGGTTTGGTTTTTTGGGTTTCTAGTAGTTGATGGTGTTTATGTTATGTGTATATCAACAATGTCTTTTGATAATGGTTGGTTATGTAGTTTATGTACATTATGGTATCATAACAATGGTTCAAATATCTTTAACTGTCTACTTTGATTTGTGTTATTTGTTTGTTAAATAGGATTATGATTATTTATGATTTGTGCTATTTCTTTGTTAAGTTGGATTATGATTTGTGTTATTCATGTCATTCTGCAAGTCCATAAATATGTTTTAAAAGTCAAACATAAACCTTTGGTTGGTCATGGGTTGGATGGCTAACATGAGTAAAAGTTGTGGTATGTGTGTTTAGTAAGGTTGGATGGCTAACATGAGTAGAAGTTGTGGTCTATTGTGTTTAGTAAGAATTGGTGGAGTAGAAGTAGTAAAACTTTAGGTGATTTTGTAAATGAATCTTTAATCATCTGTTAAAGATTCAGTTTTGGTTTTGGAGTTTTAAATGACTTATTTGTTGTAATACTCATGCTGTCAAAATGGGTAAGTATGGCATTGTCATACTACCAGATGACTGCATTGGTATCTATATATTTGTTTGTAGTTTAATAAATGATTAACCAGTTCAACAAAAAAATGATTGATGGAGCAGGAGTGTATCGGTATGTGTTGAAGATGAAGAATTGTCAGTGTTGGGAGTGATTTAGAATGTGTGGTATGAGATTGTTATTTAGTTCAAGGTCTGCCATTTGATCGCAGTTAACTAAAAAAGTCAAAGCCAACCCACATCAATTTTGACTTATGTCAGTCAACATAAGTCAGTTGTTACTTAACCCGACCCACATTATTGTTACACAATAAATAGGAAACCAGACCCCCAAATCACCTCACCTAACATATTTACTTAACCCTTGATTTATCCCAACTTACCTCATAACTCAATTGGACTTTGAAAATTATGGTGAAAAAATGTTACTCTATTTAATTATGTTATACAATCTAAATATTTTATTTACTCCCTATGTTACTTAGTTTCTTATTTTTTTAGTTCATGCCTATCTTTTTGTTTATGTTTGCAGAAAAGCTTTTTAATGATTCTTCTTATACAAGCAGTGACATTGTATCATCAAGCAGTGATGATATTAGCTGTGATGAACTCAACGTTCAAGCTGTCAATGATTCAAGCTCAATATGTGAATGATTATTCTCAAGAAGTGATGATTATGATACAACCAGTGACATTTTATCATCAAGTAGTGATGAACTCGATGTTCAAGCTGTTAAAGCTCTTGAAAGATGCACCTTTATGTGGCCATCAGAAAATGTTCCTGTTAAAAAGGTTCTAGCTCAAACATGTTCCAGCTAAAAAAATGTTCCACATCAAAAAGTGTCTGCTAAATGGCTTCCTCCAATGTCAAATTATTGCATACTAGCCATTTCAACACAACATACTTGGGATTGTATAGGTAATAAGACATTTGGAATAGGAGCAATTGCATATAATGACAATAAAGGAAAAAGGAAGGTTGAAGTTACATGTGGAAAAAGGAAGCTTGCCAGTAAAGGAAAATGAAGAAATGGCATCTTTGTTGACTATTTTGTGTTGTGCCAGTAAAGGATGAAACAATTGATGTAAAAACTTTGTGGTACTTGAAAAAACTTTTGTTGTATTTTGGGAATATTATGTAATGTATTTGGTTAATGGATTTGGATGGCAGTTAATGGTCATATGGTGTTGTAGATTGTTTACCAATTTTGACAAATGTAAATCACCATAGCAAATATTTTAGTGTCCAAAAAATTACAAGGCATAAACAAGGTAGGCTCAGAAGGCAATAATGCAGACCATAACAGAAATAAAGACATACCAATTGTCTTAACCACCATTGTATAAAAACCATAACAGAAATACAGAAATAGGAATTGTCTTAATCTAAAACTCGCAAACAATAATAAAACTTAAAGAAATTGTTTATTTCACTCATACATAAAGCCATTCAAATTGTGGCTTGTTTGAAGCCTTTCTAGTACTCTTTCTAGTCTAACTACCAACCTCTTGGGTTTATTGTGACTCCATTGGTTGACTTAGTCCTGCATCAGTTTTAGTTGGTTCTATGTCTGCAAGATCCTCAGATCTTGTCTTCTTCTTGCCTTTCCCCTTTGCATTCTTCTTTCTTAGACATGTACATGCTCTTTTGTTGTGACCGTCTGTACCACATTGACTAAAAGTGACAGTCTTTTCCCTTTGTTGAAAGATTCCCACCCTTGACCATTTCCTTCAATGCATGCTCAGTCGTCTCATCTTTGGCCATTCTCCTCTTCTTCCTTAGTCTGCCAATGGGAACATGAAGGTGTGGGGGCAATAAGATACTAGGGATGCTGCACTTGGGCTAATATTTACTGTTAGCAACATATTCAATCTTTTGGTTGTACGTCTCTTTCCATGTTTTTAGCCAATATGCTTGATGGACCCAATCCTCACTATACCTACCTCCCTACCACCACTTGTCATGCTATATTTTGCTGCCACAACATGTTTGCATGGAATACCTGTTAGCTCCCATCTCCTACATGTACATGCCCTAACCCTCATATTCAATACACATGGCTCATTCCATGGTCCCTTACACTGGTAACTGTTAGCCCCATTCCAAATAATTGAATACTCATTAGTTCTTGCTTAATAACATCATAAATGGATGTTGTAGTTGGGGTTAAGGGACCATCAGACTTTTCTATGACCTTTTGCACATTCACTATCCTCTTCATCAAATACTTCTTAATGTATTCCAAACACCCTATTATTGGTTTATCTCTACCATCTACCAACTTCCTTACTGTTGAGTGACTCACAAAGTTTGTTGACCAGAATTTCACACTTAGCTCTGCCTGTTTTTTTATTAGTGATTAATGATAAGTTAATTTCCACTAAATAAACATTTAAAGAACAAGAAAAATGATATACCTAGGGAAAAAAACCTTGACCATGAGGTTGGTGGTACCTTTTGTAACCACTCACGAGCTTTAAGGTCAAAGGATTTCAAATCACCCATTCCTTGTTGAAACTAAGGCACAATGGTTGTTGTTGCACACTTTCACAGTTAATCCTTGTAAATCATTCCTTTGAAAATCTACTTCATGTTCTCATAGATGTGTCTAACACTGAATATGCTTATGTGTAATGAATTCTTTTGTAATTAGTGTTAATGGAATTTATTATACCTTTTGTCCATCTGAAATAAAAGTGTAGTTATAGTTTGGTCGTAAATCAAGGTCATTACCTAGATTTTTTCGGAACCATAACCAAGAACTCTTGCATTCCGCCTCAACAATAGCATATGCAAGAGGGTAAATACCATTGTTACCAATACCAATAGCCATCAAAATTTGCCTTGTATATGGTCCTTTTATGAAAGCACCATCTAACCCCAATATTTCTTTCTTGTAGCTCTATACCCAGCTTTAAGTGCACGAATACACACATAATTTCTATTGAATACCCTTGAATTAAGAGTCAGATATGTGTTGGTTTCCACCTGGATCTTGACTGTTGTGTCTGGGTTTTTTGCTTTGAGTTCCATAGCGTAATCTCTAAGGAGGGCATACTGTTGTTTGTGATTGATGTGTATCGTTGTGTGTAGGTAATTTTTGTATTCAAGTTTTACATTTATATTTTGCCGACTTTACCTATAACAAACACTAACAGGCAGTTACCTGATTGATGGTAGGTTAGTTGGTAAGTAGGGTGGTGATCACTAAGTGTCTCGCCAAAAATCCAAATTATTGATCAATGGAGGAACTATATCACTGTTTTTGGTGGAACATTAACACTTAAATCTATAATTATTTTAATTATCTAGGTTAGTCTAGTTAAACCTAATTCTAACCCAGCAAAGGCTTTTCAACCTGAGAGACTGGCACATGGTTTAGATTTAATAAAACTATAAATGTAATGAGACGGATAACACATACAAAGAGAAACACAGATATAAAGAAGAGGTCAAGCCGATTGTAAGGAAAACGTATTATCCAAGTATAGTCATACAAGATGTTGATTTGTCTAAGAGTTGTAACAACGATACTCACTTACTGGCGTTTCTAACGTGAGCTAGGCAGGACTTCTTCCTAAACCCTAGGTTTTCATATTAAGTCTCTCGACAAAGCTAATCCTGTCAAAATTAGTCGAAACCCGCGTAAAGTGCAATTTAATGATTATTATTTTATTATTTATCACATGAGGGGTTACATTAACTTATTTATGCCCTAACTTAATTACTAGTAGCATAATGGTCATAGCACTATTGATCTAGCAACAAGCCAAGTAATATGTGATTTCCCGTATTAATACCTATCGTCCACTAACTTATGACTACTTTGATAGTGCAAGAATCAGTTGAATGACTAATCACATATACACTAATATAAATGAAGTAATAATCATAATCAATACGCAAGAATGAGTAAACTATTCAATTAGAACAAATCAAAACATCAGATACTCATAAACTTGGCTAATACCTACATGTATTAGCCCATAATCTCAGTAATAATACAAGATAAAACAAGCTCGTTCTTCTTGTTGACCAAAGTTTCATATACGGCGTATGTATTCTTCAATGTCAGGCAAGTGTCTTGATAATCGTCCAAGTCTTGGTATACGACGTATCTGTCTAAAATGATACGACATGAGGGGAGTAGTTGGAGGGCATTTCATTTTCCTGACATTCTCAAGTAGATGTTCGAAATAATGATCACACATCATGTTAACTGAGCTACCTCAATCCACATAAGTTCTGCTTATCATATGTGAAGCAGTTACGGCTGTAACGACTGCTGAAGGAATGAATCATTCCAGGGGAAGTGCTCTTTAGTTGTTGGTACATATTTCTCTAGTACACACCATTTCGTTTCTTTCCTGGCATCTAGGTTTGAATGTATGTGAGTTAGTTGATTGAAGTTTTGTTTGTTTTTAAGATAAAGTTGGTTTTGTTCACTCGTAATATTTTGAGATAAAGGCTTTTTTTTAGAAGTTGAGATAAAGGTTTGGCTCGTTTTTGCAACGAAAAAAGAATGAAATTCAGGATTTTCAAATGTTGGAAAAAATGAAACTGATGGCTTTGTTCGTGTCATGGTCCCAAGGATGGCGCCAAATTTACGTATGGTACGTAAAGCAAAGATTAGGGCAAGTTTCTGGTATGAGATTAGCTTAGTCGTATGTTTGGTTTCTCTTAAATGGTAAGAACCACAAAGTAAGAGTGTTTATTTAAAGATGGGGTAACAGTCACATGCAACTAGTTTAGTGTGTGTAAAGTAAAAAAGATACATGTGGTCCTTCTCAAAGAAATGCATGTGTTTTTATAAGGATGCATTTAGGGTTGTGTGAGATCCTTTGGAGGTCTTGGGAGACCCACATGGAGGTCATCTCATGGGGGAGAAAAGAATGACACGTTGTAGTTTATTGTTGGCTTTTGGTGTATGAGAATCTTCGTACGAGATATTGTTTATATTTTATAGCGAAATGCCCGCTACACTATCTATGTACCAATGAGATGTTCACACGTGATAATAGTACAATAACGGTCTTAGAGGATAGACTGTCGTGCCATTAGCGCCAGAAGACTCGTTCTCCAGGTAAAGTATGTTATGAGCTTAAGCTTTTTAGGCATGTTATATATGATCATATGAGCTTTAGCTAATCGCTTGTTTATTTGTTTCTCCTATATTATCCTAGTCATGCTGTAGATTTGTTTATTAGCCAAATAATACCTTTCACTATTTGATTTACTTAATTTGTATGGTCGATTGATATCACTTATGAATTATGAAACTTACTAATGGTATGTATTTTTGACGTCCTGTTAGTCGTTAAAATTTTAGAATCCATTTTTGAAAACATTTTACGAAATAAATTAAATCTTTATAAGATATACTACTCATTTCCTTTTGCTTTAATTTACAAAAGATTTTTTTTTTTTTTTTTTTTTTTTTTTTTCCGTCATCTTTTCTAGTTCTTTCTTCCAAACTAATTGATGACGCAATGTTGATAATACATCCCAACAATTATGTTCTCAAAGCGAAAATAACTGCTAAACCGAATATTGAAATGTTCCAAACAACCAATTCAAAATACCAAATATATTAATTATATAGTATTATCTAAAAGTAGAATTTTTCTAATAATATTGAAATATTCTGCTCAACAAAGTGATGACCAGGTCAATGGATACAAGATTCGCACGTTATATTAAGTAGGGTTTCTTGCACTCGACTTACTTAGAAACTATCCAAACCAAACACAAAACCGTTGACAAACAAAGTGCATGCACACATTAAATGGCTAAGTCGAATAACCTTTACGATGACATGGAGAACAACCTCAGCGACACGGGCAACGGAATGAAAACTCCATTGCTAAACAGTTTCGTAGAATCTGCTGTCGACTACAAAGGTCGTCAAGTCCTTAGAGCAAAGTCCGGTTTCTGGCGATCTGCTTATTTTATTATAGGTAGAGCAAATTAATACTCATACACACTTGTCTTATTTTGAGACTTGATATAGCTCACAACTTTTTGGTTAATGGGTCAGTGGCTAAAAAGCATGTTAGCCACGAATTTGTTAGAAGTGCTTAAAGTTTTGGATATTTTTATGCAGGTGTTGAAGTGGCGGAAAGATTTGCATATTATGGAGTCAGTTCTAATCTGATCACATACTTGACCGGACCCTTAGGACTATCGACAGCAACCGCGGCTGAGAATGTAAATATGTGGACAGGAACGGCGTCACTTTTTCCATTAGTTGGTGGTTTCATTGCTGATGCATTTCTGGGTCGATATCTAACGATTATACTTGCTTCTCTGCTCTATATTATGGTTTGTTATCTTGTCTGTCTTTATTTTGAAAGATTTTGCATTGCTTAGAAATCTATTATCCAGATTAAATTGCAAAAATCGTCTTTGTTGTTTGACCAAATTGCAGGTTTGGTCTCTAACCTTTTGAAAGTGCCGACACCTGAGTTGCAGTTTTTGTCCTAGTCCAATGTAAAATGACTAAAATGCCTTTGTCAAAAACTGCAACCCCAAGATGAAAACTGCAACCAAAAGTTTTCCTCAAGAACAGTGTCGCACTTTCGATAGGTTAGGGACCAAATCTACAATTTAGCCAAATCACATGGACGATTTTTATAGTTTACTCTTATATTTGTGTATAAACAATAGTTTTACATGGCTTTGACGTTAGGTTTTAAAACTGGTTATTATAAAAGTTTGGTTATTTAAATAGTTACATACGGAGTATTAAAAGATCCCAAAAACATATGCATTGCATGTAAATAAATTGCAGTTTATTGACACAGCAAAAAGTGTCAAAGGTAAGTCAGTTAATGGTGGCCAGTGGTGGCCAGTGACTTAATAATATCAACTACTCGTATGTCACAAAGAGAATTGTGGAATAAAGTTTGACCTTTTCTGTAACCCATTTTTTTTAATTGTCGGTCAAACCTAACATTACCTTTTCCTAACACCTTTAGAAATTCTCTATAGATCCAATTGCATTTGTCGTCCGGCCTGAACGGGAAAAAAAATAAATTATTCATTTCCACTCACGATTATATATAAAACACGACATGGTCAATCATGTTTAATTAACTCAACTTAAAAGGATCTTAATTTCCGGTAAATAGCTATCATAATGATCCCTAATTTTCTTGCTCAAAGCAATTAGCTAGCTTACGGATGAGCTCGGTACCAATCTCGTATCAAATTGATGATACTGTTTTCTCCAGAGCATAAAAATGTGTACCACTACCGTACCCGACCGGACGGGATTCCGTTACTCGTTACCTGAAAAATGATACATATTCGGTTTTGCTCGATCGTTTTATAAAACCAAAATAAATAAATCAAAACAAACCAAATACAAAGATATATATATATATATATATATATATATATATATATATATATATATTGTTACTTATGTTTCATCATATCTTGGATAACAAGATTAATTAACAATAAGCGTGACGCATTAAATAAATATTGTGTGTGAATAATGTCAAGTACGTATTCACATTTGTATTTAACAAAGATACACATCATTAACAATAAACATAACTCATTAACAATAAATCATTAATATTATTGAAATATGATTAATGATGGTTATGTGGATATTTTATGAATGTAAACATGACAATTTTAGTGTCTGATAAGAGAAGGATGGCAAAAGCACCCGAAACCGATGGGATAATCGAAACTCGAACCGGTTGGGTCTGGTTCGGGGGCGGGTTGGCGGGTTTGGATGCGGGTTTGGGTATTGATATAATTTTTTTGCCAGGTACGGGTTCTGGTAATACCCGCCCGATTACCCGTACCCGTATCCATTTACCCGAATTTATTCCTACTTTATTGATATTATAATTAACTAGAATATATATACATTAAATATAATTTCTTCCATTATATTTTTTTATATATGTATCTCTATTAAATAACATATTTTATTTACATGAATTATTCAAAAGTGTTAGATCGTTTGATACGATATTCATTTTCTTTAACTTTAAAAAAATAATATATTAGGGTGTTTTCCTTTATATTTTCGGTTGATTTTAGTGTGACTTAATCATAATACCGTCATTTTATCCATATATTATTCAATTAGGGATAACCAAAACCCGCGGGGAAACCCGAAAAACCGACGGATAATATTAATCGGGTATCCGGCGGGTAATGGAGCGGATACGGGTTTGGATATTATAAACGGGTACGGGTACACTAAAACCCGCCCCGAACCTGACCCGTTGCCATCCCTAGATAATAGGGTTTGCAAACGGTCGATGGTTGACACAGAAGGTTTAGGAGCATTTTTTTTTTCTCCAAATGGATGAGGGGCCGTTTTTTTCTAGCATAGTATGCATGAAGGGGACTAATATGATTGTTTGAATATGGAAATTAATTTAAAAAATAAACTCTATTGTATATAAGTACCAAAACCAGGAATTCCGCTTATATCCCGTACCGTTTTGAATGTACCGAGGTTTTTTTCCCACATATTTGGTAGTTTCGGTACCGTACGGTGTAGTGGAAACCGGTACCGGTTCGATACTGTTTTGGTTCAGTACCGGGATTCTGGTCAAAATGCTCATCCCTAAGCTAGCTACAACCTCATCTGTTTTTATTAGCCATATATGTAAGCATCACATCCAAAACAGCCATGAAAAAACAAATTTATAGAGAAAACACAAGAATCCTTTCTTACACATTTTGAACAATATTTGTCACTGTTATCGATTAAAATAATGTCATATCATCTGGAAGGCATGCGATAAACTTAGTATTATGAGTATTTCTTGACGTGTTGGATGTATAGTATTGAAGCAGACTGTTGACACAAAGTATACAGGGTCTGCTAGATGGACCAAGAGAGGGTACACTAAACTAACTACTTTATTTTGGATCGGAAATGATTGACAGGCGCTTGGATTGTTGGCCTTTACAACTTTGCTTCCTTCTAGCTGTGAAAGTGTTGTTGGTGTGTCATCATGCTCTTCTCACCTCCAAGTTATCATGTTCTTCGTTTCGATCTATCTTGTAGCCTTTGCCCAAGGTTGTCACAAGCCATGCGTTCTAGCGTTTGGGGCTGACCAGTTTGATGCAACTGACCCAGATGAATGCAGAGCCAAATCTTCATTCTTCAATTGGTGGTACTTAGGAATGTGTGCTGGCCCTGCATTCGGGATCTTTATTCTTTGCTACATTCAAGAAAACCTTCGTTGGGGTCTTGGATTTGCAATTCCATGCATTGTCATGGGTTTTGCTCTCATCATATTCTCACTTGGAACAATAACTTATCGGTTTCCAAAAAAAACCGAGGATAAAAGTGCTTTAGTCAGAATTGGCCAGGTGTTTCTTGAAGCAGCTAGGAATTGGCGGACTACACATTTAGAAGTATGTGTAGGAAACAAGGCTTGTGAAACCTTGACTCATCAAGGTTCTCAGCAGTTCAGTTTTCTGAACAAAGCTTTACTTTCACTTGACGGATCAGATGAATATGGAACTGTTTGTAGCATAGATGACGTGGAAGAAGCGAAGGCAGTTTTAAGACTAGTCCCAATCTGGGCTAGTTGTTTAGCGTATTCGACTGTTTTATCACAAAGTTCCACATTGTTTACCAAACAAGGAGCTACCATGGACAGGAAAATCGGATCCAGTTTTGAGATTCCCGCAGCCACATTACAATCTTTCATTGGCATATCGATTATCTTACTCGTTCCTATCTATGATAAGATATTGGTTCCTCTTATTAGATGTATTACAAAGAAACCATCTGGTTTAACAATGCTTCAAAGAATAGGAACGGGCATCTTCTTGTCTATTGTTTTAATGGTGGTGTCAGCACTTGTTGAGACAAAAAGACTCAAAACTGCCCGTGAGTATGGATTATTAGACGATCCAAGTGCTACTATCCCAATGAAGATATGGTGGTTATTACCTCAATATCTTTTGGTTGGGGCTGCCGATATTTTTGCAGTTGTGGGTATGCAAGAATTCTTCTATGACCAAGTACCAAGTGACCTCAGGAGCATCGGTCTAGCTCTTTACTTAAGTGTATCAGGCGTTGGTAACTTCCTGAGTAGTTTTCTCATCTCAATCATTGAAAATACGACAGGTGGAAATGGTCAAGATGGTTGGATATCTGACAATATGAATCACGGCCATATTAACTATTTTTATTACCTCCTTGCTGGAATAAGTGCAGGGTCATTTGTGATCTACTTATTTGCAGCAAAATCTTACATATATAATCGAGGAAGAGCCTGCTGATGTTGCTGAGTTATGCACTTGGGCAAAGATGCTGCAAGATTAATAGCTTTAATGGATGCGTTAATTATTGGATGTACATAATTTAACTTCGATCGGGTACACCAGGTGCAAAACGTATAAATGTTGTGTTTAAATTATTACTTTGTAAATATATGGTGTGTAGCTGCTTCATAGCTGCTGCACGATGTTGTTGTAATATTTACTTCGACCAACGATGTGGATATTAATTTTTCTTAAACCATTTTTCACTTGATGATAATGGCTTCAAAGAAGCTACTGTACTATTTTATGCTATTGATTAGCTTGGCTATCAGGAAGGATGTTATCTTATTTACACAACTTGAATTGTCCTATATATATTGTTTCTCTACTCAGTATATATATAAACCTAGCATTACTTGCATAACGTATATTTCTTGTTTAAAATTCAGTAACCAAAACTGAAGTCATATGATCTGTTGATGTCCATTTGACGCAATAATTTAACACCCTCCCTTAAATTTATAAAGCAAACAGATTTAACATCCTTAATCGCGTACATAACTCAATATGTTAAATGATGTTTATTATGATTCATGTATTTTATTGAGAAACTTATTTGATACAATGTTTTTTTATCTCAAAATAGGCTAGCTAGGTTTTCTTTTTCACTGGCTTATGGTCTAAGGGTACCCTTTACGCCTAACCATTGTCTAGAAAGTAAAAACAAGAATTCTGAAACCCCGGAACTAACGACTCTATTAGAAAGTAGACTTAGCAACTTTTACACGAATTTTCAAGTGGATGAGATTGGTCGAGTGGTCTCAGTTAGACATGAGTCGTGCGGGCCGCCTTGAAAGAGAATTCCCACCGCTTTGCCTTCGATGAAAGCCGCCTTCTCGCCCATTGCGTTGAATCTAGCACGAGACCAGTACGTTTCAGACTAGACCCCTTCTTTAGATAGGGTTGTTCTCCACTAACCACAAGAATATAGGGACTCTATATTTCATCTTTGGTGCCATTGCTGGAGTGACACATGCTTCTCAGTACTGATTCGTATGGAATTAGCATGACCCGGTGAATTATAATGTATTTATATAATTAGAGGATGCTATACATGTAATTAAGAACTCTTTTAGGATTGAACCTAATTGAACACGATATCTGCATACAGGCACATGCTTGTCTATTATTTTATTTTTTTTACTGTAAAAAAAGTTTTTTTTTTTTTTTTTTTTTTTCTTTTTGACAAAAGTTTTACGTTAAGCTCGAGTAACTCTTGTCCTTGAGCAGCTCGGCTTAGAGACTAGGGATGAGCAAAAGAACCAAAGAACCAGAACCGAACCGAGAACCGGACCGGAACCATGAAGAACCGAACCGGAACCAGAACCAATGGTTCCAGTTCCAGTTCTTGATTTTGAGATTTTTTGGTTCTTGGGTCGGTTCGGATCTGTTCCACCGGTTCTTGGTTCCGGAACCAAAGATCCAATAATTATAAAAATATGTATTTTTTTTTACTTCTTATCAAAATATTAATCAAATCCTACGTATCATAAAAAATAATAATACTAATAATAATTAAAAAGAAAAGAAAAGAAAACTACTAGCCATCAAGCCAAATACTCTAAACCCTAATCTTTAATTCACTGAAACATCCACAAATCAATAATTAATTTAAACCTAATAATATTCCAAGATCATTCATCATTATCTAAATAATGCAAGTAAGTTTATATTTTATTTTTATCTGCATTCGATTAGCTTTTACATGTTCATCATGCTATAATTTGCTGGCACTTTTATTAATACATAATTTATTATCTATCATCATCACTTAGCCACATGATCATGACGTAGCACTTATAGTTTTACTAGCTTATAGACCCGTTGACACCAGGTTATTTTTTAAAGAAATAGAGAAAATGAGATGATAAGAAAAGTAATAACGTAAACTTGTTCCATTAAAATATGAAACAAAGAATGAGACAGTGCGTCCATTATCAGATAAGAAATTGCTTCTGTTACAATTACACTAACAAACGTCCAAGCTTGGGGTCTCCAAAACTGATTGTTTTGAGTAGCAAAAGATGTGTGTGAGTGCCTATCGATTCAAAACCCAATGTCCATGCCATGCACACCTAATAGTCCATATATGATGTGAGTAAATGCATGTTGTTATTGATAATATATTATAATTGAGAGAATATGAGAAAGAAAAAGGGATGTGTGTATTTTACATACCTTTTGGAGTTTTGATCATAGACCTTCAAGTACTTCTTTATACACAACATTTGTTGTGGTTTTGGAAACATTACCATCCTGATCACAAACGACAACCTTCAAAACATGCTTTTTTTTTTTCTTTTTTTTTTTTTTTTTTACTCTTGAAACGGCAACGTAACGTACATTGATGTTGGGATGACTTCATGATGATTCAAGCACTGCTTACCTGATTACAATATTGATTCTAATTACTTCAAATTAGGACTCCAACCTTGTGGTCCAAAATTTTCTTCATGAGTGTAAACTGCATCAAGTATAGCCATCTCTTTATTCGTTATATTCACATGAAAATTTATGATTAAGCTGCACTTTGAAGAGTAGTGAGACAATTTCATAACTTGTAGATTTGAAAATATGGAAGGCTTGAGTAACGGGTAAAAATCGGTCATTTTTTATGTGGGACAGATTAAACTGATCCGTAGTTACTTTCTCTATCCAATTTAGTGAGTCTTGTAAACTATTTATGTGCTAAGTATTAAAGTACTATTGATTACAAAAGCTACATCACTAAAATTCTAAAATAATGAAAGAAGAAAACACTCTAGCTTGAGCAACTAAGTACATTAGATCACTCTTAATATGTTTGACCCATAAGTTGGCTAAAAACCATTTCTAGTTTAGAGCGATTAACGGGATAACATCTTACGGAAATGCAACTCTAACAACTAAATGGTCCACTCATTTACTCACATAATTTTAAGGTTCGTTTAATTAATGAAATGCACCTAATCCACAAACCCACTTTTTACTGTGTCTAAGCTATGAATACTTTGTGTATGCTGTAAACTTGAACTACTCCATAATTTTTGGCCATTAGACTTCTTTTCCAAATAATTACATGTCATGTACCAAACTCTCTTGTTTACTCACAAATAAAATGTTGTACAAAAGGCTAAACTATAA
This sequence comes from Artemisia argyi, assembly GCA_030686995.1. Taxonomy (NCBI): domain Eukaryota; kingdom Viridiplantae; phylum Streptophyta; class Magnoliopsida; order Asterales; family Asteraceae; genus Artemisia; species Artemisia argyi. Next base: position 149,292,861 of record CM060691.1, on the reverse strand, counting down.
AAACATTACCAAAAAATTCAAATGATACAATATGGTCTAATCACCTAATGTACACACAAAGCCATGGTCATTGAGCTGGTCTTCATGAAAACAATACAATTTTGCTAAATGACTTCTTTTAGACATCCGAAATGCTTACACTATCGCAAAGACTCGCCTATTTCTTATCAGTTGTCCAACCCACCGCCTATTTTGATACCTCTAAATTTTTGAACCCATAAAACGATAATAAATTATAACATACAGGATGCCATCAACGGCACAAAAGCAATAAGCAATGATTTTATTACTGTAAAGATACTAATTGCAAAACATCTGTCATTAAAATAAGAGCCTATACGTCAAAGAGTTCGCCTAACTCATGTGAGAGCATTAGTTGGTGGTATGCTTTCAAAACTATGTGAAACTTCGGATCTTACCAATGCCATCCCAACTGGACAACCTGCATAAATGAATACCGAATGATAAGAATTTTATTGAATTGGTAGAAGGACAAAAAAAGAATCTTGTCAACTGGTAAAAGTATAACAAAACTTTTGTATTCACTTTTACATGAGCATAATTGTACAACTGCAATGTCTCCTAATGGCCATCCATTAACAATTTTCACTTACGTATAATTTAAAGAATCATTCATTAACATTATGCATATCAAGTGTTATCATATTAGTTTGGCTACAACATTAACATGTTCATGGTCCAACTAAGGTTAATTATGGTACACGTGTTGGTCTTTGTTTACATTCTTTTCCGTTGGTTTTGGTTGCTACACCTTTGCGTTCTATAGTATTTTAAGTGCGTAATTTAGTTTTAGTCATCCAAACCGGGTCAAATTGTTATGGTGTCAAACAAAACAAATAATTGATACACCTAAAACAAAATAAAAGATACTCGTTACTACTAAAATTGATAACTTTACATATAAACATAAAACAATGTTATTTGGATTACGTGAAAATAAGGCAATCAATGTATGGATACATTAATTGAGTTATTACTATAACCTGATAGAGGAACACATTTACTAATAGAAACACAGACACCAGTTGAAAAAGAAGATAAGACGTCAATAATGATAGTAACCATTGTCGGTGCTGCACTGCACATAGTTTTCGCTCTACTTCACTTAAATGACCATATGGACAGACCCGAAAACTCAAGTAAATCAACCCCTATAAACAATCCCTATAAACAATCCCAAACGGTCCCTATAAGTGGCCCAAAAACTCAAGTAAATCAACCCCTATAAACAATCCCAAACGGCCCCTATAAGTGGTTTGATAAGTAATCCCAAACACTCTTTGTCAGTTTCACAGACCGCGTGACTCCATGTATTTGAAATATTGAACACAACCAAAAGTTCAAAACACACATGGACCACATAATGTCAAAATTATTTGCACACATTAAAGAATCTATACTAATAGTAACATTAGTTTTTGCTTATAGTTTTGCCTTCAAATTAATCATTAAATGTATAAATTAATCAACTACGAATCCACAAAATCAATTTGCAGCCACAAAACCTAACCACAATATCATCAAACCAGGCACCAATCATCCACGGTCACCAATCTACAATCCAATCAATTAATGCAAACCTTATAGCTCATAGACATGGCTGCCAAACAGCTTATGTTGAGTGGCTTATCTAACCTACTTTTTTTTTTTTTTGAGATTTTATAACATGGCATAACCTTTCTTAGCACATTAGAGGTCTAAATGGAGACCAAATGTATGTTCATTCTGTCACCAACTACAGGCGTACAAATTCAGTTCATCAACATCAACGAAAGATTTCAAAGATAACTCGAAAAAAGTGATTAAGGAGTCAATTCTATGCAAAGTAATCATCAAAATTAGTGAGTAAATTTTGAGTTCTATGACGATGAACCTACTAAAAAGAGTGCGTATGGGCTTACCTTTTGGAGATACAAATCTTTTTTGAAGAGAAACGACACCAAGCCACCACGTATGACTTGGGTGAGCTGTACAATACAAAACCAACAATGCTTAAGGATGATGATTATAAAACCAAAATATACAAAAATTAAATGATCTGAACCATAGCATTAACACAAAACTCTCACCCACGCATAACTCATAGTATTAACACAAAACTCTCACCCAGGCATATATTAATTTACCTAAAAAATGCAAAATATTAACAGTTTTAAGACTAAACTAACTCATTAATCAAACCGATTTCAGACTAACCCAAATCAATAAAACTATAGTTTACAAAAAGTTACATGTTGTTGTGTAGAAACTATCAAAATCGTCATCTAAATGGGTATTGCAACAGCCTGTAAACAAAAGACACATTAAAAGGATCATAATCATTGTAATGTTTTGATTGAAACTGAGTGGAGACTTTGAGATAAGACATCGCACAATATAAATTTTGAAATGGTGATATGGAATTGGTGACATCAATTGTCACTAAATTAATGAGTATGAAACTTAACTTGTGCTATATAAGACAAACACCGTCTAAACCTTTTTAGACATTTTATAGACTTAAATCATTGACCCAAAGTTTCAAAGATTGAAGTTATTTAGACATTTCAAGGGCTGACGTTTCTCGTCTAAATAGAAAAAGATTACATGGATAATATTACAAATTTTATATGTTTTCAACCATTAGAAAGATACCCATTTTCACACATACCTTTTGTGGATCGCTCATGTGGGATAATTTCTAGTTGAAAGTAAGTTGATTGGAGCCCAAGCAACCTGTTCCACATAACATCTTATGAATATCATGGTATTCCGTTAATACAAAATGTAAGTTTTTTGTTATATTACCTTATAAATGAAGATCTAATATAACGAAACTATTTATCAACCAACTTATTACAACAACCCTTCCTATACTTGGCGCATGTTTTCCTCTACAAAGAACTATTTCATCTACAAAGTTCAATAAACAAAATCCGCATGTAATTGTTGGATCAAATGCAACAAAAACCATACCTTACACCTTCCTCAAGTGATTTTTATCATTGCAGGCATTGCACAAACTATTTTCTGCAACATATATTTAATTTCTTGTTAGATCATTTAGGTTAAAATTTTAATCGAGCATACTCTTGATAGATATATTAGCGTATAAGATAAAAAAAAAACTTTCAACAGCCCACATTAACAGGTCTAACTACTGGATCGAATTTTAGCTATCGTTCAACATCTACAATGATCTTTTATTGAAAAAACTATATAGTCAAGCATTTCGTCAAGCACTTCGTAGGCATGAAATCATAAAAACTTACATTAAGAAAGAGAGTGCACCGTCCATATGAAAAGAGACCTAAAAAATATTAGATTGATTATTAAAAAAAACAACACATCGAAAACATCGTAACTATAGGATTTAAATCAAAAACATAAAAAATAAAAAAGGTTGAATAGATTCAATACTTACCAAATCACTTGCAAATGAAGAACAATTTAATTGCTTTCCAACCGTACGAACAAATCGCTCAAAGTCAGAGGTTTTGTGCATAGGCTTCTGGTAAAATACAAATAAATCAAAACGAAATAATGTAATATGGAACTAATAATTCGATAGCCTAAATATTATAATAAATCAGTACATACCAACTCTTTCATATTAAAAGCATACACATCACCGGCACACAGATAAATCAATCAAAATGTTTTCTTGATGATTTTGAATCGGTATGGCATAGAAAATCATAGAAAGGAATTGTGTTTGTATTATTATTAAGTGAGACATTTGTGTGAGATAATTTGTTTATGTGTTTTGGAGTTTGAATCAGTGAACAATAATAGAATGATTTGTATTATTGGATGATTTGTAACTGTTTGGGAAGAGCGTGTAATGTAAGATTGGACAGAGTTTTGTGTAGCGGTTTGTTATTTGACTTTCTCAAAGTTATTACCAAAAAACGAATGCTTTGATGTGTTGTACTTTGTAGCCAAATAAGGAAGTTACACGTATGAATATTAATTACGTTTTTAATGTCGTGTGCTTAGCCGGCTTGTGCAAAACCTTCATTTATTAGATAGTATAGATTAATACTTTACCTAACAGATATGAACAAAGTTTTAAGTTATTTTGTTTTGTTTTCCGGATTATTATGCATTATTGTTTTGTTAAAATATGAACAAGTGAAAGTAACTATAGAATGATTGACTATTCGAGTTTATGGTTTAGTTGTTAATTGTTATTTTCTTAAATGTAAATGGTTGCAAGTTCTTAAAAAGTTTATTTTTTATTTTTTTTTTGTGTTTTTTATTAGCTCTATAGAAAAGCGGTTCCTATACGGGTAGATCCAAAAGAACTGGAACCGGAACCGGAACCAGAACCGGAACCAAAAACTATATTCGGTTCGGTTCTCGGTTCCCACTTTTCAGATAAAACGGTTCTCGGGTCCACCGGTTCCGGTTCCAACCGGTTCCAGAACCATGCTCATCCCTATTAGAGACAACCTAAACTTAGAAAGAAAAACATCAAAAGATTTATACAATGGAAGAGATGCATATGGGCATGACCCAAGCCCAGCATTCACTCTAGGCCGGCCCAATATAGCTTCCAAATCAGCCCATTAGTTTTCTGTTCTAAAATTTGATCAAAAGGTCCTAACTAGGCATGGTCCAAGCCCACTGCTAAGCAATGTCGGGTTACTTCCCAAATGCGTCCTTTAGTCTAACTTGTTTATCCTGTAACTAGTTATAATACCCGCGCACGCGCAGGTTTTTTAAATTTTTTGAATTATATATTTTTATTTATTAAAAAACAAATAATTTAATCTTTGTTTTGTTTGATTTATTATGTTTAATTATAGTTTTTTTATTATTAAATATAATTATTTAAAAATTTTAATCCTATTATTAATTGTATCTTATCTATATTTTTTGAATTTATTTTATACTTGTGTTAATTGTATCTTATCTATATTTTTTGTATTTATCTTCTACTTTGTGTTATGGATAAATATAAAATGTTATCTAATAAGAAAATAATCTTTTTTTTTAATATAATTATTACTAAATAAGGTATGAATTGATTTTATTGAAATGGAAAATTGTCAATAGGGTTTTGTTTTATTATATAAAAGATATACATCCAATTATTTTCTTTTAATCAGTTGTTTTCCCATATAATATAAATGAGTTTTATGTACATTTGATGCAGTTTTCAGAATCTAAATTTATATGTTACAAATTGTTAAATTTTAACTATAACTCAAAATTCCTGTTTCTATATAGCTAATTAGGGAAGAAAAAGCAAAATGGGCCGTCATCAATACCATCTGGATCCTCAAACCCAAATTAACAAAGTGGGCAAGAGATCGAAACAAATTTTAGATTTTGTAAACCACGGAAAATATAAAGATTGAGAGACAAATTTTAGATATTACGAGAATGGCGACGATCGCCGTGTTGCGGGCGTGCCTGTTTATTTGCCGAAATTAAGCTGAAAAGTTCATATTCTATCACAATTGAAAAGACCTTATCATCTTTATTAATTCATAAAATGTTAAGTTTCTTACAAATGCTTTATATACACGATTACATATGACTGTTACTATGTATTCTAAATGATGAAACATTAAACAATTATTTGGTAACATAAATGATGAAACATCTTATGTCCAGTACCAAAACCATCAAATACAGAAACTCGGTAATCATGTACCTTATAAGCTGATGACACCTGTTCCAGCCCCATTTCGTCAATTCAAGCACATCAATTTCAGCCCCCCAAATGCAAACGAATGGAAGTGTAAAGTATCACCTTTTGGAAGCAAGAACCTGATCATAAGATCAGCCGTTTTATAGAATGAAATTCGTACGTAGCTTCATCGCCATATGGTTTTGCCCTGCTTCGTGTGGTCTTTGTCGTTGTTGCCTCTTGAGGCCATCGTTACAGCAGGTATAAAAAAATCCGCTGTAGTATAAGTCACTAGAAGAGAAAACATTCCATTTCTAAAGAAAACATATTCGCACATACCACGAAGAACCGAAATATTCTCTACAGTACAAATGATACTCGGCCTTTCTTGTGTTAATGTCTTGTAAGCTCATTAGCATGCAGAATGCCTTTTCCTCTTCACCTTTATAATCGTTGAAAACATGTCTCTGTCTCCATTCTTTGACCTTTTTTAAGCCCTTAATTTATCGACATTTACAAACTGAGCATAAGCAAAAAACTATATCATAGTTCTAATTACATCAAACAATATTTCATATTGACGACGAAAGCTTTAGATTATAGCTCGTTAACAAAGCAGAATTTAATGTAGAGGAGCTAATGAAACATCGTGTTTTCTATTAAAACACTCACACGATACTAATAAGTTTAAACAATAATGAAACTTCCCACCAATCATTAGTGTTTGACGTATATGGTTGTTGTCCCTTTGTTTTCAGAAAGGGTTAAGACTCCAAATCCAGTGAAATAATATGTTACCTATTGGCACCTATCCATCGAAGATCTTTAATCATCTTCTTTTCCATCTGAATGTTGACTTATAGGCTATGAATCCGCAACATTGAATGGGCATATAATGAAGCTGTATAATCAAAAAATATGGGTACGAAATGAAAATAGTCACCCTGCACACTCGTCGTTTTTACTGAGTTATGGCTTTCAGCGATTTTCATAATCAAATGGAGCAGCTATAATGACAACTACTTCTCTAGACATTGTTATTGTTGATATAAATAATGCGTAAAAACGTTATTAATATTTTTCGATATCCCTATGTTTTGACGATCACAAAATATAAAATCATTAAACGTAAAATCATTACGTAAATAAGTATTTAGTGACAAAATATCATTATATCCAACTAATTCACTTAAGGTATGAATAAACAAGTGCCTAATACATTTTATGATCAAATGAATGTTTATTTACTAATTACAAATTATATAAAATGGTATAAACATTTTATATATTTAAGCAAAACAGTTTTGGTAATTAAAGGAAAATGTTTATTTCATAATAAATATATGAATTCAAATTTTTAACCAAATTCAGTTAAATTTTCACCAAATAAACTTTCCCCAGAAAAAACAAAGAATCTGGCCGTTTCATATGGGCGGCTCTCTTAATTATAAGGGGTGGCCCCCTTAATTTTAAAGGGGCCAGTACATAATTAAGGGGGCCGGCATACGCTCCTGTGTCAGATTTTTTTGCCTATAAATACTGGTTCAAATCTGAATTTTTTCCTCACCTTTTGCACAAAAACTTTATGTTCTAATTCTCTCAAATCATCTTCCTAAAAACTTTTGATCATAAACATATTAGTTCTTATTTTCAAGTGATACAATCCATCCTCATTCAAAGTGCAAGAGAATAATACTTCTTCAACATCTTGTTTAGAAGTATTGAAGAGTTGTGTATATTGTTAGGTGTTGTGTAAATTATTTGTAAAGGTGTAGAAGGTGTGTAATTGATAGATCTATGTGAGTTAGTAGTCGTGAATAGAAGTAGTGAAGTAATAGTTGTGTTGTGAAGAAGAAGAAGTTGTGAATGTGTGAGAAGTAGTGTAGTAGTAGTGGTGTGTATAAGTTGTGAAGAAGGTGTGTAGTGGTGTGAGATTGGTTCTAGCTACTATTAGGACTCGACATTTAGCTTAGTGTCGTTAATCGGTGTAAGCAAAAGTTGTGTAAGGTTTCTCCGCCAAAAGGGAGTTCATTGTGTTAGTGAAGAAAACTCTCGAGTAGGAGACTCGAGGAGTGGAGTAGGGCAAGGAAGGAGACCTTGTAGCCGAACCACTATAAATCCGTCGTGTCTTGGTTTGATCTTTCCATCTCTTGTTCATTATCCTATTTACATCTTTATTGTTTACATACTCATATATATTTGCATCTAGTTGTAGCTTGTGATATTGTGCTAAAATTGATTTCACACAAAGTTCAAATAAAAGGTTCATTCACAAAATAAATTTTTTATAAATAACCTAAAAAGATACAATATATACATACACATAAACTAGTGAAATTGATCATTTAGATTGAGTAGATTTTTACCATAAATCTTGTATCGAAGTTTTTATAAAACAAAGTTTTTAAAAATTAATTGACGTAAAACTATTCAACCCCCCCCCCCTTCTAGTTTACCACAATTGGCATCAGAGCTACGTTAAACAAGATTTTTAAAATAAATTGTATTTTAAAACTTGTAATCGATCTATGAAATCGGAAAAATATTTAGAAGGAAAAATGACATTTAAACCACCATATTTTGAAAATGAGAATTTTAGTGAATGGAAAAATAAATTTGAAAATTATGTGAAATCAATAGATCAAGATCTTTGGCACATCATTTCAATTGGTGATATTCAAACAAAAATGGATTTTGAAAAACAATACAATTACTCTCAAACAAAGATTGATAAAAATACCAAAGCCAAAATAATGATTTATAAAACCCTACCTGAAATTAAATATGAAAGGGTATTCTTTTATAAAACGGCAAATGATATTTGGAAATGTTTTTTAAACTTTCACCAATGGAAATGTCGAGCCAAAGATGATAAACTTGATGTTGCACAAGAATTAATTATTCTAGAAAATTTAATAAACAAACATTTAGTTCATGTAAATACAAGTGCTACTAGTTCAAACATGGTCATTGCAAAAATATAAGGACAATGGGATTCAAAGTTGAGGTGATAGACTACATTCCCTGAGAAGCACAAGGCCTAGATCCTAACACAAAATACAAAACAATTCATGCCATATTTGGAATTTTCTGCACAAGGCAACTTTGACTTTTTACTATGAACTGGAAACTTTGACTTATATGAGCTTTGCTTGATCCTAAATGACTTAAAATGAAATATTAAACTGTTTTAAGACTAATTTAAGCTAAATTAACAATTTGTGAAAGGATTTGAGTGATCAAGAATCTTAAACTCTTAACAGTTAAACAGAAGTGATACATCAAGGTACCATTTTGACTTTTTGCTTCTAACCTACCAAATTTTATGGTTGAATTAACTTCTCTAGGCCTAGTGCAATCTGTCTATGCCAAAAGAACAACTAGAAACCACCATACTCACAATACCCTACCTTGATCCAAACACTCCTAATAAATCTGTTTTCAAATTTTACTGAAGCAATCAAAGGATTCAATGAAAGAAATTAAGGTTCAAGCTAACACTAACCAAATAAAAGCACAAATAAACAATACTGAACAACAATTAGTAACCATATATCAGGAACACATAATATGGAAGAAAAGATGAAAATTTTTGATCTTACAAGGGTCCAAAGCAACTGATTGAGTGAGAACCAGAACCAATTACCTTCCTATTGCTCCCATGAGCTGTAAAACCATATCCATCCAACCATTGCTTGCTCTTCTTCTATCTTCTTTCACTGATTTTGGATTTTTACTTTATTTAATTGTAATTTTTGGTATAATTAATAGACTTGAACTTAGAACTGGTTTGAAGCTTAGTAAGCTTATACAAGCCTATCAATGATTAATATGAAATCAAACAACCAAGTAACAACAACTTTTAACAGCTTTAAGCTAATTTGAGTTTTTCAAATGAAATTACAATTATGGAAGTTTAAACTAAAATACTTGGAATTATGATTAAACAAGGATCCAATTACACTAATTAAACAGATTACAAGCGATTTGAGGTGAATTTAACTATTAGAAACTAATTTTACATTATTTTGACATTTTAAACTAAAGCTACACTACTAACTAATTAACTACTGATCTTCCTGGCTTCTCTCTCCATTTAAATACTTCCAAAAGGTCCTTTGAGAGTTTCCCACTTCTATTCTTGGTCGTTGGATTAGCCAAATTGATCTTAGCCATTTGTTAGGTTTTGGCGGGAAATGGGGGTGAGTGCAATTGGGGGTATGTGGAGTGATAAGGGGGAAAGGCTAGGGTTGCAGGGTAGGGTAGGTGATGCGTGGGAATCGCAACAGGCTTTACCTCTCGAGGGATCTCGAGAAGCTTACAACCCCCACCAGGCAGTGTACCTGATCGTTGTAGTATAGTATAGTGACAAGTACCGGGGGATTGATCGTTCAGCTTAGGAATAGTGTCGCTAGGATTAGAAAGCCTAAATACTAGTTCTAAAGGTGATGGATGATTATTTTTGTGTTTTTATATTTTTTAGAAAGCAAGTAAAAATCTCGGTTTTTGGAAGAGTGGGCGGAATTAGTTGCTATTCAACTAACCCAATACTAAAATGCAATCAAAATAAAATACTAGAAAATGAAAATAAACTAATTATACTAAGGTTGTGAGCAGTAATTGGAGAAAATGTGTTTACTTAGATTTCACTACTCCCTAGATATCTTTTACACGTTAATTACTTGTTATAATTGCATGGATGACGGATCGTATTCCTTAATACCATTCATGGGGTGGCATACATAACTCCCCAATTCTATGAGCTCTTATCTCCTCCTACACCATGCCCAGCACAACTATAGGGATTGTAAACAGTGGCTCATGCATTAAATACAACCAATAAAGACCTAGTACGCCTCGGTTCATGTTTCTTAAGACGTTCAAGCATGTTACCATTTGGAGATCTGCCAGTTTTCTTAAGCCTAACATATAAATCATTCATCCATAACAAGAATAAACAAGTAATCAACACATAATCAATATCTAGGTTTCATTAGATCTAAGCAAACACAAAGGAGATCTAGCCTAGCATAATGGAATTGAAACAAGAACAAGATATAGACAACCAACACATAGACATATTGATTGAATTAGAAGAACACTTATCTCAATTACAATGCAATGTATCAAGGGGTTGGAACCCTTGAAAAACCTGTAAAAGTTGCACCAAAATCGTACTTAGGGTTTCTCCAAAACTTCTCTCCTCCAATGTGAAAAATTAGAAAACTATATATAGAAAAACAGGTCTGACGGCGTCAAGAGTAATCTTGTGACGCCGTCACCTCGTCGCCAAAACTCTCCTCAGACTGCCTAGATCTACTTCTGACGCCGTCAAGACTTAGACACTTCCAGGCCGTCATGACTCTTTTACTCTTGACGCCCTTCTCACGTGACGCCGTCAAAACTCTACTGGGTCGTCATGGAAATTCATGAAATTTGCTCTTGACGCCGTCAAGGATTTGCTCTTGACGCCGTCACCTACTGTTCCCAGCATGGAAAATTAAGACTTTGGCGTTTTCTTCACTTTTATGCTCCAAAAACGTCCGAATTGCTTCCTTTTCCAGATTTCTCTCCCAAAGTACCTAAAATCACAAAAGGAACGATTTAGGGCAATATTTGATCAAATAAATTCGGATTCGGGCTTAAATGACCCCCTAAAAACGGATCATTTTTCGCCTCATCATATACCCTTACACTTGAGATTTGCTTGTCCTCAAGCAAATGCGCTTTTATTCTAGTCAAAATACAAGTTAGGGGTCATTTAACACTAATATAAAAGTAATTACAACAAATAATCGTTCCACTAAAGACCAATAGACAAGCACGGAGGTCATACACAAGCACCTCACAAATAGTGTTTAGATACTCACATCTCTCGGGTGTAATAAAGTGTAAATTACAATATGGAAACGGAAGATATCTCTCACTACCTGTCATAGCAAAATAGATTACCATAGGCTTGGGAAAGGATCAAACCTCCACCACATGGCGTAAGCACCTAGGATAAACTATCAAAGAGGTCTTTTAAAGGGTTGTAACGTTAGGTGTAGGGATATGAAATACACGGTTTTGTTGGATAAAGGAAGTTTTACTGGTGGCGAGTTAACAATCTTAGTTAATTACATGTACAATCTGCCGTTGCTAAGCCAAGACTAGACTCGACTTAAGCTAATAAATGAAAAATAACGAAAACATAAAATAAACATAGAATGAAACGGGATGGTAGTCCGTATGTTTTTTCTCTTTTCCTTTTTTCTATTTTTTTTTTTTTTTTTTGCATACACTCTTACCCTACCATCCAAAATAATACATCATAGAGAATGAACATTTCCCTTACACTTGAATTTTTACATACTTTACAATAAACTAATCTAATGACTCGAATTAAGAAAATTAAAACACTTGGAGCACTTTAAAGATTATCGTACATATGGGGGTAATAAATGATGTTCTTCCCCATTACTCCATAAAATAAGTACTTACCCATGAGTCCCAATCGTCCCAAAACAATATGTACAATGATATGACTCGACTTAGCAACCATGTAATCAATTAGAAAGTTAACTTAGGGTTTAACAAATAACAATAATGCACTAAAAATGAGCGCATACACGGAAGGCTAAGGCGATTTGGTTGTACATTTAAGTGGGGTGTAACAAATTCTTCCTTTAAGTAAAATGCTTAAAGTTAGAAACGAAAAGATAGGCTCGAAGGGGTGTACTAGGGGTATCGTGTACTAAAAATGAGTACAACGCTAAGGGTGTGGGAAAAATTAGTTGACTTAACTAGTCAAGTAATATGACATAAATGGTCAAGTAATCATAATACGGGTTTAACACAAGGGTGATCCTAATGCCTCTTATCATGTAGTAAATCCTACTACACGAATGTAGTCTCACTAGCGGTCTCGGGATGCATCACTAACGCAAGTTCTAGAATCTAAATGCTACCGGTACACTCATAAGCACTAATGATAAATGTTTTTCCTATCAAATCTAAAGGCGAACCTCACATTTTTTGGTGGAAAATTTTTCTGAATTTACGGTTATGTGCTAGTCATACAATCTCCTATCCATGAGACGCTTGCTATGGCTAAAGTTTCACTCCTAAATGTTGTAAAAAATTTTAAATTTGGCGCTAAAATTACACTAACAAGTATTTTTCATAGTTTTATTACACATCTATTATTAAACAAAACAAACTCAAGCGAAAGTGCATATGTAAGGTATCATCTTTTTACCCTCCCCTTACACTTAAGATAAACATTATCCCCAATGTTCAAGTAAAGAATGTAAAAGTGAAAAAGTAAAGAGAATGAAATCAAATACTCCCCTGATTCGCTCGGTGTAGATAATAGGATGGTCAGGTTAAATCTTCCTCCAAGAAAATGAACAATCAAAGCTTCCCTTTCAGAATATAAATCATCTTCTTGTCATACATAACCTGTAAAACCTGACAAAATAGACAAGACAACCTCGCGTAAAATCGGCGGCATCCTATATAAGTTTCTAAATCCTAGAAAACAAGATAAGATATAATCCTTGTGGAATGAAGTTTGCAGATCTCCTGAAGATTATAAAACTTAATAATTCATAAAAACCATAAGTCTCCGTTAGAAAAACAAAACCGGTAAAATTTCCAGATTTTAACTCCTGACGCCGTCAAGAGTAAAACCCTGACGCCGTCAAGAAATTCTTATGTTAACCTGTAAAAACTTGGTCCTACGACACCAAAATCGTACTTAGGGTTTCTCCAAAACTTCTCTCCTCCAATGTGAAAAATTAGAAAACTATATATAGAAAAACAGGTCTGACGGCGTCAAGAGTAATCTTGTGATGCCGTCACCTCGCCGCCAAAACTCTCCTCGGACTGCCTAGATCTACTTCTGATGCCGTCAAGACTTAGACACTTCTAGGCCGTCATGACTCTTTTACTCTTGACGCCCTTCTCACGTGACGCCGTCAAAACTCTACTGGGTCGTCATGAAAATTCATGAAATTTGCTCTTGACGCCGTCAAGGATTTGCTCTTGACGCCGTCACCTACTGTTCCCAGCATGGAAAATTAAGACTTTGGCGTTTTCTTCACTTTTATGCTCCAAAAACGTCCGAATTGCTTCCTTTTCCAGATTTCTCTCCCAAAGTACCTAAAATCACAAAAGGAACGATTTAGGGTAATATTTGATCAAATAAATTCGGATTCGGGCTTAAATGATCCCCTAAAAACGGATCATTTTTCGCCTCATCAGTAGGGGTGGTGGAGGTGATGGGTGAGAGTGGTGGACAAGTTGGGGGAGTTGCAGGGGATAAGGGTGGTATTGGTGAGTGGTATTGCATGGGTGGAAGGTGGTTTTGGGGGGGAAAGGGTTTGGTCACACCTCCTTTGACCTGCGTTTTATTAATAAAACAGGAAGTGGGGGTAGGCTAAGTTTGGTTGGGCCAAGGAATAGGGAGTGGGCTGGTGAAAGGTATTGGATTGGTGTTGTGTTTGGATTGTATTTTTGGGTTTAAATTAATTTAGGTCCGTTTGGTTTGGTAATGTTATCACAAGGACCACTTTTGTAATTCTAGAAATTTGAGGGGCTGAAAATGTAATTTTCCCAATGTTCTCAAAAGGGTGGAAATTGCCAAACTTGAATAGTACAAGGTTCATTTTTATATTTTTCCACTTTTGGAATTCCAGGGACCAAAACTGTCAAACTCTGAAACTTGGAGGACAAAACTTGTAATTTTCCCAAACTTTATAACCAGGGACCATTTATGATAAATTTTGAATTCCTAAGGACCAATATTGACTTTTCTTCCAAAAATATTTTGCCAGGGACCAATTTTGTCAATTTGTGAACGTTAGGGGACTGAAACTGCCAATTATGCAAACTCTGTTCGTTTTTCATCTGTTTTTACTCATTTTGCATCTGAAACATATAAAACACAATTTTGAGATATTTTCTGTATTTTGATGTATTTCTGAGTGTTTTTAAATGTTTTTGCAGTTCAGATTGACCAAAAATGATGAGTATTTACACACTCATCAATTTCACACACTAAACTATTGCTAGTCTCTAGCAATATAGAATCCAAAAACAACTCGTTTTGAAAATTAATGGATTTGATGTCTCTTTACCAAAAGCCATTACTTCTGGAGTAGCCAAATGTTTTAGCTCAAGTAAGAACTATGGTACACTGATAACCATATGATTTTGAGCAAACCATCAGGTGTCAACGGATTTGATTTGTCTTTACCAGAAGCCGTTTGCTTCTGTACTAGCCAACTCTTGATGGAATTCAGTCATCATCATGGTGAGTTGATTACAAATTATGGTTTTCCACTGCCTTTACCACAAGCCATAATCTTGCGGGCTAGCCAACTCTTTTACTTTTTAGGATATGGAGAGTTGAATACCATAAAATTTTTGGCAAATTGTCAGCCATAAACGGATTTGATATATCTTTACCAAGAGCTGTTTGCTCCTGGATTAGCCAATCCTTTTTTCGTTTATACATGGTGGACCGATAACCACAAAATTTTTTGAAATAAAGTGAATAAATTTTAAAATTTTTGCCAAAAACGGGGGTAATAGAAGGTAAAATGTGATAAAATTCGCTAGAATCCCCCCCCCCCCCCCCCCCCACACTTAGAATTGAATATTGTCCTCAATATTTAAAGTCCCGGCTATTATGCCGGCTCTTTGAACGTAAAAGGGCAACATTACAAGCTAAATGTGGAAACACCATTTTTCACTTTATTGTATTTATTATATATATATATATATATATATATATATATATATATATATATATATATATATATGGTCACGACAGCAGGGGCACTCCCCCACACTTAGGGTGAAAACCCCATATGCATACTTCTATTTTTGTTTACCGAGTCGCTAGCTTGACTCGACCCCGAATTCATTTGTTCTTGGGGAAGCAAGATGTGGAAGAAACAATCTCCATCGGACTTTCATTCAAGATGTTTGGATCAACATTTGAAGCACGTGAAAGTTCCACACCAATGAGATATACAGACCCTGGCTCAAAAGAATGATACATGGAAATGCCGGGGTCAAAGATAATGTCTTCATTCCCGAAGGAGTGAAGAACAGGAGAAGCTATGAGATAGGTGAAAAAGAGAAAGAAAGTCATGATAAACATCATGACTAACTCATCATCACCCACAGGAGAATTCATAGATTCATCATCATGAATCTCATCATTTAAGCTCGCTTGATCAAGACATATCCCGGGTGTGTCATGATTAAAGTGGAAGTTATCATACTCCGGCGGAGATATAATATGAGTGAGTTCACCGGAGAACTCCTCATGAAGATAATCATTCACATGATGTAAATCAGTGAACTCATGTTCCGGTGTGGACTCATCACAATCCTCATTCTGAATACCAAAGATTGGATTATCAGAAATCAAAGTGAATTCAGATTCGAATTCAAACAGAGGATTGGTGAGAGTAGTTTTGAATGCTTCAGGAACAAAGTGATTAACATTCTCTATTGGACTGTTGGGATAAGAACTGAGTGACAGATCATGATTTAAGAGACTTTCAATTTCTCCTAGATCGGTTTCAAAGTCAAAGAGATCATCATCACTTCCTGTTGGAAGTGAATTGATGTGAGTGAGTTCATTGGTGAACTCCTCAAGAAGATGATCAGCATCAGAATGTGGAACTGATGCCTCAACATACTCGATGTCTCCATAAGATGCACAATCTTCGCTACAATCAGAGAAAGTCTCAGATTGATCTTTTGGACACTCAATAGGGGAAGGTAAATCACACATATGATCAAAAGTTTCCCGTGACTCTCTCGAGATTGGGACAAGTTTCTCAACGCTAGACTTTATGAATTCGTCCGATTCCTTTTCATGAACAGTGCTAAGATGCTCGCCCCCCATGTTTAGAGAATGAGTGGGAACTTTGGGTGTGATAACAGCAGACTGAGGGAGTTGAGAGGAGCTAGCATTTATGGATTGTACGAGTTCCATTTGATCTTCTGCTAGTAATTCCTTAGTATTCTTTTCTCCCTGCGATTTTTGGATTGGTGGGATTTCAACTGATGTACTCGATGGATCTTTTTGAATAATAACAACGTTCTCTTCATGATCATCACTGTCATCATAGTCATCAAATAGAGCAGTATTGCGAAGATTGTCACGAATTTTAGCTGCTCGTTGCTCAGCGAGTAATTCTTCCATGCTTTTTCCAGAATCTCGTTCTTCAGCAAGTAATGCTGCCATAGTTTTCCCACGAGAATTTAGAATGAGTGGAAATTGTTGGGGTGTGGATGTGTCAAAACCGGAAGGTTGACATTGAAAATTATCATGAGGACCCCCACAATACGCACAAGAGGAACTTGGAGTATGGCGGAGCGAAATATTAGCTAACTCCTCCTTAAGTTCTTTAAATTTCTCAAGAACCTCTAGAAAAAAGGTCTTGCTGGATTTGACGAGTTGGTTGAGTCATTTGGTATTGTGGAGGTTGGTTTTGATACGAATAGTCGTGATTGGTACAAGGAAATGAATTCCTTATTTGACAATCAGAGCTAAAGTGTGGACCTCCACAGTACTCACAATAGTTGAACTAATGTGGCTGTGAGTCATAGGTGCTGGAGTCATAATTTTTATCAGGAAACTGCTCATAGACAAGCGTGTTTCCTGATTGACAATCAGAACTGTAGTGTGAACCACCACAGTACTCACAACAGTAAAACTACTGAGTCTCATGGTGTGGAAGCTGATGGAATGAATCAGTTGTGTCATGATAGTAATAGGGATTCTGGTTATAGACAGACCCGTTTCCTGACTCTACCATGCTACAACTGGGGCAATTACCACCATTATGAGGACCACCACACCATTGACAATCAAGAAGGTGGGGATGAGACATAGAAAGAATCAAATGGCTTTGGAGGGTAAGAAATGAAGAATTAAAAAGGTAGAAGGGTAAAGATGGATATTTTTGAGATTTTTGATAAACATTTTATATGAATAGGGAAAGAAAATCTTTTTGTGTTTTTGTATTCGTTGAAAACTAATTTTAAAATGTTTTCGCGAACCACTTTATGAAAATATGAACAACGATGGTAAATATA
Organism: Artemisia argyi; assembly: GCA_030686995.1. Lineage (NCBI taxonomy): Eukaryota > Viridiplantae > Streptophyta > Magnoliopsida > Asterales > Asteraceae > Artemisia > Artemisia argyi. Next base: position 149,275,115 of record CM060691.1, on the reverse strand, counting down.
CAATGAGCGTATATCCAGATTCACTAATCTGCAAAACCGTTTAGAATACGCGCACAACCTCCTCGGCAGCGGCGCCAAAATTTAATTGAAGCAAAAGCAGTCAATTAAATTCAACCACGGATGTGGTCAATATAGCCAAACTCCTTAGGCTCAATTCTCCGTGGAATACAGTGTTTCCTCGGGTCGTTATGTCCCGACGAGGTGTGATGGTATAAAAACGGGTTTGTGATCGGGTGAATTAAATGGGAAGTAACCAGATAATGATTTAGATTTGTTTTACGCTACTGGAATGATTTGGAATAACAGTATTAACAATTACAGGAAACAGATGTGTATAAACGTAGATCAAATAAAAATCAGACACGATTACGTGCTGGGAAAAAGGTGAGATTTAAACAATTTAAAACTACAGGGGGTGCAAATGAAAATTTTACAAACTTAATTATAAAAGAGAATTAAATTAAAAACAAAATTATTTTTTGATTATTTTATTATTTAATATTAATTATTTAAATAAAACTATTTAACTATTTAATTAAAACTAATTAACTTAAAAACTTAATAATACAAATTTTAACTAGGAAATTGCAAAATTAATTTCTAAAATTCTAAAATGACTTGAATAAAATTAAAAATTAAAAATATGTATTTTTGTCTTTTGTGGATTTTTTATTAATTATATTAATTAAACTATTTAAAATATTTTAAATTACTAATAATACTAAAAGTGACTAGAAAATTATAGAAAAATTTATAAATCCAATTAACCATCTCAGGAATCCTAAAAAATTATAAAAAAAACTTATAAAAATTATTTTTAGACTATTTTACTAATTATTAATTAATATTTAATTTAACTAAATTAATTAAGAAAATTAGAAAATGAACAGTAGAAATTCTAGAAAATTTCCTAAAATTATTTTATAACATATAAAATCTAGTAAAAATATAAAAACTAGGTAGTGCTTAATAAAAACTAAGTATGCTATTTAATACTTAAATATTAATTAATAATTAATAAAACTAATATTAAATCTAGTAAATACTAAATGATAATATAAAATTCTGGAAAATTTATTAAAAATACTTTAATATAAAAGAAATTTAAGAAAAATATAAAATTGCAAGTTACTTAATAAAAATCTAAAAAGGAAACTTAAAAAGATAATTAATATTAAATAGAAACTATCACTTGATTTTAAATTGGTTTTTTCTGGATTTTCTTTTTCGAAACTATTTTAACACTAAAAACAATCAACTTTTACAAAAACAACTTTTTTAGAACTTAAAAATAAGCTAAATGGATGCTTAAAAGCTTGATAGTTGACTTTGGTTGACCAAACTAGGAAATAAGCTTAAATGAGCTTATGTGGGGTCCACAGTGATGGATTATGGTGTGGACAAGTTAGTTGGACATGGATGGTGCCAAATCAACAGGTAAAGGCCACTGAATAAGCGAAATAAGCCAAAAATAAGCACTTCTAAAACCAAATGTACACAGAAATGGGACAAGGCTTAGGGTTGATCTAGGGGACCCACAAGGGTGTTTAAGCTCAAAAGCTTGGTACCACTAGAAAGGTGGCCAGCTTATGAGTCTAAAGAACCAAGGGGGAGGTTGTGGGGCCCACTGAGGTGGCCTGTGGGACCCACCAAAGTGGTGGCAGCGGGATGGTTCAGCAGATGCACAGGGGAGCAGCCTGCCCTGCAGGTGTGTATGTGGGCTTGTGGGGCCCACAAAAAAAATTGCAAAAATATAAGGACAATGGGATTTCAAAGTTGAGGTGATAGACTACATTCCCTGAGATGCACAAGGCCTAGATCCTAACACAAAATTCAAAACAATTCATGCCATATTTGGAATTTTCTGCACAAGGCAACTTTGACTTTTTACTATGAACTGGAAACTTTGACTTATATGAGCTTTGCTTGATCCTAAGTGACTTAAAATGAAATATGAAACTATTTTATGACTAATTTAAGCTAAATTAACAATTTATGAAAGGATTTGAGTGATCAAGAATCTTAAACTCTTAACAGTTAAACAGGAGTGATACATCAAGGTACCATTTTGACTTTTTGCTTCTAACCTACCAAATTTTATGGTTGAATTAACTTCTCTAGGCCTAGTGCAGTCTGTCTATGCCAAAAGAACAACTAGAAACCACCATACTCACAGTACCCTACCTTGATCCAAACACTCCTAATAAATCTATTTTCAAATTTTAATGAAACAATCAAAGGATTCAATGAAAAAAACAGAGGTTCAAGCTAACTGATGAGTGCTCAAACACTCATCATTTTTGGTCAAATCTGAACTGCAAAACATACAAAAACACTCAATAATGCATCAAAATACTAAAAATGTTTCAAAATTGTGTTTTATATGTTTTAGATGCAAAATGTTAAAAACAAATGAAAAACGAACAAAGTTTGCATAATTGGCAGTTTCAGTCCCTCAAGTTTCAAAATTTGGCAAAACTAGTCCCTAAAGGTTTAAAATAAACAAAAAGTCAACTTTGATCCTTGGATAATCAAACTTGTTCAAAATTAATCCCTGGATGAAATTTTCACAAACTGGCAACTTTTACCCTTTAAAATCCAAAATTGACATAAAAGGCCCCTGAACTTTCATAAATTGTCAAAATTAGTCCCCGGGATATTCAAATTTTGGAAAATTTCTTTTATGGCACTAATATTGATGGAATGTGGCAAATTGGTTCTTGTAACAACTTTGGATGAATGGCAGAATTAAACCTTCAAATTCAAAATTTTACAAAAAAGGTCCTTGTGCTTACTTTGTTACTAAAACATACGGACCCCTTTATATTTATAAACCCAACACCCTTTCAAGCCCATTCCCTTACCCTTGGCCCATCTCACCCTTCCCACAGCCCAACCACAAAAATAATAATCCTACCCCGTTTAATAAACACCCCAGGGTCAAGCAAAAAAGTCAACCCCCATCTTTTTCTTTCTTCCCCGCCAAATCAGACAAACCCAGCCCCCACTCACCCCTGCCTCTGTGCCAAATCAAGATGGAGGGTTGTGATGAAGCCAGAGTTGGTACAAGGCCATCTTATGGCTGAGATTGATGATGAAAAGCTCAAGGGAAAATGACAAGAAGGAGGAAAACCTGGACATGCCTTAGTATATATAGAGGCATTGTTGCCACTGTTTAAATTATTAGGTTTTAGATTAGAAAAGTAGAAGTAGAATAATTTTAGTGTTGTTTTAGTTTTTAGCTTATTCAATTTCAGTTCTATCTAAAATTTGTACTCTTGAATCCTAGTGTAATGCAATTTCAGATTTCTTTTTTCTTACTCTCTACATTTGCAAATTCTTAGTTAATTTACTTTAAAATTCTAGTCTCCCATTTTCAGCTTATGGTACTGTTTATACAAGCTCAGTCAAGCTCATAAAGCTTATTGTGAGTTTATGCTTTCTTAGAAACTGTTTTTCAAATCATTTATTTAAATTTCCAAAGGTATCACAAAAATCAGAAAAAAAAGAAATATAGTTGTAGCCTAGCAGCTTATTTGATTGCTCATTTCTTGTTCACTACTGCTTTTCTAGCTTAGTTAGTGCTTTATATATCAATTGCTTCTAAGTTTCAGCTTTAGAAATCAATTTTTAGTTTAGAAAATCAAACAATACCCCTGAAAAGGAGTGTTTGGCACAACTCCTTCATGCTTTCCAAAATCTGTTTTTACCATTTTTTAACATTAGAAAAGATTTATCTTGTTGATTTTAGTTGTTTTGAGGCAAACCTGTGCACCTCCATAAAGTTTGTAAGAGTCTTAGTTTGTTTTCACTAAATTCCTAGTCTAAACTGCTTTTAATATATAAGCTTAGGGTTGATTCTAATTTAAGTCTTATTAGGTGTAATGTTAGCTTCATAATAATTTAATATATGATATATTAGTTGGTTAATAGATTGTATTCATGTTGTGATAGTCAAAAACCCACTTTTGTACCCAGTTTCACCCAACTGCCAACTGCAGCGTTCTGTCCCAAACCCCCCTCCAAAGTTGCATTCTTATTTGTTCAGCAGTTAATATTAGGCACTAGAAATTTGCATGGTTAATATTTGGAAGCTTGTGAAGCCACTAATATTTTTACTTGATTTTTAGTAATTTTTCTTGAATACTTTTTAGGCCTCCACAGTTAGCCCCTCAGCCCTCTTTTCTGCTATTATAACTCAGTAGTAACCGAGTTTGTGACTTTGCCTTTGTTTGATTTTTCATGTTTTCAAATGATGTTTTAGGCTTGTTTGTGTTGTTTGTTTTAAGTAATTGCTAGTGATTGTTTTGGCTTTTGCTTGCACCCATTGGTGGCTATCCATTGTCCAAGCCTGCAACTCCCCACCATTCCTGCAGGCATGCCAAAACAGCCAAACATCAGCTGGTTTAGCAAGCTGCTTATAAGCTCAATTAAGAGGTGGTTTATTTTTATTGATAGTTCTTAGCTTTAGGATATACATGTGTGCTCATTTTGGTTTTTGCTCATCTCCTAGTAGCTTAATTTAGGTGTCTATATAGCCCTGTCAGCCCACATTTTTTTCATTGTAGCAATTTTAGGTTTAGATAACTTAAGTGCTTATTGAGGTTTCTTCTGCTTATCATGTGTCTCCATTAGCTTATTCTAGGTCCCCCTCATGCCCTCTAGCTTATGTAGGAACCTGATTGTGGCTTATAGCTTGTTGAGCCTGTTAGACCCATATCAGTTAGCCTCCTTGCTCCCCTGCACCTCAGCTTTTCACCCAGTTTCATAAGCCTTCCCTTAGCTTATTTGTGGGCCCCAGGGGATGCTCATTAGCTTATTTTAAAGTCCCTCAGTCCATCTTGAGAGTTCAAGTTTCACTTTGACTCCCTGAGCCCTCTAGTGGACCCCACAGAGGGCTGCATAATGCCTCATTTGGGCTGTTTGGCTTGTGGTTTTTGAATTGTGCTTATTTCATTCTTTCAGATTATTCAGTAGGTTTCTTTTTTTATTTTCCTCTTATTTTGTACTCACCTCATGTGTTTCCAGCTTATTTGGCTTATTGCTAGCTTATTTCCTTATTGACCCACCTTTTTTATATTTTTCTTAGGCTTATAATAACTTGTAGTATTTATTTAAAAAGTTTCAGAATTTTCTAAAATAGTTTAGTATTTTTAATAATTATATTTAGTTTATTTAGTATTTAATTAATAATAAATAATTAAAAAGTCAAAAAAATATTTTTCTTTTTCTCAAAATTTTCTTTTATCGTTAGGATCGTAAAAATATAATTTTCATGTCCGTAGGGTTAGCGTAGCTCAAATTTCACTTTTTATTTCGCGCACTCGCGTTTATTTTAATTTTAACTCGCGTTTTATTTAAATAACTTTTACGTTTTTAAATTTAGGTTACATTATTAAAAGTGGTTTGTTTACATCGTTCTCATTCATATTTCCTTAGCTTAATCATCTCAAACCCTTTCCTGTCCAAATTCACCCGATCACAAACCCGTTTTTATACAATCCACACCTCGTCGGGACATAACGACCCGGGGAAACCACTATACTTCCGCGGAGAATTGGTTTTAGACGTTTGACTTAGTTGACCATCACCTGTTCAACTTAGTTGACCGTTCGGAACCAATCACTAACACTAACCAAGTAAAAGCACAAATAAACAATACTAAACAACAATTAGTAACCATATATCAGGAACACATAATATAGAAGAAAAGATGAAAATTTTTGATCTTACAAGGGTCCAAAGCAACTGTTTGAGTGAGAACCAGAACCAATTACCTTCCTATTGCTCCCATGAGCTCTAAAACCATATCCATCCAACCATTGCTTGCTCTTCTTCTATCTTCTTTCACTGATTTTGGATTTTTACTTTATTTAATTGTAATTTTTTGTATAATTAATAAACTTGAACTTAGAACTGATTTGAAGCTTAGTAAGCTTATACAAGCCTATCAATGATTAATATGAAATCAAACAACCAAGTAACAACAACTTTTAACAGCTTTAAGCTAATTTGAGTTTTTTAAATGAAATTACAATTATGGAAGTTTAAACTAAAATACTTGGAATTATGATTAAACAAGGATCCAATTACACTAATTAAACAGATTACAAGCGATTTGAGGTGAATTTAACTATCAGAAACTAATTTTACATTATTTCGACATTTTAAACTAAAGCTACACTACTAACTAATTAACTACTGATCTTCCTGGCTTCTCTCTCCATTTGAATACTTCCAAAAGGTCATTTGGGAGTTTCCCACTTATATTCTTGGTCGTTGGATTAGCCAAATTGATCTTAGCCATTTGTTGGGTTTTGGCAGGAAATGGGGGTGAGTGCAATTGGGGGTCTGTGTGACAATCGGTAATTTTCCAAACATTATTTTAATAATAAATCCTTATTTATTATTACACACTTAGTTATTGAGCATGCTTTAGCTCACTTGACAAAGTTTTGGGAAGTCATCTCGCACATTGAAACATATCAGACTAGTTATTTTGGTCATAAGGACAACTTATATATCTTATGACATTACTAACAATTAAAATCTTTAATTAGTTAAGTATATTAATTTAATAAACATTTTACATGAGCAAATAATCACATGAGGTACCCGATACTCCCAAAAATTATTTTTCTTACACTTTTATACTTTCTAAAATATTACCAAAGTGCCAAAAATATTTCCTTACGCTTAATGTAATTTCTTTATTTAAACCGTTCAAATACGCGTAACTTTCGTTAACTACTAAACAAATACTCAATACATATTTTTACTACCCAATACATCCAAAATACACATTTTATACAAAGTTATACAAATATCTCCTAGGGGAGACAATGAGCCCCCCTTTTGTTCCACAATTATTTACCACATTTATTTTTGTTACTACTTGTACTAATTTTCCCAAAACACAACATGAGACACATAATTAATGAGGGTGGCTAGGGCAATTCCTTGCCCCCCTCCTTTCCCTTAAATTTCGCCAACCACAAGGACCATATCATAAGACCTTTTTGACCACTTTGACCCAAGGGATTATATATATACATGAACTAGGTAACATGATACTTACAAAAAAAAAAAAAAAAAAAAAAAAAAAAAAAAAAAAAAAAAACTAATCACCTCCTACTTTACATACCAATCGACCTAGGGCAAGAACCAAAGGGGAAGGGAAAATCTTGACAAGATCTAGTGATTTTCAAGATATATTCGGGTAGTATAGATATATTTTGGAGCTTCGGGATACCCTTTGTGATCACATCTTCCTACCTACATACATACATACACTACTAGTAAGTCTAAAAATCTTTCTTTATGATTTTACTTACTCATCTTGATGATGATTTTTACTTAGATTATGATTATGTTGATTTAAACTCATATATAGCATTTATCACCCTTATTACATATATGTTTGTTTATGATCCTAGTGATTTTTAAACATATTTAACATGAATATTACTTACTAAAAATGGCTAGGTTCATGTCCAAACACATGATAAATTTTATTGTACAAGTTATGACTTATATGAGCTATATGTGATCTATATGTTTTTCTACTCTATGTTTAATTATTATTATTATTTTTTTTTTTTGAGACTTGACATATATATTAAGTTATTAACATAGCCTTGAAACTATTGTTATTGTTGGAAGAGTTTTGGGTAAGTGCTAGGATGATTTTTGGGAGTTGATTTACCTAGATCTAAAGACTTCAAGTAGTAAAAAAAAAAAAAAAAAAAAAAAAAAAAAAAAAAAAGATTTGGTAACTTATATACTATGCTGTCCCGAAACTGCTTTTACAGAAAAATGGGTTCTCAAAACATAAGATTTGGTTCAACATATAGGATATAGACTTAATAATGAAAACATAGCCGCTTGAACAGGTTAAAACGGACTTATAACGAAAAAGATATACTATTTTCAAGATTTAACGACGAAAACCATAGTTTCTGAAAATATTGAAAACTGTCCCCATTTTCTAGCTATGAAAACTGAGGTTAAATGATGTTTAGACTAGCCGAGAACTTAAAAATCCTAGAGTATACTTGAATACCTTTGCGGGGATATATAAAACTTAGAAAACGGACCTAAAATGAGCAAGTTGTGATTTTCCGAAGAATTAGACGAAAACTATATTTTTAACAGCTTTGTAAAAAGCTGATGGAAAAATAAAAAGGTAACTTTTGAGTATTTTTGCACATTTTTAGCCGAAACGGCGTACTCGGAACCACTAGTAACTGGTGTAAATTACTTGGGAGTGTTGGGAGAATTATAAAACGTTCCTAACATGAAAGTTATCGATAAAGCACGAGACCGGGAAAATATATATATTTTTGATTACTATTCACAGCTTTTGTATATATGTTGTTTAACGTCAAGAAAAGCACAACGGACATGAACCTTAGCAAATATTTGAACGTTATGATTATTTCATTGACAAAAGTACATATTTTTATTACTAAATTACTTTACGAACATATATGGGTGATAAATGGATTTCATAAAATACATACGATGCATATTACAAATCCTAAGACGACTTATATATTTTTAGGTCGTGGTTGAGTTTTCACGCATAGAAACTCGTTTTCATTATACTAGCGTACGTTGATTTCTAAGGTGAGTTTATAGCCCCACTTTTTCTATACTTGTTTTACAAACTGGGGTGAGAAACATGCAAAACTCTTTTATGGACCAAAACTATTGTTTATGCTATTACGTGGATTAGCCTAAGCCCTGTTATGTCCCATTATGCCCAACTCATGAACCGTCAATTCCTGCTGGGAAGCGCGAATGTTATAAATAGATCTATTGGGGGTAACGCCCCCGTTTGGTTTGACCGGATAGGCAAACGAACGTATACCATGTCGAAACACAAGTGTCTGGGATAAACACTTGTCGGGCACCTATATATGATTACATGCTCTTTGAGCATGCACACTGTTATAGCTTCGGTTGCATGAACTTAGCGCTAGCGTAATAGACTGTTTTTGTATGACATTATATGTGTTGTAATGCTCATATGCTAAACTCATGGTCCAAACTTTTGATTTTACTGCTTTAAACCTATAGACTCACTAGCTTTTTGCTGACTTTTAGCATGTTTTTCTCAGGTGCTTAACTTATCATATTGATCTTTTGAAGGCTTGGCTTGGCAAGGTCATAGGCACATTTGGAGTGGAATAAATTCCCACACTTAACTACTTTTGTATTTGGGACAACTAAAAACTTTATGGGCCTTGTACTCCAAAATTTGACTATGATGTCAACTTACAACTTTTAAGTTAATGTATGTTTTAAACGGGTTTTGAAAATCCGTTCTTTATTATCTTGTGTTGTGATCACCAATTTACGTAGCACCCCATGACCCGAATGCTTCCGCTATACCAGAATTTTGGGGGTGTTACAGATTGGTATCAGAGCCAGGTTATAGAGAACTAAGTACATATAAATCCTAAACTATAACCGCTTTTTACAAAAACAAGTCCCTATGACAGCCACTTGCCAGCCTGCCTTGTTCGTCACTGTACATGTTGATTACTTATCTTAGCTATGTATTATGCTTTACCGTTATATATATATACATACATACATATATATATATATATATATATATATATATATATATATATATATATATATATATATATATATATATATATATATATATATATATATATATACTATAAGTATTTCTATATACTTACACACTTATACCGTCTTTGTCACAGACCATGCCTCATTTTGACGTCATCGAAACGATCTTGCACACTAGCACCTCACCACCTCGCCAGATCACACCAAACTCAGATGACCCCTACATGAGGGTACTTCGGGCTTTCAACGCCTCGAATCCTGACGCTACTGAGCCTGTATCTACCTCATCATTACCCATACAACCTACATCCACTCCCATAGCTGACACCACTACTACTCAGACTATTCCTACTCGCCGTACAGCCCGCATACGTGTCCCAGGACGCCGAATGCGATACTCAAACTTACCATCCTCACCCCCGAAGAGGACCCGGGCTGTTTACATGGGTACATCCATCACTCCATTATCATTATCACCAGCATCATCACCCACTCACTCACCACTCCGTCAGAGGCTCAGAAGGGCCACCGAGTCATATTCAGAGGAATCAGAGGAGGATCCGGAAGAGGAGTCGGATCCAAAAGGGGAGTCAGACCCAGATGAGGATCCGGAAGAGGAGTCGGATCCAAAAGAGGAGTCAGACCTAGATGAAGATCCCGAAGAGGAGCCCCTACCAACAGAGCATACACTTGTTGAGACTACACCAGTTGAGCATGCCCAGGGAGGTGCATGCTTACAGAGAGAAGGCAAACAAGGTATTGTGGAGGTTCAGGGTACTTTTGAGACGGGGCAGAGCTCGAGAGCAGCCCAGATTCAGGGTGGTGATACAGATGTGCTTATGGGGCTAGGGTTGAGGGCTGCCATGATACAAGCTTGGGAAGAGCAGCAGGATACTGATGAGGAGATATGGAAAGATATTGAGTGTGTTCAAAGCATTCCACCCAGAGCAGTCAGCTCAGACTATGTACCTTCCTCTCCATCATTCATACCACCATCACCAGCTGAGCCACACTCACCACTGCCTGAGATTCCAGACTCGCCACTGCCTAACACTCCAGAATCACCAATGACAGACATTCCAGACGATGTATCCACACCTAATCCCCCTGACTATGATGTGAGTACTCTTGATTCGATATGGACCCGTTTTTATCAGCAAGCCAGCGTACTGGACGACCATTCTGATCAGCTGGAAGAGTTACAACTAGCACGTTTTGAATAGGTTTTTATGCAGTTGGCTAATCATGCCAGTTTACTTGATGTCCACACAGATCAGCTGGAGAGGCTGGGGAGACTGGATGTGCGGACAGATAGACATGACAGAGAGCTTACAGATGTGCGTCGCCAGATAATGGATATCGGGAGAGATCAGGATAGAGCTTGGGATGCGGAGTGGACCACTTGGCATAGGATGCATGAAATGGAGTCAGTGATTGCTGGGGTGACGAGGGCGGAACAAGAGGACCGTTGGGAGGTCTTAGCGTTCAGGAGACGCATTGCATAATTGGAGTCCACTGTAGGACGATTGGAGTTTGCTGTGGAGCGATTGACAGGAGAGATGGAGTGATTACGCCTTGAGCGTACTCGAGACTAGTGTTGTTGTACTAGATGATGCTAGCTTAGTGTTGTTGTACTAGATGATGCTAGCTTAGTGTTGTTGTACTTTCCTTTCATTCGAACCTTGTATTTCCATTATGTATTCGAAGCTCGTACTTTCCTTCGATGCACCATGAGCTTGTAATTTTGTGAACACATATTGATCTTAATCTATGACAAGCTTGGTTGTTTACTCTATTGTGCCATTCGTTCTGTGAATGATCTTATTTATGTACTCTACCTGTGGTGACTATGTACTCGTGTGATAATAAACCTTCCCTATGGAATCTCATTTGTCTCTATCTCTTGTTTGTGTTTGTAGCAAAATGCCTCCCAAAAAGAAGTCAAACAGAACCACACGAGCCAACCCAGGCCCAGCTAGGGCTACAGCCACTGTTCCACCTACTGTTAACCAAGCAATGTTAGACCAATTGGTGGATGAGAGAGTAGCGGCAGCTTTAGCCACAGCCAACGTAAACACCTCCACCACCGATGTTGGCACTTCCAGACCAAATCGGGGTAATGGCCGAGGCTGCAACTACCAAAATTTTCGCAAGATTATGGCTGGGAGTTTTGGAGGGTCTGAAGGAGCAGTGGTATTGGTTAGATGGATTGAGAAGTTGGAAACTGTGTTCAGGATAAGTAGTTGTGCAGATGAGGATAGGGTGAAGTATGCATCATTCACCTTCACAGATGCTGCTCTAACCTGGTGGAATAACTATCTGAAGTCTGCCGGGTATGACACCGCTTACTCAATGCCATGGGAAAACTTTAAGGAAATGGTGCTTAAAAAGTAATGCCCCCGCAATGAGGTCATGAAGCTAGAGGTTGAATTTTGGAATCTCAAAGTTCAAGGTACCAACATGGCTGCTTACAACCAGCGTTTTCAGGAACTAGCTTTGTTGTGTCCTGAAATGGTCCGACTGAGACCCGTTTACTGGAAAGGTACATTAGAGGATTACCCCAATCCATCAAGGGTAGTGTCACTACTTCCAAGGCTGCTAATCTCCATGAGGCAATGGAACTGGCCAACCAGTTGATGGATCAAATTGTTGAGGATACCCTAATGGAGGTGACTGATGGCAAGAGGAAATGGGATGACCTTTCTGTCAACAACAACAACTCAAACACCACCTTCTCTAATAAGAAACAGAAAGGCGCCAAGGTGTATGCAGCAGGAACCACCGAGAAGAAAACTTATGCTGGAACACATCCACTGTGCAACCGTTGTAAGCTTCATCACAGCAGACCATGCACAGTGAAGTGCAAAAATTGTCAAAAAGTTGGGCATATGACCAGAGATTGTAGGTCGAGGACACTTGCCACTGTACAGACAGCACCTGGACAGAACCCGAAAGCTAATGTGACCTGTTTCGGATGCGGAAAGAAAGGACATTACAAGAATGAATGCCGCGAACAGAGGAACCAGGGTGCTGGGGGTAATCAAGACAACAATGGGAACAAGGGAAATCAGAAAATTGGTGGGAACCAGGCTTACCCAGTGAAACAAGAAGGAGCCCGCGGGAGGGTCTATGCTGTGGGCAGGGTGGAGGCCCAGGAGGACCCAAACGTCGTGACGGGTACGTTTCTTTTAAATAACCGCTATGCATCCATATTGTTTGATACGGGAGCAGATAGGAGTTTTGTTTCATCTGCATTTAGCCCACTACTAAATATTGCCCCGACCACCTTATACAACGTATACAATGTGGAACTAGCTAATGGGAACGTAGAAAGGGTAGATACAATCATAAGAGGTTGCACCTTAAACCTACTAAACCATCCTTTCAACATCGACCTTATGCCAGTAGAATTGGGTAGTTTCGATGTCATTATTGGCATGGACTGGTTGTCGAAATACCGTGCCGCCATTATTTGTGACGAGAAAATCGTTCGACTGCCTTACGGAGACGAAGTCCTGATTGTTGAGGGCGACCGAAGAGATAGGAGAAGCGCATCCCGGTTAAACATAATCTCTTGTACGAAGGTTCAGAAGTACATCGAGAAGGGATGCCATCTTTTCCTAGCACAAGTAAACATGAAGGAAGAAACGAAGTCAGAAGGAAAACGTTTGGAAGATGTACCAATCGTGAGAGACTTCCCGGAGGTCTTCCCCGAAGAATTACCTGGACTCCCGCCGACCCGACAAGTTGAATTTCAAATCGATTTAGTGCCTGGTGCCGCGCCTGTGGCACGAGCACCTTATCGATTAGCTCCGACAGAGCTCCAAGAGCTATCAAACCAATTGTCGGAACTTTCAGAGAAGGGATTCATAAGACCGAGTTCTTCACCTTGGGGAGCCCCTATCTTGTTCGTCAAGAAGAAGGATGGAACATTTAGGATGTGCATTGATTATCGGGAGCTAAACAAACTAACCATCAAGAACTGCTACCCACTCCCGAGAATCGACGATCTCTTTGATCAACTGCAAGGTTCAAGCGTTTACTCAAAAATTGATCTGAGATCCGGATATCACCAACTGAGAGTTCGAGAACAAGATATTCCAAAAACGGCATTTAGAACCCGTTACGGGCACTACAAGTTCCAAGTTATGCCTTTTGGTTTAACCAATGCACCAGCTGTATTCATGGACCTTATGAACCGGGTGTGCAAGCCATACTTAGACAAATTTGTGATCGTCTTTATCGATGACATTCTCATTTGCTCTAAGAACGAGAAGGAGCATGAGGAACACCTCAGAAAAATTCTGGAACTGTTAAAGGAGGAGAAATTGTATGCTAAGTTTTCTAAGTGTGAATTTTGGATACCGACTGTACAATTTTTGGGTCATGTGATCGATAGCCAAGGCGTTCACGTGGACCCTGCAAAGATCGAGTCAATAAAGGATTGGGCGACACCTACAACACCTACCGAAATACGCCAATTCTTAGGACTTGCAGGTTATTACAGAAGGTTTATTGAAGGGTTCTCAAAAATAGCTAAGCCTTTAACCAAACTAACTCAGAAGGATATAAAGTTTGAATGGGGAGATAAGGCAGAGGAAGCTTTCCAACTCCTTAAAGATAAGTTGTGTAGTGCACCCATTTTGGCCTTACCAGAGGGCAGTGAAGATTTTGTAGTTTACTGTGACGCTTCACACAAAGGTTTGGGAGCCGTCTTAATGCAACGAGAGAAGGTGATAGCATATGCCTCTCGACAACTGAAAAAGCACGAGAAGAATTATACTACACATGACTTAGAATTGGGGTCAGTAGTGTTTGCACTTAGAATCTGGAGACACTACCTCTATGGCACCAAATGTGTAGTTTACACCGACCACAAGAGTTTGCAACATATCCTTGACCAAAAGGATCTTAACATGAGACAACGCCGTTGGTTAGAATTGCTCAGCGATTATGATTGTGAGATTCGATACCATCCGGGTAAAGCAAACGTAGTAGCAGATGCACTTAGTCGAAAAGACTAACCAAAACCTCTGAGAGTACGATCGTTGGGTATGAAAATCATTTCACCCCTTCCATCCAAAATCCTTGAGGCTCAGACCGAGGCACTCAAGGAAGAGAACAGACCCAATGAGAAAATCTATGGTATGCCTGAAAATGAAAATGGTTTTGTGAAGAGATCTGATGGAGTGCTGTGTTTCAAGGACAGAAGTTGGGTTCCACTCTACGGAGGGGTACGTGACCTTATCATGCACGAATCTCACAAGTCTAAATACTCTATTCACCCGGGAGCCGATAAAATGTACCTTGATCTAAAGAAACTATACTGGTGGCCAAACATGAAGGCCGACATTGCGAATTATGTCAATCACTGTTTGACTTGTTCCAAAGTCAAAGCTGAACATCAGCGGCCATCAGGTTTGCTTGTGCAACCAGAGATTCCCGAGTGGAAGTGGGAACGCATAACAATGGACTTTATCACCAAACTGCCAAGGACCTCAAGCGGTTACGACACGATTTGGGTAATCGTTGATCGTCTCACTAAGTCCGCACACTTCCTTCCAATTAAAGAGAATGACAGCATGGACAAACTTGCAAGATTGTATATTAAAGAAATTTTTGCACGTCATGGTGTCCCAATTTCCATCATTTCTGATCGTGACAGTCGATTCACCTCTAACTTTTGGAGGTCACTCCAGGATGCATTGGGAACAGATCTCGATATGAGTACCGCATATCACCCACAAACAGATGGTCAAAGTGAGAGGACTATTCAGACTCTAGAGGACATGCTCCGTGCATGTGTGATTGATTTCGGCAACGGTTGGGATAGACACTTACCCCTAGCCGAATTCTCTTACAATAACAGCTATCACACCAGCATCAAAGCTGCACCCTATGAGGCACTCTATGGCCGAAAGTGCCGATCACCGGTATGTTGGGCTGAAGTCGGAGATAGCCAACTTACTGGTCCTGAACTGATACATGAGACGACAGAGAAAATTGTGAAGATCAAAAGCCGAATGCAAGCGGCTCGCGATCGTCAAAAGAGCTATGCGGACAAAAGACGAAAACCTCTTGAATTCCAAGTAGGAGATCGAGTCATGCTAAAGGTATCACCATGGAAGGGCGTTATACGTTTCGGTAAGCGTGGAAAACTAAATCCCCGATACATTGGACCTTTCAAAATCCTTGCCAGGATTGGGCCGGTAGCTTACCGACTCGAGTTACCTACAGAACTCAGCGCTGTACACAACGTCTTTCATGTGTGCAACTTGAAGAAATGCCTTTCCGATGAAGAAGTCATCATACCTTTGGAGGAAATCCACCTGGATGAACGACTACACTTTATTGAAGAGCCCATCGAAATCATGGATCGGGAAGTCAAACGGTTGAAGCATAGTCGTATTCCGATTGTCAAGGTTCGATGGAACTCTAGAAGAGGACCCGAATTCACGTGGGAACGTGAAGATGAAATCAAAACTAAATACCCTCATCTTTTCGCATCTTCATCTAATAACACAAATTGAATGTCGGGACGACATTCAAATGAGGCTGGGAGACTGTGACAATCGGTAATTTTCCAAACATTATTTTAATAATAAATCCTTATTTATTATTACACACTTAGTTATTGAGCATGCTTTAGCTCACTTGACAAAGTTTTGGGAAGTCATCCCGCACATTGAAACATATCAGACTAGTTATTTTGGTCATAAGGACAACTTATATATCTTATGACATTACTAACAATTAAAATCTTTAATTAGTTAAGTATATTAATTTAATAAACATTTTACATGAGCAAATGATCACATGAGGTACCCGAGACTCCCAAAAATTATTTTTCTTACACTTTTATACTTTCTAAAATATTACCAAAGTGCCAAAAATATTTCCTTACGCTTAATGTAATTTCTTTATTTAAACCGTTCAAATACGCGTAACTTTCGTTAACTACTAAACAAATACTCAATACATATTTTTACTACCCAATACATCCAAAATACACATTTTATACAAAGTTATACAAATATCTCCTAGGGGAGACAATGAGCCCCCCTTTTGTTCCACAATTATTTACCACATTTATTTTTGTTACTACTTGTACTAATTTTCCCAAAACACAACATGAGACACATAATTAATGAGGGTGGCTAGGGCAACTCCTTGCCCCCCTCCTTTCCCTTAAATTTCGCCAACCACAAGGACCATATCATAAGACCTTTTTGACCACTTTGACCCAAGGGATTATATATATACATGAACTAGGTAACATGATACTTACAAAAAAAAAAATAAAAAAAAAAAAAAAATAAAAAAAAAAAACACTAATCACCTCCTACTTTACATACCAATCGACCTAGGGCAAGAACCAAAGGGGAAGGGAAAATCTTGACAAGATCTAGTGATTTTCAAGATATATTCGGGTAGTATAAATATATTTTGGAGCTTCGGGATACCCTTTGTGATCACATCTTCCTACCTACATACATACATACACTACTAGTAAGTCTAAAAATCTTTCTTTATGATTTTACTTACTCATCTTGATGATGATTTTTACTTAGATTATGATTATGTTGATTTAACTCATATATAGCATTTATCACCCTTATTACATATATGTTTGTTTATGATCCTAGTGATTTTTAAACATATTTAACATGAATATTACTTACTAAAAATGGCTAGGTTCATGTCCAAACACATGATAAATTTTATTGTACAAGTTATGATTTATATGAGCTATATGTGATCTATATGTTTTTCTACTCTATGTTTAATTATTATTATTATTTTTTTTTTTTTGAGACTTGACATATATATTAAGTTATTAACATAGCCTTGAAACTATTGTTATTGTTGGAAGAGTTTTGGGTAAGTGCTAGGATGATTTTTGGGAGTTGATTTACCTAGATCTAAAGACTTCAAGTAACAATAAAAAAAAAAAAAAAAAAAAAAAAAAAAAAAAAAAAAGAGATTTGGTAACTTATATACTATGCTGTCCCGAAACTGCTTTTACAGAAAAATGGGTTCTCAAAACATAAGAATTGGTTCAACATATAGGATATAGACTTAATAATGAAAACATAGCCGCTTGAACAGGTTAAAACGGACTTATAACGAAAAAGATATACTATTTTCAAGATTTAACGACGAAAACCATAGTTTCTGAAAATATTGAAAACTGTCCTGATTTTCTAGCTATGAAAACTGAGGTTAAATGATGTTTAGACTAGCCGAGAACTTAAAAATCCTAGAGTATACTTGAATACCTTCGCGGGGATATATAAAACTTAGAAAACGGACCTAAAATGAGCAAGTTATGATTTTCCGAAGAATTAGACGAAAACTATATTTTTAACAGCTTTGTAAAAAGCTGATGGAAAAATAAAAAGGTAACTTTTGAGTATTTTTGCACATTTTTAGCCGAAACGGCGTACTCGGAACCACTAGTAACTGGTGTAAATTACTTGGGAGTGTTGGGAGAATTATAAAACGTTCCTAACATGAAAGCTATCGATAAAGCACGAGACCGGGAAAATATATATATTTTTGATTACTATTCACAGCTTTTGTATATATGTTGTTTAACGTCAAGAAAAGCACAACGGACATGAACCTTAGCAAATATTTGAACGTTATGATTATTTCATTGACAAAAGTACATATTTTTATTACTAAATTACTTTACGAACATATATGGGTGATAAATGGATTTCATAAAATACATACGATGCATATTACAAATCCTAAGACGACTTATATATTTTTAGGTCGTGGTTGAGTTTTCACGCGTAGAAACTCGTTTTCATTATACTAGCGTACGTTGATTTCTAAGGTGAGTTTATAGCCCCACTCTTTCTATACTTGTTTTACAAACTGGGGTGAGAAACATGCAAAACTCTTTTATGGACCAAAACTATTGTTTATGCTATTACGTGGATTAGCCTAAGCCCTGTTATGTCCCATTATGCCCAACTCATGAACCGTCAATTCCTGCTGGGAAGCGCGAATGTTATAAATAGATCTATTGGGGGTAACGCCCCCGTTCGGTTTGACCGGATAGGCAAACGAACGTATACCATGTCGAAACACAAGTGTCTGGGATAAACACTTGCCGGGCACCTATATATAATTACATGCTCTTTGAGCATGCACACTGTTATAGCTTCGGTTGCATGAACTTAGCGCTAGCGTAATAGACTGTTTTTGTATGACATTATATGTGTTGTAATGCTCATATGCTAAACTCATGGTCCAAACTTTTGATTTTACTGCTTTAAACCTATAGACTCACCAGCTTTTTGCTGACTTTTAGCATGTTTTTCTCAGGTGCTTAACTTATCATATTGATCTTTTGAAGGCTTGGCTTGGCAAGGTCATAGGCACATTTGGAGTGGAATAAATTCCCACACTTAACTACTTTTGTATTTGGGACAACTAAAAACTTTATGGGCCTTGTACTCCAAAATTTGACTATGATGTCAACTTACAACTTTTAAGTTAATGTATGTTTTAAACGGGTTTTGAAAATCCGTTCTTTATTATCTTGTGTTGTGATCACCAATTTACGTAGCACCCCATGACCCGAATGCTTCTGCTATACCAGAATTTTGGGAGTGTTACAGTCTGTGGAGTGATAAGGGGGAAAGGCTAGGGTTGCAGGGTAGGGTAGGGGTGGTGGAGGTGATGGGTGAGAGTGGTGGACAAGTTGGGGGAGTTGCAGGGGATAAGGGTGGTATTGGTGAGTGGTATTGCAGGGGTGGAAGGTGGTTTTGGGGGGAAAGGGTTTGGTCAAACCTCTTTTGACCTGCGTTTTATTAATAAAACAGGAAGTGGGGGTGGGCTGAGTTTGGTTGGGCCAAGGAATAGGGAGTGGGCTGGTGAAAGGTATTGGATTGGTGTTGTGTTTGGATTGTATTTTTGGGTTTAACTTAATTTAGGTCCGTTTGGTTTGGTAATGTTATCACAAGGACAACTTTCGTAATTCCAGAAATTTGAGGGGCTGAAAATGTAATTTTCCCAATGTTCTCAAAAGGGTGGAAATTGCCAAACTTGAATAGTACAAGGTTCATTTTTATATTTTTCCACTTTTGAAATTTCAGGGACCAAAACTGTCAAACTCTGAAACTTGGAGGACCAAACTTGTAATTTTCCCAAACTTTATAACCAGGGACCATTTATGATAAATTTTGAATTCCTAAGGACCAATATTGACTTTTCTTCCAAAAATATTTTACTAGGGACCAATTTTGTCAATTTGTGAAAGTTGGGGGACTGAAACTGCCAATTATTTAAACTCTGTTCGTTTTTCATCTGTTTTTACTCATTTTGCATCTGAAACATATAAAACACAATTTTGAGATATTTTCTGTATTTTGATGCATTTCTGAGTATTTTTAAATGTTTTTGCAGTTCAGATTGATAAAAAATGATGAGTATTTACACACTCATCAGTATACGACTATATTTATACTACCTGGTCTGGATCTCATGAAACGAGTATTGTGGAGACGAGATTATCATCTAGATGCAGCGAGGAAGTTTCTGATGGGAGTCAAGTGGTTCCTACGGAGGCCAAGTTGTCGTGATATCACAGGTGGTTGTTGTGGATCACTTAATGTTCCATCTATACCTCGTCGTACAACAGTTGTCAGTTGGTACAATCCAAGCTACGAAGTAGACCTAACTTCATTGTCGTAGCCTTTGGATCTGAGGTGGCCTTTGTCATCCTAGCTTCTTCGGAGGATTTTTCCAACATGTGCTAGTCCTTTTCGGAATGCCTTACCGATTTTAGCGGCTTAAGTGTGATCGTCTCTTCGAGATATCAGAAGGAGGCCAAACCTCATCAAGGAAGTTACATAATCTTAATTGAACTTGCATTAGCTGTGTATGAGGTTTTTTTTTTTTTAATTTTTTTTTAATAATCTTTAGTTGCGTTAAAATATCGAAATAGTTTTTCAGCATGAATAAACAATACCTAGTGAAAAAAAATAATAAATAAATAAATAAAATAATTCACAATAGGATTATGAGTAATAATCTTTTTATATATATAGTTGAGTATGCATGTACGTATTGCAAGTAGCATACATATAAGCCGTTGTTTATCAGCCAATTGTTTGATAATAACCACCGTTACCTTGACCTGTTTTTTCTAGCCTATTTTTCAGCATACATAATTGTCAATGAAAGTTACATTGTTCTTATCTTTTTTGTGTCTTGTTTGCATACATGCCTAAATACTAATTTTAATTTGTGAGCTTTTGATTATATCCACTTTCTAACATTTATGTGTGCCTAGTTTCTATAATTCTATGACATCACAAAACAAATACTTGTGAAAGTGTTCAACTTTTACTCTTTGTTAGTTAGAGAAGTAGTGTTATATAGATACAAAATTAACACTGTAATCCAAATTTTTTATTTTTTTTTATAAATTTGATGAGGCTAGATGTTTGATGGGTCGTTAGTTTTACACCCCTTTCAAACAATAAAGATATAATCTTAGATGTTATAATAACAATGATCCATAGACTTGAATACAAAACAATTTATATGCGTTGATACTTGATACATCAAGGTGTCCCGTTGTTCTTTTCTCTTTGATGGAAACAAGAGCGTATAATCTTCCACCGGAAGAGATGTACAAGATCAGAGTTTAGAATCATTTTAATTGGACAGTCAGCAAATTGTATCTTATTTGTTTAAAGGTCTTGTATCAAAATATGATCATACAATATATGTACGTATAAACGAGCGTCATAAAAAATTGACAAATTAAAATATGAGTAGTGATTGGCATGTCTAATTTTATGCCTAACAAATATCATCATACACTTGGCAAGATCAATGGTAAATAGGGATGGCACCCGTGGGTAATGGGCACGGGTACCTCTAACCCGTCACCCGCCCATGTTGTTTTTCTCACCCATCACTCACCCGTCACCCACCAATGGGTACAAATTTTTACCTATGCCCTTGCCCGTGGGTATTTGTTGCCCATGGGTAAACCCATGTGTTAGTGTTATGCAACAAAATTACAAAACGATGATATGAAAACTAACTACGAAATTACGTAATAAGACACCAATCAATTTGACAAATACAACTTTGATTATTTGATCTTTCATACTCTCTTTTTAGTTTTGAAACTCAAACAAACCTTTAGGTTAATGTGTTTTTTTGAGACTTGGTAGTAACTGTTAAATGTATACCTGCAACATAATAAATATTTTAATTAGTATAATTAATTTTAACATGGGTTTATGGGTACACCTACGGGTATTTTGACGGGTATACCCGTGGGTTTTTTAAATGGGTTTCATGGGTTTACCCGTGATGGGTATGCCTCACCCGTCACCCACCCGCCACCCACTGATGGGTAAAGATTTTCACCCACAACTCACCCGTGAGTGAAAATTGACGCGTTTACCCACTCATTTATAGTGGGTACCCGCGGGTTGTGGGTTTTTTCTCGCCCATTACCATCCTTAATGGTAAATTTGAGGAGAGAGAAATTATGAAATCCTGTCAAATAATGAATGCATTAGACATAAAAATAATCCGATGAGATAGGTATCTAAATCATTTCCTTTAAAATATCATAGCTCTTGTCAAGTTGAACACGCATTGAGATTTATAGATTATCCCAATTAAATCAATTAAATATAGAAAGGGACAGCAAAGAAATACAAGGCTACCAACCTTTTTTCACTTTGGATTGCTTTTCATCATCAAATATTAAGGCCCACATTCATCTTACATACAACACAAAAATGCTACTTCACAATTCATAAATTGATGATTTTGACACGTTTAATTTTGCATTTAAGGACTTGTACTTGTACAAGTGTCAAAACGTCAAATATCATGATCATGCTCTTTTCAAAAGGTTGACACGAAACAACGTTTGTTGTTTGTTTGCCTCGGTACATCTATCCTTGGATGCAAAGCCATGGACTACATCGTGTATTATGCATACTAGAACGGTACCAGCGCAATGTGACAGTGGGTAACTATGACTATATTTTGCGTTATTCCGTTATTCGGTACACATTTAGTTGTCTTTATGTTTTATAAGTAGAGATGGTAGAAATGGTTAAGCCAAATAATTTTAGTTTGAACAATCAACTTCCTTCATAACCAACTTATTTCATAACCAACTTCCTAACTAACCTGCTTCTTAACCAATTAATTTTGAAATTCTTCCAGAATAAACAAGTAACAGTCTGAATTTTAAGCCTTTTTAATTATAAAATAGTCCAAAATACATTATATAGTAGCATACACAGTTAAACTTTGATAATTCTGCTGTGAATTTGAAAGAAAAAATTGATGAAAGGTGCTCGTCTATGCATCTTTCACGACATATTTTGAATAAACAAACTTAAATAAAAAAGGTTCAAAGAACTATTAAATTTTAATCTATACTATATAATTAATTCTCGATTTTTATAGAGTAGCAAGTCAAACGAGCAATAAGTTGCGTCGCTAGCCTTTTTTGAATAGCAAAGTCAAATCTTTTAAAAACTACGTTTGTCGATCTAGGTGTCATAACATTGCTATGCATAACTCGTTGGACTCTGTTGAGGGGCTCCACAGCCTCAGGTGCAATGAAACCAAAAGTATCAAATGCGTTAGTGATAAAAACATGTTTATTTTCAATGCACGTTTTCTCTTGTTTTGCCACTTTATACGAGGCAGCTTTCAAAGCAGTTTGTCCTACTGTAAAACTTTGGCTACTCAAACCTACGAGATTAGAAACCCCAGTTAAATTCACACATGCATGTTTTCCTCCAACCCATCCAAACACCAAAACGTCTGCCGGTCTGTGTGTGGATCTTCCATCCAACGGATCCGTCAAAAAGTTTACAGGTGCTTCTTTCTTAGCGGAGATCCCAGCACGCCTACAAACATAAAAAAGGACATCCCTAACCATATCGTTTCTGTACTTAAAGCCCGAAAGCCTTCTGCAATGAACTACGTGTTCCCCAAAGAAATCCAAACACGCCTTGTGACAAACTAGGCAGATCTCATCAACCGGAAATAAATGAATCATAAGGCGATACTTAAGGATAGTACGATATTCCACCGATGACATATGTTGACCTAGCCCGTCTGTGGGGATAGCTAGTAGAAAATCTTGGGCATGTGGGGCCTGTAGACACTCAAAAACTGCTTTCTGTCTCACAGACATGTCGAAGTGGACTTCCATATTCTTGATCATTTCACTAAAAAGTGTGTTAATACAAATAATGTCAAAAACGTTATTCGCATTATTCGGTCTTCTCGTGTTTTGATAATCACAAAATATAAAGACATGTTACGTAAAGTTACGGTCTATAAGTTTTTAATCGAGGAAACTCGTTACTTCTACATAGCTACTTCAACATCACTTCAGGTATGAACAAACTTTATACCGTCATTAGTTAAGTGATCAAAGACTTTTATTTTCTCCTAAACTTATATTTTTAAGTTTGAGAAAACATTTTCACAAAAGTATTTTTGTGTTTTTTAAAGAAATATTTTATTAAGAAAATAAATTCAAATTCAAACATTACAACGGCTAGTTTTCCCTCCAACCTTCACCAGATAGTTTTTCACTACGTCTGGACAAAAATGGGAGAGTTTGTCGGGGCGGTCCTGTAAAGGGGTCGACGGTCCCTTAGTGATAAAGGACCATCGCCTATTTAAGGGACCGTCTGCTCCTTTGTGTCGTCTATAAATACTAGACTGTTCTCTTTCATAATAAGATTTTTTCACACACACAAAACTTTCTGGTCTTTGTTCCTTTTATTCTTTGATCACTATAACATGTTGGCATATGTTTATAAGTGATTTCCTCTTCCGTCAAGTGCAAGAGAAGAACTCTCGACAACTATGAAGATTCGAGATGTTATAGGTGTCCACACACAAACGTAACATGTGTTACGTGATAGGATTCATATCATGTCATTGTTTTCCGACTTGTGTGTGAGTCGAGGATGGGGTATAAACTTGGATGATGATGTAGTTCCAAGTATTATATTTGTGTGAGCTTGGATGGTGATGTAGTTCCAAAAAGTCTTGTAACTAGATTAGTTCATGTATTTGTTGTGAGGAGAGTGATGTCCTAAAGTGTAGGTTAAGATTTGTTGAGTCATTATGTAAAGACTTGGATCGGGGATGATCAAGTGTGATAAATGTGTAAAGACTTGATTCGGGTGAAGAATCAAGTGTGTCGTGTGTGTGAAGGCTTGGTTCGGGTGAAGAACCAAGTATGTTTAACAACTAAAGACTTGAATCGGGTGAAGATTCAAGATGGATAAGAGTGCTTGTTCGTGTGGCCACATGGGCCTTTGGAATAGATTGGTTCTAGCTATGATTAGAACTCGACATTATGGTTAGTGTTGTTAAGCCTTGTGTAAGCATGTGTACGGATTGCTCCGCCTGAAGGAGTGTGTTGATATAGTGATTGATAACTCTCGAGTGTGGTACTCGGGGATTGGAGTAGGACGGAAAGTGAGTTTCGTGCCGAACCACTATAAATTGCCGCATCTCTTGGTTGTGCTCTTTCTTTACTCTTTACTTTACTTGTTTATTTATGTTTGTTGGTAACCAAATTGATATCACATAACTAGTAAGATTCAACAAGCTTGTAAATGAAAAATAACCGGACCTAAAACGGCGAAATGCTTTAGAAAATTAAAAAGAAGCGGTGAAACTATTCAATCCCCCTTCTAGTTTCTACAATTGGTATCAGAGCTTCGTTTATCAAGATTTTTAAAGTATACTGTACTTTATAACTTGAATCGATCTATGGAATCAAAATGATAACTAAAAGGGTGTTATTTGAATTAGCCACCATTTTTCAAAAATGAAAATCTTGTTATTTGGAAAAATGAATTCGAAGGTTATGTGAAACCAATATATCATTATCTTTGGCATGTCATTTCTATTGATGATCTATAATCAATAATAGGAAATCTTACTAATAAGTTTTTTATAAATAACTTGCATAAAATATTTGAAGCAAAAATGTTGATTTATGAATCTTTGCCCAAAATCTAGTTTGATAAAACAATTTTGTGTCAAATGGCAAATGGCATTTGGTAAAATAGTTTTAATATTCGTCAAGGAAATGTTCAAGCCAAAGATGATGAAAATGTGATATTAGAAAGACACTTAGTTTAAGTGAAATCATACACTACTATTTTGAATGTTTTCATTATAGGTAATGTTGCCGACAAGAATTTCTTGAGCAACCTTGTTGGTGTACCAATCTACTTGTTTTGATGTAATAACTATTAAGAAGACAATGTGCGGTTTTATGTGCAATGTGGATAGCTAGCTAAGAAGGCAATACACGCCTTAAGCATGTAGACAACCTAATGGTCATCTTACCAAGCCAATTGCATTACTAATCTTATGGACTTATTGCCAAGTGAATATCATCTAGTCTTGCATCGCCAATAACACATGTTTTTGGCTATATGAAATTAAGGATTGCTAAAGGCCACAATAAGTCTTCTTACCAATCTTGACTATTACGTTTGCTATTTGATTGCTTGCTATATGTTCATGTAACTACGTGATTAGAGATTACTTGCTTTTATGCTTGATGATGTTTGTATGCCAATATGTGCTAGATGCTTTGTATTGATTAGACACTTTGTCTAAATGCTTATCCTTTTTTGGATTCAAGCAAATTATTTGGAAAAACAATGGTCTTACCACATCCATTGTTTATAACAAACTTGACGTCAATCAATCACTATAGACGATGCACACTTGCTTCACTCTTTATTTGCTCTCTTGTTCTCGTCTATGACATTTCTTGAAACTTACTTGATTGATTCCCCGCTTCCTCGATGCAATCTCATCCTCAAACCTAATTCTCTCTTTTCTTCCGTTTTCACTCAAAATCCACTCTTTAATCAAGCATATCGAGTCTTTCATTCTTCTTATGTCTCAATTCCACTCCTTACACATTCCTTAGCCTACTCGTGTGTATTGAGTCATTCTCGTGTCTTAAAACTCAATGTGTTATGTTTTAAAACCATCTGAAACTAAAGATTTTTCATACTAACCAAAACACGAAAAATCGTCCAAAGACCACAAGCGTCTGGCGGCGGTCCCATATCGTTAAGGGACCGTCCATGAATATTTGCATATGCCGCGTTATTCCTTCTGCAGAACATCCAAACACCCCTTTATTGAAGAAAGTGACGAAAAACTCGACCCATCACTCAAATCCTCATTAACCCATTATCAAATTTAGTTAAAGGCTTTCAAAGTTAAGATCATCAACCACCTATACTCACTAATCACTCCAATGTAAGTCAATTTTCTAAATTTCATTTAATTAATTCGTAATTGAATTTCTAGGGTTCATATGAACTCAAAATTAAATTGGGGATTCTCATTTCTTTGCAATAACAACAACAATTAAGGGTTAATCTTAACAATGTATCACCAACAACACGTAAATTAATAAGTCAACTATTTTAATTCGTGAGTTTTTGAAAATGGGCCAAAAATGAGATTATACCTAACTAAAATTTGTGGATGATAATATTGTTCAATCACGTAACAATAACGTAATTATACATTGTTAATACATGTCAAAAATGTTTTCATTATCATGCAACTTAATGAATCAAGAATTTCAAAACTAATGATACATGAAAAGTGTTTAGAATAAGCACAATATTATTATCTTGTTAACCTCTTATTTATTATACATAGGTACAATCATGCCTCACACATATGATATCGATCACATCTTAACTCAATCTTATATTCCCAAAATTTCTTCTAAATTTGACACACCACCCGAATTTATTCCATGTATCAAACCATTTGAGTCAGGTCATGTTCATGTTCATGAAGGACGAATGTTTGATCCCTTCCTGATAAGGAACGTATCAAAAGAGGTTTTTGTTTCATAGGGTTTGATTGTCTTCTAAACATTAATGAACCTATTTGTCCTCGCCTTATACTTGAATTTTACTCTAGTGTTAATATCAAACGAGATCAAAATTACTTTATACACCTTAAGTGTAAAATTGGTCACTACAATGTCCATGTATCTCTTAAACAATTTGCTCAAATTCTTGAACTTCCTAGTAATGAGCAATGTGCTTATTCAGAAGAGTTTGATCTCAACTCCCTCCTTGAAAATCGAGAAGATGAAGGTCCATACCGAACATATGTTCCTTCTTCAGCCAACATAATTGAGTCAATTTGTCAAACGCCTGACATTCTTCACCCAAACAAAATTTGTATTTCTGAACTTCGTCCTAGTCTTCAAGCTATGGCTGTTATTCTTTGTGAAAATGTTTTCTGTCTTGTTAAGGATCGTGAGTATGTTCCAGCATGTTGTGCTCACATACTGCATTACATAATCAGTAAACGACCTTACAACCTTGCTTATTTCTTCGCTAAGCGAATAATGCAACTCGAGGACACTAACGACAAGTTAATGCCCTATGGGATGCTCTTAACTTGTTTTTATAACTTCATAATGCAAACATATCCACACCTCCAAAGCACCCAATACAAACTCTTTCGTCATGTTATGGATCCTATATCCAAGTCACACATTTCATCATTCATTGAGTTTGAAAGGCTTCCGATTGATGATATTCTCGATGAGGAGTTATCAATTTATCAAGAGAGACGCTTCAAAGAAGACGGAAGTCAACAATCATATATTTTTGGTTGCTATGTTAAAACTTTTAATGATTCATAGTATTTCTATTTATTGCCACTCTTAGCATTGATGTGATTGTCGTTTGTATGAACTAATCTTATCTATATTAGACATGAATGTTTGTTGATGATGTTATTGGCTTATTTAGAGTTTGAATAACACCTTTCATTGTTAAATTCTTGTTTATATTGTTCTGCAACAAATAGGATTGATTTGAATATGCAGGTTGCAGAAGTGAGAAACTAGACAAAATTCTGCGAACCTACTGCCGGCGGTCCCTTATTGATTCGGCGGTCCTCTAGTGATAAAGGATCGCCTAAGGTTTAAAGGACCGTCCCTATGGGATCACGGATTTTTGCACTATTTTCTTCATTCCTGCAATCCTAAACCTATTGCATGATTATCACCACCTTACCATGTTTAGATAAACATTTCTAAATGCTTAAAAACTCCTAATGCATGCTTTGCCCAAATCAAAACCATGCTTGATTATTTAAGCCTTCCTCATCACAATCATCTTTCAAATCAACTTCATCACCTACAATGGCCTCATCTTCCACTTTCTTGCCAACAACAAACAAAGAACCCACAACACAACAATCAAACAAAAGGCCTAAGCTCAAAATCATTCAACCTCAAACCAATTTCATTGACCTCACACACTATGACACCACTCCATCTCCTAAGTCACCACCATCATCACCTCAACCACCAAGTGTACCACTCAAAACACCATCCACTAATGGAACATATCACTCTTCTTCTAAGACATCCTCTAGCTCAAAGATAACCACATCACTTTTCTCATCATTTGTCAAAAACTTGTCACCCTTGCGCACCCAATCTAGTTCGGGTGTTTGTACTCCATTCGTGAGTAATCAACCATCATCTCCCACTCATTCTATCTCATCTCCAAGAAACCAACATCCTCCTTTAACAAACCCATCAACTCACACTACCACATCACCAAATGGGCCATTGGAAAATACTCCTCAAACTCCACCATCTCCTCCAACTGTTGGTAATCATTTACCTTACTAGTTTGCTAACAACCACACTGTGGAGTGTGCTTGTTGTTACCACAACTTTCATCTCATTCACTCT
This sequence comes from Artemisia argyi, assembly GCA_030686995.1. Taxonomy (NCBI): domain Eukaryota; kingdom Viridiplantae; phylum Streptophyta; class Magnoliopsida; order Asterales; family Asteraceae; genus Artemisia; species Artemisia argyi. The sequence goes on along the minus strand of CM060691.1, from coordinate 149,245,702 downwards.
CTTCGAGATGAACTTCACATCATGTTTGGTCACATTGAGTATCTCATTTCTCAACAAAATGTGCAACCGACTTCCCTTGCTTCAATGCCACCATCAACAACTCCTTCGGCTCCACCTTCATCCTCTCCATCATCCACTCCACCCTCCGACTAGATATTCAAAAATCTAGTGATGAATAATCAAGTGAAAGTTGTGCTTTGGACCAAACATGCAATGGGAGTTAACTTGTTGTAGTGGTTAATGATTAATGTTGTTGTTTCTATGATGTATTTGTTATGAAATTTATTTATGGTGATCATTGTATGCCTCCCTCGGATGAGATGAATGAATGATCGTGTTTTAGATATGATAATATGTCGTGATATTAGTCGTTGTTAAACATGAAAATGGACTAAAAATATCCAACCTTGAAAATGGGAAGTTACTTAAATCACAACATACCTGGAAACTTGGAAGCCTACTGCCGGCGGTCCTTTAAATGGACTGACAGTCCCCAAATCAATAAGGGACCGTCCCCCTAATTATGGGACCGTCCCCAGTAGTGCTCAGAATTAAAATTCTATTCTGTTTTTTTATCTGATTCCATCACTACATAATTGATTTCACATCCATATCATATTCTATATATGCATACATGTGCTTTGTTCTAACTCTGTTTCGTAGCAACATCACCATAGCTCGATTCCCCGGTGCTCTCATTAAGCGGGAGCACTTAGCTAGGGGGAGCTTGTATTTCGTTGATCACTCCAACAATTATCTTTCAAAGGTGCTCGTATCTTCTCTCCTCAACAACCACGACACACCTTTTTGATTATACAAAAAGGGGGAGAAGTAACGGGAAAACTCATTAAAAATTTATCAACGCATAATTTTACTTAAAATGAGTTTATATTTTGTAATCATCAAAGAGGGGGAGATTGTTAATACAAATAATGTCAAAAACGTTATTCGCATTATTCGGTCTTCTAGTGTTTTGAAAATCACAAAATATAAAGACATGTTACGTAAAGTTACGGTTTATAAGTTTTTAATTGAGGAAACTCGTTACTTCTACGTACCTACTTTAACATCACTTCAGGTATGAACAAACTTTATACCGTCATTAGTTAAGTGATCAAAGACGTTAATTTTCTCCTAAACTTACATTTTTAAGTTTGACAAAACATTTTCACAAAAGTATTTTTGTGTTTTTAAAGAAATATTTTATTAAGAAAATAAATTCAAATTCAAACATTACAACAGCTAATTTTCCCTCCAACCTTCACCAGATAGTTTTTCACCACGTCTGGACAAAAATGGGAGCGTTTGTAGGGGCGGTCCCATAAAGGGGTCGACGGTCCCTTAGTGATAAAGGATCGTCGCCTATTTAAGGGACCGTCTGCTCCTTTGTGTCATCTATAAATACTGGACTGTTCTCTTTCAGAATAAGATTTTTTCACACACACAAAACTTTCTTGTCTTTGTTCCTTTTATTCTTTGATCACTGTAACATGTCAGTATGTGTTTATAAGTGATTTCCTCTTCCGTCAAGTGCAAGAGAAGAACTCTTGACAACTATGAAGATTCGAGATGTTATAGGTGTCCACACACAAACGTAACATGTGTTACATGATAGGATTCATATTATGTAATTGTTTTCCGACTTGTGTGTGAGTCGAGGATGGGGTATAAACTTGGATGGTGATGTAGTTCCAAGTGTTGTATTTGTGTGAGCTTGGATGGTGATGTAGTTCCAAGAAGTCTTGAAACTAGATTAGTTCATGTATTTGTTGTGAGGAGAGTGATGTCCTAAAGTGTAGGTTAGGATTTGTTGAGTCATTATGTAAAGACTTGGATCGGGAATGATCAAGTGTGATAAATGTGTAAAGACTTGATTCGGGTGAAGAATCAAGTGTGTCGTGTGTGTGAAGGCTTGGTTCGGGTGAAGAACCAAGTATGTCTAACAAGTGAAGACTTGGATCGGGTGAAGATTCAAGATGGATAAGAGTGCTTGTTCGTGTGGCCACGTGGGCCTTTTGAATAGATTGGTTCTAGCTATGATTAGAACTCGACATTATGCTTAGTGTCGTTAAGCCTTGTGTAAGCATGTGTACGGATTGCTCCGCCTGAAGGAGTGTGTTAATATAGTGATTGATAACTCTCAAGTGGAGTAGGACGGAGAGCTTCGTGCCGAACCACTATAAATCGCCGCGTCTCTTGTGTAGCCTCTCGTAATTTTCCCAACGGTTAGTAAATACTTACAAGTTATTACGTTATTTAAATACCCACTTTTACGTATAAAAATTTTTTTTTTTTTTTTTAGACTTGATATATAAATCACAACGGTAAAACTTTGAATTATCTTTTGCTTAGAAACATTGCTTGCACACAAACCTAGATAGTCTAAATTATCGCGATTATATTTCCAAACGTTTATATTTTATAATATACGTTTCGTTATCTATACCGTACAATATTTATATATTCTGGAACCTACGAAAATTCCCGAGATTGCTCACTATCATTACTTGAACTTATCCCGACTCCCTAAAATTTCTATGTGGACCCCACACCTAAATGGGACCCACATTCTAGTGTTAAACCCAAACCGGACCATGCTCTATTTCATTTCTCTTTTCTATTTTGGGCCGAAGCAACCCAAAACCCACAAGCCCATTTCCCGGCCTGTTTTCTTTTCTTTTTCTTTTGTTTCCAGCCACGATCGAGCCAAGGAACACCCCTTTCTCTTGCGATTTCAACACACAAGACCACAATGTTTTTACATAACTTGATTTATGACCCAACTAGCTTTCAAAAGTGACAAACATCATTCATTTTCATGCACAATTGATGCACTAAATTCGGCCAAAGTGAAACGATGAAACCAATGTACCAAATTTCCATAACATGTCATATAAGTTCTTAGCCACCGCCCAAACTCACCTATGACCTCAAATCTGACAAGGATACACTGTAGAAGATCACGAATGTATAGGAACACTCTTACACATTCTTATTGTTTGTTAGTTTTCGATTGGTAAAGGTTGTGGTGTCACCTTTTGGAAACGAGCCAACACACACACACTCTTGGATTCTCATGCTTATCATCACTCTCAAAAACCCTCTATATAATGTCCCATGCAAACTCATTTGATCACACACTCCTATTCGAACCATATTACAAGTTTACAAGTTGAGTGCACTAGTTTTTGGGACAAGAAGTGAACCAGGAGTACGAAGCGTAGAAGTGATCCAAGTGAACCAATCTTTGCTCGTTGTGAACCTTGCTAGGAGTGAACCATAGTACCTTGATCCCACGTACCCATTTCGAACCATACGTACGAGAACTCCACCCCAAGTGGTGAGGTGAGACACGGAGTCCCCTTTGTTATATTTTCATTTCGTTATTTTAGTTTTTACACATTTACTTTGGCCCGTTATTTTGAAATATACAAACGTAACCTATATGTTTTATTCGACTTTCTTTATGTTCAATAAGCTAACAATTGAGAGCCATAAAGTTTTAATAGTGATAATAACGATTTGACATTAAACTTGACACGTTTAGAAGTCATTTGGGCACATTCAAAATATTTTCAACACTTAGAATATTTCTAAGTGTTGTAAAATAGTTTCAATATGGATTTTCGTACAAACACTTTGCCTCGTTATTTCTTAATATACGAACGTAACATATTATTATTTTTGGAGACACTAATTATTTGGTACACTAGTAAACAAAATATAAAAAGTTTCGAATCTAAAAACATTGTGTACTTATTAAAATCGACATGTTTTGTGACCTCTTGGACAACTCGAATAAAATCTCAACACTTAGAATTTTTCTAAGTGTTGAGCAGTTTCAACATATGAAGTTTGCTCGATCACTTTGGTCTCGTAAATGAATATTTAGACACATGACATATTCTTTTTAAAACTCGACCTCATTAACAACTTATTAGACAATCACAAGACACATTTTATTCGACCTAATAAATTTATTTAGACCTTGTACTCGACCTGTTTTGTATCGACAAAAACTCAAATTTTTATAAAACTATATAAGCCAAAACGTGGGCTTATCTTAAGCCCACTAAGCTTATGTGATACACTGGGCCTGGGAGCCCAACTCCAGTGTTTTTAACATCCTAAAATAAGTCCAAGGTCAGGCCCAAAGGTCTCGTAAGCCCAATGGATCTCAAATTGTTAACGGACCCTTATTTTGGATCGTTAAGCCCAAGAAACGAAATAAGCTTAGAATAAGCTAATAAGCTATCAAACTAAACTTTTCTAAATGTTTTGAGCTTAATGAACTAATAAAAATGTTAAGTTTTGAAATTGGTAAAACTTGGACCATTTTTGCAAATGTACGAGAAGTAGGGACTAGAATTGCCAAAATTGTAAACTTGGGTGAAAAGTATAAAAACTATTTTTCTAAAGGGTATAAACTGTAAATACTGAAACTTGGAGTCATAAAAGGTAAATATTGTTATATATTGGACCAAAAATGTAAAATATGTATATATTGGACTAACGGTGAAAATGTTATACCGTTAGGGTCAAAATTGTAAAACTTGTGAAACTTGAAGGACTTTACTGAAATAAATATTTCTTATTATATTTATAAAGTTTTATATAAATATTATGATAATTGATATAAAACTTTGAAATTTTTAATTATATATACGTTATATATATAATCCTCGTCGTAATAAATAAAAGTTAACTATACGATATGATTATTAACTTTTATCATGACCTATCATTTTATACTTCGATATATATTGAAAACATGACAAACATTCGCGATAAAACCAGATTTAGACTATCAACTGAAACTTGCATTATATTATAGGTTGTGTGTGAAGCCGTTGCAAACATCTTTGAGTTACGAAACTACTACTACTACTAAGGTGATTTCATAGCCCACTCTTTAACTATTTTCCCGTGGGGAGATACATGCTTAAAACTCGATCACAAGTCTTTTATACCGGGTATTGAAATACCGTCAGGCCAATGTTATTTGCTTAAGTTACTATTGTCAGAAGTCCCTCAATCATGAACCTTAATCACCTGAAGGGTGAACGTAAATAATTGTGGATAGTACTATTAGTGATTGACAATCCTCGTTTGGTTGTTGGAGAAAACACCAGGCGCACTTTATTGTTCTTATAAATAGGTTATTGACAAATACCTATCTTTGGGGGCCTATTACTTACCATCATAATACATACTTATGATTGGCTGTTAATCGTTGAGTATCATGAGCTTAAGGCAATAACAGGAACATTGATTTTTTTTTTATATACTGATTGTATGTGATTACAATACACTCTTAACTTGTGATTCAAACTCTTAAACTCAAACCTATGAATATCACTCAACTTTATGTTGACTTTAGCATGTTTATCTCAGGTAACTAAACAAGAAGGATCTGGATGGCACGGAGTGGGCAAAAGCATGACGAGAACCATAATAAACTACTTATTTTCCTTCAGAATAAAACACGTTCTTAACTTAATAATGTCTTGTATCTCAGATATTTGGTATTTTGAAATAAATTAAACTTTAATACTTCACTTTGTGTTGTCTACTATGATTGTGACAAAGATCCTTGAAGTAATACCCCGAAAGTCTTCCGCTGACATGTTAAGTCTTCCGCTGTTATTAACAACTTTTGGGGGTGTTACAGATTGGTATTCAGAGCCACGGTTATAGAGAACCAGATGTTTTTAAACATTGGACTATAACTACACTTTAACTGGACCATTTTTACAAAATACCACTTCATGCCCTCCGTGCCTACATTCCAACATCTGGTAGAAAAGTTACTTCTCATTATTTCTTACTTATATAACTTGATATATGCTTACTTGCTATGATTTTGCTAATAACTATGTTTACTAATCGGGATTATTACAGTACCATGTCTTCTAAACCCAACTTCATTGTTTTGTTATCGGATTCGGAAACTGAGAGCTCTACACCTATTGTACCAACTCTTGCTCCAATGACTGTGTCACCTACAACAGACAAGAATAAGGAAAGTCAGCAATCCTCTACTTCACCTCAAGCATCATCTGGTCCAATCAGACGCAGTAAGCAAACTTCTCCATTCCAGCCTTATGAACCAGCCACAGCTGGAAAAGCTCTTTCATATGCTGAAGAAAAAGACATCTGGAATGATACTAAATGGAAAAAGGAAATTGCTCCAACTGCAGAACCAGTGATACTACCTAGTATATTTTATCAGCAGACTACTACTGTACCAGTGACAATCAACAGTCCACCACCTGTGAAAACTTCCAGTGCTCCTCTGACTTATCAACCAAGGAATTACCAGATTCGTCCTACCTCCTCAGATCCTTACTATTATGCAAGAACCAACCATAAGGCTCGTAAGCGGGTCAATGCTCGCAAATGGTCATTTCTACTACCAATCCTTAAGTATTGGAGATCTCAAGAAGGTACACCCACCAACAGAGAACTTGGTGAAAGATCATCATTTGCTGCATCTAAGATCCTTCCAGTCACTGGAGAACCCATTCACCATACCATACCACTCTTGGCAGCTAGGTTAGTAAGACATGAAGACAGGTTAGACGCCATAGCCACCTTGGTAAACAACATCCCTAATGAACTGATAGAAGTTATGTCAGCTGAGATAGAACAACTTGTGATGGGACACCTAGAGATGAGAACCATGATTGAACAACTAAGTACCCAGTTCGGTGAAGCTATGGAATTCATCGGATTACTTTGCTCTGCTAACACCATAAACAAGGACATCATGTGTGACATCGATCAAGCCCTCGACACCACAAGAGCCCAAGTCATGTCTCTGCGACGTGCACAACAAGAAACACAAGCTAGGGAGAGAGACCGAGACCAAATCATAGAAACCATGGCCGCCAAAATTCAGGAACCAGAACGTCGTCTTGATGATAACAAAGGAAAACCCTAGAATGCCATAGATTGTCGATGTAGCCTCACCCACATCATAGTAATAACTTGTATTTGAATGTCCTAGAGATATGTCAACAAGAATGAATAAGTGATGTAAACTCAAAACGACAATCTAATCAATGATGTTATGTTTGCTTTATTTTCATAAGTGTTATGATATCGTATATTGCATCGTGATATATGTGACACTATTATAACTTTGAACCTATTGATGTTACTAAATAGTCTAACACAAGATGGTTATTATGAAAATTCTGAAAATATATTCTCATTTTTAGGAATATGGCACCTAAGAGAACCACGACCACTACCTCAGCAGCAACCATGACCCCGGAAGAAATCCAACAAGCAATCACCAATGGAATCAATGCAGCCTTAGCCGAACAAGCAAATGCTAACACACAACCGGCAAGAAATGTTGCTCCCGCACCTCGCCAATGTACCTATAAAGATTTTATGGCTTGTCAGCCGACTTACTTCATGGGTACTGAAGGGATAACTAAACTCGCCCATTGGTTCGAGAGATGCGAAACGGTATTCCAAAGGAGTGGATGCTCAGAAAACAACAGGGTCACATTCGCCACAGGAACCTTAATGGATGACGCTTTGTCATGGTGGACCGCTACAACTCAAACTTTAGGTACAGAAGCAGCATACCGACTCTCCTGGACGGAATTCAAAGCCAAGATCCTAAAGAAGTACTGTCCTCGATCCGAAATAAGAAAACTGGAAGACGAATTCCATGTCCTTGCAGTCAAAGGAATCGATCTTAGGGCTTACAACAGGAGATTCCACGAGCTAATGGCATTATGTCCTTCTATCGTACCAGATTTAGAGAAAACTCTGGAGAAGTATATTGAAGGTCTTCCCCGGAATATTGAAGGAAACGTCACAGCATCCAACCCACCATCACTAGAAGTCGCAATGGAGTTAGCACAAAAACTCCTAGACCGCGAAATCAAGTGCAACGAACTCAAAAGAAAGCTCGATGACAGGAGAACCACCCACCACCAAAACCACAATCACTACCACAACGGCCATCGCAACAACAACCATCACCACAACAACAACAACAACAACTACAACAGGATCAACCAACAACAACACCAGAACAAGAACCCACATCGCCAACAACAGAACCAACGACAAGAACCTCCTAAGATATTTACGGCAACCAATGGTAATGGATACCAAGGTATTAAGCCACAGTGCAACCGATGCAAGCTCCATCACAATGGTGCTTGTACAGTAAAATGCCATAAATGCCAAAGGATAGGTCATGCCACAAAAGATTGTAGGACCCCTGCTACCGGCAGCAACCTACAACCAATAGCACCAACATGTTACTCATGCGGAGAAACCGGACACTTCAAGAACCGCTGTCCAAAAGGAAATGGTCAGAACACTGCACGAGCAAGAGCATACGTGATGGGAAATGAAAATGAACCACAACACCCCGACGTTGTCACGGGTACGTTCTTATTAAATCATCATAATGCTAGAGTATTATTTGATTCTGGAGCAGATAAGAGCTTCGTGTCAGATACGTTTGCCCCTTTCATTAACTCTAACCCTTCTAAGCTAAACACCACATACGAGATAGAAATGGCCAATGGAAACTTAATTAGCACCAACTCTGTTTTAAAGGATTGTACCCTAACCCTCGTAGGAGAATCTTTTCCTATTGACCTGATGCCTGTCCAACTCGGTAGTTTTGATGCTATCATCGGAATGGATTGGTTATCCAAACATCATGCTAAGATTCATTGTGACGAGAAAGCCATACACATTCCTTTTAAGAATGAAACCCTCGTTATCCATGGCGACAAGAATAAAAACCGATACGGAATCATCTCATGCCTCAGAATGATAAAATACATGAACGAAGGATGTCATGTATTCATGGTTCAGGTGACGGAAAGTAAGTTAACCAAGAAACAACTTAAAGATGTACCTATCGTTAAGGAATTCTCCGAAGTATTTCCTGAAGATCTACCCGGTCTTCCACCGACTCGTCAAGTAGAGTTCCAAATTGAACTAGTGCCTGGAGCGGCACCAGTAGCAAAAGCACCTTACAGGTTGGCACCTTCCGAAATGGAGGAACTATCGGAACAACTAAAGGAATTATCCGATAAAGGTTTCATTAGACCAAGTTCATCACCTTGGGGAGCCCCAGTTCTATTTGTTAAAAAGAAAGACGGATCATTCCGAATGTGCATAGATTACCGAGAGTTAAACAAACTCACTATAAAGAACCGATATCCTTTACCTAGAATAGACGATTTGTTTGATCAATTACAAGGATCGAGTGTATACTCGAAGATTGATCTAAGGTCAGGATACCATCAATTGAGAGTTCGGGAAGAAGATATTCCCAAGACAGCCTTCAGAACCCGTTATGGACACTATGAATTTCAGGTAATGCCATTTGGTCTAACGAACGCACCCGCTGTGTTTATGGACCTAATGAACCGAGTATGCAAACCATATTTGGACAAATTCGTGATAGTATTCATTGACGACATTCTGATCTACTCTCGTAACAAAGAGGAGCATGCCAATCATTTGAGAACAATCCTAGAGTTACTTAGGAAGGAAAAGTTGTACGCAAAATTCTCAAAATGCGACTTTTGGATTCCCACGGTGCAATTTTTGGGACACGTAATCAATAGTCAAGGAATACACGTGGATCCTGCAAAAATAGAGGCAGTTAAAGAATGGTCATCACCTACAACTCCCACAGAAATACGTCAATTTTTAGGTCTTGCAGGTTACTACCGGAGATTTATTGAAGGTTTCTCTAAAATCTCAAAACCATTGACCAAGTTGACCCAAAAGAACGAGAAATACGTCTGGGGACAAGAAGCAGAATCAGCCTTCCAACTGTTAAAACAAAAGCTTTGTGAAGCTCCAATACTAGCATTGCCAGAAGGAAGCAAAGATTTCGTGCTATATTGTGACGCTTCGTACCATGGTTTAGGTGCAGTTTTGATACAACGAGATAAGGTAATAGCTTATGCCTCACGACAACTGAAGAAACATGAGGAAAATTACACAACCCATGATCTAGAACTAGGAGCAATAGTATTCGCTCTCAAGTTATGGAGACACTATCTATACGGCACTAAGTGTACCGTGTTTACAGATCACAAAAGTCTTCAACACATCCTAGATCAAAAGGAGTTAAACATGAGACAACGCCGATGGTTAGAACTACTTAGCGATTACGATTGTGAAATCCGGTATCACCCAGGAAAGGCTAATGTAGTGGCAAATGCATTAAGCCGGAAAGAAAGACTAAAACCTCTCAGGGTTAGATCGTTAGGCATGACTATTTGTTCACCCCTCCCAACACAAATCATTATCGCCCAGAGCAAAGCTCTCAAGAAAGAAAATCGACCAATTGAAAAGATTTTTGGTATGCCAGAAAACGAAAACGGATTTGTGAAAAGATCAGATGGAATGCTTTGTTTCAAGGAAAGAAGCTGGATTCCTCTCTTCGGAGGTATTCGTGACCTCATCATGCATGAGTCTCACAAATCAAAATACTCCATTCACCCAGATTCTGACAAGATGTACCAGGATCTTAAGAAACTATATTGGTGGCCGAATATGAAAGCCGACATCGCTGAGTACGTCAGTAAATGTCTAACATGTTCAAGAGTAAAAGCAGAATACCAGAAACCCTCCGGATTACTCACCCAACCTGAACTCCCCATGTGGAAATGGGAACGTATTACCATGGACTTCATCACCAAACTTCCCAAGACCTCTACTGGCTACGATACGATATGGGTTATCGTTGATCGTCTCACCAAGTCAGCTCATTTCCTACCAATCAAAGAAACTGATGAAATGAACACACTTGCTCAGATATATCTGAAAGAAATTGTGTCACGACATGGAGTGCCAATTTCTATTATATCAGATCGTGACAGTTGTTTCACGTCTCATTTTTGGAAATCATTACAAAAAGCTTCAGGAACAAAGCTGGATATGAGTACAGCCTATCACCCACAAACCGATGGTCAAAGTGAGAGAACAATACAAACCTTAGAAGATATGCTACGCGCTTGTGTTATAGACTTCGGAAAAGGTTGGGACAAACACTTACCGTTGGCAGAATTCTCATACAACAACAGTTATCATACCAGTATCAAGGCAGCACCATTCGAAGCACTTTACGGTAGAAAGTGTAGATCACCCGTTTGCTGGGCAGAAGTCGGAGAAATACAACTCACAGGACCGGATCTAGTTCATGAGACAACCGAGAAAATCATCAAAATCAAACAACGTTTACAAACCGCTAGAGACCGACAGAAAAGTTACGCCGACCTGAAAAGAAAACCCATGGATTTTCAGATTGGAGATAAAGTGATGTTAAAAGTATCACCATGGAAAGGAATGATACGATTCGGAAGGAGGGGAAAGTTAAACCCGAGATACATCGGTCCATTCAAAATCCTAGAAAGAATTGGATCCATGGCATATAAACTTGAACTACCCGAGGAACTTAGCCGAATTCACAACACTTTTCATGTGTCAAATCTCAAGAAGGGTTTATCCGATGAATCTTTGGTCATTCCATTGAAAGAATTACAACTTGATGACAAACTCGTTTTTACCGAGGAACCAGTAGAAATCATGGATAGAGAAGTCAAACAACTGAAACAAAACCGTATCCCTATCATAAAAGTTCGTTGGAACTCTAAACGAGGACCAGAGTATACTTGGGAACGCGAGGACCAGTTTCGCACCAAATACCCACACCTCTTCTCTTAGACACCCTTGGCAACCCTCCTAAACTCGAATTCCGGGACGGAATTCACTGTAAGATGTATGTACTGTAGCCTCTCGTAATTTTCCCAACGGTTAGTAAATACTTACAAGTTATTACGTTATTTAAATACCCACTTTTACGTATAAAAAAAAAATTTTTTTTTTTTTAGACTTGATATATAAATCACAACGGTAAAACTTTGAATTATCTTTTGCTTAGAAACATTGCTTGCACACAAACCTAGATAGTCTAAATTATCGCGATTATATTTCCAAACGTTTATATTTTATAATATACGTTTCGTTATCTATACCGTACAATATTTATATATTCCGGAACCTACGAAAATTCCCGAGATTGCTCACTATCATTACTTGAACTTATCCCGACTCCCTAAAATTTCTATGTGGACCCCACACCTAAATGGGCCCCACATTCTAGTGTTAAACCCAAACCGGACCATGCTCTATTTCATTTCTCTTTTCTATTTTGGGCCGAAGCAACCCAAAACCCACAAGCCCATTTCCCGGCCTGTTTTCTTTTCTTTTTCTTTTGTTTCCAGCCACGATCGAGCCAAGGAACACCCCTTTCTCTTGCGATTTCAACACACAAGACCACAATGTTTTTACATAACTTGATTTATGACCCAACTAGCTTTCAAAAGTGACAAACATCATTCATTTTCATGCACAATTGATGGACTAAATTCGGCCAAAGTGAAACGATGAAACCAATGTACCAAATTTCCATAACATGTCATATAAGTTCTTAGCCACCGCCCAAACTCACCTATGACCTCAAATCTGACAAGGATACACTGTAGAAGATCACGAATGTATAGGAACACTCTTACACATTCTTATTGTTTGTTAGTTTTCGATTGGTAAAGGTTGTGGTGTCACCTTTTGGAAACGAGCCAACACACACACACTCTTGGATTCTCATGCTTATCATCACTCTCAAAAACCCTCTATATAATGTCCCATGCAAACTCATTTGATCACACACTCCTATTCGAACCATATTACAAGTTTACAAGTTGAGTGCACTAGTTTTTGGGACAAGAAGTGAACCAGGAGTACGAAGCGTAGAAGTGATCCAAGTGAACCAATCTTTGCTCGTTGTGAACCTTGCTAGGAGTGAACCATAGTACCTTGATCCCACGTACCCATTTCGAACCATACGTACGAGAACTCCACCCCAAGTGGTGAGGTGAGACACGGAGTCCCCTTTGTTATATTTTCATTTCGTTATTTTAGTTTTTACACATTTACTTTGACCCGTTATTTTGAAATATACAAACGTAACCTATATGTTTTATTCGACTTTCTTTATGTTCAATAAGCTAACAATTGAGAGCCATAAAGTTTTAATAGTGATAATAACGATTTGACATTAAACTTGACACGTTTAGAAGTCATTTGGGCACATTCAAAATATTTTCAACACTTAGAATATTTCTAAGTGTTGTAAAATAGTTTCAATATGGATTTTCGTACAAACACTTTGCCTCGTTATTTCTTAATATACGAACGTAACATATTATTATTTTTGGAGACACTAATTATTTGGTACACTAGTAAACAAAATATAAAAAGTTTCGAATCTAAAAACATTGTGTACTTATTAAAATCGACATGTTTTGTGACCTCTTGGACAACTCGAATAAAATCTCAACACTTAGAATTTTTCTAAGTGTTGAGCAGTTTCAACATATGAAGTTTGCTCGATCACTTTGGTCTCGTAAATGAATATTTAGACACATGACATATTCTTTTTAAAACTCGACCTCATTAACAACTTATTAGACAATCACAAGACACATTTTATTCGACCTAATAAATTTATTTAGACCTTGTACTCGACCTGTTTTGTATCGACAAAAACTCAAATTTTTATAAAACTATATAAGCCAAAACGTGGGCTTATCTTAAGCCCACTAAGCTTATGTGATACACTGGGCCTGGGAGCCCAACTCCAGTGTTTTTAACATCCTAAAATAAGTCCAAGGTCAGGCCCAAAGGTCTCGTAAGCCCAATGGATCTCAAATTGTTAACGGACCCTTATTTTGGATCGTTAAGCCCAAGAAACGAAATAAGCTTAGAATAAGCTAATAAGCTATCAAACTAAACTTTTCTAAATGTTTTGAGCTTAATGAACTAATAAAAATGTTAAGTTTTGAAATTGGTAAAACTTGGACCATTTTTGCAAATGTACGAGAAGTAGGGACTAGAATTGCCAAAATTGTAAACTTGGGTGAAAAGTATAAAAACTATTTTTCTAAAGGGTATAAACTGTAAATACTGAAACTTGGAGTCATAAAAGGTAAATATTGTTATATATTGGACCAAAAATGTAAAATATGTATATATTGGACTAACGGTGAAAATGTTATACCGTTAGGGTCAAAATTGTAAAACTTGTGAAACTTGAAGGACTTTACTGAAATAAATATTTCTTATTATATTTATAAAGTTTTATATAAATATTATGATAATTGATATAAAACTTTGAAATTTTTAATTATATATACGTTATATATATAATCCTCGTCGTAATAAATAAAAGTTAACTATACGATATGATTATTAACTTTTATCATGACCTATCATTTTATACTTCGATATATATTGAAAACATGACAAACATTCGCGATAAAACCAGATTTAGACTATCAACTGAAACTTGCATTATATTATAGGTTGTGTGTGAAGCCGTTGCAAACATCTTTGAGTTACGAAACTACTACTACTACTAAGGTGATTTCATAGCCCACTCTTTAACTATTTTCCCGTGGGGAGATACATGCTTAAAACTCGATCACAAGTCTTTTATACCGGGTATTGAAATACCGTCAGGCCAATGTTATTTGCTTAAGTTACTATTGTCAGAAGTCCCTCAATCATGAACCTTAATCACCTGAAGGGTGAACGTAAATAATTGTGGATAGTACTATTAGTGATTGACAATCCTCGTTTGGTTGTTGGAGAAAACACCAGGCGCACTTTATTGTTCTTATAAATAGGTTATTGACAAATACCTATCTTTGGGGGCCTATTACTTACCATCATAATACATACTTATGATTGGCTGTTAATCGTTGAGTATCATGAGCTTAAGGCAATAACAGGAACATTGATTTTTTTTTTTATATACTGATTGTATGTGATTACAATACACTCTTAACTTGTGATTCAAACTCTTAAACTCAAACCTATGAATATCACTCAACTTTATGTTGACTTTAGCATGTTTATCTCAGGTAACTAAACAAGACGGATCTGGATGGCACGGAGTGGGCAAAAGCATGACGAGAACCATAATAAACTACTTATTTTCCTTCAGAATAAAACACGTTCTTAACTTAATAATGTCTTGTATCTCAGATATTTGGTATTTTGAAATAAATTAAACTTTAATACTTCACTTTGTGTTGTCTACTATGATTGTGACAAAGATCCTTGAAGTAATACCCCGAAAGTCTTCCGCTGACATGTTAAGTCTTCCGCTGTTATTAACAACTTTTGGGGGTGTTACATCTTGGTTGTGCTCTTTCTTTACTCTTTACTTTACTTGTTTATATATGTTTGTTGGTAACCAAATTGATATCACATAACTAGTAAGATTCAACAAGCTTGTAAATGAAAAATAACCGGACCTAAATTGGCGAAATGCTTTAGAAAATTAAAAAGAAGCGGTGAAACTATACAACCCCCCCCCCTTCTAGTTTCCACAAAGTGCACTCGCCAATGTTTGTTGGGGTTTAGTGGGGGCGGTGTCCTTATTAGTGAAACCACTAAAATCAAAGCTTGAAATCGTATCACGAAGACAATCTAGAGCACATGCATAATCATCATCCATGCCACATATGCCACTCTCCCGTAAGATATGGTCTTGTAGCACCCAAGCTTGGACCCTCAATGCCACAAAAGCATAATAGGAAACCACTTTTGCCGAGTACAAACCCAAACCACCAAATCGAATGGGTAAAGAAGCGAGTCGCCACTGTAAGTCTCCAAAGAAAGGCCCTCCACAAACCACCATGTTTTCAATCGACCCACACAACCCTTTGTCAAAAAAGCCCCTACTTTGCATCTTTTTCACTCTCTCTCCATCTAAACACACACATTTTCTTCCTCGTATAAAAAATTGCCAGAAAACGACGGGTTTTAAAAAGCTATAACTTATACCATATTAACACACACATCGTGCTATTTGATTGGAGCTTTATTTTGGCACACTTTTTCTCCAATGTTATAAGATAAATTTCGTGAGTATAAAATGTGCAATACAAGACGATGTTGTCGATGGTTTGGATGATACTCTACGATGATTGTGATATACTAGGGGTGGCAATTTCTATCCCGACCTAAAATCGATACGAAAATTAACAGGTTCGGGTTGAACCTAAATAGATTTCGGGTCGGGTTTGAATCGATCCATCAAACCCGTTTATTAAACTGGTCAATTCGGGTTAGGAATAAATTAAGCGGGTTGAACCGCCAACCCGTTTTTCTTAAATTAAAATTTATTTATATTTTATTATACGGGTTAAATGGGTTAAACGGGTCGACCCGCAACCCGTTTAACCTGTTTAACTTGTGTAATGTGCCAACTTTTGTATATAAAACATGTTTAATGGGTCAGTCAAAATCCGTTGAACTTATTCAACCTGTGTAAGCTATTTAACTCGACAACCCAAGTATATATACGGGTTAAATAGGTACGGTTTGGGTGTAAATAGGTTAAGGTTGACTTAGCTGACCGGATGATTTAAATGGGTCAGGTTTGGGTTAGGGTTTCTGACCCGCCAACCTGTCAATCCGAACCTGACCCCGAATTACCACCCCTACAATATACTAGTCATCAAATCAACATACGGAAGAAATTATGGGGATACAAAAAAAATGTCCATGCATCTCGATATGGCCAACTAAAAATAACTTGAACTTGAAAAACCATGTGTTAAGCTAATACGGAGTAGATGAAATTTTGCTTTTAAAAAAAAAAGCTATTGGTTGGGGGATAAAACAAGATATAGGTAATGACATATTATTTTATTGATATTTCGAGAGGAAGAAGAAACCCATAAATAAATAATGAGTGACTTACAGGAATATGTGAAAGTATGGAGGAATCAACGTAGGGGGTATAAGGGGTATAAGGGGAAGGAGGTGGGATGGGAGGAAGGCTGAAGAACTAATACGATAGCCTACCATAGGGTTCAATATGGCGTGGGAAGAGGAACGAGTTAGTGACTCTATTAGGGAGTCACAATAGAAGCATGGGAGAAACGGCTTACCATATTGTACTTTATTTTTTATTATTTTTTGTTTATGTGATATAGTCGTTGACTGTACTTACATCAAAAAATGTAAGGGCGCTTATGGTATTTTTAAGTTTGAAGCATGCGTATTTAAAACATACATTCTATAGTGTTACATAACGTGGAATGTGCATAAATCAACACGCTTCATCAAATATCTTAATTAAAATAAAGCTTACATAAAAACCCCTTTGCCCATTTCAAAGTCAACCAAATGCGACTAAACCAAATGATTGATTACAACACTATAAGGTTGTTAATCATATAAGCCAAGCTACTCAAGCTCGGGTCACTAAAACCTCACTTCAAGCTCGAGCTTAACGAGCTTGAGTGTAACGCCTTCAAAAAGCAATGGACTACCAAGTAACCTTTAGGTTACAACTAAAAAACAATGATTTGTAGCTACTGCTCCAAGCTTATAAGAGTCTCAAATGTCTTACATGCTACAGATGCAGACGGGTTGTCGTAAACTCCCCCATTTAAATCTCAGACTTGATTCTTCTTAATATCGGCACATCCTTGTCAAGCCTACACATAACCAGGATGCATACCTCAGGAGATCCATGAGCTATCTGACGCATCACACCTTGAGAAGCTATGGCTCTATTACCATTTGTAACGCTCAAAGCCAAAAACAATGGACTCTGCTGTATCCTTCAGGTTTCAACTAAAAACTATACTGGAAGGATATTAGTATGCCAATACTCCAAGCTTATAAGGGTCTCAAATATCTTATATGCAACTGATGTGGGACGGGTTATTACATTGAGCTTAAGTCTGGCCTTTAATACTCTACATGAGTCTCGTTTGATAGACAAGCCTGAGCTTAACATGAGGCTCTTTGATAAACGAGCTCGAGCTCGATTAAGCTCACAAGTCAAGACGAAAATAGATATAAAAATACTTTAATGATATATTATATAATTTTTATGTTTTGTCTTTTAGAGAACTAAAATTTATATATACTTCGTAAACAAGCCGATCTCAACCCGAGTTCGAGCCTTCAAAGTAACTCAAGATTCGAGCTCAAGTTTTAAATATAAGGCTTGAAACGAGCCGAGCTTGATCTTTTGCTTCTTTAATGTTACACGAGTTGAGCTCCAGCTCGGCTCTTCTCGCTAACACCTCTAGTTAATTCACAGACTTCAAAGCACTTCTCATATAGTTTTGGCTTAACATTTCACTTATCTCTTTATATCAGAATATAAAAACGTTCTTTTATTTAACGAGGAATATATATATTCACTAACCTTTTTAGTTATACTAGCGTTTTGGTCATTTGGTGAACACATGTTATGTTTAACTCATAGTGTACATTATATGGCTGTTGAGTATGCTGTCTATGTATAGTTAGTAACCTATATTTACACGAAGAGATGAGAAGATTGAAAAAAAAAAAAAAAAAAAGAAAGAAATTGTAGGTTTTTGTAAAACTAGACGAGTACCCGTGCATAGCAACGGGATTTTATAGCGACAAATAGTTTATTGATAAAAAAAAGTTTATAGGTTATAAACGAAAAATAATAAAAGTTTGAAGATTTGGGAATTTAACATAATGTTTTGAAACCCGGTTCGACCCGGGTGGTTCAACCAGTTGAACCGTTCCGGTCGAAAAATGGGTCGATTTAAACCGGGTCAACTTGTTAGGTTGGGTCGAAAACGGGGCAAATTAAACTGGGTCAACCCGTCCGGGTTTGAAGCGTCCCGGGTCAACCTGGTTTTTGTTTTAATTGGTTGCATTTAATTTGATAGATATGTTTTTAATTAGTTGTACAATGTGAATAAATCATTGTACTTTTAAGTAATGGATAATGTTTTGAAACCCGGTTCGACCTGAACGGTTCAACCGGTTGAACCGTTCCGGTCGGAAAATTGGTCGATTTAAACTGGGTCAAGTTGCTAGGTTGGGTCGAAAATGGGTCAAATTAAACCGGGACAACCCTCCGTGTTTGAAGCGTCCCGGGTCAACCCGGTTTGTGTTTTAATTGGTTGTATTTAATTTTGTAGATATGTTTTTAATTAGTTGTACAATGTGAATAAATCATTGTATTTTTAAGTTATGGGGTATTTTAAATGCATTTCAATATTTTCTTATATACATTTTTCAACATTTCACATTTCACTTTCTTGACTTTTCCACTTTCACCTTTGACCATTTTTCCTTTATAGATAGTAAAGATGGCATCATCATATTATCACTAAGGTAACTATAAGAAATTTAAAATCTTTATGTAGTTAATACATGGTCATATCAATCTAGATGGTTAATAATTATAAATTTTAGTGTCAGATGCTGATTTAAGGTAGATCTTCGTGTTCTCGTGAAGCACATGATTTTTTCTGTGTATTTAAAATGGAGTTCGTTATACATACCTGCCCCTAATTGGATATTGGCACCTCCCTTTTTCTTTTATTTTTTATGTTTTATTTTATTTTATAATTTTGTTTTTATTATAAAACAACATAACTAAAAGTACGGATCATAAAATGTAAAGTTAGATAAGTCAAAAGTAATAAGAGACAGAAAATAAGGAACATAAAACGATAAAAAAATGTTTTCCCTATGTACAGAGCGGACAAAATTAGTAAAAGTTGCTTAAGGAGTGCGACTAACCGTTAGGGGGTGTACCCCTAACAACACCGTCTAAAATATCATTAAAAATTCAGATTTTTCTTAAAACATGTCTAAAAAAAATTGTGTTACAGAATCTAATTAGTTTTGTTTAAAGGCACTTGTAGTAGCTTTTAGTTTTTTATTCGCCACTACTTGTAGTTAATTGCTTAATGAACATACGATATTGAATTCTTGTTCAATAAACTAGCAGGGTACCCGCGCATTGCAGCGGCGGGTACCCTGAAATAATTTTTTTCAATGAAATTAATAAAAATATCAAGGGAAGTCATTCCGACACCTAAATTTTCTTGGTCACAGCCTTGTGTATCGAGTCGAGTTTTATTGAGTCGAGTCTTGGTCACGGTTCATGTCTAGGTTAAGATGGAGGGTTGTATATTGTGTTTAAATTATTGTAATAGTGGGTGTAGGGTGTTTTTAATGCTGTTAATGTAGAATGAGGGTTGTACATTGTGTTTAAATGATTGTAATATTGGGTGTATGAGTGTTTTTAATGCTATTAATGTAGAATGAGGGTTGTACATTGTGTTTAAATGATTGTAATATCTGGTGTAAGGGTATTTTTAATGCTATTAATGTAGAATTCTAAGGAAAGTGGTCTGAATTTCGATTCATGCTAGTTTTTGTTGTACACAATGCTTTGGTTGTTGTAATTATGAAAATTGCTTGCTTTAAAGTGTTGTAAACTATGTATCATTTTTTGTACATCTGAATTTTTTTGGAGAGAGAGTCATTTCTCTATTATAAGTAGTATAGATAATTAACAATATGTGATATTGTGGTAAGTGTTTCATATAACGTTCAAAATATAACGTGAAAAGATCAAAATGTAATTGCAAACGGTTGTAACATGTGATAATTCCTAGCGGCAGACAATTAACGACGAGTTGAGCAGCCCGCGCGTTATGACAGGGTGAATTGACATCAGTTTTTTGCAACCATGTTGTTCAAAAAAATTTAGCAATATAATAGTAGCCAAAATATATTAGAAAATTTATCAACATTCAAACATCTCTAACCCTATTCAATTGTATACATCGTGATTCATTTTGCGCACAAACTACAACAGCCCATAGTATTTTTTTTTATTTAAAAAAAATCAATTTAGTCTCAGTATATACTCATACCATAATCACAAATGAGATGTATAACTCATGACATGTGGAAATGATGACACCTTGTGTTGTATGGTTGGGATGAAGACTTGCCCATAGAACCATTTTTATGCTAACCACCTGCATTCACTATATTAATTTACTTCGGCATATGTATGCTTGATACTATTTAATGGTATATGTTAAAATGACAAAACCTGATGCACAAAGTAATTAAATGTAATTACACTTGGAATAGCAGTGGCAATGGTAGCTAACACCGCATCTTTAGCGCTTGCAATTACTCCTACACAACCCACAAACAATTTGTAAGCAACAAAAGTATGGGCATGCAAGTTGAAATATAGAATATATCATGTTTAGTGCTTAAAGATATTATGATGGTCATGTGAACACCTGTTGGGCATGGCTAGCTTTTGGTCAAATGAAGCCATTATATACCGTGGAATGTGAAGAAGAAGATATGATGATTCTCAAAAGCTTGTATTCGTGATGAACTAAACTGGTTGTATAAGGAACACATGTAAAGCAAGTGCTCTAATTCTAACATCTACATGTCAATTGACTGGAAATTTATTTACACAGAATAAACCATATAACTGTAAACATTATCTCAAATTGATAAAGTTGACTTCCTAGTGCAACCATAGGTCAGTCAAGCTAATTGGATAAACCACATAAACTCTAAGAGTAATATGATGATTCTCAAAAGCTTGTATTCGTGATGAACTAAACTGGTTGTATAAGGAACATATGTAAAGCAAGTGCTCTAATTCTAACATCTACAAGTCAATTGACTGGAAATTTATTTACATGGAATAAAGCATATAACTGTAAACACTATCTCAAATTGATAAAGTTGACTTCCTAGTGCAACCATAGGTCAGTCAAGCTAATTGGATAAACCACATAAACTCTAAGAGTAACAATTTGGGTTGGTGGGTTAAAACAACCAAAGCTAAACATGGCTCGAGCACTAACGCGTCTACGACTAACCCAAAGATGAACCGTTTAATATGTTCAGCCAAAAGGGCTAAGTGGTTGGTTTCCCTAAGCACTTGGACAATATAAAGGTAATTTTCTCCAAATGCCATTTGCAGAAGTGTTTATTAACTTAACGTATAACAAAATTAATGGAAACAGGAATCATGTAATTAAATCATAATATACCTAGTTCAAGTGAACGGTGAATCAGGTATTTTCCATGTTTCCTCTTCTTCCGACTCTTTCGAGCTCTTAGGGTAAATCATCGGGGATAGGAGAATCTAGGGACAGGAGAATCTGTTGGAGGAACACCTATAATAATAAATGGTAAGAGTATGAAATGGCCATAGGCACAAACAATTGTATGTAGTTTACGTACAAATTAATATAACCAATAGCATTTTTTACTAAGAATAATGACTATATCTATACATATAAAAGTTCCTACTGCAAGGTACGTGGGAACATCGAATGTGGCTGTTGATTGTTCGTATTCAGCCCAGAATTTCTTGTGATTCAAAATAACTAATCAAATCACCTCGAGGGAATGGACGTGATAGCCTATTATTTTCATGAAAAGTGTTACGACATGCTCTTGTTTGCACACACACCTAACAAAGAGAACAACAATAAATAAATTAACACGTGGTAGCATAAAATTCGGACAAATGTGATTCAAGATAAGTAATGAAATCACCATAAGTGGCCGTATGCACAAGCCTATTATTTTTGTGTAATGTGCTGATATCTGTTCGTATTTGTGTGTCCGTACCTAAGATCATAATGACATTCAGAAAATGAGTAAATGGTAGACTGGAACCCGAGTAATATTCATCAGTAGAAATATATTTACGTATCCATGGCATATTAGTTAAATGGTCGCCGAAACTGGAACTCAGCTTACCTGTGGCTGAAACCCTCTCCAATGTCCGATTGCCACCGATGAATCTTTTACCAACATTATCACTGCCACATGAATAAAAACTCACCATTAATTCCATGTTTTCCAAGTGTTTCCGATATACAGCAACAGAACCACGACAATCGATCAAGTGACACTCATAACCTGTAAATCCCTTCCGCAATTAATAACTAAAAAATCAACTTTTTTTTATTGCAGCAACTTTACAATTAAAGGTAACATGTGTTAACGTTAACCAACCCCAGCTTGCTTATTTAACTGCCCTTGATACTTTCGGTTGTACCCACCCGCTGAACCCACCAATGGAACCCATAAACTGAACCAATCGGCTGTACAAACACAATAAACCCGCCCACTGAACCCACCCCTTGTATCCCCTGAACACATCAATTGAAAAATCCCACTAAACAAAACCCATTGAACCAACCACACTGACACAACCCACTGAAGCAACCTTACGAAACAACTAACTGACTAAAGCCCTCTTATAACACATGAAAATATAGAGAGAAAACTGGTTCAAGAGAAGGGCTTACAAAAGCTTTAAATGTTGGAGGTGAGCATGGCTGCTGTATGTATGACATGGCTGATCACTCTTCACAAACGAAATGTAACTGCAGCATACACCATTCAATGTTGCACCAAACGCCTTCGGTCACTGTTGTTCCGCGACGTGGTACCATTTCTTCATCCTCAGCAAAACCTGTGCCAAATGAATAACTAAATGTTACAACAAATCATAGGCCGAAGCAATTCCCATCTTTACGTACAGCTAAGAAGATATATAACATCGCTAGTTACCTTGAGGCATACATCGACTGTGCGAACCGAATCGACCCGGGTGGAATACAAAGTATGTAAGCACCACTACTCTCTTCCATCTCATCTGTCAAACAATCAGAATTCCATGAAGATAACATTTCTGTTGGTTCACCATAACTCCAATACACATCGGGGCGATCTAATTGTCTAGTGAGCAAATCAACTCGATAAAAAGAAGGACAACAATGAAGGCTTATACCGGAATTGTTAAACCATACCTGATCACATGTAACTATACATAATAACAGCCAAGCTCCATATTTTCACCATGTATTAACCCATGTCGGCTGCATAAAATTGGTCATGAGACATAGAGCCTTTATTCAAACAGATTAACAAATCTGCTACAAAAGTACCATCCAAAAAATCGCTTCAAAAAAGATCCGGCAAAAAATAGAATCATACAATGTTACTCGCTCCTTCACCTGAACACATTTGGGTGATCATTTTCAGTCATATATAATCAAGTAAGCATGCAGGGGCAGAGTTATCTAAAATCAACATTAGCAATTTACTGCTTACAAGCTCAACGGATTGAAAATTATTGAAAAGTTAAAAACTAAAGTCAAAGCATCCACAACTATAATCACATAGATGCTCTGATTATACGATACAAAAGAAGAACATTGATATAAATATGCACACAAACGCTAAAGATGTTCATTCATTCCAATTGATACCAACAAACACAAAATCTAAAAAATCTTTTACTAAAAAACCAAGCAAAAAACAATCATTATTCACCAACACTATTTTAAACTTTTCATTCACAGACATTTTCACAATCATTTGGCACGCATAAATTAAAACAACAAAATCATAGTAGTTTGTATATCTTTAAAAAAAAACTTAGAAGGTAAATCATACAAGAGTTAAAACGAAAACAAAAAAGTAATTATAGTCCATAAATATTATATTATATCGGTACTTACCAATTGTTCGACATGGACACCGAAGAAATCACTGTCACAGTTATAGAACGAAAATCTTTTGTGTACTGATTTTGAATCAGGCATATTTTTTTAACCATAATGGTGTTTTGATTTGTAATTATGGTACCTGTTTTGAATCGGTGATTAAGAGAGCGTGTAGAAGAAGATTGAAACTCCCGTTTTAATCGGGTATCAGAATTCATTTGAAGGAGCAATTCAAAAGGGTAACTTATTATTTGGAGATGATTATAAAATTAATTGATTGATTTTAACGGATGGGTTTGAATGATATGAATGCATAGAAAGAGTATAGAAGAAGTTTTTCCATTTGACTGGCTATTAGTTTCACATGTGCAGGGGTAAAATCGGGATTGACCAAAAGTTCAACTTTTCACAATTTCACAATTCCACTTTTACCATTTCTCCATTATATGTAGTAAAGATTAGAACATGCAAAATGACTCGACGAACGCACTAGGCTATAGCGTTGAACCAAGGTTTATAAGGGGTACATATGCAATTTAGTGAGAGTTTGAAGAATCAAATTTTCGTGAAAGAAAGAAGTTGAAAAAAAAAAAAAAAAAAAAAAAAAAGAAGGCAGATATTACGGATGATTGTGACAAATAGAAATTGAGGTTTTGGAACATTCAAAGGAATGTGTGACAGACTGTCACGGTTAACTACATCATTTTGTAATACATTTCCAATATTTTTAGTATTTACGACTTATTATACTCTTCATCGTATGTAGAATAAACTTCATTGTTTTAAAGGTAAATTAAATAAAACATTCAATCCGAGAATTGAGACACCTTTTCTCTCCACACTCCAGTTTCAATATCAAAAGAAACAAATATCAACCTTTATGTCCTACCAAGTGATACTTTAAAACTTGAAGTTAGTAAAATTTACATGCATAATTGAAATTTGTTAGCTATAAACCAAATAGAACATCGTCAAGATAGCTATTGACCTGAAAAGGGGGCATTGCACATTCACTTGTTTTTCTGGCTCATTTTGTAAAACCCGTCCTTACATGTTTGTTTCCCTCAATCTTGACTATAACAAGGCACCAATAAGTTGCTAATGTCTATAAACTAGTTGGAAAACCGCGCGTTGTCGCGGGGTGTTTTTCGAATAGGGAAAGTGTAATAACGGCCGGTAGCTACTTAACGTCAACTTAGTGACCAAGGACTAACTTTGCAATGAACGTATAACATGAATGACCAATCATGTAAACTATGCGAGGACTAAATATGCAACGAACTTTTGAGATGAAGGACCAATTTGGTATTGATTTTTAAAGAAAATGTTAAAGATAACGGCCGTTAACTAACAGCCGTTAAATATCTAACGACCGTTAGTCCCGACCCGCCCAAACCCGACCCACCCCGCTCAAACCCGACCCGGGCTAAATGGTTTCTACAGTGTTTTGCATGGGTGAGATTGCCATAAAGGCTCCCAACAAATGTATATATGTATAATATAATATAATATAATTTGTAACATGTCTCAATAATTAAGGCAAACAATACACTTATACCCACACAACCATATTGTTCGCTTGCATCCCCAACCACACATTACTATATATATAATAGAGCATCAATTCGCTTGCGTCAATTTGACGTCAGAAAGGGGAGCCCAAATATAATAGAGTGAGTTTTGTGTTTGTTGTTGGGTTGAAGACCATCAGGCCCAAATAGAGTGGCGTTTGATTCGGCTTATTTTGTCCAAAAAGAATTTGCTTACTTGACAGTTACAAAATTCATTCTTATTAATACATAATTGTCCATAGCCATTTTATATAATGTATTAACCACTAATACAACATTTAACTTAAACTATTAATTTAATAAAGTTTTCTCATGTTGACTTCATATAATAAAGTTAGTTGTTTAATAAGAAGCATGAGTTGTTCTCTTATTTAATAAAGTTTTCTCCATGCATAAACTATAACATCTAAATTTGTCATTTTGTTTTGTATGAGTATGACATGTTTGAGTACGCATATATTCAATACGATGAGATTTAATTCCCGATACTTACTTGCTATATATAATAGAGCGTCTATTATGTCTTTTTATGTGACGTCAAATTTGCGTCATCAACTCCGGTAGCCCAGCCCATCCAAATCGTTAGCCCATTTTGTTTCTTTCTTTTTTTTTTTAGCTTTGTTGGGAAGATTGCAAGTAATATCTCTGATCTCTATATTGGGTTTAGGGACAATACTTAAACTATGCGCCCCTAACCAAACAGTTGCTACCTATTTATTCCAATAACATACAGAAAAAGACGAACAAGTCCCTCACTTACGTAACGCTACATTTATCAAGCAACCAGACGCGAAAGTTTGGTGCAAGATCTCCGCCCCGCCGCAACGCGGCGGCTCACAGCCGTCCTCGTTATCATAAATTACTAGCAAAAATAATAATAATAATAATAATAATAATAATAATAATAATAATAAAATTAAAAAAAAAAATACATGTTCTGTTCATATATTTGGTACAAGTATGAATGTTGTGAACATATTCAACTTTCAACTTTTAAAGCTTGCTCAAAATTTGCGAATATTTTTCACAAATATGCAAATGAAAATATATATAAACTTAAATATATAATATTGTTAGACTGTCCTTGTTTCAATAAAGTCATTTTCTTTTTATCTATTCATCAATGTGACAACATGAGAGATACCTAAAGAACACTTGTTATTGATTTATGACTTTATATGTTATTCTTTGTTTTCATCTTTCATATCTATTCTAATACTTTTCTAGTGTTGTTTGATTTATGACTTTATAGTTATTCTTTGTTTTTATCTTTCATATATATTCTAATACTTTTTCTAGTGTTGTTTGATTTATAATAGGAATATAAGAAAGATTCGACAACCTATATTCAGTGGATATTAAATATAATGTCTAAAAATTATAAAGTAGGTGGGAGAACATCCGTTGGCATATATGGTAGAACTCAATCATTTGACAGGGTATAATTTGCGTATATCGTGGCGACATATTCGTCTGGATGAATTCTAAGCGATATTATACTATACTAGACGAGTACCTATAAATAGTAACGGTATTTATAGCGGCAGATACTTATAATGATATTTTTTAAAGAGCATATGATAAAATAACTCATCAAGGTGAGTTATAAACGTACCAAGTTAACGCACTAAGTAACCATACCCCCCCTCCCGCCCAGGTTAAAGCTGAGTTAACGCACCAAGTTAACTCCTTAACACGGCGCTAAGGGTGTGGCTTTTTGGTGAGTTATGGGATAACTCAGAAAGTTATTATACCGCCCCGTGAGTTATGGGATAACTCAGTTTTCTTTTTTGTTAAAAAGAAAAAAAAAAAAAAAAAAAAAAAAAAGTCGGGCCCAAAATGTTGAGTTAAGGTGAGTTATTGTACCGGGTGTTTTTTTGTGAGTTAAAGTGAAAAGTTTAAAGCTGATGTGGTGCTGATGTTGCAATGCGTTAAAGGATAACTCGGGGTCATCTTACCGTATGCTCTAAGTGTTTTGTGTAACGTTTGTGTAACTATAGCTATTTGCCGCTAGAAAATCTCGTTCCTATGCATGAGTACTCCTCTAGTTATTTTTGAAACTTCCAATATGCATACGCCTCTTTTATATAACTTGTGCATAACCTGTTGATATATTCGTAAAGTAAAAGTAAAGTGATACACTATTATATAAAGAAAATAGTAATATTTCTCATTTTAATAAACTAAATTTATAAAAGTTTTTTCATCATACAAATACATAAGAAGCTATATAAAGAAAGTAATTTTTTTGATTTTTGTTAACCTATGATTTTATAATTTACAAATTGACTTTATATATAATCTATTGCTTGTACATGAGTTTTCATTCAGAAATAGTGGAAGACAAAGTACATGCCATATATAGGTAATATACAAGCCTTTCATTCCCATGAATGTATTACGAAATTTACCACACTTTTCCTATAATTTTGAACCCATTCAACATTTCACATATTTATCTCAACTTTGACTATTTTCAATTTTCAACATTTAACATTCGACCATTTTCATTTTATATATAGTATAGATAAGATTTGTTCCTCAACAATATATTACATCTATTAAGTTCCTTGATCTTAAGCTTTTTTATATTTTGGTCCAAGTGACTCAAATAAAAATCATATGGCTTCACTTTAAATCAAAGCAAGAAGAATGTTTGTGTATTATTCTTGCATTTGTTCTAAGTTTGAGTATAGAGCAAAATACATAGTTATTTTAAGTATGGTTAGTGAATACTAATTTTCCTAAGTTACATTTGTTCTAAGTATGACTAAGAGTGAGTGTATAAAATTTTCTATCCATCAAGACTTCTAGGAGATTAAGGGTATGTTTGGTATGGCACTTTGGGTTGGGTTTGATGTTGAAAAGACATTAATTATTTGTTTGGTTCTTTCTTTTGCTTAAAAGAATGGGATTTGGATTCAAATATTGATAGATGATTATTTTGGTAGGTTTTACATGGGTTTGGGATTTTTATGGGTCTTATTCTTCTATTTCTCTTTATACATGTGAGACCTTCAATTTATATTCTGCTGTATCATATTTTTTGTTTTTTACTATCAAATAATAAAGAATCCAAATAGCTCATTATATAAGCTACCACTCCGAGCTCGTTGGTCAAACATTCCTAACAAAGAATCCAAATAGCTCATTATATTATCTTATCACATTGAGATAACCCTATGATATTGTATAAAGCAAAGCCATCTCCTTCAAAGTTCTTGGGTTTGTCGTTCTTTTGATTTTAGCTAGCTCGGGAACATCATTCATATGCTTCTTCGAATACATACATAACAGATTCCTAAGCCAACATAAGGTTGAAAAGTGTAAACTGTTAAAAGAAATTAGGACATAAATTGGAGAACAAAATTATTACAACGCCAGAATAGGTATATGGCACTTTGACTACCTGTTAGTGCTTAAAGGCTTGCTAACGAGATCTGTTAAAACTCTATCACCTGCGACATAAATCTGCATCATGGTATTAAAATGATCTCCTCATAGAGTACTTTCATAAAACATGGTTTTAGATTAAAGAAAAGCTTAATGCGTTGTTAAAGATATAAGGATTTGTCGTTTCAAGCAGCAAGGCAATAATAGTTGGATCAGCATCAGTATGGTGGTTTGAGATCAATATCAATACTATGTAGAAAGATAGAGCATCTTACTTCATGTTCATCTAATAGAAGATTTGCAGCCTTTAGGTCCCTGTGTATTATGTTATTCTGATGCAGGAAATTCATACCATATAATATATCAATTGAGATCTTGAGTAATGTTGGAAGCATACATGTGCCCCTTTTTTAATGTAAATAGTCGTACACACTTCCTTACTCATGAACTCTGAAAGTCACAAAATTGAAGGCAACGACACAAACCACAGTTAGTAAACTGTGGAACATGATGAATGTTGAAAATCAAAATACTGTCTCTGGCCCATGATTAGAGAGTTTGACTTGACACATGGTTCTATGAGTGTGTTTCAATACATTTCAAGCATCTTAATATCTATCTATACTATCTAATAAGCGTGAATAATGTACAAGCCCCCTAAAGCGCATTTTGCATTTAATTTTCTGATGTATCTTGATTCCTATTGGCTGGAGATTAATTGCGTACAACACTTATTATGCAGCTCATTTAGTCAAAGTTGAGAGGAAATCAAATTTGGTAACTAATTAAATCATTCGAATCTTCATTCAACTAAATCAATTCACGTTTATTTCTGTTTTGTAACCGAATCTCTTCACCCATTCAAAACACAATCAAAAGTCAATCAATATTGAGCTTCAATCACACGCGTTTTTCTCCTTCAATACAAATCTTCTGTTTCAATATTGAGCTTCAATCACACGCGTTTTTCTCCTTCAATACAGATTCAATATCAATACACGCTCCAATGTCAATTCAATATCAGTTTCAATTCATCAATTAAATTCAACAATTCAAAAATTCAACAATATCAGTTTCTCGGTTCATTAAGTATATTTCTATTGTAAACATACCCCGTCTATGATTTGTTGATTTTAGAGTGATAGTTTTTTTTTTTTTTTTTTTTTTTTTTTTTTTTTTTTTTTTTTTGATTTTGCAGGTCTAATTCATTTAAAGCATCAATATATGTTTTTAATTATGTAGCTTTAACTCAGTAAGTTTTATTTTATCTTGTTTTTCATTATGTTGATGTGTTAATCTGGTGCTTCTTGATGAGTTCCTAAAAACTCATCATTTCTGTTCCATTTTAAATACGAAAACAGTTAAAAACACACAGAAATACTATATAATACTATAAATATCTTTGAATTGTGTTTTAATATGTTTCAGGTGCAAAAGGACTGAAAACAAAGGAAAACGTGCAAAGTTTGCACAGTTGGCAAAATCAGTCCCTGAACTTTCAAGAAATGTCAGAAATGGTCCCTGGGAAAATCATTTTGAAGAAAAATCAACAAAAGTCCCCCAGGAATCATGAAATAACAAATTTTACCCTTGAAAGTTCAAAAATGCACAAATGGCAAAACAGGTCCCCCAAGTTTCATAAATGACAGTTTTAGTCCCTGGAAGTTTATTTTGAAATAAAAAGTCAACTTTAGTCCTTGGGAAGTCAAAAATGTTTACTTATGACCCCTGGATAAAAGTTTACACAAAATGACAACTTTACCCCTCAAGTTACAAAATTGGCAAAATAGGTCCCTGGGTATTATAAAATGGAAATTTAATACAAAATACCCTTGTACTATGCATGAATGACAAAATTGGAACAATTTGATAACTTGTGGAAAATTACAATTTCACCCCTAAACTTTGGTGAAATTACATAAATGGTCCTTTTAGGTTTTTAAATTTAAAGTTTACATTTATTATCTTTGTACTAATGTTATATGGTAGGAATGGCCCTTATGATACTTTGGAAACATGGCATGATCAGCCCCTAAAGTTTCAGCAATTTACAAGTTTAGTCCTTGGGTTTTAATACATAAAACCAAACCGGCCCTTTTTATCCTTACTAATCCAATTCCTTAAATCCAACAAATAAAAACAATGGTCCAAACACAAACACCAGGCCCAACCTTGCAAAGCCCATCCAACCTTTTATAATAAAAACCTGGGGGTTTGACTTTAGTTGACCCGTCCCCTACCTCACACCCCTGCAACCACCACTCCACCTCCACCTTCACCTCCATTTGCTTACCTTTCCACCTCACCACCCCCCTGTCACCTCCTCAACCAAACCCACCTCCTAGGTTTACCCTAGGAGGTGCCACCTAGCAAACCTACATCCACCATCAGCCCTGCACCTGCAACTGACACCACATCATCTCCCACCATCCCATTTTGCTCCTACACTCCACCCTCCACCTCCTCAAGACCCCAAGAGTCATTAATTGCTCTCAAATTGCCCCTAGCCACGTGTATCAATTTTGGCGCCAAAATAGCTTTGAACAGGTGTAATAGCATTTGACACGTATCAATGCTACAACTTGATGGGATTTACTCAGAAGCTTATTGGGAACTTAATTGGCCTATAAAAGGCAGAAGAGAGCAAGGAAGAAGACTACCTTGGCCACGGCCATTGTCACTTAGTTTAGAATTTATTGCTTTCTTTTAAATACATGTCATTTAAATGCTTTCGGAGTTCTTGTTACAATCTGACAATTTGTAATAAACTTCATTTATCGTTTGTAGTTTCATAACTTTTAAATACAAGTCATTTAAATTATTGTCTCTTTACTTAATTGTTTTTTTTTTTTAAATTACCTTGTCCGTTGTATTTGATTAGAGGTTAGTAAGAAAGTCATATAAGCTTCTGACAAAAGCCAGAAAGGCTTTTAGAAATCTTAAGATCAGTTACAATACATAAACTCAAAAATACAAAAAGAAATCATCAAGAAAATTGTTTACAAAAAAAAAAAAAAAAGGAACGAGGTGAAGCAGGGTGGAATTTGGATTGTTTGTTGGGATATTGGAAGCTTATTGAAAGATTGGTGTAATCCAAGTCCTGGGAATGGTTCATGTCACTTTGGTTATTCATTAGGGACACTCTTGTAAGCATTTTTGCTTCATTCTTTCATTTTACTGTTTCATTATTTTATATGCTTTGATTTCTGTCTTTCTATGCTTATATGTTGTTATTTAGTGTTTTTAAAGTCTAAACTTGTATACTTATGAGTTGAATTAAAGAGTTGTTTCAAAATGCATTTTTAGCTTTAAAAGTGGATTATGAGTAATTCTTGTTCATTGTTGTTATAAATAGTGTTTTTATGTTTAATTGTACTTGTTATGTGATGTTGTATTGTTTGGAACCAGGTTTTAATACAAATTCATTGAAAACCTTTGATTTCATATGACAAGTGAATAATAAAGGACTGTTTGGATTTGCTTGGATTTAGGACTCTGAGTTTACTTGTGATGATTATTCCTGTTCTTGTATAACCAATATGCTATTGGAAGGCTTGACAACCATCTAGGTTTACTGGTTGTGTCTCTTGCAAAATTCTCATTTGCAATTTATTCTCAGTTTCCACTGCATGTTTCTACTTATCTGTTTATTTGTAATTCTGAGTTAAAGGATATGTGTTGCTATTCTTGTTTGATTGTGTACCATGTATGGTCTTATTGACTCAGTTTGTTAAGTCTTATTTGTTTAATAGTCAACATTTTCTTTTTATCTATCTTTAATACTTGTCTGTCTAAATTATTTGTCCAAATTTAGTATATGTGTTTAAATGTTGTTCATTGTTGTTAATTTCATGTTCAATATGTTTAATATTACCTGTTTTGTCATTAAATTCAGATCAAAATTGGTGAAAGTCAATTTTGTTCATAAACTTATAAAAGTCAAATTTCCCCAAACCAGTTTTTGAATTAAATAAATAATTTTGTTGTGCTTTTATTATTCAGTTTCATGTTTAATGCTATTAGGGATTTAATTATTTGTTGCTTATCTGTCTTTATTTTTTTTTTATGAATTTTAGTTCTACTGTTTTAGTGCTTTTCTGTTAGATTATTTTTATGTGCTTTTGCCCTGTCTCACAGTCCACAAGCCATTTTCACAAGCTCACAGCTTGTTGATTAATGAGTTTGAGGCTGTGTTCTTTGTTGTTATTGAATCCCTACTAGCTTGTTTGAATATGTATATGCTTATTTTCCCCTCTTCTGCTTATTTGGTTACCTTATTCAAACCAAACTTTTTGTCACAATTTCCTGAGTGTACTGTTCATCAGTACATACTCAGGAAATTCACACCACTTTCATAAGCACTCTAAAAGCTAAACACTTGGACTTAGCTTGTAGTTACTGGCTTTTTGAAAAGCCATCCTATCACTCTTTAAGCCCCAATGCTTATTTTCTCATTTAAACCTTATTTACTAGGGCTGCAAATGGCTTTTAGTTTGTCCCAAGCCATATGTGTATCTGGTTCACCAGCTTATACAGTAACTTGGATGATTTTCATAAGCCTCTAAACAGTTCAGCTGTGGACCCCACAGCTGATGCTTTGGCTTTTTGAAAAGCCAACCATCCCTTATTGCTACTACAACTTTCATTTGGTCTTATAAGCTTATCAGTTAGGCTTATTTTGCCAAAGAAAAGAGTTGAAAGGGGTGTTTGGATTGCTGTGTATCTGAGTGAGACTTACAAGCTTGAATGAGCTTATGGGTTCAACTCAGTACACGAGCTTGTGTATACTTGTTCATAACAGTTCAATATACTTGTATAAACACACTTTTGTTTTTGGTTGACACTGTATAGCTTTTTCAAGCTTATTTCATGCTTTTGATTCCACTGTGAGCTAAATGCCCAACTGAATGAATCAAAAGCCCACGAATTGGCTTATTTCTTGGTTTTCTTTGTTCCATTTTCATTACACTTGTTCATTACATATGTACAAACTTCTATTTTCCTTTTGTTTCAACTGTGTGGACTTATTAGAGCTTATTTGAACCTTAACTCCAAACAGTTAAGCTTATGCTTAACTGTTTTAAGCTAATAAGTCCACACAGCTTATTTCCATGTATATAAAGTTCTATTTTCTTCAAACTTGTATAATAATAGTAGTATGTTAGTCCAGAAAACAGAAAAGCTCAAACAAAGCTTTAACATAGTGATAGCTTCTATTTAAGAAGCTTGAGCTAAAAAGCTCAACTGTCATGGAAATAAGCTGTCACAGAGCTTATTTCCAATTTTTATAAAAGTTGTTTTTGTTAAAGTTTATTATTATTACTAGTTTTATAGTTTTGCAAAAAGAAAAACTCAAAAATAAAATAAAAAGCAAAAAACTAGGTGTGGGATTCGAACTCAAGACCTCTAGGATAGTAGCATGCTTATGTGCCCACACCCCTTCCACTAGCTCTGGGGCACCAGTTCCGATTATCTCTACACAAACAATATACTTAACCTTGTTTTTCCCTTTTGGCTTTTGTGGACTGATGAGCTTATTACAGCTTATTGGGATAAGCTGGTGACCCAAACTTAATTTTCTTAGCATCTTCATAATATTATTTAGTTTCTGTAATTTTTTCACATTTTTTACTGTACATTTACTATTTTTAATAATTAATATAGTTTAACTACCTTTTAGGAAATAATAAATATTTAATTTTTAAAACTGCTTATTTATAATTTTTTCAAACTTTTTATATTTTTTATGTATTCCTGAGATACTTAGGAAGTTTTATAAAAAGTTTTATAATTTTATAAATAAGTTTAGTATGTATAAAAATTAATTAGTATTAATTAGTTTAATTAATATATAATAGTTTTTAATTTAGTTTTCTTATTTTTGTACATAGAATATAGTTTTTATATTTTTCTTAGGTTCTTATTAGTATATTAGATTTATGTAAAAAGTTTTAGATTTTTGTTTTCTTATTTATTATTAATAATTAATATTAGTATTAATAATTAGAATAATAGTAAATAATTAATAATAAATAGAAAATTTGTATAATAAATATATTTTTAGTTTCTAAATTTCTTTTATATCACTTTTTACTTTTCTAAGTTTTAGTTTTATTTATTTAGGTTTATTTTACATTTTCTTTATAATTAGATAATATTAAATAGTTAATAAGTAGTTTTAATTAATAATAATTAATATAACACTTGTAAATATTATTTTAAATACTTTGTAAATATAGTTATTTATTTTATTTCTTTTTAATTTGCATTTAAGCCGTTAAAGCTTGCAAATTCCCTCTTAGGGAAAGTTTTGTTTACGTTACGTTTACGTTTATTTAAACCTAAACGTACGTTTGTAAATACTTTAAGATTTTTAGGTTTCTGATTGTACGTTTCTTAAATGAACTAGCTGTGACAGAGCTATTACTATTCACATTCAGTGTTAGTCAATCAGATTCCTGTTTTCCTATACTAATATTATTTTCAACAAACCACAAGTCATTGTATTTAGAATATCACGCCTCATCAGGACATAAACGATCCAAGGATATTTAAACCCTTGGTAAACTTTCATTCCTCTCCCGGGCTGTCGCCCGTTTACTTTTATTATTAGGTTATCCATTTTATAAACAAGTGGGTGGCTTATAAATAAAAGCAGTATGGTCCGGGAGGAATCACTTCTCATTTTTCATTGATTATTAATTTCTTTAGCCTCTTTTGGAAGAAAGGGTTTGATTATAAATTATTATACGGCGTGTTAGTTTTTGCAGTTATGTGTATTCTTTTGTGATTGTAAGTTGATTAAAATCTAATGCAACTGATCCGAATATACATGTTGTTTGTAGGTTGAGAACAGGCAATGATATTGATTCAACGCAAAACCTATTTTGAGTTTCGATTGTAAGTTTGTTTAATTTTATTTTTAATAAATTATTTTTCTATATGTTGTGTTTGAATGATTATACTATTTACTTAGGGCTAATGATGTTTATGTATGATTGTTCATTGTTCATTTTACTATCTAAAGTTTAATTATTATAATTTATTTTTGTAATTTGAGTTGGGGATAATTAATTTGGGAAAAACTAATTTTAGTATCAATAGTTTATGTTGAAACTAAAACTATATTCAAACTGTTTTGATTTACTTATTCAATGAAATTGATATTCAGTTAAAATTGATTAGTAGTTGACAAAAATAGTGTTCATATGCAGGAAATTGATTTCAATTTTAAGAAAATTATATTTTTTAAAATGAAGCAATGAATCAGAGGAATAAATGCCAACCAATATATGGCCTTATAGTTTTAGCAACCTTTGTAGTATATAATGGAGGAGGGCTTTCTCCTAAAAGTACATATCCTTCTCCCTCAACAAACTGTCTATAATCGTAAAATATTATGGGTACATTCATTTATGGATACATTAATGACTTGTCTGCATTGAGGGACAACATAAAATTACGTGTCCAAGTCCTTCATGCTTGGTTGCATCCTGTTTTTGGCAAGCCCCGCATCAACAATATGGAGCTCCTTCTAATGGATGAGCAGGAAAGTATAGTTGTTTTGTTTTTTAGAGTATACTGTCAATATGGGTCTAACAAAATAATAATAACAATACATTTATTTTTTACAGAATACAAGAATTCAAGCAACCTTACGGCTGGCTTTGGTGAATGGGTACAAACATCAGTTGGAAGAGGGTAATGCTGTAACACTTCAACGTTACAGCCTGGGTGAAATATAGCCTAAATATCGCATCATGAAAAAAGGGCTGCGTCTTAGTTTTCTAACAAATACAATAATAGAGAAGTGTCCTGATTATACAGTATCTACCCATGATTTTGATTTCCGTCCATTCAAGACGATTGTTGATGTTCACGCTGAGGAGGATGGATAATTTGGTATGTTTTCACATTTTCTTATGCAATTATACTGTATTCAATATTACAAATAAAAAAAAAATACAATGAAAGTTTATTTTATGTCCACAGGTGTGATAGGCCAGGTTGTTGCGTGTGGCGATTTGGATAAGTTTGACAAACATGGAAAGGCTGGAAAGTAAAAATTGATTACTCTCATAGATGCTGGGTAAGGCTTAATTACAAATTTGTGAAATTTCATATCCAAATTATTCAACTGATATGCATATTTCTTAACACACTATAACTATTATCACAGCGGTGTTGAACTGAGTTGCACTTTGTGGGATCATTTGCTCAAGAGTTTTGTGATTTTTTGAGTAAGTGTACTGATCATGGCAGGATTATTGTTGCAGTTCAAATTGGAATGATGAAAATGTGGGATGGTAAGTTCTATTTTTTATGTTAGATTATATGTAAGTTGCTCTTCTTTTCAAAGTATACAGTCATTTTTAATCGTGTCTTAATTTTATTAATCGTCTACCTGTACATAGGAAAAATTGTTTCGTAATTTCCTATAACCAAACGCACATACTTACACTTTAGATAAGAATTTTATGAGTGCATTTAAAGGCCCACTAAACTAACACAGCCTTTGGGAGGGTTTTCTTGTAGCAATTACTCAGGTACTATGTTTAGAGTGCTTCTTTTAACTACTTATATAGCTATTTATGAGTGCTTATTTAAACTACTTATAAGGATTGTTTGGGATTGCTTATTGAAATTGCAAGCTCTATGGTCTATTGTATTAGTTTATAGTCTTACGCAAGCTGATTGTGGAATACTAAAAGCAGTGCATATAGAGAAGTTTCTGATGGTGTAATCTTTTTGCCAAGAGATTGTATTCTTCTATTAAAATCTTATACAATGGGTGTGTAGTCACTTTTGGTTTCATGATTTGTGGGGAGTATCTCTATGTGGAAAACAAGAAGGGGGGGGGGGGGGTTGAATAGTTTTACGTCAATTTATATTTTAAAAACTTAGTTTAGTTTTAAAATCTTGTTTACTTTTAAAACTTTGATTCGATATTATGTGAACTCAAATCTTGAACAATATGAACAACTATATCTAAGTATGAATAATAATAATGTAAGCTAAGTATGTGGAATCAACACATGCATAATATAAACAATTATAGCTATATACGAGAGATAAGTAAGTAAATGTTTATTTTATAATCCTTACTTATATTTTGTATGAAAACTATACTTGATCGAAATGATCAATTATATGTATGTTACCTTTTTAGTTTGATTGTAAAAACTTTGTTTTGTGAATGAAACTTTTGTATGATCTTTAAGTAAAATCAACACTAGCACTATATGAGCAACTATATATATACGTCTACGTCTACAAAAGTAATAACGATATAAGCAAGATAATAAGTAAGATACGGAAAGATCTAACCGCGAGACAAAGGATTTATAGTGGTTCGGCTACAAGGACACCTTCCTTGCCCTACTCCACTCCTCGAGTCACCTACTCGAGAGTTTTCTTCACTATGTCGACAAGCTCCCTTATGGCGGAGAAAACCTTACACAACTTTTGCTTACACCAATTAACGACACTAAGCTAAACGTCGAGTTCTAATCCTAGCTAGAACCAATCTCACAACTTCTTCACGACTTGGCACACCTTCTTCACAACTTGTACACACCACTACTACTTCACAACTTCACACTGCTTCACTACTTCTTCTTCACACCACTACTTCTACTATACTAGATTTGCAAACCCACCTAGATCTACTAATTACAATCACTACACCACTTTACAATTTATATATACCACTACACAACTAATCTTCAATACTTCTTGATTTGATATGAATGGAGTGTTCTTTTCTTGCACTTTGAATGATGAGGGATTGAATCACTGAAAAAAAAACTAATAAACTTATGATCAAAGGATTTAGAAGTATGTTTGGAAAGGATTGGGACTGAAAATTTTCGTGCAAAAGGTTTAGAAAAATAGCAGAAATGAACCAGTATTTATAGACAAAAGTTTCTGACAAATCTGACAAATGGAGCGTGTCGGCCCCTTTAATTATATGCCGGCCCCCATAATTAAGGGGGCCGCACAGACGAAAACGACAATTTTCTTGTCTTTTCTGGGGAAGGTTTATCTAGTGAAATTTTAACTGTTTTTGGTTAAAAAATTGAATTCATATATTTATTATGAATTAAACATTTTCCTTTATATACCAAAAGTGTTTTTCAAAATATATAAGATTTTATAACATTTTATAAAATTTGTAATTATTAAATAAACATTCCTTTGATCATAAAATGTATTAGGCAATTGTTGATTCATACCTTAAGTTATTTAGTTGGATGTAATGATATTTTGTCACTAAATACTTGTTTACGTAATAATTTTGTGTTTAATGATTTAACATTTTGTGATCGTCAAAACGTATGGATATCGAGAAATATTAATAACGTTTTTACGCATTATTTATATCAACACTCTAATAGATATGCGTGTTCAAAAAGACGATGGGGTGATCTGGCGGGGAATAACGGTGATACGGGTGTTGCCACGAGGCCTAAATCAAATAAGAAGAATGGTGGATAGGGGACGATGCAGAGCAAAATAAATTGATGGCTTATGATATTCTTTTGTACCAGGTATGATTTCTTCTCCATTAAGCTTATCATTATCTAAAGTTATTTCTTATAGGAATATAAGGGCTGTTTGGGATTGTCGTATCAGGTTATGAGAAGGATGAACCAATCACAGATTGCAGATGAAAATGGCCTACCATGAGAGCATACTACCTGTTAAGCCTGCCATGAGAGCAAGACTATTAATGACTGATATAGTCGAGACTTTAAATCCTTTACAAGACAATATCACAAGTGATGATCCTATAACATTCATATCTCTCTTACTGGTCGTGGCAGTGCAAGTGGCGGATACACATAGTATTAAACGGGTCACAGGTATGTTCGGACGGTCATTAGTGTTGGTAGGTGTCGCGCCCATAACCTGAGCTGTTCTCCGGGACCCGCTGCCAGTCGGGTTAGATAGTCAAGGTCAAAACATAGTTTTGCGAAACCTTTATTTTTTATTTTATTTTTTTTAAATAATCTTTAACAGGTTTATATTAATATGAATGTATACTTTGGACTATACATATAATGCATATGAATGTGAATGTATTCATATGTGTTTTGTTATCTCTTAACAGGTTTATGAAAGAATTTCCATTATGAAGTCAACTAATATGTTAGCTACTTACCTTTTTATGTCTATGTCTATAAATATCCCTATATCTATTAAGAACTAGAAAATGTACACATTATGATAACTAGTTTTATTCTCTATAATGGATTTAGCTTGTGTTATCGATATCGATGGGACGCCTCCAAAACCGTTGAAAAGTAATGAAAGTTGTCCTCTTGAAAAGTGTTTAACTTGGAATCGTGATGGCGAGGTTATACCAGTGTTTAGAGAATCTAACACCAACAGAAAGTTGACCCAAAAGTCAAAAAGGATTGAACGAATGCAACTAGAACTTTTGTTTGTTATTATCTCTTATGTAACAACTTATTCTAAATTATTTATTCACTTGGGTTTCTTTCCAAATATTTTATTGCGCAATACACGATATCGTGTTTACTTTTTATCATTCTTTTAAAACATACATGGAATGAAAATAAAACTTTTAAGCATAAGCCTACCCAAAACACCTTTTTGCTAATGCTCAAGACATGCCGGTCAAAAGAAAAGGGGTTTGAAAGTTGTCATTTGTAAGGAAGATGAATCTCAAAAAGTACTATAAACAAATGCCATTGGACTTTTGCTTTCATGTTTTTTTAGAATTGAAAATTTCTAAGACTCTTACACCTAAGTGGTACATATACATATATCCTCCAAATAGTAAGTTCATGAGGTTGGGTCAAATAATTCTTTTTAGCAAAAGTTCGAATTGGTCACATGGATGATGATACGGGTCAAAACCATTTTTTTCTAATGTTTACAACTTCATATATGGTTATATTTGAAAAAATTGGATTATTATTGTGATAGCATTAGTTTGTGATATAGAAGAAGTCCAAAACAATAAATAAGCATTTCTAAACACATTAATTGTCATGCTTAACTTTTGATTTAGTATTAGTTCTTTAATTAAACTTGATATTTGACACATTATAAATGGA
Source organism: Artemisia argyi (assembly GCA_030686995.1). Lineage (NCBI taxonomy): Eukaryota > Viridiplantae > Streptophyta > Magnoliopsida > Asterales > Asteraceae > Artemisia > Artemisia argyi. The sequence goes on along the minus strand of CM060691.1, from coordinate 149,204,209 downwards.
TCAAATCTTAATGCATTTGGTACATTGATTGCAAAACGTACATTGATTGGAAAACTTACTTGATATTTCTCCATTGTAATGTTTTAATATTTTTGCTGTTACTTGACTACTAAAAATAAAAATAAAAATCATGCATTCCAGAGGAACAACTTTGAGGTACTGATGATGAAAAGAAAAAATGTTGCTTTGTTCTATATTGAACAGCTTATGCGTTCCAAAGGAACAACTTTGAGGCATTTTCCTGAGATGCCTTACCCAGATGATAGATACATAACTCAGTTTGGTAATCGACTTATATATGATGAGATCCATTATAACCCAGCAGAGTTGCAAGCTGAATATGACCGACTCTACACGGCTTTAACCACCAAATAGAAAGGAGTATATGACACTATCATGACATCCGTTGAAAAAGGTATAGGAGGTGTTTATTTGTATACGGATACGGAGGTACTGGGAAGACCTATTTATGGAAAACCCTTGCTGCTGGTACTTAACGAAAGGGTGATATAGTCATAAACGTCGCATCAAGTGGTATTGCATCTTTATTGATGTCAGGTTGGAACTGCTCATTCAAGATTCCATATTCCTATCAGATGAGACTTCTACTTGATCCATCTGTCCACAAAGTGGTCTTGCAATGTTGTTAAAGAAAGGCAAGCTTATTATTGAAGTGTTATAATGGTCAATACATACATTTGCTTCTGAAGACAACAAATTGGACTTCTACTTGCTCCATCTGTCCACAAAGTGATCTTGCAGCGTTGTTAAAGAAATGCAAGTTTATTATTGAAGTGTTATAATGGTCAATACATACATTTGCTTCTGAAGACAACAAATTGGAGGTCACGAGGCAATGAACGTTTATTACATTGATATTTACAAGCATTGTATTTGTACTATCATTCACTTATAACTTATTATTCAATTATAGTTTGGATTTCATACCGTTTACGTTCGTTGTCCTTTTTTAGTTTATTCAAGTACTTAATTTTTTTAAGCATAAACTCTCTAAAACCCCATGGATTTCACGGGTCTATAAGCTAGTACTACATATAAAGTATGAATAACTCTCTCTCCAAAATTTTAAGACTTACAAGAAATTAAGCATGGTTTACAACACTTTAATGCACCCAATTTTCATAATTACAACAAAGTAAGCATAGTGTACAACAAAATAAAGCATGGTGTTATTTTAAAACCAAAATTCTATCAAACAACATTAATGCTATTAAAAACACCCATTCACCAAAAATTACAATCATTTAAGCACAATGTACAATAGTTGCAACCAACTTTCAGATTTACAACAAAATAAGCATAGTGTACAACAAAATTAGCATGATGTAATTTTTAGACTTATAACATTAATGCTATTAAAGTGGTCAATGTTATTAATGACTACTACTTACAAGAAAATAAATATAGTGTACAATATTTTAATGCACATAATTTTCAAACGTACAAGACAAGAAGCATAGTGTACAACAAAACACCACATTAATGATATTTAATGTAGTCAATTATATAACTGGTCAATAAATACAATTAATACAGTTATTAAAACACCCTTTACATAAGAAATACAAATTATCAAGCATATTGTACAGCCAAATTAAATACAATTCTTGCATTAAATTTCACTACTACAAATAATAAAGCACATTATACAAATATTTAAGCTCGAATGGGCCAAATGAGCTTGAGCCCGAACGGGCGCGGACCAAACGGGCTCGAGCCCGAACAGGCATGGGCCAATGGGTTCGTGCCCGAACGGGCACTGGCTATACGAAATTCTTGATATCCGTAAATTTATTATCAAAAAGAAAATAATAAACTAAACTACAATATTAATCGAGAAATTTTATTTCTGGGTATCCGCCGTTGCAACGTGCGAATACCCTGCTGGTAATCTAATAACGACTAAATATGGTATTCATGAACTACAATCAATCACACCAATAGTTTGTGATAATGACATCACAAAAATAGACGACTACACCTTTGAAAATTTTCAAAAAGTAAATGGTGTAATTTCATGGAAAATCACAAAATCAAGTATACATTTGTTTCATTTTTTTTGGGTAGGCGATGGCTCGCTACAGGGCCGTTTTATTGAATTGGGTGGCCCGATGCAAAATCATAAATAAGGCCCTCATAAATTAAGAAAATTTGAATATTATGAAAAATAAAAAGTTTTTTGATGTTACGCAAATTGTTCCAAATAGCTTACATTTCAAAAGACATAAGCAATTTTGTTATGTTTTTAACGTGGAGATAGTTGTCTTCTATTTTTTGTATGATGGCATTGTTACCCACATTTAATTCAAGTCTTTCACTCTTTTTGTATGTGGCTCAAAGTTTGTCTTCTATTTTTTGTGTGTGGCCCGAATCAACTTTGATAATATTTAACAAATACACTAAAAATTCAACACATTATATATTTAGATATGTATAAAACTATATGTTGATATAAATAATTTCTAAAAACGTTATTCATATTTTTCGATATCTCTATGTTTTGATAATCAAAAAATGTAACCTCATTAAACTAGAGATTATGACATAAACAAGTATTTAGTCGTAAATGTTCATTTCAACAACCTAATCACTTAAGGTATGAATAAACAAAGTGACTAATGCATTATATGATCAAAGGAACATTTTCTTAATCACTAGATTTTTTATAAAATGTCACAAACATTTAATAATTTTTAGAAAATCATTTTTGGTACTAAATTAAAATGTTTAATTAACCATAAATATATAAATTCAAATTTTCAACCAAAAATGACAAAAATGGTCCAGAAAAACCTTCCTCACAAAAAGACAATTCTGGGCAACGTTCATATGGGCGGTGATGAGTGTCTAAATACTCATCATTTTATACTAATCTGAACTGCCAAAACATACAAAAACACTCAAAAATGCATCATAATACTTAAAATATCTTAGAAGTGTGTTTTATATGTTTCAAATACAAAATATGCAAAAAACAAATGAAAAATGTACAAAGTTTGCATAATTGGCAGTTTCAGTCCCTCAAGTTTCAAATATTGACAAAACTAGTCCCTGAAGGTTTTAAATGAATAAAAAGTCAACTTAAGTCCTTGGGAAACCAAAAATGTTCACAAAACATCCCTGGATAAAAGTTTACACAAACTGGCAATTTTTACCCCTCAAGTTTCAAAATTGGCAAAATAGTCCCTGGGTTTTCAAAACTGAAATATTTACAAATAATACCCTTGTGCTATGCATGAATGACAAAATGGAACAATTTTGATAATATTTTGAGAAATTACAATCACAATCCCTTAAAAATCCAAAATTACATAAATGGTCCCTGGAGTTTGAAAAATTACAGAAAAGGTCCCTGGATGTTTTTTTTTAAAAAATGGAAATATCATAAATTTGGTCTTTGGTTTATCTAAATTTGCAGGTTTGGTCCTTATAAGAAAAGTTTGGAGAAATTACAAAAAGGCCCCCTAACTTTGCAAGTTTGGCAAAAATAGTCCCCGGTATTTTAAATAATGAAAAAAAATCAAAAATAACCGTGTACTATTCTATATATGGCAAAATAGGTCCTTGTGATTACATGTGGGGATTTACAACAATAGCCCTTCAACTTTGGAATAATTACATTTTTGGTCCTTGTTCACTAATAAACCAAACCGGACCCTTTTTATTATAATCCTAAACCAAAAACTAATCCAAACCAAACCAAAACCCAACCCACCTATCCCCTAGCCCAAACTTAAGCCCAATCCAACACCCCTTATATTAAAACCGGGCGTTGACCCGCGTTGACCACCCCAATCCCGCCTACACTATTCACCTCCCTCACCACCACCTGAAACCACCATACCAGGTGGTTTTGCCACCTGCTACCACCACCTCACCACATTCCAGCTCACCCTCACCTCCTTTCCACCTCATACACCAACCCACTCCTCATTTAATGCTCTCCACACCATTTTTCACCCCAAACTACCTCTTAACCTCTGTTTTCTTCCATTCAACACCAACTGGCCCTAAAAACCCTCCCCTTTGTCTCCTGACACTTCCACAAACTCCCAAAAACCTTTAATTACAATCCTTTGCCTCCACGTTAACGTGGAGGACTTTGGCGCCAAAAGTGAGTTTGAACGGTGGATCTCAATTGGACTAAATGGATGGCTCAGATGAAGTGGGAAAGGATCAGAAGAGGTTTCTAAACCTAATTGAAGCCTTTAAAAGGAAAGAGAAGCAGAGAAGAAAGAGACCTAGTTTATTTTCACTTAATGTATGTCGTTTAATTTGTATTAAGTTGTTTAAGTATAATCTAAGCTTTCAAGTTTTAGTCTAAGTATCCTCAGTGTACTAGTGATCTTTTCAGATAATAAAATTCAAGTTTGTGTTGTAATTTCAAGTTGTGCCATTTTCAAGTTCATATTAAGAATCTAAATAAGCTTTATACTTGTTACTGTTTGGTCATATGGATTGAAATAGCTCATATAAGCTCCCATAAGCTCAATACAGCTTTTAATAACTTACTAATCAGCTTAACATAAAAAATCTCACAAAATACAAAACTGGTCAACAAAAGTCAAACGGATGAGTTTTTGGTGATAAGCAATTGGAGCAAGGCAATTTGTGGATGGTCTTGGGTTAGAATCCAGTGGTGGATAATTAGGAAAAGTTTCTTTGATCTTGGTTCTTGGTTTCAAGCAGGAAAGCAATTGGTAAGTTTCTAAAAATTTTCATAACTTTCTTTATATTGCATATGTATTGATTTTGATTATCATGGCTATTATCTGTGTTTCTCAAGTTTGATTAGTATATTTAAGTTGATTTATGGTTTAAGATTGCTAGGCTGTTAAGAAAATTATTTGTTACTCATTTTCTAAAAATCAAACAGTCAATATAGTATATTTGGTGTTCTTGTGTATCTGTGGTCATAATCTGTTTCTAAGTGCTTATTTATATCTTATATATCATAATAAGTTAGAATAGATCAGTAGCTTAAGCTCTTATAGCCATTTACTTAAGAAATCATAAAACAGTCAAGTTACAGGTGTGTTTGGATCAGTGGATTGCATCACTAAGTTGTATGTTATTGTTGTTGTTCTGTGTTTACATAAGTCACTTAAGATCCTATTAGTATAAATAAACCATAAAAACCTAGGCTTATTAAAGAGAAAGTCAAAATCATAGTTTTAACATCTCCACAGTTAACTGTGTGAGATTTGGTACCTCAAACCCACACCATTAGCTTAAATCTAATAACTCTAGCTTAATATAAGTATCTTATAGCTTAATTTAACTTAATCAATCAGTTTCAATCATTAGAATCTCAATAAAGTCAAACTAAGTAGTTTTATTTAAAAGTCAAATTTGCTTCATCTCAGATTTTCTCAAAACTTTGGTGATTTTTCTAGAATTTAGGAAGCTAATTGAAGGCTTGAAAATTCTTGTGCTTATTATCTACCATCTAAACTATAGAAATCTACATTTGTCTGATTTTTAAGATTTTTATTCAAGCTTATGCAAAAGCTAAAAGTACCTTGCAGGGCAATAGGTTCCCCTGTGCACAGGTTTTAAGTAAAGTACCAAGACCCCTAGTTTGCAACTCAGTGGACCCCACACCCTAGGTTTCAGCTTAAGTGTAGCTTAATATACCAGCTTATCATATCTAGGATTAGTTTAGACTTTAGCTTATTATAGGATAGCTTTTAGGATCAAATTTGTGACCTTTGTGAAACAAGCTACACTGATTACTCAGTGTATGATCACCAATCCATAGGCTCACTCTGAGCTTATTAGGAAGCCATAAGCTTAGCTTATTAGTTTAATCTGTAGCTTATCATCCCATAGTTGAACCCCTAGGTTTATTTTGAACCTTGTTTTACTCTTGTGGACCCCACAACTCTTAGAAAGTGGACTGCAAGGCAAAAACTTGCCCTGCACATCACCACACCACCAACTTAATTGGTGGCTGCAGCCCACACCATTAGGACCCACACCCCCAACCTAGCTTATTACAACCCCCCTCCTACCCAGGTTCAAGAATTGACCCATAGTTTGACCTACAAACCAGTGGACCCCACCTTAAATTGTCCCTAATTTCTGTCCCATTTCTGAGACAGAACTCAAATAAGCAAGTGCTTATTTGAGCTTCTCAGCTTATTTTAGGAGCTCATATCATTAAGTTTAGTCTAATATAGTTCAAATAACTTAGGTAAACTAGATTTCACCATAGTGGACCCCACATAACCTCAGTTTAGCTTATTTCTTCATTTGGTCAACCTTAGTCAACTGTTTAAGCTAATAAGCAATCTCAGTGCTTATTATTGATTTCCAAAGTAGTTGTCTTTATTAAAGTTTCATTATTTAGGTATTTAAATAGTTTTATAAAATAAAAACCAGAAAAAGCAAACATAAAAATAGTGATAGCTTCTATTTAATAGAAATTATCTAATTAATTTTCATTTTAGCTTATTAATAAGCACTTGTTCAATTTTATAATTTTATAAATTACTTAGTACCTTAAAGTAGTTAAAATAATTTTATTAGAATTTTCCTAAGCAGTTTACTATTAATTAAATTTAAAACTAGTTTAAATAATTAAATAGGTAATATTAGTAATTAAATAGTTTTATTTAATTTTAATCAACTAAAGTAGAATTTTATATTTTTCCTAAGTTTTATAATATATTTAAGACTTTTAAAAAATAGTTTCATAATTTCTACTGTTCATTTTATAATTTTCTTATTTAAATTAATTAAATTAGCTTAAAATTAATTAATAAGTAATTAATTAGTCAATTAGCTTAAATATAATTTTTAGCAAGTTTTTATAATTTTTTAGTATTCCTGTAGTGTTTAAATAATTTTATAAATTTTATCATAATTTTCTAAGGTAATTTAGTATTAATAGTAACTTAAAATAGTTAAAATAGTTTAATTAAGTTAAATAGTTATTAATTAATAAAATACTTATAAAAAGATAAAAATATTTATTTTAATTTTTTATACTTTCTTCAAGTTCTTAGTTAAGTTTAGAAATTATTTATTTAAGTTTTTAGGTTTATTTGTAATAATTGTAATTTTTAGTTAATTTAAATTAAGTCTTAAATTAGATTTTAATTAGTTTTATTAATTAAATAGTAATTAAATATTATAATAATCATTTTCATAATTTCAAATTCATTTTCTATTTTCTTTAATATTAAGTTTTAAGAAGTTTCACTTTTAGTCCCTGTAGTTTGTAACTTGTTAAATACTACTTTTTTCTGTCTGTTATATGATTATCTGATTTTGTGTTTATTTCTGTATTTCTGTTATAATTTCATATTTTCCAAATATCAAGCAATCAGTAGTGTAATCAACTCTCAAAACATATTTGTTACTGTCCTCAGTACCACTCACTTTCCTATCCGTCAACAAATACAATTTCAATCTCGTTGGGATTTAACGACCCGGGGATTTCCCTGTACTTCCACGGTCAATATTAACTTGCACTTTCTCCCAGGTGGGCCTAACAGCTTCACAAGGCTGACTGGTTGGTTTGGGAGGAGTCAAAATTTGGCGCCGCTGCCGGGGAGGTTGTTGCGTATTTCAAAACGGTAAAAGTCTAGTGGTTTTCAAAAACCCTCCTGTACAAATATCACCACTTTGTAAATTTTCAAGAAAAGCAAAATCATATCTGAAAACGTTTATTAACATTTCTCCTGAAGTGTTAACAACACCAAACAAATCATAAACAACAAAACAAACTGTGAAGTTAAATTACTTCGTATCTTTACGATTACAACCTATACAGTTGGTTTAAGGTAAGTTCTGACATTAAATTGCGAACTTAAGAGGGATCCATTTATTTCCTCCCGCCAGCCTGCGAGTAATCTTAAAGGAACGATTTCGGTTAACGAATCAGTTTCAAAAATATTGTCCAAGTTTTTTCACCCATACACGAAAAGCCAAAAACATTTTACTGTGAATATAATTACATAAAAGTTTACTACCGCAAACCAAGGCAGAACACCTACCAACTGGGGGTGTGAACATAATAAGTTCCCAAAACCTAAAAGATTAAAAACTTACCATTGTATCCTTGTGAATAGTGTACCTTTTTTAAAGGAGCTGTTCATTTGTGATTATTGGGTTTAAGTTCACTGTAGTTTTGCCTCAATCTTGTGTTGAAAACTAATTTTCGTGCATGCGCACTCGTTCACAATCAAAGAATAAAAAGAAGAAAAACGTACCCGAGTTACGTATTGTTGAAGAAGAACACACACTAAAAATGAACGACGAGCCCCCATTCCTTCCCAAGGATGAGCCAGTTCCTGACACCCGAACTATGGAGGAACTGTGTCAACCTACCATGCAAGGGAGGGGTGGACCAATTGCACCACTCACTATTGGAGCCACGGATTTTGGATTAAAACACCACATGATACAACAGATCCAGAATACGTGCCAGTTCCACGGATTGCAGGGTGACGATGCCAACAGGCATCTCGACAAATTTTTAACTGTCACCCAAAGCATGAAACAACATGGCGTCGCCGAAGACAGCCTACGTTTATACTTGTTTCCCTATTCTCTCGCTCATCATGCGACTTCCTGGTTCGATCGACTTCCAAAGAATTCGATCCACACTTTTGATGAGATGATCACTAAATTCCTGGCCAAATATTTTCCACCATCTATGGTCACAAAGCTGAGGAATGATATCAGCAACTTCAGACAGCTTCCCGAAGAGTCCTTATTTGAGGCATGGGAACGCTACAAACTTGCAATTGATCGGTGTCCTAATCATAACATGCTTCTTGTCACCATTATTGATACCTTTTATAATGGTTTGACACTCCGTCATCGTGACACCATCAATGCTGCTGCTGGGGGCACCTTTATGAAAAGGACCCCTGAAGAGTGCTATGACTTAATCGAAAACATGACTGCCCATCATAATTTTTGGGACTCCTCTGCTGAGAGGAACGACTCATTTAAGTCAGACACTCCGGCAAGCAATGAAATATCAATCCTAGCTAAAAGGCTGGATGATTTGTCTACAGCAGTTTTGCGTATCCATCAGAATAATCCTAATCAGGTCAAAACTGTTAACCCAAGTTGTGAAACTTGTGGTGGTCCACATACGTACACAGATTGCCCAGCTTCCGGTGGCTTTTCTCGTGAAAACGTGTCTGCAGCTCAAGGTTCCTATAACACGGGAGGTAATTCTTACCAACCGCAAGGGGACCGAAACCTTTTGAGCTACCGTTCTAATAACTATATTGGACCACCAGGGTTTAATCAACCTCAGAATAGGAACCAGAACTTTAACCAGAATCAGAACCAGAATCGAATGAACCAAGGACATAACAACCAAGGGAATTTCGTCTCTAGTCAAAATCAGTTTAACCAAAATCAGAACCAAGGGAACTATAATCGTAATCAAGGTCAGAACAATTACCCACAGGGTAATTTTCAACAACAAAACCACTTCCAAGGTAACAACAACCAGCAACATGGGAATTACCAGAACAATCGGGCTCAAAATTTTCCAAACCAAAATCAAGCCATTGTTCCAACTGGACCATCACATGATGAGTTATTAAAACAGTTTATGAAATCCCAAGAAGAACTAAACAGAATGTTGGTTAGTCAAATGTCTAATTTCCAGAAGTCTTTAAATGATCGACCCTCGAGCTCAGGTACAACTTTACCTAGCAACACGATCGCTAATCCGAGGGGCGATGTAAAGGCGATCACCACAAGAAGTGGAGTTACTTATCAAGGACCAACAGATCCCTCTACCTCATCTCCTATCCCTGTAGAGGAATGTGAAACTGAGGATACTACGGATACGGTACTTCCTAATAATAACGGAGGTACCAATGACATCCCTCCTCTAGTTATCCCGGTCCCAACTCCCTTTAAAAAAGTTAGGTTTGAAACTACCGAAGGTCCTGTTGAAAATCCAAAATCCAACCCAAAAACAACAATTCCATATCCCTCACGATTGCAAGACCAAAAGCTCCGTGAAAAAGCTAATCATCAGATGGAAAAATTCTTTCAGATTTTCCAAGAACTACACTTCGATATTAGCTTCGCGGACGCTCTTCTTTTAATGCCCAAATTCGCATCGACAATCAAAAACCTGTTGAGCAATAAAGAAAAAATGTTTGAAATGGCACGAACTCCACTTAATGAGAACTGCTCTGCGGTTCTGTTAAAACAGCTTCCCGAAAAGCTAGGAGACCCCGGGAGATTTCTAATACCATGTACTTTCCCGGGTATGATTGAATGCTTTGCCTTGGCCGATCTTGGTGCAAGCATCAATTTAATGCCTCATTCAGTTTGGAAAAAGCTCTCTCTTCAGGCGCTTAGTCCCACATGCATGACTCTCGAGCTTGCAGACCGTTCAATTTCACGTCCCCTCGGTATTGCCGAGGACGTATTTGTGAGAGTGGGAAAGTTCCACTTTCCAGCGGACTTTGTTGTTGTTGATTTCGATGCTGATTCAAGAGTTCCTCTCATTCTTGGGAGAGGATTCTTGAGAACGGGGCGTGCATTAATCGATGTTTTCGATGAGGAAATCACGTTACGAGTTGGAAATGAAGCTATAACGTTCAACCTTGATCAAACCTCGAGATACTCCTCGAATTATGATGCTGAATCGGTCAACCGAATTGATGTCATTGACATTGCATCCGATGAGTATGCTCAGGAAATCTTTGGATTCGCTGATAATTTTTCGAGTGGCAATCCCACTACTTCTTCTAATCCCATAATCGCTAATTCTTCTCCTTCCCTCACTCCGTTTGGGGGAAGTGATTTCGTCCTTGAGGAATTAGAGGCCTTTCTCAAAAGTGATTCAGTTCCCGAAGGAATTGATTACCAAGAGATTGACCCGGAGGGGGATATACTTCTCCTTGAGGAGTTATTGAACAAAGATCCTTCTCCCATTCCTGTTCTACCTCCACAACTTCATAAGGTGGAAGTCAAATATGTTGAAAAAAATGATGACTTCCCCGAGGTTGAACTTAAGGACCTGCCTCCTCATCTAGAATACGCATTCTTGGAAGGTAACGATAAGTTACCGGTCATTATTGCAAAAGATTTAAAGGATGAGGAGAAAAACGCGCTGCTCAAGGTTTTAAAGTCCCACAAACAAGCAATTGCTTGGAAGCTCTCAGACATAAAGGGTATTAACCCGGATTTTTGTACACACAAAATCCTAATGGAAGAGGACTTTAAACCTACTGTGCAGCACCAAAGAAGGGTAAATCCAAAAATCCACGAAGTTATAAAAGCAGAAGTTATCAAACTTCTTGATGCGGGATTGATTTACCCTATATCAGATAGTCCTTGGGTAAGCCCAATTCATTGTGTTCCAAAGAAGGGTGGCATTACGGTTATCACAAATGAGGACAACGAGTTAATACCAACTCGTTTGGTTACAGGGTGGCGAGTATGTATTGATTACAGAAAACTTAACGAAGCCACCCGCAAAGACCATTTTCCTCTGCCCTTCATGGATCAAATGCTCGAAAGACTAGCGGGAAATGAGTATTATTGTTTCCTTGACGGCTTCTCGGGTTACTTCCAAATTCCCATTGATCCACAGGATCAAGATAAAACTACCTTCACATGCCCTTACGGGACATTTGCCTATCGTCGCATGCCTTTTGGGTTATGCAATGCTCCAGGCACTTTCCAAAGGTGCATGATGGCTATTTTCCATGACATGATTGGAAAAACCATGGAGGTATTTATGGATGACTTCTCAGTCATCGGGAATTCTTTCAACTCGTGCCTCTCCCACTTAGAAAAAATGCTTCAACGTTGTGAAAACACTAATCTTTGTCTAAACTGGGAGAAGAGCCATTTTATGGTTAAAGAGGGCATTGTCCTCGGCCATAAAATTTCAAAAAGTGGGATTGAGGTCGATAAGGCCAAAATTGATGTTATTGCAAAATTACCTCATCCCACCACTGTTAAAGGAATAAGGAGTTTCCTCGGCCATGCCGGGTTCTATCGGAGATTCATTCAAGATTTCTCCAAAATAGCCCGGCCTATGACTCATCTTCTTGAAAAGGATGCTCCTTTCATCTTTTCGCCCGAGTGCATCGAAGCTTTTTCTATTTTAAAGAAAAGGCTTACTGAAGCACCAATCCTTGTTGCCCCCGACTGGGACTTACCCTTTGAACTCATGTGCGATGCTAGCGATTATGCTATTGGTGCAGTTCTGGGGCAACGCAAAACTAAACATTTTCAGCCAATACACTACGCAAGTAAGACCATGAACGAGGCTCAAACACACTATACCACTACAGAAAAAGAATTATTAGCTGTGGTATATGCCTTCGAAAAATTTCGGTCTTATTTAATCTTGAACAAAAGCGTGGTGTATACGGACCATTCGGCTTTGAAATACCTGTTCACTAAACAGGATGCAAAGCCAAGACTGCTCCGGTGGGTCCTGCTCCTCTAGGAATTCGATATTCTCATAAGAGATAAAAAAGGAGCAGAGAACCTTGCAGCTGATCACTTGTCCCGGTTAGAAAATCCTCATCAGGATATTCTCGAGAGAAAAGAAATTAATGAAACTTTTCCTCTGGAGACTCTAAATCTCATCTCTAACCGGGATGATACCACCACCCCATGGTTTGCCGACTTTGCAAATTACCGTGCGGGAAATTTCGTTGTAAAAGGGATGTCGTCCCAACAGAAAAGAAAATTCTTTAAAGATGTGAAACATTATTTCTGGGACGACCCCTACTTGTTCAAAATATGTGCGGATCAAATCATCCGACGGTGTGTCCATGGCCAAGAAGCCATGGAAATTCTTAAAGCTTGTCATGATGGACCCACGGGGGGACATCATAACCCAAACTACACCGCAAAAAAGGTGTTTGATTCAGGATTCTTTTGGCCCACGATCTATAAAGACGCCCATGAACTTATCAAAACCTGTGAGGCTTGCCAGCGTCACGGGAATATTTCCAAAAAGAATGAGATGCCGCAAAACGCCATCCAAGTCTGTGAAATATTTGATATGTGGGGCATTGATTTTATGGGGCCATTCCCGTCTTCACGGGGGAATAAGTATATACTCGTCGCTGTCGACTATCTGTCAAAATGGGTTGAGGCAAAAGCCTTACCCACCAATGATGCCCGAGTAGTTTGTAAATTTTTAAAATCTCTCTTTGCCAGATTCGGGACTCCTCGTGCTATTATCAGTGATCGTGGAACTCATTTTTGCAATGAACAATTTGCAAGAGTAATGCTGAAATATGGTGTAACTCACCGTCTTTCTACAGCATACCACCCCCAAACAAGTGGGCAGGTGGAGGTCTCAAATCGGGGTATTAAGAGAATTCTCGAGAGGACGGTTGGTGAAAACCGTGCCTCTTGGTCGGATAAGCTGGACGATGCATTATGGGCTTTCCGCACTGCTTACAAAACACCCATTGGGTGTACTCCTTATAAGCTTGTGTACGGGAAAGCATGTCATCTTCCGATTGAATTAGAACATAAGGCCTATTGGGCCTTAAAACATGCAAATTTCGACCTTCAGACAGCGGGTGATCACCGTAAAGTTCAACTAAACGAACTAAATGAATTACGTGATCAAGCTTATGAAAATTCTTTAATCTATAAAGAAAAGACTAAGAAGATACATGACTCTAAAATAAAGAACCGCGTTTTCAACGTTGGTGACAGAGTTCTTCTTTTCAATTCAAGGTTGAAAATTTTCTCGGGTAAACTAAAAACTCGTTGGTCTGGACCATTTACTATAACCAAAGTATACCCATATGGAACTGTTGAGTTATTGCAACCCGACGGTCCCAACTTTAAAGTAAATGGACATCGTTTGAAACACTACTTTGGAGGGGACATACCACAAGTGGTTGTCCCGGATCTCCAAACTTACCCCATGGACCAATAAATTCGGGGTCGAGTCATGCTAGTGACTCGGAAAACAAAAACACTAGTATCATGTACATAATAATAAGTAATAAATAATGAATTCTGTTTTTTTTTGTTCAAATTTCTATCCTTGTATGTATATTATACTTTATCATTCAACTTCCGGGCTGTCAGGACAAATTTATTACAGTTAATCATTCACAAGTGATTAGCTAGCGTGGTAAACCTGACACAAGCCTGGGAGGTAGTGATTACATATATTATATTATTTCATAAACAATATAAAATGCAAAAACATTTTTCCTATGCACACAACTTGCCCAGTTTGATTAGCCCCTCAGTTACAACATTTGGTTGTTGGCTGTTTTCAGTTACTGAGCTCTGTCAAACCCAGATTCCCTTTCAAGGGGCGGTTGTTAGGAATTTTCTTTCTTTTGTACATATATATATATAAATCTAAAAATACAAAAACATTTATAAAAGATAAAAACAAAAAAATAATAAATCTCCTTTATCTTATCATTTTATAATTCTGTGAGTGGAAATCCCACTCCAATTTCTCACCTAATCTGTGAGTGGCAATCCCACTCCATTACCCCAAGGACAATTTTAATTCGGGGTCGAGTCAAGCTAGTGACTCGGGAATCAAAAACAAGCTACCTCATGACAAGTCAATTCGAGGTCGAGTCAAGCTAGTGACTCGGTAATCAAAAGCATAGCAATATGGGTTTTCACTCATATTTCTGATTTCTTTCTCTTTTCTAACACCCTAGTGTGGGGGAGACGAACCACATGTTGTACATATGTAAAATATTTGTATTAAAAAAAAAAAAAAAAAAAAAAAAAAAAAAAAAAAAAAAAGAAAAAAAATGGTATAAGACAAATAAAAAGAAAAAAGTGAGTTTGTATGTAAATAGAGTAAAATAAAAAGGTTAAAAGTATTGCCTCCTTACGTTCTAAAGTCTTGGTGGGACACCAAGTATTGTGAATATTGAGGGCAATATTCAGTTCTAAGTGTGGGGGAGCGTTCTCACGAATGCAAAACACATGTTCCATCAAGAACCCCCATTTGATCAAAATTACCAGTTTTTTCACACTTAGAAATGAGATAAAATGGTATCAATCCTCCATGTCTAACCCACAACAGGATTGGCTAGTCCAGGAGCAAACGGCTCTTGGTAAAGACATCTCAAAACCGTTGATGGCTGGCAATTTGCCAAAAATTGTATGGTTCCTCAGCTCCCCGAAAACAAATGAGTTGGCTAGCCCGCAAGATTATGGCTTGTGGTAAAGGCCGTGGAAAAACCATAATTGGTAATCAGCTCACCAAGATGTTGACTATTCCATCAAGAGTTGGCTAGTCCAGAAGCAAACGGCTTTTGGTAAAGACAAATCAAATCCGTTGACAGCTGGTGGTTTGCTAAAAATCACACGGTTATCAGGTGTGCCACAGTTCTTACACCTGGCTACTCCAGAAGTGATGGCTTTTGGTAAAGAGATAAAATCCATTAATTTTTTCTCAAAAAGATTGCTAGGGACTAGCAATAGTTTAGTGTGGGGGATTGATGAGTGTCTAAATACTCATCATTTTATACTAATCTGAACTGCCAAAACATACAAAAACACTCAAAAATGCATCATAATACTTAAAATATCTTAGAAGTGTGTTTTATATGTTTCAAATACAAAATATGCAAAAAACAAATGAAAAATGTACAAAGTTTGCATAATTGGCAGTTTCAGTCCCTCAAGTTTCAAATATTGACAAAACTAGTCCCTGAAGGTTTTAAATGAATAAAAAGTCAACTTAAGTCCTTGGGAAACCAAAAATGTTCACAAAACATCCCTGGATAAAAGTTTACACAAACTGGCAATTTTTACCCCTCAAGTTTCAAAATTGGCAAAATAGTCCCTGGGTTTTCAAAACTGAAATATTTACAAATAATACCCTTGTGCTATGCATGAATGACAAAATGGAACAATTTTGATAATATTTTGAGAAATTACAATCACAATCCCTTAAAAATCCAAAATTACATAAATGGTCCCTGGAGTTTGAAAAATTACAGAAAAGGTCCCTGGATGTTTTTTTTTAAAAAATGGAAATATCATAAATTTGGTCTTTGGTTTATCTAAATTTGCAGGTTTGGTCCTTATAAGAAAAGTTTGGAGAAATTACAAAAAGGCCCCCTAACTTTGCAAGTTTGGCAAAAATAGTCCCCGGTATTTTAAATAATGAAAAAAAATCAAAAATAACCGTGTACTATTCTATATATGGCAAAATAGGTCCTTGTGATTACATGTGGGGATTTACAACAATAGCCCTTCAACTTTGGAATAATTACATTTTTGGTCCTTGTTCACTAATAAACCAAACCGGACCCTTTTTATTATAATCCTAAACCAAAAACTAATCCAAACCAAACCAAAACCCAACCCACCTATCCCCTAGCCCAAACTTAAGCCCAATCCAACACCCCTTATATTAAAACCGGGCGTTGACCCGCGTTGACCACCCCAATCCCGCCTACACTATTCACCTCCCTCACCACCACCTGAAACCACCATACCAGGTGGTTTTGCCACCTGCTACCACCACCTCACCACATTCCAGCTCACCCTCACCTCCTTTCCACCTCATACACCAACCCACTCCTCATTTAATGCTCTCCACACCATTTTTCACCCCAAACTACCTCTTAACCTCTGTTTTCTTCCATTCAACACCAACTGGCCCTAAAAACCCTCCCCTTTGTCTCCTGACACTTCCACAAACTCCCAAAAACCTTTAATTACAATCCTTTGCCTCCACGTTAACGTGGAGGACTTTGGCGCCAAAAGTGAGTTTGAACGGTGGATCTCAATTGGACTAAATGGATGGCTCAGATGAAGTGGGAAAGGATCAGAAGAGGTTTCTAAACCTAATTGAAGCCTTTAAAAGGAAAGAGAAGCAGAGAAGAAAGAGACCTAGTTTATTTTCACTTAATGTATGTCGTTTAATTTGTATTAAGTTGTTTAAGTATAATCTAAGCTTTCAAGTTTTAGTCTAAGTATCCTCAGTGTACTAGTGATCTTTTCAGATAATAAAATTCAAGTTTGTGTTGTAATTTCAAGTTGTGCCATTTTCAAGTTCATATTAAGAATCTAAATAAGCTTTATACTTGTTACTGTTTGGTCATATGGATTGAAATAGCTCATATAAGCTCCCATAAGCTCAATACAGCTTTTAATAACTTACTAATCAGCTTAACATAAAAAATCTCACAAAATACAAAACTGGTCAACAAAAGTCAAACGGATGAGTTTTTGGTGATAAGCAATTGGAGCAAGGCAATTTGTGGATGGTCTTGGGTTAGAATCCAGTGGTGGATAATTAGGAAAAGTTTCTTTGATCTTGGTTCTTGGTTTCAAGCAGGAAAGCAATTGGTAAGTTTCTAAAAATTTTCATAACTTTCTTTATATTGCATATGTATTGATTTTGATTATCATGGCTATTATCTGTGTTTCTCAAGTTTGATTAGTATATTTAAGTTGATTTATGGTTTAAGATTGCTAGGCTGTTAAGAAAATTATTTGTTACTCATTTTCTAAAAATCAAACAGTCAATATAGTATATTTGGTGTTCTTGTGTATCTGTGGTCATAATCTGTTTCTAAGTGCTTATTTATATCTTATATATCATAATAAGTTAGAATAGATCAGTAGCTTAAGCTCTTATAGCCATTTACTTAAGAAATCATAAAACAGTCAAGTTACAGGTGTGTTTGGATCAGTGGATTGCATCACTAAGTTGTATGTTATTGTTGTTGTTCTGTGTTTACATAAGTCACTTAAGATCCTATTAGTATAAATAAACCATAAAAACCTAGGCTTATTAAAGAGAAAGTCAAAATCATAGTTTTAACATCTCCACAGTTAACTGTGTGAGATTTGGTACCTCAAACCCACACCATTAGCTTAAATCTAATAACTCTAGCTTAATATAAGTATCTTATAGCTTAATTTAACTTAATCAATCAGTTTCAATCATTAGAATCTCAATAAAGTCAAACTAAGTAGTTTTATTTAAAAGTCAAATTTGCTTCATCTCAGATTTTCTCAAAACTTTGGTGATTTTTCTAGAATTTAGGAAGCTAATTGAAGGCTTGAAAATTCTTGTGCTTATTATCTACCATCTAAACTATAGAAATCTACATTTGTCTGATTTTTAAGATTTTTATTCAAGCTTATGCAAAAGCTAAAAGTACCTTGCAGGGCAATAGGTTCCCCTGTGCACAGGTTTTAAGTAAAGTACCAAGACCCCTAGTTTGCAACTCAGTGGACCCCACACCCTAGGTTTCAGCTTAAGTGTAGCTTAATATACCAGCTTATCATATCTAGGATTAGTTTAGACTTTAGCTTATTATAGGATAGCTTTTAGGATCAAATTTGTGACCTTTGTGAAACAAGCTACACTGATTACTCAGTGTATGATCACCAATCCATAGGCTCACTCTGAGCTTATTAGGAAGCCATAAGCTTAGCTTATTAGTTTAATCTATAGCTTATCATCCCATAGTTGAACCCCTAGGTTTATTTTGAACCTTGTTTTACTCTTGTGGACCCCACAACTCTTAGAAAGTGGACTGCAAGGCAAAAACTTGCCCTGCACATCACCACACCACCAACTTAATTGGTGGCTGCAGCCCACACCATTAGGACCCACACCCCCAACCTAGCTTATTACAACCCCCCTCCTACCCAGGTTCAAGAATTGACCCATAGTTTGACCTACAAACCAGTGGACCCCACCTTAAATTGTCCCTAATTTCTGTCCCATTTCTGAGACAGAACTCAAATAAGCAAGTGCTTATTTGAGCTTCTCAGCTTATTTTAGGAGCTCATATCATTAAGTTTAGTCTAATATAGTTCAAATAACTTAGGTAAACTAGATTTCACCATAGTGGACCCCACATAACCTCAGTTTAGCTTATTTCTTCATTTGGTCAACCTTAGTCAACTGTTTAAGCTAATAAGCAATCTCAGTGCTTATTATTGATTTCCAAAGTAGTTGTCTTTATTAAAGTTTCATTATTTAGGTATTTAAATAGTTTTATAAAATAAAAACCAGAAAAAGCAAACATAAAAATAGTGATAGCTTCTATTTAATAGAAATTATCTAATTAATTTTCATTTTAGCTTATTAATAAGCACTTGTTCAATTTTATAATTTTATAAATTACTTAGTACCTTAAAGTAGTTAAAATAATTTTATTAGAATTTTCCTAAGCAGTTTACTATTAATTAGATTTAAAACTAGTTTAAATAATTAAATAGGTAATATTAGTAATTAAATAGTTTTATTTAATTTTAATCAACTAAAGTAGAATTTTATATTTTTCCTAAGTTTTATAATATATTTAAGACTTTTAAAAAATAGTTTCATAATTTCTACTGTTCATTTTATAATTTTCTTATTTAAATTAATTAAATTAGCTTAAAATTAATTAATAAGTAATTAATTAGTCAATTAGCTTAAATATAATTTTTAGCAAGTTTTTATAATTTTTTAGTATTCCTGTAGTGTTTAAATAATTTTATAAATTTTATCATAATTTTCTAAGGTAATTTAGTATTAATAGTAACTTAAAATAGTTAAAATAGTTTAATTAAGTTAAATAGTTATTAATTAATAAAATACTTATAAAAAGATAAAAATATTTATTTTAATTTTTTATACTTTCTTCAAGTTCTTAGTTAAGTTTAGAAATTATTTATTTAAGTTTTTAGGTTTATTTGTAATAATTGTAATTTTTAGTTAATTTAAATTAAGTCTTAAATTAGATTTTAATTAGTTTTATTAATTAAATAGTAATTAAATATTATAATAATCATTTTCATAATTTCAAATTCATTTTCTATTTTCTTTAATATTAAGTTTTAAGAAGTTTCACTTTTAGTCCCTGTAGTTTGTAACTTGTTAAATACTACTTTTTTCTGTCTGTTATATGATTATCTGATTTTGTGTTTATTTCTGTATTTCTGTTATAATTTCATATTTTCCAAATATCAAGCAATCAGTAGTGTAATCAACTCTCAAAACATATTTGTTACTGTCCTCAGTACCACTCACTTTCCTATCCGTCAACAAATACAATTTCAATCTCGTTGGGATTTAACGACCCGGGGATTTCCCTGTACTTCCACGGTCAATATTAACTTGCACTTTCTCCCAGGTGGGCCTAACAGCTTCACAAGGCTGACTGGTTGGTTTGGGAGGAGTCAGGCGGCCCCCTTAATTATGTTAGGCGGCCCCCTTAATTATTAAGGGGACCGGCCACGCTCCTGCACAGTATTTTCTCCCCTATAAATACAGGGCTATTCCTGGATTTTTTCCGTACCTTTTTGCACAAAAACTTTCTGTCCAAATCTCTCTAAATCAATTATTTGATCATATAATCATAAGCTTTTGTTTCCAAGTGATTCAAGCTTCAACACTCATGTGCAAAGAGAAGAATACTTCTATTAATCAAGACTAGAAGTATTACAACTTAGTATCATCTTGCTATCTAAGTTGTTAATTCATTTCAACTTGTAAATTATTCATTCATTGGTGTATAAGGTATTTATGTTGGTTAGTTCGATTTAGACATAGGAACTAGATTAGTTGAAAGTGTGAAGTTGTACTAGCAGCGAAGAAGTAGAAGTGTATAGAAGTAGTAGTTGGTAGTAAAGCTATAGAAGCCTTGTAGTAGTGAAGACTTAGAAACCTTGAAGTGGTGAAGACCTAGAAGCCTTGAAGTAGAGAAGACTTAGAAGCCTTGAAGTAGTGAAGACTTAGAAGCCTTGAAGTAGTGAGAAGATAGAAGTTGTAAAGTAGTGAAAAGATAGAAGACATCAAGTAGCGAAGAAACAAGAGTTGTGAAGACGTGAAGAAGGTGTGAAAAGCTGTGAAGAGTTTGTGGTGTGATAGAAGTTGTGAGATTGTTTCTAGCTACGATTAGAACCCGACATTTAGCTTTGTGTCGTTAATTTGGTGTAAGCTAAGGTGTGTAAGGTTTTCTCCACCATAAGGGAGCTCGTTGACTTAGTGAAGAAAACACTCGAGTTTGGTGCTCGGGGAGTGGAGTAGGGCAAGGAGTGTCCTTGTAGCCGAACCACTATAAATCTTTTGTCTCTCGGTTTGATCTTTCCATCTCTCACTTTTTGATTACTTACTTATTTACGTTTCGTATATAGTTATAATAGCTTTTGTTGTCCATACATTGATTTCACATAAAGATCAAACTAAGATCCATTCATAAAACAAATTTCCTAATAACCATTCTAAAAGAACATAGGAGTAATAGATAATATTGGTGTTTTCATACTAAACTATAATCAAAGGTTTTTCAAACATACAAATTGAATAAACTTGAATCTAGTCTTTTAAAACAAAGTTTTTATTAATTGAAAAAGAGAAAAAACTATTCAACCCCTCCTTCTAGTTTTCTACACTATAAATATTAATGGATGTATACTAAATCGGAGGCCCCTTACAATGAGGGGTCATGTGTGGTTGCACCACTTGCACATGCTAATTGTCGCCTCTGGCTCGTTACATATCTGGAGAAACTGCGGAAGTTTGAAGTAGGGGTGTAATCGAGTCAAGCCGAGCTCGAGCTTAACAGGGCTTGGGTTTGGCTTGAAATTTATAAGTTAGGCTTGAGCTTGGCTTGATAGCTTGACGAGCTTTAATCATCTAGGCTTGAGCTTGGCTTGAAAAATTCATTAAAGCCTGAGCTTGGCTTGAAAAGCTTGAATGTATATAAAAATATTATATTTAATAGCCAAACTCGTCAATAAATATATGTATAAAATAAAATAAAAATTAAACCATAATAGTCAAACTCACGAGTGTTTTATACAAATGATGACACTAACAGTCGACACTTATAACTTCTAAAAAGCTTTATTCAACTAAAACACAACTTTTTAACCATATAAAATAAATTTATCAAGCTCAGTGAGAAACTGGGTTCACGGCTAACACTAGAAAGTATGTATACTTTAGGATATTTGTGCATACTTGTTTTGAAAAAGCAACATGTCATTCCCAAGTAATAAGTAAGTTCTTACTCAAATTATCCCTAGTTAGTTATATGAATTTATAATGGAAATATATTTATATTAAAGCTCGAAAAAGATAGGAGCTTGAGCCGAGCTATCAAAAGCTTGAGCTTGGCTTGTTATATAGTTCGAGCTAATTTTTGGGCTTGGCTTGAGCTTGATAAAAGCTTGACTCAATCGAGTCAAGCTCGAGTTCGAGCTCGAGTTGCTTGATAAAAGATTGACTTGATAGCAGCCTTAGTTTATAGGTTTGGTACACGATACTATGAACTGTACCACATTCTTTTTTTTTAACAAAGTACCACATTCTTATATCGTACTTTCCGGCAAATAAGAAAATTAATCACTAGGTGGAATATAATGAATCTGCGAATAAACTGTAGAATACTAACTATGTTGGAAACATGATTCCTCTAGTGATATGTGTGGTGTTGGAGTAATAAGAAGGAGAGGGAGAGAGGAACCTTGAGAGAGAATGAAATGTTAGATTGAGATTAAGTGAAGGTCCAACCCTCTCCACATGTGGAAAGGGGTATTTATACTTACAACATAAACGCCCACACCCGGGCTGTGGATCAGGCATACAGTGGGTGAAAACCCGTCCTTCTTCCACGGTGTTACTTAAACTAATAATATTTAACTAATAAATAAACTAACTACGAGCTAACTTAATGCTATTACAATCATTAGGTGACCGAGACTTTTACAGAAATATTTGTATTCCTAACAATCTCCCCCTAAGTGAGGTCACCTTTGAAATTACGCTCTTTGGTCTTTAAGCATTCTTTCATTTCTGTAGCTCGTAGGATCTGATTCTTCACTTTACTTCACACTTTGTACTTCAAGCAAACGAACTTGTGATTTGAATTCCTTTGTGATATGTGATCTTTGAGCTTCCTTTGAGATCATCAGCCAAAGTAAATCTCCAAGCTCATCCAT
Organism: Artemisia argyi; assembly: GCA_030686995.1. Taxonomy (NCBI): domain Eukaryota; kingdom Viridiplantae; phylum Streptophyta; class Magnoliopsida; order Asterales; family Asteraceae; genus Artemisia; species Artemisia argyi. The sequence goes on along the minus strand of CM060691.1, from coordinate 149,181,268 downwards.
AGTTGTATCGCCTTCATGTGATGTAGTGACTTAAGGACCATCATGCTCACGCCCTTCTGTATCTGGAGACTTTGCATTAGAGTTGTGGATCATGAGACTTTTTCATCAGAGTTGCGGAAACGTTGTTGGTAGTCTCTCAACATTTGTTGTAGCAAGTCTCTCATCTTCATTGATAGTGTGGAGGATGTGTGAGCATGAGGTATGGATTGACCCGATTCAGCTGGAAATTGGAGCCATCAACGCCATCTTTATATGTGTCCCTGAAATAAAACAGTTAGCAATAAAGATAGAGAACAAATATGGCTTTGTCATTCGTTCTGCGAGGACAGACTACCCTCCGGTTTTGTGAAAACCGACCTGTGATCAGGTAGAGTCTCTTTTAGAGAGGACTTTCCTTGACAGGAATTTCCAGCTTAAAGTGATGAATTTTCCAAAGAATCTACTTTGGAATCTTCATACTTAGCATGTTCTCATATCGGAACGTCTCAAAGCAGACAGCACGATAGAGTGAATCGGTGAATTGATATTCACGGATTGATGAAAAATTGATTTATAGAAATCACTCGCGTGTCGTATAATAAACAATTTTTTAGACACGACGAGTGTTTTATACTTAGAATCACATTTCCATGAAAATACTTTTGTTTGAAATATTGTACACAATCAATGTGCTCGAAAAATTAGTTTGTGAGCACATTGAAGGGTTTTATCAAAAGTATCCGTCAATCCATATCCTGGAACAAGTTTGATTCAATATTGAATCACACCATTGTTGCTTTCCAGTTGTCACTTGATCATTGATCCAAGATGGATCTCACATGTCACCTACCAAGAGCTTGAAAGATGTTCGCTCTAGAAGGATTTCCATCCTCATTGTGAATATTTTTATATTACTCGGATGTTCTGGCAATGCCACAAGGATAATGCGTAGGACTCTAAATATTTTATCTTATTTTCCACATAGTGTGAAACAATAAGCATATTTGGAATGTGTCCTATCGAGATTTATGGATGATCTCATGGCTCTAGACTCAATAGTGCGTTTTGATCCGCTCCTGGAGACTGAAGAGGTGTCTCCAGTTTTAGGTATCAACATAGCTCGCAATGAGCGGTCAATACATTGCACAGGGTTCCCCGTGAGAATGAAACAAGCTCTTTTAAGAGAACTTGAGTGGTTGGAAAGTTTAGTGCAGTGCGTCACTGGGTCCATGACGTCTTGTCTTCAATACTAGTGTTACCTTAGTAACCACTAGTAGATTATGAATTGAACCCGGTTTCTGCCCTAAGGTTGAATATTTGGAGGGCTTTTTCTTTTCACCCTTTCTCATTACATTTCTTTTTCATTCTTCAACCCCTTCAGTGCTTACCGAGACTTCACCACTAGAACCTTGTTGGGTTTGTTCCAGTCCTAGCTCTATCTCAGTCCACGCTATCTCAATCATTCCTAAGGACTTCTAATCTATCTATGGATTGTCCCTGGGAAGATCCTTCCGGTTCTGGTGGATCATGGGAACTCATACCTAACCTTAACCAACCTTATAACTCCATGCATAAAGGTAAATGGTCGGTCTTTGGAAATTACTTCCACAAACACCTTTGCTCCCCTTCAATATGTGCATCGATATTCGAAAGTGTTTAGCACATATGTGGGAGAGATCACTTTTGATTATCATATTTCATATTTAAATCACATTCTCTCCCCCGATCAAAAATCTCAAATCTTTTGAGATTTTGGATCCCAATTGATTTAAATACGTTAGAAAACGTTTGGGAGAGAAATGCGGTCAGTTTTAATATTGTCTGATAAAAAGGAACTTTTTTTCTGCTCCCCCTCAATCTGTGAGGGAGGTTGTTATGTGTCAGATTCGATGAGTTTCCAAAAGATTTTAACGAAAACTCTTTGAAAATGTACTTATTCTGACACATAACCATCACAAATCGTTTTGTTGCTTTTGTTTTATACAAAGTGTGGGGAGTTTTGATGATACATAAAATTTTGAGAAATCACTCTCCCCCTCAATCAATGACGGATGTCAAAACTGAAATATTTTCATAAAATATTAAAGTCATTGATTGAGTGAAAATTTATCAAACTTTTGAGTTCAATTAGATTTTTAATCAAAATCTCATGGTACCACCAAGTTTTGCACAAATACTTTCCGAAAAAATCATAGAAGGGAAAGTATTTGGCGATAACAAGAAGATTTCTCTTCTTTATCAAGAAATAATACACTGAAGCGTACACTAGATCGAGGGTGCATGAATATAAAGTAATTCACGCTCGGATGAACGGCACCCTTTACTAGGAACAACCGTCTTTTTTTGGCGACGTGCTTTCCTCATTTTTGAAAACTGGGTTGCTATCTGAAGTAATAGCAAGCCATAATTTTGAAGTCCGGGTTGGAGCCTGAAATGACTACAAGCCATGAGTTTAAGCGCGGGTTACAGCCTGAAATGACTGCAAGCCATAATTTAAGAATGTTTTGAGATACGACATGTTTTTGAAAAGAACTTTATTTGAAATCGAAAAACTCTTGCTCAAGCATATGTATGATTCCGTGTCATTATTGAATTACATTTCTAGAAACGTACATAATAATGATTACACAAGAGACATGTCGTGAGAAGAGTATTTTTGTAGTTTTTCAGATTTTTATGGGTTTTTTGTAATTTTATATTTTTCTATTTTCTTTCTGTGTTAATATTATATACAAAGGATATGTGAAGCAACCCCTTTACTCCTCCTGATCTTCCTGAAGACTAATGAGATCCTCAGGCGTGAGACTCTTCATACCAAGGCGTGGGAGAATGAAGTGAAATCGGTCCCTAGAAAGTGCTTTTGTGAAGATATCAGCTAGCTGGAACTCAGTCCTCACGAAGTAAAGTTCCACAATTCCTTTCTCAACTTGCTCCCTGATGAAGTGATGTCGAATGTCAATGTGCTTAGTCCTTGAATGCTGGACATTGTTGCAGCAGAGTGCAATTGCACTTTTGTTGTCATAGTACATGGGAATCTTGTTGCATATGAAGCCATAGTCTGAAAGTTGAGATCACATCCATAAGATCTGAGCACAGCACGATGACATGGCAATGTATTCAACTTCTGTGGAGGAGATAGGTGTACTCATTTGTTTCTTTGACGACCAACTGACTAGCTTATTCCCCAAAAACTGTGCACCCCCAGATGTGCTGCGTCGTGTGTCTTGACATCCCGCATGATCAGCATCAGAATATGCTGTGAGAGCCATAGAAGTTTCCTTAGGGTATGTGGATTGTTCCTTTAAGGTATCGAAAGACTCTCTTGACAGCTTCCAGATGTTTCTTGGTGGGTTTGGATTGATACCGAGCACACATGCAAACTACAAATAGAAGGTCTGGTCTGCTAGCGGTAAGATACATTAAGGAGCCAATCATGCTTCGATACTTGGTTTGTTCGACCGGAATTCCTACATCATCTTCATCTAGTTTAGATCTTTCAATCATAGGAGTATCAACTGAATCACAGGAGTCGAATCCAAATTTCTTCAGAATTTCATTGGCGTATTTGGATTGCTTGATGAAGATGCCATTGGGATTTTGAGAAATTTGCAATCCTAGAAAGAAAGAAAGACATTTGACCCATCATAGACATCTGGAATTCAGAACTCATCTCTTGTGAGAAACGATCACATTCTTTGGGATCTGAGGAGGCAAATATGATGTCATCAACGTAGATTTGTACATGAAGAAGGTTTTTGCCCGTTTTTTTGGTGAAGAGTGTAGGATCAACAACGCCTTTGGAGAATTTGTTAGCCAAAAGAAATTTAGACAAGGTGTCGTACCACGCCCTAGGTGCTTGCTTAAGCCCATAGAGAGCCTTTTTCAACCGATACACATGATTAGGGCGTTCTGGGTCCACAAAACCTTCGGGTTGAGTTACATACACCACCTCTTTTAGATCACCATTTAAGAATGCAGTCTTGACATCCATTTGATTAACCACCATGTTTTGACTTGCAGCATTTGCGAGAAATATTCTTATGGCTTCAATTCTTGCAACAGGTGCGAAGGATTCTTTAAAGTCTATTCCTTCTTCTTGTCGATATCCTTTTGCCACAAGCCTAGCCTTATTTTTCAATACATCTCCATGCTCATCAAGTTTAACCTTAAATATCCATTTGAGAGCAATGATCATAGCACAATCGGGAGGTGGTACTAATTCCCACACATCCAGTCGATCAAACTCATGAATCTCGTCCACCATTGCAGTGAACCATGAGTGTTTAGACATTGCATCCTTGACATCTTTTGGTTCAACTTTAGAGAGGACAGAATTGAAGAAACACCACAATGCGTCGGTTGCAAGTTGCTTGCGGGTAGATACTGGACGCGAAGGGTTTCCAATTATGTTGTCAATAGGATGATCATTGGTCCATTTTCTAAGGTATTCATGGGGTTGAGGATAAGGAACTGAGGTAGCCGTGTTAGATTCGTCAGAGGATGTGGCATCATTTGACGATTCAGGGGCAAAGATGTTAACAAATGGCTCATTATCAGGTGGATCAAAAGGATTTACTTCAGACGAATTATCTACAGTTGCCACTCGCTGTACAAGTGAAGGTTGGACATTAGAGGTGGTAACCGATTGACTGATGGTGGGGGCTTCAGGATCCCATGACAACGAAGTGGATGGACCATCATTATCAACTTGGACATTCACTACCCCAGCTAGTGGTTGAACCGCAGTAGCTTCAGGAGCATTCATCTGTTGAGGTTCAAAGTATTCATCAAACATTGGGTCAAACAGTTTATTCCAACCTTCACTTGTAGGAGGTACAAAAGGAGCAGCAGGAGTGGGATTCTGTACAAGCCTGGAACTTATTGGTCCAGGAGACAAAAGGTTAGGTACGGGTCCAGAACTTGATTGTCCATGAACCGGTTGCTCAGTCAGCTCATCGAAAGTAACGTGGATTGTTTCCATTATGTCTCTGGTACGTTTGTTGTAGATTCGGTACCCCTTTCTCTCTGGAGCATAGCCAACGAAGAAACCAATGTTGGCATTGGCCTTGAGTTTCCCAAGGTCTTCACTGTCATTAGTTGGATAGCAAAGTGCACCAAATACTCGAAGAAACGAAAGATCTGGTTTTCTGCCATGAACCAGTTCATAGGGAGTCTTGCAGTGGAGAGGATGTATCAAGGATCAGTTCTGTGTGTAACATGCGGTGGCAATTGCCTCAGCCCAAAGAAACATAGGAGCTTTGGAGAAGATGAGCATAGTCCTTGCAGCTTCAACTAAGGTGCGATTACGTCTTTCAACAACTCTTGGGTTTATGGGTGTGCTTTTTGCTCTTGCACATTTGACATGCGGAACACAAATGGTCTTTTTCATACTTAAGTCTGGGCAAGCCTCGAACAAGATCCTTACGTGTAAGTTCATTGATGATACCGAAGTTCAAATGGTTTAAACGACGATGCCACAACCATGATTTGTTCTTGGAGGCTTTAGAGAGCAAGCAAATTGGAGAGGACCATAGCATATCTTCGATAGAGATGGTATAAAGATTAGTGCCCCGACTCCCCTTGAGAAGATCAACACCATCTAATTCTCTAACAAAACAGGTGTGCTTTCTGAAAGCAACTTCAAGATCTGAATCACAGAATTAACCCACAGAAAATAGATTGTGCCCAAGTCCTTCCACGTAGTAAACTCTGGATATCACACTGTCTCCAAAGATGTAATCACCATAACCCATTATAGATCCAAAATGGTCATTCCCAAATCTAACCATACCAATAAACTTTTCCACGAAATTCTTGAGCCGCGAGCAATCTCCAGTCATATGTTTTGAGCAGCCTGAGTCCAAATACCAAAGGACGATTTGTACGACCTGCATTTGAAACCAGACAATCGTGGATAACTGAAAAAGTTGGAGCCCCACAAACAGTTGGGGTCCGTTTGGTTAGCACACACAAATATTGGATTATCATATGTTACAGATATCTGACTAGAATGTTCACATTTTGATGCACTAGAACTAGGAGTGGTACTAAGTGCTTCTATTGGGAACAGTCTACCAGTAGGTCTCCACTTCCTAATAGGCACAACTTTGGAGTTAGTGATCCTAATCATTGGGCACTTTTCCCTTAGAGTAAATTTCCTTCTAGTAGGTCTCCATTGATAACCAACATTAGTGAACACTTTTCCTGTTTTATTCCATACTTGTTTTACCCATTTAACACTCAAGACATTCATAACTGGAGATTTCATAGTGGATTTTAGAAAGGACACAACACAAGCATCATGATAACCATAAAATAAGCATTTGTTACAAGTCTTACAAATAGCACCAGAATTCGAATTAATTACATCATTGTTAACACAAATGTTTGAATCAACTTGATTCCTTTCATTAAGCATAACTTTATTGTTCCTAGATGATTCTTCTACTTCCTTCATAAGTGTACTCTTAGCCGGCAAAGTCCTATCATTCTTTGTATTGCACTTAGGCTGTGACTTGCTAGCATTAGATACACCTTTTACTCCTGTAGAAGCAATGACGGGAACATTAGTCTGATTAGTTGCTACTTGTTTACCGGTGATCATGATGGTGGATTGTGATATGGTTTGGGGATAATCAAATGTAACATGTTTGTTGCTACTGTTAGGGTGCGATGCAAATGACCTATCCGACTTGTTATCATTCTTGGGGCATGATCCTATAGCATATTCTAATAATTCCTGGGCTCTATTAGTGAGGAAGCAAGCACCAATAATAACATCATCATGTGGTTTAGGTATCATCTCATCTTCAAAGGTTTCTCTAAGTAGGGCCAGACAATCCTTAAGATTTCTAAGATAGTTGTTATGAACTAACTTATTGTTCCTAAGGGGAAGAGAGACATTCACAACATCGCACGCATATTTCTTACAAGCATGTACATTGGAAATTACATGATCACATGAAACGACGGGCATTTTACCCTTCACCATAGTCTTTAGATTCTCAATTTCATTTAACAAAGAAGTGACTCTTTCATTGTTTTGGTCACGTGTTAATTTAATAGACTCAAACAATTCTTTGTAACGTTGTTTAGCGTTTGACATTTTAGCACGAAGCCACTCATTTTCATGTTGTATGATGCGTGGGAATCGCAACAGGCTTTACCTCTCAAGGGATCTTGAGAAGCTTACAACCCCCACCAGGCAGTGTACCTGATCGTTGTAGTATAGTATAGTGACAAGTACCGGGGGATTGATCGTTCAGCTTAGGAATAGTGTCGCTAGGATTAGAAAGCCTAAATACTAGTTCTAAAGGTGAGGGATGATTATTTCTGTGTTTTTATATTTTATGGAAAGAAATTTAAAATCTCGGGTTTGAAGGATTTGGGCGGAATTAGTTGCTATTCAACTAACCCAATACTAAGATGCAATCAAAATAAAATACGAGAAATGAAAATAAACTAATTTATACTAAGGTTGTGAGCAGTAATTGGAGAAAATGTGTTTACTTAGATTTCACTACTCCCTAGATATCTTTTACACGTTAATTACTTGTTATAATTGCATGGATGACGGATCGTATTCCTTAATACCATTCATGGGTGGCACACATAACTCCCCAATTCTATGAGCTCTTATTTCCTCCTACACCATGCCCAGCACAACTATAGGGATTGTAAACAGTGGCTCATGCATTAAATACAACCAATAAAGACCTAGTGCGCGTTGGTTCATGTTTCTTAAGACGTTCAAGCATGTTACCAATTGGAGATCTGCCAGTTTTCTTAAGCCTAACATATAAATCATTCATCCAAGACAAGAATAAGCAAGTAATCAACACATAATCAATATCTAGGTTTCATTAGATCTAAGCAAACACAAGATAGATCTAGCCTAGCATGATGGAATTAAGACAAGAACATGATATAGACAACCAACACATAGACATATTGATTGAATTAGAAGAACACTTATCTTGATTAATCATGCAAGGTATCAAGGGGTTGGAACCCTTGAAAAACCTGTAAAGTTACACCAAAATCGTACTTAGGGTTTCTCCCCAAAACTTCTCTCTTTAAATGTGAAAAATTAGAAAACTATATATAGGAAAAGGGGTCTGACGGCGTCAAGACCAATTAGGTGACGCCGTCACCTCGCCGCCAAAACAATCCTCGGACTGCCTAGATCTACATTTGACGCCGTCAAGAACAAATCATTTCCAGGCCGTCATGACTTTTACTCTTGACGCCGTCAGGGAACTACTCTTGACGCCGTCACCTACTGTTCCCAGCATGGAAAATTAAGACTTTGGCGTTTTCTTCACTTTTATGCTCCAAAAACGTCCGAATTGCTTCCTTTTCCAGATTTCACTCCCAAAGTGCCTAAAATCACAAAAGAAACGATTTAGGGCAATATTTGATCAAATAAATTCGGATTCGGGCTTAAATGACCCCCTAAAAACGGATCATTTTTCGCCTCATCATATACCCTTACACTTGAGATTTGCTTGTCCTCAAGCAAATGTGCTTTTATTCTACTCAAAAGACAAGTTAGGGTCATTTAACACTAATATAAAAGTAATTACAACAAATAATTGTTCCACTAAAGACCAATAGACAAGCACGGAGGTCATACACAAGCACCTCACAAATAGTGTTTAGATACTCACATCTCTCGGGTGTAATAAAGTATAAATTACAATATGAAAACGGAAGATATCTCTCACTACCTGTCATAGCAAAATAGATTACCATAGGCTTGGAAAAGGATCAAACCTCCACCACATGGCGTAAGCACCTAGGATAAACTATCAAAGAGGTCTTTTAAAGGGTTATAACGTTAGGCGTAGGGATATGAAATACACGGTTTTGTTGGATAAAGGAAGTTTTACTGGTGGTGAGTTAACAATCTTGGTTAATTACATGTACAATGTGGCGTTGCTAAGCCAAGACTAGACTCGACTTAAGCTAATAAATGAAAAATAACAAAAAACATAAAATGAACATAGAATAAAAAGGGATGGTAGTCCGTATGTTTTTTTTTTTTTTTTTTTTTTTTCTATTTTTTTTTTCTTTTTCTTGATTTTTCAATTTTTTTTTTTTTTTTTTTTTTTTTTTTTTTTTTTTTTGCATACACTCTTACCCTACCATCCAAAATAATACATCATAGGGGATTAAGTATTCCCCTTACACTTGAATTTTTACATACTTTACATTAAACTAATCTAATAACTCGAATTAAGAAAATCAAAACACTTGGAGCACTTTTAAGATTAACGTACATATGGGGGTAATAAATGATGTTCTTCCCCATTACTCCATAAATAAGTACTTACCCATGAGTCCCAATCGTCCCAAAACAATATGTACAAGGATATGACTCGACTTAGCAACCATGTAATCAATTAGAAAGTTAACTTAGGGTTTAACAAATAACAATAATGCACTAAAAATGAGCGCATACACGGAAGGCTAAGGCGATTTGGTTGTACATTTAAGTGGGGTGTAACAAATTCTTCCTTTAAGTAAGATGCTTAAAGTTAGAAACGAAAAGATAGGCTCGGAAGGGTGTACTAGGGGTTTCGTGTACTAAAAATGAGTACAACGCTAAGGGTGTGGGAAAAATTAGTTGACTTAACTAGCCAAGTAATATGACTTAAATGGTCAAGTAATTATGATACGGGATTAACACAAGGGTAATCCTAATGCCTCTTATCATGTAGTAAATCCTACCACACGAATGTAGTCTCACTAGCGGTCTCGGGATGCATCACTAACGCAAGTTCTAGAATCTAAATACTACGGGTACACTCATAAGCACTAATAGTAAATGCTTTTCCTATCAAATCTAAAGGCGAACCTCACATATTTGGGTGGAAAATTTTTCTGAAAGTACGGTTATGTGCTAGTCATACAATCTCCTATCCATGAGACGCTTGCTATGGCTAAAGTTTCACTCTTAAATGTTGTAAAAAATTTTAAATTTGGCGCTAAAATTGCACTAACAAGTATTTCTCGTAGTTTTATTACACATCTACCATTAAACAAAACAAACTCAAGCGAAAGTGCATATGTAAGGTATCATCTTTTTACCCTCCCCTTACACTTAAGATGAACATTGTCCCCAATGTTCAAGTAAAGAATGTAAAAGTGAAAAAGTAAAGAGAATGAAATCAAATACTCCCCTGATTCGCTCGGTATGGATAATAGGATGGCCAGGTTAAATCTTCCTTCAAGAAAATGAACAATCAAAGCTTCCCTTCCAGAATATAAATCATCTTCTTGTCGTACATAACCTGTAAAACCTGACAAAATAGACAAGACAACCTCGCGTAAAATCGGCGGCATCCTATATAAGTTACTAAATCCTAGAAAACAAGATAAGATATAATGCTTGTGGAATGAAGTTTCCAGATCTCCTGGAGATTATAAAACTTAATAATTCACAAAAACCATAAGACTCCGTTAGAAAAACAAAACCGGTAAAATTTCCAGATTTTTACACCTGACACCGTCAAGAGTAAACTCCTGATGCCGTCAGAATTGACCTGCAGAAATTTTTATGTGAAGTTTCCGGAAAATTTCTGGAAAAACTTGGTCCTACTTCCTAGAAAATCCTGCAAAACTTCATTATGACTCAATACAAGCATTTGACTCTAACAAGTACGAATATACATGTTCATTTAATATTGTGGAGAATCATGATCGGTTTGTTTCTTAAAAACATATTTGGGGTTTCCCCTTACACTTATCTTTTGCAAAAATACCTTTAGGTGGAGTTAAGACTAGGCCAAAACAACAAAGTAAAGTATTTCCACATTTAGTTTAGAAACATGATCTACCAATCAATAAAAATAAAGCATGCATACGGAAGCAAATAACAAACAAACAAATAAAATCACATAAAACATGGGTTGCCTCCCAAGAAGCGCTTTTCTTTATTTACGAGTCTTGTAGCTAGACTCAAGGTCATGGGTTACTACGTGACCTCATCATTGGTGCCATTCTCTAGGTCGTCTTCTAAACCAGTTTTGTATTCCGGACCTGGTTGTAAGCATTCTTTATAAAAACCAAGCATCCTATTCTTTACATATTCTACTCCTTTACGTCTATCCTCCTCATTCCTATAATAAGCCGCTTGCTTGTGTTCTTTTTCGAAATTAGAGAGAAGGCGGTATTGCTCAATCTTATAGGGCATTTGATAGGCAACCTCATCGTTTTCTTCCTTAAATCTAACTATCCCTAAATAACTCATTCTAGTGGCCTCAACAAATGGTTTTCCGAATATTATTTGGCTTAGGCAAGCATCTATCACCGGACGAATGTCTTCCACTATCATAAAATTGATTTCATAGGTAAGATTCCCTATAATCACATGTAATCCCTTCACCCTTCCCGCAAAATTACTTATCAGATTCTTGTTGGGCATCATCCTAAAGTTAAGTTGCTTCTTCATTACCCAATTGTAATAAGTCCTAGTCATGATGTTAACGGGGGATTTAGGGTCGACGTAAGCTTTCCATATATGCATGTGCCCGATATTGCATGGGATGTTAATGTTAGAGGGATCTCCTATTTTGATAAGGGGTGTGCCGAAGATATATGGTCTCTCGGGACTATCGAATAGATCCTTATGGTACTCCCGTTCTTCCTCGGTGGGCAACTTATCAAAGTATTTTTCTATAGGCTCTACCTTTTCTAACTCCTCTTCCTTGTTAACCTTAACTTCCCTACTCTCATTCTTAATCTCGGTTTCAACTCTAACTTCATCCTTGTCACTCTTCTCTATCTCCTTATCTATCGGCTTAATGGTGACAACATTGACAAAATGGACATGTTTGGATGATGAGGGATCCTTAATTTGGATTCCACTATTGGTGTCCCTAGTGTCCTTCCTAGGTGTGATTAACGCTTGGTTGTTGAGGGCTTTCAACAAGTTGTCAATCTTGTTGGTCATCTCCGTTTGTTGTTGGTTGAATTCGGTTTCAAACCTAGCTATGCGAGCTTCTTGAGATGCCATGAACTTTGACATCAATCCTTCAAGATTGTTGGTACTACCGTAGTTGTTAGAAGGATTGTTGTTGAAAGTACGGTTGGATAGTGGACCGTTTGGTTGGTAACGATTAGGCGGATTGGAAGAATTTGGTTGATTTTGTTTCCACCTAAGGTTTGGGTGATTTTTCCAAGAGGGGTTGTATGAATCACCATAAGTGTTTGGCTCGGGCCTGAAAGTGTACCACTTATCTCCCGCTTCATCGGTACGCGTGGATGCGTAGTCCGCAAAAGCTGTTCCGGGGAGTTCCACACAATCACGAGTGTCATGGGGATCACTACATAATTCGCATGAAGAAGTGATTTTGTTCACTTGGCTTGAAGGCTTTAGGAGCTTCGTAAGATTTAATGAGAAACTTGACTTGGTCCTCAAGTTCCATGATCCTACGGTCGGGAGTGCTAGAATTGTTCGAAGGCAAAGATATTGCCTTGACCGTTTTGTTCAAATCACGGGGATCATTCCAACTTTCGTTGTCATAGAGAGCAAGATCTTCTATGAGTTCCCATGATTGTTCCGCACTAAGATCACGTAGCTTACCACCGGCCGATTGGTCAATGGCTCGCCTCGTGGAGATGTCGATATGGTCATAAAAGATTTGGACTTGGAGCCAAAGATCTATGCCATGATGAGGGACTTTTTGGAGTAAGTCCTTGAAACGAGTCCATGCTTCATAAAGAGATTCATTTTGACGTTGTTGGAACATCAAGATGTCATTTCTAAGCTTAGTAGTTCTCCCCGGTGGGAAAAATTGAGCAAGGAAACGAGTGGTGAGATCATCCCATGTGGTGATGGATCCCGCGGGTAAACGCTCAACACCTAGGTCTATGGAATCTACGATTTTGAGAAAGTCCTTAAGATGTTGGTTTGGATCTTCGGAACGAAGTCCATGGAATGCACATCCGCTTTGCACCAACCGGATGGTGTCGGATCGCAAGGGGGTCACATTGGCTCCGGTGAGCTTAATGGTGTTTTGGTAGCCTTGGTGGCTAGGTTGGGAATACTCTCCTAAGGTTCGGGGCCTAAGGGGTTCTAGTGGTGGGTTTTGTTGTGGTGGGATGACGGGTTCAAAGATGTTACCACCTTCCATGATGTTGGGTGGTGAAGAGTTACGAACAAAGACACAAAGAAATGAGATAGACTAAAGAAAACTTAAAAAACAAAAATAAAATTTTACTAGAAAGGAATCTAGCAAGTAGACCTAATAAAAAGAAATTCTAACCTAGACAATAACTATTCCCCGGCAATGGCGCCAAAAACTTGATGCGTGGGAATCGCAACAGGCCTTACCTCTCAAGGGATCTTGAGAAGCTTACAACCCCCACCAGGCAGTGTACCTGATCGTTGTAGTATAATATAGTGACAAGTACCGGGGGATTGATCGTTCAGCTTAGGAATAGTGTCGCTAGGATTAGAAAGCCTAAATACTAGTTCTAAAGGTGAGGGATGATTATTTCTGTGTTTTTATATTTTATGGAAAGCAATTTAAAATCTCGGGTTTGAAGGATTTGGGCGGAATTAGTTGCTATTCAACTAACCCAATACTAAGATGCAATCAAAATAAAATACTAGAAATGAAAATAAACTAATTTATACTAAGGTTGTGAGCAGTAATTGGAGAAAATGTGTTTACTTAGATTTCACTACTCCCTAGATATCTTTTACATGTTAATTACTTGTTATAATTGCATGGATGACGGATCGTATTCCTTAATACCATTCATGGGGTGGCACACATAACTCCCCAATTCTATGAGCTCTTATCTCCTCCTACACCATGCCCAGCACAACTATAGGGATTGTAAACAGTGGCTCATGCATTAAATACAACCAATAAAGACCTAGTGCGCGTTGGTTCATGTTTCTTAAGACGTTCAAGCATGTTACCAATTGGAGATCTGCCAGTTTTCTTAAGCCTAACATATAAATCATTCATCCAAGACAAGAATAAGCAAGTAATCAACACATAATCAATATCTAGGTTTCATTAGATCTAAGCAAACACAAGATAGATCTAGCCTAGCATGATGGAATTAAGACAAGAACATGATATAGACAACCAACACATAGACATATTGATTGAATTAGAAGAACACTTATCTTGATTAATCATGCAAGGTATCAAGGGGTTGGAACCCTTGAAAAACCTATAAAGTTACACCAAAATCGTACTTAGGGTTTCTCCCCAAAACTTCTCTCTTTAAATGTGAAAAATTAGAAAACTATATATAGGAAAAGGGGTCTGACGGCGTCAAGACCAATTAGGTGACGCCGTCACCTCGCTGCCAAAACAATCCTCAGACTGCCTAGATCTACATTTGACGCCGTCAAGAACAAATCATTTCCAGGCCATCATGACTTTTACTCTTGACGCCCTACCTTCATGACACCGTCAAATCTCTTCTGGATCGTCATGGAATTTTACTCTTGACGCCGTCAGGGAACTACTCTTGACGCCGTCACCTACTGTTCCCAGCATGGAAAATTAAGACTTTGGCGTTTTCTTCACTTTTATGCTCCAAAAACGTCCGAATTGCTTCCTTTTCCATATTTCACTCCCAAAGTACCTAAAATCACAAAAGGAACGATTTAGGGCAATATTTGATCAAATAAATTCGGATTCGGGCTTAAATGACCCCCTAAAAACGGATCATTTTTCGCCTCATCATTGTAATTCATTGATAATGCCCTGTTTCTGAAAGTTTTGAGAATCTATCGACTTCTGGTAATTGGTATTGGTCACATCGCTTTTGTTCGATTTTAATTGTGCAATTTGGACCTTCAATTTCCGAATCGTGTTTGAGTGAGCTTGAATTACTTCATCCTTTTTGGCTAATTCAAAACATGTGTCAAACTCAGGAGCATCGGAAGATGTCTTGGCATTTGATATTTTTATGCTTTCTTCTAGATGTTGATATTTTAATTGTAGGTTCAGATTATCAACTTCTAGTTTTGAGAAATTCCTGACCATGTTATCATGGTCGTCGTTTTGAATTTTTTCAGTAAGTTTGTAATTCTCCCCCTCAAGCTCAATTACACGATTCTGGAAGACATTCAAAGTAACCGACATTTCATGAAATCGTCGAGCAGATAATGCTGAGTCGGTAACAGTATAAAACACATCTTTTGCAATGCAATTTGCAATCAAATTTTCATTCATAATGAGAATGTTTTTCCTGTCAATTTCACTGTATTTGAGATCAATAGTTAATTGGTTACCCTCACTTTCCACTTCATCAAAAACTTTTTTCATTTGAGTCACATCATCATTAATGGTGTTTTTAAGGCCCTCAAAATGTTCTTTGAGAAGTTTAAAAAAGGGCATAACTTCAGTTAGGTAACACTGTTCTGTTTGCTCAAAACCCCTTTCCCCTTCTGTAATCCCTGTAGGTGTAATTCTTAATTTACAGGTTTTCTCAAAGTCGTTAAACAATTGACCTAGAACATACAACCCAATTAAAGTGTTACACTGTATGGGAAGAGTGAATGGTACGAGGTGCCTGTGTGTGTTCAGGGGGTAAATGGTTGGGTCAGCAATTCTAAAGATAGTGCATATGTTACCTATAACTCTTTCAGCTTGCATTTTCTCAATGTCTATATTCCAAAACACTTTGTCAGGAAGAATTCTCTTTTGAGGAACAAAAATGGCAGAGTGATTGTCATTCGCATAATCATAGTGAAACACAATATTCTTAGCAATGCATTTAGGATCCTTTAATCGCTCAGCAAGCTTTACCCTAGTTCTATCCTCCGCCTCATTAATGTCGTCATAGGATCTCATATCAGGAGGGGCATGGTTAGGTTCAAGCATAGTGTTTGCATCATATAATACAGGTTGTGCACCTAATCTAATTCTAAGGCATCTTGCTTTAGGCTTAGAGGCATCATGTTCACTAAATTCATCACTTAGTTTCCTATGGTTTTGCATCATTTGAGCAGATTGAATGGTTTGGCCCTGTGTGTACAACTTATCTTCCAATTTATTTTTCAACATTTTGAGTTTTGAGAAATCATTTAGAAGTTTAGTTTCTTTGTCTTTGTATTCGAGTTTGATTGAAGTCAAACCTTTTTGAAACTCTTGTTTTTGTTTGACGGTTTGATCCAATTGGTTTTTTAAAGAAACTAATTCCCTTTTCAATGTTTCTTGTTTGGAATTGTTTTCAGATATGTAAGTACGCAGTTGCCATTCTATTTTCTGCTCACATTCATTCAGCTCAAATTTTGCACGCTGCTCATAAATATTCACTTGATCCTTAAGGGTGTTAATTCTAGTAATCAAGGAATCATCAGGGTTGTATATTGTGTGCTCATGTACCTCATATTCACTAGAGTCAATAGACGGCATGTCACTTGGTACAACTGGCGGTCCATTGTCATGCACATACATTTCATATGGGATATTATTGGTATTTCCCATATCAGTGACGTTTGTGTTGACAATATTCTTGAGTTGTACTGAGTCACATGCCCCCTGTAAAGTTGTAGGATTATTCAAATCAAGATTAAGAGATGTTGGTACCTCAGAGATAGCAGATGTGATGGATGAATCAGGATGCTGTGAAGTGGATGCAGCTGCAGACAGATTAGCCATGAAAATGGTTTGAGCAGTAGGTTCGTCATCTACGTCTGAGTCAAATGCATCACACTCTTCAACTTGAAAGATATTCGGGTCATTAAGAGCCATATCCTGAACAGGCTGATCATCCACATCAGCATCAAAGGTGTTCCCATCATTACCAGCCAGAAAGAGCAGAGCTTCTTCATCCAACACCGTCCCATTCTCTTGGGCCTGCATCAGCAACATCTTGTCCTTGAAGTACTTAGAGTTTTGAGGACGTTTTGGAAGAGTGCAGTTCCTAGCTATATGGCCCAATCCTCCGCAGTTATAGCATTTAGGCTGCTTAGCTTGTGCTTGAAGAGCATTCCCAACTCTGTACTGTCCATTATCTCTACCAGCATTTCTTTGGTTGAAATTCTGTCTTCCCTGCACATTCTGCACCACCACTCTACCATCCTCAATGATTGCCTGATTACGTGGATTAGATGTGATCCTAAGTTGGTTGTTAGTAGATGAAAGTGCAGCCCTGAACTGTTGGACCAGTAGAGAAACTTGGTTGGAGAGATTATCAATCATCATGTCAGTGTGAGAATACCCAGAATCAAGTTGTGTATTCAAAGCAGATGGTAAGGGAGTTGATGATTGACTATTGGTTGGGGGAGACCTGGAGGATGGTTGTGATTGTTGAGATTGATCATTTGAAGTTTGGTTAAGTTGTTGAACATTAGAGACAAAAGCAAGAGATTCATTTGTTGTCGACGGATTGAGCTTTTCTCGCATTAGCAGATCATAAGCAGCATGTTTCTCATGTTGTTGGAGATATGCATAGAGTTGTTCATGATTGGTATGCCTGAGACCTTTGTTGAGCTTAACAGCTGTGACAAACCTATCCCATTCTGGTGCCATGTTATTCACGAATTTGGAATTAAGCTGTATATTGGGCATTGTCATCTTGATGGCTCTCAAATCATTGACCAACTTGTGAAATCTGACGTAATAGTCAGTGATGCTTTCACCTGGGTTCATTTTAAAATGCTCAAATTCATCGTATAGCTGAGACTCTCGATCTTTTTTAGTTAACTCAGACCCTGCAAGAAGCATTTTGACATTATCCCATACCGCCTTAGCTTCAGTATTGTAGTTGATAAGTTTGTAGACATCTTTGGGAAGCCCTTGAATGATGATATACGATGCTCTGATGTCGGCATCATAGCGTTTCTTTTCTTCATCAGACAGCTCATTGTAAGTGCGAGGTCTATCAGGACCAATTACAGCCGGTTGTTGATCAGTTGCTGCGACCGTGTCTCTAGTAGTACCCATTTGAAAGGGTCCCTCATCGATGGATTTCAAGATGTTGACCCCATTTTCGTTACCCAGACAATAAAGACGAATCCTTTGTGCCCATGATTCATAGTCAGTTCTGTCCAACATCGGAGGTCGGGTGTCGGACCCAGCAACTTGAATGTCATCAGAAGATGTCGACATCACAAAATAGAAACTACCAAATCACAGAGTAGGAGACACTCGCAATGAAGTGCACTAGTCGCAGGGAAGTTTAACCGCAACTTGACCTAACCGCAGAGATAGTAGTTAACCACAGTGAACAATGATCGCAGGACACTAACCGCAGAGAGTACCAAACCGCAGAATACTCCAATCGCAACCTGAGTAAACCGCAGACCAGTTGAACCGCAAGTAAGGCTAATCGCAAGTCCCTAATCGCAGACCACTTAACCGCAGAAGCTAATCGTAGCAACAAAGGTCCAAAACTGTCACTTTCCTTGCGTTTTGTTTGTATTCCCAAAATAGTAATCACAGTCAAGCTAACCACAATATCAGAAACTAAACGCAACAAAGCAATGGAATAGTGGACTTAACCGCAACAAAGAAATCCGCCCAAAATCAACTCCAAACTTCAAATAGATTAAGGATATGGTAACACTAAGTAAACCACAATGTTCTACAAACACCAATGAACATAAAAGTACATCACTAAAAAGTTGAACAACACTAGAAAGATCAAACAAAGAGTTTTTACAAGGAAGTTACACCAAACTCATAAAACCACACAAAACACCATCAAATTCGATTCTACAAGGCCCTAAGATGAAACCTTGGCTCTTGATACCAATTGTAGAATACTAACTATGTTGGAAACATGATTCCTCTAGTGATATGTGTGGCGTTGGAGTAACAAGAAGGAGAGGGAGAGAGGAACCTTGAGAGAGAATGAAATGTTAGATTGAGATTAAGTGAAGGTCCAACCCTCTCCACATGTGGAGAGGGGTATTTATACTTACAACATAAACGCCCACACCCGGGCTGTGGATCAGGCATACAGTGGGTGAAGACCCGTCCTTCTTCCACGGTGTTACTTAAACTAATACTATTTAACTAATAAATAAACTAACCACGAGCTAACTTAATGCTATTACAATCATTAGGTGACCGAGACTTTTACAGGAATATTTGTATTCCTAACATAAACGTTGTGGAATCCATTATATATTGGAAAAATTACTTAACATAGCATATCTTATGTCCTTTGTCATCAATCCACCCTCATGAATACTCACCATAACATAAGTCTTTGTAACTCACTTTTAACACAATGCCAAAAAAATTTTAATTACATATATATTTTTATGATTATTCCATATAATATAAAACTTCATAAAACAATGATAAATAATCTTTAGTTGTTGGAGTTTATTAATTATAACAATTATAAAATTAAACAGGCAAACATCAAAGCATGCAGCGGAAGTAAAGATCAGAATACTTATAATGAATTAACCGAATTTAAATGATATGAGTACCTTAGCGATTTCTAGCCAAACAAGAAATCAACAAACAAGAACATGTAAAACCCTAGTTAGGGTTTATGGTGATCGACTTGTGGGTGTGTCGAATAGGGAAAATAAGCTAACAAAGGTGTGGTAGATCTTCATTCTTGTACACACGTATTAGTAGCGTTTCAATGTGAAAAGCTAGGTTCTTGATCAATGTGAAAAACTTATTTTATAACTTATAGAATACCTTTTTCTAAAATAAGTTAACTTGATCGTTTATGGGCTCAAGGTTGTTACACCTTTGATCTAGGATTTTGGCTATGAAAAGCATGATAATAATATTGGCGGAATATTCTAATGAAAGAAACAATACTATCACAACAAGGTTTTTGCCAAACTTTCTCAGTGTTATTACGCTTACAGCCCCAATACTATTTGATCAAATATAGCACGGTTATTCTAAAACAGTAACAGGAATCGAAGATCCTTGAGGCTAAACAAACCTAACAACATTAGACCCCATGTCTAATGTTCATCATACCCCTCGTATGATGTTCCCACACACACTCATTTTGGTGCTTTACATTTTAACACACTTGGTGTTGTTGTAATATGTAAGTATGAAGCACCATGGTGATTAACATCTAACCACACTTTTTATCTAAGGGTGTTGATGAGGCGAAAAATGATCCATTTTTAGGGGGTCATTTAAGCCCGAATCCGAATTTATTTGATCAAATATTGCCCTAAATCGTTCTTTTTGTGATTTTAGGTACTTTGGGAGTGAAATCTGGAAAAGGAAGCAATTCGGACGTTTTTGGAGCATAAAAGTGAAGAAAACGCCAAAGTCTTAATTTTCCATGCTGGGAACAGTGCATGACGGCGTCAAGAGGAAGATTATGACGGCGTCAAGAGTAAAAGTCCATGACGACCCAGAGGAGTTTTGACGGCGTCATGAAGGTAGGGCGTCAAGAGTTAAAGTCGTGACGGCCTGGAAATGCAATGTTCTTGACGGCGTCAAATGTAGATCTAGGCAGTCCGAGGATTGTTTTGGCGGCGAGGTGACGGCGTCACCTATTTGATCTTGAAGCCGTCAGACCCCTTTTCCTATATATAGTTTTCTAATTTTTCACATTTAAAAAGAGAAGTTTTGGGAGAAACCCTAAGTACGATTTTGGTGTAACTTTACAGGTTTTTCAAGGGTTCCAACCCCTTGATACCTTGCATGATTAATCAAGATAAGTGTTCTTCTAATTCAAACAATATGTCTATGTGTTGGTTGTCTATATCATGTTCTTGTCTTAATTCCATCATGCTAGGCTAGATCTCTTTTGTGTTTGCTTAGATCTAATGAAACCTAGATATTGATTATGTGTTGATTACTTGTTTATTCTTGTCTTGGATAAATGATTTATATGTTAGGCTTAAGAAAACTGGCAGATCTCCAATTGGTAACATGCTTGAACGTCTTAAGAAACATGAACCAACGTGCACTAGGTCTTTATTGGTTGTATTTAATGCATGAGCCACAGTTTACAATCCCTATAGTTGTGTTGGGCATGGTGTAGGAGGAGATAAGAGCTCATAGAATTGGGGAGTTATGTGTGTCACCCCATGAATGGTATTAAGGAATACAATCCGTCATCCATGCAATTATAACAAGTAATTAACGTGTAAAAGATATCTAGGGAGTAGTGAAATCTAAGTAAACACATTTTCTCCAATTACTGCTCACAACCTTAGTATAAATTAGTTTATTTTCATTTCTAGTATTTTATTTTGATTGCATCTTAGTATTGGGTTAGTTGAATAGCAACTAATTCCGCCCACTCTTTCAAAACCCGAGATTTTTACTTGCTTTCTAAAAAATATAAAAACACAAAAATAATCATCCCTTACCTTTAGAACTAGTATTTAGGTTTTCTAATCCTGGCGACACTATTCCTAAGCTGAACGATCAATCCCCCGGTACTTGTCACTATACTATACTACAACGATCAGGTACACTGCCTGGTGGGTGTTGTAAGCTTCTCGAGATCCCTCGAGAGGTAAAGCCTGTTGCGATTCCCACGCATCAAGTTTTTGGCGCAGCTGCCGGGGAATAGTTATTGTCTAGGTTAGAATTTCTTTGTATTAGGTCTACTTGCTAGATTCCTTTCTAGTAAGATTTTATTTTTATTTTTTTAGGTCTTCTTTAGTCTATCTTTTTCTTTGTGCCCTTTGTTTGTAAAACCATTTTCATTTGTCTTTATGGTGGATGAGATTCCATTTAGATCATTAACAATGGAGGAACAATTAGTTTACTCGGATAGATTTGCTTCCTGTTGTTCCAATGAATTTTTAAGTGATCTTAGATATATACAAGAAGAGATGAGTGTAAAGTTTGATAGGTTTGATGAGTTATGCGCATGTGTGGCCTATATTAAACAATCATTGTTAGGATCAATTCCTTTTAGTAAGACCCTTTGGAAAAATTTTGAGGAAAGCCTCCTAACCGTGAACCATGAGTTCAATGAATTGATGGGTTTGTATGCATCACAACTTGAGGAAACAATTTAGGAGGATTTAGCCGAACATGATCATATTTAGCAAAAAGATGAATCCTTTAGGCAAATTGAGCATTGTAATCAAATTATTGAGGAATGTTCTTATGAATCAGACTTAGAACTTGAAATGGCTAGGGAAGGATTTGAGATACTTAGGAACATGTTTAGGTTAGATTCTACTAAAACACGTGATGAGGATATAGGTGATGTTGAGACAAGGAAGGATGAGGTAAATAACACAAACCTACAAAGTACCCCACAACTCCCACCATCACTTGAGGAATACACACCATCCGTGACTTACCCGGAAGAAGTAGAAGAGACTATAGGAGCCCAAATAGAGGTAGAACCCTTGTACCAAACACAACTAGAGGATATAGGTTTGAATACCTGTAGTGATAACCTTACTCTTAGTTCTAGGGAATTACCTAGTGTTGATGAACCGGAACCTCAATCTTCACATAACTTTCCATCCTTAGATATACATCTAGGAGACAAAAGAGGGGCCGACCCACCCATCAACCCATGTAGTCCGGGTAGTCTTAGGATAAAGGTAGTGGACTCTAAGCCTTGTAGAGAGGAAGCCAATATAGGAGTGGAAAATGACCTTACATGCTTACATCACCCATTCATGATTGATCACAAAACACATTATGGGTTTAAACCGGGTTTATTAGGTCAAGATGGATCCCCAACTAGTAGTCTCTTGAAGATGATAGAAAATGATCCCTTTCTAGGAGAAAATCTTAATCCACCCATTAACCCGATTGAATTTATTAAGGTTATGATGATAGGAGCACACCCCTTTGAGCATATAATTCATCCACCACTATTTTCTCATGTGGCATACTTCCACCCTAAGGGTGTGTATCGCTACTTCCACCCGCACCTAATCCTAAGTGTAGGGAAAACTTCCCTTTTATCCGTTGAATAAGGGTAGAGTCAGGCTCGTGACTCGAACAAAAACAAGTGCTTCTTGGGAGGCAACCCATGTTTTGTGTGATTTTATTTTGTTTGTTTGTTATTTGTTTCCGTATGCATGCTTTATTTTTAT
Organism: Artemisia argyi; assembly: GCA_030686995.1. Lineage (NCBI taxonomy): Eukaryota > Viridiplantae > Streptophyta > Magnoliopsida > Asterales > Asteraceae > Artemisia > Artemisia argyi. Next base: position 149,158,290 of record CM060691.1, on the reverse strand, counting down.
TGTTGGTTGATCATGTTTCTCAATTAAAAAGTGGAAATACTTTACTTTGTTGTTTAGCCTAGTCTTAACTCCACCTAAAGGTATTTTTGCAAAAGATAAGTGTAAGGGGAAACCCCAAATATGTTTTTAAGAAACAAACCGATCATGATTCTCCATAATATTAAATGAGCATGTATATTCGTATTTGTTAGAGTCAAATGCTTGTATTGAGTCATAATGAAGTTTTGCAGGATTTTCCAGGAAGTAGGACCAAGTTTTTCCAGAAATTTTCCGGAAACTTAACATAAGGATTTCTGCAGGTCAATTCTGACGGCGTCAGGGGTTTACTCTTGACAGCGTCAGGAGTTAAAAATCTGGAAATTATACCGGTTTTGTTTTTCTAACGGAGTCTTATGGTTTTCGTGAATTATTAAGTTTTATAATCTCCAGGAGATCTGCAAACTTCATTCCACAAGCATTATATCTTATCTTGTTTTCTAGGATTTAGAAACTTATATAGGATGCCGCCGATTTTATGCGAGGTTGTCTTGTCTATTTTGTCAGGTTTTACAGGTTATGTATGACAAAGAGATGATTTATATTCTGGAAGGGAAGCTTTGATTGTTCATTTTCTTGGAGGAAGATTTAACCTGGCCATCCTATTATCCATACTGAGCGAATCAGGGGAGTATTTGATTTCATTCTCTTTACTTTTTCACTTTTACATTCTTTACTTGAACATTGGGGACAATGTTCATTTTAAGTGTAAGGGGAGGGTAAAAAGATGATACCTTACATATGCACTTTCGCTTGAGTTTGTTTTGTTTGATAGTAGATGTGTAATAAAACTATGAGAAATACTTGTTAGTGCAATTTTAGCGCCAAATTTAAATTTTTTTACAACATTTAGGAGTGAAACTTTAGCCATAGCAAGCGTCTCATGGATAGGAGATTGTATGACTAGCACATAACCGTATATTCAGAAAAATTTTCCACCCAAAAATGTGAGGTTCGCCTTTAGATTTGATAGGAAAAGCATTCACTATTAGTGCTTATGAGTGTACCGGTAGCATTTAGATTCTAGAACTTGCGTTAGTGATGCATCCCAAGACCGCTAGTGAGACTACATTCGTGTAGTAGGATTTACTACATGATAAGAGGCATTAGGATTACCCTTGTGTTAAACCCGTATCATAATTACTTGACCATTTAAGTCATATTACTTGGCTAGTTAAGTCAACTAATTTTTCCCACACCCTTAGCGTTGTACTCATTTTTAGTACACGAAACCCCTAGTACACCCCTCCGAGCCTATCTTTTCGTTTCTAACTTTAAGCATTTTACTTAAAGGAAGAATTTGTTACACCCCACTTAAATGTACAACCAAATCGCCTTAGCCTTCCGTGTATGCGCTCATTTTTAGTGCATTATTGTTATTTGTTAAACCCTAAGTTAACTTTCTAATTGATTACATGGTTGCTAAGTCGAGTCATATCCTTGTACATATTGTTTTGGGACGATTGGGACTCATGGGTAAGTACTTAATTTATGGAGTAATGCGGAAGAACATCATTTATTACCCCCATATGTACGTTAATCTTAAAAGTGCTCCAAGTGTTTTGATTTTCTTAAATCGAGTCATTAGATTAGTTTAATGTAAAGTATGTAAAGATTCAAGTGTAAGGGGAATGCTCAATCCCCTATGATGTATTATTTTGGATGGTAGGGTAAGAGTGTATGCAAAAAAAAAAAAAAAAAAAAAAACATACGGACTACCATCCCTTTTTATTCTATGTTCATTTTATGTTTTTGTTATTTTTTATTTTTTAGCTTAAGTCGAGTCTAGTCTTGGCTTAGCAACGCCATATTGTACATGCAATTAACCAAGATTGTTAACTCGCCACCAGTAAAACTTCCTTTATCCAACAAAACCGTGTATTTCATATCCCTACACCTAACGTTACAACCCTTTAAAAGACTTCTTTGATAGTTTATCCTAGGTGCTTACGCCATGTGGTGGAGGTTTGATCCTTTCCCAAGCCTATGGTAATCTATTTTGCTATGACAGGTAGTGAGAGATATCTTCCGTTTCCATATTGTAATTTACACTTTATTACACCCGAGAGATGTGAGTATCTAAACACTATTTGTGAGGTGCTTGTGTATGACCTCCGTGCTTGTCTATTGGTCTTTAGTGGAATGATTATTTGTTGTAATTACTTTTATATTAGTGTTAAATGACCCCTAACTTGTCTTTTGAGTAGAATAAAAGCGCATTTGCTTGAGGACAAGCAAATCTCAAGTGTAAGGGTATATGATGAGGCAAAAAATGATCCATTTTTAGGGGGTCATTTAAGCCCGAATCCGAATTTATTTGATCAAATATTGCCCTAAATCGTTCCTTTTGTGATTTTAGGTACTTTGGGAGTGAAATCTGGAAAAGGAAGCAATTCGGACGTTTTTGGAGCATAAAAGTGAAGAAAACGCCAAAGTCTTAATTTTCCATGCTGGGAACAGTGCATGACGGCGTCAAGAGGAAGATTATGACGGCGTCAAGAGTAAAAGTCCATGACGACCCAGAGGATTTTTGACGGCGTCATGAAGGTAGGGCGTCAAGAGTTAAAGTCGTGACGGCCTGGAAATGCAATTTTACAGGTTTTTCAAGGGTTCCAACCCCTTGATACCTTGCATGATTAATCAAGATAAGTGTTCTTCTAATTCAAACAATATGTCTATGTGTTGGTTGTCTATATCATGTTCTTGTCTTAATTCCATCATGCTAGGCTAGATCTCTTTTGTGTTTGCTTAGATCTAATGAAACCTAGATATTGATCATGTGTTGATTACTTGTTTATTCTTGTCTTGGATGAATGATTTATATGTTAGGCTTAAGAAAACTGGCAGATCTCCAATTGGTAACATGCTTGAACGTCTTAAGAAACATGAACCAACGCGCACTAGGTCTTTATTGGTTGTATTTAATGCATGAGCCACAGTTTACAATCCCTATAGTTGTGCTGGGCATGGTGTAGGAGGAGATAAGAGCTCGTAGAATTGGGGAGTTATGTGTGCCACCCCATGAATGGTATTAAGGAATACAATCCGTCATCCATGCAATTATAACAAGTAATTAACGTGTAAAAGATATCTAGGGAGTAGTGAAATCTAAGTAAACACATTTTCTCCAATTACTGCTCACAACCTTAGTATAAATTAGTTTATTTTCATTTCTAGTATTTTATTTTGATTGCATCTTAGTATTGGGTTAGTTGAATAGCAACTAATTCCGCCCACTCTTTCAAAACCCGAGATTTTTACTTGCTTTCTAAAAAATATAAAAACACAAAAATAATCATCCCTCACCTTTAGAACTAGTATTTAGGTTTTCTAATCCTAGCGACACTATTCCTAAGCTGAACGATCAATCCCCCGGTACTTGTCACTATACTATACTACAACGATCAGGTACACTGCCTGGTGGGGGTTGTAAGCTTCTCGAGATCCCTCGAGAGGTAAAGCCTATTGCGATTCCCACGCATCAGGTGTGATCTTCCTTTTATAACATAAGGAGATAAGATACAACTTGTATCTTGAGTGCCCAACTTGATAAGCTTTAGTCATCCACTTGCTTCATGATGTGTCAAGTCAATAAGATACAACTTGTATCTTGAGTGTTCAACTTGATGACTTCATAAAATATCTAGATATTATATTTTGTATAATCATGACTCATACAAAATAAATATCTTCTTCGATCTTATCCTTGTAGCAGCAGTGTGACTCATTGATCCAGCAGAATCTATCAGCAGAATATGTCTTCAGCAGAATCTGTCTTCAGCAGAATCCATATTCAACAGAATCATTCTTTGTACTAGCAGTACCTTGTTTTGCTCTAGCAGTACCTTCTTTGAACTAGCAGTACCTTTAAATACACTAGCAGTACCTTAAGAATGAACTAGCAGTACCATCATTCTAGTATATTTTGCTTATCATTTCAGTGTTCTTCATGTTTCATTCTTCTTGCTTTGTATCATCAAATCTATGGAATATTTAATTCCTAACAATCTTCCCCTATTTGATGATTACAAAACAAAAACATTCTTGTACGAATTTCCCTAGACGAAGTAGAGAAATTGAGATAACTAAATCTCACCATGAATGAAACTTATATTGTCTTCCCCTTAATTTATGCTATCCACCACATCTCTTCCCCTTTTTGTTATCAACAAATAGAGAATATTACAAATATGATCTTTACAACTATGAACTAATACTAATTAACAATTGTAAGAATCAATAACTTTCCCTGTGGTGATACACATACATAATAAATAGTTAAACATTTGAACATTTAAGCTTCCCCTGAAACCCATATGTTAACCATTTAAATCTCCATATCTGTAGGCTTTTATGACTGATGAAGAAAGACCAATCATTTCTGACTTGATGCAGAAGCAGAATAAACCAACCTTATGTCTTATATCTTGTACTAAATCTGACTTCAAACGTATACCTAATCTTTTGGTATAGGGAGAACGCAATCTCTTGACAATAAACTCATTTTCTATGAGACACTGAGCACTACAAAGTTACTCCTTTAAGTGTTTGTCAATTCGTAGTCATATAAAATTGCAGCACAAACAAGTTACCTTCTCAACAAAGGGTATGATAAAACACAACTTTGAAAAATTCAACCTCAACTTCAAATAAGTAACAAATGACCTTTTTCACCAATAATAAATTGATAAACAAGCCATTAAACCTTTTAAGAACCAACTCTCTTCTATGTGTGTGATTCTTCCCCTACTTGTGTGTAAAAGCAGAAACTTCCATATGAACGTCATCAAACCTTCATGAGCAAACAACCAGTTCGTCCTTTTTTTTTTTTTTTTTTTTTTTTAGTATAAAGACGACACTTTTTAGAGTCACTAACCTGTTTTATGCTCTATGATCAACAAATTATCAATTTTGATCAATATAAGGTTTATCAAATAAACTATATTCAACTTTCATATCGAACCCCAGAAAAATTCGAACTTCAGAAACACCTATGCAGCAGTTTTCAAAAATTTATACCTGACAATATAGAGCTCAGATTAAAGATCCCTTCGGTGAGAATATACCTTGATATATGTAGAATCTCTTTAACAAATTTCAGCCCGATCCAACGGTTAACGAAGGATTTATCGCCCTTTGAAAACAGCCCTGCAGTGAGTTACGAAAATATGAACCAGTTTCGAATTTTTCTTGTTTTTCTGCATTCTTCGACAAACCAAAACCTTTTAATATCCTATATCGAGAGCCCCTGGCTCTGATACCAATTGTGAAAAACTTATTTTATAACTTACAGAATACCTTTTTCTAAAATAAGTTAACTTGATCGTTTATGGGCTCAAGGTTGTTACACCTTTGATCTAGGATTTTGGCTATGAAAAGCATGATGATAATATTGGCGGAATATTCTAATGAAAGAAACAATACTATTACAACAAGGTTTTTGCCAAACTTTCTCAGTGTTATTACACTTACAGCCCCAATGCTATTTGATCAAATATAGCACGGTTATTCTAAAACAATAACAGGGATCGAAGATCCTTGAGGCTAAACAAACCTAACAACATTAGACCCCATGTCTAATGTTCATCATACCCCTCGTATGATGTTCCCACACACACTCATTTTGGTGCTTTACATTTTAACACACTTGGTGTTGTTGTAATATGTAAGTATGAAGCACCATGGTGATTAACATCTAACCACACTTTTTATCTAAGGGTGTGATCTTCCTTTTATAACATAAGGAGATAAGATACAACTTGTATCTTGAGTGTCCAACTTGATAAGCTTTAGTCATCCATTTGCTTCATGATGTGTCAAGTCAATAAGATACAACTTGTATCTTGAGTGTTCAACTTGATGACTTCATAAAATATCTAGATATTATATGTTGTATAATCATGACTCATACAAAATAAATATCTTCTTCGATCTTATCCTTGTAGCAGCAGTGTGGCTCATTGATCCAACAGAATCCATCAGCAGAATATGTCTTCAGCAGAATCTGTCTTCAGCAGAATCCATATTCAACATAATCATTCTTTGTACTAGTAGTACCTTGTTTTGCTCTAGCAGTACCTTCTTTGAACTAGCAGTACCTTTAAATACACTAGCAGTACCTTAAGAATGAACTAGCAGTACCATCATTCTAGTATATTTTGCTTATCATTTCAGTGTTCTTCATGTTTCATTCTTCTTGCTTTGTATCATCAAATCTATGGAATATTTAATTCCTAACAATCACAAACAATCCAAACACAATATTAGAGTTTAGAAGATCGTGTAGGAACCCTAAAAGGGTGTAGTTGATCGACTAGGCTCAAGAGAAGAGAAGAAGAAAAAAAGTAAGGATTTCTAGTAAATCAAGAGATGAAAGAATGAATACAAGAGGCCTTGTATTTATACTTTTCTAATCTTGTAGCACAAGAAACCAAACCCTAAACCCCTAAGGAGTGGGTCGGCCGAAACTAGCCCAAGGGATCCCTTCCGGATCCTTCTTGGCTACTATTTTCAATCTAGTCATTCTTCTTTTCATCTAACAACCGTTAGTCAATTTTCCGTTAAGTACTAACGAACGTTACGTGTTTTATTTGTAAAATTAATAATTATTCATTACTTAATATAATAATTATTAATCATTGAAACTCATACGTAATGTGTGCAATCCCGAAGTCTCGTGTTCGAATCCGGATATACCACATTAATTTTTATCCATAAAACCAACAGCTCCCACTCGGATATACATTAATGTAATAATAACATTGGTTAGTCTAGCATAACACCCCAATGCCTCCAGAACAACCATGAGTGTGGTTTCCTGGAAAAAACCTTTTGATGAATCATCATCATACTTATCCTTTTGTTTCTAATACCATGTTAATATGGATATGGATCTAAGTCATTCCATAATTAACTATTCTGTTTCTCGTTATTTATGATCGAGCAAGATTACCAATTCATCTGAACGTATTCCAGATAGACCTTGGGCATGGTCATGCAAACATCTTATCAACCCTACGAGGGGTCCACAGTATTATACTTCAAAACAAATTTGAAGGAAACAAATTCTGTATTGACTACAAGCATAACCCATGAACTTTGCATCACCTCTGAAAATAGCCCTTATAGCCACCAGTTACGGATAATGTTAGACTCCCTTAGAAAAAATGAGCTACATCCATAGTAGTTACCTGGTATCTCAAGTCTGGGGATAAATGTTCATGATTTACTTTAATGACAACATCCATAAGTATATCATGTAATTGGGATCTGTCCTATATTCAATTTATTCAATCTATTGAATATCATGTGAATTTGGCATGTCCTATGCATCAATATACTTTAAGTATATTATACCAAAACTCAAATTTGTCTTAATTCAATGATACTCCCATATCATTAACTGACAACAGACTATTTAGAATAACTCAAGTTATTCATGGATTAAACATGCAAATATAGGATACAATATTATGAATGAAAATAAACATAACAAAATATTTTATTTCATTACGATAATAATTGTTTACATTATCCTTTATCCAAATACTAACCACATATCTACATGAAACTACTAGCTAAACGAAGTTCAATGCCATTGGCATGTTAAGTAAGCTTTTCCTTAGATAAAGCCTTTGTAAATGGATCAGCTAGATTGTTATCTGTGTGAATTTTGAGTAAATTGATTTCACCCATATCGACTTGTTCTCGAAATAGTGATATCGTCTAGGAAAGTGTCTGGCGCCCTTCATGACTCTAGGTTCATTGGAAAATGTAACTACAGCAGAATTGTCACAATACATATTAATAGGTAAATCAATTTACGGCATTACTTCTAACCCCGAAATGAATTTCCTAATCCAAACAGCTTCCATCGCAGCTTCCGATGCAACAATATACTCAGCTTCCATAACAGACATCACAATTGTACACAGCTTCTTGCTCTTCCAGTCTACTGCTCCTCCATTAATAATAAATTTATAACCCCTCTAAGACTTCGTATCATCTTTATCAGTTTCAAAGGAAGCATCGCAGAAACCTGTAACATCAAGTTTTGCATCTGCATTTCCCCCATACACTAGAAACATATCTCTAGTATTCCTTAAATACTTAAGAATGCTCTTAACAACATGCCAGTGTTTACCACCTAGATTCTATTGATATCGACTGGTCATATTCTATGCAAACACCACATCTGGCCTTGTGCATCTTACTGCATACATGATAGATCCTATTGCCGAAGCATATGAAACTTTCTTCATGTGTGCCACCTCTTTAGGTGTTGAAGCACATAGTTTGCTACCTAAGCCATGATCTACTTGCATTGGCAAATATCCTTTCTTGGAATTTTGCATATTGTATTTCTTCAATACTTGATCAATGTAAGCACTTTGGCTTAATCCAATCAACCTCTTTGATCTATCTATGTAGATTTTGATTCCAAGGATGTATGCTGCTTCTCCTAAATCCTTCATAGAAAAACATTTATCAAGATAGGATTTAACTTCCTTTAAACTTCGTATATGATGTCCTAAGATCAATATGTCATCAACATACAGGATAAGGAAAGTAACATTACTCCCACTAGCTTTGTGATATACAGATGGCTCATCAAGATTCTGATTAAATCCAAAACTTTTGATTTATGCATCAAATCTTTTATTCCATTGGCGTGATGCTTGCTTCTATCCATAAATGGATCTTTGAAGTTTGCATACACGTTTTGGAAATTCTGGATTCACAAACCCCCCAGGCTGCGCCATATAGATGTCTTCATCTAGGCGACTATTTAAGAAGGCGATTTTGACATCCATTTGCCATATCTCATAGTCATAGTAAGCTGCTATAGCTAAGAGAATTCTAATAGCTCTAATGTCAGCTACAGGAGAAAAGGTCTCATCATAGTCAACACCATATGTTTGTGTAAAGCCTTTAGCTACCAAACGAGATTTATAGGTGTGTACATTGCCATCAATGTCTGTTTTCTTCTTGAGGAGCCACTTACTTCCAAATACCTTGGCCTTGGGAGGAAGGTCTACGTCAATCCAGACTTCGTTGTCTCTCATGGATTGCATTTCCCCATTCATAGCAACCTGCCATTTATCCTTTTCAGGACTATTAATGGCAGCCCTATAACTAGTAGGTTCATCAAGATCCCCTAGTATAGTTTCGTCACACTCTACATTAAGACATAGACGTTTAGGAGCTTTCACAGTTCTTGAAGAACTGCGAATGGGAACCACTTCAACTTCAGGTGGAGGACCTAGACTTTCAGGTTTCACAAGAAGTGTGCTAGTGTTTTCAAAAGGTGATGTATCTTCATGATCATCTTCTAGATCATAAACTCTCCCACTGAATTCTTGAGATATGAGATTCTTTCAAATAAATATCCATACCTAGCCACAATGACTTTATTCTCTGGTGGAAAGTAAAAGTAGTAACTCGTCGTTTCCTTTGGGTATCCTACGAAGATGCACTTAACAAATCTTTATTGGAGTTTATCTGGTGAATCACGTTTAACAAACGCTTCACAACCCCAGACCTTTAAGTAAGAAAAGTTAGGAGCTTTTCTAGTCCATAATTAATATGGAGTCTTATCAACCTTCTGTGTTGGAACCATATTCAATATGTGAACCGCAGTTTCAAGGGCATAATCCCAAAAGGATAAGGGTAGATTTGTAAGATTAAACATTGATCGTACCATATCTAGCAATGTACAATTTCTCCTTTTAGATACATCATTTTGTTGTGGAGTATAAGGAGGTGTGAGTTGATGGACAATACCATACTCAGCTAAATGATCTTTAAACTCTTGGCTTAAATATTCACCACCTCTATTGGATCGAAGAGCTTTAATCTTCTTACCGAGTTATAATTCTACTTCACTTTTGAAAACCTTGAATGTCTCAAAGACTTCATGTTTATGCTTAAGTAAATAAACATAACCATAACAACTATAATCATCCGTAAAGGTTAAGATGTAGCTAGCACCGCGTTTTGACACATGTCTAAGTGGACCACACACGTCAATGTATATTAATCCAAGTAGATCTGTAGCCCTTTCCACTTGATGTGAAAAAGGTTTACTTTTCATCTTTCCAGATATGCAAGATTTGCATTATCAAATGATTCACCATTGATACTTTGCAAAAGCCCATCATGTTGCAGCTTTTCCATGCGTTTCTTGCAAATATGTGCAAGTTGACAATGCCAAAGATAAGACGAATCCAGGTTAGACTTGATTCTCTTATTGCTAATGCTATACATAGAATTATTTCTATTGGACACATGATTTTCCATGTCAATTTCAAACACACCATTTATTAGAATTGCATTAAAGTAAAAAACATTATTTAAAGAAACAGAAATTCCATTATTAATAAATGTGTGAACAAAACCCATATCCAATAACAAAGGAATTGAAATGACACCCCTAACAATAGAGGGTGCATAACGACAATTATTCAATACTAGCATCAAACCCGAAGGTAAAACTAAATCGAAAGTCCCTATGGCTTCAACTGCTGCACGTATGCCATTCTCTACGTACAAGTATCTTTCTCCATAAGCCAACTTCCTTGCTCCTCTAAGTCCCTTATTAGTTTCTTTATAAAGCTTAAATATACAAAGATTTAATTGAGGCGTTGAGAAACTTACAACTTTGCCTTAAGTGCTTCGTACATAGATAATGGTTGTACTACGGTAAGTTCTCCTTGACTCACAAGCGGGCGCAGAAACAAGGTAGGCGCGAAGCTCTTAAAGAACCTGTTTCCAATGAAACCCACCACACAGTTTGTCAATTCAAGTCCGCCGTTTCGACCATTATTAGTACAGTCGCGATCAATCAATCTTAAAAGTTCAAGGTTTTTCAGCTCAAAATAAATATCACCATTATTTAGTCCAATTTATAGTTTCAATTCGAAAATTACCCTTTTACTTACTATCATGTCATTAACATATATAAACAAATACGTAATTAATAAAACAAACAAATGACATAAAAAATGAACATACTAAATAAATCAATAAACATGTATATATCGATCTAAGACTCCCATTGGTTTTTGAGCTAGGTACCAATGGACCACAAACATCAATAATTGGTTGCGTAAGACCTAAGATGAATATATACAATTACACACATAATTGATTTAATATAACGATTTATGGGGTCTTCCCTAATTTTAGTAATTAAACAAGTCTTTACAATTTTATTACTAAAACCCTAATTAATTAAATCAAATCGCATAATTAGCATGTAATTCACGTAACAATCAAAATCATCATGATCCATGACAAAACATGCATTGATTTGTCATGGATTCCCACATTGCACTTATTATAACAATAATCAAGTCTAGGATCGCATATCAATTAATAGCATATAACAAATATCCATTAATTATCACATAAAAAAATTACATGCATCCTAGGGTTTCTACAAGTTTTATAAAATCAAAATCTAATAACTAAAAAATTTGGGTAATCGACCCACAATTAAATAAAATTAGGGTTCACAATTTTTAAAACCATAGAAATCCATAACATGTAATAATCAATTAAGATCCAATTTTACGTGTTTCGATAATTAATTACACAGTATTAACATGGCTCTGATACCAGTGTTGGAGTTTATTAATCATAACAATTATAAAATTAAACAAGTAAACATCAAAGCATGCAGCGGAAGTAAAGATCATAATACTTGTAATGAATTAACCGAATTTAAATGCTATGCGTACCTTAGAGATTTCTAGCCAAACAAGAAATCAACAAACAAGAACAAGTAAAACCCTAGTTAGGGTTTATGGTGATCGACTTGTGGGTGAGTCGAATAGGGAAAATAAGCTAACAAATGTATGTTAGATCTTCGTTCTTGTACACACGTATTAGTAGCGTTTTAATGTGAAAAGCTAGGTTCTTGATCACAAACAATCCAAACACAATATTAGAGTTTAAAAGATCGTGTAGGAACCCTAGAAGGGTGTAGTTGATTGACTAGGCTCAAGAGAAGAGAAGAAGAAAGAAAGTAAGGACTGCTAGTGAATCAAGAGATGAAAGAATGAATACAAGAGGCCTTGTATTTATAATTTTCTAACTTTGTAGCACAAGAAACCAAACCCTAACCCCCGAAGGAGTGGGTCGGCCGAAACTAGCCTAAGGGATCCCTTCCGGATCCTTCTTGGCTACTATATTCAATCTAGTCATTCTTCTTTCGTCTAACAACCGTTAGTCAATTTTTCGTTAAGTACTAACGACCGTTACGTGTTTTATTTTTGAAATTAATAATTATTCATAAATTAATATAATAATTATTAATCATTGAAACTCATACGTAATGTGTGCAATCCCGAAGTATCATGTTCGAATCCGAACATACCACATTAATTTTTATCCGTAAAACCAACATTAGTTCCATTTCATTGCAATTCAAAGTTGCCTCCTTTTCGGTTTTTATTACATTAATCATTAACCATGAATCTTAATGCTTATTTTTTTTTTGTTTGTTCTGAATGAGTACGCACAAATAAACATAGATTTTCAACTCCAAGTATAATAAACGTAATTATTGAAGCAGTGGTTTCGTTTTATTGTCGTGTCAATAAAACGGGTATAAAAAAGATAAGAAAGGTAAAAGGGTAGCAACAATACAACCCTTTTTCAATATGATAGGAATGATATCATATTAAAGATACCTCGTGCTCTTACCTGGTGCTCCTACCCCCACTTGTGAACTTCGCTACAATCCTAAATGAAAGTGTACCAAATATATATACTTGATGATATTTACAAGCGGTGATGATTTTACGGTGACTTAAGGGTTGTTAACTAAATTAAATGATTTAGAGATGTTATAAAATTAGCCATTTAATTGAAAGAGATATTTGTAGACCACACCACTAAAATAAAACATGAATTGAGCCACTCATTAAATGAAAATAATAAATAAATAAATAACTCTTATGAAACTTTCTAAAACTTTAGTGATAAACCTACTTTCCTCTCCATTAGGCCAATGCTAACTATGACCACAATTTTTGTGGTCACTCTTGGCACCTCAGCGCCACCTTAGTTTTTCTTTCTCCAAGACTACACCTCAACCATAATTTGTCAATGGTGACCGCAATGGTGATCGTAATTTTTTTTAAAATAAAATTTCATTCATAATTAAATAAATATTATAATAATAATTTAAATAAAATAAAAACAATATGATAAAAATTAAAGCGTTTCTTCATTTGTTCATTGCCAAATGTGTTCCACTAAATCGGCTTTAAGATGAAGATGAATATTTCTCTAACAAGTTGTAACATACTTTCTTCCGATCGTACGAGATTATCTTCACAATTTACTTTCTCTGTAAAATAGTTGGGAGAGATTGTCTTCCATTGGTCTTGTAAAATCATATTATATAATATGATGCAAATGTACATCAATTTAATAATTCTACTAAGACTTGGCGACCATGTGGGAATTGCGAGAACAACCCATGTCTCTCTTAAGTATGCCAAATGCTCGTTCAACGTCTTCCCTTACTGCTTCATGCGCTTGCTTATATCTTATCCGCTTGTGATCATTCGAGTCTGGCTCTGAAATAGACTTAATAAGAACAACTCATTTCGGATATATCTTGTCAGTAAGATTATATCCCAAACTATAATTCATGCCGTTAGCCACAAATAGAACCTCTGCTGCTTTCCGTTCTTTGAGATCTTTTAAAAGAGTCGATTGATTTATAACGTTGATGTCATTGTTCACACTAGTAACACCAAAGAACGCATGCTAAATCTATAAATCATGTGAGGCAACCGCTTCTAATAAAATGAATGGGGTTAACCCGGAATTACCCTTACAGAATTGACCACGATGTGCATTTGGGCATTAAGCCCAAGGCCATTTAGAATAGTCGATGCTTCCTAACTGATGCGTGGAATTGCGCCCTCACAAAAGGTTTTACTTCTCAAGGAATCTTGAGAAGCTTGCAATCTCCAACAGGCAGTGTACCTAACCGTTGTAGTATAGTATAGTGTCAAGTACCGGGGGATTGATCGTTCAACTCAAAGAATATTGTTCGCTAGGGTTAAAACTCAATTAAACTAGGTCTAGATGTGAGGGGAGATTCTTTTTGTATTTTTATATTTCATAGAAAGCAAGTAACAATCTCGGGTTTTGAAGGAGTTGGTGGAATTAGTTGATAATCAACTAACCCAATTAACTACAAATGCAAACAAAATAAAATAAAATGAACTTAAAGTAAATATGGCGAAAACAATAATAAGAGAAAATGTGTTTACTTAGATTTCACTACTCCCTAACTATCTTTTATTGGTTGATTAGTTTGTTACAATTGCATGGATGACGGGTTATATTCCTTAATAACATTCGTAGGGCCGTGTATGATCTTCCCTAACTCTATAAGCTTCTACTTCTTCCTATGTCGAGCCGACTACTAGCTCTTAACATGGCCTCATTAGTAGTTACATACACCTCCGATCATGTTTCTTAAGATGTTCAAGCAAGTTACCAATTGGAATTCTGCCATTTTTCTTAAGCCTAACATCGAAATTATTCATCCACAACAATTATAAACAAACAGCCAACCAATAATTAATATCTAAGTTTCATTACATCTATGCAAACACAAAGAAAACCTAGCCTAGCATGTTAAAGAGAAGACAAACATAAGATATAATCAAACAACACATAGACATATTGAATGATTGTTGGAAAACTTATCTTCAATTAAGCATGGATGAAACAAGGGTTTGAAACCCTAAAAAATACAGTAAAATTCGTCTAGGGTTTTCTCCTCTCAAAGTTGCACAATGAATGAAAAATCAAAAACTATATATAGAGTAATGGGTCTGACGGCGTCAAGAGTAAGGTCTGACGTCGTAAACTCGCCACCATAATTATCATCGTATTGCCTAGATCCACTTCTGACATCGCCATGTGTAAACTTGGTCTTGGCCGTCACATGCAAATTACTCTTGACGGCCTTGGTGACGTCGTCATGTACAATTCTTCAAAAACCTCTCTGGCGCGTCACATGTAACTTGATTTATCCACCTCTTTGTCAAAGGGTGACGGCGTCACATGCAATCCCTGACGCCGTCAGGTACAATTTCCAGCATGAATTTGAGACTTTGTCGTTTTCTTCACCTTTTCGCTCCAAAAACGTCCAAAATGCTTCCTTTTACAAATTTCCTATGAAAAGTACCTAAAATGACAAAAGAAACGATTTAGGGCAATATTTGATCAAATAATCTCGACTTTGGGCTTAAATGATCCCCCAAAAGCGGTACACTTTTTGTCTCATCAAATACCCTTACACTTGAGATTTGCTTGTCCTCAAGCAAATGCGCTTTTATTCTAATTAAAATACAAGCTAGGGGTCATTTAACACTAATATAAAAGTAATTGCAACAAATAATCGCTTCACTTCAACCAAAACAAGTACGGAAATTATACACTAGCACCTCACAAATAGTGTTTAGATACTCACATCTCTCAGGTGTAATAAAAGTATATATCACAATATGGAAATGGAAAACATCTCTCACTACTTGTCATAGCAAATAGATTACCATAGGCTTGGGAAATGATCAAACCTCCACCACTTGGCGCAAGCACATAGGGATATGGTAAACACGATTTTGTTGGATAAAGGCAATATTTACTGGTGGCGAGTTAATCATCTTTGTCAATTGCATGTACAATGTTGCGTTGCTAAGCCAAGACTAGACTCGACTTAAGCTAATCAAAAACTAACAAAAACATAAAATAAACATAAAAGGAAATGGGATGATAGTCCGTACGTTTTTTCTCTTTTCTTTTTCTATTTTTTTTTTTTTTTTTTTTTTGCATACATTCTTGCCCTACCATCCAAAATAATACATCATAAGGAATTTGCATTCCCCTTACACTTGAACCTTTACATACTTTATAATTAACTATTCTAATGATTTGAATCGAGATAATCAAAACACTTGGAGTACTTTTTAAGATTAACGCACATATGGGGGTAATATATGATGTTCTTCCCCATTACTCCGTAACACTAGTACCTTACCCATGAGTCCCAATCCTCCCAAAACAATATGTACAAGATATGAATCGATTTGGCAACCATGTAATCAATTAGACAATTAACTAAGGGTTTAAACAAATAACAATAATGCACTAAAGATGAGTGCATATAAGGAAGGCTAAGGCGATTTGGTTGCACATTTCAGGTGGATTGTAAACAAATTCTTCCTTTAAGTAAAATGCTTAAAGTCAGAAACGAAAAAGATAGGCTTGGAGGGGTGTACTAGGGGTATCGTGTACTAAAAATGAGTAAATCTCAAAGGTGTGGGAAAATTAATTGACTTCATTGGTCAAGTAATTATGATACGGGTTTAAACACAAGGGTGATCCTAATGCCTCTTATCATGTAGTAAATCCTACTACACGAATGTAGTCTCACTTGCAGTATCGGGATGCATCACTAACGCAAGTTCTAGAATCTAAGTACTACCGGCACACTCATAAGCATCTTTTCCTAAAAAATCTAGGGGCGATCCTCACATATTTGGGGTGGAAAATTTTGAGTGGTATGGTTTTTGTGCTAGTTATACAACTCCTATACAAGAGACGTTCATTAAGGCTAAAGCTTCACTCCTGAATGTTGTAAAAAAATTTAAATTTGGTGCTAAAATTACCCTAACTAGTATTTCTCTTAGTTTTATTATACACCTACTATTGAACAAACAAACTCAAGTGCAATTGCATTCTCTAAGGTATCATCATTTACCCTCCCCTTACACTTAGGCTGAATATTGTCCCTAATGTTCAATAAAAAGGATGTAAAAGTAATAAAGGTAAAAGAATGAAACAAATACTCCCCTGATTCGTTCGGTGTGGATAAATGGATAACATAGTTAAATCCTCCTCCGAACGTTGAAAGCTTCCCTCCAGAAATATAAATCATCTTCTTGTCCAATATAACCTGTTAAACCTGAGAAAACAATCATGGCAAACCTCGCGTAAAATAGGCGGCAATCCATATATATATATATATATATATATATATATATATATATATATATATATATATATATATATATATATATATATATATATATATATATATAAGGATATAATGCTTGTGGAATGAATGTTTGCAGATTTCCTGGAGTTTATAAAACTAAAGAATTAACAAAAACTTTAAGACTCCGTTAGAAAAACAAAACTTGCAAAATTTTTCAGATTTTTACACCTGACGCCGTCAGAGTGTTCTGACAGAAATCTTATGTTAAGTTTCCGAAAAATTTCTGGAAAAACTCACGCCTCAATTCCTGGAATTCCTGCAAAACATCATTATGACTCGATACAAGCATTTGACTCAAACAAATACTAATATACATGTCCATTTAATATTGTTGTGGTTCATGTTCAATTTAGTTCTTAAAAACAAATTTAGATTTCCCTTAAACTTAGCTTTTGCGAAATACCTTTTTATGAAGTTAAGACAAACAACAAGGTAAAGCATTTTCACAATTTATTGTGAAACATGATCCACAAACAATAAAAATAAAAGCATGCATACGGAAACAAATAAAATCAAACAAACAAATAAAACTTGGGTTGCCTCCCAAAAAGCGTTTTTCTTTATTTACGAGCCTTGTAGCTAGACTCAAAGTCATGGGCTATCCTATATGAGTGAGTTCCTCATCGAGGACATCTTTGGGATCAAACTTAGGTTTCTATTTCCTATCGGTTCTCTTAGTTCGGTATGACTTCTCAAATTTTTCTCCATCCAGATCATATAGAATCATCTTCATATGCCATGATCCGTCACCTTCGTTAGGTGGCTTGTCCCAATTCCATTTGCATTTATCACCTTCCTTTTTCCACTTGTTCAATCCTAAGTTGATAGGCATCACTCCTTGGAATTCAATCATTTTCCTAAAGACTAAGGGATCCACAAAGGGGTTTAGTTCTTCATCCCTAGCTATGAGTTGCTCTACCGAATGCGTTTTGTTTATAAACTCCTCCTCTAAATAAAATGGGTGTTGAGGTCCTATGAAGTCTCTATTAACCCAAGGTCCATATCTAGATGGTCTCCTATTCACATCTACCCAATGAGGCGTTGGTCCCTCACTAGTATCATAGTCATGTTTCTTAACATCATAGACCGACCAACTTTCTCCTTCTCCTACGACTATTCTAGATTCCTTACAATCAATCATCGCACTTGCGGTAGCTAAGAATCCTCTTCCTATCAATAAAGGGCATGTAGTGTCACTAACCATATCAAGAACGTGGAAATTGACTAACGTTGTCAACCTTCCTATATGCACTAACACATCCTTCACTACCCCAAGCGGATACGCTACACTTCCATCCGCAAGCCCTATGATTACCTCTGTTTCATCTAATTTTCCCGGCTTAAGAGTGGTGTACAGAGATAATGGAAGCAAATTTAGGCTTGACCCAAGATCGGCTAATGTGTCAAAAGCCTTAGAATTTCAGATCTTACAAGGTAAAACGAATATACCCGGATCATCTAATTTTTAGGCAACTTGTTTTAAACGAAGGCGGTCTTATTCTTACCCAACTTAAGTTTCTCTTCATATTTCTTCAAAAGGGCATTGTAATAGGGAGCACGGGCTAAGACATCAATGACGGGGCGCTCAAGGTGAAGTTCCTTGAATTCTTCGCCAAGGTCTTGTGTAGGAGGTGTTTCAACTATGCTATTGACTGGTTTGATGTTGGGTGTTTTATTCAATTGGTCCTTTTGAAAAATTTAGGTTTGCTTGAAACAAGTGCTCACGGCATTGACCGAATAGTATTGTGGACAAGAAGTGGGAGATAAAACAGATGATATAGCGTTAATGTTTAGTTTCGGATTCTTGATCGTGTTACTTGGGTGTGACCCCATTTCTCGGTCATTGAGAACTTTCAACAACGTGTCAATCTTATTGGTCATCTCACTTTGTTTTTGTTTGAAATCGGCTTCAAACTTTGCTAAACGAGTTTCTTGAGATGCAATAAATTTGGACATCAATCCTTCAAAATTATTGGTACTACCATAGTTGTTGGAAGGATTGTTGTTGATAGTACGGTTAGGAGGTGGACCATTTGGTTGATAACGATTAGGTGGAATGGAAGAATTGTTTTGGGGCATGTTTTGGTTTTGTTTCCACCTAAGATTCGGGTGATTTTTCCAAGAGGGGTTGTATGAATCACCGTAAGGGTTTGCTCGGTTTTGAAAGTGTACCACTTGTCTCCCGCTCCGTCGGTACGCGAGGATGCGTAATCCACAAAAGCTTGTTCGGGGAGTTCCTTGCAATCACGAGTGTCGTGGGGACCACTACATAATTCGCATGAAGAAGTGATTTTGTTCACGTGGCTTGAAGGTTTAGGAGCTTCGTAGGATTTCATGAGAAACTTGACTTGGACTTCAAGTTCCATGATCCTACGGTCGGGAGTGCTTGAATTGTTCAAAGGCAAAGATATTGCCTTGACCGTTTTGTTCAAATCACGGGGGTCATTCCAACTTTCGTTGTCATAGAGAGCAAGATCTTCTATGAGTTCCCATAATCCTTCAGCACTTAGATCACGTAGCTTGCCACCGGCCGATTGGTCAATGGTTCATCTTGTGGAGAGGTCGATATGGTCATAGAAACTTTGGACTTGGAGCCAAAGATCTATGCCATGATGAAGGACTTTTTGGAGTAAGTCCTTGAAACGAGTCCATGCTTCATAAAGAGTTTAACCTTGACATTGTTGGAACATCAAGATGTCATTTCTAAGTTTAGTGGTTCTCCCCGGTGGGAAATATTGAGCAAGGAAACGAGTTGTGAGATCATCCCAAGAGGTGATGGATCCCGCGGGTAAACACTCAAGCCATTGAATAGCTTGGTCACGTAGAGAGAATTAGAAGAGACGCAATCGGGTCGTCTCTCGAGTTTCAACATCAAGGTTTATAGAATCTATGATTTTGAGGAAATCCTTGAGATGTTGATTAGGATCTTCAGAACGAAGTCCATGGAATGCGCATCCGCTTTGCACCAACCGGATGGTGTCGGATCGCAAGGGAGACACATTGGCTCCTTGAGTGAGCTCAATGGTATTTCGATAGCCTTGGTGGCTAGGACGGGAGTACTCTCCTAAAGTTCGAGGTCTAGGAGGTTGGTTTGGTTGTGGTGGGTTCTGTGGATGGTTTTGTTGTGGTGGGTTGATGGGGTCAAAGAGATTACCACCTTCCATGATGGCGGATGGCAACGGTTACGAACAAAGGAAACAAAGAAATAAGATAGACTAAAGAAACCTATAAAAATAAAAATAAAAATCTTACTAGAAAGGAATCTAGCAAGTAGACCTAATAAAAAGATATTTCAACCTAGACAATAACTATTCCCCGGGCTGCGGCGCCAAAAACTTGATGTGTGGAATTGCGCTCTCGCAAAAGGTTTTATTTTTCAAGGGATCTTGAGAAGCTTGCAATCCCCACCAGGCAGTGTACCTGACCGTTGTAGTATAGTATAGTGGCAAGTACCGGGGGATTGATCGTTCAACTCAAAGAATAGTGTTCGCTAGGGTTAAAACTCAATTAAACTAGGCCTAGAGGTGAGGGATGATTCTTTTTGTATTTTTATATTTTATAGAAAGCAAGTAAAAATCTCGGGTTTTGAAGGAGTGGGCGGAATTAGTTGCTAATCAACTAACCCAATTAACTACAAATGCAAAAAAAATAAAATAAAATGAACTTAAAGTAAATATAGAGAAAACAATAATAAGAGAAAATGTGTTTACTTAGATTTCACTACTCCCTAGCTATCTTTTACCGGTTTATTAGTTTGTTACAATTGCATGGATGACGGGTTATATTTCTTAATACCATTCGTAGGGCCGTGTACGATCTTCCCTAACTCTATAAGCTTCTACCTCTTCCTATGTCGAGCCGACTAGTAGCTCCTAACATGGCCTCATTAGTAGTTACATATGCATTAAATATAACCAATTTATCGTAGTACACCTCTGATCATGTTTCTTAAGACGTTCAAGCAAGTTACCAATTGGAAGTCTGCCAGTTTTCTTAAGCCTAACATCGAAATCGTTCATCCACAACAATTATAAACAAGTAACCAACCAATAATTAATATCTAAGTTTCATTACATCTAAGCAAAAGCAAAGAAAACCTAGCCTAGCATGTTAAAGAGAAGACAGGCATAAGATATAATCAAACAACACAGACATATTGAATGATTGTTGGAAAACTTATCTTCAATTAAGCATGGATGAAACAAGGGTTTGAAACCCTAAAAAATACAGTAAAATTTGTCTAGGGTTTTCTCCTTTCAAAGTTGCACACAATGAATGAAAAATCAAAAACTATATATAGAATAATGGGTCTGACGGCGTCAAGAGTAAGGTCAGACGCCGTCAACTCACCGTCATAATTATCATCGTATTGCCTACATCCACTTTTGACTTCGTCATGTGTAAACTTAGTCTTGGCCGTCACATGCAAATTACTCTTGACGGCCTTGGTGACGCCGTCATGTACAATTCTTCAAAAACCTCTCTGGCGAGTCACGTGTAACTTGATTTATCCACCTCTTTGTCAAAGGGTGACGGCGTCACATGCAATCCCTGACGCCGTCAGGTACAATTTCCAGCATGAATTTGAGACTTTATCGTTTGCTTCACTTTTTCGCTCCAAAAACGTCCAAAATGCTTCCTTTTACAAATTTCCTCTCAAAAGTACCTAAAATCACAAAAGGAACGATTTAGGGTAATATTTGATCAAATAATCTCGACTTTGGGCTTAAATGACCCCCCAAAAGCGGTACACTTTTCGTCTCATCACTAACATCTCGGGAAACCCATGTTGCTACTTATGAAAAGCATAGAGCTTTTCGACATCGGTTTGTGTAGCCTTTCGCAAAAACTCCTCGCCGTATATCTGCATAACCTCATCAAAGAAATTTTTGAAACCATCACTAGAAGTTTTACGACCAATTTGTGGATATTCTTCTAACTGACCAGGAACGTTGCCGTATGCTAGTTGACAAATTGCAGAAGTACACTTAATCAACAGGGAAATGCCACGTTTTCCCCTGCAATCTTTACCATGTTGAAAATACGACAAAGTATAATTTAATTCTCGAACAATGCTTGTGACTAGTTGTCGGCTCATTCGAAACCGCGTACGGAATGTTGCTTCATCGTACGTTGGCTTATCAATGAAGTAAGCCGCCACTAAACGATTATTAGTACCGTAACGATCTCTTTCTATCAGAGCTTGTGGGGTTTTGGGGATTCTAGAAGTGGAAATGTGGAAAACTAAAAGGGGGGGGGGGTTGAATAGTTTTACGTCTTTTTGATTTTATGAAAACTTAGATGTTTAAAAAGTTTGACTCTAGTTTATGTTTGATCAATACTTGTTTACTTATAAGTGCTTATATCAACGCAAGTAAGTAATAACAATATGGACAAGTATTTTTATGTCCCTTTTTATTTATGAAAACTTTGTTTTCAAAAACTTCAATTCTAGTTTATTATGAAAACTTTGTTTAGTTTTAATATCTTATTTACTTTTTAAAACTTTGATTCGATCTTATGTGAACTCAAA
Organism: Artemisia argyi; assembly: GCA_030686995.1. Classification (NCBI taxonomy): domain Eukaryota; kingdom Viridiplantae; phylum Streptophyta; class Magnoliopsida; order Asterales; family Asteraceae; genus Artemisia; species Artemisia argyi. Next base: position 149,135,629 of record CM060691.1, on the reverse strand, counting down.
TCTTGAACAATATAAACAACTATATCGAGGTATGAAAAGTAATAACAATGTAAACTAAGTATGTACAATCAACACATGCATAATATAGACAATTATAGCTATATATGAGATGTAAGTAAGTAAGCTAAGTAATAAGTTAGAGTTGGAAAGATCTAACTGCGAGACAAAGGATTTATAGTGGTTCGGCTACAAGGACACCTTCCTTGCCCTACTCCACTCCCCGAGTCACCTACCCGAGAGTTTTCTTCACTATGTCAACAAGCTCCCTTATGGTGGAGAAAAACTTACACAACTTTTGCTTACACCAATTAACGACACTAAGCTAAATGTCGAGTTCTAATCCTAGCTAGAACCAATCTCACAACTTCTTCACGACTTGGCACACCTTCTTCACAACTTGTACACACCACTACTACTTCACAACTTCACACTACTCCACTACTTATTCTTCAAAACACTACTTATATCTCACTACTTCTATTCACAACTTCTATACTACACAACTTCTTCACTACTTAGCTCTAGATCTTTACACCACTACTTCTTCTTTACAACACTACTCCTACTTCACAACTTATATTCACAACTATCACACCTAAATCTACTCTTTACAAATAATATATACAACTACAAAACTATATTCACAAATCTACAATACTTCTTAAACTTGAGGTTGAAGGAGTATTCTTCTCTTGCACTTTGGATGAGGAAGGATTAAATCACTTGAAACAAGGATTAATAATTATGTGATCAAAGGGTTTTAGAAGCATGTTTAGAGAGATTTGGATCTGAAAATTTTCGTGCAAAAGGTCACAAAAATAACAGGTTTGAGGTGGTATTTATAGGAGAAAATTTATGACAGATTCTGACAGAAGAGCGTCGCCGGCCCCCTTAATTCATGGCCGGCCCCCTTAAAATTAAGGGGGCCGCCCAGCTGTAACGGCCAGAAATCTTGTCTTTTTCTGGGGAAAGTTTATTTGGTGAAAAACTAACTGATTTTAGTTAAAAATTTGAATTCATATATTTGCTATGAATTAAATGTTTTTGATCCAAAATGCGTTGAGTAAGGTGTAACGCAAGAAGAGCATTAAGCTCATGAGCTTCTTTGAGCTCTTCAGCGAACTTTTTATGTTCGGTGGATGGTGATGGTGGAGTTGTTGAGTTGTGATTTGGCATGTGATTCATGTTTTGTTGAGGGTAATGGTTGTTGTTTTGAAATTGAGTATGTTCCTCAAAAGGATCATTTAGTAGAAGTGAGTGAGGTGAATGTGGGATTTTATTGGTAAGTGTGATTGTGAGGTTGTCTTGTTGATGTAGAAGGGTGGTTTCATTTGGATAAGTTGGAGGCTTAGGTGTTGGTTGATTAGAGACAACATCATTTATTGATGAGGATTTTTGACTTTGGTTTGTTGGGAGAAGTCATGATTGGTTAAATCAATGAAGAGTTATTTAGGAGTGATGATGAGGATCTTTTGTTTCCTTGATGTTTTGGAAATGGAAGTTTTTGGTGAATCCACGGTGGATTAAGTTGTGGTGTGTTGAAGGTGTATTTGGGTGATGAGATGGATGGTTTGTTATTATGTTGTATTGTTTGACTTTCATGGGTTAAGTTGTATTGGTAATGACACACTTTGTAGAGTGTAGTGAATGGTTGAATCTTTTTGTGAGGATGACTAGAAGGAGTTATTGGTGAAGATGGGAAATGAGTATCAAGTGGTGTGATTGGTGAGAGCGATGTTGATGGAAGGGATGCCTTGGTTTTTCATTTCACTTTGGTGGTTTGAATGTGCAAAGGTTATGAGGTTTGGTTTTGGGAAAGTCCAACTCTTTAGGCAACAAGGCAAGTATTATCTTAATGAAATATGCATGAAAAGTATATAGGCAAGCAAGTAAGCACATAAAATAGTCATAACTAAGCAAGCATGCATAACCAACAAGACAAATAAGCAATTTAGCAAATCATTCAACCTAAAGCTCCTATCTTAGTGTAAGGCAATTAGTTAGTGAGAAACTAGTGATGGAACAAATGTGATTTTGTAATTCTTGATTTTGTTCTAGTGTGTGCCTATTTGCTCACTTCTAATTGTCATATATAAGTATATATTGGATTACATACATATAGATAACGAGAGTGAGACTATTATGCATGATTTGAGAAAAAAACGTTTTTATCATTATTTAACAATGAGTTTTCCTAAACGTGAGAATAATTTCAAAATGAATTGAGATTTTCTTTAAGAATATATTTATGCAAAACAAAATATCTCAATTCTTGATTTTGTGCAAAATAGAATCCTAGACTCAGATTTGAGAAGAAATAAAACTTAAAATTTTATGCTCAGATGGCCGGCCCCCTTAAAGTGAGGCCGGTCCCCTTAATTTTAAGGGGGCCACCCTTATAAATTAAGGGGTCCGCCCATCTGACAAAGAAAATTTTTCAGAAATTTGATTTTTCAGAAGATGTTAAGTATTCCAAGAATTTAATCAATTTGCTCCATCATTCCTAATCCTAAACGTAAGTGGTTAAGTAAATCACGCTTAAGAGGCTTAGTGACTATATCGACAATGTTACCTTCCGAAGCTACCTTCCCTATTGTTATATTTTCTTTTTGTATAATGTCCCTAAGAAAGTGATGACGTATTTCTATATGTTTAGTCCTAGAGTGTTGAACATGATTCTTACTTAAATCTATAGCACCTTTGTTATTGCACATAATAGGAATATTTTCTAACCTAATGCCATAGTCTTCGAGAGCTTGTTTCATCCATAGTTATCTTATGCGAGGGATCTAGTCTTACTTCTATATTAACGATTAATCCACTTAACTCGTTTCACTTCATCACCATGAGTTTTCTACTAGTGGACATAGAAGATTTCCATTTTCTATGTTGTTCGACAACGAACAATTTTAATATAAATCCTAGGAAAGCCAACTAAGAGGGGTTCATAATATGTGAGCAAGTAAGTATTACTAGTTGTATAACTAAGAATTATTCTAACTAGTTATTAATCTAAGAATATAAATTTTAACGATAAACTTAAAAGAAATGTGTACCTTTAAGTCTTCAATAAATTTTCTTCAAAAAACTTCAAGTAGCCATGTTGACTTATAGAAGCCATTTGTAGATGAGATTCCAATAGTTTCGAAAAGTGGCAACTCAGCCACTTGGGTCCCATGGTCTCATTGGTCCAAAGTTGTTTGAACCAAACATGGTTTGCAATTGACTAGGATGCATGTATGGTGGAAGTATACCCCATGGGTTAAAGCTTGGTTGATGTGGATAATTCCACATTGGTTGACTATTATTAGAAAAGTTTTGTCTACCTTGATTTCTCCTATGTAGAGGGGGTTTAGACCGAGGATGAGGATTATTTGGTCTATTTGGAGGTGGAGTTTTAGATCTTAATTTTAGCTTAGAAAATCCGGTTTTGGCTTTTAATGACGGTTTATAAAAACTTTTTACTTCCTCATCACTCGCAATAGGTATATCTTTTATAGGTATATACTTAGGTTTTGAGTCTAATGATTTTTGCTTACTAGATTCACATTCAAACTTTTCATTTTTATTTTTACTAGTTGAAACATTAGTTAAGTTGAATCCTAGACCAATTTTATCTCCCAAAGTTTCTTGAACACTTATTATGTTCTTAAGTGAGTTACTACTATTTTTAAACTTGTCAAGATTGAAAATTTCATCTTTAAGTTTTTCGTTTTCATTTTTGACCTCTAAACATATTTTACATTCTATAAAAACTCCTTTTTTCTTTTTCCAAATGTTTTAGTTTAATTTTTAATTCGAGTACTTCATTTTCTAATCGATTATTAATATGTTTTAGTGACTTATTTTTAGCTATGACCTTTTGACCTAATTTACACAATCTACTATATTCGTTATCTAAGTTGTAATACACCGTAAAATCCCAGGTCATTTATTAATGCTAATTACCAACGTTATTCTTAACTAAGCCATTTTTGCGGGCTAATTTAAAATTTTTACGTGAAACACTGTATGTTTGAACACCCGAATGTTTTAAACACCGTTTGTTTAACACCCGATTACGTTTTGTCACCCGATATCACCCGAATGTCACTCTTGGATATCACCCAATGAGGTTAAACACCGGTAACTCCCACTTGCGACCCGACACCCAAATTAAACAACGAGAAATCATTAATATATATATATATATATATATATATATATATATATATATATATATATATATATATATATATATACGAGACTATGTATATATTAATTGTTATTACTATATACATATATACGAGTATATATATATATACACAATTTGAATACTTATGGTTATCATGAACCGACACCGAAATTAATATCACAATTTTACGGAACACCGACACCCCGATATTTTGGGCCGAATCACCACCACTAAGCCCACACGTATATTTTTTTCACAACTTGGGCCGTATAGTATCTTAAGCCCAAGTCTCTTATTTTCTTTCTTTTGCTTCGCTGCTGGGCCAACACACAAGTCACAAGCCCATTTAATTTTTGTTTCTATTGGATCGAATATGTGAGCCCACATGGTTGTTATTTCTGTTTCTTCTTTTCGTTTTCTTCTTGGTGTTACACGAAGCCAACGAACTCAGCTCCTACACACACCTTTGAAACTACTCTTGTTCTCTTCCTTGGTTCCCTATCATCTCGACACACACTTACAAACCCTATTGACTTTGCACCTTGGAAGACCTCAAGCCACCCTATGAAGCCGTCAAACCACCGGATAAACTTATTAACCACCTAGTCGAGTTTGCCTTATGGATCGTGTGCCCCTTTACCTCCAACACTCTAATACCACATGAACCTAATTGTTATTGTTTATTGCCTACAAATCCTAAACTACACATAAACTAATCCAAAGTAAACTCTAGTTGCTCCCTCTACCCCCAACTCGACATGACAAGATCGCAAACCAAGAGACAAGATTGTCCACCTTCGAATGACAACTAAGGAAGCATGTCTCACCATGCCAAACATACAACCACCTTTGCCCTCCTATATAAGCCTACATTAAATGCACTCAAAAACTCACGCACTCAAAAACTTCTCAAACCACAAACACTCTCCATTCTCTCTTGATCACAATCGGAGAACGCAAGGAGTACAAGCAAGATACTTGGGTTGGAAAGGAGTTGGGTAACGTATAGTTTGGAACGAGAGTCACCACAAGGAGAGTATCACGTTTGCTAGCACGTATCACGTGGACTCCTGATGCGTGGGAATCGCAACAGGCTTTACCTCTCGAGGGATCTCGAGAAGCTTACAACCCCCACCAGGCAGTGTACCCAATGTTGCAAAACAAGGCCTACAAGGCCGATTAATCGGCGATTACAAGCTACAAGGCCCTGGAACTTGGTGAGTTTTACAAGGTAATCGGCCGATTAATCGGCGATTACAAGGTTTTGGGCCGATTAATCGGCTAAAAAATGCTACAAGGCCTCCGACCGCCTCAGTACCGATTCACGATTTTTGCAACATTGAGTGTACCTGATCGTTGTAGTATAGTATAGTGACAAGTACCGGGGGATTGATCGTTCAGCTTAGGAATAGTGTCGCTAGGATTAGAAAGCCTAAATACTAGTTCTAAAGATGAGGGATGATTATTTTTGTGTTTTTATATTTTATGGAAAGCAAGTTAAAATCTCGGGTTTTGGAAGAGTGGGCGGAATTAGTTGCTATTCAACTAACCCAAAACTAAGATGCAATCAAAATAAAATACTAGAAAATAAAAATAAACTAATTTATACTAAGGTTGTGAGCAGTAATTGGAGAAAATGTGTTTACTTAGATTTCACTACTCCCTAGATATCTTTTACACGTTAATTACTTGTTATAATTGCATGGATGACGGATCGTATTCCTTAATACCATTCATGGGGTGGCACACATAACTCCCCAATTCTATGAGCTCTTATCTCCTCCTACACCATGCCCAACACAACTATAGGGATTGTAAACAGTGGCTCATGCATTAAATACAACCAATAAAGACCTAGTGCGCGTTGGTTCATGTTTCTTAAGACGTTCAAGCATGTTACCAATTGGAGATCTGCCAGTTTTCTTAAGCCTAACATATAAATCATTCATCCACAACAAGAATAAACAAGTAATCAACACATAATCAATATCTAGGTTTCATTAGATCTAAGCAAACACAAAGGAGATCTAGCCTAGCATGATAGAATTAAGACAAGAACATGATATAGACAACCAACACATAGACATATTGATTGAATTAGAAGAACACTTATCTTGATTAATCATGCAAGGTATCAAGGGGTTGGAACCCTTGAAAAACCTGTAAAGTTACACCAAAATCGTACTTACGGTTTCTCCCAAAACTTCTTTCCTTAAATGTGAAAAATTAGAAAACTATATATAGAAAAACAGGTCTGACGGCGTCAAGAGTAATCTTGTGACGCCGTCACCTCGCCGCCAAAACTCTCCTCGGACTGCCTAGATCTACTTCTGACACCGTCAAGAGTTAGACACTTCCAGGCCGTCATGACTCTTTTACTCTTGACGCCCTTCTCACGTGACGCCGTCAAAACTCTACTGGGTCGTCATGGAAATTCATGAAATTTGCTCTTGACGCCGTCAAGGATTTGCTCTTGACGCCGTCACCTACTGTTCCCAGTATGGAAAATTAAGACTTTGGCGTTTTCTTCACTTTTATGCTCCAAAAACATCCGAATTGCTTCCTTTTCAAGATTTCTCTCCCGAATTACCTAAAATCACAAAAGGAACGATTTAGGGAAATATTTGATCAAATAAATTCGGATTCGGGCTTAAATGACCCCCTAAAAACGGATCATTTTTCGCCTCATCAACTCCCCACCATCTTTGGTGTTGTAAGTCGACGTTACCTATTTCATACTACTACTCTTATACAATCATGCATATCACGTTGATCTTGTTACACGACACGCATACTTATTTTTTTTAGTATAAAGCTTTTTGCTCCACTTATAATTATGATATTCATATGACTCGACACCCATGAGGAATGGCCTCGCCATTTGTTAATTATACGTACAAACCAACTATTTTCTTCGACACACTAATTCCTTGGCTCCCACTAAATCGAACCAACGAAACATGCAATCCCTACATGATTTTGTACCCCGAGAACAAGACCAAAACCAAGTACTAGTCGAATACAAATTTTTGGCAAATAAACTCACATGGGCCCTCGAACCGGGCTAAAAAGCCCAATACATTTTCGTATGAAATTTTCGGATTTGAACAAGGATTTTCGAAATGGCAATTAAATTTATAAAAACTAGTTTTTATAAATTTAGAAGGATAAAAGTGATGACTTTTATAAACACAAAACTTAACTTTTCGAAAACTAAGAATTTGAACTATTTTTGCAAAAGTCCCACGTTAAGGGACTAAAGGTGTTAAAATTTTCGGACCACTTGTAGGACTGTCGACTTTAAATAAGAACGAGGGGTAGAAACTGTAATTTGGCCAAAGCCAAGGGAATAAAGTGAAAAATGTACAAAGAGGACCAAATTGTAATTACTTTTCAACCAAGGGTAAAAAGTGTAATTTCGTAAAAGTTAAGGGTTAAATTGTGACAAGGTATATTTTTATAATTAATTATTTCATATAATTTTTATAAATACATATATACATTTTTCTTTAACTCTAATATATATATATATATATATATATATATATATATATATATATATATATATATATATATATATATGTATAACTTTATTAAAAATATTTAATCGTAGATATTTTTAAAACGATATTATTTTCACAACGAGTTAATATTTATCGAACACCGTTTCGTAGCAACACAAACAATAACTACGTAAAGTTATTTGAAATATATTTAAGACACCCGAAACGGATATCACCGTACACGAGACATATCACATGTCATTTACGACACGAATCTAAAACACCGATTACAATATATTTATAGGTCGCAAGTCGGAGGAATTTCATTGCTAGTCATAGCAATACACCATCACTTTTGAGCACCTTGTGATTACGCACCTTTCAGGTGAGTTCATGGTCCCACATTTTTAATTGTTTTTAAACCCCGTGGGGAGATACATGCTATAAATCGAACACAAGTATTTTTCTATATGTTGTTATCACCTGATATTGCCTAAGTTGACACCTGTGCTACAAGTCCCTCATATCACGAACCTTAATCACTTGCGAGTGAGCGCGAATATAGTTGATAGATCTATTGGAATGGCAGCCCGCCTCTGTCAAGGAGATCACTTGGCAGGAGGTGTGCTATATTCGAGGTATTATGGAAATTTGGCACATTTCCTGTCACCGAGGGCCCCTTGTCATTTATATCCGCTGTGGTGTAGGTGATTGTTATTATCCTTATGATATGTCAAATCAATGTTAAGGCTTGCGTTTCGTGAGGCTTAGGAGCAATATTACACCCGATTTAGTCAAGACCTGTCTATCTTGGCTTGTTTATTTCAAATGCTTGACTTGTGTTCACACTATTACTATTTAAACTACTATGGATTCACTCAACCTTTGTGTTGACTTTTTAAGCATGTTTATCTCAGGAAATTAGCAAGCATGGCGGCACGGAGCTGGCAAAGGGCACAGGACCTCCCTTCTGATTTCAATAATTATATCATTCTTTACAAACTCATCACCACTTTTGTGAAACACTTAACATTTTGGAAAAATGTTTGTAACTCTGAATATTGAGTTTTCATGGAATGATATTGGCAATCTTTTGAATTGTTTTCTATGAGTATGACTGTGTACTAAACTGTAATGACCTCGATTAGACTTCCGCTACTTAATCAAATTTCGGGGTGTTACAGATTGGCATCAGAGCCATGGTTATAGAGAACCAAATGATTTTTCAAAACTTTGGACTATAACCTCACCAGATTTTTAAACAAACTATTTATCACCGAAGTGCCCTCCGTGCCAGCGCTTGCCAACGCTATGTTTTAAGGTTTGATTTTCAGCACCCATTGCATTTAGCTCACTATGACACTATGATCACTGTGCATGTAGCATTATGTAGATTAAATGACTTATATCACTGCTATTTTTGGGATATTACAGTACCATGTCGCCCCCGGTTATTATTTTGTCCGACAGTGACGACGTCGTACCAGCATCATCCACTCACCCTACTATTGACTTATCTGACTATGACACCCATGACACCCGAGATACCCATGATTCTGACCATGACACTCAACCTGTATCACCTGCTATACCATCTCCTGTTCCATCTGGAGACCCATCTGCTGATACTGAGCCCTTTGAGGAGGGTGAGGTTGCTTCTACACCCGTTGATTCCTTTGCTATTCAGCCTCTCTTTCGTCCTGTTTGTGGACCTATGACACAGGGACAGTACCTTTATGATCAGTACCTGACATCTCAGCAGTTTCTTGCGGTTGATGATCGTCCTACACCACCTGCTAGTCACCACTCCGGTTCAGATGCTGATGACGAGTCTTCTGACTCCGATACTTCTGACACTGCTGCTTCTGTTCCACCATCATCCCCGCCTGCACCGATTCATCGGCGCAAGCGAGTGAGGATTCTTGAGCCCTATGAGCCTGAGCCTTTCGGTGAGTTGTTTCGATACCATGAGGGAGACTATACCCGCAAATGCACGGCTCGGAAACGAGTCTGCTTTTTGCCTGCTTCTACTGTTACACCACCTGTATCTACACCTGTACCTACACCTGTATCATCACCCATATCTGTATTACCACCTGTTTCTATGCTAGATTTGACACCTGTGGCATCACCAGCACCCCCACCATCATCTGTATCACCCCCACCTGAGCCACATCCCTACATGTTGCCTACTTACACCGCACCTCCTACTTCTGAGGCTTTACCATCCATGCCACCACCTACAGTTTTCTACTCTCAGACTACCACTGTACCGATCCCATCACCTGCTACATCACCTTTACCATCACCTACTCCCACCGAGACACCCACCTCACCTGGTATTCATAGATTGGTTGATACTCGTCGATGGTCGTTTTTGTTAGACTACATACGTAGATGGAGATTGGTTTAGGGATCGCCTAGGGCTGCTGAGCTTGGAGATGGCTCTTCAGCGGTGTTACCGGTCACTGGAGAGCCAATACACCATACTATCCCTCTTTTGGCTGCTAGATTGGTTAGACATGAGGGTCGTCTTGATGAGCTGTTGAGTGTTATTGAGGATATATCCTTGGAGAGGATAGAGTTTATGCAGGAGGAGGTCACGAACCTCGTGGTTCATAGGACAGCTTTAGAGATGGTATTTGAGATGACGGGGACAGAGATCGAGGAGGCACAGGCTACCATCACTAAGTTTGGTCATCGACTAGATGTTCAGAGGCACGAGATTGATGATTTGAGAGCGATTGCAGCCATTACACAGGAGATGATGGAGCATCAGGCACAGGAGTTAGCTGCATCTAGTTCTACCATCCACACACTTTCAGCTACTATTGAGGAGATTCAGGCCCGTGAGAGATCCAGGGATATGGAGATGTTGGGGATGATCCGGATCATCAGAGAGCTAGAGAGGAGATCAGGAGGCGCACCTGGACCTTCATAGATCTATGACATGTCATTACTTACAGAGACATCTTAACTTGCCGCCTGTGGCATTAATAATTGTTGTATCTTATTGTTTTGTAACAATGAATTCAAAAATTATTAAAACTTTATGTTGGTTACAATTGTAACGTATTGATATTGATTTATGATGTTCCAGTTGTCTGATCTTTCTTTTTATTATGCTCCCATATTGAGATTCATTATAATTTCCATGTGTGTTGTTACATGTCGTGATGTTTATTTATGAATGATATGGTTATGTTGATGTATGTATTTATGGTGTGGTTGTGATATGTACTTTGTGATGATCTCGACTATTATGAGTTGGTTACACTATTTCTCTTGTTATTGATGTTTGGGATTCGTACTTATGCACTTGCGATTTTATAGAGTTATGGCCCCAAGGAAAACCGCTACTGCTACCTCGTCACCCGCTATGACCCAGGATGCTATCAGAAAGTTGGTTGCCGACAGTGTTGCTGCAGCTTTAGAAGAGCAGGCTGCTGCAATGGCACGAACTAGTAGCAATAATCGAGCCACTGCTGAGAGCGAGTCTGCTGCGACTCGGAAGTGCACCTATAAGGACTTCATTGCTTGTAAACCATCTCACTTCAAAGGAACTGAAGGAGTAACAGAGCTTGCTCGATGGTTTGAGCGAACTGAGACTGTGTTTGTGAGGAGCGGTTGTGCCGCGAAAAGCCGAGTCTCGTTTGCTACTGGAACATTGCTGGAAGACGCGTTGTCTTGGTGGAATACAACTGCTCAGAAGATAGGTGTGGAGGAGGCCTATCAGATTACCTGGGCTGATTTTAAGGAAAAGATGTTGAAGAAGTTCTGCCCTAGAGGTGAGATCAAGAAGTTAGAAGATGAGTTTCACACGTTGGTTGTGAAAGGAAATGATCTCAGGGCTTATGACAGGAGATTTCAGGAGCTTGCCACACTTTGCCCTTCTAAGGTTCCCGATTTGGAAAAGTTGTTGGAAAGGTATATTGAGGGATTACCCAGGAGTATTGAGGGAAACGTCACCTCGTCTAAGCCTCAATCTTTGGATGAAGCAATGTCCATTGCCCAAAGACTGCTAGACCGGGAGATTAAGCGTAACTCTGCTCAGGGGAACAATGATCACAAAAGGAAGTTTGATGATCGGAAGATAAACAACAACAACAACAACAACAACAACAACAACAACACCCGAAATCCCAACCGAAACTATCACCATGACAGAAACACCCACCACAACCAACAGAACCGACGACAGGAAGCTGTCAGAGCTTATGTCGCTGCACCAGTTAAGGATGCTAGGTATGTTGGACCTCTTCCATTTTGTGACAAGTGTAAGTTGCATCACAAGGGACCCTGCTATGCTAAGTGCGGGAAGTGTTCAAGGGTTGGACATAAGACACAAGATTGCAAGGCGACAGGAGCTAACTTGCAACCCGTGGTTGTAGTATGCCATGCTTGTGGAGAGAAAGGACACTACAGGCGTCAGTGCCCTAACAAGGATAACAATGCACGTGGGAGAGCATACGTGCTGGGAGATGGAAATGTCCATCAAGATCCGAACGTAGTCACTGGTACGTTCTTTCTAAACAACCGCCTCGTTAAAGTTTTATTTGATTCCGGAGCCGATCAAAGTTTCGTATCTATTTCACTTGCACCCCTGCTTAATATTACACCCACCCAACTAGACACCACATATGAGATTGAACTAGCTGATGGAAAGCTAGTGAGCACTAACACTATACTCCGAGGTTGCACCCTACGACTGTTAGACACCCTATTTGTCATTGACCTTATGCCTATTAGACTTGGTAGTTTCGACGTCGTTATAGGAATGGATTGGTTATCCGAGAACCACGCTAAGATCATTTGTGACGAAAAGGTCGTTCACATCCCACTGAATAATGAAACCCTGATTGTTCGCGGAGAGCGAAGTAAGACACGTTTGAGCGTCATTTCTTGCGTCAAAGTTGTGATGTACATCGAACGAGGATGTCAAGTCTTTTTAGCTCAAGTCACCGAGAAAAATTCGGAAGAGAAACGACTCGAGGATGTGCCAGTAGTCAGGAACTTTCCAGAAGTTTTCCCTGAGGACTTTCCTGGCCTTCCGCCGACTCGTCAAGTGGAATTTCAAATTGACTTGATGCCAGGAGCCGCACCCGTAGCACGAGCACCCTATAGGCTAGCACCGTCAGAAATGAAGGAGTTATCTGGACAATTGGAGGAATTGTCGGATAAAGGATTTATTCGTCCTAGTTCATCACCGTGGGGAGCCTCGGTGTTGTTTGTGAAGAAGAAGGATGGAACCTTCAGAATGTGTATCGATTATCGTGAGTTGAACAAACTGACGGTTAAGAATCGATATCCGTTGCCAAGGATTGACGATTTGTTTGATCAACTACAAGGATCGAGTGTCTACTCGAAGATTGATTTGAGATCGGGTTATCACCAACTGAGAGTTAGGGAAGAAGACATCTCTAAGACGGCTTTCAGGACAAGATACGGTCACTACGAATTCCAAGTAATGCCATTCGGTCTAACAAATGCACCCGCTGTATTTATGGACTTAATGAACCGAGTGTGCAAACCCTATTTGGATAAGTTCGTGATTGTATTCATCGATGATATCCTTATTTATTCACGTAGTAAGGAAGAGCACGCAGAACACTTGAAGGCGATACTAACACTGCTCAGAGAAGAGAAATTATATGCCAAATTTTCCAAGTGTGATTTTTGGATCGAGAAGGTACAATTTCTTGGGCATGTTATCGACAGTAAGGGTATTCATGTTGATCCTGCCAAGATCGAAGCTGTTAAAAATTGGGCGTCACCTACGAGTCCTACCGAGATACGCCAATTTTTAGGTCTTGCCGGATACTATCGGAGATTTATTGAAGGTTTTTCAAGGATTGCTAAACCTTTGACTGAGTTAACACAGAAGAAGAAGAAGTTTGAATGGGGAGAAGAGCAAGAATCGGCATTCCAATTTTTGAAGCAGAAGCTTTGTGAAGCACCGATATTAGCACTACCCGAAGGAAGTGAGGACTTCGTGGTATATTGTGACGCATCAATCCAAGGTTTGGGTGCCGTATTGATGCAAAGGCTTAAAGTAATCGCTTACGCTTCTAGACAACTTAAACCCCATGAGGAGAACTACACTACTCATAATCTAGAATTAGGAGCGGTAGTATTCGCTCTGAAGATCTGGAGACACTACCTATATGGAACCAAGTGTATGGTTTTCACCGATCACAAGAGTCTTCAGCACATTTTAGATCAAAAGGAGTTGAACATGAGGCAACATCGATGGCTAGAGTTGCTAAGTGACTATGATTGTGAGATCCGTTATCACCCGGGGAAGGCAAACGTTGTAGCAGATGCCTTGAGTCGAAAGGAACGACTTAGACCCCTCAGAGTTAGGTCATTAGGTATGACAATTAGATCACCACTGCCGTCTCAAATTCTTGAAGTTCAAACTGAGGCTCTTAAGGAAGAGAATAGACCACATGAGAAGATTTACGGTATGCCAGAAAACACGAATGGATTTGTCAAGAAACCAGATGGAAAGCTGTGTTTCAAGGACAGAAGTTGGATTCCATTGTATGGAGGAATACGAGACCTCATTATGCACGAGTCTCATAAGTCTAAATATTCCATTCATCCTGGTTCGGACAAGATGTATCAAGACCTAAAGAAGTTGTATTGGTGGCCAAACATGAAAGCTGACATTGCAGAGTATGTCGGTAAGTGTTTGACCTGCTCAAGAGTAAAGGCTGAACATCAAAAACCATCCGGTCTTTTGGTTCAACCCGAGCTACCAATGTGGAAATGGGAAAGGATTACAATGGATTTCATTACTAAATTACCCAAGACATCGAGTGGGTTGGACACAATATGGGTTATTGTCGATCGTCTCACGAAGTCAGCACACTTCTTGCCAATCAAAGAGACTGATGATATGGACGTTCTTGCACGTTTGTACCTTAAGGAGATAGTTTCCCGGCATGGAGTGCCGATTTCCATTATCTCCGACCGAGACAGCCGTTTCACGTCTAACTTTTGGCGATCTTTACAGAAAGCCTTGGGAACTAAGTTAGATATGAGTACAGCTTACCATCCACAGACTGATGGTCAAAGTGAAAGGACTATACAAACCCTGGAAGACATGCTTAGGGCATGTGTGATTGATTTTGGAAAAGGCTGGGATAGACACCTACCGTTAGCAGAGTTTTCATATAACAACAGTTATCACGCTAGCATTAAGGCTGCACCGTTTGAAGCACTTTATGGAAGAAAGTGTAGATCACCAGTTTGTTGGGCTGAGATTGGAGATGTACAACTCTCAGGTCCCGAGTTGATTCTTGAAACCACTGAGAAAATAGTAAAGATTAGGCAACGATTACAAGCCACTAGGGATCGGAAAAAGAGTTATGCCGATGTGCGAAGGAAACCGATAGAGTTTCAAGTTGGAGACAAGGTCATGCTTAAGGTATCACCTTGGAAAGGGATGATTAGGTTTGGAAAACGTGGAAAGCTAAACCCAAGATACGTTGGACCCTTCGAGATCATTGAAAGGATCAGTCCCGTGGCATACAAACTGGAACTACCTGAGGAACTCAGTAGAGTACACAACACCTTCCACGTGTCAAATTTGAAAAAGTGTTTATCGGATGAAACACTTGTGATTCCATTGAAGGAAATCAGAATCGATGATAAGTTGCACTTTATTGAGGAACCCGTTGAGATTATGGATAGGGAGGTCAAACGACTTAAGCATAGTCGCATTCCCATTGTTAAGGTCAAATGGAACTCTAAGAGAGGACCCGAGTACACATGGGAGCGTGAGGATCAAATGCGTACCAAATACCCACAACTGTTTGATGAGACAACCCCGAGCACCGATTCAACTTTGGATTCCGGGACGAATCCAATCTAACGGGTGGGTACTGTAATACACCGTAAAATCCCAGGTCATTTATTAATGCTAATTACCAACGTTATTCTTAACTAAGCCATTTTTGCGGGCTAATTTAAAATTTTTACGTGAAACACTGTATGTTTGAACACCCGAATGTTTTAAACACCGTTTGTTTAACACCCGATTACCTTTTGTCACCCGATATCACCCGAATTTCACTCTTGGATATCACCCAATGAGGTTAAACACCGGTAACTCCCACTTGCGACCCGACACCCAAATTAAACAACGAGAAATCATTAATATATATATATATATATATATATATATATATATATATATATATATATATATATATATATATATATATATATATATATATATATATATATATATATATATATACACGAGACTATGTATATATTAATTGTTATTACTATATATATATACGAGTATATATATATACACAATTTGAATACTTATGGTTATCATGAACCGACACCGAAATTAATATCACAATTTTACGGAACACCGACACCCCGATATTTTGGGCCGAATCACCACCACTAAGCCCACACGTATATTTTTTTCACAACTTGGGCCGTATAGTATCTTAAGCCCAAGTCTCTTATTTTCTTTCTTTTGCTTCGCTGCTGGGCCAACACACAAATCACAAGCCCATTTAATTTTTGTTTCTATTGGATCGAATATGTGAGCCCACATGGTTGTTATTTCTGTTTCTTCTTTTCATTTTCTTCTTGGTGTTACACGAAGCCAACGAACTCAGCTCCTACACACACCTTTGAAACTACTCTTGTTCTCTTCCTTGGTTCCCTATCATCTCGACACACA
This sequence comes from Artemisia argyi, assembly GCA_030686995.1. NCBI lineage: Eukaryota > Viridiplantae > Streptophyta > Magnoliopsida > Asterales > Asteraceae > Artemisia > Artemisia argyi. The sequence goes on along the minus strand of CM060691.1, from coordinate 149,119,239 downwards.
CTTACAAACCCTATTGACTTTGCACCTTGGAAGACCTCAAGCCACCCTATGAAGCCGTCAAACCACCGGATAAACTTATTAACCACCTAGTCGAGTTTGCCTTATGGATCGTGTGCCCCTTTACCTCCAACACTCTAATACCACATGAACCTAATTGTTATTGTTTATTGCCTACAAATCCTAAACTACACATAAACTAATCCAAAGTAAACTCTAGTTGCTCCCTCTACCCCCAACTCGACATGACAAGATCACAAACCAAGAGACAAGATTGTCCACCTTCGAATGACAACTAAGGAAGCATGTCTCACCATGCCAAACATACAACCACCTTTGCCCTCCTATATAAGCCTACATTAAATGCACTCAAAAACTCACGCACTCAAAAACTTCTCAAACCACAAACACTCTCCATTCTCTCTTGATCACAATCGGAGAACGCAAGGAGTACAAGCAAGATACTTGGGTTGGAAAGGAGTTGGGTAACGTATAGTTTGGAACGAGAGTCACCACAATGAGAGTATCACGTTTGCTAGCACGTATCACTTGGACTCCTGATGCGTGGAAATCGCAACAGGCTTTACCTCTCGAGGGATCTCGAGAAGCTTACAACCCCCACCAGGCAGTGTACCTGATCGTTGTAATATAGTATAGTGACAAGTACCGGGGGATTGATCGTTCAGCTTAGGAATAGTGTCGCTAGGATTAGAAAGCCTAAATACTAGTTCTAAAGATGAGGGATGATTATTTTTGTGTTTTTATATTTTATGGAAAGCAAGTTAAAATCTCGGGTTTTGGAAGAGTGGGCGGAATTAGTTGCTATTCAACTAACCCAAAACTAAGATGCAATCAAAATAAAATACTAGAAAATAAAAATAAACTAATTTATACTAAGGTTGTGAGCAGTAATTGGAGAAAATGTGTTTACTTAGATTTCACTACTCCCTAGATATCTTTTACACGTTAATTACTTGTTATAATTGCATGGATGACGGATCGTATTCCTTAATACCATTCATGGGGTGGCACACATAACTCCCCAATTCTATGAGCTCTTATCTCCTCCTACACCATGCCCAGCACAACTATAGGGATTGTAAACAGTGGCTCATGCATTAAATACAACCAATAAAGACCTAGTGCGCGTTGGTTCATGTTTCTTAAGACGTTCAAGCATGTTACCAATTGGAGATCTGCCAGTTTTCTTAAGCCTAACATATAAATCATTCATCCACAACAAGAATAAACAAGTAATCAACACATAATCAATATCTAGGTTTCATTAGATCTAAGCAAACACAAAGGAGATCTAGCCTAGCATGATAGAATTAAGACAAGAACATGATATAGACAACCAACACATAGATCTACTTCTGACGTCGTCACCTCGCCGCCAAAACTCTCCTCGGACTGCCTAGATCTACTTCTGACGCCGTCAAGAGTTAGACACTTCCAGGCCGTCATGACTCTTTTACTCTCGATGCCCTTCTCACGTGACGCCGTCAAAACTCTACTGGGTCGTCATGGAAATTCATGAAATTTGCTCTTGACACCGTCAAGGATTTGCTCTTGACGCCGTCACCTACTGTTCCCAGTATGGAAAATTAAGACTTTGGCGTTTTCTTCACTTTTATGCTCCAAAAACGTCTGAATTGCTACCTTTTCAAGATTTCTCTCCCAAAGTACCTAAAATCACAAAAGGAACGATTTAGGGCAATATTTGATCAAATAAATTCGGATTCGGGCTTAAATGACCCCCTAAAAACGGATCATTTTTCGCCTCATCATATACCCTTACACTTGAGATTTGCTTGTCCTCAAGCAAATGCGCTTTTATTCTACTCAAAAGACAAGTTAGGGGTCATTTAACACTAATATAAAAGAAATTACAACAAATAATCGTTCCACTAAAGACCAATAGACAAGCACGGAGGTCATACACAAGCACCTCACAAATAGTGTTTAGATACTCACATCTCTCGGGTGTAATAAAGTGTAAATTACAATATGGAAACGGAAGATATCTCTCACTACCTGTCATAGCAAAATAGATTACCATAGGCTTGGGAAAGGATCAAACCTCCACCACATGGCGTAAGCACCTAGGATAAACTATCAAAGAGGTCTTTTAAAGGGTTGTAACCTTAGGTGTAGGAATATGAAATACACGGTTTTGTTGGATAAAGGAAGTTTTACTGGTGGCGAGTTAAAAATCTTGGTTAATTACATGTACAATATGGCGTTGCTAAGCCAAGACTAGACTCGACTTAAGCTAATAAATGAAAAATAACGAAAACATAAAATAAACATAGAATGAAACGGGATGGTAGTCCGTATGTTTTTTCTCTTTTTCCTCTTTTTCTATTTTTTTTTTCTTTTTCTTGATTTTTTCCTTTTTTTTTTTTTTTGCATACACTCTTACCCTACCATCCAAAATAATACATCATAGGGAATGAACATTTCTCTTACACTTGAATCTTTACATACTTTACATTTAACTAATCTAATGACTCGAATTAAGAAAATCAAAACACTTGGAGCACTTTTAAGATTATCGTACATATAGGGGTAATAAGTGATGTTCTTCCTCATTACTCCATCAAATAAGTACTTACCCATGAGTCACAATCGTGCCAAAACAATATGTACAAGGATATGACTCGACTTAGCAACCATGTAATCAATTAGAAAATTAACTTAGGGTTTAACAAATACCAATAATGCACTAAAAATGAGCGCATACACGGAAGGCTAAGGCGATTTGGTTGTACATTTAAGTGGGGTGTAACAAATTCTTCCTTTAAGTAAAATGCTTAAAGTTAGAAACGAAAAGATAGGCTCGGAGGGGTGTACTAGGGGTTTCGTGTACTAAAAATGAGTACAACGCTAAGGGTGTGGGAAAATTAGTTGACTTAACTAGTCAAGTAACATGACTTAAATGGTCAAGTAATTATGATACGGGTTTAACACAAGGGTGATCCTAATGCCTCTTATCATGTAGTAAATCCTACTACACGAATGTAGTCTCACTAGCGGTCTCGGGATGCATCACTAACGCAAGTTCTAGAATCTAAATACTACCGGTACACTCATAAGCACTAATAGTAAATGCTTTTCCTATCAAATCTAAAGGCGAACCTCACATATTTGGGTGGAAAATTTTTCTGAATATACGGTTATGTGCTAGTCATACAATCTCCTATCCATGAGACGCTTGTTATGGCTAAAGTTTCACTCCTAAATGTTGTAAAAAATTTTAAATTTGGCGCTAAAATTGCACTAACAAGTATTTCTTATAGTTTTATTACACATCTACCATTAAACAAAACAAACTCAAGCGAAAGTGCATATGTAAGGTATCATCTTTTTACCCTCCCCTTACACATAAGATGAACATTGTCCCCAATGTTCAAGTAAAGAATGTAAAAGTGAAAAAGTTAAAAAGAATGAAATCAAATACTCCCCTGATTCGCTCGGTATGGATAATAGGATGGCCAGGTTAAATCTTCCTCCAAGAAAACGAACAATCAAAGCTTCCCTTCCAGAATATAAATCATCTTCTTGTCATACATAACCTGTAAAACCTGACAAAATAGACAAGACAACCTCGCGTAAAATCGGCGGCATCCTATATAAGTTTCTAAATCCTAGAAAACAAGATAAGTTATAATACTTGTGGATTGAAGTTTGCAGATCTCCTGGAGATTATAAAACTTAATAATTCACAAAAACCATAAGACTCCATTAGAAAAACAAAACCGGTAAAATTTCCAGATTTTAACTCCTGACGCCGTCAAGAGTAAAACCCTGACGCCGTCAGAATGGACCTGCAGAAATTCTTATGTTAAGTTTCCGGAAAATTTCTGGAAAAACTTGGTCCTACTTCCTGGAAAATCCTGCAAAACTTCATTATGACTCAATACAAGCATTTGACTCTAACAAATACGAATATACATGCTCGTTTATTATTGTGGAGAATCATGATCGGTTTGTTTCTTAAAAACATATTTGGGGTTTCCCCTTACACTTATCTTTTGCAAAAATACTTCTAGGTGGAGTTAATACTAGGTCAAAACAACAAAGTAAAGTAATTCCACATTTTAATTTAGAAACATGACCAACCAACAATAAAAAATAAAGCATGCATACGGAAGCAAATAACAATCAAACAAATAAAATCACATAAAACATGGGTTGCCTCCCAAGAAGCGCTTTTCTTTATTTACGAGTCTTGTAGCTAGACTCAAGGTCATGGGTTACTACGTGACTTCATCATTGGTTCCATTCTCTAGGTCGTTTTCTAAACCAGTTTCGCTTTCGTAGTGCAGGTACTTCGGGTCTTCGAACTCGAAAACATCTTGTCGATATTTAGAGCCAAGCTTACTAACATCCTTAAAGAATCCACATGATAAATCAGAAATGTTTTTACACCCTCTCCTAACATCTTCATCACACAAGATAAGTTGGGAGCTCATCATATCAAGCCCGTCACAATCTATCTCCTTAAGGTCTTTTCTCTTGTATGGCGTTTGGTATGAAATCCTCCTAATCCCATTAGTGAAGGTCATAATTCCGTTTAAGTCATCCACTATCAAATTTGTGATTTCACATAAAGGTGCTCCCAAAACTACTTGTGATAACCTAGGGTCGACATAGTCTTCTATGTTATCCACAATCGTGAATTCCATAGTGAATGTCATATTACCTACAAACAAACGTATTTCATGATCCTTACCAACCACTTTTTCTCCCTTGTAAATCATCCCCCATCTGCAGATATTGTTATAATGGAACAATGACATAACATTCTTTGGTAGGAATATATTTATGTAGATGTTATCGAAATACTTATGACCGATCATGCAGGGGATTTTGAGATTATTTGGATCACGCCGTCTTATATTCCTCAACTTGCCATCCTTTGACCCATATAGATGCCCCTCAAGGGAGGGACGATACTCGTACACCTCCTCACTATCCTTACGAAAAATTACCTTCCTAACACCATTGGTGAGTAATACTCTACCATCTTTCTCATCAAGGATTGCTCCCGACTCATTGATAAATGGTATCCCAAGGACAAGGTTGGTTAACGGTTGATTGGTGAGAGGGTCCACGTCATCAACCACGGTGAGGTCAGTATTGTAAACAAGCTCTCCAATCCTAATTGATAAATTTTCTATTACTCTCTCGCAAGCAATGTGTTCTGGGAAGGTTTTGTGGTATAGGGAAAGGGGAATCATGTTGACTGGGAAGCTAGGATCTATATGACTATCAGTTAAGAGCTTTTCCTTAATGGTACAGGGGATCTTGAAAACCTTAGGGTTACTTTCCTTAGTCTTATTGCTACTCCCACTAATAACATCCTCCATTTTTTTCTTAGGTTCTCCCATAATAGATTTACCCAAAATGGTTGGATCTCTCTCATGCTCTTCCGATTTCTCTTTCCCTTCATCCGGTTTGCCGGATTCTTGCGCGGTGTATTGCCCGGGTGAGTAGGTAGGTTTCCTTGCCGAAGCATGGTCAACCCTTGAGGTCTCATCTTTAGCCGTCCGATTGAATTTGTTAGTTTGTTGTTGGGTTGGGTTGGATGTCGAAGCAGATATTGTGGTGATGGTGTTTATGAAGTGGATTGGTCCTGGGGTGTTGACAGGTTCTTTTCCGTTAGGAGATAGATGTTTGAATAACTTGCTAGGACTTTTTATTTTTACAGGGGAGGCTGGTGGGCTCATGACGGTAGCAGATTTAACCTCATCAACGTGAATGGGCTTTTTATCAATATGCTCTTTGATAGCAGTCAACAGATTACAAATCTTGTTGTTCACATCAGCCTGCTGTTGTTTAAATTTGGCCTCGAGCGTAGCGAGCTGTAGTTCTTGAGATAGAATGAATTTTTTTAAAGTATCTTCACAGCTTTGCCTAGGAATGCCTTGTGATGGAAAATGCTCGGACCAAGTGAGTGGTGAGGAGTCATTGAAGGATACGCTTCGCGTTTGGTACCCTCTAAAATCAGGTTTATCCTTCCATGCCTCATAGGCTTCGGCAGAAGTTCGAGGACCCTGACCCACGTGTGATGATGTGAATTCGTTATAAGCACGTTTTGGAAGTTCCATGCAATTATGGGTCTCATGAGGGCCATTGCATAGTTTGCATGTAGAAGCGATTCTGCTTACTTGGCTTGAAGGTTTATGAGCTTCGTAAGATTTCATGAGAGACTTGACTCGACCTTCAAGTTCCATGATCCTACGGTGGGGAGTGCTAGAATTGTTCGAAGGCAAAGATATTGCCTTGACCGTTTTGTTCAAATCACGGGGATCATTCCAACTTTCGTTGTCATAGAGAGCAAGATCTTCTATGAGTTCCCATGATTGTTCCGCACTAAGATCACGTAGCTTACCACCGGCTGATTGGTCAATGGCTCGCCTCGTGGAGATGTCGATATGGTCATAAAAAATTTGGACTTGGAGCCAAAGATCTATGCCATGATGAGGGACTTTTTGGAGTAAGTCCTTGAAACGAGTCCATGCTTTATAAAGAGATTCATTTTGACGTTGTTGGAACATCAATATGTCATTTCTAAGCTTAGTAGTTCTCCCCGGTGGGAAAAATTGAGCAAGGAAACGAGTGGTGAGATCATCCCATGTGGTGATGGATCCCGCGGGTAAACGCTCAAGCCATTAACTAGCTTGATCCCGTAGAGAGAATTGGAATAGGCGTAAACGGGTTGTCTCTCTAGTTGCAACATCTAGGTCTATGGAGTCTACGATTTTGAGAAAGTCCTTAAGATGTTGGTTTGGATCTTCGGAGCGAAGTCCATGGAATGCACATCCGCTTTGCTCCAACCGGATGGTGTCGGATCGCAAAGGGGTCACATTGGCTCCGGTGAGCTCAATGGTGTTTCGGTAGCCTTGGTGGCTAGGTCGGGAATACTCTCCTAAGGTTCGGGGCCTAAGGGGTTCTAATGGTGGGTTTTGTTGTGGTGGGATGACGGGTTCAAAGATGTTACCACCTTCCATGATGTCGGATGGTAAAGAGTTACGAACAAAAGCATGAAGAAATAAGATAGACTAAAGAAAACCTAGAAATAAAAATAAAATCTTACTAGAAAGGAATCTAACAAGTAGACCTAATAAAAAGAAATTCTAACCTAGACAATAACTATTTCCCCGGGCTGCGGCGCCAAAAACTTGATGCGTGGGAATCGCAACAGGCTTTACCTCTCGAGGGATCTCGAGAAGCTTACAACCCCCACCAGGCAGTGTACCTGATCGTTGTAGTATAGTATAGTGACAAGTACCGGGGGATTGATCGTTCAGCTTAGGAATAGTGTCGCTAGGATTAGAAAGCCTAAATACTAGTTCAAAAGATGAGGGATGAATATTTTTGTGTTTTTATAGTTTATGGAAAGCAAGTTAAAATCTCGGGTTTTGGAAGAGTGGGCGGAATTAGTTGCTATTCAACTAACCCAAAACTAAGATGCAATCAAAATAAAATACTAGAAAATAAAAATAAACTAATTTATACTAAGGTTCTGAGCAGTAATTAGAGAAAATGTGTTTACTTTGATTTCACTACTCCCTAGATATCTTTTACACGTTAATTACTTGTTATAATTGCATGGATGACGGATCGTATTCCTTAATACCATTCATGGGGTGGCACACATAACTCCCCATTTCTATGAGCTCTTATCTCCTCCTACACCATGCCCAGCACAACTATAGGGATTGTAAACAGTGGCTCATGCATTAAATACAACCAATAAAGACCTAGTGCGCGTTGGTTCATGTTTCTTAAGACGTTCAAGCATGTTACCAATTGGAGATCTGCCAGTTTTCTTAAGCCTAACATATAAATCATTCATCCACAACAAGAATAAACAAGTAATCAACACATAATCAATATCTAGGTTTCATTAGATCTAAGCAAACACAAAGGAGATCTAGCCTAGCATGATAGAATTAAGACAAGAACATGATATAGACAACCAACACATAGACATATTGATTGAATTAGAAGAACACTTATCTTGATTAATCATGCAAGGTATCAAGGGGTTGGAACCCTTGAAAAACCTGTAAAGTTACACCAAAATCGTACTTAGGGTTTCTCCCAAAACTTCTCTCCTTAAATGTGAAAAATTAGACAACTATATATAGAAAAACAGGTCTGACGGCGTCAAGAGTAATCTTGTGACGCCGTCACCTCGCCGCCAAAACTCTCCTCGGACTGCCTAGATCTACTTCTGACGCCGTCAAGAGTTAGACACTTCCAGGCCATCATGACTCTTTTACTCTTGATGCCCTTCTCACGTGACGCCGTCAAAACTCTACTGGGTCGTTATGGAAATTCATGAAATTTGCTCTTGACGCCGTCACCTACTGTTCCCAGTATGGAAAATTAAGACTTTGGCGTTTTTTTCACTTTTATGCTCAAAAAACGTCCGAATTGCTTCCTTTTCCAGATTTCTCTCCCAAAGTACCTAAAATCACAAAAGGAACAATTTAGGGCAATATTTGATCAAATAAATTCGGATTCGGGCTTAAATGACCCCCTAAAAACGGATCATTTTTCGCCTCATCAACTCCCCACCATCTTTGGTGTTGTAAGTCGACGTTACCTATTTCATACTACTACTCTTATACAATCATGCATATCACGTTGATCTTGTCACACGACACGCATACTTATTTTTTTTAGTATAAAGCTTTTTGCTCCACTTATAATTATGATATTCATATGACTTGACACCCATGAGGAATGGCCTCGCCATTTGTTAATTATACGTACAAACCAACTATTTTCTTCGACACACTAATTCCTTGGCTCCCACTAAATCGAACCAACGAAACATGCAATCCCTACACGATTTTCTACCCCGAGAACAAGACCAAAACCAAGTACTAGTCGAATACAAATTTTTGGCAAATAAACTCACATGGGCCCTCGAACCGGGCTAAAAAGCCCAATACATTTTCGTATGAAATTTTCGGATTTGAACAAGGATTTTCGAAATGACAATTAAATTTATAAAAACTAGTTTTTATAAATTTAGAAGGATAAAAGTGATGACTTTTATAAACACAAAACTTAACTTTTCGAAAACTAAGAATTTGAACTATTTTTGCAAAAGTCCCACGTTAAGGGACTAAAGGTGTTAAAATTTTCGGACCACTTGTAGGACTGTCGACTTTACATAAGAACGAGGGGTAGAAACTGTAATTTGGCCAAAGCCAAGGGAATAAAGTGAAAAATGTACAAAGAGGACCAAATTGTAATTACTTTTCAACCAAGGGTAAAAAGTGTAATTTCGTAAAAGTTAAGGGTTAAATTGTGACAAGGTATATTTTTATAATTAATTATTTCATATAATTTTTATAAATACATATATACATTTTTCTTTAACTCTAATATTTTTATATTTATAAATATGTATAACTTTATTAAAAATATTTAATCGTAGATATTTTTAAAACGATATTATTTTCACAACGAGTTAATATTTATCGAACACCGTTTCGTAGCAACACTAACAATAACTACGTAAAGTTATTTGAAATATATTTAAGACACCCGAAACGGATATCACCGTACACGAGACATATCACATGTCATTTACGACACGAATCTAAAATACCGATTACAATATATTTATAGGTCGCAAGTCGGAGGAATTTCATTGCTAGTCATAGCAATACACCATCACTTTTGAGCACCTTGTGATTACACACCTTTCAGGTGAGTTCATGGTCCCACATTTTTAATTGTTTTTAAACCCCGTGGGGAGATACATGCTATAAATCGAACACAAGTATTTTTCTGTATGCTGTTATCACCTGATATTGCCTAAGTTGACACCTGTGCTACAAGTCCCTCATATCACGAACCTTAATCACTTGCGAGTGAGCGCGAATATAATAGATCTATTGGAATGGCAGCCCGCCTCTGTCAAGGAGATCACTTGGCAGGAGGTGTGCTATATTCGAGGTATTATGGAAATTTGGCACATTTCCTGTCACCGAGGGCCCCTTGTCATTTACATCCGCTGTGGTGTAGGTGATTGTTATTATCTTTATGATATGTCAAATCAATGTTAAGGCTTGCGTTTCGTGAGGCTTAGGAGCAATATTACACCCGATTTAGTCAAGACCTGTCTATCTTGGCTTGTTTATTTCAAATGCTTGACTTGTGTTCACACTATTACTATTTAAACTACTATGGATTCACTCAACCTTTGTGTTGACTTTTTAAGCATGTTTATCTCAGGAAATTAGCAAGCATGGCGGCACGAAGCTGGCAAAGGGCACAGGACCTCCCTTCTGATTTCAATAATTATATCATTCTTTACAAACTCATCACCACTTTTGTGAAACACTTAACATTTTGGAAAAATGTTTGTAACTCTGAATATTGAGTTTTCATGGAATGATATTGGCAATCTTTTGAATTATTTTCTATGAGTATGACTGTGTACTAAACTGTAATGACCCCGATTAGACTTCCGCTGCTTAATCAAATTTCGGGGTGTTACATAAGTCATTTTCATCTAAAGATAAATGTTCATCACTATAGTATTCGGTTTTAAAACGTATCTCATCGGATGCCTTTGCCATAAGACACTTTTCATTATTTGTTGTCTCTTTTTCATCATTATCACTATCGCTCCATTCTCCTCCTACAAAGGCCTTGTGGTTTTGACTTCTTGACAACTTCGGACATTATCCAATAAGATGATTTGGATCTCCACACTTAAAACACTTTCTTTCATTATTTGGTTGCCTAACATATCTTCCTCGTCTTTTGAAGAATTTCTTGAAGTCTCGTACGGCCATAGCATACTCTTCATCGTCATTTTTGAAGGTTGAGCATTCTTCGTCACTAGAGTCCTTTTTAGCCTTCAACGCAATTGATTTGCTTTGCTCACTTTTTCCTTTGACCATCTCGGAATCTTTCTTTATTATTTCTTCGTAGACCTTTAAGTTGCCGATCAATTCGTCAAGTTGTAGAGTTGACAAATTCTTTGATTCTTCAATCGCCGTAACTTTAGCTCGCCATTTTGGATGAAGAGCCCTAAGAAATTTCCTAACAAAATTCTTACTAGAAAAATTCTCATCAAGTGCTTTTAAACTTGTGATGATAGTGTTAAACCTAGCAAAAGCATTATCAATTGATTCATCTTCCGGAATCGTAAATTGTTCATATTGTTAAACAAGAAGATCTATTTTATTATCTTTGACTTGACTATTACCTTGGTGAGTAATTAATAAAGAATCCCAAATTTCTTTTGCGGTTTTACACATAAAAATTCTTTCATATTCTTTACGTGGTAACACATTATAAATAACTATTTTAGCCTCATTATTTTTTGCTAATTTCTTTTTCAAATCATCATTTTGTTTTTCAAAAGATACTATTTCAACCTTTTTAGTTTCAAAATTATATTGAATAGGGGTGAAATCACCAAAGGTAATCACATGCCAAAGATCATGATTTTTTGATTTCACATAAGTTTCGAATCAATTTTTCTATTAAAGAAAACCATCACTTTCAAATAGTGGTGGTCTTTACATAGATTGCCCTTCTAAATATTTTTCCGATTCCATAGATCGATTCAAGTTTTAAAATACAATATATTTTAAAAATCTTGTTTGGCGCGGCTCTTGATACCAATTGTGAAAAACTAAAAGGGGGGGGGGTTGAATAGTTTTACGTCTTTTTGATTTTATGAACACTTAGATGTTTAAAAAGTTTGACTCTAGTTAATGTTTGATCAATACTTGTTTACTTATAAGTGCTTATATCTACGCAAGTAAGTAATAACAATATGGACAAGTATTTTTATGTCCCTTTTTATTTATGAAAACTTTGTTTTCAAAAACTTCAATTCTAGTTTATTATGAAAACTTTGTTTAGTTTTAAAATCTTATTTACTTTTTAAAACTTTGATTCGATCTTATGTGAACTCAAATCTTGAACAATATGAACAACTATATTGAGGTATGAAAAGTAATAACGATGTAAGCTAAGTATGTACAATCAACACATGCATAATATAGACAATTATAGCTATATACGAGATGTAAGTAAGTAAGCTAAGTAATAAGTTAGAGTTGGAAAGATCTAACCACGAGACAAAGTATTTATAGTGGTTCGGCTACATGGACACATTCCTTGCCCTACTCCACTCCCCGAGTCACCTACTCGAGAGTTTTCTTCGCTATTTCAACAAGCTCCCTTATGGCGAAGAAAACCTTACACAACTTTTTCTTATAACAATTAACGACACTAAGCTAAATGTCGAGTTCTAATCCTAGCTAGAACCAATCTCACAACTTCTTCACGACTTGGCACACCTTCTTCACAACTTGTACACACCACTACTACTTCACAACTTCACACTACTCCACTACTTCTTCTTCACAACACTACTTATATCTCACTACTTCTATTCACAACTTCTACACTACACAACTTCTTCACTACTTAGCTCTAGATCTTCACACCACTACTTCTTCACAACACTACTCTTACTTCACAACTTCTATTCACAACTATCACACCTAAATCTACTCTTTACAAATAATATATACAACTACAAAACTATATTCACAAATCTACAATACTTCTTAAACTTGAGGTTGAAGGAGTATTCTTCTCTTGCACTTTGGATGAGGTAGGATGAGGAAGGATTAAATCACTTGAAACAAGGATTAATAATTATGTGATCAAAGGGTTTTAGAAGGATGTTTAGAGAGATTTGGATCTGAAAATTTTTGTGCAAAAGGCCAGAAAAATGCCAGGTTTGAGGTGGTATTTATAGGAGAAAATTTCTGACAGATTCTGACAGAAGAGCGTGGCCGGCCCCCTTAATTCATGGCCGCCCCCTTAAAATTAAGGGGCCCGCCCCTTATAATTAAGGGGGCCGCCCAGCTGTAACGGCCAGAAATCTTGTCTTTTTCTTAGGGAAGTTTATTTTGTGAAAAACTAACTGATTTTGGTTAAAAATTTAAATTCATATATTTGCTATGAATTAAACATTTTCCTTTATTACCAAAAATGTTTTTCAAAAATATGTAATAAGTTAATTTAATTTTATAAACTTTGTATTATTTAAATAAACATCCCTTTGATCATAAAATGCATTAGTCACTTGTTTATTCATACCTTAAGTGATTATCTTGGATGAGATGATATAAACTTATTTAAAACTTGTTTACGTATTAACTTTTCGTTTAATGTTTTTATATTTTGTGATCATCAAAACTTAAGGATATCGAAAAATATTAATAACGTTTTTATACATTATTTATATCAACAGGAAAGATGATGAATAAGCAAAACGGTGTCTTTTAAAAACACTAAGGTTAAACTATTAACCTCGTCGTCTAGATTATCATCAAAGAAAAATTGCTCATAATTCATTGTTTATGAGTCGGTAAATAGTTGATAAAATTAAGAAGAGAAGTATGAAAAAATGTAGAAGAGAAGAGGGGTTCCAATTTATTTATTTATTTATTTATTTATTTTTATTATTTTTTCTTGGTCTATTTAATGTGCAACGTTTAAAAAAATAGGGAAGTGTACCAATTCTTTTGGTTGGCAAGCCGACCGAAACATTGCAAAAGTTGGGGTCACACGCGGTTGCATTCGGTTGTGCTAGGGGGCGACGCATTGGATTGCTTGGTTGGTTGGGGTGCAACACAACCATTAGCATTGTTCTTAGAGGGTGTTTTTTTTCTTCTTAATGCAAAAGAAAAATGAGCCCAAACTCTTAATACCTCTTAATTGGGGGAAACATTAAAGCTTCTCTCAATTCAACAAAAGACTAATTAAGATATTTATATGAAACCACTTAATTTAGTGAACGCTCTTTAATTAGCAAAGAGTAAAAAACTTGCACCACAAAAAGTGATGCATACACCATAATTTATACAATATCATGTTGTGGCATATGTAATAATGATGTAAAATTGTGATGTGTTATGATGTGTGTATCACTTTTTATGATGTAAGTATCACCACCCGAAAGATATTAAATATTTAAATTTCAACATCAAATTATAGATTAAGATTCTTTTTGTCAAAATGATAAAGACGAACAGAAAATTGGATTCTCATCCATCTGTATTAGCAATAATATTTTTTTTCCCAATAATATTTCAAGTGTCGACATAAATAGTTTGTATTGATGGGGAGGTGATGAATCGTGACATGAAGTTCATTATGGATCCGCATGATAATATCCCAGACCCGGCTTTTAAGGATTTCGTCATCAACAAGAAACGCCAGGTATGCGCAAAATACGGGTAGCCGTGTAGTTTGTAGGATTTAATGATTTTAAGTTTAGTTTTAATGGAATTTTAGTTATTTTATGTTTTTTAATAATATTATGTAATGTTTATTTAACTTTAATGAAATTTTAGTCTTTTAATAAATTTTAATATAATTTAAAAAAGAAAAAAGAAAAAAAAAATGAAGTGAGTGAAGGGTGAGTGGTGTGATGCCAACAAAAAATGGGTGAGTGGAGAAAAAAGTGAGAGAATGATGTGGCATAAGAGGATTGGTTGTAAGTGAGTGAAGACATTTGGAGTGAGGGGTGTGTTGCCAAACCCACTTACAAACTTACAATTATGACAAATGACAAAGATATTAACATATAATATTCTGTCTCAAAATTATAGTTCATGTTTTTTTAGATGTCTCAAAATAATTATTTACTTTTTATTTTAATTAATAAAAAAAAATTAGTGAAAAAATATTATATTTGAATGGTTGAAAATTATAGTAGCCCATCTTTTATTAAATTGTGTGATTTTTTACTTTTGACAATAATTTTAAAACGAAATGAGTAAGTGTTAGTCGACATTTGTTATTCGTTTTGGAGTTAGAGAGTTGATATTAGATGTTTGAATGATTATCTTACATTTTATTAATCACATATTACATTATATAATTATATAATGAATTTTCTAAAAGTGGACTAAGCATTGACACAATAACTAAGCTCAAAACCAATAATTAATGTCGACTAACACTTAGCTAAAAAAAAATATCATACACATTATTAATTATTTCAATTTAGTTGGATAGAATTAAGTAGGGATGAGTATTTCGACCCGAATCTCGGAACCGAATCGGAACCGTACCGGTACCGTACCGAAACGGTACCGATCATGATATACGGTACGGTACCGGGACTATGAAATAAGGTGAAAAAAAATGGGGACCGGTACATGACCGGTACCAAATCGGGAAATTTCCGAAAAAAATGGGAAATCCCGATTTCCCGGTACCGGTATCCGAATCCCGTTCGGTACCGGTACCACTAATTTATGCTCGGGAAAAATTCGGTACCAATAATTCAATACGAGATCGGTACGGTACTGGTACCGTGCTCATCCCTAGAATTAAGTTATAATTTAACTTTGGATTATTGAATGAACAATATACTCTTTTTGAATATAAGGTACGTTTGGCAAGAAGCGGTATGAAGTTTTTTGGGGCGGTGAACAATGAACAATGATTATTTTAAATTTTATTAGTTGTTTGGCAAAAGAGCGATGACTTTGACTAATTTTTAGAAAAGCTAATTTTCCAATGATTTAAAAAAAAAAATAGTGAACGGTAAGTTGTGACTATTGCTCATAACTCACTGCTACTTTTAAAAGAGCGTAAAGTTCGGTAAAATCTTCAAGGATCAGAAATAGAAAATGAGTCAAAAGTTATAAGGCTGCCCACAGAAGAGCAAGGGATTGACTTATTCGATCGATCCTCAATCGATCACTTTGCTGTGGAGAGTCGGTCGAGCAACAAAAAAAAAAAAAAAAAAAAAAAAAAAAAAAAAAAAAACAACCGGTCGTGCATGCGATCGAATGTCTTTCTATATTTGTTGGATTAAAAAAAAAAACAAAACAAAACTAGTAGCCGTTACATTAAAAAAAATTAAAATTTAACACACTATAAATACCACATTAACACAACATATTTTACACACTTAAATTCACAAAATCTCACATATATTACAATTCAAAATGGCGTGTAATAAACTGCCTCATACCGTCGAAGAATTTCAAAATTGGGTCAAAAACCAAGCTGAGAAAGACGACACGGCTCGTCAAGAAGCTATTTCCAAAGTTATTAGCATGTTTGAGCTGGCAAAGGCCCTCAAACAACGAATGAGAACACGCTACACAGATTGCGATCACATTCCTGACGACAGAAAATATGTGATCGACCAGTTTTTATACGATGAATTTCGTAAAGATCATGCCGTTGTTGAGGCATTGCGTGGCTGTGTGAGTCAGATACATGCCCAAAAAACAAACAAGATTCGTTGGAGCTTTGAAGAAAATGTGGAAGCTACTATGGTTGAACAACAACAGCAACAACAACAACAACAACAACAACAACAATTTGTGCAAGGTGCATCAAGTTCATCTGCACAAAGAGTTGTTGAGCAACAACAACATCTGCCTCGTCTGGATAATTTTCAGGTAAGTTTTGAGAAAAATATGGCAGCAGATGATGATGGCTGGAACTCTGAGAAGGAACGGGAACTGAGCAGGTTGGAAGCTCAGTTAGAAGAAGAGAGGTTGGCGAGCTTTGATCCTTACGACGACGGTTACCGCTCCGACAACTCTCAGACTTGGGATCACCCGGACTACAACTGAAGCCTAGGATTATAATTGAAGTTTATGTAATGTTTAAGTTTATGTTTTCAATCTATGTACGGTTTTATTTTTATAAATGAAATTAATGTTTTAATTATTAAGTTTGAATTAAAAAAAAAAAAAAAAAAAAAAAAAAAAAAAAAAAAAAAAAACTGAACTAGGTTGCACTTATTGGGGCACTGAATCGCCTGCAGGTCGCTAGAGAGAAAAAGCTGACGTAGCAAGAAAAAGTAAAGGGATTGAATCCTCTTGCTAAGAAAACAAAGTCATACGTTTCAAAGCTATAACCACTTTCACAATTATAAGTTGGTAGTTCAGAAAAATAGTTTTAAAATCATATTTCAAGCATTAGTTATCCATATAATTTAACCAAAATTAAACAAAATAACTTGGGGCAATCGTTCTTTTAAACAATGAATTATTCATATCGACATATCCATGCTACTTACAATACAAGATGACAAGTATTCTTTTTAAAGAACATATCATGCAACTTATATATACAAAATGACAGTATATATTTTAAGAAATTCTTGCATTTTAAATTGTTTTTACCTTTGAATAATCACTCACAAGGTCACACCCCCTTATAGTTTAACCGCACTCAACCTATTAATATATCATGTTTTAAACTTTTATAAACATAACTTTACTTTTATAAACATAACTTTTAAAATTAAAAAATAAAAAAAAATGTTAAACACAAACTTATTAAGATAGAATAAATAAATTATGTACATTAAATAACTTTCAATGTTAGTACGTACATCATATGCTACAAGGAATGATAAAAAAGGAAATAAATTACAGTACACATAATAAAACCTAACAAAATTATAGGCAATTAAACTTGATCGTATAAAAAGTCATCATTGTACTTTCAAAAAGTGGTACACAAAGCATGTAACATAATTGTTTGCCATAACCAAATTATACTTTAATTCAAAAAAGAAAAACCATAACACACGAACTTAACTCTTCCGCACATATAAAAAGCATGAACAATTATATCATTACTATGTTTTCATCATCATTATTCATTAACTAAAACAAAAAATTAAAAATAAAAAACCCTTAAAAGCCGGCCCACAATCATCCAACGGTCAGAAAGTTACGGTGGGGTTAATCACACACGATTATTGCACCCACTCACACCACGTAGATCATCTCGTTATACAGTACATAGCAGAGTTGTCAATTAACGGTTGGAAAATATATGTTCGTGGGTCCCACATTTATTTTAGAACAATCTTCAAAATGGCACCTGTAATTTAGTTAAATTACAAACACCGTACTTACAACTTTGAAAATACATACACACATTTATTATTTTTTTGATAACCATGATTTTTGACCTTTTGGTCGACTAATCAACGGGATTTGAACCTATTTTCACACAGACTCAAATCAAGTAAAGCCTCTCACTTTTCAGAAAGTTGGCGTGGCTACTTAAGATTGTTTGTAGTTTTGTACCTAGCAAGAATACATATACATTTTTTTTTTTTTTTTTTTTGGTATGTGCAATTACTGTTACTAGCATGTGAATAAGTGAACTTTGTAAGTATTTGGTATGTTTACCTGGAAATATTTAAGATAATTTAGAGCAATTAACGTTTAACAGTTAGGGTAAAAAGCTTGTTTGACAACAAACGTTGAAACAAGATTTATAAACCTAATGCTATTTTACTTTATTCTACATATATGAACTTAGTTACAATTATCTTGTCACACAATTTTACAAAACAAATACCTATTTTGTATCTATTTTGCTAATGGCCATCGTAATTAGTTACTGCTACTGTTAGTTATGCAAAACATGTCATAGTACTTGCCGGAGATGATAATAGTACATCGGACTTGTAAGAAAAACTACACTTAGAGCTCTCAATGTGGGTGAGTTATAGGTTGACTCGTGGCCTATAACTCATCACTATAACACCAGCCCCACCCCAAGTTATCTGTCCTCGTGCCAAACTTAGTAGCCAACGTTATACAATTTTTTTTTATATTTTATTATATACATTTTTTATGTTGTATTTGTGTTTTATTTAAAGATGAGCATTTCGACCCGAATTCTGAAACCGAATAGGAACCGTACCAATCCTGATATACGGTACGGTACTGACTACGAAATAAGGTGAAAAAATCGGGACCACTAATTCGGTACGAAACCGTAACCAAATCGAAAAATTCCTGGAAAAAATGGGGGAAACCCGATTTCCTGATATTTATACCGGTATCCGAATCCCCTTTTATACGGTACTGGTACCACTAATTTATGTTGTGAAAAATGTGCCCTGTCGCTCTTGCACACATGGTGATCTTACAATTTTAAGGTGTAGATACTTAAACCGCTATTTTATCCAAACTAGAGGGACGCTTTTTGCAACTTACACCGTATTTTAACTGGTTCTCAGCTGGCATTTTCTTATAATTTCCGTTTATATTTATAATTTCATAAAATAAAATCTTTATTTAAAAAAAACAGACTGTTTCAAACCCCAAAACCGCCCTTAAAACCCCCCATTAATCACAAACCCCAACACATACTCCAAACCCTCACACACTAAAAACACACACACACACACACACACACACACAAACACAAACTCAACTTTTTTTAATCCGACTTTTCATGGCTGAAGAGACAGTAAAGACTGAAGCTGCTCCGGTCGTGGCGACTGAGGTCGCCGCTGCTCCGGCGCCAGAGAAAACCGAAGCTGCTCCAACTGAAACCGTAACGGTAACTGAGACCGTTGCGGAGGCAGTTGTTGTTGCAGAAAAAGATGAGGAGAAGATAGGTGAAAGTGCTTCTTTTAAGGAGGAAAGTAACGTTGCTGGTGAACTACCTGATCCTCAAAAGAAGGCTCTAGATGAACTTAAGTGCTTGGTTCAAGAAGCTCTTAATAAGCATGAGTTCACTAAACCGGTCGAAGAAAAAAAACCGGTCGAAGAAAAGAAACCGGCTGAGGAAGAGAAAAAACCGGCTGAAGAAGAGAAAAAGGAAGAAAAGCCGGCAGTTGTTGAAGAAGCTCCGGTGAAAACTGAGTCATCGGAAACACCTGCCGTTGAGTGTAAGGAAGAAGAGAAAACCGAGTCATCGGAAAAAACTGTTGAAACTCCGGCGACGGTGGAAGTTCCGGTGCCGGCACCGGAACCCGTCGTTGAGAAAACTGAAGCATGTGTCGAAGAAGAGAAGAAAATCGAGGTGGTTGAAGAAAAAATTATTCCGGTGACCGGAGAATCCGCGCCACCGGCACCGGCGGCGGTGGAGGAATCTCCGGCGAAGGTGGAACCTTCTGAGCCACTAGCACCAGAAGAAGTCTCAATCTGGGGAATCCCGCTCCTAGCAGACGAACGATCCGACGTCGTTTTGCTAAAGTTTCTCCGCGCCCGTGACTTCAAAGTGAAAGAAGCTTTCGCAATGCTTAAAAGCGTCGTGGCGTGGCGAAAAGCGTTCGACATCGAGTCTTTGTTAACTGAAGACTTGGGATGTGAACAAGAGAAAGTGGTGTACATGCATGGGACTGATAAAGAAGGTCACCCAGTTTGCTACAATGCTTATGGAGAGTATCAGAATAAGGAACTCTATAACGCGACTTTTTCGACTGAGGAAAAGAGGACCAAGTTTTTGAGATGGAGGATCCAGTTTTTGGAGAAAAGTATTAGGAAGCTGGATTTTAGTCCTGATGGTGTTTGTACTATTTTGCAAGTTGTGGATTTTAAGAATTCGCCTGGACCGTTTAAGTGGGAGTTGAGACAAGCTACTAATCAGGCTGTGCAGTTGTTTCAGGATTATTACCCTGAATTCGTCGCCAAGCAGGTATACTGATAGTTTGATATTTTAACAGTTGTTTCAGGATTATTATACCCTTTGACGAATATTTGTATAATTGTGTGAGAATTGGTTTTTGTAGGTGTTTATAAATGTTCCGTTTTTGTACTTGGCGTTTTACAAGATTGTGAACCCGTTCTTTACGCAAAGGACCAAGAGCAAGTTTGTGTTTGCTGGACCATCAAAGACTGCTGAGACTTTGTTCAAGTGAGTATAAATTCATAATTCTCGATTGTAGTCTCGTTTGTTTTTGGTATATAATTGTATCTGAATATGGTTTGTTTTGGTGGATTAAAGGTACATAGCACCTGAGTTGGTTCCGGTTCAATATGGCGGGCTTAGCCGTGAGGGAGAACAGGAGTTTAGTGCTACTGATTCGGTTACTGAAGAGATCATTAAGCCTGCAACTAAGCACTGCATCGAGTTCCCTGTTACTGAGGTATACTTTTATTTTTATTTTTGAATGATTTTTATCTTATTATTGTTTTACCTCTGTGATTTTGATAAAGTTATAGTTTTCTTAAATTGGGGGATTTTGTTATGAAATTGACTCAACTAGAGGCAAACTCTTGTGTATTTTTCTAACGGGCAGTTTTATCCGCTTTTTTATTAGGACAATACAGTTTTTTATGGTTATATTTTCTGTTCTGGAATTTCTATTTCGCAGTTTTATAATAACAACAAAATTACAAAAATCAAAAATAAAAATATTACAATCATTTGAAGGGTACCAATAACCTATCCCTTGATAGAATTCTGTTTTTTATGGTTATATTTTCTGTTCTGGAATTTCTATTTCGCAGTTTTATAATAACAACAAAATTACAAAAATCAAAAATAAAAATATTACAATCATTTGAAGGGTACCAATAACCTATCCCTTGATAGAATTCTGTTCTGTAATTCCTTTATGGAGGATTTTGATTGAAGTATGAATGTTTATCATGTTGATATTGCTGTTAAATTATGCAAGGCTTTGATGATGATGTTATGATTTTTTTTTCTTGCGGGTATTGTGTTAAACCTTTTTTTACTTTTATCTAACTTTGTTTTATTTGTCATTTGGAAATCTTGTTAGAAATTCATGCTAGATGTGATAAAGGGACTTAAAATTATGCATTATTATGTCCTTTACTGTGAAATGTTTTTCAACTCCTGATCTAATAATGGTTTTTTTATGGAAGGATGTACTTTTCATGTGGGAATTTTTGTTAAAAATTTGCTTATTTTGATCAAAATTTGTTTTTATCAGAAATCATGCAACACATGATACAGTGAATCTGAATTATGACATATGGTGTTGTTTATTGTGGAATGTTTTTCAAAATGTTGTACAACTGTTGCCAGGTTATGGATTACGATATAAGATTTTATGGTTTTTCTAATGTGGGAATTTTTTTCTTATGTTATTACTGATACAATAAAAATCTGTTCAAAGTTGTGCTCATTTGATCAAAATTAAATGGATTTTGATGTGGTATTGTTGTTGAAAATTCGCAGACTTGCACATTGGTATGGGAAGCCAGAGTAGTAGGCTATGAAATCACATACGGAGCTGAGTTCGTGCCTTCAGATGAAGCCGGCTACACCGTGATTGTGCAAAAGGCCAGAAAGATTGCAGCCACAACCGACGAGCCAATCCTCAGTGGATCCTTTAAATGCAGCGAACCAGGCAAAGTGGTGCTCACTTTCGACAACCAAACCTCCAAGAAGAAGATCATCCTATACAGGAGCAAGACCAAGGCGACAACCGATTGATTAAGCACTCTGCATATCATCAATACAGAACCAAAACCAAGAAGTAAAACCAAGGGCTATTTGTGAAATTACTAAAGTAGGTTTCATTTTTGGTTTTATTGTTATTATTATTTTCTTTAAATTTTTTATTCATGGATTTATATTTATCTCTGGGGATTTGTGGAATCTTTTTTACATGGGATTCTTTTTTGGGATATGTCTGTTTTGGGTTTGATTACTTTACTTTTTACATATGTGCATTTGTTGGACTTTTGGACCAAAGAAAGTAAAGTAAAAATTTGAAAATTTTTATTTATAGAATATACAAGTGGATTGTGGCCAGATGCTTTTGTCATTGTCTCCTAAATGTCCCTTTTGTTGAAATTTATTAGTTTTAAAGTTGTTTGTTGGTTATATTCTTTGAATTCTTTGACACTATTTATGAGCTGGAAATCTTCCAACTTTATCTTTCACAGCTCATGTAATGATTTCAACTAAGATATTATAATTAATTAATCTTGTGAATATCTCAACTTGTATAAACAATGTGAATGATATTGATGTTTATACTTTGTGTAGTTGTCTTTGAGAGTAACCCTTGTTGAATAAGGTGTTAGATGTTTCCGTTTTGTCTCAACTCCTAAACTACATGAAGCAAACTGCCCTCTACTAGTTTCGGCTCTTTCGGAACAAACAAAATTGCATAGAATTTGGGCAAAACTTATGTTGAGGAACTTTGGTTTCTTCGCTGTCCTGTTTTTTACATGAGGAAAATCAAAGCTTGTTTGACAGAAACTTTGAATTTCAATGTAAATCGATGATGTTTAAGATCAAAATTGTCTAACTGTATTATGTTACTAGCTTTGTTAGCTCAAACGTCATTGAACATGTTTGTCTCCTTTAGTTATTGTACCATGTACCTATGTTGAATTGTCGATATTGTAATATGTGATGTATGAAGCAACTTTGAAAGTGTACTATGATGATGAATGTTTATCTTGTTCGCTAGTTTTGTAAGCAATAAAAACTCAAATATCTTATTAACTAGTCAAAAGTAAAGGTTAGACAAACAACAAATTTTGTCAAACTTTTAACTTCTTTTTTTAAATGTAAATTTAGAAAGAAGACAATAACGTTGTAGCAGGTAAAGTAATGTTAAATCATAGAAGTGGTGTTTGACATATGCTTTTGCTGTTGTCTGACATTCAACCGTCTATTATTTTTCAAGTAAATAAATTCTTAAAATAATTGAGTGTCTTACTAACCTTTTTTTAGGGGTTGAGTTATCCACGGGAGGGTTTGCAATGATTGAACGCATTACTCAGTTGTACGGTATGAATTACAGGTTGCACTGTTTTACCAAACTTCCTGATATGACAACATAAGAAAGGTTTATATAACACAACCTTTTTTTAAGGCGATAAACCTTAAATGAATTACTCTAAATTCTGTTACCTTGTTTTTATTCTGGTGCTTTATCTGCGGAATAGACATCATTCTATTACTATAATGATTTATTTAAACAAAGCTAGGCTGATTATTGGTATATTTTGATTGTCTTCTGTAAGTAACAAAATAAAAAATGTTTGTGGGTCACACTCGATATCAAAAGAAAATTTGGAAACGTTCATTTGATATTTTGTCTTTAACCATGTCACCGTGTTTATCCATAGTTGTCACTTTTTTCTTGTGACAACTCCTTCAATACAAGTTGAGTGTTGTGGCATAATCTTCTACAAGTTTAGTGTTGTAGGCTTGTCACCTCACAAATTGTATATTTTATGTTATTATTAACTTGGGTTTTTCTAATGTGTGCCCTGAGGGCACACGTTAAGAACACCAAAAGGACAATGGGCCCCACGAAAAAGTACATCCGGACCCACACCTGTGGGTCCGGATGTACTTTTTCGTGGGGCCCATTGTCCTTTTGGTGTTCTTAACGTGTGCCCTCAGGGCACACATTAGAAAAACCCTATTAACTTTGTAGCAAAATAGTGTCTTTACATAATCAAGTTTCAATTTGGGATCACGATAGTTATAAATGTTATCTGTTTAGTGGCTAATTCGTGTAAGTTTTATGGAATTTGAGCATCGAGATTGTGACGTCCCAACTCATCTTTGATTGTAAGTTCAAACTATGGGCATTGTACGTGGTATAGACTATGGACTTTTCTAAGGCATTTCTACAATTTCATAAAATCAACCTCTCTTTTTATTTTTTTTAATGGGATATCAAAACATACAAAGAAAATAGAGTAAACTACATTTTTGTTCCTTGTGGTTGTATCAAAATTGCACTTTCAGTCCAATTTTCAAAAAGTGAGAGATATTAGTCCAAAAGTCCACGTGGCTTTCACTTTTGGTCCAACTTTCTAACGGAGTTAGTTTAGTCGTTAAGTCAGTTGCAACATTAGTCCTTTAACCTAACGGTCGTTTGCAACGTTCGTCCTTTACACCAAAGATCGTTTGCAATATTTGCACCGTTAGTCCTTTCAGTTAGTTAATCTTTAAAAAAAAAAATCTAAAAAAAAAATTGAAAAAAATTAGAAAAAAATGATTTTTTTTTTTGGAATTTTTTTTTCCAAAAAAAAATAATTTGATTTTTTTTTTAAATCATTTTTTTAGAATTTTTTCCGATTTTTTTTAGATTTTTTTTAAATACTAACTAACTGAAAGGACTAACGGTGCAAACATTATAAATGATCTTTGGTATAAAGGACGAACGTTGCAAACGACCGTTTGGTTAAAGGACTAATATTGCAACTGACTTAACGACTAACTCCGTTAGAAAATTGGACCAAAAGTCGAAGCCACGTGGACTTTTGGACTGATATCTCTCACTTTTTAAAAATTGGACTGAAAGTGCAATTTTGATACAACCACAAGGACCAAAAATGTAGTTTACTCAAGAAAATAATACACAGAAATCACCCTAACCAATCCAAGCGATTACACAGTTTGAGAGAAAAAACACAAGTTATGTGTGTATTAAGAGGTGGAGCCATCATTTTTAGTTAAGGGAGGTCGACCGAGCTTAAAGTTGACAACGACATATAGATAACGGCTTGTAATCTAAATACTAATGAATGAAATTGTTGACTAGGGGTGACTCAGCAACCACTAGTCATCCTACTAGCTCCGCCCCTGTGTATAATGAAGAATAAGGCTATTTATAGTCAAAACCTAGCAGGTTCCTTTGATCTTCAAACTGCACCATTTATCTTCAAACACGAGCACATAATATACCCTTGATCTTTTATCAACTTTACCATTAAGCCGGTCCGTAGATCTTTTATGTACCTGCATAACTCAAACACACTAACAAAATGCAACTTTGAATATAAGCAAAACAAGTCCATGCACCTTTTTATACCAGATTTAGATTATACTTCTCAATATGCCACCATAATCTAAACCTGGAACAAATTTACAAGATACACCAACTCACAAACCTTTTATGATCAGTTACAAATAATCCTTTAGTAAAGTTATCCACAACATTCTGTTCAGACGTGATCTTGCAAGTTTTAAAAACCTCTTCAACTATATTCTCTCTGAGAGAATTCAACTTAATCTCAAAATGCTTTGTTCTCTCATGAAATATTAGGTTTGCAGAAATTTGTATTGCACAATTGTTATCAAATACATCTACATATGTATTGTGTAATTTACTTTTAACTCAGTTAAAACTTTTAACAACTAGATAATTTCACAAGCAAGATTAGACATTGCTCAAATTATGCTTTGGCAGAAGATTTGGCTTATACATTATGTTTTTTACTTTTTCAGGAAACCAAACTGTTTCTAAGAAAAACAAAAACATGTAATAGACCTTCTGGTTGGAGTACATTTAAGTCTGAATCAACATAAAAAGTTAACTCAAACTTATCACTTTTACTACATAAAACACCCTTACCAGGAGCACATTTAAAATGCATCAAAATTCTAAAAGCAAGGTTTAAATTAGACTTTAAAGACCATGCATAGCATGACTTAGTTTATGCATTTATAAGCTATATCAGGCCTGGTAATTGTTGGATATATCAAATTTCCAACAAGTTTTTGAAAATTTCCAAAACTGACAAAGAAAAATCATCTTTATCAAATATAGTCAGTTTTGTTTAAGTCTTATTCACCTCAACATGAGTACTTTTATGCTTACAACCAAACATTCCAAAATCATTTAAAAGTTTCAAACAGTACTTCGTTTGAGTCAAACAAATACCATTTTCATATCTTAAAAGCTCAATTTCCAAAAAATACTTCAACTATCCCAGATCTTTCTTTTAGACTGTTCAAAATTAGTTTACATTTGTTAGTTTCAGACACACTATTACCTGTTATTATAATGTCATCAACATATACAAGACATACCAAAATTGTTTCACTTTCAAATTTGATAAACAAAGAATAGTCATTCTTAGTTTACACAAATTCAATATCACATAACATAAAGGTAAGTTTTTCATTCCACTTCCTGGGAGCTTGCTTTAAACCATACAATGATTTTTTCAATTTGCACACTCTATTATAATTATTAGAAAAACATCCTTCAGATAAAGCCACATAAACATCCTTAATTAACTCACCATACCAAAAACATTTTTAATATCAAGTTGAAAAACGGGCAAATCATTCTGCATAGCAAGACTAAGTAAATATCTCACATTTACCATTTTGACAACTGGTAAAAATGTTTCCTCAAAATCAACACCTTCTTTTTAGCTATTGATGTGTTCTAATCAGATCTTAAGTTTATAAAGTTGAACTAACCTATAGACCACTAACAGGCAGTGTACCCGATCAGTTATAGCTAGGATGGTAAGTACGGGTTGTTCGCTAGGAGCAGTTAAACTAAAGCTAAACCTAGTGGAATTTCTACAGCCTTTAAAGGGGTTTTCGATCTTAGAGATTGTCATGATTTTGATTATTTAAACTACTTGTTAATTAAAATCAAGTAAATTACGAATATGATCTGATAAGGAAGAACGTGCTAGCCAAGCTCATCCTACTACGTCTTAATGATTCGTGTACTAGTGCAATGATCTAATTAACTTATGTTGGTGAAGAAGAAATGTTGACTAAGCAAGATGGTCACGGATACCTAACCCTATAAATATCAACCCCTAACCCATGAGTAACTTACAGGGTTAACAATCTCAATCACGCATTAAGTGGTATCAATTAATCTATACGATTTATCTATGGTAACCTAAGGTCGTAGCATTTACCTACTCTCTCTCACAATGGTTATCTATGAGTGAGCAATATGTTAACTTAATTGTTTTGTCATACTTCGTCTAACCTAGGGCTTGGTCCACCTCTCGTCATAATGGCGAAGCCGATAACAGTCATTGTCGTTACCAACCCATAACTACTATGATAAGGATCATAAATTAGGTCATCAATTTTTTACCTATAATCTAGCAATAGACATCATACAATAAAAAAGTAAACAAACATTTATTTAAAGGATAAACATATAAACTATCCGACGTAAATATATTAAATCGAAGAAAATGGAATCAAACCAACATAGTATTCATAAACATGGCTAACACCTAAGGGTGTTAGCCGATAATATCAGTAGCAACAATAGAAGAAATAACAAACAATAGACAAATAATAAACATGATGAAATTCGATATGTAAACTGAATGATTAGACTTCGTGTGATGATGTGAGGTGTTCTTCTCTTGATCATTGACCTTCCTTGGTGTTCAAAGGTAAAAATCCTACAATCTAACTAACGTGTAACACCCGCTATCCAAACCCGAAAAAAGGCCAGACCACTTGAGGGCAATCACCCAGTAGAGAGTATGGAAAAGGGTGAAAAACCGATCACATGAGCTTGACGAAAACCAACTGAGACGATACCTGCAGGAACCTCCAACCAAAATGTTACAGTCACACAATGAAATTGAATGGTGGTACGATGAGAAGTAGGGGTGGTTCACGGAGAAAATACCATGGATTACAAGACCAACATTTAAAACTACCATGGTGCTTGACTAAACAAGTATCTCTAACTACGACCTCTCAAAACCTAACCTCGACCTGACCCAAAATCACAACTGAACTAAAATCTTCAACCCGTCAAAACCCATCTGAAACAACAAAGTCTTGATCTATACCTAAAAATCATAACCCAACCACCATCTACAAACTGCCGAAATCCACCTACAACGTATAGAATGGTAAACGAACAAAATGACATAACATTCATCGCTACTAGTCTGCCCTATTGCCAAAATATTATATATGTGTATGTGTGACTGCAGCTTATAAAAGCCTATAACAAATGTATATTTGGCGTAAAGGTTGTGAAAATTTTTCGAACTTGATCTTTAAAATAAGGTAGCTTATAGTATAAACTCCAGTTATTTTCATCAAATGTATTAAAAATATATAAGAATAAGTTGTCCATAAGAAAACTCATTTAGATGACAAAATTTGAACTTTTGATTTCGGATAGACACCATCAATCAGAGAGGTCTACAAGGGGATTGGAAAAATTGGTTTAGGGGAACGAGGGGTGAGATCAATAAAGATCACATAAAAACTAAAGATCAAATGGATCTATCTCAACTATCCATTTTTGATCAAATTAATTAAATTAACTTTCACCCTTATTGTTGATGCAAATAATGTCTAAAAACGTTATTTCTATCTTTCGATATCTGTACGTTTTGATGATTGATACGTGGGAATCGCACCAGGCTTTACCTCTCAAGGGATCTTGAGAAGCTTACAACCCCCACCACGCAGTGTACCTGATCGTTGTAGTATAGTATAGTGACAAGTACCGGGGGATTGATCGTTCAGCTAGGAATAGTGTCGTTAGGATTGAAATTAATCTAACTAGGTCTAAAGGTGAAGGATTATTCTTTTTATGTTTTTATATTTTATAAAAAGCAAGTAAAAATCTCGGGTATTGGGAGAGTGGGCGAAATTAGTTGCTAATCAACTAACCCAAAAGCTACTACTTAAACTAATAAACAAGAAAATAAACTAAGGTTCTACAAGATAAGTGAAGCATGTGTACCTATGATATGTTACTCCTTGATAGCTATCCAATTCTATCTATTGAATTGTAAAACCTTGTTTTAATTGACGGGTTGTATTCCTTAATACCATTCATGGGGTGGCGTACTTACTTCCCCAATCCTATAAGCTCCTACTTCACTCCTATGTCGAGCCGGCTAAGAAGCTCCTAACATGGGATCACTAGAATTCGCTCATGCATTAAATACAACAATAAAAACCTAGTACACATCAGTTCATGTTTCTTAAGACGTTCAAGCATGTTACCCTATGGAAGTCTGCCAGTTTTCTTAAGCCTAACATTGATGAGACATTCAATCAAAACAAGAATCAATAGGAAACAAGAATTATAAACTAAACCAACTAGATCTATTGAAGTTGTCACGCCTTAATTGATAGAGATAGACACACACATCAACAAGCCCCTCATTGATGGAGATAGACACAAACATCAACAAGAAATCAATGAGATCTAATCAATTATACACAAGTTTCACACAATCATAAGTAGACACAAGGTGAATTAGCAAAACATAATCAAAGAAGGACAATCAAAAATAGTAATAAAAGACATAATTGAGATAGAATCATCAAACCAATACATGATGTTTATGGAGTGATTGAAACCCTCTAAGTTGCTGGAAAAACACCCACCTAAACCCAGGAATCGACCTTAGGGTTTAGTGCTTACAAAAAATGAAGTTATGATGTTATATTTATAGGCATGTTTTCTGTCAGCCCATCTTGACGGCGTCAGCCCGTACTATTGATGCCGTCACGACCATTTTTTAACAAATTGTAGATCTCTTCGTCCTCTTCGCGTGGGCTTTTGAATCACCTAAATCCGAGTTCGTATGCAAAAGTTATGACCAAAACAATATCAGCTACTCCGCGCGCAAGTTTTGACAAGTTAACACGTGACGGCCTTGGGTGACGCCTTCACGTTTCTTCTAGGCCGTCACCACTTTTACTCTTGACGCCGTCAGGGATGTACTCTTGACGCCGTCACATACTGTTCCCAGCATGGAAAATTAAGTCTTTGGCGTTTTCTTCACCTTTATGCTCCAAAAACGTCCGAATTGCTTCCTTTTCCAAATTTCACTCCCAAAGTACCTAAAATCACAAAAAGAACGATTTAGGGCAATATTTGATCAAATGAATTCAATTCCGGGCTTAAATGACCCCCTAAAAATCTTTTTTCGCCTCATCATATACCCTTACACTTGAGATTTGCTTGTCCTCAAGCAAATGCGCTTTTATTCTACTCAAAATACAAGTTATGGGTCATTTAACACTAATATAAAAGTAATTACAACAAATAATCATTCCACTAAAGACCAATAGACAAGCACGGAGGTCATACACTAGCACCTCACAGATAGTGTTTAGATACTCACATCTCTCGGGTGTAATAAAGTAATATCACAATATGGAAACGGAAGATATCTCTCACTACCTGTCATAGCAAAATAGGTTACCATAGGCTTGGGAAAGGATCAAACATCCACCACATGACGTAAGCACCTAGGATAAACTATCAAAGATGTCTTTTAAAGGGTTGTAACGTTAGGTGGCGAGTTAACAATCTTGGTTAATTACATGTATAATATGGCGTTGCTAAGCCAAGACTAGACTCGACTTAAGCTAATAAATGAAAAATAACAAAAACATAAAATGAACATAGAATGAAACGGGATGGTAGACCGTATATATATATATATATATATATATATATATATATATATATATATATATATATATATATATATATATATATATATATATATATATATATATATATATATATATATATATATATATATATTGCATACACTCTTACCCTACCATCCAAAATAACACATCATAGGGAATGAACATTCCCCTTACACTTGAATCTTTACATACTTTACAATAAACTAATCTAATGACTCGAATTAAGAAAATCAAAACACTTTGAGTACTTTTAAGATTAACGTACATACGGGGGTAATATATGATGTTCTTCCCCATTACTCCATAAAATAAGTACTTTACCCATGAGTCCCAATCGTCCCAAAACAATATGTACAAGGATATGACTCGACTTAGCAACCATGTAATCAATTAGATAATTAACTTAGGGTTTAAACAAATAACAATAATGCACTAAAAATGAGCGCATACACGGAAGGCTAAGGCGATTTGGTTGTACATTTAAGTGGGGTGTAAAAATTCTTCCTTTAAGTAAAATGCTTAAAGTTAGAAACGAAAAGATAGGCTCGGAGGGGTGTACTATGGGTTTCGTGTACTAAAAATGAGTACAACGCTAAGGGTGTGGGAAAAATTAGTTGACTTAACTAGCCAAGTTATATGACTTAAATGGTCAAGTAATTGTGATACAGGTTTAACACAAGGGTGATCCTAATGCCTCTTATCATGTAGTAAATCCTACTACACGAATGTAGTCTCACTAGCGGTCTCGGGATGCATCACTAACGCAACTTCTAGAATCTAAATACTACCGGTACACTCATAAGCACTAATAGTAAATGCTTTTTCCTATCAAATCTAAAGGTGAACCTCACATATTTGGGTGGAAAATTTTTCTGAATATACGGTTATGTGCTAGTCGTACAATCTCCTATCCATGAGACGCTTGCTATGGCTAAAGTTTCACTCCTAAATGTTGTAAAAAATTTTAAATTTGGCGCTAAAATTGCACTAACAAGTATTTCTCATAGTTTTATTACACATCTACCATTAAAAAACAAACTCAAGCGAAAGTGTATTTGTAAGGTATCATCATTCTCCCCAATGTTCAAGTAAAGAATGTAAAAGTGAAAAAGTAAAAAGAATGAAATCAAATACTCCCCTGATTCGCTCGGTATGGATAATAAGGTGGCCAGGTTAGATCTTCCTCCAAAAAAATGAACAATCAAAGCTTCCCTTCCAGAATATAAATCATCTTCTTGTCATGCATAACCTGTAAATCTTGAGAAAACAAACAAAGCAACCTCGCATAAAATCGGCGGCAATCTACATAAGTTACTAAATCCTAGAAAACAAAGTAAGATATAATGCTTGTGGAATGAAGTTTGCAGATTTCCTGGAGATTATAAATGATACGTGGGAATCGCACCAGGCTTTACCTCTCAAGGGATCTTGAGAAGCTTACAACCCCCACCAGGCAGTGTACCTGATCGTTGTAGTATAGTATAGTGACAAGTACCGGGGGATTGATCGTTCAGCTAGGAATAGTGTCGCTAGGATTAGAAAACCTAAATACTAGTTCTATAGATGAAGGATGATTATTTTTGTATTTTTATATTTTTTTAGAAAGCAAGTAAAAATCTCGGGTTTGAAGGATTTGGGCGGAATTAGTTGCTAGTCAACTAACCTAATACTAAAGATGCAATCAAAATAAAATACTAAAATGAAAATAAACTAAATTAAACTAACGTTGTGAGCAATAAGTGGAGAAATTGTGTTTACTTAGATTTCACTACTCGCTAGATATCTTTTACACGTTAATTACTTGTTATAGTTGCGTGGATGGCGAGTTGTATTCCTTAATACCATTCATGGGGTGGCGCACTTAATTCCCCAATCGTATGAGTGCCTACTTCACTCCTATGTCGAGCCGGCTAAGAAGCTCCTAACATGGGATCATTAGAATTTACTCATGCATTAAATACAATCAATAAAACCTAGTGCACGTCAGTTCATGTTTCCTAAGACGTTCAAGCATGTTACCATTTGGAGATCTGCCAGTTTTCTTAAGCCTAACATCGAAATCATTAATCCAATACAACCATAAACAAGTAATCAACACATAATTAACATCTAGGTTTCACTAGATCTAAGCAAACACAAGATAGATCTAGCCTAGCATGATAGAATTAAGACAAGAACAAGATATAGACAACCAACACATAGACATATTGATTGAATTAAAAGAATACTTATCTCAATTACACATGAAAGGGTTCAAGGGCTGAAAACCCTTGAAAAACCTGTAAAATTCGTAATAGGTTCGGCCCTAGGGTTTCTACAAAACTTCTCTTTTTTTTATGAATGAAAATTAGAAAACTATATATAAGAAATTGAGGCTGACGGCGTCAAGACCAAATAGGTGACGCCGTCATCTGCCCGCTAAAATACTTCTCGGACTGCCTTAATCTTCATCTGACGCCGTCATGTGTTATGGTCTTCCAGGCCGTCACGTCTTTTATTCTTGACGCTCTACTTGTGACGCCTTCACGTTTGTACTGGACCGTCATGCAAATTACTCTTGACGCCGTCAGGATGTTGCTCTTGACGCCGTCACCTACTGTTTCCAGCAAGGAAAATTAAGACTTTGGCGTTTTCTTCACTTTTATGCTCCAAAAACGTCCGAATTGCTTCCTTTTCCAGATTTCACTCCCAAAGTACCTAAAATCACAAAAGGAACGATTCAGGGCAATATTTGATCAAATAAATTCAATTCCGGGCTTAAATGACCCCCTAAAAGTGGTTCATTTTTCGCCTCATCATATACCCTTACACTTGAGATTTGCTTGTCCTCAAGCAAATGCGCTTTTATTCTAATCAAAGTACAAGTTAGGGGTCATTTAACACTAACATAAAAGTAATTACAACAAATAATCGTTCCACTAAAGACCAAAGACAAGCACGGATGTCATACGCTAGCACCTCACAAATAGTGTTTAGATACTCACATCTCTCGGGTGTAATAAAGTAATAATTACAATATGGAAACGGAAGATATCTCTCACTACCTGTCATAGCAAAATAGATTACCATAGGCTTGGAAAAGGATCAAACCTCCACCACATGGCGTAAGCACCTAGCATAAACTATCAAAGAGGTATTTTAAAGGGTTGTAACCTTAGGTGTAGGGATATGAAATACACGGTTTTGTTGGATAAAGGAAGTTTTTACTGGTAGCGAATTAACAATCTTGGTTAATTACATGTACAATATTGCGTTGCTAAGCCAAGACTAAACTCGACTTAAGCTAATAAATGAAAAATAACAAAAACATGAAATGAACATAGAATGAAAATGGATGGTAGTCCGTATGTTTTTTTTTTTTTTTTTTTCCTTTCTTTTTCATGATTTTTTCGATTTTTTTTTTTTTTTTTTTTTTTTTTTTTTTTTTTTTTTTGCATACACTCTTACCCTACCATCCAAAATAATACATCATAGGGAATGAACATTTCCCTTACATTTGAATCTTTACATACTTTACAATAAACTAATCTAATGACTCGAATTAAGAAAATCAAAACACTTGGAGTACTTTTAAGATTAACGCACATACGGGGGTAATAAATGATGTTCTTCCCCATTACTCCATAAAATAAGTACTTTACCCATGAGTCCCATGAGTCCCAAAACAATATGTACAAGGATATGACTCGACTTAGCAACCATGTAATCAATTAGATAGTTAACTTAGGATTTAACAAATAACAATAATGCACTAAAAATGAGTGCATACACGGAAGGCTAAGGCGATTTGGTTGTACATGTAAGTGGGGTGTAACAAATTCTTCCTTTAAGTAAAATGCTTAAAGTTAGAAACGAAAAGATAGGCTCGGAGGGGTGTACTAGGGGTTTCGTGTACTAAAAATGAGTACAACGCTAAAGGTGTGGGAAAAATTAATTGACTTAACTAGCCAAGTAATACGACTTAAATGGTCAAGTAATCATGATACGGGTTTAACACAAGGGTGATCATAATGCCTCTTATCATGTAGTAAATCCTACTACACGAATGTAGTCTCACTAGCGGTCTCGGGATGCATCACTAACGCAAGTTCTAGAATCTAAATGCTACCGGTACACTCATAAGCACTAATAATAAATGCTTTTCCTATCAAATCTAAAGGCGAACCTCACATATTTAGGTGGAAAATTTTTCTAAATATACGGTTATGTGCTAGTCATACAATCTCCTATCCATGAGACGCTTGCTATGGCTAAAGTTTCACTCCTAAATGTTGTAAAAAAATTTAAATTTGGCGCTAAAATTGCACTAACAAATATTTCTCATAGTTTTATTACACATCTACCATTAAACAAAACAAACTCAAGCGAAAGTGTACATGTAAGGTATCATCATTTTACCCTCCCCTTACACTTAAGATGAACATTGTCCCCAATGTAAAAGTGAAAAGGTAAAAAGAATGAAATCAAACACTCCCCTGATTCGCTCGGTATGGATAATAAGGTGGCCAGGTTAAATCTTCCTCCAAGAAAATGAACAATCAAAGCTTCCCTTCCAGAATATAAATCATCTTCTTGTCATACATAACCTGTAAATCTGAGAAAACAAACAAGGCAACCTCGCGTAAAATCGCGGCAATCTATATAAGTTACTAAATCCTAGAAAACAAAATAAGATATAATGCTTGTGGAATGAAGTTTGCAGATTTCCTGGAGATTATAAAACTTAATAATTCAACAAAAACTTTAAAACTCCTTTAGAAAAACAAAACCGGGTAAAATTTCCAGATTTTTACACGTGACGCCGTCAAGAGTAATCTCGTGACGCCGTCAGAAGTGACCTGCAGAAATTCTTATGTTAAGTTTCCAGAAAATTTCTGGAAAAACTTGGTCCTACTTCCTGGAAAATCCTTCAAAACTTCATTATGACTCAATACAAGCATTTGACTCTAACAAATATGAATATACATGTTCATTTAATATTGTGGAGAATCATGATCGGTTTGTTTCTTAAAAACATATTTGGGGTTTCCCCTTACACTTATCTTTTGCAAAAATACCTTTAGGTGGAGTTAAGACTAGGCCAAAACAACAAAGTAAAGTATTTCCACTATTTAGTTTAGAAACATGATCTACCAACAATAAGAATAAAGCATGCATACGGAAACAAATAACAAACAAACAAAATAAAATCACACAAAGCATGGGTTGCCTCCCAAGAAGCGCTTGTTTTTGTTCGAGTCACGAGCCTGACTCTACCCTTATTTAACGGAAATAGGGGAGGTTTTCCCTACACTTAGGATTAAGTGTGGGTGGAAGTAGCGATACACACCCTTAGGGTGGAAATGTGCCACGTGAGGAAAGAGTGGTGGATGAATTATATGCTCAAAGGGGTGTGCTCCTATCATCATAACCTTAACAAATTCAATCGGGTTAATGTGTGGATTAAGAATTTCTCCTAGAAAGGGATCTTTTTCAATCAACTTCAAGAGATTACTAGTTGGGGATCCATCTTGACCTAATAAACCCGGTTTAAACCCATAATGTTTCTTGTGATCAATCATAAATGGGTGATGTAAGCATGTAAGGTCATTTTCAACTCCTGCGTCAGCTTCCATTCCACATGGTTTAGGTTCTACTACCTTCATCGTAAAACTACCCGTACTATATGGTTTGATGGGTGGATCGGGACCCATTTCAATTCCTAAATTTTCATCCAAGGATGGAAGATTAGGCAATGGTTTTGGTTGAGGCTCCGGCTCATCAAAACTAGGAACTTCCCTAGAACTAAGAGTAAAGTTATCATTATAAGTATTCAAACCTATATCCTCTAGTTGTGTTTGGTTCAAGGGCTCTACCTCTATTGGGGTTCCTATAGTCTCTTCTACTTCTTCCGGGTAAGTCACGAGTGGTGTGTATGCCTCAAATGATGGTAGGACTTGTGGGGTACTTAGTGGGCCTGGGTTTTCTACTATCTCTTCCATCACATCAATATCACCTATGTGTTCATCTTGTATTGTGGTAGTGCCTAACCATGACATGCAACTCGGTGGCTCGACTCTAATCTTTTTATCCCCAAGCAAACTTTTCGATTGAGCCTTCCATATTGAAAATAGGTCTACACTTACGTTTTTTGGGTCCCATGTTCCACTTCTGTATTGGGCGTGAATCTCCAAGTTTTCCTACGCGTCTTTAACATCATATTCCCAAAACTCCCCATCTGTTACATAGTCAAGCCTCTTTTGGGTTTCGTAGTCGATACGAGTGTAAAATAATTGAAGTAGAGGAAATAAATCAATACCATGGTGAAGGACTTTTTGTAGTAAGTATTTGAAACGAGTCCATGCAACGGGAAAAGATTCATCATGACGTTGTCGAAAGATCAAGATGTCATATTGAAGTGGAAAGGGTAGATTCTGTAGTGGATTTGGTCGATTGGATGAAAAACTTGGCAGATTCGTGTTCTCCATAGTGGTGAATAGAAGAGTCAATCGAAATGTTTTTACGAACAAAGACACAAGAAGAAAGATAGACTAAAGAAAACCTAAAAATAAAAATAAAAATCTTACTAGAACGGAATCTAGCAAGTAGACCTAATAAAAAAAGATTCTAACCTAGGCAATAACTATTTCCCGGCAACGGCGCCAAAAACTTGATGCGCAGGAATCGCACCAGGCTTTACCTCTCAAGGGATCTTGAGAAGCTTACAACCCCTACCAGGCAGTGTAGCTGATCATTGTAGTATAGTATAGTGACAAGTACCGGGGGATTGATCGTTCAGCTAGGAATAGTGTCGCTAGGATTAGAAAACCTAAATACTAGTTCCAGAGATGAAGGATGATTATTTTTGTATTTTTGTATTTTTATATTTTTTTAGAAAGCAAGTAAAAATCTCGGGTTTGAAGAATTTGGGCGGAATTAGTTGCTAGTCAACTAACCCAATACTAAAGATGTAATCAAAACAAAATACTAGAAATGAAAATAAACTAAATTAAACTAAGGTTGTGAGCAATAAGTGGAGAAAGTGTGTTTACTTAGATTTCACTACTCCCTAGATATCTTTTACACGTTAATTACTTGTTATAGTTG
The DNA here is from genome assembly GCA_030686995.1 of Artemisia argyi. NCBI lineage: Eukaryota > Viridiplantae > Streptophyta > Magnoliopsida > Asterales > Asteraceae > Artemisia > Artemisia argyi. The sequence continues at coordinate 149,081,154 of CM060691.1, read as the reverse complement.
CGTGGATGACGGGTTGTATTCCTTAATACCATTCATGGGGTGGCGCACTTAATTCCCCAATCCTATGAGTGCCTACTTCACTCCTATGTCGAGCCGGCTAAGAAGCTCCTAACATGGGATCATTAGAATTTACTCATGCATTAAATACAACCAATAAAACCTAGTGCACGTCAGTTCATGTTTCCTAAGACGTTCAAGCATGTTACCATTTGGAGATCTGCCAGTTTTCTTAAGCCCAACATCGAAATCATTCATCCAATACAACCATAAACAAGTAATCAACACATAATTAACATCTAGGTTTCATTAGATCTAAGCAAACACAAGATAGATCTAGCCTAGCATGATGGAATTAAGACAAGAACAAGATATAGACAACCAACACATAGACATATTGATTGAATTAAAAGAATACTTATCTCAATTACACATGAAAGGGTTCAAGGGCCGAAAACCCTTGAAAAACCTGTAAAATTCGTAATAGGTTCGGCCCTAGGGTTTCTACAAAACTTCTCTTTTTTTTATGAATGAAAATTAGAAAACTATATATAGGAAATTGAGGCTGACGGCGTCAAGACCAAATAGGTGACGCCGTCATCTCGCTGCCAAAATACTTCTCGGACTGCCTTAATCTTCATCTGACGCCGTCATGTGTTATGGTCTTCCAGGCCGTCACGTCTTTTATTCTTGACGCTCTACTTGTGATGCCTTCACGTTTGTACTGGACCATCATGCAAATTACTCTTGACGCCGTTAGGATGTTGCTCTTGACGCCGTCACCTACTGTTCCCAGCAAGGAAAATTAAGACTTTGGCGTTTTCTTCACTTTTATACTCCAAAAATATCCGAATTGCTTCCTTTTCCAGATTTCACTCCCAAAGTACCTAAAATCACAAAAGAAACGATTCAGGGCAATATTTGATCAAATAAATTCAATTCCGGGCTTAAATGACCCCCTAAAAGTGGTTATTTTTTGCCTCATCAATAAAACTTAATAATTCAGCAAAAACTTTTAAAACTCCGTTGGAAAAACAAAACTGGTAAAATTTCCAGATTTTTACACGTGACGCCGTCAAGAGCAAGCTCATGACGCCGTCAGAAGTGACCTGCAGAAATTCTTATGTTAAGTTTCCGGAAAATTTCTGGAAAAACTTGGTCCTACTTCCTGGAAAATCCTGCAAAACTTCATTATGACTCGATACAAGCATTTGACTCTAACAAATACGAATATACATGTTCACTTAATATTCTGAAGAATCATGACCGGTTTGTTTCTTAAAAACATATTTGGGGTTTCCCCTTACACTTATCTTTTGCAAAAATACCTTTTGGTGAAGTTAAGACTAGGCCAAAACAACAAAGTAAAGTATTTCCACTTTTTAGTTTAGAAACATGATCTACCAACAATAAAAATAAAGCATGCATACGGAAGCAAATAACAAACAAATAAAGTAAAAATCACACAAAGCATGGGTTGCCTCCCAAGAAGCGCTTTTCTTTATTTACGAGTCTTGTAGCTAGACTCAAGGTCGTGGGTTACTACGTGAACTCATCATTGGTTTCACTATCTAGGTCGTCTTCTAAACTAGTATCGCTTTCATAGTGTAAGTACTTCGGGTCTTCGAACTCGAAGACATCTTCTCGATACTTAGAATCAAGCTTATTAACATCCTTAAAGAATCCACATGATAAATCAGAAGTGTTCTTACACCCTCTCCGAACATCTTCATCGCACAAAATAAGTTGGGAACTTATCCTATCAAGCCCGTCACAATCGATTTCCTTAAGGTCTTTTCTCTTGTACGGCGTTTGGTATGAAACCCTCCTAATTCCATCAGCGAAGGTCATGATTCCGTTCCGGTCATCAACTATCAAATTAGTGATTTCACAAAAGGGTGCCCCAAAAACGACTTGTGATAACCTAGGGTCGACATAGTCTTCGATGTAGTCCACAATCGTGAATTCCATAGTGAATGCCATATTTCCTACGAACACCTGGATTTCATGATCTTTACCAACCACTTTCTCTCCCTTGTAAACCATTCCCCATCTGCAGATATTGTTATAATAGAATAGGGACATAAAATTCTTAGGCACGAATATGTTAATGTAGACGTTATCGAAGTACTTATGACCGATCATGCAGGGAATTTTGAGATTATTCGGATCACGCCTCCTTATCTTCCCCGATTCTCCATCCCTTGATCCATATAGATTCCCCTTAAGGGAAGGATGATACTCGTATACCTCCTCATTACCCCTACGAAAAATTACCTTTTTAACACCATTGGTGAACAATGCACTTCCATCCTTCTCGTCAAGGATTACTCCCGATTCATTGATAAATGGTTTCCCAAGAACAAGGTTGGTTAATGTTCGATTAGTGAGAGGGTCTACATTATCGACCATGGTGAGGGCAATATTGTAAACAAGTTCTCCAATCATAATTGATAGATTTCTTATTACCCTTGCATTATCGACTCTCTCGCACACTATGCGTTCTGGGAAGGCTTCTTGGTATAGGGAAAGGGGTATTATGTTGTCTGGGAAACTAAGATCTATATGACTATCGGTTAAGAGCTTTTCCTTAATGGGGCAGGAGATCTTAAAAACTTTAGGTTTGCTTTCATTAGTCCTATCGCTACTCCCACTGGTAACATCCTCCATTTTTCTCTCGGGCTCCTCTAGAATAGATTTACCCAAAATGGCTGGATTTCTCGTATGCTCTTCCGATCTCTCTTTCCCTTCATCCGATTTGCTAGATTCTTGCGCAGTGCACTGCTCGGATGAGTTGGTAGGGCTTCTGGCCAAATCGTGGTCCACCCTTGAGATCCCATCTTTAGCTGTATGACCAATTTTTTTAGCTTGTTGGTTCAGGTTAGGTGTAGAAGCAGATATCGTGATGATGGTGTTTACGAAATAGATTGGTCCTAGGGGGTTGACAGGTTCTTTTTCTTTTGGTGATAGATGTTTGAATAGCTTACTAGGACTTTTTATTTTCACAGGGGAGGTTGGCGGACTCATGATGGTAACAGATTTGACCTCATCAACGTGAATAGGTTTATTAACAGCATGCTCTTTGATAGCAGTTAACAGATTACAAATCTTGTTATTCATATCGGCCTGCTGCTGTCTAAATTTAGCCTCGAGCATAGAGAGCTGTAATTCTTGAGATAGAATGAATTTTCGCAAAGCATCTTCACAGCTTTGCCTAGGAATGCTTTGTGATGGAAAATGCTCGGACCAAGTGAGTGGTGAGGAGTCATTGAAGGATACGCTCCGCGTTTGGTACCCTCTGAAATTAGGTTTATCCTTCTACGCCTCATAGGCCTCGTCAGAAGTTCGAGGGCCTCGACCCACGTGTGACGATGTGAATTCGTTATAAGCACGTTTTGGAAGCTCCATGCAGTTATGAGTCTCGTGAGGGCCATTACATAATTTACATGTAGAAGCGATTCTGCTTACATGGCTTGAAGGTTTTTGAGCTTCGTAAGATTTCATGAGAGACTTGACTCGACCTTCAAGTTCCATGATCCTACGGTCGGGAGTGCTAGAGTTGTTCGAAGGCAAAGATATTGCCTTAACTGTTTTGTTCAAATCACGGGGATCATTCCAACTTTCGTTGTCATAGAGAGCAAGATCTTCTATGAGTTCCCATGATTGTTCCGCATTTAGATCACGTAGCTTACCACCGGCCGATCGGTCAATGGCTCGCCTCGTGGAGAGATCGATATGGTCATAAAAGATTTGGACTTGGAGCCAAAGATCTATGCCATGATGAGGGACTTTTTGGAGTAAGTCCTTGAAACGAGTCCATGCTTCATAAAGAGATTCATTTTGACGTTGTTGGAACATCAAGATGTCATTTCTAAGCTTAGTAGTTCTCCCCGGTGGGAAAAATTGAGCAAGGAAACGAGTAGTGAGATCATCCCATGTGGTGATGGATCCCGCGGGTAAACGCTCAAGCCATTGACTAGCTTGATCCCGTAGAAAGAATTGGAATAGGCGTAATCGGGTTGTTTCTCTAGTTTCAACATCTAGGTCTATGGAGTCTACGATTTTAAGGAAGTCCTTAAGATGTTGATTTGGATCTTCGGAACGAAGTCCATGGAATGCACACCCGCTTTGCACCAACCGGATGGTGTCGGATCGCAAGGGGGTCACATTGGCTCCGGTGAGCTCAATGGTGTTTCGGTAGCCTTGGTGGCTAGGTCGGGAATACTCTCCTAAGGTTCGGGGCCTAAGAGGTTCTAGTGGTTTTTTGTTGTGGTGGGATGACGGGTTCAAAGATGTTCCCATCGTCCATGATGTCGGGTGGTGAAGAGTTACGAACAAACACACAAAGAAATAAGATAGACTAAAGAAACCTAAAAATAAAAATAAAATCTTACTAGAAAGGAATCTATCAAGTAGACCTAATAAAAAGAAATTCTAACCTAGACAATAACTATTCCCCGGCAACGGCGCCAAAAACTTGATACGTGGGAATCGCACCAGGCTTTACCTCTCAAGGGATCTTGAGAAGCTTACAACCCCCACCAGACAGTGTACCTGATCGTTGTAGTATAGTATAGTGATAAGTACCGGGGGATTGATCGTTCAGCTAGGAATAGTGTCGTTAGGATTGAAATTAATCTAACTAGGTCTAAAGGTGAAGGATTATTCTTTTTATGTTTTTATATTTTATAAAAAGCAAGTAAAAATCTCGGGTATTGGGAGAGTGGGCGGAATTAGTTGCTAATCAACTAACCCAAAAGCTACTACTTAAACTAATAAACAAGAAAATAAACTAAGGTTCTACAAGATAAGTGAAGCATGTCTACCTATGATATGTTACTCCTTGCTAGCTATCCAATTCTACCTATTAAATTGTAAAACCTTGTTTTAATTGACGATTTGTATTCCTTAATACCATTCATGGGGTGGCGTACTTACTTCCCCAATCCTATAAGCTCCTACTTCACTCCTATGTCGAGCCAGCTAAGAAGCTCCTAACATGGGATCACTAGAATTCGCTCATGCATTAAATACAACCATAAAAACCTAGTACACATCGGTTCATGTTTCTTAAGACGTTCAAGCATGTTACCCTATGGAAGTCTGCCAGTTTTCTTAAGCCTAACATTGATGAGACATTCAATCAAAACAAGAATCAATAGGAAACAAGAATTATAAATTAAAACAACTAGATCTATTGAAGTTGTCACGCCTTAATTGATAGAGATAGACACACACATCAACAAGCCCCTCATTGATGGAGATAGACACTAACATCAACAAGAAATCAATGAGATCTAATCAATTATAAACAAGTTTCACACAATCATAAGTAGACACAAGGTGAATTAGCAATACATAATCAAAGAAGGACAATCAACAATAGTAATGAAAGACATAATTGAGATAGAATCATCAAACCAATACATGATGTTTATGGAATGATTAAAACCCTCTAAGTTGCTGGAAAAACACCCACCTAAACCCAGGAATCGACCTTAGGGTTTAGGGCTTACAAAAAGTGAAGTTATGATGTTATATTTATAGGCATGTTTTCTATCGGCCCATCTTGACGGCGTCAGCCCGTACTCTTGACGCCGTCATGACCATTTTTTCACCATATTGTAGATCTCTTCGTCCTCTTCGCGTGGGCTTTTGAATCACCTAAATCCGAGTTCGTATGCAAAAGTTATGACCAAAACAATATCAGCTACTCCGCGCGCAAGTTTTGACAAGTTAACGCGTGACGGCTTTGGGTGACGCCTTCACGTTTCTTCTGGGCCGTCACCACTTTTACTCTTGACGCCGTCAGGGATGTACTCTTGACGCCATCACATACTGTTCCCAGCATGGAAAATTAAGTCTTTGACGTTTTCTTCACTTTTATACTCCAAAAACGTCCGAATTGCTTCCTTTTCCAGATTTCACTCCGAAATTACCTAAAATCACAAAAGGAACGATTTAGGGCAATATTTGATCAAATAAATTCAATTCCGGGCTTAAATGACCCCCTAAAAATGGATCATTTTTCGCCTCATCAATGATAACAAAATGTGAAAACACTTTACGTAAAAATTAACGGAAACAAGTTTTTAGTCGAAATATCCCATTTCTACATAAATCACTCTAGGTTAGAACAAACAAACTTACAACTTGACAAATGATCAAAGAAGTGATTTTCTGTTTTAAATTTCACATTTTTAATGTGACAAAACTTTCTTTTCAAAAAAACACATTACAAATTATTTTTGAATTATAAAGAAATTTAAGTTCAAAATTCATAACAGCTAATTTTTCTCACCAAATCAGCTTCAAACTTCCACAAATAAACCTTCACCACTAAAAACAAAAATAGGAGCATTTTTGTCTGGCACGGTACCACTAAATTTAGTGGTACCGTCTCCTCCAAACGGCTATTTTTTTCACTGCCTATAAATACCTATCCATTCCACATATTTTAGGCATCCTTTACACACACAACTTTCTGTGATAAATCCTCTTATCACCTAAACCTTTCTTGATCATTTAGTTAGTTTATTTTTGTTTCAAAGAGTGATCCTTTCATCCAACAAATCAAGTGATCACCATCATTCTTTTATTTGTCAAGAGGAGAACACCAAGTATTAAGAAGATACAAGGTGTTAAGAGTCTTTGTAGCGCACTTGCATTACACGTTTGTCATCTTGATTGTATCTTGATATACAACAAGTGTCATAGTCTTGCTTAAGTCTTATTGTGTTAATCATTGTGATATTGTTGAGATCTAAAAGATCTCTTGTAGCTAGTGTGATAGCGTGTTGATCAAGTGGATCAAGAGTAGATTGTGTGGATCGTGTAGATCGTGTAGACTGTGTAAGGATCATGTGGATCGTGTGAGACGTTAGGATGTGTGGATCGTGGTAGATTGGTACTAACTAAGATTAGTACTCGGTATTTAGCTTAGTGCGGAAAGTGTGATAAGCGACATGTACGATTTTCTCCGCCTGAAGGGAGTTTTGTTGACATAGTGCTTTGAACTATCGAGTTAGGTACTTGGTGAGTAGAGTAGGGCGAAGAAGAGCTTCGTGACCGAACCATTATAAATCTCTTTGTCTTGGTTTGATCTTTCCATCTCGTTTTTTTCATACTTAATTCTTACATAGTTAGTGTAGTGTAAAGTTTATATTTGTGTTGATTGATTTCACAAAAGAGTTGAATCAAAGTTTTTCGAAGAAACTTTTTAATAAAGAAAAACAAATCGGGAAAATTCAACCCTCCATTCTAGTTTTCCACACTTATATTTAAAAATTAAATATCTTACAAACCGTTAATAGTTAGTTAGATAAAACTAATTATACCATTGCGACAATAATTAAATTATCTTTCTATAGAGATATAATATTGTATACTTTCGACGAACTTAGTTTTTATCGTTTTTTGCGGGTTTCGATATAGTACACTATAAATGAAAACTTCAAAGATACTCTTTTGTGTTAACACAACCCCTAAACTACAAACCCTAAACCATAAAAATCCTAACCCCTAAACCCTAACACCAACCCCTAAAACCCCAAAAACCTAAAAACCCTAACCGCTAAACCCAAAAAACCTAAACCCTATCCACTAAAACGTAAGAAACCTAAACCCTTAACCCCTAAAAAGCTTAACCCAAAAATGTCAAACCCCTAAACCCTAACCGTAAACCCTAAACCCATAAAAAAGTTAGAAATTTTTTTTTATCGAAAGTATATGATGTGCGATATCAAATTAAAGGTAATTTTGTGCTTGTTGTGATGGTATGATTAGTTTCGTCTAACGATCAATGATTTGTGAGATATTTAATTTTTAAAAATGAATGTGAAAGTTTATTTTTATTGTTTTGATTAAAGAAAATGAATAGTTGATAATGGTTATTTTGATCTGAATATTACTAGATCCACCAAAAGTTTACAAAAAATCATCCACTCGCTGACGTGGCAGAGTGGTGATTGGTTGGTTTTCTGTGGCCCACAGAAAACCAACCAATCACCACTCTGCCACGTCAGCGAGTGGATGATTTTTTGTAAACTTTTGGTGGGTGTAGCACTCCTCTTTTGATCTTTAGGGTGCATTTGGTATGATGTCATTAATGACAATAGGTATTAGAGCACCTGCAATGTTAAAACCTTTAAAAGCTTTTTAACATTTAATTATATTACTTTTTTAATATCAAAAAGTTATTGTAATTAATGTCTTCCAATTGCTAAAATCTTTAAAAGCTTCAACCGGTTTTAGTTTGCAAAGTCATTGGCAAAAGCTTTTGAAAAAGTCTATATATGCAATGCAAAAAAGTCATTGAAAGACTTTGTCAAATAGTAAAAAGCTTTTATAAAAACCTTTCAAAAACCTTGCGGTGCAGATACTCTTAGTTTGATAATAGTGGTAGGTCCCTCACCTATGAAAGATCCATACCTAGCTCTCTTGTTGTATATGTAGTATGGATCATATCTATTATTCATTGCCATAGTGGTGGGTCCCTCATCTTAAACAAACACATTTAATCACTTTCATATTTATAGTTTCATTCTCATAGTGGGATACCAAACACACCCTTAGTTTTTCTTTGATCTTTATTGAACCAAAATCAGTGGAACGAAAGGTTAAAACTGATTGCTATTTTATAAGATTTTCATTTTGACAAACATGTTATTTTGAGTGGAAGCTATACAAGAAATAGTAACATATCATGTTAAAGCCGTATCAATGTTTTCTAAAAGGAATAGTAATTGTTTTTGTCTAGATGTGGTATATGCATGTGATGATGAATTCAAACTTAAACGTGCAATCGACCAAAAAATAATCGATTTTGTTGACTCAAACCAAGTTTACAAATTAATATAGACAGAAAATCACATTCAAATTGTGGACTATTTTTTGTATTCCCAATTACCAAAGAAAATTACAAAACGCAATTCTAGTGTTTTTCTTGTTTTCATTGGAACCGAAAACCCCCACTTCCCGTTTTTGAAATGAAAAACAAAATTGTTTAAACGAGTTTTCCAGATTTTTAACTCTGATGGAGAAATAAAACCCCTTCAAATCAATACATCTAGATATATGAAATTAAAGAATATTTCATCTAACTCTACTACGTACCCTTTGATATCTTACAACTCGAAAGCTGTTTCAGTTAGTTTATAGAAATAAGCATCAGCTTATAGTTTTGCTTCCGCTCCATCTCTAGTTTTATAAGCTCCATCTCTAGTTTCAGTTGCTATTTTAACATATGTTGATTTTGTGAAACATACTTTACATATTATTTCTATAGTATGTCACTTTTGTTATGAGAACCATGTAATACACTCCATTATAGTTTCTCAATTAGATGATACTATGATAGAACATGTTCTTAGTTATCGGTATAGCTGTTGAGTTTTATTCTAAGGTGAATAATAATTAGCAATGATTAATGAATGAACATAACTGAGTATTCATTCCCTTTCTTAGAATAAAAAATAGTTAAAATCTATTTGGCTTTCCTTTATTAAAATTTTTGCAACAATTATTTTGTGTGTACAATATTTTGTTGATTAAGAAGTTAGTTTAAATAATATTTACTAACTTTTGAATAAATTAAAGCTCAAGAAAAAAATCCTAGTGGGCAGCGAAAGAAAAGAGCATCACAAGTCACACAAGTCACACATATCAATGCCACTCCTCGTATGTAAAGCAAAAAAGCAAAAGTAACACCAACGGAAAAGTGGAAGCAGATACAGTTTACTTGTTGTATGCGGTAGAAGAAAAACAATATGATAAAATATTCTTACAAGATAAACCAACTCTTTTCAGACCAAAAAATGCACTAATTTTAATAAATAAGAAAAACCAAGAAAACAAAACACACACGTACACGCAATGTAACGTGCGCACGCGAATCGACTTGCTTGGGCTATAGCGCAACACCAATGGCGCCATCAACGGAGATATCACATAGGTCTGGCGCAGGTTGGACTTTATGACACCGCTTGTTCATAGATCTTTATATATCCGATATATATATTTTTTAAACTCACTTGTACTTTTTTCCCCATATACTTGATTTTTTTTTTATTTATTTATTTTTTATTTTATTTTTATTTTTTTTTTTTTTTTATTTTTTATTTTTTTAAGATGTGTTTCATCTTATACTACCAAGTATATGCCTCATAAATCATAATGAACAAAAATGTATAAACACACAAATTGATTTCTTCTGGAACACAATATACTATCGTAGAAATTGTTTTTTGATCTTAAAAGAGACATGAGATGGTGCATTCAATAAATGTGTTTACCTAATGAAACAAAAATAAATGATTCAATAACTTGTTTGGAAGATTTTGTGCCTGTTGAGATCAAACACTATGTCATTTGGCGATATTTCGGTTTTATATGTTCACGTTTTTGTTCTTCAAAAAACCCAACTTTCAGAAAAGATCAAGCATACCTAAAAAAGAAAAGATCAAACCAGTCCCCATGGTGATCATGGGGTCGAACTATATACTTAGCTACAAGAGCAAAAATATTTAACGTTGTCAATGCTTGACTTCATTGTAATGGATTGTATAACTTCCATTAATGATGGCTTCATTATGGGGATGGTTAATTATGGAAGAAGAAGTGGTCTTTTGGACGAGAAGGTCTATAGGTTCATGGGATTAGGAATATTTTGGAGAGGTTAGGGAACTCCAAATGGTGGATATAGAAGATCTTTGATTTGTGTGGGTTACTAATAGTATTTATAGGAAAAAGAAGAGAAATACTACAACCACCTATAATTTACAAAAAAAAATTCACACAATGATGTGGCAAGAGAATTTGTGGATGAAAATAAAGATATAATTTAAATGTTAGAAAAAGAAGGCCATAAATTGCATGACACCTCATTGTTTGGGATATTTTTTTATAAATTGTATGTGGTTGTAGCATTACTCGAAAAAGAAAGTGTGAGCAACAAGAAAGTTGAAACCCGCCTATAAAACATTGTGTTTAGTTGGTGAAAAATATCATATTTATTTAAGAAATTTTAAAATGAAAAAAAGTGAAAATTTGTTTAGTCACGCTTTTTTTTTTTTTTTAACAATTTTCAAAAAATAATAATAGTAATAATAATAATAATAATAATTAATAATAATAATAATAATAAAATGATATTTTTCATTTTTTTAATTTTAACTAAGAAATTGAAAAGTCCATTCTATTATTCTATCTTTTTCTCTCTCATTTTTTTCTCAACAAAAAAAAAAACAAAAAAACAAAAAACATTCTACCTCTAATCTCTCGTGTCATTGTCTACCGCCGACCGTCGCAATTTAAGGTAATCTTCTTATCATTTTTGAAAAAGAAAAATAAACTCCAACTAAACGGGTTTTTAAAATTCTCGACTCTTCTCTAGAGAAGAAAAATATTCCCTTTTAGAAACGGAAAACCTTTCTGCAACTAAACGGCCAGGCTTCCTCACGCACTTTTGGTGGGTTGAGAATCTGATATCAACGACAACATATTAGGACATCACACATCTGATGATATTTACAAGTTTCTTCAATTCGCAAACATTCCTTAGAAACAACGTGTAAGCAACATCCATACTTTGTATCAATTTGCCAAATTTTGATATGGAGCATTATGTTAGACGATGTAAAACATGATACTTAGCCAATTAGGCTAGAAGTAGTGGGAGCCCCTCACCACACACCAGGATTTTTATTTTTATGCATGAAATGGATGTGTTGTAACCTTATTACATTAACTGAGATAACCAAATGAAAATCTAAAACACAATATAGAGGGAACAGATGCTGGATATGAAGTAGAAGTGAATACAAGTTGTCTCACTAGATTCATGCCCGACAGCAACTGTCTGGATCTATAGTCCTTGTTATGCACATGTGTTCTGTCGGATCCGTGGGCCCTGACCCATGTCTTATAGTGACTTTATTTTGGCCCCATTTAACGGTCTTCTAAGGCCTCTAGTTCAGTTTTTATCCCACCCACATGACAACTACATTCCATTTTAGCATTCACTATCAGTCTTTGACTCTTTGTTATATATACCGTTTTTACGACATTAAGATGTACAAACAAAGGAATATCCAACATGTCATCTTCTCAAAAACAACCGAGCAAAGGAAGAGATTGGTCTTCTTCGAAACAACTTAGTTACGCGCCTGAAGGCTCACCTTAAACAATATAAATGTGCTCGAACTTCTGACAATTGTTTTCTTTTTTCCGGAGTTATGAAGATTGGGTTGGTATTCAGATTTTCACTGAAAAAGCTTGTTGATGTGAAGACTTACGAGTGTATATGTACAAAACAAAGTCTATATTTAACATGACTGTTTATATGTTGTGTAGTATTATGCAATGGCATGATACATGGTAGTAGTAAATAAGGAAATGTGGGGCAATATGTGCTTTGTCATGGCACGTTCTATTTGAGGGTTGACATTATTATTTATAAAGTCAACTTTAAAGGAAAGAGTCATTTGTTACATATGTTTGAAGCTAAACATTAAGATTCGAATTTAGTGAACTAACCATCTTCTAGCAAGGTAATATCAAAAACTCAAAAAGTATGACTCATTCCCATTGACATTTATAGATTTAAGCAAAAGTTTTTTTTTTTTTTTTTTTTTTTTTTTTTTTTTTTTTTTTTTATCATCATCATCATCATCATCATCTCTAGTCGTTTTACCCCGATTAAAAAACCTACACTAGGACATATTTATCAATATGGACTAGGGCGAGCAAAACCGACTCGTCCCGAAAAACCGGCCCGACCCGAGTGGACCGAAACCGAACCGACCATACTCGGTTCGGGTCGGTTCGGGCCAAAAACTGAAAAAACAACCAAAACCGACCGAAACCAACTCGTCCTGAACTGAACCGAGTAATTTCGCATTTCGGTTTAGGTTTTCCCAAAAATTCGGTTTCGGGATTTCTCGGGTCGGGTCGGTATTGACCCGATGCTCACCCGTAATATGGACCAGTTTAACCATAGCTCATTAATCATTATCCATATTGGTCCACTTATTAAAACCTGAACCTGTTAATTTCTAAGGTAGTATAGTGTATAGTCTGAAATTTTGGCAAGGACCTCACCTTAGGCCCAATTTATTGCTGTATACATGTAATCATACCTAGTAAAACTAAAACAGTAGCAAGTTTTATTGTAAGAAAAACAATGAGATAAATATAACTTTAAAATGAATGACAAGACAGAAGTTTTTATCGACTTTGACTACAAAAAAAAAAAAAACAGCTTGAGATGTGTAACGGGTCAAATTCGTTTACTCGATTTGTATCGAGATTTTCAAGCCCAGTATGATATGTACGTGCTATTTCTAAGCCCTGTGTTATAACTTTTTGCTGTGGCACTTATGTAGTAAAGCACCAGCCAAATTAGCACGACCAAAATATTAGATAGTAACTATTGTAATTTCTTTCAAATCAAGTGTAATGTTTCTACTGTCCATCGGTACCAGGAACTAAATACAGCTCGATACCAACCAGATTAATAACAAATGTTACATATATGTTATAGGAAATCTGGGATGGACTATGAATGATTGCTGATCATATACTTTGAAGATTCTGATCTAAGGCTGGTTCGACGAGCAACCCTAACCCCTAATTTATTCAATATGCTAAGCATAACCTATTACCATTACAAAAAAGAAAATCTTGCTGTACCTTATAACTGCATATAATCTCAGTTTGACAAAAAGACAATCTGCACGGGCACCTCAGGTGCACAATTCAGCAACATCACAAGGCTCTCCTTTGACCATATATGTATGATTTTGCTACATATATGAAAATCAAAAATGACCCTGCATTAATTCCCGTAAGAAGGTAGTAAAAATAATCTATATGTCCTTGATTTATATTATCAGATATCCAACCACCTTGACCGTTTCTACCTGTCGTTTTCTCAACGACTGAAATTAAAAAGCTGCTCAGGAAGTTACCAATTCCTATGACACTGAGGTAAAGTGCTAGACCTATACTCTTGAGATCACTAGGCATTTGGTCATAAAAGAACTCCTGCATACCCACCATCGTAAAGACTTCACCAGTTCCAGCTAAAAGATATTGAGGTAATAACCACCATATCTTCATCGGAACCATTGCATTCGGATCATCTACTAATCCATACTCACGAGCAGTTTTGAGTCTCTTTGTCTCGACGACTGCTGCAACAACCATTGAAATAATAGATAAGAAGATGCCGGTTCCAATTCTCTGAAGCATTGTTATACCAGATGGTGTTTTAGTAACAGATCGGGTAAGAGGAACCAAAATGGTGTCATATATTGGAATGAGGATGACAATAGTGAGGCCAATGAAAGATTGTAGTGCCGCAGCTGGAATGTCAAAACTTGCTCCGATTGACTTGTCCAATGTAGCTCCTTGTTTGGTAAATAAAGTGGAAATTTGGGCAAATACAATTCCATACCCTAACAAGCTAACCCATACTGGAATTAGTCTAAGAACCGCTTTCGCTTCTTCCACCTCATCGATACTGCAAACAGTTCCGTCTTCATTTGATCCATCAGGGGAAAGCAAAGCTTTGTCGAGAAATCTGTCATTTAACAAATATCAAAAAATTAATAACTTAAAACATTGTGCATTTGTGCAACTCTAATAACGCCACTTTCATAAACAATTCCAGACGGAGTACGTATTACGTATTTACGTGCTCTAATACCATCTTCCCTGATAGAATTTTGAATACAGAGATCTATTTACGCTTACCTAAATTCCTGAGAATCTTGATGATGCAACGTTCCACAAGCTTGCTCGTGTGCAGATATTTCTGAAGGCGTGGTCCGACGATTCCAAGCCGCTTTAACAAACACATGACCGATTCTGACAAAAGCATTTTTATCCTCAGTTTTCTCTCCAAACCGGTAAGTCATGGTTCCACTCAAGAATATCAACAGGGCAAAACCCATGATGATGCAAGGAATCCCAAAGCCAAGACCCCAACTAAGATTGTCTTGAATGTAACTAAGAACAAAGATGCCTATAGTGGATCCAGCACATAATCCAAAATACCACCAATTGAAGAATGAGCTTTTGGCTTTACGCTCTTCTGGATTGTCAGCGTCAAACTGGTCAGCTCCGAAAGCCTGAACACATGGCTTGTGTCCCCCTTGAGCAAATGCGAAAAGGTACAGTGACAAAAAAAAACAGAATAACTTGGAGCTGAGAAGAACATGATGAGGTACTGACAGCATTTTCACAGTTAGACGGAAGCAAAGTTGAAAAAGCCAGCAACCCTAGTGCCTGTCAAAGTGTCGATCATTGTTCAAATGCAAGTTGGTAGCATATTATAAGCTGTTCTTTTTATAAGCTATTATTACAGCAACGTTTAATTTTTCTTACTTTTTACACAATGACAGATCCGTAACCAATTATATATATATTTTTTCTTTAAACTTGGTAATAATAACTTCATGTAATAGTAATTTGATTAAATTGATCAACTCGCTCCTCAATCTATTTTCAATAGTAGACAATTAATTTGGACAAACTATAAAGTAAGGTGGACACCTATTCAAGGTTAATAGAACGGTATCCGCGCAATGCGGCGACGGGTACCCTGTGATTATATTTTGCGTTATTTAGTTACATGTTTAGTTGTAGAGATATTAGAAATGGTTAAGCCAAATAATTTTAGTTTGAACAACCAACCGCTTTCAAACAAACTTCCTAACCAACCTACTTTCTAACAAAATTAATTTTGAAATCTTTCTATAATAAACAAGAAAAAAAGTCTGAATTTTAAGCATTTTTAATTATAGAATAGTCTCAAATGCATTATAATGTAGTATAAATATAGATAATTGAAAATGTCACATAATCAAACTAACATCATTAAAAGTAAAGATTGTCTGTCACGGTCTCACGGACCAGAATATAGAGCAGAGAAGCAATAATAATCGTTAAGTAGCGACCAAGAAACGCATCGGCAACAAACGCGCCAACTAACGGAAGAAGCGAGGCAGTTCCAGACCAGACGTTCACATTCTCAGCAGCTGTAGCAGTTGACTGGCCCAACGGCCCGGTCAAATAAGTGATTAAATTAGAACTGACTCCATAATATGCAAACCTTTCTGCTACTTCAACACCTACATTTATATAAAGCACATTACAAATTTAGAAAGCTAAAATATACTTTACTTAAATCATATAGACTTATTAAAGTGTGTTACTGATGATGAAATATGAGGATCGCCAGCAACCGGATTTTGAACGGAGTACTGGACGGTTTTTGTAGTCAACGGATCCGTTGACTAAGTTGTTGTTGACCAGAGGAGATTCATCCATGTCAACGTCATGCAAGCGGTTCACTCTTTTCTATTTTATCCCATGCGTCATAACCAGCCATGAATACATTGAATTTGGACATTGCGGGGGTGTTTGTTTCGAACACGGCTTATTAAAAATAAGCTACAATTTTTTGGCTTATTTTGACACTTATAGGCTTATATAACATTGTTAGTAGGTGTCAAAATAAGCTACAAAAATGTGGCTTATGTTATATAAGTCGAACACACATAAGCTATAAGTCAGTTATACAAGCCGAGACAAACACCCCCTATGATTTTACTATGGAGTTTGGACTAAATATCTTAAATAACCGAGCGAATTTCACAAATGCCTTAAAAGTACATTTGTGGTTACCCTAGGCAAAAGTCACCTCGGGTAGGTGTGGGCGACTCTCAATAAAAAAAATATATAAATTGTACTTCATATCTACCGGTAGCCCCAAAAATTAAATAGTGAGACCAGTCACCCAAGAAATAGGGACACGTGTCACCTTTTTAAAAGAGTCACCCAAGACCCACCTAAGGCGAAAGTCGTCATGTGCCATTTAGAGAAATAGAAAATTTTTAAGGCACATGGGTAACCACAAATGTACCTTTGAGGCATTTGTGAAATTTGCTCATCTTAAATATTTATTCCTTTTTTATAATTTCTATTTTAGGTCGGTTCAAACAAATGTTTGTTAGGTGGTTTCTTTTTTTAGAAATAGCCTTTTAATTTAACTCATTCAAATGCGGTCAGATATTTGGGTCATTAAGTGCGTTTGTTTTTTTATGTTATTAAGAGGCGGTAAGAGGCAGTCAGTGTTATGAGCGTTTTTTTTTCCTCGTTAAGAGGCATAAACCTCTTAATGAGCTAGATGTGAAGGGGTGTCTAACGTTTTTTTTGTTTTTTTTTTATTTTTCGTATTACATATTAATAGTACGTTTAAATAGAATAATTACATATTTTCTGTTAGATTAAGAATGTAAAACATGATAATAATTATCTGACAATTCCTATTTTTTGTTCAAGTTAGTGAGTTCGAGTTAGTGAACTTATATATCTCAACTCTAACCTACTCATTTGTTAACCGTTTTGAAAAGTTCGGTCTAAATATTGTCATGTTTCTTTTTGTCACATAAACATAAGATTGAATGTTTTGTCTAAAATACTTCAAACTTTTAATTGACTATATTATAAACTTTGTATTTTTATGTTTAATAAATTTTATTTCTCCCATGAATGCAATTGTTTATCTTTAAAGTGTAAAAACTGATAGTTTAACACATTCAGACATTTTTACAAAAACAATCAGGTTTATTTGATTCAGATTTCTCAACCACTTATTTAGATTAAAATGAAATCAGATTCAGACTTTTCAACCATATATTTAGATTCATATGCGTGAATCAGATTCAGACTCAGAGCTTCTTAATAAACAAACAACACCTTAGTGTTTATTTTGTTTTTTAATTAGTGAGAAGAAATAATATATGATTGGTGCAAAGTTTAGTAAGTGTAATTTTCTAAATTTTATACATATTAGAAGTAGATACTTATTATGAGACCAGATAAATATAATTTAACTAATAAAAAAAGTAAAGGATAGATATAATTTTTGATTGACAAAAAATGTAAGTAGTGAGAATATTTAAAATGATTGTCATCTTTTCAAGTTTGGATAAACATAACCAATCATTCTTTCATTTTCAAAACTTTATGCACTTACAAAATTTATATTTTATTTACTTTATATGGGTAAACTTTTAGGTGTTTTTAAAAATATACTTAAACTGTGAATAATGTTGATAAAAGTAACAAGTATATCATATAAGAAACGTAATTTGTTTGCAAAACAAAATTTACTAACACAGCAAAAAAAGTTGACAATGTATGATTTTGTGGTCTCTATTGTGGGCGTGTATGACGTTTTAAATGACAGTTAAAGTTAAATCATTAGCGGATTATAATTTGTTTATATTGATCGATATAATATTTTTTTATCGTCATGCTCAGTTATTATATAAGCTTCTGTATAACAGCTTCTTAAATTATGTCACATCATTTTAATAATTTAATTATAATTATAATAATGTCAAGAAGGTTGTTGTTCAAGTTTAGTAAATAGAAACATACGAAGTGATCAAACATGCTTTCTACGCCAATTTCAGTGTATAGATTATAGTCTTATTATGTTTTGATACGAAGGTCTTTGCAATTATAGTTCAACGGTTAAGGAACCCTTCCCTCATGGTATTACTTCGCTATCGGTCACCCAAGAGTATTTAGCCTTGCAATGTGGTCCTTGCTGATTCACATGGGTGTAGCTTAAAGATGAAGGTCATGAGTTTAAATCCTAGATTTCTCTCTTTTAATAATGGCATAACGTGATTCAATCTATCAATGTTAGTCTTCAAACATGTCGGTGAAAGTATGTTACCATTTTCTCTATATAACTTTTTGGTGTACCATCTACATGTTTTCTCTAGGGGTGTTCATCGGTTCGGTTATCGGGTTGTTCAGTTTATTGGTTCGTTTAAAACTTTTTTTGGGTAAAACCGAAAACCGAACCGAATGGAATTCAAATTGGATTAAACCGAATCGAATAACCAGAATTATATATAATTTTAATTAATTACTTATTCAATAATACAGATTTTTTGCACCAAAAAAAAGTTCAAACTTAAAAGATGTTATATTTATATTACAGTATGAAAGAGTTTTAATGTTTTTTATAATATAAATCTTTTATATAATAAAAGAATTACATCATTTTTGTCGTTTCTCGGATTACAAATAGGTCCCACCCTAGATGAAATTGACTAAGGACTTAATGAGATTGGCCAGTCAACCCGATGGTCAATTTGATAGTCAACGAATGTATATTATAGTTATAGAAGTTATGATGCTAAACTCAAGGGGACCTAAGTTTCCAAGTTGTAAATATATTATAAACTTGTAGTGTGGCCAAAATATGAAAGAAAGGACTTAAGGGACCATAGTTTCCAATTGTCTAAAGATGAGATAGCTTAAAAGAGAAGAAACTCTTATACATTCCATAGATTTCTAGACTTTTAGAGAATAAGAATGTGTGTGTGGTGATGTCGGTTTTACAAGAGAAAAGAGAGGGAAAACATGTCCCTAGCAATGATCCTCGTGAGGTAAACTTGTCCAATTTGAGTTGAATTGATAATTTATGTATTAGGGTTCATGAGAGTAATTGGGGGAAATCCATCATATGACCAAGATATGGTCATATGATGATTTAGGATGGAAATTGGGTAAGTTATGGGTTGTAGAGACCCTTGGTATTAATATTGCTTAAATGTGATGAATGATGATGTTCTTCTTGGTAAAATTAGCTATGGAAAGAGGTAAGTAAACCGGTTATAAGTTAATGTTATATAGATTTCAATGCATTATATATTATGTGTTGTTGATGTTAAGGTTAATGAAATACTTGATGTGTATGTGCTTATGTATTAGTAGATTATAATGCTAGTTTGGCATAACTAGCATAAGAATAATACAATAGGTTGGAAGTTGATTTGAGAATGAATGATGATGCTTAAGAGGCTTAAGGTATGCATTTACAATTAATGTTATGAAAGAATGAATGGTTATGATGTGTAATGTATGAATGATGTATGATGTTGAATTATATCTGCTTTACTTACTAAGCCTCGTGCTTACGGTTTAAGTGTTTAATGTTTTGTAGGGTTTGCAATGATGCTTGAATTAGACTAAGGTCTAAGGTTGGATTATGCGGAAGTTAGAAGATAGTAAGAAAGTAGAGCTTAGGTAGATACCGAGCTCAAGTCAATGTTTTACCCACGAAAGTCTAAAATGGTTTGTAAGTGTGTTGTCAAGTGTCAAGGTACAAGTTATGGTCGTTGAAGTAATTGAGTCGCCAAACGGAATGTCATAACATGGGTTAAGTGTTTATGGCCATGTTTAAAGGGGTGTTTAGATTAATGTATATTTGTACCCATTTTGGGATTTGAATGGGTCAATAGTCATGGATCAAAGTTGTCATGGTTTTTAAATGTTAAATGAGTGTGTGGTTTATGGTTAAATTGTTAATTTTATGGTTAAAGGTGATATGGTTAAGTGTAGTATGCAAATGGGTCAAAACGGGTGTTTCCACCCGTTACTTTGTAAAGGACATTTTTGTGGGTCATTATGACTAAGTTTATGCATATATTTGATGTTTATAATGTTCTAATGATTTCTGGAAGTTTTAGTGTTATGTCATGTTATAGAAGTTGTTTTTCTGGAAAATAGGTCAATAGTGCACCAAAGGGTCATACAAAAAAAAAGGGTGTTTGGGACAAGGTCCATTTTAACCTATTTTAGGTCTAACGGGTCAAGAATTTTGGGAAACAAGGTATAATGTATCTTTTAAGTTAAATGTGGATTACATATGTTTAAATATAGGTTTAAAGTGTTGATTTTATGTTAAAAAGTGTTACGGGTCATTTTGAGACAATAGTGCACTTTAGGGGTCACAGTTCACTTTAGGGTTATAGTGCACTTTAGGGTGCCACCACTCATTTTAAAAGTATTGGAGTCTAGTTCTTCTAAAAATAGTCTCAATGTTTGTTGTGTAACTTAATTTAGTCAGTTTATAAATGAGTGACAGGAGTCAGTAACGGGTCAAAGCGTTTCCTCGTAAAAGTTTTAAATTTTGGTCAAATTGTTCACGAGGTGTAACAATTTTGGAGTTTTTTTTGACAAAACAATCTTATGAGAAAAAAAATTGACCAATAGGAAAACTCGATTTTGACAAATTAGCGAAATCGGGTAATATGATTGGCTAATAAAAAGTCAAAAATGAATTGATTTTGGTCAAACTTTAATAAATTTGGTAGAAAATTTTTTTTGACACATCAGCGAAATCGAGCAATATGATTGGCTAATAAAAAGTCAAAATTGAATTGATTTTGGTCAAATTTTAATAAATTTGGTAGAAAATTTGATTAAGGTAAAAAACACATAAAAATATATGTGTCAAATTTATAAAAATAAAAACTTAAAAAAAGAGGAGGTAATTAATAAAACATTAGTGGTTGAATTTTAAATATATTATATGGAGTTAAGTGTAAAATTATAAATCTCCATGTCTTTTTATAACTTTAGATAATAAACAAATAACCCCTTACACTTTATACCCCATATACTTTATAATATGAACTTTGTTTACAATTACATAAGTATTAGTATTAGCTTGGGACTTTCATCCATTAAACTTACAAAATTTTATAAATATACGAATTAGTTTTAATATACGTTAAATATTTTTAAAATAAATATTAGTTTTAAACTTTCATCTACTAAAATATTCTTTTTACTATGCACGTTAAATAAGAATTCATGTTATCCTATTTAAAAATTAATCTATGCGTACACGGATTTGAATATTAAATACGGCTAAATTATTATTAACGGTAATATAAATATCAAATTTTAATCACGAGTTACTATGATATGGAAATAAATATACGCGGTTATACTTATAACAACAACTCATGTAATTATTATTTAAAGTTTATATACGGATATCCTGAAAACATTTTTGAAAAACTTTACGGAGTATATTTTAACTTCATCAGTTCATTATGCGCAACTAAACTCGCACATTTCATACAACATGATACCAATTGTTAAAAGTTAAACAACAACATCAACCTCAACATCTATATCAGCTAAATAAAACTTTATATACAGATATATTTTAACTTATAGCAACGACAGCGCTCGTGCTAATAAACTCAAACATTTTGTATAACATGATATCAAATATACGCGATTGTACTTATAACAATGACTCATGTAATTATTATTTAAAGTTTATATACGCATATCCGGAAAAACATTTTAAAAAACTTTACTACGTATTTTTTAACTTCATCAACGCTCATTAGGTGCTACCAAACTCGCACATTTTGTACAAAATGATATCAATAGTTAAAGTTAAACAACAACACATCAACCTCAACCTCAACATCTATGTTAATTAAACAAAGTTAAATCTTTCATCCAATAAAATTTTGTACAAAATATTAATATATATTAATACATAATGACAAACTCATGCATATTTATTAATTGTACTTGTATCATAATTTTCACAGGTAAATTCTTATATGTTCATATAGTAAACCAAAATTTTAAAATAAAGCTCCATATGCCCTAATAAGTTTGATAGATCAATGTCTTAACTAAAATAGTATAAATTTTTTCATAATAAAACTGCTTTATTATTTTAAATAAAACTAATGATGTCCACCAACATTAAGCAACTACATACATAATTAGTGATATATAAGATCAAAGATAAACAATAAGAATCTTAATAGAAAAATAAATAAAAAATAAAGGCAAAGATTACCTTTTAAGATAAGAAAAAAGCATTGAGAAAGTGTTACTAAATGTGATGATGACGATCGCTCAGGTGTATATTCTCGTTTTATTTGCCTCTGTTTGCTCATTAACGCGGATTAGGTTCTCCATTTAATATTTAAACTTAATTTGGAATCTGTGGCTAGTGTTGAGCTATTAAAAAGGCTTTATGTCAACTAAATATACATTAGGCTTCAAATAAAAGTGGTGCCCCTCAAAACTTTGGGGCCCTGTGCACCGGCCCAGCCTGCCCCTCCTCAAAACCGGGCCTGATAACTAGTATATAATTATGTGAATTCAGTTTTCGGTTCGATTCATTTTGCCAAAATCATAACTGGACTAAAATTAAATATTTATTTTGGTTCGGTTTAATTTTGATAAATTCTGTTCGGTTATAAATTTAGTTTGGTTTTTCTCGGTTCGACACGATTTCGATTTTCGAATTTTACGGATGAAACCCGAATTCTGCACACCCGTGCATCATCTACATGTTTTGTCAAAGTAAATTAGCCCAAAAGCTTGACAAAAGCCCAAATAGTTTCTTACAATAATGCCATTGATTTGATCCCAAATGTGGAAAACCAGCAACATCTCCTCTCATTTCATTTCACCCCCTGACATTTCCATCGTGAAAAAACCCCAAATCATCAAAAATCAAATCCAAAAGATCTAATTAAAAAAAAAAAAAAAAATGAGTGAAGAGAACAAGGTGTTGAAGCCCGAATACGATCTGAATGCAAAGTGGGACGCCTGTTTGGATTTAAGTGTTCGTCGCTTTGTTTACGCCTCTGCTGCGGGTGCCTTCACCGGTCTTCTCTTCTTTCGTAAGACTTCTTTTATTTATTTATCTAATTTTAAAGTACATTTTTATTTTAGGTATATATAAATTTTGACCTGATAGTGATGCAACAGTTTTAGGATTTAGGGTATGTTTTTTAACCTATGGAATGATGTTCGGAATCGCGCAATATTGTGTTTTCTATGTTTTGATGTAATAGAATAATTATAGAAGCCAACTGGCTAGGATTATTTGCTTAGTTGTCAGTGGAATAAGCAAGTTTGAATAAGGGGTTTTGGAGTTGCTTATTGAAACGGTAACTATAAGGCGCGGCTTTAGTCATCACATTTTCTGGGTCTGAGAGTTTTATAGATTAGCAATGTATGAAAAATTATGATTTATCATTGACACTATGGCTACACATTGTATATCCAAAATTTGGCTAAGGTTCTGAAGTACAAAGGAAACAACTAATGAAGACGCTTCAGAACACGAATGAGCTTAAGACTCACATTGGTGTGCTAACTTCTTAATATGTAGGCTGTAAGCCTGTAACAAAGGAGAAGAAAGTTCGCCGGCATTTGCCATCTTCAATTGAGGCACGGATAGCTTCATTTTATTCCATCTTCGAGTTCGATACTCAATAATAGTTAATACAGAATTTATAGCACTCTTATTATCAGCTAAAGCAAAGCGTTTACCTCAAGGCTGTGCTCTAAGCTATTTGCATTAATATTTCCTTTGACTGGCCTCCAAAATATCCAATCGATAACATATGTTGTCAACCGCGTCATTTGTTGGACTATCGGTTGGGTTGGTGCTTTTGTTCTGGTTGGAGCGTCTCTGGAGGTGAGGTGAGTTAGCTTATGTTTGTGTTTGTTTGTAGTGGAACGTCTTCCACGTAAATTGGAAAAGGGGCCAGCCATTTGTAGATTGTATTGAAAATCTTTAGACCAATCTCTGAAAAATGAAGCTTGTGGTCCGCTTTCCAATTTATCTCATCGCCGGAGCCGCACTACTCAAAACACAAACATACATGGCCTATTTAATTGACCGCAACACTTGCATCGACCGCATTGATTGTCTACCTCATGAAGTAGTTGTCACTATATGTTGGCAATTGGATATTTCATAGGGCAGTCGGTCGAGACGTCAATGCAGCTGGCTTACAACATTGACTTCAATGCAGCTGGCTTACAACATTGACTTCAAGCGAGGGCTTTGCTCAAGTCTTTAATGTGAGTTTGAGAAGTTTCTTATGGTCTATTAGCAACTTTAACATACTTGAAAATACATTATAAAAGTAAATAGATACATGGTTGTAAATATCGCTCGGCGGTACCTCGGCGGTCGACTCCTGCCAAGCGCCATATCGATCTTGGCGGTGATAAATCAGTGATATATCGGTGACTATAAATTATAAAGGAATTTATTTAAAAATAAATAAATACTAGTAATATCATAACAAAATAAGTCAATAACCACAAAAAAACTAAAAAGTTTAACATCCTTGAAAAATAAAAGCCACAAATCCATAATTATTTGTCAATTTAGAAAAAAAAAATCCGAGTTTGACCGATTTTTGACCGATATATCAGCCGCCAAGAAGACCGATATATCGGCCGCCAAGACCTATTTTGACCGATTTTGACCAAACCGATAAATTTGACCGATAAGTGAAATAGCGTATCGGTCGACCACCGATAAGCGATATATCACCGATATATCGGCCGCCAAGACCGATATTTACAACACTGAATAGATAAACATAAACAGTAAAATAGTTTAGGTTAGAAACATTAGAACTTTTAATATAAATTTTCATAATTCTATTTTTATTATGGTTGAGAAGGTGAACCCGTGCCTGCCCTTTTATACTAAATGGGGTGGCCGTGTCAACCCAGTTACGACTGTAACGTGTAGAACCCCAACCCTTACTCTTATATTTTCTGTGTCGTGAATTTCCACCCCTACTATAAATAACAATAGCATCAGATTTATTTGTTTGAGTGTTGATTGGAGAATGTATTCTTTTATTTTGCAATTATGTGTTGACTTGATGCTGGACAAAAACTGTATTCATTACTCTCTCCAAGTATAACTTGGAAGAGATGGAGGGATTTGTCAACATTGATATCACAACATTCTGAGGTTATTTTGCACATTATGTTAGTCCGCAGTTTTGTAGTTTTAAAGTACGACATATTATTTATTTTTTAACTAAAGAGATGTTGCAGTATCATAAACTTAGCTGCGATGGACAAACATACTTAGATAGTGAACTTTTGCCTACTTAAAATCAAGTTTAGTGTCTATGATCTGTAACTTCTAAATGGTAAGAATTTGACTACTTTGCTTCTATTTTTATGTATACAGTATGATATGATATATCATATTATGTGTGCATCACATTTGGATGTATATTGATTGTGCACTGTCCATTTTGGGTATTGGGCGAAATTTTTATATAGCCCTAGGCTCGTGACATATCTTACCTTATTCCATCTAAAAAGTAATATGCCACTTCTACAATATTTCTCTCTCTAGCTCTTATCCTCGACACACCAACAAGGTAAAAACTGCGATATACTTTTTTATTTATGGGTAACAGTGGTTCTGACCTTTTGGCCGACTAATTGAAGATGTAGGGAATTCTTGGATCCTAGGTGGCTGAATAAGCAATCCCATGTAATCAAAGAAATAAGACATAACTTAATACTTTGGCTTAGGTACTCTAAGTCGACGATCGTGTTATCTTAAGTCACAGCGGTCACACACAAAAATTACTTTTCACTGAATTGTGAGCTGTATTTAGCAGAAAACTCACTTAACAATTGTAAACAGGACATTTTTTTTTATGCTACTTAGTAGAGTTATTTGGCCAAGTGCTAGGGTATCACCCCTAAGGCCTAGGGTATTATTCAAGTGCCACATATATCATTATTAAGTCATTCCTTGCTACATTGTATCTTTTAAGTGTTTCTCACATTGCTTTAATATTGACATGACCTTATGTTGTGTTACACGAAGTTTTGATACAACATACTTTGGTTATGGCAGCCCACAGTTATGCTAATTGCATTCCTTTGCATATTTGTAAACTAGCTTCATCACTTCCAAATTTAATTATGAAGTATTTAATGAACAAAATGGTTTTAATGTGTATTGCTAGGTTCCCCTGTTACATGCTGGGCATCAGTCGCTTTTGGTGCAGGAATTGGTATTGGATCTGCATACTCAGAATGCTCTCAGAAATTTGAGACACCACTTGCTAAGGTAGGTATTGTTACTTTCGACAATAGATTATGCTTTTAACATAGTTGCTGCTGCTAATATCTTTTGTGGGTTGTGTCAACATGTAATCTATGGTACTTATGAAATAAATTCGACACACACACACAACATGCATATATGTGTAACACACGTTTGATTTACAAAAGCAGTTTTACTAAATACTTGCCAAAATTTTCAGGAATGAGGGTTGAAGCTTATTGTGGAAGTTGTTGATGTTTTGAGAATCAACCCAAATGGCTTTTGATTTTAACTTGTATGAATTACAAGAGTAATAATTGTGGCAATACCCTTTTGTTAGTTTAACATACCAATGATGTATAATCAAATATATTTATGGTGCCATCATCTGATTTGAGTTATGGGGTTTTGACTGTATTAGTACCAAGATATATTGTGTGCGATGGTTACCATTTAAAGTGGTGCACTGAACGAGATTGGATTGAATCCGTGAGCTTTCGAATAGAATGTTTGAAATTTTGTACGCGTATTTATAATCTTATGTATACCACAAAAGGGAAGGAGTTCTGCAGACGTAAAGTCGTGGACATGTGTTTTTAAATGACAATTCTGAATTTCTGATTTTAGGAACCAGAATAAGGTAACATTTGGTTAAAGTTGAAGATGGTCTAGTAATCATACATTTTTTTCAAACTCAATTTTGTTAGGATCTTCTTTGTGTTTTTATAAATTTGATGATTTCACATCTGAAGAAAGGACTAAAAGTAGTAACTAAAAAGACGAATCTATTACACAATTTAGTTTACACTGTTCCATAACCTTTGTTTGTTGGTTCAAAACACATTTATATCCTCTTTTATCACATCAACTACAAGCTATTGATTGAATTGTATACAGCTTAAGTAATATACAAATGAGCAATCGTCTCTCTATCAGCGTGTCCCGTCCTCTTATCCCAACTTGTTCATTTTTGTTCTGAAACAAAAAAAAAAAATCATTCATTCTTTCCAAATGATTATTCAAGAATATCCAGAAAAGATTGGAAATAAAAATGCACTTGACTTTTATATACACCAAAAATATATAAACATAGACTTACATTTACTTCTTCTCTACATCCAACCCATTATGCAACCAATTTCTCATGATTGTAAAAGCTTCTTCTGCGTCTTGATCATCTTCAGCCGATGCAGGTCTATGAACAAACCCATGACCTCTTCCTTTAAAGACGACCACCCTCGATCCTCCAACATTATCCCTGTCGATATCTTCCAAAACCTGCACAGAACATAACGGGTCCTCATCACCCGTGATATACAAAACTGGGACCTTAATCTTAGCAGCAACAGATGGCTGGATTCTTGTGCCATAAAACGATACTCCAAGGGCGAAATAGTCATTATTGTCATTAGATAAGACATCTATTACTTTTCCACCACCAAAGCAGAAGCCAATAACCCCAAACTTCTTTGAGGATCCTGCAGCGATGAATTCATCTGCCATCCATTTGATGGATGTTGTGATGCTGTTTTTAGCGGTTCGGGTGTGAGTAGCTAGCCATGGATCAAATGAGGACATAGGGCGGTCTTTTTGCCATGGGTCTCCATTGAATAGGTCGGGTAATAAAACGCTGCGACATAAGATTGTTAGCACAATGAAGTTAGTTGTGAAGGTTATATGACCTATGATTAGAGGTAGAAAATGAAACAGATCAACTGAAATGGCAACAAAAGACCCATTAGATCCGGAGTGCGTATAAATGATTATAACATCTTTTCTGCTTTATTTAAACAAATTAGATTAGTATATCAGTGATATTGTTTAAGTAATCAGAGTCAGCACTAAAAGTTTATTTATTACTAACTCATCCGGTTTGGACTTTGGACATGTCTTCATTCTGACATGAACTGTCCACCCCTTGTCCAATCTGCCTACCTGTCCATTTTGCATATGGACACTAAAATTTACCAATATGACCCGTAAAAGCCTTATATACCACCAATTTAACAATTCAGAAGATAATCAACATACTTGTAGCCATTGCAGGCGATACGGTAGGCAAAATCTCTGGTGGAAGAATCTTCAAAGCCAAAAATATCCGACAATAGCAAAATACCAATACCATTGTTGTTCTTTACTGCAGTGAGAAGATAAGCAGCAACACTATCAGATCCCTCACCTATTGAAAGCTCTACTCCATTCACCAACTCACATGCCTCCTCATCGGTGTCGTCTTGGATTTGCACTTGGCTACAACACAACCTGTGACATCTTTCTCTCCGAAGGGATGGTCTCAGACGACTATTGAAACTCAGGTTGCAGATTTTCTGGGTAATAACTGAAGCTTTACCGTCAAAATTCAAATTAACATGGAACTTTAATGCAAATTTACTGCACAATTACACAAAATAGCAATGTAATTTATCTATGGTTCATTTCGGTCATCGTGATTACTAGAAATACATTTGTAACTTACTTTTTTTCCGTTTTGGTTTTTTAAAAGTATATGCTTTGTTCCTCATGAAATTAAGTGAACAAACTAAGACAAGACCAAAACACTTTTTAAAGAAACACAGATACATAAAACATACTGTGTTCGTCTTTAAAGAATTTTCAACCTCTTATTTTTTAGTCTGCCCCAAAAAGAATGTCTACTTCCAATATAATTATTAAGTTACAGCTTCATCAGAAAAATATATAATTGTACATTTCTATAACTGTGCTAATTTCGGAAGGATAAAATTTACAGGTAATTTTTCTATGATCAATTAATTATAAATTCCTAAACTGTGTTTTTGTGGACACTTATTTTGTGACTACGAACAAACCTGAACAGAAGTAAGTACTAAGTACAATAAGTCAGTGACCAATATAAAAGCAAAAGTGTAAGTACACTACTATTTTATTCAATTTGTGTTCTTATAATCACATTAATCATGTTTACGAAAAGAGATGAGAATTTGGAGACTTACTGAGAGATGTAGGTGTGAAGACAAGGCTGTGAGTTGTGGCGTGAGAACAAAATTAGAGCTTGTTGCTACTGCCGACGCCATGAAAATGGCAGAAGTTAGCCCCATCTCTGGCTCTGGTTCGTTCTAGTGAGTGTAGTAGTGTGTGTAAGGTGACAGCTGATTGGAAGATATTTGGTGAGGATAGTACAAATAAATATCTGGTGGGAGAATTTTGGCCTCATGTTCATATATCATGCATGACACAAAGATGATGTGGTACAGCATATAAAGATATGCTTACTTTTCTCTCATGGATCAAACAACATAACTAAATTGTTCAAAAAAAAGAACATAACCCAAAGTTGCTCAACTTTGTAACTGATCTAACCTAAAGTTCATAAAATGTTTACAAAATAGCTTTTGTAATGTAGATTCAAAGTTTTACTTTTAATATTTGAATACCTTAAACGTTTCGGTCAAGGGTTACCTGTATGAAACATGGTCTGGTTTGACGTTATTTTAGTTTGGTAACCTGTATGAAACATCTGAAAACTTCGAACCCTTTATTCTACTACAAAGATATGAATGTTTACAAATTGTGATAAATTATGAATAAAATCACTGATAGTAATTTAGTGGAAGTTGAAATAATCATAAAGTAACAAAAAGAACTAACTGATAGGAGTAATAACAAAGTATAAATTTAAATTTATAATGAAATTGGCTATGGAGAGTGACACAAAACGCATACCGTTCAGCTATAGAAGTGTAGATAAAAGAATAAGTGGCAAATTAGAATACATTTGTATAAATCAAAATAGAAAACCATGAATCGGGTAATAATATTAATTAACATCATACAATAACCTAACTAAGCTTTAAAAAAAAAAAAAAAAAAAAAAAAAAAAAAAAAAAAAAAAAAAAACTGTAAAATAATGCAATATAATCTATTTCATGTTCAAGGACTGAATAGCTAGCTTGGCTGCAGTAATGGAGACTCTATTTTTGACAAAACTTAAAGAAAATTCAAGCCGTTCTACCGTTTCTTTCATATCCATTGCTTTCAGTTTTTCTTCCTGCAACTTCAACATTTCTGATTGTGTAGATGCTGTCATAACAACAATATTCACTCGTAAAGGTACCAAAAACAGTAAGTACATCTAAAGGTACAGAAAAGAAACAATTTACAAATAAACTAAGAACTAATATAAAAAAAATAAACTAAAGTTTATGATTGTATACGAAAATCAAGACGACTAATGTTTATCACACACAGTATCCTATAGATGGGGCGAGATCAGTGGCGGAACTTGAACATTTTTTTTGGGAGGGCCGAATTTATTTTGGAGGGGTCGAATAGGAGATTTGTTTGTAACCTCAACTAAATTACCCCTAAAACCTATAATATTTACACTAGGTGCCGCAAATTTTGGGGGGCCGGGACCCTCCCCTGCCCCTACATAGTTCCGCCCCTGGTGCCGAGATGGACACGTCAAATGGGCCAAGGTTGAAATGGGTCAGTTTTGGTATGGGTCAAAACGGGCTGGGTCTGGTGGGTTGTCTCCAAATACTCTCTTTAATAGCTTTTCTAGAAAAAAATTATGACCATACACCGCTCAGGCATGATTGGGAATTGTTGTTGTTTGTAGAAATAACCTATGTGTTAAAATTTTTTACAAACAGATATATGTGTTAATTATAATTTCAAAAAAAAAAAATTTAGAATGTTGTTTTTATTTAAATAAATTTCGGCAAGTTTCAACATCTTGACCCTTAAAAGCCAAACCGAACGAAACACATATTGACATATTTATAAATAGACAGATCAACTGCAACTTGTAGTACGATAATGTAAATGAACCACGCAGCTAATTACCTGAAATATTCTGAAGTGCAGCGAAGGACACACGCTCCGCAAAAGACGGAATGAAAGATTCTTCACAATCTAAAGAAGGTTCTTTTAAAGCCCATTCTAATGAGTTTGCTGTTTGGGTCTGCAACGGTTCATCTTTCCCAGCCTAATCATTACCATAAACAAAATTAAGTTCACAATTTTGACATGCAAAACGGAAGTCACTATAGCACATTGACAAGATCTTCCTTTTGCTAGGTGCATATGCGCATGATACCAGTCACACATACCTTTAATTTTATTTCCAAGCTATTCAAACCATGAAGAGCTTCTTTGAGTTCAAGAACCTTAGAGCTTATTTCACTTTCATTCTGTGGAACATTATCCTGCAATGGTAATACTAACCCCTCCAAGAAAGGCTCTGACTGCAGAATCACAAAAAACAAGGATATCCGTTTTTAAAATCAGTAACTTTGGAGCAAATATAATAGAGGTGGAAAATTGGTGGTTTGTGTAATGGGTCAATATGGTTCGGGTTGAAACGGGTATGATAGTATGTATAAAACATACTATAAACAACTAATGTTTCTATAACGATTACAAAAACAATACTATAACAATAGTAATCTATATCTTCCAAATAAAAATGATTTCATTGGTTGTATGCACTAAAAGTAGACTTTGGGACACCCTTATATTGTTAGACGATTAGGTCATTGACCACAAGCCCACAATCGGGCTTGGGCCAATGACCTAACCTAATCGTCTAACATATATCACTTTTTATTTAACCCATTTGAGATTAAAAACAACCCAAACGACCCATTCATAACTACTGAGTCAAAATTGGCACCAGTACTTATATTAGATAAACATAAGATATAAAGTACACAACTAGAAGTATGTTACTTTAATCACCTTTGCAAATTTAACTAGTGTGACACGACCAATGCCTCTAATAGTGACCAAGGCCCCGACATCTAATTGTTCAACCTGTCACAACACTGAGACGACAATGAGTTTAACTGAAAAGATAAGGAAAAAGAAAACGAGCTAAAACTTACGAAAAAGGAAATAATAATCAACTACTGGAAGGTTACCTTATCTATAACAACCAAACAACCATATCTTGCAGCAAATGAAGCTTCTGTGGATGTGGAACTCACGACAATGGGATCTAACACAAAATGCACAAAAAGTTTTTTCTTTTTGAATAAACACTGCAATTACAAAAAGATTAATATCAACCATGTTTACAACTTACAAGTAAGAGGCCATCAAGATGTGACTAAAGCAGTATATTGTATGAGATAAAGGGCGGTGTTTAAAAGTGTGTTTAAAGAAAAAGAGTAATGAGAAGAAATAAACTGATTATTTGAGATATGATGAGAAGCCAAATTTGTTTAGACTGAAAACTGGAAATCTAAAGGCCTCTTAAATACCTCATCCAACAACTTGAGATATCTTGCTTCAAACAGGTGAAGTGTTTTAGTCTCAGATGGAACAAGCACCTGCAATACATTAGAAAACGTCTATTTAGTTACACAAATAGTCACCAATGATATTTGTTACTAAAAGTAAATAGGACTTCATATCGATTTGACGTCATATATGACAAAGAGGTAATTCGGATTCTCAATGTAATTGACTTGATCTCTTATTATGTGTATAATGCTACATGTTGCAACATTAGAACTATATTTCGTAGGTAGCAGTTTAAGGTGTCAATGTCAACCCAGTTGCTTATAAAATGATCGATAAGGTTAGAGTTTATCTCCAACAGGTCAAATGGGTAGAATATATAAACTTGTCAAACGGGTTGAAAGTCACCCAAAGTGTACTTTGTGCATACATCCTTATAAAGTATAACGTAACAAACCAGTTTATTATTGATATCATACAGATTTTGTAATCATAGCGGACACACTAATTGATGATTAAATTAAAGCTTGGACAAAGTGTTTAGGGTCAACCTGACCAACCCGACCCCTTTTGAATCTTCCATATGCCACTTCTAATAGCATTGAAGGACCATCACTGTAACCAATCTCCCAACAAAGCATGACCTTACACGCCATCTATTGCATAGTAGGCCAATTGAACATTTTAAGGCACTATAGCTCCTAAACTATCTTATGGACTCTGAATGCTATTTAATCACCAGTGAAGGATGCTACAATTCTACGACAAGATTTCAATTCATATATAGCCGGCAATGTTTGCCCATACACATAAATGTGGGCTATTTGGGTTTATTTCACGGAGATATTTGGTCTGTTTGGGCTTCCTTAATAACATAAGCGGGCTAAATGAGCACAAAAGCCACAAATCATAGTAAGCTTGATTAACAGTGGACGTTACCAAATCCAGACCCCTTTATAAACCTACCCGATTCGCCCGAATATAAAAATTGCGTTTGATCCGTGCCTGTTGGACGCATTGCCCCAATCCGCCCGACCCGCCCGTTTTGCCACCTCATACAGTTTAACCTAACTAAAAGAAAAAAATAATAAAAAAAAACAGACGTTACCAAAAGATTTTTCGCAATACTCACATAGCTAACTTCTGGCGAAATGTAGAGCATAAGGCTAAATTACTAAATATTTAGATCATGTATAACTTCAGACCACCCTCAAAAAAAAAACAAAAAAAAACAAAGATTTTCATAGGTAACTAAGGTGGACTGAGTAAACAACACTTAGGGGGTGTTTGATAGCTACTGAATGGAATGGGCCAGCTCTTACTCCTTAGTCGGTCAGTGACATTCTTGTTTGGTAGGAAACATGGTTGTGCTTAATGATCCAATTTTACACTGAATGGGCCACTAATGACGAGTAGCTCTGCCATTCAGGAGCAGTTTACTCATCATATACAATATAATAATATTTCCTTCAACTTACGTACTAATATTTTTCCTATATTTTATTTTGTTGCTCGTCTTTTCTATATTTCTATTACAATTCATTTTGGTGCAAATATTTGATTCTAGCCTTCAACTTACGTACTGATACTTTCCTATATTTTATTTCCCAATAAATTTACATATCTTATGATATTTTTTTTTCAATTATACAATAGAATGCTTCTTTCTTGCATTAATAATTTATTTATATCATCTCACAATTTAGAATTGATGTAACTCCAAATATTTATAAATCTAAATCGTTCATTTGTTTTTATTATAAAAACATTTAGACTTCTAATAAGACGTTCAAGGTAATAAATAGTTCATTTCATCGCACATTCAAGGTACTAATCAAACGTTCATTTTCATTCAGAACCATGTTCATTCAGCATCTTTGATTCATTCAGCATCATGATTCATTCAGTGCTAAATCATATTGTTTTATCAAACAGGCCCTTAGGTTTTAATCAAAATAATAGAGGTGATGAATCATGCAATGTTAATTGAAAGCTAGTATATTTCAGGATTTTATACTTCATTCATTTGAATTTGAAGTATACGTCAGTATTAATGTATTGTGATGATTAATTCGTACATGTTTGTATAGTGTACAAGCTTGTTAGATACAGTATTTACTTGTAAAATTAATCCTTAACAATAATAGTAGGATACCGATAATCTATACCAGTTTTGGTGCCACTACTTCCAAGGGGATGTCTGACTGCTTATGCTTTTTGTAATACTTAAATAAGTAGTTTGGAATGCGCAACTCCTAACTTGATCCTTCACAACTGATCATTTTAGCGTAAAATAATCAGATGAGCAATCCTAAACATCTTCAAAAAGTCAAAACTACTTATATATGTTTTGTTGCCTCAAAACCCGATATGCATATAAGCATTTTTTATAAGCAATCACACACATCCCCTAAATAACAACTTATTGAAACAACTTGGGGGTTATAATAAGAGCAAATCGCACAAAAATGTATCACACTTTAGGTAAATTTGAATTTTAGGTACTTTAACTTCTTTTTTTGTCAATTTAAGTCATCAATTTTTTTTTCTTCTTCTTTTTTTTTTTTTTTTTTTTTTTTTTTGGTACAATGTAAGGTCTTTTCGACTTTTTTGAAAGACATCACCGGTCATAATTTTAGCCGAAATGACTTTTAAATGCTCAACTATAACCATACATCACCTATTCACCTTAATTAACCATTTTAGCTGAAAAAATGACCGATAACAACTTTCGAAAGTCGAAAAAAACCTTACATTGCACAAAAAATAACTTGGATACCTTAAATTAAATTAAGAAGAAAAAAAATGAGGTTAAGTACCTAAAATTCAAATGGACCTAAAATGTGATACGTTTTTGTGCGTTATTTTAGAGTAAATGAGGCACTCAAATAAGAAATCCCAAACACCCTCCTGACCAAGCTGATAAGCCTAGCTCTCAAAACAGCTAATTAATTACCTGATCAGGAGGAAAAGGAAGAAGTGGGAGTTCTAAGATCCCCGCATACGCAACAAACCCATTTGTTTTTTTCTTATTTAAACCAATCCCATTATTACAACCCAATTAACTGCATGGGTTTTAAACCCAGGGTATGTTACTGATCCTCTTCTTGTTGTTCTTAGTGAAGTGTGGGTTATGGTGGAGATAAGAACAGATGAATAAGGAGAAACAGCAGGAGTTGCAATGGAAGATGAAGTGAAGTGGTTTGTGGTTATGCAATAACTCATAGCTGGAAAGTGTGGATTGGGGTTCTTTGTTTGGTTTCAGACATGTTTTGTTGGATTTTTACCGCTCAAATTGTGCCACGTCATTTGCTTGTTTTAAAAAGTTAACTAATCTAAACACCAATTATCAATTAATTTAAGGGCTCGTTTGGTTTGTAGATGGGTTTAGATTAGGATTTGAGGTTGATGAAAAAGTTGTAGATTAAGATTTGGATTTGGGTTTAAATTAAATGAGAAGAGAGAAAAAATAATATTTAATAATTAATATAATTAAATTAAAAAATATGTAATAGAATTTAATATTTAAATTTATTATTATAAAATTGACAAAGAAAAAAATTAAATTGAAATGAGTGAAGGCCCCACAAAAAGGTAAAAAAGTACCATTGACATGACAATATATTTTGTAATCCTGGGCCTTTGGCTAACTTTTGTAGAGACGGAATTTTTGGCATTGATCCCCAATTTAGGGTCCCACATGAGTGTACCAAACAACTAAAATTAACCATCAGCCTAAACCTTTTGTCAAACACTCTAAACCAAACGGGCCCTAAGTAATTTGCTAAACTTAGCTATAACTTAGTGTTTGGTACGTCGTAATGAGAGTATAAATGGAAAAGATCATTACGAGGGAATGAAAAATATTATATTTGTTTATAATTATAAAATGTAATGACTCATAATATGGAATCACTCATTGCATCAAAAATCACTATTTTCATTCACTAAAGGTTTTTTTTTTTTTTTTTTTTTTTTTTTTTTTACATCTGTAATGGAATCATAGTTACATAAAAACCCTTTATTAAACAAACAAAAAAATTTATTATCAAAACTTATTTGTTTTTTTATTATCGATTACATTCCATTTTATTATAACAACCAAACATAATTATAATCATAATGCGTCATTTCATTACTTCATTTATTCCATTACAACGTTCATTACATTCCGTCACCACTTCATTCCATCATGCCAAACAAACCATAAGTGTTGTGTTTATTGTATTTAGACACTCTAAATTTAACCTCTAAACCCTATATATCACATATTATGCATGTTTTTGCCTAAAAGTATGTTTAACAAAACTCGTAATTTAATCAAACACACATCAATTGAATCTCACATGTCTTATACAATATGTAAACCCACAACCACTTTATCAAGACGAGTGAAGTATTGTTGGGCACAAAGCCTTTGCAGAAATGAAGCAAGAAAGCTATGGTCAAAGAGGAAACTTTTATAATAATTAGAAAATGCATTACAAATCTGTTCGTATATTACAAAAGACGTTAAATATTTTAGATTTGCGTTACAACTTTTTTCGTTAGCTTGGCAAGTGCCCACTCTGCCCTTTCCTATTTTTGCGACCTTTGATATGTATGGTTAAAGTAGGTTTAGGTTAAAATATAATATCAATTTTTAGAATAATAAATAAATGATGAAATGTCCTGTAATTGGGGACTTGAAATTGTTTCGACCATTAGGCATTGTGGAAAGACCCCTGGCCATCCTTTAGAGATGTGTTGCGAAGGGTTTATGGTGGTAGAACCCTACTCGGATATAGTTAGAGGACTATTTTGTATATAGTTAATAGTAGTAGGGTAGATTATGTAATTAGTTTAATTGTTTGTTGGAACGGACTTAACAGGATATATAGCTATTGTATTCATTTTGTATTCATTACTTTCATTTGACAAAAATCATTTCCCCCCAATTCTCTCTATAGCTTCCGTGTTCATATGGTATCAGAGTGCATAACTCTAATTGCGTTCTTGATTCATTGATCAATTTCTTGCGATCTTAACATTCTAATTGAGTGATTGTACTTATAGATCGTCTAATTGATTGGATTCATTAACTGATTGGGAATTAGGGTTTTCTTTTCAAATTTTATAATTAGGGTTTGATCATTTGATTCAATTATCAATAAGTGATAATGGAAGGTCCTAGTAACACTGCTTCAACGAATCAAGATGTTAATTCGATCAATGATCCTTTGTATATTGCTAGTTCTGTTCACCCTGGTATGGTGTTAACAAACACACCTTTCAATGGTGTTAATTTCCACAGTTGGAG
The DNA here is from genome assembly GCA_030686995.1 of Artemisia argyi. Taxonomy (NCBI): domain Eukaryota; kingdom Viridiplantae; phylum Streptophyta; class Magnoliopsida; order Asterales; family Asteraceae; genus Artemisia; species Artemisia argyi. The sequence goes on along the minus strand of CM060691.1, from coordinate 149,042,887 downwards.
TAGGACAGTGAAGATGGCCTTACGAGCAAAATTGAAATTAGGGTTCATTGATGGTGTTAACAAACACACCTTTCAATGGTGTTAATTTCCACAGTTGGAGTAGGACAGTGAAGATGGCCTTAGGAGCAAAATTGAAATTAGGGTTCATTGATGATACTTGTGTGAAACCATCGATTCAGGATGCTAGGCATCAAAGATGGATTAGGTGTAACTATATGGTTACTTGTTGGATTTTGAACTCTATGGTCGTTGAGGTATCTGATGCTTTTCTTTATGTTGATTCTGCTTATGAGTTGTGGAAGGAGGTGTGCGAAAGATATGGTCAAAGTAATGGACCTTTGATTTATCAGGTTGAAAGAGAACTTAGTAATGTGGTACAAGGTAATCTTTTTGTGGCTGCTTATTTCAATACGATGAAATTTTTTTGGGATGAATTACATAATCAGAATGCAATGCCTGTTTGTACTTGTGGACAAATGAATGCTTGTACATGTGGTATTTTGGATAAGTTTTTAGAAATGGAAAGTAGATCCAAACTTATGCAATTTCTAATGAAATTGAATGATGACTTTGAATCTGTAAGAAGTCAAATTCTATCCATGGATCTTTTACCTAATGTGAATAAGGCATATTACATAGTTCAACAAGTTGAGAAACAAAAACAGATCACAACCACATTTCATGAGCCTATTGCATTTTATGATAAGAACAATCAGTTTAAAAAGAAGGAAAACAGGGGTAGTAGTAAGAATGATAAAAGGTTCTGCACTAATTGCCAACAAGATGGTCATACTAGTGAACAGTGTTTTGAGAAAATTGGCTATCCTGATTGGTACAAAGGGAAGAAAAATAAGAAGAAGAGTTTTAGAGTGGCTAATAATGTTTCTACTGAGTTTGAAAAGGGTCAGGATACACCTTTTGATATGGAGTTTGAGAATGGAATTAATGTGGGACAAAATGGTGAGTTAGATCAGAGGATGGTTGCTGATGTTTGTCAGGAAGTCATGAAGATGTTCAAAGGCAAAGGTGTTTCACAAGAGGCTTCTACTTCTTATCATGCAGGTATAAAGTTATGTGGTTATTCATATGCTTTATCTTGTCACTATAGCATAAGTATGAAGTTTAAATGGATAGCGGATACTGGAGCTTCTGATCACATGTCACCACATATTAGTTTATTCTGTTCTATGAGAGTACTTTTAAAACCAATCACAGTTGACTTGCCTGATGGAAATAAAAAAGAAGCCACAATGGTTGGTTGATGAGGCGAAAAATGAACCGTTTTTAGGGGGTCATTTAAGCCCGGATTTGAATTTATTTGATCAAATAATGCCCTAAATCGTTCCTTTTGTCATTTTAGGTACTTTTGGAGTGAATTCTAGAAAAAAAAGCATTTTGGACGTTTTTGGAGCATAAAAGTGAAGAAAACGCCAAAGTCTTAATTTTCCTTGCTGGGAACAGTACCTGACGGCATCACATGCTCCTTAATGATGGCGTCAAGAGTAATACAAGAGGTGGAAGTGGATAAAGTCCGTGACGATCCAGAAGAGTTTTACACTATGGACATGACGGCGTCACCATAGGCCGTCATGGTCCAAATATGAGTGACGACCCAGAGTAGAAGTGCACATGACGGCGTCAAAACTGGATCTAGGCAATCCGATTTCATTATGGGCAGCGAGTTGACGGCGTCATAAATTCCTTCTTGACGCCGTCACCATGTAAAATCTATATATAGTTTTGCAATTTTCATTCATTATAAGGGAACAAGTAGGGTGTAACTTTGGACAGAAACCCTAGTACGAATCTTACAGATTTTTCAAGGGTTTTTACCCTTTGAACCCTTTCATGTTCAATTGAGATAAGTACTCTTTCAATTCATTCAATATGTCTATGTGTTGTTTGAATATATCTTACACTTGTCTTGAATTTAACATGCTTGGCTAGATCTCTTGTGTGTTTGCTTAGATATAGTGAAACCTAGATGTTAATTATGGGTTGATTGTTTGTTTATAGTTGTTACGGATGATTGTATTCGATGTTAGGCTTAAGAAAACTGGCAGACTTCCATTGGTGACATGCTTGAACGTCTTAAGAAACATGATCAGAGGTGTACTATGATTTTTGGTTGTATTTAATGCGTAGGAGAATTCTAATGATCCCATGTTAGGAGCTTCTAACGGCTCGACATAGGAGTGAAGTAGGATCCTATAGAGTTAGGGAATATTGTACACGGCCCTACAACTAGTATTAAGGAATACGACCCGTCATCCATGCAATTGTAACAAACTATCAACCTGTAAAAGATATCTAGGGAGTAATGAAATCTAAGTAAACACAACTCTCCCTATTATTGTTCACTCCACATTAGTAATTAGCTTTATTTTCATTTCTATTATTTTATTTTGATTGCATCTTAGTTATTGGGTTAGTTGATTAGCAACTAATTCCGCCCACTCTTTCAAAAACCGAGAATTTTAATTGCTTTTATAAAAATATAAAAATACAAAAAGAATCATCTCTCACCTCTAGACCTAGTTTTTAGGCTTTCTAATCCTAGCGACACTATTCCTGAGTGGAACGATCAATCCCCCGGTACTTGTCACTATACTATACTACAACGATCAGGTACACTGCCTGGTGGGGGTTGTAAGCTTCTCGAGATCCCTCGAGAGGTAAAGCCTGGTGCGATTCTCACGTATCAAGTTTTTGGCGCCGCATCCCGGGGAATAGTTATTGTCTAGGTTAGGATTTCTTTTTATTAGGTCTACTTGCTAGATTCATTTCTAGTAAGATTTTATTTTTATTTCTAGGATTTCTTTAGTCTATATTGTTTCTTCGTGTCTTTGTTCGTAATCTTTGCCATCCGACATCATGGAAGGTGGTAACATCTTTGAACCCATCAACCCACCACAACAAAACCACCCACAAAACCCACCACTAGTAAACCAACCTCTTAGGCCCCGAACCCTAGGAGAGTATTCCCGTCCTAGCCACTAAGGCTATCGAAACACTATTGAGCTTACTCAAGGAGCCAATGTGTCCCCCTTGCGATCCGAAATCATCCGGTTGGTGCAAAGCGGATGTGCATTCCATGGACTTCGTTCCGAAGATCCTAATCAACATCTCAATGATTTCCTTAAAATCGTAGATTGTATAGACCTTGATGTTACAACTAGAGAGTCGACCCGATTACGCCTATTCCAATTCTCTAAACGTGATCAAGCTAGTCAATGGCTTGAACGTTTACCCGCGGGATCCATCACCTCATGGGATGATCTCACCACTCGTTTCCTTGCTCAATTTTTCCCACCGGGGAGAACTACCAAGCTTAGAAATGATATCTTGATGTTCCAACAACGTCAAGGTGAAACTCTATATGAAGCATGGACTCGTTTCAAGGACTTACTCCAAAAAGTCCCTCATCATGGCATAGATCTTTGGCTCCAAGTCCAAATCTTCTATGACCATATCGATCTCTCCACAAGGCGAACCATTGACCAATCGGCCGGTGGTAAGCTACGTGATCTAAGTGCGGAAGAATCATGGGAACTCATAGAAGATCTTGCTCTCTATGACAACGAAAGTTGGAATGATCCCCGTGATTTGAACAAAATGGTCAAGGCAATATCTTTGCCTTCGAACAATTCTAGCACTCCCGACCGTAGGATCATGGAACTTGAGGATCAAGTCAAGTTTCTCTTGAAATCTTACGAAGTTCCTAAGCCTTCAAGCCAAGTGAACAAAATCACTTCTTCATGCGAATTATATAGTGGTCCCCATGACACTCGTGATTGCGTGGAACTCCCCGAAACAGCTTTTGCGGACTACGCATCCTCGCGTACCGACGAAGCGGGAGACAAGTGGTACACTTTCAAACCCGAGCCAAACCCTTACGGTGATTCCTACAACCCTTCTTGGAAAAGTCACCCGAACCTTAGGTGGAAACAAAACCAAAACAATTCTTCCAATCCGCCTAATCGTTACCAACCAAACGGTCCACCCTCCAATCGTACCTTCAACAACAATCCTTCCAACAACTATGGTAGTACCAATAATCTTGAAGGATTGATGTCCAAGTTTATGGCATCTCAAGAAGCTCGCATAGCTAAGTTTGAAACCGAATTCAATCAACAACAAACGGAGATGACCAATAAGATTGACAACTTGTTGAAAGCCCTCAACAACCAAGCGCTAACTACACCTAGAAAGGACACTAGGGACGCCAATAGCGGAATCCAAATTAAGGACCCCTCGTCATCCAAACACGTTCACTTTGTCAATGTTGTCACTATTAAGCCAAAAGCTAAGGATATAGAAGAAAGTGACAAGGATGAAGTTGGAATAAAAACCGAGACTATGGATGAAATTAAGGAAGTTGAGGTTAATAAGGGAGAATAGTTAGAGGAAGTAGAAAACGTAGAAGAGTACTTTGATAAGTTGCCGACCAAGGAAGAACGGGAATATCACAAGGATTTATTCAATGATCCCGAGACACCATATATCCTTGGTTCACCCCTTATTAAGGTAGGTGACTGATGCGTGGGAATTGCACCAGGCTTTACCTCTCGAGGGATATCGAGAAGCTTACAACCCCCACCAGGCAGTGTACCTGATCGTTGTAGTATAGTATAGTGACAAGTACCGGGGGATTGATCGTTCAACTCAGGAATAGTGTCGCTAGGATTAGAAATCCTAAAAACTAGGTCTAGAGGTGAGGGATGATTCTTTTTGTATTTTTTATATTTTATGAAAGCAATTAAAATCTCGGGTTTTTGGAAGAGTGGGCGGAATTAGTTGCTAGTCAACTAACCCAATACTAAGATGCAATCAAAATAAAATAACAGAAATGAAAATAAAGCTAATTAAACTAGTGGTGTGAACAATAATGGGGAGAATTGTGTTTACTTAGATTTCATTACTCCCTAGATATCTTTTACAGGTTGATAGTTTGTTACAATTGCGTGGATGACGGGTTATATTCCTTAATACCATTCGTGGGTTGGCGTACGTACTTCCCCAACTCTATAAGCTCCTACTTCACTCCTATGTCGAGCCTGCAAGAAGTTCCTAACATGTGATCATTAGAATTCGCTCATGCATTAAATACAACCATAAAAACCTAGTACGCATTGGTTCATGTTTCTTAAGACGTTCAAGCATGTTACCCTATGGAAGTCTTCCAGTTTTCTTAAGCCTAACATCGAAATCATTCATCCGTAACAACTATAAACAAGCAATCAACCCATAATCAACATCTAGGTTTCACTACATCTAAGCAAACACACAAGAGATCTAGCCTAGCATGTTAAATTCAAGACAAGCGTAAGATATATTCAAACAACACATAGACATATTGAATGAGTTGAAAGGATACTTATCTTAATTGAACATGAAAGGTTTCAAAGGGTAAAAACCCTTGAAAGAACAGTAAAATTCGTGCTAGGGTTTCTCCAAGTTATCCCTCTAAAGTTACATCTTAATGAATGAAAATTGCAAAACTATATATAGATTTTCCATCGTGACGACGTCAAGAAGAAATGTCTGACGCCGTCAACTCGCCGCCCATAATAATATCGGATTGCCTAAATCCAGATTTGACGCCGTCATGTGCAAAGTTACTCTGGGCCGTCACATGCAATTGGACCATGACGGCCTATGGTGACGCCGTCATGCCCTTAGTGTAAAACTCTCTGGACCGTCACGGACTTTATCCACTTCACCTCTTGTTTTACTTTTGACGTCGTCATGTAGATCCTTGTGACGCCGTCAGGTACTGTTTCCATCAAGGAAAATTATGACTTTGCCGTTTTCTTCACTTTTATGCTCCAAAAACGTCCAAAATGCTTCCTTTTCCAGAATTCACTCTAAAAGTACCTAAAATCACAAAAGGAACGATTTAGAGCAATATTTGATCAAATAAATTCAATTCCTGGCTTAAATGACCCCCTAAAAACGGCTCATTTTTCGCCTCACCAGTGACCCCTCTAACATCAACATACCATGCAACATTGGGCATATGCATGTATGGAAAGCTTATATCGATCCTAGGTCTCCTATAAACATCATGACTAGGACTTATTATAATTGGGTAATGAAGAAACTTGGTTATAGGATGATGCCCCGCAAGAATTTGATAAGTAATTTTGTCGGAAGAGTGAAAGAATTGCATGTATTTGTAGGAAACTTCACTTATGTGACCAACTTTGTGATAGTGGAGGATACTCGTCCGGTGATAGATGATTGCCTAAGTCAAGTAGTGTTCGGAAAACCGTTTGTTGAGGCCTCTAAGATGAGTTATGACCCGACCCTAGGGATCGTTAGATTCAAGGAAAAGAATGATGAGATTTCTTACCAAATGCCCTATAAGATTGAACAATATCGCCTCCTATCGAACATAGAAAAGGAACACAAACAAGCGGTTTACTATAGGAACGATGAGGATAGACGTAGAGGAGTTGAATATGTTATGAATAGAATACTTGGTTTCTACAAAGAATGCTTGCAACTAGGTCCAGAATACAAAACTAATATTGGAGATGACCTAGAAAATGAGACCAACGATGAGGTTACGTAATAGCCCATGACCTTGAGTCTAGCTACAAGACTTGTAAATAAAGAAAAGCGCTTCTTGGGAGGCAACCCATGTTTTGTGTGATTTTTATTTGTTTTTTATTGTTATTTGCTTCCGTATGCATGCTTTATTTTTATTGTTGGTAGATCATGCTTCAAAACTAAAATTGTGAAAATACTTTATTTTGTCGTTTGACTTCGTCTTAACTTCATACAAAGGTATTTCGCAAAAGATAAGTGTAAGGGGAAACCCCAAATATGTTTTTAAGAACGAAATTGATCATGATTCTCCAAAATATTAAATGAACATGTGTATTAGTATTTGTTAGAGTCAAATGCTTGCATCGAGTCATAATGATGTTTTGCAGGATTTTCCAGGAAGTAGGACATAAGTTTTTTCAGAAATTTTCCGGAAACTTAACGTAAAGATTTCTGCAGGTCACTTCTGACGGCGTCAGGAGTTAACTCCTGACGGCGTCATGTGTAAAATTCTGGAAATTTTGCTAAGTTTTGTTTTTCTAACGGAGTCTTGAAGTTTTTGTTAATTCTTTAGTTTTATAAACTCCAGGAAATCTGCAAACATTCATTCCACAAGCATTATATCTTACATTGTTTTCTAGGACTTGTTAGTATATATAGATTGCCGCCGATTTTATGCGAGGTTGCCTTGTTTGTTTTCTCAGGGTTAAAAGGTTACATATGACAAGAAGATGATTTATATTTCTGGAAGGGAAGCTTTGAATGTTCATTTTCTTGGAGGAAGATCTAACCTTGTTACCACACTATCCACACCGAACGAATCAGGGGAGTATTTGATTTCATTCTTTTACCTATTTTACTTTTACATTCTTTAATTGAACATTGGGGACAATGTTCATCCTAAGTGTAAGGGGAGGGTAAATGATGATACCTTATAGGATACTATTGCACTTGAGTTTGTTTGTTTGATGGTAGGTGTGTAACAAAACTAAGAGAAATACTTGTTAGTGTAATTTTAGCGCCAAATTTAAAGCTTTTTACAACATTTAGGTGTGAAACTTTAGCCATAGCAAGCGTCTCATGGATAGGAGTTGTATGACTAACACAAAATCGTACTATTCAGAAAAATTTTCCACCCAAATACGTGAGGTTCGCCTTTAGATTTGATAGGAAAAACATTTACTATTAGTGCTTATGAGTGTACCGGTAGCATTTAGATTCTAGAACTTGCGTTAGCGATGCATCCCGAGACCGCTAGTGAGACTACATTCGTGTAGTATTGTAATGACCAAGAAACACCTTCAGGAGGTCGGGGATGCTCGAAATAAAGAATAAACATGGTATTATTAGATTAAAAGAATGGGGAAGGTGTGTGTGTTTTCTAGAGAGAGAAAGAAGGAAACCACACACACCTAGAGAATACAAAGAGACATCCACCCTCCTAGTTGGGACTAGGAGGGGTATTTATACAAGAATACAAGGTAATCTATACACTAATGGCAAGACTAGTCCTTGTAGTTAAAGACTAATGCAATTCCCGAATATAACAAAACTTTAAGGCTAACAATCTCTCCCCAAAGTGAAGTTATATGGGAATTGCTTACAATGTTCCCTATAAGTAAAATTAAATACAAAGCATAAGCGCAGCAGCACTGAGAGTGGTCTTCAAACTTCATTCTTTCATTCAGCTTCCTGAATCTTCTCAGCTGCCATCTTTTTACTTGCAGAAGAACAATGTGAGCAAATCTAATTAGGGATTAAATCTGGCTTTACACTCTCCCCTAATTAGTGCTCTCCCCCAAACTGACAACCATTCTGATGAATGCCCTGAAACTGAAGAAGTCTTTTGATAATTAACTGCAAACCGTCTTTAGTCTTCAAACACACAGCGGAAAATGTAGAACAGACTGTAGACTCGACCTTCTTCAAGATTGTCCATTCGGGGGAACTGAATATCAACATCTTCATCTCACCAAATGCATTCCAGTTATCTTGCATAAAGCAAATCAGCCCATAACGTACACATGAAATGATAACACCAAAGTAACAAGTTGAAACACCGATCATCTTGAATTTGATGCCCGAAATTGGTGAAGGTGGATAAGGTAGAAGTACGTAGAAAAAGTTGAGAGGATAAGGATATAGAATCAACCAATCTCCGACACAAACCATTTCATAAATCATTAAGCCCGATCTCGTGAACTTGTTGTGCGTCCTCGATGTACACATTTCTCTCCCCTGATGATTGCGATCTCATCGGAATCAGCATGACATTGTGTACTTGAAGTATTAACTAAAAGCACTTTATCATTAATCACATAAGCCCGTGAGAAGATGTCGATAATCCCAATCTACTAACAATACCATTTGAAACTGTCTTACTCTTTATCAACCTCTGAATCAACAACGGCTCTCTGTAGTAGCCCCATATGAAGATAACCTGATATGATGAACTTGAGAATGAAGTAAAATCCCCCAGACTTGTGACTTAAGCTTGTACTATCCTGTGACTAAGAACGGTGTACCTTATACCCCTAAAGAAGTGTAATAAGCACAATCCATCTTGACATATCCTCAACTACGTGAGACACTGAGCACTACAACGTAACTCCTTAAAGTGATAGCTACTCTGTGGGTATAGAGAGAAAGAATCACAGAAGTAACTAGATATCCAAGTCTTCGTCACCATTAATATATGCCCAAACAAGTCATCTTCGCGGTAGTGAAGAAAGAAAGAAGATGAAATAAGTACACGCGCCCGTAAAATGTTACTTCAAACCCGAATAAATAATAACGAATTATCCCCATATCACAAAATCCGATACAAGCTGTTGTTATTTGATTGTGATTCTTGATTAGGATCGTTTAAGCAAAACGTGGTGTGTTTTTGGTGTGTGATATATTGGTATTTAGATAATGAGACATTAAAATGAATCATGTTCTATAAGATGTTTACCAATAATATCATGTGTTTTAGGTGAGGATGAAAGTTAGGTTTTAGGGTATATAGACATTAGGTTAATCGATGAGGTAAGGGTTTTGTTTATATAATAATCCTTTGATGTGTCCTTGCTCAAAAACCCATCTCGATACTCGATATCCTAAGTCAATTTTGGCAGAGTTTCGTTTAGATTAGTCCAAAAGAAATCCTTACTCGATAAACGATAAGGTTGGAACAGCCTAACTCGGCAAAATTCAATACCAAACTCGGCAAAATTAGAAGAAAAAGAAACTTAACTCGGCAGGTTTTTCTAACTCGGCAAGTTTTTCTAACTCGGCAAGTTTTTCTAACTCGGCAAGTTTTCTCTAACTCGGCAAGTTTTTCTAACTCGGCAGATCCTAACTCGGCAAGATCCTAACTCGGCAAACTCGGAAAAATTTGGCCGAGTATCGACTAAGGAGTAAGCCACGAAAAACCTAACTCGATAAACGATTAGGTGAAACAGCCTAACTCGGCAAAACACCTAACTCGGCAAAACATAACTCGGCAAATTACCTAACTCGGCAACTTACCTAACTCGGCAACTTACCTAACTCGGCAAACCTTTGATGAACAGTACCAGATCCGTTTTATTCACCCAAAAACACGATTTTTCACCACAAAACACCACGATTCGCCCCCGGTTAGCTCTAATGCCAATTGTAATGACCAAGAAACACCTTCATGAGGTCGGGGATGCTCGAAATAAAGAATAAACATGGTATTATTAGATTAAAAGAATGGGGAAGGTGTGTGTGTTTTCTAGAGAGAGAAAGAAGGAAACCACACACACCTAGAGAATACAAAGAGACATCCACCCTCCTAGTTGGGACTAGGAGGGGTATTTATACAAGAATACAAGGTAATCTATACACTAATGGCAAGACTAGTCCTTGTAGTTAAAGACTAATGCAATTCCCGAATATAACAAAACTTTAAGGCTAACAAGTATGATTTACTACATGATAAGAGGCATTAGGATCACCCTTGTGTTAAACCCGTATCATAATTACTTGATCATTTAAGTCATATTACTTGGCTAGTAAAGTCAACTAATTTTTCCCACACCTTAGCATTGTACTCATTTTTAGTACACGAAACCCCAAGTACACCCCTCCGAGCCTATCTTTTCGTTTCTAACTTTAAGCATCTTACTTAAAGGAAGAATTTGTAACAACCCACTTAAATGTACACCCAAATCGCCTTAGCCTTCCGTGTATGCACTCATCTTTAGTGCATTATTGTTATATGTTTAAACCCTTAGTTAATTATCTAATTGATTACATGGTTGCTAAGTCGAGTCATATCTTGTACATATTGTTTTGGGACGATTGGGACTCATGGTTAAAGTACTTATGTTATGGAGTAATGGGGAAGAACATCATATATTACCCCCATATGTGCGTTAATCTTAAAAGTACTCCAAGTGTTTTGATTATCTTGATTCGAGTCATTAGATTAGTTTATTGTAAAGTATGTAAAAATTCAAGTGTAAGGGGAATGTTCATTCCCTATGATGTATTATTTTGGATGGTAGGGTAAGAGTGTATGCAAAAAAAAAAAAAAAAAAAAAGAAAAAAAAAAAAAAAAAAAAGAGAAAAAAGAAAAAAAAAAAAAAAAAAAAAACATACGGACTACCATCCCGTTTCATTCTATGTTTATGTTTTTATTATTTTTCATTTATTAGCTTAAGTCGAGTCTAGTCTTGGCTTAGCAACGCCATATTGTACATGTAATTAACCAAGATGATTAACTCGTAGTGAGAGATGTTTTCCATTTCCATATTGTGATATATACTTTATTACACCCGAGAGATGTGGGTATCTAAATACTATTTGTGAGGTGTTAGTGTATGACCTCCGTGCTTGTCTTTGGTCTTTAGTGGAACGATTATTTGTTGTAATTACATTTATATTAGTGTTAAATGACCCTTAACTTGTATTTTGATTAGAATAAAAGCGCATTTGCTTGAGGACAAGCAAATCTCAAGTGTAAGGGTATTTGATGAGGCGAAAAATGAACCGTTTTTAGGAGGTCATTTAAGCCCGGATTTGAATTTATTTGATCAAATAATGCCCTAAATCGTTCCTTTTGTCATTTTAGGTACTTTTGGAGTGAATTCTGGGAAAGGAAGCATTTTGGACGTGTTTGGAGCATAAAAGTGAAGAAAACGGCTAAGTCTTAATTTTCCTTGCTGGGAACAGTACCTGACGGTGTCACATGCTCCTTAATGACGGCGTCAAGAGTAATACAAGAGGTGGAAGTGGATAAAGTCCGTGACGATCCAGAAGAGTTTTACACTATGGACATGACGGCGTCACCATAGGCCGTCATGGTCCAAATATGAGTGACGGCCTAGACTAGAAGTGCACATGACGACGTCAAAACTAGATCTAGGCAATCCGATTTCATTATGGGCGGCGAGTTGACGGCGTCATAAATTCCTTCTTGACGCCGTCACCCTGTAAAATCTATATATAGTTTTACAATTTTCATTTATTAGAGGGGAACAAGTAGGGTGTAACTTTGGAGAGAAACCCTAGTACGAATCTTACAGATTTTTCAAGGGTTTTTACCCTTTGAACCCTTTCATGTTCAATTGAGATAAATACTCTTTCAATTCATTCAATATATCTATGTGTTGTTTGAATATATCTTACACTTGTCTTGAATTTAACATGCTTGGCTAGATCTCTTGTGTGTTTGCTTAGATGTAGTGAAACCTAGATGTTAATTATGGGTTGATTGTTTGTTTATAGTTGTTACGGATGATTGTATTCGATGTTAGGCTTAAGAAAACTGTCAGACTTCCATTGGCGACATGCTTGAACGTCTTAAGAAACATGATCAGAGGTGTACTATGATTTTTGGTTGTATTTAATGCGTAGGAGAATTCTAATGATCCCATGTTAGGAGCTTCTATCGGCTCGACATAGGAGTGAAGTAGGATCCTATAGAGTTAGGGAATATTGTACACGGCCCTACGACTAGTATTAAGGAATACGACCCGTCATCCATGCAATTGTAACAAACTATCAACCTGTAAAAATATCTAGGGAGTAATGAAATCTAAGTAAACACAGCTCTCCCTATTATTGTTCACTCCACATTAGTAATTAGCTTTATTTTCATTTCTGTTATTTTATTTTGATTGCATCTTTGTTATTGGGTTAGTTGATTAGCAACTAATTCCGCCCACTCTTCCAAAAACCGAGAATTTTAATTGCTTTTATAAAAATATAAAAATACAAAAAGAATCATCTCTCACCTCTAGACCTAGTTTTTAGGCTTTCTAATCCTAGCGACACTATTCCTGAGTTGAACGATCAATCCCCCGGTACTTGTCAATATACTATACTACAACGATCAGGTACACTGCCTGGTGGGGGTTGTAAGCTTCTCGAGAATCCTCGAGAGGTAAAGCCTGGTGCGATTCCCACGTATCATTGGTAATATCAAGCTCACAGATACTTTAACTCTACATGATGTATTCTATGTGCCTGATTTCATGTTCAATCTTCTATTTGTTGGAAAGTTATTGAATACTCAAAATATGGCTGCTCTGTTCTTCCCTAATTGGTTTCTTTTCCAGGACCTTACCACTGATAAGGTTGTGGCTTTTGGGAAAGGAATCAACAATCTCTACACTTGCAATGCTTCTTTTTCACTACCTAAAACCTTCAAGCTTCCTTTTAGTCTTTCTGAATTGTAGAAATACTTTTTTGCTAAAGTGTTCTAGTAATGTTTCTAGTGTTACACAATCTGAATTGTCTGTATTTCATGATAGAATGGGTCATACTTCTTTGTCAAAGATGACTCATATCAGTAATTGTAAGACTACTGATGTTTCAGACTTCTTTTGTGATACTTGTTTGATATCAAAGAATCAAAGACTTCCTTTTAATAGAAGTACTACTACTAGTTCTGTTCCTTTTGAGCTTCTACATGTTGATTTATGGGGCCCTTACAAAACTCCAGCTTTAAATGGTGCACAGTATTTCTATACAATTGTGGATGACAATACTAGAACTGCTTGGACTTATCTGTTTCATACTAAAGATCAAGTATTTGGTATTCTGTCTTCTTTTGTGGTCTACATCTTCAATCATTTCCAAACAAATCCCAAAATCATTAGATCAGATAATGGAACATAGATTTTGAATAAGGAATGTTTGGATTTCATGCAATCTCATGGAATATTGCATCAAAGGTCTATGGTGTATACTCCACAGCAAAATGAAGTGGTGGAAAGGAAGCACAGACATTTGTTGGACACTGCAAGAGTATTGAAGTTACATGCTAACTTACCAAATAGTTTTTGGGGAGACTACATTTTGGCTGCTACCTATCTTATGAACAAAATGCCCATGAAAATTTTGTCCTGGAAAACACCTTTTGAAGCACTTCATGCTAAAGCACCTACTTATGATTCTATAAAGGTCATAGGTTGTTTGTGTTATGCCACTATAACTACTCCTCACAAAGATAAATTTGCTCCTAGAGGCATACCTTGTGTATTCATAGGATATCCACCAAATTAAAAAGGTTACAAGTTATATGATTTGCACAAAAAGGTTGTGTTTTGTAGCAGGGATGTGATATTCAAAGAACATATATTTCCTTTCAAACAAACCTTAACATCAGAAACAACAATTGTGCAACCTAATATACCTTTTCCTACACCATTATATACTAATGATGATGATTTTGAACCTGCATCAAATATTCCATCAACTGTGCTAAACATACCTAAATCAAATGTTGAAACACAAAATGTGTCTGAACAACCCATACCTGAATCTACTTCTGCAGACAATAATGGAGATATCCCTGCACCTGCAACTAATAATGATCATGTTCCTTTAAGAAGATCTCAAAGAAATACAACAACTCCTATTTGGTTGAAAGATTTTGTTTTACCCAAACACAATGCTTCTACTGTCACAAAACATGGAAAATCATCTTTATACCCATTGTTCAAAGAAGATGATTTCAAGCACTTACTTGCATCTCATGTTGCTTTTATAGCTCAAGTTCTAGACAATATAGAACCCACTTCTTATCAAGAAGCTTGTACATCTTCACACTGGGTCAAAGCCATGGATACTGAATTACATGCTCTTGAAGTCAATGAAACTTGGGAAGTTACAACATTGCCAGAAAGTTGTAAAGCCATTTCTTCAAAGTGGGTGTATAAGATCAAATACAAACAAGATGGTAGCATTGAAAAATATAAGGCTAGATTGGTGATTAGGGGTTTTAGTCAAAAAGAAGGCACAAACTACAAGCATGCCTTTTCTCCTGTTGCTAAAATTGCTACTGTTAGAGTGCTTATTGCTATTGCTACAACAAAAGGATAGCCTTTACATCAAATGGATGTCAATAATGCCTTTTTACATGGGCACATTGATGAAGATATTTACATGAAACTACCAGAGGGTTATACTAAAGCTATGCCAGGTCAAGTTTGTAAACTCAAAAAGTATTTATGTGGATTGAAGCAAGCTTCAAGACAGTGGAATCAAGAATTTTCAAAGTTTTTGATTCAACTTGGATTTGTTCAATCTAAACATGATTACTCTATGTTTGTGAAGACCAATGGACAATAATTCACTGTTGCCTTAGTTTATGTAGATGACATTTTGCTAACAGGTAACACTCCAATAGTTATCAATGAGACAAAGTCTACTTTGGATGCTAAGTTCACTATCAAAGACTTGGGATTAGCAAAATATTTTTTAGGAATTGAGATTAGTTCTTTTCCAGAGGGTACTTATCTTAATCAAAGAAAGTACATCACTGATTTACTTCAAGATGCTGGTTTAACTGGTGCAAAACCAGTTAACTGTCCTTTACCTCCCAAGCTTAAGTTGTCACTTGATAAAGGATCTCTTATGTCTGCACCAGATCAGTATAGAAGATTGGTTGGAAGGTTACTCTATTTAACCATGATAAGGCCAGATATCTCTTATGCAGTCCAACATTCGAGCCAGTTTGTGTCTAGTCTAAAGAATACTCATATGCAGGCTGCATTACATCTTCTCAAATATCTCAAAGGGACTATTTCTAAGGATCTTTTCTATCCTGTTCAACCTCTGTTGAAGATCATAGATTTTTCTGATGCAGACTGGGCATCTTGTCTTATGACAAGAAAGTCTTTAACTGGCTATTGCATATTTTTGGGACATTCATTACTTTCTTGGAAAACCAAGAAACAAGCCACAGTTTCAAGGTCTTCTACTGAGGCTGAGTATAGAAGTATGGCATCTACTACTTGTGAGCTAATTTGGCTTACTTATCTTTTGAAAGACTTGCACATTACAGTAAAGGTTCCAATTACTTTGTTCTGTGATAATAAGGCAGCACAACAAATAGCAGCCAATCCTTGCTACCATGAAAGAACAAAACACTTGGACATTGACTGTCACTTTACTAGAGACAAAGTTCAAGAAGGTTTTCTTCAAACTGCTTACATTCCAACACATTTGTAACTTGCAGATATTATGACAAAGGCTCTTCATGGTCCTCAACATTCTTTTCTGTCTCACAAGTTGGGACTTTCTGATCATCCAACTTGAGGGGGGGGGGGATATAGAATATGTACATATATAGTTAGAGGACTATTTTATATATAGTTAATAGTAGTAGCGTAGATTATGTAATTAGTTTAATTGTTTGTTGGAACCGACTTAACAGGATATAAGTAGCTGTTGTATTCATTTTGTATTCATTACTTTCATTTGAAAAAAAATCATTTCCCCCCAATCTCTCTATAGCTTCCGTGTTCATAGAGAATTTGACCATGTGCGGCCAAATCTTCTGCATGATACTGGTAGTCCTTGCGAAAAGAGAATGCTAAATCGATCTTGAGATGTCTTGGAGCCGTAGTTTTTTGTCAAAAAAAACCCTATTAGCTTGTCCCTAGGAGCACCGTTTCAAGGGCAATTAGTCAATTACCGCAACTCATTTGGTCCAAGCTCAATGACCTACCTTGTGAAAATAGAAAGTCTGAGAGTTGTGTATCGTGCTTCACTTAAATAAGAGTGTAATAAAATACAATTATAAGAATTCTTTATATGACTGACACATACTTTGTTTTTTCCAATCTATATAAGTAGACATCACCAATTTGGACATGTCGCCAAGCGTACCATAAGATATATGTATATATATTTTAGTGTGTTCATCTTGCACATTAGTTACCAGGTCGTTATGTCCCGACGAGGTGTGGATTATGCTTTAGCGTACTTGTGATCGGGTGATTATTCACAGAAAAGGGTTGTGATAAGAATTATTTGGAAATTATTAACAAATATAGCTTAACTAACAACTATAAATCCAATTAACAACAAATAAACATCACTAGTTATACTACAATACTTCCATAGTAAATTCAAAATTTGGAAAATAACTAAAAAAATGAAAAATGAATCTTACAAGGGACCCTTAGCAAGAACAAAGGGTTTTCCAATGTAGCCTATCTTTAGATAGGCTTAGCAACCTCCAATCCTCCCCTGCTTTATCTCTGAATACCATGCACCATCATCAAAGTCACCACAGTTGACTTTCATTGACCACAATCATATTTTTGACTTTTTTTTTACTAATTCAGGTTTTAATGTCTCTACAAGCTTTAAATAGCTTCTTGGAACCTATGTGACCCTAAGGAAGTCCATGAACTTTATCACAAATGATAGCCAAGCTTGTTGAGAAATTTAGAAATTTGGATAAATTTGCATAAACAAAGATGAAACTGAACTTGAATTTTTATTACTTAGAAGATTAAGAGTACAATAAAAACAGCTATTACAATGCTTATAAGATAAAGATTACACTAGGATTTAATAGAAAACTAATTTCGACTTTAAAAAAACTAATAATAATGACTAACTCCCTTCTAGCTCCATCTCAGCCTTTTTATAACATGAATTAGGGTTTCCCAAGCTCCCTTGGACATTTCCCAGCAGAAATATTGACCATTGGATTATCATGGATGATCTTGGCCGTTTAAAATCCTTGGCGCCAAAACTTCCTTTGTCTGTTTCTTGATATTATTGATGCCAGGGAGGATACATTTGGATTGTAGCTTTTGTTTGAGGTGTAGGAGGGGGTTTGAGTATGCAGGTGGTGAACCCAGTGTAGGGGTGATGATTGGGGGGGGGGGGGCTTGGCTGGTAGCAGATATTGGGGGTGGTGATGATGTGGAGGTCAAACGGGGTGGTAAAAATGGGGGGTCAAAGTTTGACCGAGGGAGTAGTATTATTAAAAACGGGGGTGAGGTAGATTGAGCTGTGAGGGTGTTGGAGTGGGCTTTGGATTTGAGGGTGGGCTTAGTTTGTGTTTGGAGTTATAAGGGGTTGGATTTGGCTTGGTTTTGTTTTGGGTTAAATTTATTAAGGGTCCGGTTGGCTAAGGTGATAAACACAAGGACCAAATTTGCAATTCCACAAAACATAGGGACTGAAAATGTAATTTTCCCCAAAGTATCACCAAGGATCAAAGATGCAAAGTTTAATAATCCAAGAACCAATTTTGCAATTTTTTTACTTTTCAAAATTCCCAGGGACTATTTCTACAAATTTCCAAACTCCAGGGACCAAACATGTAAATTTTCCAAATTTTTCACCCAAAGTCCGTTTTTGATAACTTTTGATTTTTTAAGGACTTGAGTTGACTTTTCTTTCAAAATGAATGCGTAGGGACTATTTTTGACAAATTTTGAAACTTGGGAGACTGAAACTGCCAATATTGCAAACTTTGATTGTTTTTCATTTGTTTTTGCTCATTTTGCATTTAAAACACATAAAACACAATCCCTGGGATAATTTAAGTATTTTGATGACTTTTCGATTGTTTTTGTATGTTTTGGCAGTTTAAATACGATAAAAATGATGAGTGTTTGCGCACTCATCAATCCCCCACACTAAACTATTGCTAGTCCCTAGCAATATTTTTGGAAAACTTGATGGATTTGAAAAACTCTTTACCAAAAGCCATCACTTCTGGAGTATCCAGGTGTAAGAACTGTGGCACACCTGATAACCGTGTGATTTTGAGCAAACCACCAGCTGTCAACGGATTTGATTAGTCTTTACCAAAAGCCGTTTGCTTCTGGACTAACCAGCTCTTGATGGAATAGTCAACATCTTGGTGAGCTGATTACCAATTATGGATTTTCCACGGCCTTTACCACAAGCCATAATCTTGTGGGCTAGCCAACTCATTTGCTTTTGAGGATATGGGGAGTTGAGGAACCATACAATTTTGGGCAAATTGCAAGCCATAAACGGATTTGAGTTATCTTTACCAAGAGCCGTTTGCTCCTGGATTAGCCAATCCTTTTTGTCGTTTTGACACGGCGGACTGATTACCACAAAAATTTTGAAATAAAGTGAAAAATTTTTGAAAATTTTGGCCAAAATGGGGGTACTAAAATGGGGGTACTTGAAAGTATTTTGCGATAAAATTCGCTAGAATTTCCCCCCCACAATTAGAATTGAATATTGTCCTCAATATTCAAAGTCCCGGCTATTATGCCGAATCTATGAACGTAAAATGATAATATTCGAAACTAACTGCGGAAATAACGTTTTGTATTTTTCACTTTATTTATCTGTACATACAATCACACATTTTTTTTTACTTATATACATATATACATTTTCAAATAGCGGGGGGTCGGCCATTCCCCCACACTAGGGTGGTAGAAAGTAGAAGGAAATCAGATATACGGGTGAAAACCCGTATTGTGCTATTGTTTTTGTTTGTCGAGTCGCTAGCTTGACTCGATCTCCGAATTTAATTGTCCTTGGGGAAAGTTTGGAGATCCGGGACAACCATGGATGGTATGTCCTCTCCAAAGTAGTGCTTTAAACGATGTCCATTCACTTTGAAATTAGGACCGTCATTTTGAGATAATTCGACGGTGCCATAGGGATAAACCTTAACAATAGTGAATGGACCAGTCCATCAGGTTTTGAGTTTTCCCGAGAAGATCTTGAGTCTAGAGTTGAAAAGAAGGACTCGATTACCAACGTTGAAAACGCGGTTTTTGATTTTTGAGTCATGTGTCTTCTTTGTCTTTTCCTTATAGATCAAAGAGTTCTCGTAAGCTTGATCACGCAGTTCATTTAATTCATTCAATTGAACTTTCCTATGATCACCCGCAGTTTTGAGGTCAAAATTGGCATGCTTGAGAGCCAAATAGGCTTTATGCTCAAGCTCGATCAGAAGATGGCACGCTTTCCCGTACACAAGCTTGTAAGGCGTACACCCGATGGGTGTTTTGTAAGCCGTACGGAAAGCCCAAAGTGCATCATCTAATTTATCCGACCACGATGCACGATTTTCACCAACGGTTCTTTCCAAGATTCTCTTAATGCCTCGATTGGAAACTTCTACTTGTCCACTTGTTTGAGGATGGTACCTAGTAGAAAGACGGTGAGTTACACCATACTTTTGCATGACTTTGTCAAATTTGTCATTGCAAAAATGAGTACCACGATCACTAATTATAGCACGTGGAGTTCCAAATCGAGCAAAAAGAGCTTTCAAAAACTTCACAACAACTCAGGCATCATTTGTGGGTAAAGCTTTCGCTTCAACCCATTTTGACAAATAGTCAACAGCCACGAGTATATACTTGTTTCCTGAGATGATGGAAATGGCCCCATAAAGTCAATGCCCCATACGTGTCAAATATTTCACAAACTTAGATTGCATTTTGTGGCATTTCATTCTTTTGTGAAATATTCCCGTGACGTTGACAAGCGTCACAGGATTTGACCAATTCTTGGGCATCCTTGTAAATCGTGGGCCAAAAGAATCCGGAGTCAAACACCTTTTTGGCAGTGTAATTTGGATTGTGGTGGCCCCCCATGGGACCAGCATGGCAAGCCTCAAGAATTTAAGTGGCTTTTTAGCCATATACACACCGCCGGATGACTTGATCCGCACAGATTTTGAAGAGGTAGGGGTCGTCCCAGAAGTAATGTTTTACATCTTTGAAGAATTTATTTTTCTGTTGGGACGACATCCCTTTCACCACAAAATTACCCGCAAGGTAGTTTGCAAAGTCGGCAAACCACGGGGTAATAGAATCTCCACGAAAGGTTACCGCATTGAGTGTCTCGAGAGGGAATGTTTCATTAATTTCTTTCCTCTCGAAGACATCTTGGTGGGGGTTTTCCAATCGGGAGAGATGATCAGCAGCCAGGTTCTCAGCTCCTTTTTTATCACGAATAATGATATCAAATTCCTGTAGGAGGAGAACCCAACAAAGAAGTCTCGGCTTTGCATCTTGTTTTGCAAAAAGGTACTTTAAAGCCGAGTGATCCGTATACACTATGCTTTTGGTCAGTATCAAGTATGGCCGGAATTTTTCAAAAGCATACACCACAGCTAATAATTCTTTTTCGGTGGTGATGTAATGACTTTGAGCCTCGGTCATAGTTTTGCTGGCATAGTGTATAGGCTGAAACTATTTTGTTTTGCGTTGCCCCAAGACTGCCCTTATCGCATAATCACTAGCATCACACATGAGCTCAAAGGGCAAGTCCCAATCGGGGGCAACAAGAATCGGTGCCTCGGTAAGCTTTTTCTTAAGTGTTTCAAAAGCTTCGATGCACCCGGGGGAGAAGATAAAAGGAGCATCCTTTTCGAGGAGATGGGTCATAGGCCGGGCGATTTTAGAAAAATCTTGAATAAACCTACGATAGAAACCGGCATGACCCAAAAAGCTCCTAACACCTTTGACAGTGGTGGGATGAGGTAATTTTGCGATAACATCCACTTTGGCTTTGTCAACCTCAATCCCGTTCTTTGAAATTTTATGGCCGAGGACAATGCCCTCTTTGACCATAAAGTGACTCTTCTCCCAATTTAGACATAACTTTGTGTCTTCACAACGTTTTAGCATGTCGTCTAAATGGGAGAGGCATGATTGGAACGAATCCCCAATGACCGAAAAATCGTCCATGAAGACCTCCATAGTTTTCCCGATCATGTCGGAAAAGATAGACATCATACATCTTTGAAACGTGCCCGGAGCATTACATAAGCCGAATGGCATACGTTTATAAGCAAAAGTTCTGTAGAGGCACGTGAAAGTGGTCTTTTCCTGATCTTGCGGATCAATGGGAATCTGAAAGTAACCTGAGAAACCATCGAGGAAGCAATAGTACTCATTCCCCGCTAATCTTTCGAGCATCTGATCCATAAAGGGCAGAGGAAAATGATCTTTACGGGTGGCGTCATTTAACTTACGATAGTCAATGCAGACACGCCATCCCGTAACCAAACGAGTTGGAATTAACTCATTTTCCTCGTTTGTGACAACAGTAATGCCACCCTTTTTTGGAACACAATGAATTGGGCTAACCCAAGGACTGTCCGAGATAGGGTAAATCAATTCGGCATCAAGAAGTTTTAAAACTTCTTGTTTGATTACCTCATGAATTTTTGGATTCACCCTTCTTTGTTGTTGGACTGCAGGTTTGAAGTTGTCCTCCATTAAAATCTTGTGAGTACAAAATTCAGGGTCAATGCCCTTGATGTCGGAGAGTCGCCAAGCAATTGCTTGTTTGTGAGACTTCAAAACCTTTATGAGAGCAACCTTTTCCTCAACACTTAAGTCTTTAGCAATTATGACGGGTAATTTATCATCACCCTCCAGAAATGCATATTCAAGATGAGGCGACAAGTCCTTAAGTTCAACCTCGGGAAAGTCATCAGTTTTCTCAACATTTTTGACTTCCTCTTTATGAAGTTGTTGTGGTAGAACAGGAAGAGGAGAGGGATCTTCGCTTAATAATTTCTCAAGTAAGAGAATATCCCTCTCGGGGTCAATCTCTTGGTTATCGATTCCATCGGGAATCGAGTCACTTTTGAGAAATGCCTCAATTTCTTCTAAGATGAAGTCACTTCCCTCAAATGGAGTGAGGGAAGGCGAAGAATTGGCTATGATGGGGTGAGAAGACTGAGTGAGGTTTTCACTCGAAGAATCATCAATGAAACCTAAAATCTCTTGAGCATACTCCTCAGCAGCAACATCGATGACATCTATTTGATTCACCGATTCACAGTCATAATTGGAGGAGTATCTCGAAGTTTGATTTAGGTTGAAGGTTATGGCTTCCGTTCCAACACGTAATGTGATCTCATGCTCAAATACATCGATAAGAGCATGCCCAATTCTAAGGAATCCCCTTCCAAGAATGAGAGGGACCCTAGAATCGGCATCAAAGTCAACAATCACAAAATCTGCCGGAAAATGGAACTTTCCCACTTTAACGAATACATCCTCGGCAATGCCTATGGGACGAGAAATCGAACGATCGGCAAGCTCAAAAGTCATGCACGTGGGGGTAAATTCGGGAAGAGAGAGTTTCTTCCACACAGAATATGGCATTAGGTTAATGCTAGCACCTAGATCGGCCAAGGCGAAGCATTCAACCATACCCGGGAAAGTACAAGGAATGAGGAATTTCCCAGGGTCTCCAAGCTTTTCAGGAAGCTTTTTCAAAAGAACCGCTGAGCAGTTCTCATTCAGAGGAGTTCTTTGCCATCTCAAAGAGTTTCTCTTTATTACTCAACAAATTTTTGATTGTCGATGCAAACTTGGGCATCAAGAGAATAGCATCCGCGAAGCTGATATCAAAATGCAAATCTTGGAAGATTTGGAAAAATTTATCCATTTGGTGATTAGCTTTTTCACGGAGCTTTTGTTCACTGAGACGTGATGGATAGGGAATAGAAGTTTTGGATTTAGGGTTGTCCACTGGAGTTTCTGGTGGTTCAAAGATAACTCCAGGCTTACATCTGGTTCCAGGAATAACCTGAGGTTGGACGTGTGCTGTACTTCGTGGGCTAGGAGTTTGCACCTTGTCCTTTGTCACCTCAGGTTCACGATCCACTACCTTTGGAGGGGAGGAAGAAGGGGTAGTAGGAATCTCGGGTTCATCATATGAAGCACCACTTCGTGTTGTGATCGCCTTAGCATCGCCCCTCGGGTTAGCGATCGTGTTGCTCGGTAAAGTAGTACCTGAGCCCGAGCGTCGATCATTTAAAGACTTCTTGATATCAGAAATCTGGCTGACCAGCAACTTGTTCAACTCTTCTTGGGACTTCATGAATTGTTTCAACAACTCGTCAGATGAAGGCCCGGTTGAAACAATGGCTTGATTCGGATTAGGAATATTTGGAGCTCGATTGTTCGGATTGGGACCTTGATTTTGAAAATTACCCTGATTAGGGTTGTTGTTTCCATGAAAATATCCCGGGTTGAAATTACCCTGACCTTGGTTCCTGTTAAAGTTTCCTTGATTTTGATGTTGGAAACCTTGATTTTGGAAACCTTGGTTTTGATTGTGAAAACCGTGACCCTGATTGAAGTTACCTTGGTTTTGATAACCTTGGTTCACTCTATTTTGATTTTTGCCACGGTTTTAGACATTTTGGTTTTGATTAAAACCAGGAGGTCCAGGATAATGATGATGAGGACGATAGCTAGGGTCCATAGGAGGGCGATATTGATTGCCTCCTTGATTTTGGGACCCGACTACAGCATGAGCTTCATATGGAGTACCATCAGTAGCTGTGCAATTGTAGTAGGCATGCGGCCCACCACAAGTCACACAGACTTCCACTTTTTTAACCTCAGCAGGTGGAGGATGTTGTGGAAATGAAACTTTCTTTGTTTGGGCGAGAACCAAAGCTTGGATCGCTTCAGTGAGCTTGTCAATCTTAGCATCCGTGCTAGATTGACTCACAGAAGATGAAGTGGAAGGACCCGCATTGATTTGAGAAACAATCGGTTTGCTTCGTGTAGAGCGGACCTTGGACTTGTTTTCTATGATTTGCAAAGCTTCTTTTGTGGTTCTACTCAAGAAATTACCTCCCGCGGAGGCATTGAGAGAATCCTGATCAGCTTGGCTCACGCCATTGTAAAAAGTATCGAGTTGCATCAACTCAGAGAAACCATGATGTGGACACTTGTGAAGTAATTCTTTGAAACGATCCCACGCTTCACCAAAAGATTCATCATATTTTTGAGTGAACTTGGTGATTTCGTTCTTAAGACTCGTAGTCTTGGAAGGTGGGAAGAATTCATTCACAAATTTTTTGACAAGATCTTCCCATGTCTCAATAAATCGAGGAGGTTGTTTTTCAATCCAAATCCGGGCTTGTCCCTCCAAGGAGAATGGGAAGAGAAGAAGTTTTATTGCTTCACAGGGGACATTTTTGTACTTGATGGTTGATGTGATTTTATTGAACCATCGAATGTGAGCATGAGGATCGTCCCTCTCAAAACCGTAGAATTGACTTACGGTTACAAGATTGAGTAACCCTGTTTTGAGCTCAAAACTATCAGCCACGATGGCTGGGACAACAATGGCATCTCCGTAACCCTCGATGGGTGCTTGGAGAAGCTCACACATGGGGCTGTTTTCCGCCATGGTGACAGTGGGTGTGGCAACAGTACGGATCTCAGATCCGACTGTTGGTGCTGAACGTCGACGAGGTCTTCGAGGTTTCCGAACAAGCTCACGTAATGGGCTCGTGGACCTTGAAGAACGAGTGCGCATGCACTAGAGAAAAAAACCAATCAAAACAAAATCGAGGCAAATCCACAGTGAACTTAAACCAATAATCACGAGTGAATGGCTTCTTTAAGAAAGGTACACCACTCACAAGGATACAAAGGCAAGTTTTTATCTTTGGTTTGGGAACTTATTATGTTCACACCCCTAGTTGGTAGGTGTTCTGTCTTGGTTTGCGACGGTTTATTTTTATGTAGAATTATTATTCACAAGAAAGAGACGAATGTTTTTGGGTTTTTGTGTATGGGTGAAAAAACTTTTGGACAATATTTTTGGTATCGTCTCGTAATCTAAAGTCGTTTTTCTTCAAGAATCACCTTAAAAGAAAATCGAATCAGAAAACGTTACGATCTGTTTTGTTTTTAATTTTTTTGGTGTTTTAACACTTTAGGAAAAGTGTTAAGACTTTTTTTTTTTTTTTTTTTTTTTTTTTTTTTTTTTTTTATTTTGATTTAAAATTTACAAAAGTGATGGTATTTATACAGTGATTGAGGTGAAGTAACACTAATCTCAAATGACGCTATAGAAACGCGCACACCTCCCCGGCAGCGGCGCCAAAAATTAATTGATGCTAAACCGTCAACTTATATTGACCAAGGTATGGTCAAAAAAGTCAAAGAGCCTAGAGTCAATGCTTCCGGGTAATAAAGGGTATCACCAGGTCGTTATGTCCCGACGAGGTGTGGATTATGCTTTAGCGTACTTGTGATCGGGTGATTATTCACAGAAAAGGGTTGTGATAAGAATTATTTGGAAATTATTAACAAATATAGCTTAACTAACAACTATAAATCCAATTAACAACAAATAAACATCACTAATTATACTACAGTACTTCCATAGTAAATTCAAAATTTGGAAAATAACTAAAAAAATGAAAAATGAATCTTACAAGGGACCCTTAGCAAGAACAAAGGGTTTTCCAATGTAGCCTATCTTTAGATAGGCTTAGCAACCTCCAATCCTCCCCTGCTTTGTCTCTGAATACCATGCACCATCATCAAAGTCACCACAGTTGACTTTCATTGACCATAATCATATTTTTGACTTTTTTATACTAATTCAGGTTTTAATGTCTCTACAAGCTTTAAATAGCTTCTGGGAACCTATGTGACCCGAAGGAAGTCCATGAACTTTATCACAAATGACAGCCAAGCTTGTTGAGAAATTTAGAAATTTGGATAAATTTACATAAACAAAGATGAAACTGAACTTGAATTTTTATTACTTAGAAGATTAAGAGTACAATAAAAACAGCTATTACAATGCTTATAAGATAAAGATTACACTAGGATTTAATAGAAAACTAAATTCGACTTTAAAAAAACTAATAATAATGACTAACTCCCTTCCAGCTCCATCTCAGCCTTTTTATAAATTCGACTTTAGAGCTGACGCCGTCGCCCTTTGAAGTTATGCAATGGAATTTTACACTAGGCACCCCAGAAAAAGAAGTTGGAAGTTATAACATGACGGCGTCAGGTGCATTTGAGGCAAGGCCGCCTCACTTTAAGCTTACACCAGACGGCCCAGAACTCCTACAACGAAACGGCGTCAGAAGCTCTCTTGGGTGATATGAAACCCTAAAAGCGGCGACTTGACGCCGTCAAACTTGTAAATCTATATATAATTTTTGATTTTTCATTCATTTTGTGGAACTTTTTAGTGTGTAACTTTTGGGGAGAAAACCCTAGATGAATTTTCTAGCAACTTTAGGGTTTCTAAGCCCTCTTTTCTTTCATGTTCAATTGAAGATAAGTCTTTCTTTTAATCATTCAATATGTCTATGTGTTGTTTGATTAATTGTTTATCTTTTCTTTACTTTAACATGCTAGCTTAGATTTTCTAGTATTTGCTTAGATCTAATGAAACATAGTTGGTTGATTATTGATTGTTGATTTGTTATTGATTGTTTGGTTGATTGACTAGCGTTAGGCTTAAGAAAACTGGCGAAATCTCCTATACGATAACTAGCTTGAACGTCTTAGGAAATGTAATCGGATGTGTACTACAGTTTTATTTGTATTTAATGCATGAGGGACTATTAATGAGGCTATGTTAGGATACTAAACGTGTTGACATAAGAAGAGATAGAAACTCCTAGGGTTGGGGAAGGTTGTACACACTCCCACGAAAGGTATTAAGGAATACAATACTTCATCCAAACAATCATGACAAATCAATAAATCAATAGGAGATAACTGGGGAGTAGTGAAATCTAAGTAAACACATTTTCTCATCATAAGAAGTTCACCACTTTTATTTTCTTGTTATTTACTTTTATTTTGTTAATTAGTAGCTTTTGGGTTAGTTGACTAGAAACTAATTCCATCCACTCTTCCAAAACCCGAGATTTTACCTGCTTTCAAAAAAATATAAAAATACAAAAAGAATCATCCCTCACCTCTAGACTTAGTTAAAGTAGTTTTCAATCCTAACGACACTATTCCCCTAGAGAACGATCAATCCCCCGATACTTGCCACTCACTATACTACAACGGTCAGGTACACTGCCTGGAGGATTGCAAGCTTCTCAAGATCCCTTGAGAAGTAAAACTTTTGCGAGTTTTGTAATCTCGAATCAAAGTTTTTGGCGCCGTTGCCGGGGAATAGTTATTGCTTAGGTTGAATTTTATTTTTATTAGGTCTACTCATTAGATTCCTATCTAGTGAGATTTTTATTTTCTTTTTATTAGGTTTTCTTTAGTCTATCTTTTCTTTGTGATTTTGTTTGTAATCCATATCATCGACCATCACGGAAGGTGATAATATCCTTGAACCCGTCATTCAACCAAACCATCAAAACCCACCTGAACCGCCTAGAGCCCGCACTTTAGGAGAATACTCCCGACCTAGCCACCAAGGCTATCGAAACACCATTGAGCACTACCAAGGAGCCAATGTGTCTCCCTTGCGATCCGACACCATCCGGTTGGTACAAAGTGGATGTGCATTCCATGGACTTTGTTCCAAAGATCCAAACCAACATCTCAGGGATTTCCTTAAAATCGTTGATTCCATAGACCTTGATGTTGCCACTTGAGAGACGACCCGATTGCGTCTTGATTCGTTGTGTTTTGGTGTGTAAACAACAATTTATCAAAATATCAACAAACGTGAAGTTTAATTTGTCGTGAGACAAATAAACGTGAAGTAATACGAGTAAACCGTTTAGGAAAACGATTACCTCGCAAAACTTGTGAAAGTGATATTCAAATTGTGAGACCGGGAAGTGATTTCCCAGGTCGTACCCCAACGAGGTGTGAATGGAAAGCTTCGAATGAGATTGGGATTAAAATCTTGTATGATTGGAAAGGTTATTTGGTTTTGCAATACGTTAAATTAACGAATTTGAAAATTTACGAACGAAAGTAAAAATAAATTAACCTAAGGCAACTAACAAACTAAGAAATACCTAAAACACTACGGGAAAGCATAATTAGGTATCGGGAATCCTAAAACATAAAGTAAATTAAAAACGTGATGTTTATTTAAAAAAATTACGCGAACGCGCAAAATAAAACGTGAAATTTAAGTTCCAAACGTCATACGGGCTTACGAATAATTTTCTTACGTACTATAAGACAAAAGAAAATTTTTGAAAAAAGAAAATTAATTTTTTGACTAAAATTCTATTTATTACAATTTAAAAATCAATTAACACAAATTTAATTATAATAAACAAACTACAACTGCTAAAAATATCAAACTTTTTCTGAAAATTATTTTTTACTAATTGTGACTTAAGAAAAATGACAAATTAAAAGTTGCTTATACCCATAAGCTGTAACAAGCTTAAACAACTTAAATAGCTTAAATGAGACAAGAGTAAAGAGTGTTACTTAAAAACAATTAAAGGAATAATATAACCGAACAAAGACCCAAGGGCGTGTGGTTGATTGGTGTTGTGTTGTGTCTGCTATGGTCCAAGAGGTCTGGGGTTCGAATCCCACCCAGACTTTTTGCTAGATTATTATTTTTATTATTTTTTTTTCTTTACAGAAATGAATACCAACACAGACGACCAAACTTTGGAAAATCACAAACTCTTTGAAAAGCCAAGATCAGAGCAACAGTATACGTTTTTTTTTTTTTTTTTTTTTTTTTTTTTTTTTTTTAAATATTTTTAACAACCAAAGATCACAAACTTTTACTAAATAAGCCAAACCAAACAATCTTACTACTTGCTCAATTAGTAACAACAAACAACAATCACCACAATTACAACAACTAACAATTATTAAAAAGCAGGTTAAACAAGAACCACAACAAAGCTGCTATATCAGCAGACCTAAAAAAAATGAGCTATATGAGGGCCAAAATTAGTACTTCAAACAAGCGATGAAAGCAAATCCAAAACCTAAGTTTTAACCACTTCCTACGGGGCTTCCTAAAACTACAATCACTACGGCCTAACTCCAACTAATGAGCATTCTACACTCTACTCAACTTTTTCAAAACTGAAGGTGCAGGGCTGCTTGTGTCAAACAGCCAACTTCGAGACCACTTTTCAATGAGTAAAACAATCTCGAATTTCGATTTTCTTTTTTAGATCAACACACAGGCTGGTAGACTTCTCAAATCAACAAACCAATTTTACTTCCATTTACTAATAAACCCTAGAGAGTGATTCAAAATCTGTGCAAAAACTGAGTAAGGCGACCTTTAACTTTTCAAGAATTTAGACACTTAGACTTTTATAAATCTTAATCTACCTTGACTGATTATAACTAATGCATTACCCTAAATTGAGACTACACTAACCAATCTTATTATGCTATCCAGTTTTTTGGCGAATTTTGAGTTTCTAAAACTACAAACTGTTAACTGTCATACGGATCCTAAGTTGTCTTTGCCTTACACTTTCAAACTTCCAAAGTTAAGGTTCAATTACCCTAACCTGAACCTAAGAGAGAAGACTAGACTGGTTTTTACACTCTAACAGTCAAAAAAAAAAAAAAAAAAAAAAACCTTAATGATAATCCAAACACCCCTAATACTTGCTTGTTCCAACAGGTTTAAAAGTGAATTACTATTTTTTTCTTTTTAACAAACTGAGTTCAGTAGCTAAACTAATTCAAACTTAAACAACAGAAATCCAGAAACATTCAAGGCAATTAGCAACTAAGGTAAATTAAGATCAAGTTATTTGACAAAGGACCTACTTGACATCCAAATTGTGAGGATGAGAATCAGGAATCAAGAACAACCTAAATGCCCCCATGGGCTCTAAACCAATCTCCCATCCAAGCTGCAATTGCTAACTCCTTCTTTGTTTTTCTTTTTTTTTTCTTTTCTGACTTTTGTTTTTGCACGACTCAAGTGAGATTTAAATAACCAAGCAGAATTTGATAAAAAAAAATATGAAACTTAAACAAGAATTGAGATAAACTTAAATTTCAACTTTCATTAAACCTTGAAATCTCAGATTACAAACTAACATTTTGAAAATAAAGATTACAAATAAAAATAGAGAGATGAGATGATATGCCCTCAGGCTTACTATAAACCAACTATTTATACTAAAACCTTGGAGGTAGGTACACCTTAGCTCTTTACTTGTCTTCATCCTTGGTGTGCTTTCTCACTGAGATAATCACTGAGCTGGACAACTTTGTGCTTCATATGAAGGAATCTCAACCTTTGATTAAAACTCCATTTATCCCAGCCCTTTAATCCATCTTTGGCGCCCAAACGTGGTGTGGATTGCCAGCTTGTCTTCCTGTGAATGGCTATGGGAGTTAGGTACAGGTTTGAGTAGGATTAGTGGGATTGGGGAGTGGTTTTGAGGACAAGGGAGATGGTGATGGGAGGATGGTGATGGGGAGGTTTGGATGTATGTGGTCACGGGGAGGTTTAAGAGATGAAAGTGGTGCTATCATTTTTTATTCAGTTTACTGAGTGGGGAAGAAAGGGGGTGAACGTTTAATAAAAATGTTTTTAGGGTTAAGGGATTGGGCCTTGGGTGGGTATTTGGATTGGGCCAAGGATTAGGAGTAATGGTGGTGGGCTAGTGTAGTAATAATAAGAGTCCGTTTGAATGTGTAACTATGAAACCATAAGGACCATTGTTGCAACTTTCTGAAACTCTGAGGACCACTTCTGCCAATTTCACCAACTTTATCCAAGGGTCAATCCTGTCAAGTTAGGTAAACCAAAGGACCAAAAATACAATTTTTTTTTCACGTTTGAAACACCAGGGACCAAGATTATCAATTTGCCAAAGTACAGGGACCAATTGTGTATTTTTCCAAAACTTTTTTACCCAAAGATCATTTGTGATTCATTTTGACTTTTAAAGAGCAAGGGTTGGCTTTTCTTTGAAAATGATTGACCAGGGACTAGTTTTGTGAAACTTTGAAAGTTGGGGGACAGAAACTGCCATTTATGCAAATTTTGTTCGTTTTCCGATTGTTTTCACTCGTTTTGCATCAGAAACATATAAAATACGATCTTTGGGATTTTCTTCGCATTTTGGTGCGTTTTTGAGTATTTTTTATCGTTTTGCAGCTCAGATTTGACTAAAAATGATGAGTATTTACACACTCATCAATCCCCCACACTAAACTATTGCTAGTCCCTAGCAATCTTTTTGAGAAAAATTAATGGATTTGAAGTCTCTTTACCAAAAGCCATCACTTCTGGAGTAGCCGGACGCTATTGGGTTCAAGTAAGAGTTATGGTCCATCCGATGACCATGTGATTTTTAGCAAATCACCAGCTTTCAACGGTTTTGATTTGTCTTTACCAGAAGCCGTTTGCTCCTGGACTAGCCAACTCTTGATGGAACAGTCAACATCTTGGTGAGTTGATTACCAATTATGGTTTTTCCACTGCCTTTACCACAAGCCATAATCTTGCGGGCTAACCAACTCATTAGCTTTTGAGGATGATGGGGAGTTGAGTTACCATACAATTTTTGGCAAATTGCAAGCCATCAACGGGTTTGAGTTATCTTTACCAAGAGCCGTTTGCTCCTGGATTAGCCAATCCCTTTTGTCGTTTAGACACGGCGAATTGATAACCACAAAATTTTTTGAAATAAAGTGAAAAAAAATTTAAAATTTTGGCCAAAAACGGGGGTACTAGACGGTATAATTTGATAAAATTCGCTAGAATGTTCCCCTCCCCCACACTTAGAGTTGAATATTGTCCTCAATATTCAAAGTCCCGGCTATTATGCCGAAATTTTGAATGAAAGACGAGAATATTAAAAGCTAACTGTGGGAATGTCATTTGTTATTTTTCACTTTATTTATACAAACACACATTTTTTTTTGAAAGATATATACATCTCAAGTAGCTGCGGGGGGTGGCCACTCCCCCACACTAGGGTGTTAGAAAATAGAAGGAAATCAGATACACGGGTGAAAACCCATGTTGTTGTTACTTGTTTTTGTTTGTCGAGTCGCTAGTTTGACTCGATCCCCAAATTCATTGGTCCATGGGGAAAGTTTGGAGGTCCGGGACAATAGGTGGTATGTCCCCTCCAAAATAGTGTTTCAACCGATGCCCATTTACTTTGAAATTTGGACCGTCGTCTTGAGATAACTCGACGGTACCATAAGGATAAACTTTGGCAACGGTGAAAGGTCTAGTCCAGCGGGTTTTAAGCTTACCCGAAAAGATCTTTAATCGAGAGTTAAAAAGAAGGACTCGGTCACCAACGTTGAAAACGCGGTTCTTAATTTTGGAGTCATGGATCTTTTTGGTTTTCTCTTTATAGATTAAAGAGTTTTCGTAAGCTTGATCACGAAGTTCATTGAGTTCATTGAGTTCATTGAGTTGAACTTTCCTGTGATCACCCGCAGACTTAAGATCAAAATTAGCATTCTTCAAAGCCCAATAGGCTTTGTGCTCGAGCTCAATCGGTAGATGACAAGCTTTTCCATACACGAGCTTATAAGGAGTACACCCGATGGGTGTTTTATAAGCCATTCGAAAAGCCCATAGAGCGTCATCTAGCTTATCCGACCAAGAGGCACGGTTTTCGCCTACGGTTCTTTCAAGAATTCTTTTCAAACCACGGTTTGAAACCTCCACTTGCCCACTCGTTTGTGGGTGATAGGCGGTAGCAAGTCGGTGAGTGACACCATACTTGAGCATGACTTTTGCAAATTGTTCGTTGCAAAAGTGAGTACCGCGATCGCTTATGATAGCGCGGGGAGTTCCAAACCTTGAAAATAACGATTTCAAAAATTTTACAACTACTCGGGCATCGTTGGTTGGGAGAGCTTTTGCTTCGACCCATTTTGACAAGTAGTCAGCAGCCACGAGTATGTACTTGTTCCCTCGTGAAGACGGGAACGGCCCCATAAAGTCTATGCCCCAAACATCAAAGATTTCACACACTTGGATGACGTTTTGTGGCATTTCATCCCGTTGTGTGATCTTTCCTTGACGTTGACACAAGTCACAAGATTTGACTAGGTCATGGGCGTCTTTATAAATGGAGGGCCAATAAAAACCGGACTCAAATACTTTTTGAGCGGTGTAGTTCGGGCCATGATGTCCCCCGGTGGGTCCATTATGACAAGCCTTTACGATTTCCATGGCTTCTTGGCCATGAACACACCTTCGAATAACCTGATCCGCACAAATTTTAAAAAGATAGGGATCGTCCCAAAAGTAGTGATTAACATCTTTGAAAAACTTGCTCTTTTGGTGGGACGAGTGTAAACGAGCCGAGACAACTCGCGAGCAACTCGAGATCGACTCGAAAAATACTCGATTCGACTCGATTTTAAACGAGCCGAGACAACTCGCGAGCTACTCGACTCGACTCGATTACACATTTACACCCCAATATATATATATATATATATATATATATATATATATATATATATATATATATATATATATATATATATATATATATGTGTGTGTGTGTGTGTGTGTGTGTGTGTGTGTATGTGTGTGTATATATATATATATATATATATATATATATATATATATATATATATATATATATATATATATATATATATATATATATATATATATATATATATATATATATATATATATATATATATATATATATAGGGGTGTAATCGAGCCGAGACAACTCGTGAACAACTCGAGATCGACTCGAAAAATACTCGACTCGATTTTAAACGAGCCGAACTCGAGCATGTCAATACTCGGCTCGACTCGGCTCGTTTACACCCCTAGACGACATCCCTTTGACAACGAAGTTCCCCGCATGGTAGTTTGCAAAGTCGGCAAACCATGGGGTACTAGAATCACCACGAGAGGAAATCACATTGAGTGTCTCGAGAGGAAACGTTTTGTTTATTTCCTTTTTATCGAGAACACCTTGATGAGGATTCTCCAATCGGGAAGATGGTCAGCAGCGAGGTTCTCGGCTCCTTTTTTATCACGAATGATGATATCAAATTCTTGTAGGAGGAGAACCCAATGGAGCAATCTCGGCTTTGCGTCTTGCTTGGCAAAGAGATATTTTAGATCCGAGTGATCCGTGTACACTATGCATTTAGTCAAGATCAAATATGGCCGAAACTTCTCAAACGCATACACCACGGCAAGTAATTCTTTTTCCGTTGTGGTGTAATGAGCTTGAGCTTCGGTCAAGGCCTTGCTTGCATAATGAATCGGCTGAAAATGTTTGGTTTTGCGTTGCCCCAAGACCGCACATATTGCAAAATCACTTGCATCACACTTGAGTTCGAAAGGTAGGTCCCAATCGGGGGCAACTAGAATGGGTGCTTCGGTAAGCTTTTTCTTGAGATTTTGAAAAGCTTCGATGCACTCATCAGAAAAGACAAATGGAGTCTCTTTTTCAAGAAGTCGGGTCTTAGGCCTAGCTATCTTCGAGAAATCTTGGATGAATCTACGATAGAAGCCGGCATGACCCAGGAAACTCCGAACACCTTTAACAGTAGTGGGAGGAGGAAGCTTAGCAATGACGTCGATTTTAGCTTTATCAACCTCAATCCCACTCTTGGAAATCTTATGGCCAAGGACAATTCCTTCCTTGACCATGAAATGACTTTTCTCCCAATTTAGTCTAAGGTTGGTGTCTTTTCACCTTTGAAGCATTTTGTCTAAATTGGCGAGACATGATTCGAATGAATTCCCAACGACCGAAAAATCATCCATGAAGACCTCCATTGTTTTCTCGATCATGTCGTGAAAAATGGCCATCATGCATCTTTGAAACGTGCCCGGAGCATTGCATAAGCCAAAAGGCATGCGTCGATAAGCAAATGTTCCGTATGGACACGTAAAAGTCATTTTTTCTTGATCTTGAGGATTGATGGGAATTTGGAAATAACCCGAAAAACCGTCAAGGAAACAATAGTATTCGTTTCCCGCCAATCTTTCGAGCATTTGATCCATGAAAGGTAATGGAAAGTGGTCTTTACGGGTGGCGTCGTTTAATTTTCGATAATCAATGCAAACGCGCCAACCCGTTACCAATCGAGTCGGAATTAACTCATTATCATCATTTTTGACAACCGTTATGCCACCTTTTTGGGGCACACAATGAACGGGACTCACCCAAGGACTATCCGAAATAGGGTAAATCAAGCCGGCATCAAGAAGTTTTATGACCTCTTGTTTGATAACCTCATGAATCTTAGGATTTACCCGTCTTTGTTGTTGAACCGCCGGTTTAAAGTCATCCTCCATCAAAATTTTGTGCATACAAAATTCCGGGTTAATACCCTTGATGTCGGAAAGTCTCCAAGCAATGGCTCGCTTGTGTGACTTTAAAACCTTAACAAGAGCAGTTTTATTTTCCTCATTCAAGTCTTTAACGATTATGATGGGAAACTTATCGTCACCCTCCAAAAACGCGTACTCGAGATGAGGCGGAAGTTCCTTGAGTTCGACCTCAGGAAAGTCATCAGTTTCTTCAACATCTTTGACTTCCATATTATGAAGTTCTTTTGGAGGAAGAGATGATGGATCATCATTGAGCAACTTCTCAAGTAGAAGTATGTCTTCCTCGGGATTGATAGAATCATAATCAACATGAGAATCACACGACAAACAAGCTTCGATTTCTTCCAAAATGAAGTCACCTCCCAAAAATGGAGTAAGAGAGGGGGAAGAGACATCATTGGAAGGATTGACTGATCCTTGCACATTTAACACTTCTTCAAAATAGTCATCGCATGCGATATCGATGACATCAATTTGGTTAATTGCCTCTCGTTCAAGTTCGAGAAGATCTTTAGAAGTGTTTTCAATGTTTATGACCAACTTTTCATCGCCAACTCTAAGAGTCATTTCTCCTTCGAAGACGTCGATTAATGCACGAGCCGTTTTTAAGAATGGTCTTCCCAAAATAAGAGGGACATGAGGATCGGCATCAAAATCAACGACTACGAAGTCGGCAGGAAAATGAAACTTGCCAACCTTCACAAAGACATCTTCAGCAATACCCTTCTGAATCGTAACCGAACGGGTTGCTAATTCGAGAGTCATTCGTGTTGGTGTAAGTTCGGGAAGTGAAAGTTTTTGCCAAATAGAGAAAGGCATGAGGTTTATGCTAGCGCCAAGATCGGCCAAGGCAAAGCATTCCTCAAGCTTTTGGAAATCACATGGAATGATAAATTTTCCGGGGTCCCCTAATTTTTCGGGAAGTTTCTTAAGAAGAACCGCCGAACAATTCTCATTCAAACGGGTTTTGGTGAGTTCAAATAGTTTCTCTTTGTTACTTAGAAGACTCTTGAAAGTGGAAGCAAACTTGGGCATATAGAGAAGAGCATCCGCGAAACTAATGTCGAAGTGTAATTTTTGAAAAATTTCAAGAAACTTTTTAATTTGATCATTAGTTTGCTTGCGAAGTCTTTGATCATTTAACCGCGAAGGATATGGTATTGAAGCTTTTGGTTGAACGGGATTTTCCAGGGGTTCAAAAACAATTCCCGGTTTAGATTTGGTTTTTGGAACAACATGAGGTTGGACGTGTGCGGTACTTCGTGTACTTGTGATTTGCACCTTATCCTTTGTAGCCTCGTGTTCACGTTCCACTACCTCGGGAGGAGAAGAAGATGAGGTAGTAGGAATCGCGGGTCCATCATAAGAAACTCCACTACGGGTTGTGATCGCCTTTACATCGCCCTTCGGGTTGGCGATCGTGTTGCTTGGTAGCGTTCCCGATCCCGAAGGTCGATCATTTAAAGACTTCTTTAGTTCAGAAATTTGACCGATCAACAACCTGTTGGTTTCTTCTTGAGCTTTCATAAATTGCTTCAACAACTCATCGGTTGATGATTGAGGTTGAGCAACGGTTTGATTTTGAGGAAAGTTTTGAGCTCGGTTGTTTTGATTGAAACCTTGATTTTGAAAATTTCCATGGTTTTGATTACCATGAAAATTGTTTCCTTGATTGAAATTACCATAACCTTGGTTTCTATTCAAGTTTCCTTGATTTTGAGAACCTTGGTTGTAATTTCCCCCTTAATTTTGATATTGGTTCATAGGGGCTTGAAATTGGTTTTGAACATTCGGGTTTCTTTGTTGTTGATTTTGATTGAATCGATTTGGATTATTGGGTTGAGAAAAACCGGGTGGACCACTTTGATTGTTAGCATGGTAATTTGGTTCCATTTGAGGACGGTATTGGTTACCTCCTTGATTAGAATTACCGACTATTGCATTGACTTCAAATGGATTGCCATCGGTGGCAGTACAATTGTAGTAAGCGTGTGGACCACCACAAGTAACACAAGTGTCAACCTTTTTGACTTCAGCAGGTTGAGAAGAAACTTTCTTCGCTTTGGTGAGAACCAAAGCATGAATAGCTTCCGTGAGCTTGTCAAGTCTAGCATCGGTGCTAGATTGAGCCACGGGTGATGAGGAAGAAGGACCAACATTAACTTGGGAAACAACCGATTTGCTACGTGGAATGCGGACCTTTGATTTATTTTCAATGATCATCAAAGCATCTTTGGTGGTGCGATTCAAGAAATTACCTCCCGAGGAGGCATTAAGAGAGTCTTGATCGACTTGGCTCACACCATTATAGAAAGTGTTGAGTTGCATTAACTCGGAGAAACCGTGATGAGGACATTTACGAAGCATGTCCTTGTAACGATCACATGCCTCACCGAATGATTCATCAAATTTTTGAGTGAATTTCATGATCTCATTCTTGAGGGCGGTGGTTTTAGATGGAGGAAAGAATTCATTCACAAACTTCTTGACCAAATCTTCCCACGTTTCAATCGATCTAGGGGGTTGTTTGTCTAGCCAATTTTTGGCAGCCCCATCGAGGGAAAACGGGAAGAGAAGAAGTTTGATAGCTTCCTCAGGGACATTTTTGCATTTGATGGTAGACGTGATTTTGTTGAACCATCGAATGTGATCTTGAGGATCGTCCCTCTCGAAACCATAGAATTGACGCGAGGTGACTAAGTTAATCAACCCCGTCTTTAGCACGAAATTGTCAGCCACGATGGCTGGAATGATGATAGCATCTCCGTAACCCTCGATGGGTGCTTGGAGAAGCTCATTCATAGTGGGCTCGGCCGCCATGATTGAAATAGTACGAAGCTCGGGTTCGACTATTCGATTGGTACGTCGTCAATTACGCCTTCTTCTTGGAATGTTATTTAGCGATTGCAAAGGACTTGTTGACATAGACGAACGTGTGCGCATGCACCACAAAAATATCAATTAAAACAATACCACTTTAAAGACAAGGGAACTTAAACCAATAATCAAGAACGCAAGGTTAACTTCTAAAGAAAAACGCACAAAGGAGCGGGAGAGAAGAATGGATCTCTCACTGGGCGAAGTTCATTGGATCGCCACATACCGTTTCGACTCCTCTTAAAGTGTGTTTCTCGTTTAAAAGTTTTCCAAAACGCAAGTGATACAAAGGCAAGTTTTGATCTTTTGTTTAGGAACTTATTATGGTCACACCCCCAGTTGGTAGGTGTTCTGCATTGGTTTGCGGTGGTAAGATTTTAATGTTGTATTTATTAAACAATGAAACGGGAAAATCTTTTTGTGTTTTTAATAACTTTTATAGATATAATACATATACTAGAAACAAAAGAAAAATATTTTTGGTTTTTTATACGTTTTATAGAAGCGTAACTTCTTGCGAAGGTTCTACAAGACTAATCGTCTAAACCTTATCGAGACTTTCGACACACAGCCTCCCCGGCAGCGGCGCCATTTGATTCGTAGTGTTTTGGTGTGTAAACAACAATTTATCAAAATATCAACAAACATGAAGTTTAATTTGTCGTGAGACAAATAAACGTGAAGTAATACGAGTAAACCGTTTAGGAAAACGATTACCTCGCAAAACTTGTGAAAGTGATATTCAAATTGTGAGACCGGGAAGTGATTTCCCGGGTCGTACCCCAACAAGGTGTGAATGGAAAGCTTCGAATGAGATTGGGTTTAAAATCTTGTATGATTGGAAAGGTTATTTGGTTTTGCAATACGTTAAATTAACGAATTTGAAAACTTACGAACGAAAGTAAAAATAAATTAACTACATCTTTAGTTAATTGGGTTAGTTGGCTAGCAACTAATTCAGCCCACTCCTTCAAAACCCGAGATTTTACTTGCTTTCCATAAAATATAAAAAAATACAAAAAGAATCATCCCTCACCTCTAGACCTAGTTTAGTAGGCTTTCTAATCCTAGCGACACTATTCCTGAGTTGAACGATCAATCCCCCTGTACTTGTCACTATACTATACTATACTACAACAATCAGGTACACTGCCTGGTGGGGGTTGTAAGCTTCTCAAGATCCCTTGAGAGGTAAAACCTGTTGCGAGGTCGCAATCCCACGTATCAAGTTTTTGGCGCCGCAGCCCGGGAATAGTTATTGTTTAGGTTAGGATTTCTTTTTATTAGGTCTACGTGCTAGATTCCTTTCTAGTAAGATTTTTATT
The DNA here is from genome assembly GCA_030686995.1 of Artemisia argyi. Lineage (NCBI taxonomy): Eukaryota > Viridiplantae > Streptophyta > Magnoliopsida > Asterales > Asteraceae > Artemisia > Artemisia argyi. Next base: position 149,002,856 of record CM060691.1, on the reverse strand, counting down.
TTTATTTTTAGGTTTCCTTTAGTCTATCTTATTTCTTCGTTTCTTTGTTCGTAACCTTTACCATCCGACATCATGGAAGGTGGTAATATCTTTGATCCCATCAACCCACCACAACAAAACCACCCACAAAATCCACCACTAGCAAAACAACCTCCTAGGCCCCAAACTTTAGGAGAGTATTCCCATCCTAGCCACCAAGGCTATCGAAACACCATTGAGCTCACTCAAGGAGCCAATGTGTCCCCCTTGCGATCCGACACCATCCGGTTGGTGCAAAGCGGATGTAGATTCCATGGACTTCGTTCCGAAGATCCTAATCAACATCTCAAGGATTTCCTTAAAATCGTAGATTCCATAGACCTTGATGTTGCAACTAGAGAGTCGACCCGATTATGTCTATTCAAATTCTCTCTACGTGATCAAGCTAGTCAATGGCTTAGACGTTTACCCACGGGATCCATCACCTCATGGGATGATCTCACTTCTCGTTTCCTTGCTCAATTTTTCCCACTGGGGAGAACTACGATGCTTAGAAATGATATCTTGATGTTCCAACAACGTCAAGGTGAAACTTTCTATGAAGCATGGACTCATTTTAAGGACTTACTCCAAAAAGTCCCTCATCATGGCATAAATCTTTGGCTATTAGTTCAAATGTTCTATGACCATGTCGACTTTCACATCAAACGCACCATTGATCGAGCCGCTGGAGGCAGGTTGCGTGACAAAAACGCTGAGGAATCTTGGGAAATTATTGATGAGCTTGCCTTCGACAATCATGAGTTATGGGAAGTTACTCATGTTATAAACTCGGCTATCAATGCAATCTCGAAACCTGGGGAAACCACTCAAATCTCCGAAGAACTCCTTTGCAAACTTGAGAAAAAGGTTGATTATCTCATGGAAAAACAAAAGAGACCTTTAAGTCCCAGACGGGCAGCAGTCAATTCTGTCTCAAATATTATTCTGACACCATTGTCTGAGTCACCATTTAGAGAGAATGTCAAAACCTTTCAAAATTATGCTCAACCTCATTCACCTCCTCAAAACCTTAGCCCAGAATTCGAAGCTCGAATGAGAGAGTACATGGCAACCCATTCTGATCGGCTTGCTAAATTCGAGGAAGCTGTTTATAAACAAAAGGAGGAGATGCAAGAGAAAATGAAGGAGATGATAAGCCTAGTGGAGGAATACTCAAACCAAAAAACCCCAGAAATGATGTTATTAAGAAAAGAAAGTGCTACCCCCACTACCCGATTTGTTAACTCTATCACAATTATCCACGAAGATAATGAGGAAAAGGAAACCCCTAGTGTACAAACAATTGAGGAACCGCCAAAATCCCAATTTACTACCTAAAACATGATATAAATGAGAATACCATAACAAATTGGATAAAGGGTGACGGGCGTAACCAATCCTCCAAACAGGTTTCAAAGAAGGAGAAAGAGGGGAAAGATGAGTATGATACATTACCTGGGGGACCGGTATTTGAGAAGCTACTTATACAAAAATTGGCTACTAAGTAGATGGCTTGTGGGAACTTTGAGATACCAGCCAGCATTGGGAAGTTGCAATATCTGGATACTTTCGCCGATCAAGGATCGGAAGTAAATCTTATGCCCCTAACTATTTACACCCAACTAACCATGGAAATGCCGACCACCACCCGTGTTAGACTATCCTTCACTGGTCACTCTTATGTATACCCTTTGGGAATTGCGGAGGATGTACTGGTAAATGTTACAAGGTTCATGTATCCCGTCGATTTCATGATCATCGATGATAAAGGAAGTGGGTGCATTCCAATAATCCTTGGAGCACCATTCCTCACTACTGCGAGAGCTGTCATTAGGTATGAAAAGAGGGAAATTGAACTTAAGTCAGGAAAAAGAAAGATTAGCCTTCCTATGACCCCACGATGTGTGCAAGAAAACCTGATGAAAAGGAAGCTCAAAAACAACATTGACACATCGCCTAATCATGTTCAAGAAAAAAAATCCTCGCATGGGAAACAAGAATCAAAAGCTACAAAGAAACTAAGCCTGAGAGAGATACAAGTAGCAATAAAGTTCATGTCAAGTTTGAATGCAGTCAACCGACGGAGAATCAGGTACCATTTGTAGAAGGAGACTTGGTACTCTTAAGGCATTCAGAGATAAAAGTACCTCCCAACAAGCCGAGTCCCTGGTGGTATGGACCATTTACAATTGAAAGCATATGCCAAGGTGGGATAGCTACCTTGAGCAATAAAGGAGGAGGGGAGGTGACTGCGAGTGTCGAACGACTGAAACACTACCACCCTGATAGCGAGGATCATAATTATATGGGATACGTCATCTCAAAAGACGAGGTCACGTAATAGCCCATGACCTTGAGTCTAGCTACAAGACTTGTAAATAAAGAAAAGCGCTTCTTGGGAGGCAACCCATGTTTTGTGTGTTTTTATTTGTTTGATGTTATTTGTTTCCGTATGCATGTCTTATTTTTATTTTTAGTAGATCATGTTTCAACTTAAATTGTGAAAATGCTTTATTTTGTTGTTTAACTTCGTCTTAACTTCATATAAAGGTATTTTGCAAAAGCTAAGTGTAAGGGAAAACCAAATTTGTTTATAAGAATGAAAATGATCATGATTCGCCAAAATATTAAATGAACATGTATATTAGTATTTGTTAAAGTCAAATGCTTGTATCGAGTCATAATGATGTTTTGCAGGATTTTCCAGGAAATATGATATAAGTTTTTCCAGAAATTTTCCGGAAACTTAACATAAAGATTTCTGCAGGTCACTTCTGACGGCGTCAGGGTTTAACACCTGACGGCGTCACGTGTAAAATTCTGGGAATTTTGCGAGTTTTGTTTTTCTAACGGAGTCTTAAAAGTTTTTGTTGATTCTTTAGTTCTGTAAACTCCAGGAAATCTGCAAACATTCATTCCACAAGCATTATATCTTAAATTGCTTTCTAGGATTTGTTAGTATATATATATGTATATAGCTTGTCGCCGATTTTATGCGAGGTTGCCTTGATTGTTTTCTCAGGTTTAACAGGTTATGTATGACAAGAAGATGATTTATATTTCTAGAAGGGAAGCTTTGAACGTTCATTTTCTTGGAGGAAGATCTAACCTTGTTAACACACTATCCACACCGAACGAATCAGGGGAGTATTTGTTTTTATTCTTTTACCTATTTTACTTTTACATTCTTTAATTGAACATTGAGGACAATGTTCATCCTAAGTGTAAGGGGAGGGTAAATGATGATACCTTATAGGATACAATTGCACTTGAGTTTGTTTGTTTGATGGTAGGTGTGTAATAAAACTAAGAGAAATACTTGTTAGTGTAATTTTAGCGCCAAATTTAATTTTTTTACAACATTTAGGAGTGAAACTTTAGCCATAACAAACGTCTCATGGATAGGAGTTGTATGACTAGCACAAAACCGTACCATTCAGAAAAATTTTTCACCCAAATATGTGAGCTTCGCCTTTAGATTTGATAGGAAAAGCATTTATTATTAGTGCTTATGAGTGTACCGGTAGCATTTAGATTCTAGAACTTGCGTTAGTGATGCATCCCGAGACCGCTAGTGAGACTACATTCGTGTAGTAGGATTTACTACATGATAAGAGGCATTAGGATCACTCTTGTGTTTAAACCCGTATCATAATTAGTTGACCATTTAAGTCATATCACTTGACTAGTAAAGTCAATTAATTTTTCCCACGCCTTAGCGTTGTACTCATTTTTAGTACACGATACCCCTAGTACACCCCTCCGAGCCTATCTTTTTCGTTTCTAACTTTAAGCATTTTACTTAAAGGAAGAATTTGTGACAACCCACCCAAATGTGCAACCAAATCGCCTTAGCCTTCCTTGTATGCATTCATCTTTAGTGCATTATTGTTATTTGTTTAAACCCTTAGTTATTTATCTAATTGATTACATGGTTGCTAAGTCAAGTCATATCTTGTACATATTGTTTTGGGACGATTGGGACTCATGGGTAAAGTACTAGTGTTTTGGACTAATGGGGAAGAACATCAAATTATTACCCTCATATGCGCATTAATCTTAAAAAGTACTCCAAGTGTTTTGATTATTTTGATTCGAGTCATTAGAGTAGTTTATTGTAAAGTATGTAAAAATTCAAGTGTAAGGGGAATGTACATTCCCTATGATGTATTATTTTGGATGGTAGGGCAAGAGTGTATGCAAAAAAAATATTAAAAAAAAAAAAAAAAAAAAAAAATCGAAAAAAGAAAGAAAAAGAAAAAAAAGAGAAAAAGAAAAGAGAAAAACATACGGACTACCATCCCATTTCATTCTATGTTCGTTTTATGTTTTTGTTATTTTTTATTCATTAGCTTAAGTCGAGTCGAGTCTTGGCTTAGCAACGCCATTTTGTACATGTAATTAACTAAGATGATTAACTCGCCACCAGTAAATATTGCCTTTATTTAACAAAACCGTGTTTTCCATATCCCTACACCTAACGTTATAACCCATTAAAAGACCTCTTTGATAGTTTATCCTAGGTACTTACGCCAAGTGGTGGAGGTTTGATCCTTTCCCAAGCCTATGGTAATCTATTTGCTATGACAGGTAGTGAGAGATGTTTTCCATTTCCATATTGTGATATATACTTATTACACCCGAGAGATGTGAGTATCTAAACACTATTTGTGAGGTGCTAGTGTATGACCTCCGTGCTTGTTTTTGGTTTTTAGTGGAACGATTATTTGTTGTAATTACTTTTATATTAGTGTTAAATGACCCTTAACTTGTATTTTGATTAGAATAAAAGCGCATTTGCTTGAGGACAAGCAAATCTCAAGTGTAAGGGTATTTGATGAGGCGAAAAGTGTACCACTTTTAATGGGCCATTTAAGCCCGAATTCGAGATTATTTGATTAAATATTGCCCTAAATCGTTCCTTTTGTCATTTTAGGTACTTTTGGAGAGAAATCTAGAAAAGGAAGCGTTTTGGACGTTTTTGGAGCATAAAAGTGAAGAAAACGGCAAAGTCTCAAAATTCCTTGCTGGAAACAGTACCTGACGATGTCAAGATACAACACGTGACGGCGTCAAGAGTGACAAAAGAGGTGGATGTGGAACTTATAACATGACGGCTCAGAACATTTTCTTTGTTATTGGCCTGACGGCGTCACCAAGGCCGTCAGGGTCCAAATACACGTGACGGCCCAGAGCTCATTCCTATATGACGCGCGTCAGAAGTGGATCTAGGCAATACGAATTTCATCTTGGCGGCGAGTTGACGGCGTCAGAGGCTAATATATGACGCCGTCAGGATGCATAGTCTATACATATATTTCCAATTTTTCATTGTAATGAGTGGAACTTTGTGTGGGATATTAGGGCATAAACCCTAGACGAATTTTATAGCTTTTTCAAGGGTTTCAACCCCTTGATTCTTCCATGTTCAATTGAAGATAAGTACTTAATCAAATCATTCAATATGTCTATGTGTTATGTGATTCTATCTTACGCTTGTCTTCTCTTTAACATGCTAGGCTAGGTTTTTATTGTGTTTGCTTAGATGTAGTGAAACCTAGATGTTGATTATGGGTTGATTGTTTGTTTATAATTGTTACGGATGATTGTATTCGATGTTAGGCTTAAGAAAACTGGCAGACTTCCATTGGTAACTTGCTTGAACGTCTTAAGAAATATGATCGGAGGTGTACTACGATTTTTGGTTGTATTTAATGCATAAGAGAATTCTAATGATCTCATGTTAGGAGCTTCTAACAGCTCGACATAGGAGTGAAGTAGGATCTTATAGATTTAGGGAATATTGTACACGGCCCTACAACTAGTATTAAGGAATATAACCCGTCATCCATGCTTGTTTTGATTAGGGTGGATCGATCATTTGTTGTAATTACATTTATATTAATGTAAATGACCCCTAACTTGTATTTTAATTGGTATAAAAGTTCATTTGCTTGAGGACAAGCAAATCCCAAGTGTTAGGGTATTTGATAAGGATTTATTTGATACGTTTTTTGGGGGTCATTCAAGCCCTAAATCGTGTTTTTATGGTCAAATATTACCTCAAATCGTTTCTTTTGTTATCTTAGGTACTTGGGACATGAATTCTGGAAAATGGAGCATTCTTGAGCTTTTCGGTCATTTTTTTGCTCAAGAGTGAAGAAAACAAGAAAAATCAATAATGTCAGGTTTTTACACCTGATGGCGCCACGCTTTGGAGCTGACGCCGTCACCTTATGACGAGAGGCCATGAATTTTTATACTAGACGCCCTAGAAGAATTTGTCAAGATAACACCTGACGGCGTCAGGTGTATTTGAAGCAAGACCGTCTCTCTTTACCTTAACACGAGAAGGCCCAGAACATTTATGACGAGACGGCGTCAGAGATCTCTTGGGCGATATGAAACCCTATGACACGGAGACCTGACGGCGTCAGAGGCTAAAACCTGATGCCGTCAGACTTGTATATCTATATATATTTTTCGATTTTCATTCATTAAGGGTGTGGAACTTTTTAGCAACAAACCCTAGACGAATTTCAATGCTACTTTAGGGTTTTCAAGCCCTCTTTTATTTCATGTTTAATTAAAGATAAGTCTTCCTTTTAATCATTCAATATGTCTATGTGTTGTTTTATTAATTGTTTATGTTTTCTTTACGTTAACATGCTAGCTTAGATTTATTAGTGTTTCCTTAGATCTAATGAAACTTAGTTGTTGATTATTGATTGTTGAATTGTTATTGATTGTTTGGTTAATTGATTAGCGTTAGGCTTAAAAAAACTGGCTAAATATCCTATACGATAATTGGCTTGAACGCATTAAGAAATGTAATCGTATGTGTACTATGGTTTTATTGGTTGTATTTAATGCATGAGTGACTATTAATGAGATTATGTTAGGATACTGAACGTGTCGACATAAGAAGAGATAGAAACTCATAGGGTTGGGGAAGGCTGTACACACCCCCACGAATGGTATTAAGGAATACAATCCTTTCATCCAAACAATCGTAACAATTCAATAATTCAATAGGACATAACTAGGGAGTAGTGAAATCTAAGTAAAAACACTTTCCTCACCATAAGAAGTTCACCAATTTATTTTCTTGTCATTTTATTTTATTTTGTTAATTAGTAGGTTTTGGGTTAGTTGACTAGCAACTAATTCCGCTCATTCCTCCAAAACCCGAGATTTTTACTTGCTTTCATAAAACATAAAAATACAAAAAGAATCATCCTTCACCTCTAAACCTAGTTTAAGTAGTTTTCAATCCTAACGAACACTATTCCCTAGAGAATGATCAATCCCCCGGTACTTGCCACTCACTATACTACACCGATCAGGTACACTGCCTGGAGGATTGCAAGCTTCTCAAGATCCCTTGAGAAGTAAAACTGTTGCAAGTCTTGCGATCCGAATCAATATTTAAATTTCTTAGTCGTAGATACACCATTAAACTTTGTAGCCTTTACACCCTTGTTTTTAACATCAATAAATCCATCATTTTGGTCATGATCAAATGCAACATTAGACTTTGGCACAATAGCCTTCGAACATTCGCGTGTTCAAAAATCTTACATGTATTACATTTGGGAGGTGTCCACTCGTACTCTACTCGAGTGGAAGATCGAGTATATCCTGGTTTGTCTAATAGCGGTATAGCAACAACTAACAGATCTCTCAATACATTTCCCGCATTTAATTCAATGAGCGCCCTAACATAAATGTTTCTACCCCATGATTCATCACACATTGTAGTCGTATAAGAGTCAAGAAGCATAGAAGTACCCAGTTTCAAAGCAATTATACATAAACCATCACTATTAAAAGCAGCCAAAGGGACATCATGAAGTTTGACCCACATCAGGATCTTCGTCATGTCATCTTTGGATAAACTAACACAATCGACCACATTTTGAGAATAATGGGAACAATACGAATCATCCAAGGACCATTAAGAAGGACAACCTCCAAGTTCTCTTTCGATGAGAACTTAAAGAAAAAGAACCCTTGTGAGTTCATCATGATACGTTGTAGTGCATATTTAGTCTACATGGTTCGAGCAAAATGTTGTACTACAGGGAACACTACTCTCTTGCCAATGAAATAGCCATACAACGTGTTAGCATACCTATTATTAACCTCCTAAACCGACATGTTGGGGATGATAAAATCAGCATCATTTATACTATCATTGGTCTCAATATAACAGAAATTAACTTTACTCGACATGTTGGGGAACACTACTCTCTTGCCAATGAAATAGCCATACAACGTGTTAGCATACCTATTGTTAACCTCCTAAACCGACATGTTGGGGATGATAAAATCAACATCATTTATACTATCATTGGTCTCAATATAACAGAAATTAACTTTACTCATAGAAGTACCATCGTTAACAACCAAGGAAGAGTTCAATGAAGGACTGAGCTTGGTAGCATACAAGTTATTTTTGTCAATACCACTCGCAATAATTGGATCCAAAACAAACTTAGATTACGAATCAAAGTTGCTTGTATTCATGATAGAAGCATTCAAACTAACACCACATATAACCTCTTTGAAAACTGTTGTAAGCAACAAAAGTTGACTCTTCAAGAACCATTTTATCCTTTCCTGAATTAGATACAGTCACATGCTCCATATTCTTCAAGATATAATTGTGTCCATCTTTAAATTGACCAACATTATCCATATTCAGCTTTGGGTTTTGATCGGCATTATTTGCCTTACCCTGGTGAACGTCTATCATAGTTCCATTATGGTTTTGAGCACTATCAGGCTTACTTTGCATAGCCCCATGCTAGGGCTTACCAGTTAACATATCACACTCATATGAACCCAATATTGCCACACTAGCTTTTGTTACATTGACTTCCACACATGGTGTTGTAACTTGGTCATCAACAACATATAAATTAGAAGTATGTTGGTTACCTGGTTGTTCAACACCATCCCTATGAATGTTATCATTGCTACTCAGGTTTGTGCGTCCACTATGATGTTCAGAAGACGAAATAACCTTTGCATGACTAGGAGTAGCACTTACATTCCTTCGAGGTTTAAGAGGTTTCCCATCAGCACCAACCAATTTACCATCCATATAACGAACGTTTGCAGCAAGCTACTATGAGTCAGGAAGTTAAAGTCATCAGCGAGGTTTCCAATTCGTGAGCTCGAAATAGTTTCAGGTATCCTTATGTTAGAATATTGATGTGTGTGAGTAGTAATAATCCTGATATGTTCTCTGAATCATGGTGAGATCACTATCAGATTGAAGTATTTCGACCCTATATGCCTCGGGTATCAACCATACAATTTTGGGCAAATTGCAAGCCATCAACGGATTTGAGATGTCTTTACCAAGAGCCGTTTGCTCCTGGACTAGCCAATCCTTTTGTGGGTTAGACATGGTGGACTGATAACCATTATTTGCATTTCTAAGTGTGAAAAAACTTTAAATTTTGATCAAATGGGGGTTCTTGATGGAACATGTGTTTTGAATTCGTGAGAACTCTCCCACACACTTAGAACTGAATATTGCCCTCAATATTCAAAGTACTTGGTGTCCCACCAAGACTTACAACGTAAGAAGGAAATACTATTAACCTTTTGTTTTAGTCTATTTACATACAAACGCACTTTTTTTTTTGAAAAAAAAAATATATACATATGTACAACATGTGGTTCATCTCCCCCACACTAAGGTGGTAGAAAGGGGAAAGAAGACAAAAATATGGGTGAAAACCTATATTGCTACTGTTTTTGATTACCGAGTTGCTAGCTTGACTCGACCTCGAATTGAATTGTCCATGAGGAAGCTACTGTTTTTGTTTACCAAGTCGCTAGCTTGACTCGACCCCGAATTAAATTGTCCTTGGGGAAGCTACTGTTTTTGATTACCGAGTCGCTAGCTTGACTCGACCCCGAATTTATTGGTCCATGGGGAAAGTTTGGTAATCCGGGACAACCATTGGTTGTATGTCCCCTCCAAAATAGTGTTTTAACCGATAACCATTTACTTTGAAATTGGGACCGTCGGGTTGCAATAACTCAACAGTTCCATATGGGTATACTTTTGTTATAGTAAATGGTCTAGACCAACGGGTTTTTAGTTTACCCGAGAAAATTTTTAATCTTGAATTGAAAAGAAGAACTTTGTCACCAACGTTGAAAACGCGGTTCTTAATTTTAGAGTCATGTAACTTCTTAGTCTTTTCTTTATAGATTAAAGAATTTTCGTAAGCTTGATCACGTCATTCATTTAGTTAGTTTAGTTGAACTTTACGGTGATCACCCGCTGTCTGAAGGTCGAAATTTACATGTTTTAAGGCCCAATAGGCCTTATGTTCTAATTCGATCGGAAGACGACATGCTTCCCCGTACACTAGCTTATATGGAGTACACTCGATGGGTGTTTTGTAAGCAGTGCGGAAAGCCCATAATGCATCGTCCAGCTTATCCGACCAAGAGGCACGGTTTTCACCAACCGTCCTCTCTAGAATTCTCTTAATACCCCGATTTGAGACCTCCACCTGCCCACTTGTTTGGGGGTGATATGCTGTCGAAAGACGGTGAGTTACACCATATTTCAGCATCACTCTTGCAAATTGTTCATTGCAGAAGTGAGTGCCACGATCACTGATAATGGCACGAGGAGTCCCGAATCTGGCAAAGAGAGACTTTAAAAATTTAACGACTACTCGGGCATCATTGGTGGGTAAAGCTTTTGCTTCAACCTATTTTGACAGATAGTCGACAGCCACGAGTATGTATTTATTCCCTCGTGAAGACGGGAATGGCCCCATAAAATCAATGCCCCACATATCAAATATTTCACAGACTTGGATGACGTTTTGCGGCATCTCATTCTTTTTGGAAATATTCCCGTGACGCTGGCAAGCCTCACAAGTTTTGATAAGTTAATGGGCGTCTTTATAGATCGTGGGCCAAAAGAATCCTGAATCAAACACCTTTTTGGCGGTGTAGTTTGGGTTATGATGTCCCCCCGTGGGTCCATCATGACAAGCTTTAAGAATTTCCATGGCCGCTTGGCCATGGACACACCGTCGGATGACTTGATCTACACATATTTTGAATAAGTAGGGGTCGTCCCAGAAGTAATGTTTTACATCTTTAAAGAATTTTCTTTTCTGTTGGGATGACATCCCTTTCACAACGAAATTTCCTGCATGGTAATTTGCAAAGTCGGCAAACCATGGGGTAGTGGCATCATCCCGGGTAGAGATCAGATTTAGAGTCTCCAGAGGAAAAGTTTCATTAATTTCTTTTCTCTCGAGAATATCCTGATGAGGATTTTCTAACCGGGACAAGTGATCAGCTGCAAGGTTCTCTGCTCCTTTTTTATCTCTTATGAGAATATTGAATTCCTGAAGGAGCAGGACCCAACGGAGCAGTCTTGGCTTTGCGTCCTGTTTAGTGAACAGGTATTTCAAATCTGAATGGTCCGTATACACCACGCTTTTGTTTAAAATTAAGTAAGACCAAAATTTTTCAAAGGCATATACCACAGCTAATAATTCTTTTTCTGTGGTGGTATAGTGTGCTTGAGCTTCATTCATGGTCTTACTTGCGTAGTGTATTGGCTGGAAATGTTTGGTTTTGCGTTGCCCCAGAACTGCACCAATAGTGAAGTCGCTAGCATCGCACATAAGTTCGAAGGGTAAGTCCCAGTCGAGGGCAACAAGGATTGGTGCCTCGGTAAGCCTTTTCTTTAAAGTAGAAAAAGCTTCGATGCAGTCAGGGGAAAAAATGAAAGGAGCATCCTTTTCAAGAAGATGAGTCATGGGCCGGGCTATTTTGGAAAAAATCCTGTATGAATCTCCGATAGAACCCGGCATGGCCGAGGAAACTCCTTATTCCTTTAACAGTGGTGGGATGAGGCAGTTTAGCAATAACATCAATTTTGGCCTTATCGACCTCAATCCCACTTTTTGAAATTGTATGGCCGAGGACAATGCCCTCCTTAACCATAAAATGGCTCTTCTCCCAGTTTAGACAAAGATTAGTGTTTTCACAACGTTGAAGCATTTTTTCTAAATGGGAGAGGCATGAGTCGAAAGAATTCCCGATGACTGAGAAGTCATCCATGAATACCTCCATGGTTTTCCCGATCATGTCGTGGAAAATAGCCATCATGCACCTCTGGAAAGTGCCCGGAGCATTGCATAACCCAAAAGGCATGCGACAATAGGCAAATGTTCCATAAGGGCATGTGAAGGTAGTCTTCTCTTGATCCTGTGGATCAATGGGAATTTGGAAGTAACCCGAGAAGCCGTCGAGGAAGCAATAATACTCATTCCCCACTAGTCTTTCGAGCATTTGATCCATAAAGGGCAGAGGAAAATGGTCTTTGCGGGTGGCTTCGTTAAGCTTTCTGTAATCGATACATACTCGCCACCCTGTAACCAAACGAGTTGGTATCAACTCGTTATCCTCATTAGTGACAACCGTGATGCCACCCTTTTTTGGAACACAATGTATTGGGCTAACCCAAGGACTATCTGATATAGGGTAAATCAATCCCGCATCAAGAAGTTTGATAACTTCTTCCTTAATAACTTCGTGGATTTTTGGATTTACCCTTCTTTGATGCTGCACGGCAGGTTTAAAGTCCTCTTCCACTAGGATTTTGTGTGTACAAAAATCCAGGTTAATACCCTTTATGTCTGAGAGCTTCCAAGCAATTGCTTGCTTGTGGGACTTTAAAACCTTAAGCAGCGCGGTTTTCTCCTCATCCTTTAAGTCTTTTGCAATAATGACTGGTAACTTATCGTTACCTTCCAAGAATGCATATTCTAGATGAGGAGGCAGGTCCTTAAGTTCGACCTCGGGGAAATCATCATTTTTCTCAACATATTTGACTTCCGCTTTATGAAGTTGTGGAGGTAGAACAGGAATGGGAGAAGGATCTTTGTTCAATAACTTCTCAAGGAGAAGTATATCCCTCTCCGGGTCAATCTCTTGGTTATCAATTCCTTCAGGAACTGAATCACTTTTGAGAAAGGCCTCTAATTCCTCAAGGACGAAATCACTTCCCTCAAACGGAGTGAGGGAAGGAGAAGAATTAGCGATTATGGGGTGAGAAGAGGTTGTGGGATTTCCACTTGGAGAATTATCAACGAATCCAAGGATTTCCTGAGCATACTCCTCGGATGCAATGTCAATGACATCAATTCGGTTGACCGATTCAGCATCATAATTCAAGGAGTATCTCGAGGTTTGATCAAGGTTGAATGTTATCACTTCAGTGCCAACTCATAACGTGATTTCCTCATCGAAAACATCGATTAATGCACGTCCCGTTCTTAAGAATCCCCTCCCAAGAATGAGAGGAACTCTTGGATCTGCATCGAAATCAACAACGACAAAGTCTGCCGGAAAATGGAATTTTCCCACTCTTACAAATACGTCCTCGGCAATACCAAGGGGACGTGAAATTGAACGGTCTGCAAGCTCGAGAGTCATGCATGTGGGACTAAGTGCTTGAAGAGAGAGCTTTTTCCAAACTGAGTGGGGCATTAAGTTGATGCTTGCACCAAGATCGGCCAAGGCAAAACACTCAACCATCCCCGGGAAAATACATGGTATTAGAAATCTCCCGGGGTCTCCTAGCTTCTCGGGAAGCTGTTTCAACAGAACTGCAGAGCAGTTTTCATTGAGTGGAGTTTGTGCCATCTCAAACAGTTTTTCTTTATTGCTCAACAGGTTTTTGATTGTCGATGCGAATTTGGGCATTAAAAGAAGAGCATCCGCGAAACTAATATCGAAGTGTAGTTCTTGAAAAATCTGAAAGAATTTTTCCATCTGATGATTAGCTTTTTCACGGAGCTTCTGGTCTTGCAATCGTGAGGGATATGGAATTGTTGGTTTTGGATTGGCTTTTGGATTTTCAACAGGACCTTCGGTAGTTTCAAAAACGACTCTTTTAGGGGGAGTCGGGATAACTGGAGGAGGGACATCATTGTGTCACAACTCACCATTTTAGGTCATTTCCCAAACTTTGGAAAAACACTATTCATCATTTTACTATTCATCATTTTTGGTGTCAGTTTGACATTTAGAGAAGCACTTAGAAATTTTACTATTCACTGAACACTATTCATTTCCGGAAAAGTTTTCACTAATCACTTGCATTACTCATTTCATCGTAAATTTAGTTTACGGGCATTAAAATTCGCGTAACCGTATTGGTTTAGGTGCGAATTCATTTCATTATCAGTAAGGACACTGCATACGGACTAGAGACATTCTGCATATCATCATAACAGCATTTTCATGTTATACCACTCTTAGGATTTTCAAATTTATATATTTGATACATTTAACGTTTTCCTTATAATTATTGATAAATAAACGTTAACACCCGATTTATAAACACGACGAATATATCTAAATATTCCCACAATGGTCCCGACATATTGTTATATCCATTTTATCATCATAAAAGTTATAACATTCATTTACCCAGTATTTTGAAAATTTATTTTATTTATAACGTGAGCTTATGAATATTACGACGGTTTTCGTGAAAACTAAACAAAAATCACCCGAACACTCAGTACTTGTACCCAACATATTTTTAACATTTTTACAACATTATTTTATCCCGAGTAACTTTGTTAACATTTATTTCTATCAAACCCGGTACCCGATTTTAACAAATAACTCATATCTACACATATACTACCTAAGTTTTCCTAATTAAATCCAAGCTACCCCAACCCCCCCCCCCCCCCACCCCCCCCCCCCCGCCCCATCCACATAAGCCGGCCCCTAAAGTCCTCACCAAGGCTAATTTTTACATTTTTCTTAACCTCATGCATTTAAGTTTACATATTATACATCATACTTATCAAGTATATCTACAAAAACCTCCTAAACATAAACATACATAAATCTAAGAATCAAAAAGCTCTCATCTCATCTTTTCTTCCCCAAAACCCACGACCCAACCTAATATCCAAGATTAATCCATTATTTTTCCAAGATCAAAGCTACAAAGTTGTTCATTTCATCATTCTAATCAAGATTCTTGCAACATAAACACAAGTAACACAAGATTTCTCATCATCTCATCACCTATTATTTCAAAGTGAGTTATCAAATTCATTTTCATGATTTCATCAAATTAATACTTGTATCTTATGGTTTTCATGCTTAATTTCATGTACAAGTTAGCTATACCACATAATTTTTGTTAACTTTTTGAACATACAAACCCTAGATTTTGATTTAGGTGTTCCTTTTGTTAAATTAACATGATTACTAGTGATTAGGAACCCATGGCACCCTAAGAAGGTGTATGGTAGGATTAGTATAGCTTTGTGGTGTTTGCAAGAGATTTGGTTGAAGTAGAAACTAGTTTTGAACATGAAAAATGGATTTGCAACAAGTATTTATACATTCTGTCCCATTTTTGTAAATCTAGGAAAATCAGTAAAAATAAAGTAAACTTTGGCGAAAATTTTAGAAAATACTTTCAAAAACGAATCCGTAGGCGAAAGAACGGATTAAAACGAGTTTATAACGAAGAAGTTATGATTTTTGCAAGTTTATTGACGAAAACTATATTTTCTGAAAATACATGCTGTTGGACGTTTTTCGTCGGACAAAAAGAGGCTTTAGACGTAAAACGGACTTATAACGACAAAGATATTCACGTTTCAATATCGGCAAAACTCATATTGTTTTGACAGCTTTTAGACCAAAAATAACACTAAAACTACGTAGTAACTCTAGATTTCTAGAAATAATACCAAGTACCCAAATTCATAACTAATGAAGTATTAGTGATTACAAGTATATTTTCATTACTACAAGGCGTTATTTCAAGGATTACAAACCGAGAATTTCAACACTAACATCGATACATACGATATATATATATATATATATATATATATATATATATATATATATATATATATATATATATATATATATATATATATATATATATATATACATTTCAACTAGTTTTATTTTTCTAGTTGCCTTTGTTGGGATTCTTGATTTGATGTGACAAAATAAATAAAAGAATGAAACAAGAAGGGCTAAAGATGACAAAGGATGAAACTTCAAATGCAAGAAAAAGATTACTACGGATCTTTTTATTATTTAGAATATATCCTTTGTAAACCTAATCCTCTAGTATATAAAGAGGATACAGGTTGTAGGTTTTGAATAAGTCTTCCAATATGTAGACGTCTAGTTAAAGGTGTGTGTGTCTAGGGCGTGCATTATAAACGCCTAGACTAGAGTTGATTAGAGTTAGTTCGTATCCTTCAAGGTCTGAGGTGTCTTAGATCCTTGTTACATTTAGGTAACACGTTATTATTCTGATCAAATAATAATTGAAGGTGATTGGGAAAAACCTTGTTGTCAATAACTTTGATTTACTCTTAATTCCGCTGCATATATTGTCATTGTTATTGTTAACCCTAGTGCTCAAAACGGTCCAAGGAGTCTAACAAACTCCACAGCCTTATTTTCCTAAGTCTTGGAAAATGTATATTTTTGATAACAACAAATATTTTCCAAAGAGTAGAGTGGTATAGGAAACATGTGCATGGATATTCATAACATCATTTCATGATCTAAAGTAGATCGTTCATCATTCATATTAGGTTGCGGCTAGTGTGCGCGCCTTGTTTTTCAGCTCATTACATGTTCATGGTACCATCATATCAGGTGAGTTTTCATAGCCCCGTTTTCAATACAATATTTTGATTTCAAATCCCACGGGGGAATACATTGCATCAACCATTTTAGTACGAGCCCAAGTACCAAAACATATGTACATTGCTTAAGTTGCCTTACCAACCTGTTAAAGTCCCCTATTTATTATCATAGACCGTTAATTTTCCGATTAAGCGAGAGTGAGTGGATAGATCTATCGAGGGTGACGCCTCCATCCGTGGTAGTTATTACCAACAGTAAGCGGGTGCATTTCATTTTGACATTTTGGGAGTGTTCTGGTAAAACATTCGGGAGGGGCATATAATTTCATCAGTCATAGCTTCGGGGTCATGAGCTTAAGGTCTATTGTACTATTTTACTTGATTTTTATCTTGCACTTATACTTGTGGTGGCCGTACATCATTACATTTTATAAACCTATGGAATTCACCAACATTCGTGTTGACGTTTTAGCAATGTATTTCAGGTTATTAAGGTAGCTCATGTGACATGCATTTGGACCTTCATGGAGTCGCGGGGTCGACGCGTCTCACCGTTATTTCATGCACTTATGTAAACGTTTGATCTAGTATGACTTGTTTTTCATAAACTTGCAACACCTTTTGGGGACCTCATTTTGTAAACTCTGAATAATTTCAATGATCAAACGAAGTATTTTCCAAACGACACTTTAGGTCGTTCAATGTAACTGTAACTGTGATGCTATGACAGACACCCCCATGTATTCCATTCCGCTGCAAGTCAGGTAAATTGGGGGTGTGACAGATTGGCATCAGAGCTAAGGTTATAGCGAACTAGGATGTATCTTGGACCCTAGACTATAACCGCATCATCATAGCATCTCATCATTTCATCATAAGTGCATAATCATGATACATGTTGTTTCATGCATACCCTGTGCGAGTTATTTATACTCATATTTTTATATATATATATATATATATATATATATATATATATATATATATATATATATATATATATATATATATATATATATATATCATTTTATTGACCTGGTTCACAAGTGACATGTCTTCAGATACTCACCCTGACATCCTTTTATCGGATCCCGACATTGAAGATGCCTTGTCATCTTCCACTACCATTATACCACCAGTTGCACTTACACCACCATTAGTACTATTGATTTACCATAGGAACAGGGTTTTCCTATCATTCAGCCCATACATAGAATGCCTTTTGTTAGAGTATTCAGACTTAATCTTAATGGACTTATTAGATTGCTTATTTCAAGGGAGATAGTGTGTTTTCTTTCCATCACTAGTAGAGCACTCACTACTCAAGTACTACCACCACCATCTGTTACGTATTACACTATTGGTCGTCCCACAGTGCGTACTTCAGTTTTACCTCTTAGATGTCGCGAGGTAGCGCGAAAGAGGATAGTATTCCATTCACTAGTACCACCATTGTCATTTTCATTTTCCATTCCCACTTGCCATGAACTAGATAACACCTAGTAGATAATACCAATATCACGGACTCAACAGGAACATCCGCAGATTCTTCAGGAATGGTTCAGAACCTACATTATCTAAGATTTGATAGATGCACAACTTCAGACACCACTTCAGGACTATCTCGACCTCATGATGCCACGAACCTGATTTCACACAGAGGGACACCAGGAAGTCCCTAGACCAGACTTATATCCTCACTAGCTTTTACTATTATCCTAGCCACAGAAAGTGTGGGACATAGTCTAAAGAACTTGTTGTCTTTTGATTGTTGTACAAACAAAAATATCAAGTGTGACTCTACTATGTAAGAAAAGGGTTGTGCTATTTGTGATATCGGTTCACGTAGACCGAAATTTTCATGTATTATATTCATGTGTTGTGAATATGATGACTTTTATTAACTATATCCTCATTGTCTCTTATAATTTGATGAAGAGAGATTTAAGCAAACCACTCCAAGCATGACGCAAGCTGCTGTTGGAAAAGTCATTGCCAAGAACATAGCCACCGCCCTCACTAAGGAACTTACTCACGTGGAATTTATGGGGTGCAATCCTCCCTCATTTAGCGGAACTAGAGACACAAAGGAATTTCTCAAATGGTTCGGAGAAATAGAAACAATATTTCAATGTGGCGACTGTCGTAAGGAAGACAAGGTTAAGTTCGCCACATGCACTTTTCAGGATCATGCCCAGGAATGGTGGACCAAACATATTAAGATGGTGGGAGTTGATGCTGCTTACTCACACTCTTGGGAGAAACTAAGA
Organism: Artemisia argyi; assembly: GCA_030686995.1. NCBI lineage: Eukaryota > Viridiplantae > Streptophyta > Magnoliopsida > Asterales > Asteraceae > Artemisia > Artemisia argyi. Next base: position 148,983,856 of record CM060691.1, on the reverse strand, counting down.
AGGATGATGAGTATAACATTTTGTGTAGGAAATGAATTACGAGCAAAAGAACAGGAAACACTAAACTTTACCATGGTAGGAAATGATGTTGTCGAGTACACTACTCATTTTTATGAATTAACACGACTAGGTTCTGCAATGGATGAACCGGAAAACAAGAAACTTGAAAGGTACATCGGGGGACTCTCAAATGGAATTCGTATGTTGGTCATTGCATGGGAACCCGATACCATGTCTGAAGCTATCAAAATGGCGATCGAAGCAAAGGAACTCATAGTTCACGCCGAGACATCAGGAAACAATAGTGACAATAAAAGGAAGTGGAACAACAATCTAGGTTGTAATGCTGCTCAACAATCACCCAAAGGACAAGAAGTGAATAGAGCCTTTGCTGCAGAACCGCACACAAAGAGAAGGTTTATTGGAAAGTTACCTTACTGCAACCTGTGTAATCAACATCACCGAGATCATTGCAGTAAAACGTGTGGAGTGTGCAAGAAGCAGGGTCATCGGACTAAAGAATGTAGGAAACTCACAAATCAGAAGACCCCAGGGAGTTGCTTCAAATGTGGAAACTTAGGGCATTTCAAGAATGACTGCCCGGAACTAAGGAACAAGGAAAATCAGGAACTTGGGATCAAGACTGAATCACTCGAGGAATAGCGTGAGCTGTTGAAAGAGAACCGTCAGGATATTAGCAACATCAAGGATAACAACAATGCTTCAGCAGGAGGAGCTTTGTTTCAATATATAAACTGTAGTTCGAGCCCTTTAGGGTTGTATCTTTCCTTTTGTACTTACCATTGGTACGATGACATAACCTAGCTGTATTAAGCACTTTCCTATCCAATGTAATATCTATCCTTTGTTACCTCTGTGATAATCATAACCTTCGTTTACTCCATTTTCTATCCCAATTGCTCAGACTTAAATCGTTTCGCAACATTTTATCATTGTCTTATTAGGGATTAGGTTGATTTCGTTTTTGACGAATTAGTAGACTATTACCATTCCACAAGATTCACCCATGTATCCAATACACCATTCAAGCTATTTTACTATCATATGGGGAAATTGTTTTACAGAAAAATTTCTGAAGTAAGTTATTTTATTACCATCCTATAAATTGATTTTTCTGTCATTACACCAAGTATTTACTATTATTACGCGAGGCAATTTTCATGTTACCTGAAAGAAAACATCAGGATACCATTTTAATAACAATGCGTTGAACATCATCTAAAACTTTTGAGAAAAGTTATGATATTTTGACAAAATCTAACATCGCATCATTAGTCCTCAATTGTACATAGCCTGATCACCTATGTAAAATTCAGGAAGGATTATGCCATGAAGGAAATAATTACTTTTTCAAAGGATTGTTAATAACAATATTCATTTAAAAGTTTTGTAAACAAAGGAACTCTTCCATAAATATCCCTTTTGCCGAACTATCCCTGGATACTTACCCTACCTGTCACTCACTTAGCTATTAAGTTGGATTTTCCCATTGACTTCCCTAGGAGAGACTTTCCATATCAATTACAAGTAGGATTCTTCGATACAAGAAAAGCAATGAAAGGATTACATAACTACTAACCAGGACTAGAAGTATATAGTGAGAGAATTCATAACTCAACAACAATCCTAAGATACTGCGAGACCATCCGAATCACCATCTCTGACTTAGTTGTCAAATTCTATTGTTTAAGGGTACTAGCTAGACTGAGCTACAGGATTGAACTCAATATAAATGTCCGCAGGACAACACAATAGAAATAAACCAAGCTTCTAATTGAGACTGTAGAGCATTTCATTTAAACATGGCCTCATCCATACATAAACTTTCCTGCAGTAATTTTTCACAAAGGACAATTGTTTGAATCAAGAATATCGATGTAGATTCCTCTAAGGTATTATGTCTCTAGAAATTTCAGATAACCTCACCTTCATACCAAGCAAGGGATCAAACCGGAACATATCTCCTCATCTACATGGGAAAACAGAATAGACATTCATCGACACAACATCAAGTGATACCTTCGTCTTGCCAATTACAATGATAAAATATTTCAGGACTTAAGTTAGTCTAAATACCTATGCTTGTAGTTATACCTGATAACCACCAATAGGCATTATCCAACCTCAGGAACTAAATGTTAGACACCTATGCATTTAAGCGAACATTTCCTATTCTACCATTTTATCCTTGTTAGTGTTTTCACTTTTAAATAAAGTTGATGCATTTACATAAATCACATACCTTGTGGAAATATGATTTCTGAAATTCCTATTTTGAACAAGTACTTTTTGGTCAATCTTTAGCAACACTATTGTACAATGAGAAATATACATAGACATCAAACTTTGGTAAGCAGTCTTAATCACAACATGTTTGAAAACATTTTTCTATTTCATAACTACTGAAATTTTGAATCATCAGGAAAAATATTACTTAGTAACTCATTTGCTCCATTTTCTAAATTCGTTTATTCAGAAAAGGATTTCAACTAAAACTCACAATCGCGAGACAAATTTCCAGAACTAATTTCCCTACAACATCGCTTATGCATTTAGGATTTGTGACTTGACAATAAAGAATATTTGGAATATGTGATGAAGGAATTAGGAAGGACATCACAAATTAATCACGAACTTCAGTAGTGGAGACCAAACCCACTAGACAAAGAAGGACATATGTCTTATCATCCGCTGGAACAAAACACAAGGAATCAAATTGTTACCTATATTCTATCCCTTTCAGATAACGCCAAGTTCGAAGGACCGAACGTTGTGGAATTAGTCACAAAGGTTTATTGTACCCATTTTAGTTATTCCTGTTAAGGAAACCGATTCACCTTGGACTTCAAGCAATCATTTCAGGATTTCTTTCATAAACCCATTTAGATGTAAACATCACCTATCACCCTCAGAACGATGGTCAAAGCAAGAGAACAATTAAAACATAGGAAAGTATGCTCAGAGCATGAGTGATTGACCCTAGAAAGGGTTGGACTAATCATTTAACATAAATCAAATTCATCTACAACAATAGTTATCACACCAACAGTGAGAAACTGGCAGAAGTTAGGTTGGTACATAACACACATCAATTGGATTGGGTATCCTGAACAACAAACCATCCAGATTCAAGTGGGAGAACAAACTAAGTTAAAAGCATTGCCTTGGATTGGCATGATACAAAGTGGATAACAAGAGAGGTTGAACCTTTAGCATATTGGACCATTTAAGATTCATTTTAGAATCGACCAACTAGCATACAAACTTGAGTTCTGGCAGAATTCAGCAGTATATATTACCAGTATCACATTTAAACCATTAAGAATCGCAGACCATCTATTGATGGGCCAAATTCGTAAAAAGCTCAACTCACTAGTCCAGTAGGCATTCATGAAATAACTAGAAATTTTCTACAAGTCAAGAATCAGTTACAAGTTCAATAAGTTGTAAACCATTAAAACTTCAAGTTGGTAGGCAGAGTTATGTTGAAAGTTCTCCCTAGGAAAGGCATGATATCATTCAGAAAACTTGGAAAGTTAAACCCGATATACACTGGACCATATAATATTTCAGACAGAGTAGGCCTAGTGGCCGTCAGACTTGAGCCGTGTTAGAGAACAACAGGATTACACAACCATGTATTATCATCTTTTCAGATTAGTCACACATAATTCCATTTGGAAAGGAATCCAACCCAAAGTCAAACATAAACCTTGTAGGAGAACAAGTAGAAATCATGGACAGTTAGGTTGAACAGTTGAAGCAGAGTCGAATTCCTATCGTTAGAGTTCGCTGGAATTCTCGAATATCATCACCTTTTCACCAATACGTCTTCAGAGACCAACATAAACTGAACTTCGGGACGAAGTTCCTTTTAGAGGGGAAGACTGTCACAACTCACCATTTTAGGTCATTTCCCAAACTTTGGAAAAACACTATTCATCAAACATTATTCATCAAAACACTATTCATCGTTTTACTATTCATCATTTTTTGTGTCAGTTTGACATTTAGAGAAGCACTCAGAAATTTTACTATTCACTGAACACTATTCATTTCCGGAAAAGTTTTCACTAATCACTTGCATTACTCATTTCATCGTAAATTTAGTTTACGGGTATTAAAATTCGCGTAACCGTATTGGTTTAGATGTGAATTCATTTCATTATCAGTAAGGACACTGCATACGGACTAGAGACAGTCTGCATATCATCATAACAGCATTTTCATGTAATACCACTCTTAGGATTTTCAAATTTATATATTTGATACATTTAACGTTTTCCTTATAATTATTGATAAATAAACGTTAACACCCGGTTTATAAACACAACGAATATATCTAAATATTCCCACAATGGTTCCGACATATTTTTATATCTATTTTATCATCATAAAAGTTATAACATTCATTTACCCAGTATTTTGGAAATTTATTTTATTTATAACGTGAGCTTATGAATATTACGACGGTTTTCGTGAAAACAAAACAAAAATCACCCGAACACTCAGTACTTGTACCCAACATATTTTTAACATTTTTACAACTTTATTTTATCCCGAGTAACTTTGTTAACATTTATTTCTATCAAACCCGGTACCCGATTTTAACAAATAACTCATATCTACACATATACTACCTAAGTATTCCTAATTAAATCCAAGCTACCCCAAACCCCCCCCCCCCCCTCATCCACATAAGCCAGCCCCTAAAGTCCACACCAAGGCTAATTTTTTCATTTTTCTTAACCTCATGCATTTTAGTATACATATTATACATCATACTTATCAAGTATATCTACAAAAACCTCCTAAACATAAACACACATAAATCTAAGAATCAAAAAGCTCTCATCTCATCTTTTCTTCCCCAAAACCCACGACCCAACCTAAGATCCAAGATCAATCCATTATTTTTCCAAGATCAAAGCTACAAAGTTGTTCATTTCATCATTCTAATCAAGATTCTTGCAACATAAACACAAGTAACACAAGATTTCTCATCATCTCATCACCTATTATTTCAAAGTGAGTTATCAAATTTATTTTCATGATTTCATCAAATTAATACTTGTATCTTATGGTTTTCATGCTTAATTTCATGTACAAGTTAGCTATACCACATAATTTTTGTTAACTTTTTGAACATACAAACCCTAGATTTTGATTTAGGTGTTTCTTTGTTAAATTAACATGATTACTAGTGATTAGGAACCCATGGCACCCTAAGAAGGTGTATGGTAGGATTAGTATAGCTTTGAGGTGTTTGCAAGAGATTTGGTTGAAGTAGAAACTAGTTTTGAACATGAAAAATGGATTTGCAACAAGTATTTATACATTCTGTCCCATTTTTGTAAATCCAGGAAAATCAGTAAACATAAAGTAAACTTTGGCAAAATTTTTAGAAAATACTTCCAAAAACGAATTCGTAGGCGAAAGAACGGATTAAAAAGAGTTTATAACGAAGAAGTTATGATTTTTGCAAGTTTATTGACAAAAACTATATTTTCTGAAAATACATGTTGTTGGACGTTTTTCGTCAGACAAAAAGAGGCTTTAGACGTAACCCAGAGGAGCCAAGCTTTCCAAAATATATTACTACATGCTAAGACGTAACCGTGGATATAAATAACAAGTAAAACGGACTTATAACGACAAAGATATTCACGTTTCAATATCGGCAAAACTCATATTGTTTTGACAGCTTTTAGACCAAAAATAACACTAAAACTACGTAGTAACTCTAGATTTCTAGAAATAATACCAAGTACCCAAATTCATAACTAATGAAGTATTAGTGATTACAAGTATATTTTCATTACTACAAGGCGTTATTTCAAGGATTACAAACCGAGAATTTCAACACTAACATCGATACATACGATATATATATATATATATATATATATATATATATATATATATATATATATATATATATATATATATATATATATATATATATATATATATATATATATATATATATATATACATTTCAACTAGTTTTATTTTTCTAGTTGCCTTATTTTCCTAAGTCTTGGAAAATGTATATTTTTTATAACAACAAATATTTTCCAAAGAGTAGAGTGGTATAGGAAACATGTGCATGGATATTCATAACATCATTTCATGATCTAAAGTAGATCGTTCATCATTCATATTAGGTTGCGGCTAGTGTGCGCGCCTTGTTTTTCAGCTCATTACATGTTCATGGTACCATCATATCAGGTGAGTTTTCATAGCCCCGTTTTCAATACAATATTTTGATTTCAAATCCCACGGGGGAATACATTGCATCAACCATTTTTGTACGAGCCCAAGTACCAAAACATATGTACATTGCTTAAGTTGCCTTACCAACCTGTTAAAGTCCCTTATTTATTATCATGGACCGTTAATTTTCTGATTAAGCGAGAGTGAGTGGATAGATCTATCGAGGGTGACGCCTCCATCCGTGGTAGTTATTACCAACAGTAAGCGGATGCATTTCATTTTGACATTTTGGGAGTGTTCTGGTAAAACATTCGGGAGGGGCATATAATTTCATCAGTCATAGCTTCGGGGTCATGAGCTTAAGGTCTATTGTACTATTTTACTTGATTTTTATCTTGCACTTATACTTGTGGTGGCCGTACATCATTACATTTTATAAACCTATGGAATTCACCAACATTCGTGTTGACGTTTTAGCAATGTATTTCAGGTTATTAAGGTAGCTCATGTGACATGCATTTGGACCTTCATGGAGTCGCGGGGTCGACGCGTCTCACCGTTATTTCATGCACTTATGTAAACGTTTGATCTAGTATGACTTGTTTTTCATAAACTTGCAACACCTTTTGGGGACCTCATTTTGTAAACTCTGAATAATTTCAATGATCAAACGAAGTATTTTTCAAACGACACTTTAGGTCGTTCAATGTAACTGTAACTGTGATGCTATGACAGACACCCCCAGGTATTCCATTCCGCTGCAAGTCAGGTAAATTGGGGGTGTGACACATTGGTACCTCCGTTATTAGTAGGAAGTACCATATCCGTAGTATCCTCAGTTTCACGTTCCTCTACCTGGATAGGAGAAGAGGTAGACGGAGCTGTGGGTCCTTGGTAAGAAACTCCACTTCTTGTGGTGATCGCTATTACATCGCCCCTCGGATTAGCGATCGTGTTGCTAGGTAAAGTAGTACCTGAGCCCGAGGGTCGATCATTTAAAGACTTCTTCAAATCAGATATTTGACTAACCAGCATTTTGTTAAGTTCATCTTGGGATTTCATAAACATTTTTAATAACTCATCATGTGATGGTCCAGTTGGAACAATGACTTGATTTTGGTTTGGAAAATTTTGAGCCCGATTGTTCTGGAAATTCCCATGTTGCTGGTTGTTATTACCCTGGAAGTGGTTTTGTTGTTGAAAATTACCCTGAGGGTAATTGTTCTGACCTTGATTTCGGTTATAATTCCCTTGGTTCTGATTTTGTTGAACCTGGTTTTGACCGGAGTTGAAATTCCATCAGTTGTTAAAACCTTGGTTCATTCGGTTCTGGTTCTGATTCTGGTTAAAGTTCTGGTTTCTGTTTTGACCATTTTGGTTCTGGGACTGATTAAACCCTGGTGGTCCGATGTAGTTATTAGATCGGTAGCTCAAAAGGTTTCGATCTCCTTGCGGTTGGTAAGAATTACCTCCCGTATTATAGGAACCTTGAGCTGCGTACACGTTTTCACGAGCCGAGCCACCGGAGGCTGGGCACTCTGTGTAGGAATGTGGACCACCGCAAGTTTCACAACTTGGGTTAACAGCTTTGACCTGATTATGATTTGTCTGATGGACACGCAAAACTGCTATAGACAAATCATCAAGCTTTTTAGCTAGGATGGATATTTCATTGCTTGCAGGAGTGACTGACTTAAATGAGTCGTTCCTCTCAACAGAGGAGTCCCAAAAATTATGATGGGCAGTCATGTTTTCGATTAAGTCATAGCACTCTTCAGGGGTCCTTTTCATAAAGGTGCCCCCAGCAGCAGCATTGATGGTGTCACGATGACGGAGTGTCAATCCATTATAAAAGGTATCAATAATGGTGACAAGAAGCATGTTATGATTGGGACACCGATCAATAGCAAGTTTATAGCGTTCCCATGCCTCAAATAAGGACTCTTCGGGAAGCTGTCTGAAGTTGCTGATATCATTCCTCAGCTTTGTGACCATAGATGGTGGAAAGTATTTGGCCAGAAATTTAGTGATCATCTCATCAAAAGTGTGGATCGAATTCTTTGGAAGTCGATCGAACCATGAAGTCGCATGATGAGTGAGAGAATAGGGAAAAAGGTATAAACGTAGGCCGTCGTCGGTGACGCCATTTTGTTTCATGCTCTGGGTGACAGTTAAAAATTTGTCGAGATGCTTGTTAGCATCGTCACCCGGTAATCCGTGGAACTAGCACGTATTCTGGATCTGTTGTATCATGTGGTGTTTTAATCCAAAATCCGTGGCTTCAATAGTGAGTGGTGCAATGGGTCCACCCCTCCCTTGCATGGTAGGTTGACACAGTTCCTCCATTGTTCGGGTGTCAGGAACTGGTTCCTCCTTAGGAGGGAATGGGGGCTCGTCGTTCATTTTTGATGGTTGCTTTTCTTCAATAGTACGTAACTTAGTTATGTTTTTTCCTTTATTACGCTTTGTTTGCGAACGAGTGCGCATGCACTAAAAACGGTATCAATCAAAACAAAACAGAGGCAAAACGACAGTGAACTTGAATCCAATAATCACAAATGAACAGCTCCTTTAAAAAAGGTACACTATTCACAATGATACAATGGTAAGTTTTAAATCTTAAGTTTGAGAACTTATTATGTTCACACCCCCAGTTGGTAGATGTTCTGCCTTGGTTTTCGGTGGTAAACTTTTATGTAATTATATTCACAGTAAAATGTTTTTGGCTTTTCGTGTATGGGCGAAAAACTTGGACAATATTTTTCGAACTGATTCGTTAACCGAAATCGTTCCTTTAAGATTACTCGCAGGCTGGCGGGAGGAAATAAATGGATCCCTCTTAAGTTCGCAATTTAATGTCAGAACTTACCTTAAACCAACTGTATAGGTTGTAATCGTAAAGATAACGAAGTAATTTAACTTCACAGTTTGTTTTGTTGTTTATGATTTGTTTGGTGTTTTTAACACTTCAGGAGAAATGTTAATGAACTTTTTCAGATATGATTTTGATTTTCACAAAGTGATGGTATTTGTACAGGAGGGTTTTTGAAAACCACTTAACCTAAAACGTTTTGAAATACGCAACAACCTCCCCGGCAGCGGCGCCAAATTTTTACTCCTCCTAAACCAACCAGTCAACCATGTGCAGTTGATAGGCCCACCTAGGAGAAAGTGCAAGTTTATATTGACCGTGGAAAAATAGGGAAATCCCCGGGTCGTTAAGTCCCAACGAGATTGAAATTGTATTTTGAACGATTAGAGGAATGAGTGGTACTGAGGACAGTAACCAAAATGATTGGGGAATGTTTATACTACTGATTACTTGGTATTTGGATAATATGAAATGATATAAACAATAACAGAGATACACACAAAAGCACAAATTAGAAAATCAGATAACAGATAGAGAAAAGTGGGTTTTAACAAGTTACAAACTACAGGGGGTACAAGTGAAACTTTTTAAAACTTAAAATTAAAAGAAAATTTAAAATGATAATAATATTATGAAATTGATTATTTTAATATTTAATTACTATTTAATTAATTAAAACTATTTAATAAGTAAATTAAACCTACGTTAAATTAACTAAAAATTATAAAGATTACAATTTAAACTAAAAACTTGCAAAAATAATTTCTAAACCTTAAAAAGAACTTGAAGAAAGTATAAAAAATGAAAATAAATATTTTTGTCTTTTTATGAGTTTTCTATTAATTAAAAACTAATTATATTATTTAAACTAATTAAAATATTTTAAATTACTAATAATACTAAAATGACTTATAAAATTATGGAAAAATTTATAAAACTAATTAACCATTACAGGAATCCTAAAAAAATTATAAAAAATTGCTAAAAATTATATTTAAGCTATTTGACTAATTAATTACTTATTAATTAATATAAATCTAATTTAATTAAATTAAATAAGAAAAATAGAAAATGGATAGTGGAAATTATGAAATTATTTTCTAAAAGTCTTAACTAATTTATAAAACCTAGGAAAAATATAAAATTATACTGTTGTTAATTAAAATTAAAGAAAATTAATTAATTACTAATATTACCTATTTAATTGTTTAAACTATTTTTAAATCTAATAAATAGTAAACTATTTAGGAAAAATCTAAGAAAATTATTTTAAATACTTAAATATATTAGGGAATTAAGAAAATTATAAAAATGGACAAGTGCTTATTAATATGCTGAAAGGAAAATTAAATAGATAATTTCTATTAAATAGAAGCTATCACTATAATTAAAGTTGGCTTTTTCTGGTTTTTCTTTTATAGAACTAATAAAATACTTAAATAATGAAACTTTTACAAAAACAACTAATTTAGAAACTCAGAATAAGCACTGTGAGTGCTTATTACCCATGACAGTTGACTTAGTTTGACTAGATCAATAAATAAGCTCAAATGAGCTTGTGTGGGGTCCACAAGGTATATTCTGGTTCCTCTGAGTTACTTAGACTTGAATAAGCTAGACTTGATGAGATAAGCTCATGGGATAAGCTAAAAAGCCACAATAAGCAATTGCTTATTTGGGTTCTGGGTCAGAAATAGGACAGATTTATGAGGGTGATTTAGGTGGGGTCCACTGATGCACAGGTCAAACAAATGGTCAACTCTTGAACCCTGGTAGGAGGGGGGTTGTAAAAACTAATATTTGGAGTGTGGGACCCACTAGGGTAGCCACAAACAACCACCAAAGTGGTGGTGGTGATATGGTATGCTGTGTAGCAGGGCAAAGCCCTTTCCCTGCAGGTGTGTTCAAGGGGCAAAAAGGTCCACTAGAAAAAATTATAAAAATCAAACAATGGCATGAATCTAAATTCCTACTGGTATACAACACTCACAACAAGTTTCAAAACCTAAGATTAAGCACAAAATTCTAGATAAATCATGCCATTTTTGAGATTTCTGAGGTGATGCACTTTTGACTTTTTGCAAAACTTTGGTATTTGACTTTGATGAACTTCAAACACTGATTTTATGATTTAAGATGTTTAGTTAAGCTGTAATATGACCAATTTAAGTTATAACTAACACTTATGAATGGACTTGATGAGTTTTGGACTCAAATACCACCACAGTTAACTGTGGTGATGAAATGTTTGTGATTTTGACTTTTGGGTGTATGAGACCAAGGTTTTATGCCTTAATTAACCTAAATTTCACTACTGCAATCTATTGAATCACAAATAAACACCAAATAACAACAAGAACTTAGCTCACTAGCTTATTCCAAACAATCCCTTAACTGTCTGATGTGGGGTTTTTCAAAGCAAACACTTGATTTTTACCAATCTATGAATACAGAAACATTTATCATGATTATATAAACCTACTTAAACCAAAATATCTCAACAATAATAACAATAACTTGAAAATCAAAGACAAGCTATAAATTACTAAAATATGAGATACTAAGCAACTTATTGAAACTGATTAACAACTATGCTACTTAAGATTATATTATCACTAAATTACTTCAAACAAACATAAACAATACAGATATAAGCAAAGACAGCTATGATATAGAAAATGAACTTGAAATTGAAAATAAGGCTTACAATTTGTTGACTGTGAGCATCAAAACCAAGAACCAAGAACACTTAATTCCTCCCTGAGGATCTAAACCCAACTCCAAAGCTTCCTTATGCTTCCAAATCACTTCTGAATCCCAAAAATCAAATCCAAATCTCACAGTTGACTTTCATTGACCAATTTTGTATTTTTGGAATTTTTTAAGCTATACTGAATTATAAGTTACTAGAAGCTTTATTGAGCTTATTAGGAGCTTATATGTGCTTATTGATCCTTACCATCCACTACAAACAACATTAGAGTTTATTGAAATTCTTGATATAAAATTAAACTTTCATAAACTGAGACAGAGATGCAAACTTGAAATTTATTATCTGAAAAGCTTACTAGTACACTGAGAATGATAACTTGAAACTTTGAAAGCTTAAATTACACTTGAACTTTTAAAAGAAACTAATACGACATACAATTATTGAAAAATAAACTAGAGATCTCTTTCTTCTGCTTCCCCTTCTCTCTTTATAGAAAATTGAGACTCCCCACATGCCTCTGATCTTTTCCCACTTCACTTTGTGACCATTGGATGGGTCAATGTGATCTCAGCCGTTTAAACTGATTTTGGCGCCAAAAGTTATACACGTTTACTTGGGGCCAATGTTGTGCAATTAAAGAATATTAGGATCTTGTGGAGGTGGCAGAGGACAATTGAGATAGTTTTCAGACAAGTTGGGGTGATATGGAAGAAAAACATGGAGTTTGATTGCTACAGTTGAGAGTTTGATGGAAAAAGATGGGAATAGCATTTATTATGGTGTGGGATAAGGTTGTAAGGTGGAAAGGAGTAGGTTGGTGAGCTGGAAAGGTGGTGAGGTGGTGGTGAAACCACCTGGTTTTCAGGTTTCAGGCTGCGGGTGAGGGTGGTGAACAGTGGTGGCGGGTTTGGGGTGTTTGACCAGGGTCAAACCCTGGTTTGTAATATTAAGGGTGTGGGCCGAGGGTGGATTAGGCTTAGGGAAAGTATGGGTGGGCTTGGTTGTGTTTGGACTAGGCTTGGTTTTGGGTTTTTATAATAAAAAGGGTCCGGTTGGTATTATAACTAAACAAGGACCAATTTTGTAATTTAGACAAAATTGAGGGCTGATTTTGCAATTTTCCCAAAGTAGATACAAGGATCAATTATGCCATTTATGAATAACCCAAGGACCAAAGATGTGATTTTTCCATTTAAAATATCAAGGGACCTTTTCTGCCAATTCCTCAAACTCCAGGGACCAAACTGTAATTTTCTGAAATTTGAAGGGTTTAAGTTGTAATTTCCCAAAAGTTATCATAAGGACCAATTTTGTCATTTAAGAATAATTCAAGGTTTATTTTTCATATTTTTCCATTTTCAAAACCTTAAGGACTATATTTGACACTTTTGAAACTTGAGGGACTAAAGTTGTCATGTTGCAATTTTTAACTTTAAAGGACTAATCTTGACAACTTATGAATCCCTAAGGACCTTTGATGATATTTTTCATGTTTTGATTTACCAGGGGCTAGTTTTGACAACTTTTGAAATTTGAGGGACTGAAACTGCCAATTATGCAAACTTTGTACGTTTTTTTATCTGTTTTTGATTATTTTGCATTTGAAACATATAAAACACACTTCTAAGATATTTTTAGTATTTTGATGCATATTTGAGTGTTTTTGTATGTTTTGGCAGTTCAGATTGGTATAAAATGATGAGTATTTAGACACTCATCACTCGGGTATCATGAAATCCACGATTGGCTAAAACAGAGAACAACCCTTTGTTTCTAAGGCACAAGAAATCAAAGCAAATACAAAGAAAGTTGTTATGTATGTTCTGTTCAAGAAGAGATCAATATATCTTGAAAATACATAACCGAAAGTTAGTCAAAATCGGTTAAAGTCAGTTGACGGGAAGGGACATGACTGTTGAGGAAAAGAGGCGACTTTTGGTGGGAAAAACTGTTTGGAAATAAAAATGGAAAAACCAGCAAGGGGCCGCGGCCCCCTTGACCTCCACTCTTTGTTCGTGGCGGCATCAAGCTTGCTAGAACGAGTGTGCACTCCACACCTCCTAACTCGACTCTAAACTAAACTTGATTAAGCCCTTGATCTCAAAGTAAATCACAATTACATAAAATATAAGTGATGACACTAAAATAACCAACACCTTCCATATTTCTTCTCGTGATTGCTACCAATCCCCCCCCCCCCCCCCGGAGTCAAGAAAACCTCTTTACATGGTTACATAATATAAGACTAATTAAACTAACGATTCACGAAGTTCATGCAAGCCCTAAATTCAAGAAAACCGCCCAGACGAGCCCTAAACGTAGGGTCGCAGAAGCAATACATAACAGTAGTAACCAAAAAAAGTGAGTCCTAGATATAGTTAAATAGCATAATGGTGTATTAGAATGTGAAACAATAATTGCAAAGCCCTAAATATACGAAAAGCTAAAACCCTAAACGAAGAGACAAAAAAGTGACTAAACCCAAATAAAACAATAACAAAAATAGTTGACAACCCACAAGAGTTAGTCAACCAATGATTAGGTCATTTAATAAAGATAATGACACGATTAATGATGAAGATTGATTAAGGATATTAAAGTTCGTAAGTCGCCAAATTCATCAAATAGGGAGAGAGGATTTTTAGAGGGCAATATATCCATAAGGTAAGTCGCCATATTAAGAGCTTTGACCCAAAAATGAGGGGTAAGTGTGCTTGAAAGGAGCGTATGAATGGCACGAATATGTAACCAATATGTCATTTTTTTCATTTGTTGTGTAATCTTATTCATTTTTTCTTGACTTGTATACATCGTAATTTTGAATTCCGTCTATTGTGTATATCTTATGACCATTTTGCCTCTAATATAAACGTTGATAAATGAGAAGGTAAAAAAATAAAGATGACTAAATAACATACTACGCAATCTAACGTAGGATACCATGTCATTCTAGATTTTGGTTACATTTTTGTGACTTTTGCCCTATTTAATAAGCAAAAGAAAGAAAACAAAGTGAAGTTGAATACATTTTGAAGCATGATCACATAAAGGCTTTGGAGGTGTTTTTGTTTTGTTTCTTTCGTGGTGTATGTATCGTAAATTGCTTTATTCTTAGGAATCAAGAATACAGAGGTACGAGCCTGTAGAACAGATCCTGTTCAACTAAGGTTGTGTAAATTGCTTTCTTCTTGCTAGATCTTATCAATAAGTTATCTTTGTCGCTCAAAAAAGAAAAATAAAATAAAATCTCTAAGAGCATTAGGTACCCTCGTGCCATGGAGAAAAAGTGCTGCCACTTCAGCAAAAGTCTCCATGGCATCAGAAATCCTATGGCACTAGAAATCCCATGGCACCACATTCTGGCTGTAACCCTTGGCATCAGAAAATGTGGTGCCGTCGTCCATTTTTTTTTTCATTTACATAATTTAGGGATAAATGAAATTAAAATTAAAACACATTAGATTAACTAATAGAAAAAAAAAAAAAAAAAAAAAAAAAAAAAAAAAAAAAAAAAAAAACTTAGGGACTAACATTGCAAACATATTAACAACTAACGATGAAAAAAAATGTAAAATGGACTTAAAATGTAAATACTCAAAACAAAAGGGTATAAAATGAAAAAGTAAAAAAAAAAACTAAACAACAAAAATCTACCGTTTTCTTCCCTTCTCCTTCCTGCGCTTGAAATATATATATCTCTATATATTATATATAATAGGAGGCGTTACACGTAGATAAATCAAGAAAACGCCATGTCATTGCCAAGTAATTCATTATCAGCCATGTCATCACAGTGTCGCCATGTAAGCAATTTTTAAATTTATTTTATTTATATTTTCCATGTCATCACAAATTAATGCCAAACAATTCATAAAATTCGGATTTTGTTTTTCCAAAAAATGCATTATGTTGGATTCGAACATGGGATGACCAAACCATAAACAAACACCTCAACCACTAGAGCAATCCAACTTTTGCTATTCAATTTCCAAGTAAAAATTGATAAAGGCATTAATTAGAAGCACAAAAATCCAATAATAATCCAAAAACATATTATCCATTCTTATTTTTACATATAAAAATTTTCGGTTCATTCATAATAACTTTTTCTCAAAACCCTAATACCATGTTTTCCTCTAATCCCTAAAACACAATCGACTTAAAAAAATTCATCCTGTATCAATGATTCATACCTGGCAACGATATTCTACTGAACATCCCACTTCATCAGGTTTTTAGTTCTTACTTTTAGATATCATGTTACCATGTAGTTTGTTATACGAATCATTGTAAACCACTTCTACTATTGTATTCATACTAACTTATTTTTTTGTTCGGTATCATTTTTTTATTCATGTTTGTTCCATATCAATTGCTATTAGCCCTAATTTATTTGTTTATTCCAAATTTAGCACATACTAATTGAATGTGAGTTAATTTTAATTGCTAATTATTATTTTTGTTTAATTTAACTATTGGAGGTTGTTATTTTAGGTTTAAATTTTTTGAGTTGAACGAGTTGTGTCAAAGAGGGATACATGACAACAAGAGAATCACATTGCGGAAGGTCATCGATCACGTTGTACATTAGCATTAACCGGTTGACATTGCTATTCAAGGTAGGCATAGGCAGTGTAATATTTTCTTCAAATTATTCCTCTTATTGGATATTTAATGCATATTTTTGTATTTTGAACTATTTTTCAGCAGGTCTTTTTTGACGATGCAATTTGAGGCAACCATGCGTGCGGGAAGATGTGTTGTTACATGGTGTTGTTGATCATATATTTCAGAATCAGAATTCAGCAAATGTCCATGGTTTGTGTACATAGCGTTGTATCTTATGAATATATTTATAACAAAGTTTTTAATGTAATGATCAATTGCATATGCAGGTTGTCATCCAACACAAACAAATGCCACATCCTAAGTACCACTACAGAGGTTAATATGGAGAGTAAACCTATTATTTTAGACAGTGGTTTTGACAAAATGATAACATGTGACATCAACTCTTTTAGTATGTAATTTTATTTGCAGTGCACAACGTTTAAGTGACTTGGGTGATGAATATAGACTTCTTCCTTTTTGGAGACAGGCAAGTGAATTGAAATATTTTAATATTGTAATTGTATTTACACAGAGTCTTTCATAAGTATGTACATACAAAATTGGTAGTTTTGGCATGTAATATGCCAATTTATTTGAGTTCTTATGCTTAAATTTGTCATACAACTTGAAATTTTCTTGCCACAGGCAGAGCCTTGATTCCTTTGGAACAACTATATGTTGGAAATTCTGATTGATAACAAGGTTTGTGTTTCATCAAAATGGCTAAATCAATTTTGTTTCTTTGCTCAGATTTTAATAACTGAACTTGTGATCATTTCCTTGCAGCTGGACCACTACATGCTTCCCGTGATCCAAGGGAGTATCATTTTCTTTCTTCTTTTTAACGAGGACATGTGATGTAGGGAGTAATTGTCTCAACAGTCACTGAGTGAACCAGCAACCATTTTTTTTTGTATGTGCAGAATACAACAATAAAATCTGGGTGCTAACAACATTCTATAGAAGGTTTGGTGCTTTGACCTACGATCTTATCGTTTAAGATACATATGTGCCTTTGCTTTTCTCACAATTTAATTTTTTGGTGGTTCACAACTTTCTTAGGTACGGGATAACGACATGCAAGAAAATGGCATCAAAGAATAACCACAACGCACTAAAAGGTATGTTGCATTTGATCTTCATAGGTTTGTCTATTGGTATCAGCATTTAGAGTTGCTGAACTATATATCAGAATGAGTTTACTTTTTATAAAAAAAATTATGTTTAAGCTCTTTGAATCATGCATATCTGTTATATGCATATGCTTTTATTGATAACTTAAAGTCGAGATGATTTAGTAATTGTAACTTTACTATGTTATTGGTTTTGAAGTTTTGCCAAAAAAAAATGATTATCCATATAATGTCAATCGTAGAACTGAATAGAATATCTGATTATTAAAGAGAGCTTTCCCACAAATTTGCACTCATATCGTTTTTTACAGAAGATCTCCAAATTCTAAAGCAATAGGTGCTTCCACCAGTGAGCAAGCTAAACCTTGCTCAAACCATGTATCACTTCATCAAGGGCTGTACAGCTTTCGTACACACACATAATATTCTAATATTTAGACCACTTGGAGTCAATGTTATCAGATTTTGGATAATTTGGTTATTAGTAAACAGTAGCAGTATAATTGCTTTCCAATTTTACACGCTTATCATCTTCGTAATATTTTTCTATACTTTTATGTCTCTCATATTCTCTATAGTGATATATGAACTTCTAATGTTCTGTAGTGTTGAAAGAAGGCACAATGATGTGCTCTTATCAGATCAGGAATTCTGTGAAGTTTAGGAGAGTCATGCAGACAATTCTTTCTCTTGGAAATGGTTTGAAACATGGTGCATGAATAGGTGACTTATTATTAATCTGTAATCCTTTTTAATTTGTTGACCTCTTCACCATTTGTAATTGTAAACAATAAAATAACTTGCTTTTGGTTTTAGGCGTTGCTGTTGATTTCAGATTGGATACCCTGCTTAAACTTAATGATACACGTCACAGGAACAAAACAATGACTCTAATGCATTATCTTTGTAAGGTTAAACTTATTTAAAAGTGAAAAACACGCAGTTTTAGTTCTCACAGGTATGTACAAAACATTGGCATGCCCATAAAAAAAAGTGTGTCTTAACCAGTTTGTACCAACTTATTTATTAGTTCCAAACTGCTATCATTCTCTAACCATTTAAATTATATTATGTGTTCGGGTTTGTTTTTTGTAACATGGGTATCGGTTATAGTTAATGGATTGAGACCCATAATAGGAGTTGATGGAAAGATTGCTGCGACATGTATCAGAATATACACCACGCGATATGCAATGATAGATTCAGCCATTCAGGTGAGTATCTTAGTTACTATCAGATTGTATTGTTGATTAAACATATACTTATCCCAAGTAGACCCATGATTAGTTTAATCAAAGTGTATAAATTACCAGGGCCTACATAGATTGTTGATATGTAACCAAAATGGTTTATACAAATTCTATAGGTTAATAATTATCAAAACTGAGTTTTTTATTTTATTTTTTTTATTATTATTTTTTTTTCGTTGATGAGTTATATATTGTTTCTACCGCCCCATTTGGTTCCTTCTTTTCAATACTCTATTTAATTAGCTGAAGGGTCTAAATTCTACCTTTTGTTTTTAATTAGCACATTTGGTTCAAAATTGGGTTATACAAACATGAGAACATCAATTTCTCTTGAACAAATAGGTAGCTGCACTGCATAATCCCAAACACCCCCATAACCATAGAATATGCACGTTTGTAGCAAAATTTCAGTTGGGATGAAGGATAAGGAAGGAATCAGAGATTAAATCTGAAACGGAGACCCAAACTGGTATAAGTTTATTGAGTTCTCATTTTGATTAAATATTTGATTTCTGTGTGAATGATGTTAATTATTTTATAGGATTTATAGGTATAATGGAACAACCAGCCCTACTTTAGAAGGTGACTAATTTGTAGCTAGCCGTTGAGGTGTTCAGAGTCAAGCTCTAGAAAGATATTAAAATTGCCCCTGAACATTACATGTCGCGAATGAATTAAGTGTCGGGTCCTCTATCAATCTCTAAAGATGCTCATTTAGTTAATGGTATTCAACCACATAAGGCATGAACTCATGATGCATAGTTGCACACAATGGTAATTACATTTTTTGCTATTTTAGGACTAGATGTTTAAGCATTTTGAAGGCTTTGTTATGACATAATCATTGGGTAAGCCAACCTTCTTCAACCCGAGACACACAGCTGTATAACAAAGTTTATTGACAGGGCTGGTATGGGGTGACTCGGGGTCATTTATTTGACAAAGGCGCACCCTTGCCATCATCTTTTAAACTTTGTTTTCAACCATAAACGCTCAAACTTTCACACGTTTGAATTGAAGCATTCAAAATTTTTGTCTATTTTATATGGTACTGACTAATTGGTGATCTGCTATTAATATTGAATTTAATCTGTTGAGGATTTCCTGATAAGTAAGACGACTCTTGATGAGTCGAATATTTTTGCTATTAGAAGGTAGCACCAAGGCAACGTTTGGTTTGGAAAATCATTTTCTTGAAATACAAATTTTCTATGAACTTACCATATGGTTCTAATGCTTATTTTGTTGATGTATTTATAGGCACTTAGGAGAAGCTTTATATCGTGGGATCATGGTAAGCCCGCATTTTGAACTATGATGATCAATAGAGCATAGGTTAATATCTCAGATTATTGGATGTTTGAAACTATTTATAGGGCTGCTGATTCTGATACCCAAATATAGTCATATACGAACCCATAATTCTTTAGAAATTGGTCTCAGTAATATCATGTATTCGAATCTTACCTACTTTTAGGTCGACCACTACACTACATAGAAGCGATAGCGAAGCCATCACTAATCTTAAGCATTTATTCTTCTTTTCTCATCTTCTATTCCATTAACATATTATTGTTTGTTTTTTTTATGCAGATTAAACTACTCCAGGAGCCATTGCACTATAAAATAAATAAAGATGACTCATTTGAAAATATCTGAATAGCCGGAGCTAATCTCGAATGACTATTTGCCTAAACTAACATGAACACGTAAGGGATTTCTATGGATCTCATGGTTGGTAGTTTTGCTAGATAGTTTCCATCAAATCTGCACGAGACTAGATATCATAATACACGTTTGGGTTATGTTAATCCTAAATGATTAAGTCAAAAAAGTTAGCTTAAAAGAGACAGGCCAAACAAGTGAAAGTTGACTAGAATGTATTTCCAATACGTACTTCCTCGATTTTATTCAGACATTTAGGTTATTAGTGTAAAAGTAACGTTTCATTAGTTACTGAAACGTCGTTGTTTTTCACTTTATTATTAGTGAACCGAAAATGACGGCCAGTTTTAGATACACAATTGTTTTAAACTATATGCCAAGGAGATTAGTGCTAGATAGGAAATGATATGGTCGTGACTCTGTTGGCTTACTGATATATGGGTCGACTATAGATTACTACAATACTACATGGATTTCACATTAAAGACAGTCGTACGTTTTTATGTATTCATATTAATGAATTTGAAAATGTGTCTGTATTTAGGACTAGGAATGTGCAAATTTCGTTATGCCGTTTTGGCCCTAGAATTAAAGGTCATTGAAGTACAAAAATGTT